>JANUYF010000003.1:233241535-234514329 GCA_026167975.1 Phrynosoma blainvillii | reverse complement strand
AGTGCAAATTGAGTCCATTTTAACTACCCTGACTCAATGGTAGGGAACTGTAGTTTATTGTGGCACCAGAGCTCTCTGACAGAGAAGGCTCAATGTTTCAGAAAAAAATACAATTCCCATGATTCTCTAGCACTGAGCCAGGGCAGTTAAAATGGACTCAATTTGCACTATTTCTAGCAGTCTGCAAAGGCCCTTAGGCATCATATAACTTCTGAAAAACCATGAAATGTATTACCTAAAACATTTCAGTATTGAACATCTGTCTGGGTGTACAAAAATCTATAAAATGATTTTATACAAAACGGCTTTACACATGAAAATGCTAATGATATGAGGATTATGACTGTCACGTTTGTTTTACTAAAGTTAAACAAAGAGTAGGCACACTGGGATTCTTATAAGTCCAAAGAAACAGAAAAGACAAATGGGAGTTGTCAAGATTCTGCAGGCAGTGTTTTATTTTCTCAATGATTAAAAAAAAAATCCAAAAAACTAAGAAGTAATTTTACATCAAAGGGACTGCTACTCTGCTCCTGTCATGCTGGGGCAAAGAACCAAAGAATTTAATTCTGGTGATGGTGTTAACCCCACCATCTTTCTAAAGCACTAAATCCAGTTTAAAATAAATTAGGTCTCACAAACTCAGAACACTCTTTCCTGCATTCCCCCTCATAAATATGTCTTCAGGTGGCAAAGTCACAGATGTTTGGGAGTACCAACTGAATATCTCGTTTCTCTCTTTCTGAGGAAGTCAAGGAGAAATATAAGAAACAGATGGGCCAGCAGGGAATGTAATTCAGATTCTTTAACATGTGTCAAATTGTGTGTCAGAGAGGAAGTCAGTGATACATGGCTTTTCTTTTCTGTCTCTTTTTTGGGGCTGAGATGGTGTAAGTATGAAGCTTATTACAACTCCTTAGTCATCAGAGCACTGCATTATTTGTTTAACTTCAGATAAACTAATTCTGTGTCATTCAATATGAGGGCAAATTATTTGTTGGCCTCCATCCCAATTTATGGGAAGCCGGAGAAGCAGGATAAAAGGAGAATAACGTTTCTTCCTCTGAGGCGGGAGAGACAATGAAACTTTATTATAATTTAGGATAGTAATTCAAAATCTATGGTAGCATATGCAATACATTGATATATTGGTGATGCAATACACATATCTCCTTTGCAAGAAAGACGCAGAGGCACTTTCTCCCTTTCAACCACACCCCTCCATTTTAAGCTGTGGCAAGTAGTGACAGTTCATGTAGAGAAGCCTAACATTCACAGATTTCCTCTCCTAATGCTTGTAAAAGTTCACTATGTAATGATATAACAGAGACAGAAAAGATTCAGTGACTATCCAGATAGCTATATATTGTCTGAGAGCTTGTATGCTGTAGTGGTTTGACTCTGACTCTGGAGAGCAGGGTTCAGCCATGGAAACCCACTGTTGGCTTTGAGCAAGTCATATACTCTCAACCCCAGAAAACTCCATAATAGGTCCTCCTTAGGGTTGCCATACATTGGAAATGAATTGAAGGTAGCAGCAGCAGCAGTATACATTGCCTCTAGTATCAGAGGGTATTTTGTATACACTGGTTACTGAAGAACATGAGTGGAAAAGTACACTTGCACTCAAAACTCCAGTTTGTAGGCTTTCCAGAGGCAGGTGGTTGGTGACAGTGTGAACAGAACATTGGCTTTGGTTTCACTCAGCTGGGCTCTTAAAAAATAACTCCCTTCCAGGCATTTTGGGAGAACAGAAATGCCATCTCTGAGGATCCACAAAAAGCTGCAATTGTCTAGCTAAAATGACAAAATCACTTCTGAATATTCCTTGCTTAATATGGCATATGGATGGAAGAGAGAAAGTGCCTAAAGTCCTATGAAATTGATGGGGTTGCCATAAATAGACAGGCAACTTAAATGCACATGCACACACACTAGCCTCTTTTAAGGAGCACCCTTCATTGCCCCAAAAGTTATACCCTCATCCAAAGCATTTACTCCTTTCAATGTTCAGCTTTGTTTATCTTTTCCCAGTATTGTTGAAATCCTCCCTGATCCATGCATTCCCTTTTTCCTTCTGCTTTTTCTGCTTTACCAATGAGTGACCAGGAATCCCTTTTGACCCTTCCATTTTCAGGAGCAACTTTGTGCCACCATTAAAAGGAACATGTAAGTAGAATGTGAATATTCATGACTTCGTTTCACTCTAAGGGTGTTATCTTAACTGATACAGTGCTTTGTAGAGGTGTTCACACACACTCCGTTGATTTTTCCATATTTTCTTGTGTTACAACCTGAAGTTTAGATAGATCTAACTGACAATGTTGCTACGTGATGTACATAAGATACTCAACATGGTAAAGGTGCCAAAATGTCTCTACTGTGACACAAAACTTAAGTAACAAAAAACCAACTGGTGCTTTTGGTTGCTCTGTGCATTGCACAGATAAGTAGCTCTCATGGACAAGATGGGTGGGATATAATTAATTAATTAATTAATTAATCAATAAATCAAATATATTGTTTAAAATTACTTAAATTGTTACCTTCCAGAGAAACTGTAAGGATACTGATGATACACCTGAAACAGTTAAAGTCTGAGGGTATTCATTGCTTTTGCTTTTAATAAATACTCATAGGTCACAACTCCTGGAGCTGAACAGATGACTGGGATAGATAAAAGATTTATCTTTTCTGTTGTTTCCACCTGTATTGTTTCAACTGAAAAGCCTTCAGTTGCTTTAGTTAATGAGGTGTAGCTGGGTTAACAGCAAGGTGCTCTGCAATAGTGAATGAAAAGAGATTTCCATTCATTGCACTCAAAATGATGCATCCGGTCAATTATGACACCTAGCATAATGATACATCAGCAATTTAATACTCCCCAATGAGTATCCCAAATGAGTGGCAGATGGTGCCTAAACTAGCTGTGAGATTCCAGTAAACAGAGGTCATAATAACATCTATCCTGGACAACTATGTTCTTGTTGACACAATGAAGGCCATTGAACTTTTATTTTAATTCTTTTAACATGCTCCTTTGTGATGCACATGAAATATGGCAGCCAGAATTATTCACTGCATGTGGTATGGGCCAAATAGTATAGTGGATGTATTTTTAAAAAATAATAAATCAGATCCAGTGGGTTAATAGGTTGGAAGCAATGCAACAAGTCAATCTTGACTAGGGATGGAAAGTCCCTTGACATCACATACATGCACACATTATTTGTTTCTTGGTCCAAAAATGAGTTTCCCAACTGTTGGAAAACCCTACTGGGAGGATAATCAAGCAGTGAGACTTTTGTGTGGTATTTCTGAGCAGAAAAACATGTGGGTTTTTTTTTTTTTTTTTTTTTTTTTTTTTTTTTGCACAACTCCCCATTTTCTATGCAGTATTTCCTGTGCAGGAAACTTTTTGTGTGCAAAAAAAGTATATCTTTTTCTGTGCAGGAAAAAAATCTCTGGAACACTTGAAAACAGGGATAATACCATGAAAAATACTCCTGCAATGGAGAGAAAACTGCAGTAATTATTCTTTCTTGTGTGAGAGAATTAAATAATCAAGGATTTGCATCCCTAACCTTGTCTAGTATAAGTCCAATGAGTCTATCCTAGGTATTACCAGTTTGGCTGCAGCTCAGAATTATATCATATTGGGATTTGATGAATATAATATCTAATACAGTGCATTTGTCTATTTTCCTTTAGAAATGCCAAATAAATTCAAGGTATTATTGATAAATATTAATGGCATTTAATCTATCTAGAAATTACAGATATGCAACAGATGTTGCTATAATAAGGAGCAAAGAAGAACTTCAAATTATTATATCACTAGCTTTATACACAGATACAAATTATACAAACAGTGTAATAATACAAATATTATTATATCACTGGCATTATACACAAATGCAAAAAATGACTGAGGTTCTAGATCAGCTACTTAACTAAGCATACTTAACTAAGCAGTGTCTCTGGCCCAACCTCCCCAATCCTGACTTCCCAGGCATCAGCTGTTGTGAGCTATAGGGTTCTGTTTTCTTCTCAGTTGAGGTGAAGCAGACTGACATTTCCATCTGCAATTCCTTGTGCAATGGTCAAAAGCACAGCCTGTGCGGCCAAAAGAGCTGGCCTGGGGGTGGAGTTGGGGCAGGGTGACCGCACACTGGCCACCCCAACTCTGCCCTGACACCACCATCATGCTTTGCCCCCCACCACACGGTGTGCAGCATCAGGGCACTTAGTTGGCACAGTGTGTAGAAAGCTGTGCCAAAGGGACACAAAAGAGCTGTGGTGGCTGCGCTAAGGCTGACTTTTGCCATTCCTAAAAGGAGCAGCAAAAAACTGGATCAGGGCCATGGTGTGTGGTTGCTGCAGCCCCGATCTGGAGCTCCCAGGGGCATCATGGAGCCGCCCCTTAGGGGCTATCTCTATGGCCCGACAGAGTCACAATTTCTCCTTGTACTGGAGATCATTTCCAGGGGCTATGGAAATGCCACTTAGCATCTTGATTGACAGAATAACAGAACTATGGGCCTTTGCAGACTGCCAGAAATAGTGCACATTAAATTGAGGCACTGCCCTGGCTCAGTGCTAGGGAGTCATGGGAATTGTATTTTTTTTTTTTTTGGGGACATTGAGCCTTCTCTGTCAGAGAGCTCTGGTGTCACAATAAATTACCGTTCCCATGATTCCCTAGCACTGAGCCAGGGCAGTGCCTCAATTTAATGTGCACTATTTCTGCCAGTCTGCAAAGGCCCTATGTCACTTGCAGTGATATCTGGTGTGACTTTTATTATCTCTATATATTCCCTACACTATTGAACATGTAGGGCTCATAAATACAAATCAAGTATGCATGCTTAATTTTAGGTTAGACATTTATAACTGCTTCCATGAATTCCAGTTGTAAAAACAAAAACATAACATTAAGTCAGCCTGTTGACCTATCTTATTCAGTATTGTCTATGCCAATAGACAGAAGGTCTCCAGGGACAAAAGCTCTCCAAAGATTTCAGACAGCAGTCTTCCCAGCCCTACCCAGAAAGGGCCAGGGACATTTTGGTAGGCATTCTGTTGGTAGCATACACAGATGTATATTAATCTCATGCCAGCCTATGTCCATTTTTGGTCCTTTTTTTCCTCCATAATGATCAAAGCTCCTCCTCAAACTACTGTACAGCCAACAAAGCTCCTGAAGGCCATTCCATGTCTAGTGGAGAGTGGGGCACGTATCCCCAAACCAAGAAACAAAACATCAGCCACTCATACCTCCAGAGGACTCTGGCAGACTTCAGTGGATGATGAAATAATTTCACATCTGGCTTTGGAAACATAGCCCATAGCTATCCCTTCCTTTTATTTATCAGGCTCAAAACAGCTGTTTTGGGAGGAGGTTCATCAGCTCTATGGTAGGTCCAGGGGCTGATGAATAGCATTCCACATGTGGAACTCAGTGGAAAATATGAGAGATTGTAGTAGATCTGTCAAGCAGAGTAACTAATGCACTAGGCAGAAGTTAAAATGCTCACCAGCCCACTCTACCCCACATACAAAGTCTGGCAGAGAAAGAAATCAAACTTTGCAGTATATATAAAAGTAGTTTTACTCATAAATACTAGTGCATAATCAACACAGGATCATCTTATTGAAGAAAAGTAAGAAACAAATGAACACTACTACATGGTATCATTAATGCTGGAGCATCTCACCTAAGAGAGGTATGAGGGCAGATGAGGCCCCAGAGATCAAAGGAAGACAATGTGATGCAGAAAAAAGTGGGCGAGAACAAACATACAAATAAGCAATCAAATAGAAAGTTACCATTAACATGCTTTGTCTAAATTCCAAGAGAGTGACATGCAATCTAACTACCAGTGAGTAAAGGCATGCACATGTTATTGATTCTAACAAAACTAACATGCTATGCTGATTCAAACAAAAATCCATCAGTGATACTTTTATTGGTCAACCAAAATGCACAATATACTTGTTGGCCAATAAAGGTATTACTGATGGATTATTGTTTGAATTTGCTAAATGGCCAACACAGCTAGTCCTGAATGTTTTCATGCTATACTGAGACATGCAGGATTGCAGTCTTTGTTTGTTTGAGAATTACTGACATCTGATGATTTCAAAGTTGGTTGCAATAATGATATAAACTATTATCTAAATTAATAAACAGTACAGTATCTACACAATCAGTAAAATGTAAGGTAAGCTGAAGTATACTTGAAAAAGCTTACAAAAACCATGTGAGCTATCACAGACCTATAATCCTCCTTCAAACCTTGATGCATCTAGTGCTCCTGCTGAAGCTAGCCCAAGACATTTTGCTGCCTGTGGCAAAAGGCAAGTTGGCATCCTGTTGCATGCACAAAAGCAAGCCAAATTGCCAATTTAATTTTGCTTCAACACATGACAGAACTGTATCTGTCATTGTATTTCAAGGCAGAAGTCTAGCTTAGGAGCTGCAGGCAACACACATGGCATGCATAATTGCCTTTTAACCAATGCTTCACTACTAGCCCCATCCCTCTGTTTTTACCCCATGAAACAACTGCCTGAGTCTGATGAAGTATATTGTTATGAACTGGGCCTTAACGTAGTTGGATAAAATACTGAATTGTCTTAGTTGGCTACCACCTCTATATAATTTCTGGTAGACTGGCATTTGGCACCTATTTTATGTGAACACATGGTTACTGGTGTTTTTCCTCCATAGCAGCAATTAATCAACCCTCAAAGTATTAAATGAGTAGCCATTTTATTCACTAATTGAATGTTTTGAACAATTTCCCCTGCCCAAACTAACACAATAGCATTATTATTTTTCTTTATTGTAAAATGCTTTTCAGCTACAAAATGCACTGAGCATCTGTTTCTATGGGAAAGTTCCATACTAATCTCTAGTTAATTGCACATCAAATATTTATTTCTCATCCAATAAATTAATGAAGCAGGCTTGCAGTGAGGAGGGAGAGTAATTGGCAAACACCTATAAATATATATTGGCTTGCTGTAGCATTTTTGCCAGAAATTCTTTAAGTGAGAATAACAATATTTTACTGACAATAGGTACCGGTAATTATTTAATTGCAACATTTTGGATTTTTTTATTGTAAGAAAGAAAATAATCACCTTGCCTGTTATCTTCATGACTTATGAGTGAAAGATAATATTTAATTATTAAGGAGACTTTGGTATGCAGTCAGTTCACTACTGGGCTTCAGGAATGATGTGAAGCTCAGATAATATATTGAATAGATTGATTTTTGATTTGGTTTGGGCCTGAGAAAACTTCATTTTTGATAGGTTTAGGACTATTCTTTTTCAGTTCATAACAATCTGTTTAACTGCGATGGGTTGTTTTTAGCTTTGTTTTATCCACTTCATAGTTTCAGAATGTTTATGTTTGGATAATATTTTTTCCAACTCCTAATTTACATGTGAAATGGTCAGACACATGAATAAACATTTATGGCGGCTTCCAATTTAGTCCATGTGACGCACAGTACAGTGGAGGAGCTTGGCCTAGATAAGTGTTCATTCCTTTTCATCTTAAGGTGTTTTTTTCCTGATTCTAAGAATGTGGATAAGTAAGACATAAATAATATTGTCTGAAAGGCACAAATAATACTTTGTTGCTTGTTAGTGATGAAAATGCTGTCAAAGGGAGCATATAGTCAAAACGCTATCCTAAAAAACCCTATGAGCTTTCTACTCTATCCCTTGTGTAAGAGGTTGCTATTTGATGTAATATAAGGAAGTCTAACCCACCTTCAACAACAGTAACTGCACTTTTGATATCCCTTTGCTCCTTTTTGTGTTTTCCTTGCTGTTGGCTGAACTTTTGAAGTGTCTTAGGCTGCATCTGCACTGCAGAAATAATCCAGTTTGACACCACTTTAACTGCCATGGCTCAGTGTTATGGGATTCTGAAAAGAGTATTTAGTTGTGGCACCAGAGCTCCCTGACAGAGAAAGCTAAATGTCATAAAACTACAGTTACCAGAATTCCATAGCATTAAGCCACGACACCTAAAGTGGTGTCAAACTGGATTATTTCTGCAGTGTGGATGCAGCCATAGAAGGCTCATGAATTTTAGCATTCTGAGAGTATTCTTTCTCGGATTTGATTGTGAAGACAGCAACAAGCTGCCAGCATGCACCTTTTGCGAAGAAAGCAGTAATGGTAAGAAATAATAACAATAACTAGTCCTAAATGCAACACTGTGATAGAAATTCCTCCCCTTCCCTTCTTCCCCTGAAACCATCATATTTTCCAAGAAACTGGCTGTTTTTTCAATATCTAGGTAGGTTTTTGGAGTGAATGAAGGGTGGGGGATACAGCAGATCAAAACTACACAGTTCCACCAGCAGACATGTAGCACGAGATTCTACCCTTTAATTACAAGTAGATAGTCATTAGTGGCAATAATACTTAGGGTGCAATCCTATATATACTGTCCTTGGATTAAAACCTACTGAATTCAAGGGGTTGACACATATAGGATTGCATTGTTAATGTTTATAGAGTTTATATGCACTAAAGAAGTAAATCAGGGAGTATTTTGTCCTCTTGTCCAAGAACAAACAATTAGTTTGGGTGTTATTGTTTTTTCCTTACTGCAGAAGAAAATTAACATTTCTGTGCCATTTCCCCCTTATACCTAAATAACTTGAACTATTCTGAAGCATTTTTCTTTGCAGAAAATCATGATTTCTTTGTGTGTGTTTGTGGGAGGGGGGGGACATGTTTTCTGTGTAGAAAATGTTTTTCATGTGCAGGTTGAATCTGCTGTGCAGGTTGAATCTCCCTTTTCCAAAATCCCAAAATCCCATATATTCCAAAATCCCAAACTTTTTTTCATGGGTGGCTGAGATAGTGACACCTTTGCTTTCTAAAGTTTCAGTATACACACATTTTGTTGAATGCACAAAATTATTAAAAATAAAATTGCCATCAGGCTATGTGTATAAGGTGTATATAATATGAAACACAAATGAATTTTGTGTTTAGACTTGGGTACTATCTCCAAGATATTTCATTTGTATGTATATGAAAGTATGCACGTATTGGAATACAGGTATTCCAAAATCCAAAACAGCTCCAGTCTCAAACATGTTTCTCTAATTATAGTATTATTTAACACCTGCCTTTCTTCCAAGGCAGCTTGCAACATGAGTTAAAATAACTGCATGTTTTGGTTTCTTAATGTTGTTGCTTCAAGATATTAATTTCTGATCTTATTTATATAATAAAATTTTGGTTCCCAACCATCACTGCAGAATTTTTTTTTTCCTGCAGTAGTACTGACGGGTTACTCCTGCTTATGTTACCATCTTCCTTGAAACTCCAAATAATCTTCTTTCTCACTGATTTAATACATGAACAGGGGTATTAGGGTAAAAATGTGAGTTTTACTATTGCAAAAAGGATATGTGATTTTCACCATTCCCTTTTAAAATATAAGACGCACACAGATTTCTAAGGAGGAAAAGCCCTTTAGCTATCACAATACAGAGAGTTGGATCTTTTATGTTTCAAGGCTACCCTTGGGTCATTGTTTGCAGTCTATTAGTTTTCATTTTTCTTTCCCTGCACAGGAGAGATAATGGTAAGTAAAGCATTCAGTATTACTTGTCAAAGTAGGCCTAACATAATAGTCTCACTAAAACCTGAGGCATGTAGCTATGGCTTCTCTAACTGAATATTATGACTGTCCTAAAGCTGCCTTAGTGAAGTCTAAAGCATACCAAAAAGCCTACAGGGAAAGTGGGTTGAGGGGATAAAATGGAGAGTGAAAGCATATTACATCTGTTAATATCTGTATATGGAATGCATGGAGCAACTTGACTGCTTCTTAGCAGAAGAGAGGTTAATATGTGAATCCTTTTCGGCGATGCTTTGCCTGAACCTTGCTTCCTCTGTAGTCTGTTGTCATGGTGATGTACTTACAAGATCTGTGGCCACAATCTTATTCAGATCCATGAAAAACTCACTCTCATAAGCAGGCATTCAAGGAAGCATAAAAGCATCACCTCTCAAAATACTCATCATAATATTAAACCAAATGAACAGAATTCTATCTACGTGGTGGGAAAATATTTTCATCTTAAGAGTTTCAGTTGTCTAATCAAAAACTGTTCTTTTTCTGGATTTCAATAGTGGTATGCCATCACCATGTACAGATGGGAGCGCTGGTCAGTGAAGAAAGTGATAGGAAAAAGATCAGTTCATTTGAGATATGGTGTTGGAGAAGAATGGCCAAAAAGACAAACGAATGGGTCCTTCAACAGATCAAGCATGAACTCTCCCTGGAAGCCAAGATGATCAAATTGAGGCTGTCACACTTTGACCATGTCATGAGAAGGCATGACTCACTAGAAAAGACAATAATGCTAGGAAAGGAAGAAGGTAGTAGAAAGAGAGGTAGAGAGACTTAATCATGGAGGTCATGGGCCTGGATCTACAAGACCTGAGCAGAGCAGTGGATGATAGGAAGCCTTGGAGAGGTCTTAACAACAGGATTGCCATGAGTCAAAATTGACTCAAGGGCAGCTAACAATGACAACAACAAAACAGTACTACTATGATGAATACCAGAAACAGAATCAGTATTTAGCACAGCATGGCATGTTTCTAGTTTTATTTATTTATTTGAAAGATCTAATTAAGAGAGTAATTAACAAAAGTGTGACAGTAGTTGTTTTTCTGTTTACATCTCACTGACATTTAAAACATTTATTAATTAAAATATTTATATCCTGCTCCATATCCAAAGAACTTAAGGTATAGAATAATCCATGTGAGCCAATATTAAATGATTTCAAGCCATTTAAAACAAGTCAGCAAAATCAAAACAGATCTCATTATCCAATGGACCAAAAACAAAGCTATGATCAAAATATCTTTGAGAGGAAGATTATTATAGTGAAGTGTGTAGGCAATTGTCCCTCTTGAATTATTCAAGTCCCCAGTCATTTGTGCCTGGCTGCTTCTGAGGGCCCACAGACAACATATGTTAAAAGTCTGGTTGCATTTCATTTCCCTAGTTTCTTTTTCAGTAAAAACATCCATCCCCACATGCATTCAGCAGTTAGTATTAGGATTAGAACTGAAATGTATGAGATATAAAGCTTCCACCACCTCCCTACATACTTATATATACATGCAGTAGTTACAATGAGCTACCTGCTATTTCTCCTGAAAGGAAGTTGACATTGGAAGTTGATTAGCTATTAAAATTGAAAAGAACAAAAGGTGGATTAGATGAACCCCCTTCCATATTTAAAATAGGTTGGCCATATGGGGTAGCCACACATCCTGCTAGGAATGTCCGTGTCAACAGTGCCAAGAATCAGAAGGGGCCATAAAAACATCAATTATTCCGGATGGTACAATGCCAGGCCCCTTTCTTGCCAAGGGCCCAGTGTTGAAGACAAACGAGGTGTAACTAGCTTTCCCTTCTTTCCCTACTCTCTTTCCCAAATCTCCCAGTATTTCTGTTCTCAGAAATATCTTGTGGGTTATTTGAACTATTGAGTCAAAATGTAGGAGATCAGGTGCTTAGTTTCACAGAGATTGCAATGTGGAAAGTGGAGATTGTGATGCCTCTATTGCTCTCTATATTGAATTTGTTCTCTTAAGCTGTTGTCACAATCCAGAATAAATGCAGTTTAATACCATTTTTACTGTCATGGCTCCATCCTATATAATCTGAGATTTGTAGTTTGTTGTGGCACCAGAGCTCTCTGAAAGAGAAGGTGAAATATCTCACCAAATCCCAGAATTTCATAGCACTGAGCCATGACAGTTAAAGCAGTACCAAATTGCATTAATTCTTTATTATGAATACAGCCTTACTTAATTTCTATGCTACTACCCCTAGAACTGCACCCAGAAGCAGAAAGAGGCATCTTTTCTTTGGGAACAGATCTGTGGTTTCAGACACCTTAATCCAAGCTAGTATATATACATAACAATGAGCCTTTACAGACTGCCAAAAATAGTGCAGCTTGAGTGCAAATTGTGCAAACATGATTTTGAAAAATCAGAATCTTAAAGATGATTATGTAAAACTAATTATGCCAATATCCAGAGGAATTTTGAATTGGATTCTGACATACCTTCCAAGTGTCTTGATTTGGCTGGAACAGTTCTGGTTAATCCTCTGTGTCCAGTTCTGGGCAACACAATTCAAAAGGATGTTGAAAAACGAGCATGTCCAAAGGAGGGCAACTAAAATGGTGAAACCATGCCCTACGAAAAACGACTTAGGGAACTGGGTATGTTTAGCCTGGAGAAAAGACGGTTAAGAGGGGAAATGATAGCCCTGTTTAAATATTTGAAAGGATGTCATATTGAGGAGGGAGCTAGCTTGTTTTCTGCTGCTCCAGAGAACAGGACCGGAACAATGGATAAAAAGCTACAGGAAAAGAGATTCCACCTCAACATTAGGAGGAACTTCCTGACAGTGAGAGCTTCGACAGTGGAGCACACTCCATCGGAGTGTGGTGAAGTCTTCTTGTGAGGTCTTTAAACAGAGGCTGGATGGCCATCTGTCGGGGATGCTTTGATTTTGAGTTCCTGCATGGCAGGGGGTTGGACTGGATGGCCCTTGTGGTATCTTTCAACTCTATGATTCTGCCATTCTACTTTTCAACTGTTTTTTTTTTTAAAGTCTCAGTATCTTTCTCCCCATTTTCACCATTTGTCTTCAGCTTTCTACAGTTGCTGTGAATTGAATTCAAAGTGCAAAACTAGTTTATACCAACCCAACAGAGGAAGATAAGAGGAGGGTCAGAATCTTGCCCTTCCCTGTAAAAGCAAATTGCTGCAGACTCTTCCAGTTTTCTAATAACTTTTGCCATCTTGACCACATTCTGATGTTGTTTGGCCACATGCTTCCCAGTTAACCAGTTTGCATCTGTGAAATGTTGGAGAGCATGTTATGAGCTGCAAAAGAAGGCAGACCATCACATCATTGACTAGTCCCTTTCTTGGTTGTTCAGTTACCTTGGTTTGCTATACTGATATGCACGTAGTGTAGTGGTTTGAGCATTGGAATATGACTCTGGAGATCAGGATTCAATTCCCCAATCAAGCATGAAAACCCATTGGTGATCTTGGACAAGTCACATTCAGCCTCAGAGGATGGCAAAGGCAAACCTGCTCTGAGGAAACATGCCATGAAAACTCTATGATTGTTTCACCTTAGGGTAATTGTAAGTCAAAAATGACCTGGAGGCACACAACAACAACAATATGCATTGGGCTGATACTATTGCCATCTTCTTTTGTATATGAGTGAATTCTCTGTTTACAATTCAGAAATGGGTTTAAGGTGAAAGCCCCAGAATTGGTAACTTAGAATTTCCAAGTTTGAGAATAACACATTGTATTCTGAAAAACAAAATACAAAAAGAAGCTTACTAGAAAGAAGAATCGCAGATGGCTTATATTGGTCTTTTCCCACACAAAGCCAATCATTTTGAAGTCCCATTGATTTTAATTGGAGAACTTTAAGCACTTGTTTAACTCTCCCTATTAAAATCAATGGAACTTGAAATTTCTTAACTTTGCCTAGGACCATACACGTTCAAGATTTCCTCCGTGGCTCTATCCAAATTTATTCAGAAGGAACTTCCATTAAGTTAAGTGGAACTCACATCTGGGCAAACATAGATCCAATCAATCTGAGAACAGGAAGATGATGCTATAGAAAAAGAAACATTTGTCAATGGAAATTGTATTGTATTGCTTGAAACTCATAAACAGTGTAGCAATGCAGAGCAACTCAGTGATCCAAGAAGAAAAGGACCAACGTTTATCTATGTCATCCATAAACATTTTTTTTAAAAAAAGAAGCAAATTCACAGTATTATATCAGATATTGTGGGTAACAGGAAAAAGTTATCTAATACATGTCATGAAGTGCGTTACTGAGTGTAGATATATTTGCAAAAGAATGTGCTATGTTTATAGTCACCAGAGGGCAGGAAACACACTAGATATACTATGGATGGAATATTGTGAGCCCACATTATGAACATGCAATGACATGTAGTTTGAATGCAGGTCATCTTTTATTTTTATTTTTGCTGTCAAAACTCTTCACAAGATTTGCCTTGGCAGAAGAAAGGAACACTAGCATAATAAAACAATTAATGTTCATGGGATTTCCACCCAGGGACTGGAATGAGTCGTGCACCACACATTTAGAAACTGTAAGAAACAAGAAAAGTGGCAATTCTAACTAATTCTCATTCAGATATCGATATCATCCATGTAATTTCTCACTGATACTGCTTATTTATTTAATTGACATACCACCTTTCTCCCAGCATGGGCTCCAAGGTGGTGTACAACTTTTTAAAAACCCAATACCACTAAAAACAATTTCAGTACAAAAGTTAAAAGTTAATTAAATCAAACTTCTATTTTAAAAAACTCACTTTAAATATGCAGGCTGAAAGTAGTTTTAAAGACAACATAATAAAACATAAACAAGAGCCTCTCCCCCCTTCCCCCAGTTAAAAGCTCCAACTGCCATGACATATTAAAAACTAAATACCTCAAATGAAAAAGATCTTTATGTGCCATCAGAAAGACAGTAGGGAGGGGTCCAACCAGACCCCCCCAAGAAAGAGAATTCTACAACCTGGGAGAAGCCCAAAGAGGTTTTCTCATGCATCTTCACCAGCATACTTGCAAGGGGTTGTGAGATTAAGAGAAAGCTTTCCCCTGAAGACCCTAGAAATTGGATAGACTCATATAGGTAGATTATGATGTCATTGTTTTTTTGTTTAACATTTTATTCAGCTCAATGAGCTCAAAATGGATGCATGTCTCTGTTCCTCCCCAGTCACAAAATTCCTCACAAAAAGGCACTGAGATTGGTTAGGTTCAGGGGCATCACTCGGGAGGTACAGGGGGTGTGAGTCATACCAGGTGACCCCTTAAGAGGGGATGGCATCTCTGCTCTCCAAACATCTGCCTTTGGCAGAAATAGGTTATGGTATTTGCCTGCATTCCTTTAAAATGCTGGAGCTCAGCAGAAGAGATGCTGTGAATGGGGGCAAGGTTCAGTGGGAAGAAGAAAAGCTTCAGCATTTAAAAAATAAAATTAAAAAAAATTAACATTTTTATTCTTTTAAAATTTTCTTTAAAAACATCACATCTTATCAAGTTTTCACTTTAACCACATGAAACTATGCACATGTAAATACATTTAAGCTGTGTGTATGATATTGTAATTTAAATGTATATATATTTATTTTTTTCTAGTTGTTTATGTCACAACTATTGCCATTACATTCAGTAATATACAGGAATTATAATTTATGAGTAACACTGGTACAAAAAAATTGCTAAGGACTCTGTATGGTGAGGTATGGGAGGATGTCAATAGGTGTGTGTGTTACGAATTACTGTGCTGGGTGATACCAACCCTAGTGTTGCCACTGGTTAGGCTGGCACTGAATGAACGGGATCAAGCTCATCCAATGAGCTTTGTGCTTCACTGGGGCCTACAACCTGGATTTTCCAAATACCAGTCCAATGCCCTAGCCCAATAGCATCCTAGTTGCAAATAAACCATTAGATCAGATCCTCTGCTAGAATTGTCATAATTTAAAATTCTCACTTTAGACAAAAGAAGTCATTTGTATCTCAAGCAAGAATAAGAGGGCAGAAGAAATTGTGTGTGGTCACGAAAGGTCCTGGTTTTGAAACCTTCAGTTAAAAACTTATTGCTACATGCAGTGGGTTCTCTGCTATATAAGTACCCAACATGATCTGAGATGGAATGCAGATGGAAGGGGATATATTAAAAAGCTCTCTCCAAATGATAGCTTTATTATCTCTCTGCATTGTAAATTCAAAGGGTCAAATCCTACTTTCAGTTATGCTGTACTTAACCCATAAACATAAAATCTGTACTTAAAACCCCAACAGAAAAAAACACTGGTAGGAAGAAATTGTCTCACTAACCAATATATCAAAGTGGTATTTTATTTGTAAAAACTCCCGATTCATGTTTTTTGTATGATGTTGTAAGCTTTTGAGTAGAGGTCCTAGCAAAACAACAACAACACCCTGATCACCACAATTTGGGTGAGCTGCTATTAACTGCTCTTTCTTCAAAGGCCTAAAAACTAAAGGGGGAGGTGGCAGTTGGCACTTCCTGGGCTCTGTCTTTTCCTTTTATAGCTGGCAGGACACTAAGGCTATGTGCGGTATTTCCACTAGAGATCTAAAATCCCTGTGAGGATTGTGAAAGGCCTTCCTTCTGGCAGAAACAATATACATAGTAACTGTTTTCTGCCATGGATTCTAGGACTATTAGATTGATTCCCAGTTGTTGTTGTTATTGTTGTTAATTTCTGTCAACTGACTTGGACTTATGAATGAGAGAACTCCACGTAACCCTATTATCTAGGGGTAGGCAACCTTTCCCCTTTAAGGGCCGAGGGACTTCAGCTCCCAGAAGCCTCAGCCATGCTGGCCAATAGTCCCATGTTGGCCAATAGCTCCTGGGATTCTGGGAACTGAAGTCCCTCGGCCCTTAAAGGGGAAAGGTTGCCTACCCCTGCTATTATCAATAGCCTTACCACATCCCAGATAACCTTCTGGGATGTGATCTGTTGTACAGGAGAAGTAGTAGGGGGTGATACTCAGAGGAATCTCTCAGAGACCATGGCAGTGGCACCTTAGCTATCACTTGTTAGTGTTATGCAGAAGAAGGCACTGGTAAACCCCTTTGGGATATTTTTTACCATGAAAACGTTATGATGAAACAATCCAAAATGATTCCCAGTGCCAAGTAGTAAAAAATGCTCTACCAAAGCCTAAATAGCTCTCACTGCCTTCTGTTCCCCTGCTGATGATGTGCTTCTGGACTCTTGGGAGCTTGTGGGACTTTCTAGATGTTGGTAGACTCCAAACTCCCATTAAACCTTGCTAGTGATCATTATTTTAGTCCAAAAGCATCTGGTGGGTCACAGAGGGCTCTTAGACAAACAGGAGCAAGATGACTTATAGTGGCCACTTCACACGTTTCTGTCAACTGCCTGCATCTGTCCAATATCGCTTCTAAGATTTGCATGTGTATGTGAATTGCTGGTGGTGTGGAATAATTTTGGAAAGAGGAAAGTGCCCAGGACTAAAAGAAAGGAAAACTCTTTCTGGTTTTTAAGTAATCTTCCAAGAGGCTTTACTCAATTACAGTAATTATTCAGTGCTGGATACTCTTAGGATGTAGGAAGCAATCAACTGAAAACTAAACATGGATATTTCCTTGGCAAGCAGCTCTAACTACATCTAGCTATTTTGTATCTAGGTTGCTGGATTAGGGTGGATTTCCAAGTGTTTTTAGCCCCTTTCTTGGGAAAGATGAAGATTCCTTTAGCAGAGTTCACAAGTCAGTCCATGGAATCTCTGATGTCTCTTTGAGACTAGCTTTGGCAAAATTAAGCAGATAGCCAGTATTCAAAGTACTTAACTGAAAAGCACACACGAAACATAAATGTCTACATTGCCTAGGCCTTGTCTACCTATAGGACAGTCCCAAGTAAAGGGGTAGTTCAGGAGAGGTGGCACTCACCATCATGATTTTTTAATTGTTTCTACTTTTCAAATTAAATGTTAAGTCCTTTCAATATAACAGTACACAACTTCTACATAATTCAATATAGCAACAAAAAGGAACAAGAACAAAATGAAACCACAGGATGTGATGCTATTCAGCAGTTATTGTGCAGTAGGTTCCAGCAAACAAATTGTGTCCACTTTTGAATCCCTTTTCTACTTTTCCTTCTCTTAACAACTTCTTAAATCCCATTTTTCTCCTAATCCTGCAATCTGAATCTATAGGACCCCCAGGGCTTACACTAACAGATACAGTCTTAGAAGTCTCTCTATCTTATGATTTTTCTTCTTTGCATTAGTATTTCCTTCATTTTGAAGCACTTGTGTTTTATTAACTGCTATTCTGAAGCAGCAGTGCTATATCATGCTATAGATATTTATTGTTTGGGGATTTTACCTTCAAATTCTGTAATCCACAACCTGTTAACCATGTGGACTCTAAATTCAAAAAAGCATGATTTCTGCCTGTTGTTGTAGTTGTTGTTATATATATTTACATTTTGATTTCCCCCAAAAAATAGGAAATTAAAAGAACAGTATAATTATGATGTAAAAGAACAGTATAATTAAATAATAATAATAATAATAATAATAATAATAATAATAATAATAATAATAATAATAATATGCAATTTATTTATACCCTGCATAGCAATAATTAAAACATGCATACAAAATTATTTTTAAACAGAACTACAGCAAAAAATAAAAATAAAATAAAAAAAATTGAAACTTCTTGACATAATATTTTGGAGGAGCCAAAAGTAGATCAAGATTTTATTTTTACTTTTTTTACTTTTTTGGAGGGCAATATACATGTATGGAGAAGTGGGGGATGTAAGCTGTACACAGTGCAGGCTGTATATTAACTCTCATTACTGGGAGAAGAAAATTCATTGGAAAATTGGTGATCTGTTTATTTTGTCTTTCATAAAGTGTTAAAATAAAAATGTGTATATATTCAAAAGCTTTTAAAAATGTATAATGCATAAGTTCCTAAAACCAATGATTTTATTAAGTTGCCTCTTATTTCCTTTAAGCATCCAATTGTGTTCACAGCTGAAAAAATTTAAGCATCACAGCAATGATAACATTCTTGAAAAATCTACTCAGAGCAAGAGAGAAAATCATATATAGAAAAAACTGGGTAGGTTAAGTGGTTTGAGTCTGGAGGGTAGGTCAAGTGGTTTGAGTCTGTTTGGAAGGACTGTGTGCCTTAGGTGCCACTTATGCATTTAACAATACTGAACACAAGCTCTCAGATTTGGCTGCTGTTATGTGATGAATTTAGAAGTATCATTTTACAAGAAATGTGTAGGTTTGCCACACCCTGGCTATTGGTCTGATATAAAAGAGAGAACATTACCTCACATAAAACCCATTCCTTGTCTCTTCAACAGGAATTCAGGCAATACAGTTCATCTCTTTTTTTCTGTGTTACAGTTATTAAGATTTCCAGTCTGTGCTTTTGTGCAGGTGTTATTTGTGGAATAAAGGATAATAGAAAATATATCCACTTCCTTGAGGAATCAGGCCTACGTGCACATTTTTAGCTTACAAAAGATGAGGGAGATATTTCATTGTTAGAAGCTGCAATGTGGAATATTAATGGCTTTAATAATCCTGTCGAGTGGAAGAATATGATGCCATATCTAAAAACTACAGACAGATTCAAAATTCTTTTTTAGAAAGAAGAAAAATTAAGAAGTGTATTAGTAGAAAACAAGCCTTTCTGCATATACAGGCACAAACACACATGCTTCTCTTTAGTTAGGAGCTGAGGGTGACACTAGCAGAGGATCTCTCAGACAATGGCAGTGATACCGTAGCTGACACTTGTTCTTACTGTGCAGAAACAGCTATATTTAACGCCTTTTGCATATCTTTTACCATAAAAACCCTATTATGTGACAATCCAAAATGAAACAAGTGATAGTGACAGAAGATGAGATTCCCAAGTCAGGTGGCATTCTATGAGCTCCTGGGGTACAGTAGAGGACAAGTATGAGTAGCACTGTGACTAATGACACAACTGGAGTCAAACCAAAAGTATGTTAAGCTGTTGGTGTATTCAGAGGCGAAAGGAAAGTCTGAAGATGCACAACATATATTATAGGAACATGGAATGTGAGAAGCATGAATCGAAGCTAGACATAGTAAAACAAGAAATGGAACATACAGCATGCCCACGCCAACCACAAGCTTCCCATCTGCAGTTTGAGCTTCTGTAGATGACAAGCCACAGCTTTTTCAATGGTGTGTGCTCGTGTGGTGCTGCAAGCAGGAGCATTGACCCATTGAAAAGAACAGGACTTAAGGTTCCACATTTTTTGCTATCCATGGTAGGGGGGTTCAGAACAGATCCCCCACAGATAGCAAGGGTGCACAGTGTAAACACTGAAATGAGGTGAGCAAGCTAAAGTGGACAGGAATGGGAAATTCTGAGTCAAATAAGTACACAATGTTTTATTCAGGAAATGAAAATCTAAGAAGAAAAGGGGTGAAATTAATAATGATGAGAGATGTAGCAAAAGGACAGATATGATATTATGCAAAGTATTACTGAATCATATCAGTAATACTTCAGTACAACTAATTCAAATGTGTGCTCTAAAAGGGTAGAAGAAAAAGAAAGTGAAAATTATGTGATGGAATCCAGGAGGAAATTGATCACACATCAAAGGAGGACTTCTTGTTACTCATAGGTGATTGAAATGCAAAAGTAGCACAAAATCAGAAGATTGTAAGAAAAATTGGCCTAGGATCTCAAAATGAAGCAGGAGAGCAACTGATTGAATTTTGGGAGGTCAACAGTTTGTTCATTGCAAACACATTCTTCAAGCAACCAGAGAGACAACTATATACATGGACATCCCTGATTGCCAACATAGAAATTAGATAGACTTCATAACTGGCAGCAGAAGATGAAGTAGCTCAATTTTTCTCTGCAAAAACAAAAGCAGGAGCACATTGTGGAATAGATCATGAACTGCTAATATAAAAAATTAGAGCTAAGTAAAAGAAGAATGCTAAACCAACAATCATGCCAAAACACAACCTGAAGAACATTCTAGTAAAGATAATGTTGTTGTTTTTTAAATGGTTTATTAAGCCTAATTGACTGAGAGTCAGAAGAACTCTGGACTGAAGCCAGGGGCATTGTCAGGAAGGAATGCAAAAAGTTACTTGTAGTTAAAGAGAAGCCTAATGAAACTCTTCAAAATGAAGCAGGAGAGCAACTGAGGATGAAAAACAAAAGTAAAAGGTGACAAGACTAGAGTAAGAACCCTTAAAGCAACTTGTGAGGAGACATAAGCAGAGCTACTATAATCATCAATGGAGAGAATCAGAAGATAACACCAAAAAGGAAGAACAACAAAACTCTTCCACAAGATCCAAGAAATCAAAGGAAAATTTAAACCAAAAGTGGGGATGCTCTATAACCACCAGGGGACACATTACATGACTAAGTATAAAAAATAATAATAACAATGAAGATGATGATGATGATGATAATTAATAATAATTTTATTTATTTCTCACCTCTCAAAGCTTGGGGTGAGATAGAACATATTAAAACACAATTAAAATACATAAACCCACAGTTAGAATCTATAAAATAATCAAAATACACTCATTAAAATTCATATACAGATTAAAAGGTCATGGTTTAAAATTGACTCTATATGCCTGCCAGAAGAGATATGTCTTTTGTGTGTTTTAATTGCAGCCAGCATTTTCAGCTGTCATATCTCTTCTGGCAGGTCATTCCAGAGTCTGGGGCGCAGCAGATGAAAACGTCCTCTGGGAAACTGTTGCCAGTCTAGTCCTGGCCAGTTAGAGCAAATGTTTGCCAGAGGACCTGAGTCTATAGGGTGAATTGTATGGGAGATGGTGATCCTATAAGTAACATGAGTTCAAACCATGTAGGGCTTTAAAGATAATAGCCAACACTTTGTACTTTGCCTAGAAACTAATTGGCAGCCAGTATAGTGCTTTTATGATTGGTGCAATGCAATCACTCCTGGATGTACCCATAATCAGTCTGGTTGCCATATTCTGAACCAGTTGGAGTTTCTAGACTTAGTACAAAGGTAGCCCAATGTAGAGTGCATCGGAGAAGTTCAGTCTTGAGATTACCAGCACGTGCACTACCATATTTAGGTCCTCCAATTTAAGAATGATTCTAGGAAATATAAATAAAAAGACGATGGAAATAATACACTGAAGATCTATATAAAATAGATGAAAAGGTGACAGATTCATTCAAGGAAAGATCCATTTGAAGATGAACCCACAATTTTAGAAAATGAAGTGGAAACTGCACTCAAAACGCTTGGGAAAAATAAATCACCAGGAATGGATGGCATACCAATAGATCTGCTTCAAACTACAGAGACAGAATCTCCTCTAGTTCTATAATCTCTCAACAAATATGGAAAACAAATCTGTCAGCAAATATAGCCCATGCTCAATACACATTCCAACCCCCAAGAAGGGACACCACAGGATCATTGCATTAATTTCCCATGCAAGCAAATTAATGCTCAAATGTTACAACAAAGACTTATACCATATGTATATGGAGTGAGAAATGCTATATGTTCAAGCTTTAGGTATCATATTGCAAACATACATTGGATAATTGAGCTTATCAAATAAGTTCAGAAGAAAATCATCCAGTGCTTTCTAGTTATAGCCGAGCCTTTGATTTCTATGTATGGTTGTGAAACCTAGACAGTGAAGATAGCTGATAGGAAGAAAATCAACTTATTTGAAATGTGAAATGGAGAAGAATTCTAAAGATAATCATAGACTGTTAAAAGGACAAATATATGGATCCTAGAGCAAATCAAGTCTGAACTCTCCTTAGAAGCCAAGATGACTAAACTGAGACTGTCATACTTTGCACACTTCATGAAAAGACATGACTCACTAGAAAAAAAACCAGTTATGCCTGGCAAGATAGAAAGCAGTAGAAAAAGAAGACCACATTACAGATGAATGGATAGACTCAAGGAAGCCATGGCCCTGAGCCTGCAAGACTTGAGCTAGACTGTTGAGACAAGGGGGGGAAGCAGACGAGAGCTTCCCAGACGCCCTGGGCCGGCACGCCGCGGGGCCGCAGCCTCCGCACCTCGGTGCACCGGCGGCGTCCCTGGAAGGAGCGCTAAATCAGCGCTCCTTCCTCAAGACAGGGAAAGTGCGCCCTAAAAGCGTTGGGCACACTTTCTCTGTCTTTTCCGCCGCAGCGCGTCCGGTCGCTGCGGCGGGAGGTTGCCCTGGAAGCGCCGGCCATGCGGAGGGCCGGCAGCTCCCAGGGCGACCTCAGGAAGAAGAAGGAGCGCCACGCGTGTGGTGGCTCCTCCTCTTCCGGGTCTCCAGGACAACCTTTTTGGTCGTCTGCCGAGGCCCAAGGTCGTCAGCTTGACAGCAGTTAACAACAACAACAAACCATCATTTAACATAGATGAAGCAAATGTCAAAATCCAAGGCCTCACCAAGGTCTACTGGCACACAATTGTTGTTGTTTAGCACAGAATGACACACCATGGGGAATCTGCAAATAGCACTACTGGAGTGTATCAACTGTCACTCTGGGCCCACATATTACCCATCTGCTTGCTGGTATGGCCATGATAATGACTCCTCCACTACCCCATTTACCACAGGTTCTGGTGAGTACAGGTGGGCAAGCTAGGACTATTCCTTGGCACAACTGCTAGTGTCCAATGGAGCTCTTAGCTTGCACTTGTATACTGCCTACTGCTGCCTTGTTAATGGCACCAATCCCATCTCTAACATGTGCTGTTGCACCAGCCAGTACAGAAACATGATCTAGGAGTTTTGGTCTGTGTCACAACCTGCTTACCAATGTGTTAGTAGTGGTAGCAGCAGGAGGAGAGTTCCAGAACTCATCTAAGGGTCTTATCATTGGTAACTTTCCCAGATTGTTCCCAAGCTTGGCATTGGACCATCTTCCGGCCTATGCTAATAATCATTAGCAGTTACATAGGCATTACAAGTTTCTCACATATACATTATTGTTGAGATTCTCTCTGGAGTATCTAGGGGGAAGTTTTCTTCAGGTCCTTCTGTCTTTACTAATGGGGACTTATTTGGACTGACTATCCCTTGATGTTGTAACAAAATGTACACTTTGCTACAGAGTTTGGCAAGTGAGCTAGTTTGAACTTGGCAAGCAGGTTGGACTAGATGGCTATTGTCTCTTCCATCTCTATGATTCTAATTTAAAATAAGATCTAGGTTGGGAATCAGGGCAAACAATAGGAATGGCAGAATTCTCACAGCTACTGAGTTGATATGTTATCTTGGCGCAAGTCAGAGCCTCCACACTGTTCCCTGTTGTGGCTTCAGAGCACACTATTTGTTTCTAGCTAAACATTTAACCACCAATATTTTGAGATAATATTTTCATGATTTAAAAGTCCAAAAAATCTGTTCTAATTGCTGATAGTTATAAGGAGCAGACAACTCTCCTGTTAAAAAAAGTTTCACCCACATTCTTTATGAAAAATTCAGAGCTTTGGTTATGACATATAACACCTTATATGACTCTAAAACTGTATCTCCCCATATGAACCTGACAGAGTTTTAAGTTTCTTAGGGCCTTTTTTTCTTTGTCCCACCACCATCACAGATATGTTTGGTGAGAACATGGGAGAGAGCCTTCTCAGTGGCTGCTTCCAGACTGTAGAATTCCTTCTCTTGTGAAACT
Organism: Phrynosoma blainvillii; assembly: GCA_026167975.1. NCBI lineage: Eukaryota > Metazoa > Chordata > Lepidosauria > Squamata > Phrynosomatidae > Phrynosoma > Phrynosoma blainvillii. The sequence continues at coordinate 234,489,929 of JANUYF010000003.1, read as the reverse complement.
AGGTTGACCCCCCTCTTTTTTCTCCCCACCAATTGACAAAAATATTTTTGTTTATCCAGAATTTTTGATTGTCAATTGGCCATTGAAAAAGTAGAAGGTAAGGTTTGGGTTTTTTAAAATAATCATAATTGTGTTTTAACCTGCTTAAGAATTGAGGTCTGCTGGAGATGATGTAAGGATTGAAAAAGGGCATTCTCTGTTGTAGAATTCCAGTTATGGAATGCTCTCCTCTCAGAAGCCTGACTGGTACCAACACTGGGTTCATTTTGCTGGGTTAAAACATGGCTTTTAATTATTTTGGGATTCAATTATTTCATCTAGTTTGTACACACATATAGTTTTAGATGTTTGTTTTACAGCTTTATACTTTAAGTATATAGAGCAGGACAGAAATATTTTAATACACAAATAAATACATTTGATTTGATATTGATTGCTTATCATCAGTAGTGTGTGCATTATCTTTATTTGTGACAGACTGTTAAATGTGAAATACTTTAAAATAATCTAAAGTATATTATAGTTTTTAAAAATAGTTAAAACCCACTATAAATTAACTATAATTTTAAATTAAAAAATTAAAATTTTAATTTTAATTTTTAACTAAAGTTAAAATATATTTGAAATATTTTTAAAAACTATTTTGAGAGTTAATGTTCTCATAAATTATAGGCGTTCTATAGCTAACTACAGAATTGTTTTAATACACAGATCAGTTTTAGTGGCTTACACATTATCTCTTTTTATGATCCCTAAATTATGGCTTCATGTTGGCTGTTTCTTTTGCTTGTGTAGTTAACTTTATATGCAACAATGAATTAATTGCAGCATGTTGAAAAGAAATAAAATCAAATGAAACAGGCTGTTAGAGATTTCATGGCATTCATTGCCTAATTACCCCGAGGACTATCAGGACAAACAAACAGGATAACATAGGAAACAGAAGCTTTTATGATAAGTCCACTACAGCCCATTTACTCACACTTCCTAATGCTGACACAATACTGCGCTGTCCCAGACTCCTTTCATATGCCCCAACACAGTTATTTTCATTCAGCGTTAGGTTTCAAAGATTGCTCAGGAATACATTTTTTACGGCTCCACTTAAAGGCCTTTGAGTAAGATTTTGACTTTCTTCATTAACAAAAAACCATTTCCCCCATATGTTGTGCATCCAGTCCATACTTTCCTCCAGAAGTAAGTATTTTGCTACCAATGTCATGTATCCACTTGGTGAAACACAATACTTTTCCCTGATATTCTGAGACCCTATCACATGGCTCAGTTACAGCACTATGATTCCAGTTTTACTACTATGGTTCTATCCTATTGAATCCTGGAGTTTGTAGTCTCATGAAGTGGTATAGGTCTCTGTCTGAGTCCCATTTTGGGAGAAAGACTGGGTATAAATGAAATAAATAAATAAATACAATTCTAAATATTCCTATATAGACTGCAAACCCCAGGATTCCAGAGGATGTTGCTATGGCAGTTGAAGCAGAACCACAGTGTCATAACTGTGCTTTGTGAAGGGGGTCCAATGACCTGGATCCTAAAATACTGCTCTGTTTACAGGAGTGAAAAACAATTCCAGCCAATTCTTTCCTCATTTCTAGAATTCCTAATTTATCCTACACCAGTTTGCAGTCTTCCAGATTTTTCACACTGTACCTTCTATCATCCCTCATGATTTTCTTATGATTTTTAGGGCTGATGAGAGTTGTTGTCCAATGAGTCCACCCCTGTCCTTCACCATTGCCAACACTACAGCTCCTAGGACGTGATTTGCACAGTGGCTCAAGTGGTTAAGATGCTGACTCTTGATTTCAAGGTTGGCAGGTTGGCAGTTCAAGGCCCAGGTGCTGTGTGATGGGGTAAGCTCCCATCACTAGTCTTGGCTTCTGCCAGCCTACCAGTTTGAAAGCATGCAAATGCAAGTAGATAAATAGGTACCACTTCGGTGGGAAGGTAAACAGCATTCTATGCAATCATTCTGGCCACATGATCACAGAGTAGTCTCTGACAATGCTGGCTCTTCGGCTTAGTAATGGAAATGAGCATTGCCCCCTACGGTCAGACACAACTTGACAACCTTGTTAACAGGGAATACCTTTACCTTTTTAAGCAGGAAAGAATGGGTGAAAAAATCATAAATCCTTTTATGAACGGAGGATTTACATCTTTGCAATTGTGACAGCGGAATTGTTTAGGGATAGGTTAGTGTCGTGAGCATTTTGTGTGTAACAGAATTAGCAAGGAGAAAGATGCAGATGTCTTCCTTCCTATGCCTTTAGCAACTGTGTTTTGTATGTGTGTTTCATTCTTGCTGTAAAAATTTCTTTATAGAGTATATAATATTCTACTGTCAGGGCTGGAAAGACTATTCAAATACTGGAAAAAATGAGAAAGGAGCATTTCAAGTGTCCAATAACTCTGAAAAGGAGAATCTTTCTCAAGTTCTCTTCCTCTCCCAAATTCTTTGAATTGACTTCATGCCTACCCCACACTCACCTATTTTTTGTCCTTCCAAGCCAGGATGGTGGTAGCCTAATGAGGGGGATCATCATAGGATATGTTCTGATAGCTGGAGCATAACAAGGCTATGGTCTCTCTTGCTCTTCCCACCTGCTTCCCGTAACATCAGGAGTCTGGGAGAAGCCAAGCTGGAAAGGATCTTCAGTCACCTCCACTCTTTGTGTTATATAAGAGTGCTTCCAGGTACTTTGTCCTCCCTGCACAGTTTTTGAAGATATCTGAGGCAGAGAAGTGATTGTTGTAGCCTCTCCCAGTTCGTGGAGGATCTGTTCTGCCCCCCCCTGTGAAAATGGCAACTCACAGATATGAAATAGGAAATCTCCCCTAGGAAATAATGGTGTGTGCACCCGTGGCGCATGTGCAGGGCCACACACAGGCACACATGGCCATTTTCTTTATAGTCACTTGTCCCTCCTGCAAAGAGTGAGACCACGGATTCCAAGTCAGCAAAAAGGGAGGGATAAGTGAATATTATTAATTGTCCCTTATGGGAATAAGTAATTTAACAGAGCACATCCCTACCTGTTGTACAGTTCCTTTGTGGCATCACCAATCTCATGAATATAAACCAAATGTTATAAGGAGCCTCAACAGCAAAAACTTACAAGGCTCAGCTTTACCCTCAGGCCGGCCCTTTGGGCTGGTCTGCATATGTCTGAAACTGAGTTTTGGACAATTGCCTTCATTTTGCCCTCCATTTAAAAAAAAATTATTTGGAGATGTCATATCTCCCCTCCACCATGATACCTGTACCAAAACATATATTAAGAGGGATTATTTTTTTAATGAGAGGTGACAAGAGTTTGTCACATAGGACCTTATCACACGGGGCCAAATCCTGACAGAATCCAAAAGGAATCCCGACCCAATACGTATTATTTTTCCGTGTTTACACACGACATCGCACAGAACCCCGACAGAACCCCGACACAATGCAGCATGATCCGAGTTCTTTTGAATTTCGGTTTCTTCAGGAAGTACAATTGCGCGACAGGAATCATTTTGCTTTTACCGTAAGTATGGTCACCCAATACGTATCGCCAAATACATATTGGGGAGCATTTCCCCATAGTGCCGCCTCTCCAAGGGGACCTCCTCGGAGCGCCGTGCTGAGGCAGGGCCGGCGCTCCAAGGAGGACCCCCTTGGAGAGCCGGCCCTGCGTCGGATCGGCATTCCAAGGAGATCCTCGTTGGAGCGCCGGCCTGCGTCGGTTCGACGCTCCGAGGGGGTCCCCCTTGGAGCGCCAGGCCTGCGTCGGAGCTGTCACTCGCTGCAGCTGTCACCCTTTCCCAGGTCGTCCTTGGTGCAGCTGGCCCTCCGCACGGCCGGCGCTCCAAGGAGGACCTCCTCGGTAAACGCTGCGGCGGGAGGTCCTCCTCGGAGCGCCGGCCGTGCGGAGGGCCGGCTGCACTGAGGACGACCTGGGAAAGTGTGACAGCCATGGCAAGTGACAGCCGCGGCGAGCATAGTGCGCATGTGCAAGAATATCATTGCTTGTTCATATACGGGATTTCCTCACTAGTGTGTGCACGGCAGATACGTATTTCCTTAAATGCATGATGATGCTAATTGTGTGTGATAACCATTTGCATAATGAAGGTTTCTTTGCGGTTTCTTTTCGGGTTTTGTCATTTCAGGATTATTATCGCTTTGTGGGCCACGTGTGATAAGGTCCATAGAATTGGTTACACTTTGGGAGCTCATGGCAAAAGTCTGCAGACTGAGATAACATTGCAATTCTACATTTTAAATGTAGAAATAAAGATATTTTACAGGTTTCTTTTCTTAATCACTCTTCCAAATTACGAAGAACTCAGTGACATTTGATAAAATTTCCAGAGCATTGCATTCCTTCATCAATACAATTAAATTCTATTTTTGTTTGTAACCAGCAGGGAAACAGAGAGTAGACATTTATATAAATATGTATGTTAGGCATACAGAGTTACATTAACACAAGGCTCCATAGGACATTGAATAAATTCAAGCAAATATTTGGCTGAGACCCAGCCATGGCAAGGCTATATTTTTAGCAGACATGTGTATTTCCAACATCTAGATTTAGAACTGATGTCTTTCAGGCATATAAATAGCACTTGAACAGGCATTTCTAGTTCTTCTGTGGAACTTTAAAAAGGAATTAAAATGATTCTACATGTTCCAGTGAATCTCTTGATGCCTACAGGTCACAGTAGTAATCCTCCTGTCAGATTATGATTCACTAATTATTCTGCTTTCTAGGCTCTATTTATCATTGGGAAATAGAGCTCCAGGCACAGAAGACCATAAAATAGTCTTTTCAGCATGGCTTATAGATTAAATGCATCACAAATGTTATTTCTAATGGCAGTTGCTGAACAACTCTATGGGGGAGGAGAAGTGCTAGATTAAATTTATGCCCGAGGGCTGGTGTGTAAATCCAAATGCTTTGGAGGGCTGTGGCATGAGCCTTAGTGCTCCTAACTGAATTGTGCAGCTCTGCCAGTGGATGAGTTTGCAAATATTTGTCCTTTCAAGCAGTCAGGCAATTGTGCAGTTTGGGAGAGAGAAGCAAGGAAGCAGTAAGGGCAGCTTCATAAGAAACATGCAGTATGGAATGATCACCTTGTTGCTGTTGTTGCTACTTGTTTTAATGAATGGCTAGGAGAGAGATGTTTTGGACTTAGCTTGTGTATGCCTCCTAGGATTGCCACTTCAGGATCATCCCAGACCAGGATAAAAACTGAGACCTAGGGATGGCTCCTGATCATGTCATTAAGTGTTATACATTAAATATTAACTATAGTTGTTCACAGCTTATCATTCAAACACATACACACAGAGAGAAAGATTGAGATAGAGTGAGAGAAAGAGAGAGATAACATATTTTCTTATTTGGAAATCAAGACAGAAATCTTACCTTAAAAGGCTGTTCCCAGATCAAGGTGAAATGAGGTGATTATTTCTTGTCACTTTCTTAGGGAGATGGGATCATCTAGCCTAGGTGCCTCTAGCCAGAAGGTGAATGCAGAGCATAGTAAAGAGTGAACCCTAGCACCACTACAACATGTGGGAAGGACACTAACTATGTTAATATATAGACCTCCCTGGCGAATCTACAAGTTGCAGTAACAAATCAGTTAAACCTTGTAAATTGTAGTAAGTAACTCTTCTACTAGCTGAGCTGAAGATTTGCAAACAATCCTCTGTCTTGCCTGAAGGTGAGTCTACTGACATTGGAGGATGTGCAGTCTCATCTCCCACCTGGAGATCACCCCTGATAACTAGTGATGCAGGGTCAGGCCCTGAGATCTAACAATTCTAAGGTCACTAATAGGATGACAGCCAGTGTCTGCTAGACTGTTCCACCTATATTTGTTGATACTTTCAAAATACTCTGAGAAGTCAGTTCTGCCAAGTACTTACCTTGTCAGAAGCTGTCTTATTCTTCTACAAGAAGAATTATACTTCTAATATGCCTGAGAATTTTATCTCCTGCAACAGTTCTATATGGAACAAATATTAAGTTAAGTGGTATGTAAACTTCTAGAAGACCACTGAATCCCTTTTCAAAGAAAGGATGTTATATTGGTCATTCTCCAGTACAGGACATTTTAGATATTTTTGTTAGAAAATCATAATTTGAGTTCTCTATAAAACTTAGGAAGGAAATCACCTGGCCCCAGTGTTTTGTTTGTTTTCAGCTTGCCAATAAGGCCTCAAATATCATCTTTTGTGTTACCATTATTTTTCTTAATATCTTAGACTCTCTTCTTGAAATAATCAGTTCTGGAATGGGTATCTGCCCTATGCCTTTTGCACTGCCTTGTGAATATCATGTTTGCCAGATATTACTGCACTAAAGTCTTCAACAACTAAGAACAAAATAATTAAAACATTTTACACTTGAGTTGGTTCTTAGTCACAATATTATGATAATCATAAATACAATCCTAATCCTGAAGTCCTATGCTTGAAATTCATCAAGTTTCTGTAGGAATCCTTTATTAATTGTCAGTGTTAAACTCAGCTGCTAATGAAAATTGTTAGAGCAGTACATTATTCATGTCTTTATTATTCATTATGAGATACTGGAGGGAAAAATATGCCTACATTTTAGAGATGTTTGGAACCATAATTCTAACTATTAAAGTTAGTTTTAAAAACTTGTTGCTAAAAAAATCCCACATTCTTTCCATATTTATAAATATAGCACCACCAACTTACTGCTAAAAAATGATATTACTTTGTGCCCTTGATATCCGTGGGTTCAATATCCATGGATTTGAGCGACTGTAGATGAAATGAAGAAACATTTAATATTGTTTTTACCTGTACTCAACTAACAAATACATTAAACATTAACTAACTAAAAATAACCAATATATTAAACATTAACTAACTAAAACATAAAGGGATCTGCCTCCCCAATCTAATCTTTAATGAAAGGGGGAGGAATCCAAAAGCAGAAATATATTATTTCAGAACCAACTAAATACATTTACTGTGGTGACTAATAACCATAACCACAAATTATCACAATGTTAGATTTCTTATTGTTCCACAAATGGTTTCCAGTTTTTCAGAAAATCTTATATAGTCTATTTGAGTTTTGTGTTGACCATCTGGTGATGTGTATGTGTATAACCTTCTTTCTGGTTGTATGAAGATTGTGTTTGCTATGAATAGGTTATTGGCTTCACAAAAATCTATCAGATGCTCACCTGCTTCATTTATTTTGCCTAATCGAAATCTGCCTACTGTTTTTGATTCTTTGCTTCCAACTTTTGTGTTCCAATCTCTAATGATCAGCTTGACATCCTGTGTTGATATGCTGTCAATTTCTTCCTGTACTCCTTCATAGAATCTATCAATTTCTTCCTGTTCTGCCTCTGTGGTTGGTGCATATACTTAAATTATCGTGATATTCATAGATTTACCATGGAGCCTTACTGAAATGATTTGGTCTGATTTTGCATTGTATCCTCTGACTTCTTTTGATAATCTTTTCTTAGTAGAAAATCTTTGTTGATAACACCCAACAAAAACATTCCTGGTGATACTGCAAATTATATCTCTAATTTTTAAAAACAAAATTGCTGTATAGAGACCTTAGACCAATAACTTTTTGCTTTCTTGTAAGTCCACTTACATGTGAAAAAATCCTTCATTATCTTGACAACCCTAACATTGATTTGAAGGCTTCTTAGACATTTTTGACAGTCTATTTGGAGTTAGATACCATCTGTACATATATATAATTGGACAAAATAAATTTTGTTTCTTTAGTCTACACTTTGCTCCAAACATCCATTTGAATATTGCACTAAAAATTTTAAGTTCACCTTATCATATAATCTTTTACAGGTTCATCATCTGTCTCTAGTTTCAAAATGCTTTCATATTCTTTTTTAAATGATATGATTGTCATCATAACAGCCATAAGTCTGCAGTACCTGAGCAGTGCTGATGAAGTTAGGGTAACTTGGAGGTCTTTCATTCTTGGGGGCACCATACAAGTAGATGAAAGTCAGCTTGAAGGAATTCTAAATAAAGCCTATTTTCCTCTACCTTTGTGGATATATTTCTCTTATCTTCTCTCCTTACATTGCATACAAACAAACCAATTAAGATCTTTACCTTGAGAAGGCTCTCTCTTGACTTACCTTCTAGGTGTCTTGTTCTAGATACAGAAGATCATCATAAAATAACCAGCTCCATTTTTTTAAGTCATTACTTTCCTGAAAAAAGCTTCCTGCAGTGAGATGACTAATATTAGCTTAGGAAAAAGTCTCTGCTTATATTTGTACCAGACTTGCAAAACAGCCTTTCTTATACAATGATTTTTAAAACTAGCATGCACCTTAGCTTTATCATACCAAAGATAACCAAGCAACCCACATCTTAAATCATGACCTTCAAGTTCCAAAAGTATCTAATCTCTTAGCAAAATCCATTCCTTCAACCACACAAAGCAATAAGCCCCATAGTATATTTTAATATTAGAAAATGCTAGACCACCCCTTACTTTGGCATCATATGTTGTTTTAAATTTTATTGTGAGTTTACTTACCTGCCAAACAAATCTGGAAATTTCTTTCTGCCACTGCACAAAGAGTATTACATTTCTTATAATGGGAACCTTTTGAAAATAAAATAGAAATCTTGGCAAAACATTTGCTTTTATTACTGTAATTCTCCCCATAAAAGATAAATTTAACTTTCAACATTTTTCTAAATCTCTTTTAACTCTTTTCCAGACTTTTTCATAATTATTTTGAAACAGTAAACTGTTGTTCTTCATAATTACATATCCCAAATATTATTTGTAATGATTTCATAATTATAACTTCCCAATTATGGGGTGTTGCAGACCGGCCTAAAGGGCCTGCCTGGGGGTGGAGTTGGGGTGGGGCAACACGCTGGATGCCCCAACCCCACCTCTACACTGCCCTGATGCCATATGGTGTCAGGATCCCCTCCTGGTGCAGCGTGTAGACACGCTGTGCCAAAAGGGCACAGAAGAGCTGCGGCAACAGCTCTTAGGGTGGCCTTTTGCCTCCCCTTAAAGGAGGCATTTTGCCACTTTTTTAGGGGCAGCAAAAGGAAGTATTGGGGCTGTGGCATGGGGTTGTCGTGGCCCTGATCTGCCACTAGCAGGGGCAGCCAGAGCCGCCCATCTGCATAGCATCTAAAACTCCCAAATATTTGATCTCCCTTTTCCCACTTTAAAATTAGAAAGAACAGACATATCATTTGCCTCCTCTAAGGTAATATTTTTAGTCAACAGTTGTATCTTATTCCAATTCACTTTAATCCCAGAACATACCCCAAAATCTTAGTCTTTTCCAACAGAACCTTGAATGAATCTGATAGATTTTGTATCATTATCACAAGATCATCTGCATAAGCCCCCCAGCATATACTCTTTTTAAAACTTTCACGCTACAGGTTTTGTCATTTTGCCTGATATCCCTCAAAAAAAAATATTAAAGAGAGAGAGAGAGTCTCCAATGCCAACATAAAAAGCAAAGGTGGAAGGGGACATCCTTGTCTGGCTCCCTTTTGTATCTCAGTTAATGATGTGGCCATTTTGCCATTTACCAAAAACTGACCTTTTAAATATTTTGTCTTTATAGCCCAGATAATATTTTCTCCAAAGTCCATTCTCTCCAAAACTTGAAATAAATAATTCCATGAAATATTATCAAAGGTTTTCTCCAGCTAGAAAGACCAAGGCAACCTCTTTGTCACTGTGATACTAAAAATATTCAATAATATTCAAATCAATTCTTACATAGTCCTTTAGTTGTCCTTTTGGCAGAAATCCATTCTGATCCTGATAAATGTTCTTAGAAATATGTTTCCTTAATCTATTTAGCAAAATAGTGATGAGTATCTTGTAGAAGTCTCCACTTTCTAAGCCATTTTAGACTCACTTTGACCAGTTTAGAAGATGTGATGATGTGGTTCTGTTGACCAGCTGCTTCTCCTCCCCCCTTTTTTGTGAAAATAAAATAAAAAAAATTCTCACCACTTTCTCATTAAACAAAAATAACAGTACTCATTTTTAATGTCAGTGAAAACAACTTAAAACTGTTCCATGGTCCTTGGGTTTCGCTTCATTCTAAGACCATGTGAAGGGAATGAAGAGACTGTTGGTGAAGGGAAAGATAACTACAAGTCTACCCAGATGCAGCCAAAACAATATCATAGCAGAGTTCAAAAACAAAAACACCCAGCTATTCATATTGGCAATGTACTGACTACTTTTCACACTCAAAAGAAACACTCACAGATGCAGCTGATTCATCCAAAGTTCTGGATGCTGGATGCTTTATCTTCAGTTGCAATGTGTACAATATGATCAAATATAGGAGGGTGGTTCTGAGTCATTGCTCTGTGCCACATAGCATGATCTAACCTTGCTGCAACTCTTCTTCATGCCATGTGCTCCTGACTCAGTAGTTTGTGGTTGTCCCATAAAATATATTCCACTTGTCAATCAAAATATTTTCTTTTCTGTTTTATGCATAATTACTCCAACCGAGACCTAGATGTATATCTGACATGCCCTATGAATGCCTCCTATTCATTCTTACTATTACTGGAAAAACCACATCAGAGGTTTTCATTCTCACTTGTTATCTTATCTTATATTTATTATGTTGCATTGTTCCTCCACAGTGGACTTTTCTTTCTCTAGGGAATCCCCCAAATGGCCTTTGGGAAGGTCTCCCAGGCACCACAGGGCTGTAATCTTAAAGTAATATAGCTTGTGTTCTGAAACAGCATATACTGGACAGCCATTTGAAATGGTCTATTTCCTCCTAATTGCATTATCAACATAACTGGAATGCTAGTGCTGAACTGATACTGACACTCATCAAGGGAAAGAAAGAAACAAAAATATAATTCAATGAAAATGCACTTACAAAGCCAAAGAAAATATAAATGCACAGCAGGAGGGGTTCATCAGTTAAAGAGCTGCATTTACCTATAATTTGTTCCTTCATCAATATTTATGAAGTAAGATTATAGTTATTCTCAAGTGAAGTAACTGCCATTTAACACTAATCGCCACTTGTGGTTCTTTTAAGATATAGAATAAGCACAACATGAGAAATCCACAGCATTTAATTGCACATAATGTTCTGGGCCCTGGGAAAGTCAGGACACCTAGCCATCTTTACCTGCCTACCTATCAGTTTCTTTTGTCAAAATCATCTATCACAACTGCGCCTGAATAGAGAGATAGGAGATTATTACATGGAGGCTTACCATTGCTAAAACGTGGCTAAATCGTCTGAAAACTGTGATGCTGTGATCGCCAGTCACGCTTGTTTCTCGTGATTAAATCATCATGGAGGCATCTCGCTCATCTCCAGTCATCAAAGCATTCACGCAGCAGCCATTTCTCCAATAATGGAAGTCCCTGTTATTGGAGAAATGGCTGCTGCATGAATGCTTTGATGACAGGAGAGGAGCAAGACATCTCCATGACAATTTAATCATGGGAAACAAGTGCAAGTCACACCATCACAGTTTTTGGACAATTTAGCCACGTTTTAGCTATGATTTAATCTAACATCTCATCAGAACACTGAACCTATGCTGTTGCTAGTCATTTGAATCACTGCTTCACATTTCACTTGCATTCCTTAGCTCAGTGATGGGCAAGGAGAAAATCCTTTATATGTTTTTCAACAATAATGAAAAACATGAAACACTTTGCCTGTTTAAAGCAGTTTGTTGCAGACACCTTTGGTTTTTTTGGTAGGCTTTGTTGCTGTTAAAATGTGTGTGTTGCTTCATACCATAAAAAATTATTATGTAACTTATGACTTTATCACATGGGAGGCAATCCCGTGAATAAAGCAAATTTAATCCTGTCAATATCCTGCAAGAGCGGGATGATTTTCAGATGATGTTCCCTATGTTGCCACAGGATTTTCCTGTGAATGAAAAGCAGCATGATTTTGCTGTTTTATTCATGGGTTAACTGTGGGATAATGACAACGTTGGGGGACATCATCTGAAAATCATCCCACTCTTGTGGGATATTGATGGGTTTAAATTTGCTTTAATCACAGGAGGAGAATGCTTGCCTCCAGCATGATAAAGTCTTTACACAGCATACACAAAATACAAATACAGAAATCCATAAAGAAACCAAAATACACATAAACTATAACTGCATTATGATTTTAAAATCATATATATTTTTAAAAAAATCACACTGTATAAACATATTCTAAAAACAGTGCAGTGAGGATGAGGATGAGGATGAGGATTTTGTTTTTTAGTACATTAGTATATTATTTTAGTATTTTAGTATATTATAGTGATGTGTTTCATTGTTCTTGATTTTATATATATATATATATATATGAGAGATGTTCTGCTCTTTGGTGAAAATACATTAATAAATAAATGTTGTTGTTGTTTTCAAACGTTGCCATTTCTCCTGCTCAGCAACCTTTTAAATGTGGCCTGCTCGGTTGTAATCCATTGCTGGCCGGCCAGCCAGCCATTTTTTAAAGCTAGACTGCTAACCTCAATTGATGGAATACTGTTTCATTGACCTCTGTCTATGGAATATATGTTTTTGATAGTGTGTTGGGTGTGTGTGTGTGACATTTGGTTCCTTGCCATGGGCAGCAACATCTTTAGGGTTAGTTCAAAGCTAAACACAGGCAGGAAGAAATAAGCCCCACATAGTTCCATAGCATAGAACTGGTGTAAGGAAACCAGTGATTTGATTGAGTCTCATCCCTCTTTTCTTTTTGTAGTTTATTCTAAGAGTAACAGAAGCATTTGAATGTTTCATGGGTAGTACAGAGGAAGTTGAAGAGTATATAGCTTTAAACATTCTAAGATGGCACAACATTAGGAAGGAGAAGTAAATGTAGTCCTCACTCATGTGTCAGCATGGTCCAGGATGTCAATCTTTATTGAAGTTGCTTATGTGTCATAGTGCTCTGTTAAACAGCTTTGCCACCTACACAAGTTGTTGTATAGAACCTGAAGAGACATTTGAAAAATAAGATATAGGAAAATTTGAACATTTAAAAACAACTGGATACCTAAACATAAAGTAAGGTTGCCAGGTTGCAACCTGTATTGAAATACTGGAAGAATATTGCAACAACACCATTGTCACAGAAATGTCATAAACATGTCAGGAGAAATGTTGCAACTGTTGGTTGAGCTCCACTTACTTTAAGCTGACACCATAAATTTACAGGCACAAGCTGCGAGTGAAGCACATAAAAATGGTAGCAGTTAGATTATCATCTCAGAAAGGATGGACATGAATCTGACACTTGCAAGGCTACTTCAGAAGCTTTGCTTTTTCCATGTCATAATAGCATGTGACTTTCAGATATCACAAAGAGTTACGGATCTGTTGTTTCTCAGGAACTGGCCTTGTTTGGTGCTTTTAGTGTAGGAGAAAGGATAGGTTCTTATTATGGATAATGTAGACAAACTGTTAAGCTAGCCTCAATATAATGGACTGGTATATAGAAGAATGCTCGTTTTACTAATTATCAGCTAATTAATGAATAAAGTCAAGTTTCTATTAAGATTTTGGATTTTTTCAAAAGTTGATAGCACCCAAATTTTTAACATCTCATTAAAAGCAGAAAGAAGGATATGCACAACATAAATATTAACAAATCTTAGAGCCAAAAAGAAATTGAAACTATAGAGAACTGTGCAATAAATGCTTGTATACTATGGAGATCTGTTGAATGACAGAACAAAGGAACTCCTCTAACTCACTATAAAGGGAAGGCATCTTACTTTATGCCTTGTTAGTCTCAGAGAAACTGCTGCTGGGTTGCAAAATCTTACTATCTGTAGGTGGTCTCTTTGTTCCAATGGATGGGTGGTTTTTGCCTTTCAACCCCATTTTTTTAAAAGGAGAAGACATTGAAAGTAATGAGAATGAGAACTTCTGTGACACATTATCCATTGTTCTTTTTTAAAAAAACTTTGCTCAACCTTTAGAAGCTGTTGTTATTGTTGTGGGCCTTCAAGTAATTTTTGACTTAAGGAGGCCCTGAGGGAACCTATCACAGGGTTCTCCTGGCAAAAATTTCCTTGGGGGGGAGGGAGGGTTGCTCTTACCTTCTTATGAAGCTGAGAGTGTGTGACTTGCCCAGGGTCACCCAGTGGGTTTCCATAGCAGAGTTAGGATTTGAATCTGGTGTCCGTATTCATAGTCTAGTGCTCAGGCCACAACACCACGACCATGCTGGCTTTCACTTTGGAAGTAACAGTTCTTTTTAAAAGATTGTTCAGATCACTGGGCAACAATGATTTGTCTATTTCACTTGTAGGCCTGGTCAGTATCAACATAAGAGCATGAAGATGAGCTACTTCTCTCACAACTTGTTTTCCTACTAAGAGATAATTTACAAGGCTAAATACTAAATGGTAAATCACTGTTATAAATACCACTGACTCAATGGAGTTTATCATGCTGGAGAAAGAAATGGAATATTAGCATGATATTCCCACAATATTCTGTGAATATTGTGCAATAACGCCATAGTTTTCACATGACGTTGTCATTATTATTATTATCCCATGAATAAAGCAGAAAATCACACCACTTTTTATTTTCAGGATTTTACCAAAAATATAAAGCAACATGATTTTGCCACTTTATTCATGGGATAATCATGCAATAATGATGACGTTGTGTGATGTTGTGTGAAAATCATGGCATTATCATGTGATATTGACAGGATATTGACAGGAGTATCTCACTAATATCCTGTTTCTTTTTTCAGTGTGATTAACTCCAATATTTCTACTCTAGAATCATAGAATCATCGAGTTGGAAGAGACCACAAGGGTCATCCAGTCCAATCCCCTGCCATGCGGGAACTCAACATCAAACCATCCCCAACAGATGGCCATCCAGCCTCTGTTTAAAGACCTCCAAAGGAGCAGACTCCACCACATTCCGAGGGAGTGTGTTCCATTGTCGAACAGCTCTCACTGTCAGGAAGTTACTCCTAATGTTGAGGTGGAATCTCTTTTCCTGTAGCTTGCATCCGTTGTTCCAAGTCCTATTCTCTGGAGCAGCAGAAACCAAGCTAGCACCCTTCACAATATGACATCCCTTCAAATATTTAAAGAGAGCTATCATATCCCCTCTTAACCGTCTCTTCTCCAGGCTAAACATTCCTCATAGGGCATGGTTTCCAGACCCTTCACCATTTTAGTCACCCTCCTCTGGACACGCTCGTTTTTCAACATCCTTTTTGAATTGTGGTGCCCAGAACTGGACACAGTATTCCAGGTGGGGCCTGACCAAAGCAGAATACAGTTGCACTATTACTTCCCTTGATCTAGATAATATACTTCTATTAATGCAGCCTAAAATTGCATTGACTTTTTTAGCTGCTGCATCACACTGTTAACTCATGTTCAACTTGTGGTCTACTAGGACTCCTAGATCCCTTTCATATGTAGTCTCCTTAAGCCAGGTGTCTCCCATCTTATATCTATGAATTTCATTTTTTTGCCCTAAGTGCAGTACCTTAATTTCTCTGTGTTGAAATTCATTTGTTAGCTTTGGCCTAGCTTTCTAATTTATTAAGGTCATTTTTAATTTTCATCCTGTATTCTGGGGTATTAGCTATTCCTCCTAATTTGGTGTCATCTGCAAATTTGAGAAGCATGCCCACTATTCCTTCATACAAATCATTGATAAAGATGTTGAATAGCACTGGGCCCAGGACAGAACCCTGTGGAACCCCACTGGTCAGTTGTATTGTATAGCTCACATTTTAGTATCTTGTTTGCAAGAATATCGTGGGGGACCTTGTCAAAAGCCTTACTGAAATAAAGATATACTATGTCTACCACATTCCCTTCATCTAGCAAGCTGGTAATTTTATCAAAAAAAGAGATCAGATTAGTCTGGCATGACTTGTTTTTGAGAAACCCATGTTGACTTTTAGAGATTATGGCATTCCCTTCTAAATGTTCACAGAGTGATTGTTTAATGAAATGTTCTAGAATCTTCCCAGTATTGATGTCAGACTAACAGGGCGATAGTTGTTGGGATCCTCTTTTGTCCTCTTTTTGAAGATAGGGACAATGTTTGCCCTTCTCCAGTCTGCTGGGACTTCTGTTCTCCAGGAGTTCTCAAAGATTATTGCCAGTGGCTTGAGATTACATTTGCCAGTTCTTTTAATATCCTTGGATGTAGTTCATCTGGGCCTGAAGACTTAAATTCATTTAGATCAGGAGTCCCCGGACTTTTTGATCCGGGGGCTGGTCTGCTGGCCCCCAGATTTTTCGGGGGGCTGGAGGTGCGTGCGCATGTGCACGACTCTGGGTGCCATTTTGGAAGACAAAATGGCATCTGGCAGCGGGTGCGAGTGGCGGCAGTGGCGGTGGTGGTGGCGGGTCAGTAGGAAGGCCTTGGCAGGCTGGGTCCAGCCCGCGGGCCATTATTTGGGGACCCCTGATTTCGATTAACCAGATATTCCTGAACTTCCTCTTTACTTATTTTGTGCTGCATTTCCCCTAGTGTGTCCTCTGCTCCATTTTCCTCAGCCTGAACACCCTTTTCCTTTTGTGAGAAGACTGAGGCAAATAAAGTGTTGAGTAGTTCTGCCTTTTCTATGTCCCCTGTTACAATTTCTCCATATTCTCTGAACAGTGGCCCCACCATTTCCTTCTTCTTTCTTTTGCAATAGACATATGAAAAAAAGCCGTTTTTATTGTCCTTAACCCCTCTAGCAAGCATGAGCTCATTCTGTGCTTTGGCTTTCCTGACTTTACATGTGCTAGCTATTTGTTTGAATTCCTCTTGAGTGATTTCACCCTTTTTCCATTTCTCATACATCTCCCGTTTAAAACTTAGTTCATTTGAAAGTTCCTTTGTCATCCAACCCAGTTTCTTGAGACACCTCCCATTTTTCCTTCTCATTGGAACGGTATGAGATTGTGCCTTCAGTATCTCCCTTTTGAGAAACTCCCATCCATCCTGAACTCCCTTCTCCTTTAATATTCCTGACCATGGGATCACTCCCAGTGTTTCCCTAAGTTTGTTGAAATTCTAGAATGAATGTTTGACTATGCCTAGCTTCTCCTTTCCACTGTATAAGAAACTCCAGGAGAACATGATCACTCCCACCTAAGGATCCCACCACTTGCACTAGTTGAAGTCACCCATCACTACTACATCTCTCCATCTTCTGAGTGTGTGGTCATCTGTTCTAGAAAGGCATCATCCAATTCCTCAGTCTGACTTGGGGGTCTGTAGTAGACTCCCACAATAACATACCAAGTTGGCTTTGATTTATGGCAACCCTATGAAAAGACTTCCTGCTTTCCCAATTATCAACAGTCCTTCTTAGATCTTGTATGAGTGTACAAGATCTAAGAAGGACTGCTGATAATCAGGTAACTTCTTTGATTCAGTCATCCACTTGTAATGCAGTCTTTCTCTTTTCCTACTGCCTTCAGTAGGTCACTGACTTATTGCTTCATTATCCTTTGGCAGAATTTAAAGGATGAATGTTATCATTGTGGGGTACCAGGGGAAGGTTTCCCAAAATGTCAATCATGACCATACTTCATAATCTAGATATAATTGTTTGACAGAGAAGAAATAACAAAAAAGTTCTCAATCTCAAACCCAGAAGTATTTGGTATCCACTATGGTTTTGTTCCAGGACCTGCCATGGGTACCAAAATTTGTTGATGCTCAAGTCCCATTAAATGCATAGTAAAATGATGTTCCCTATATAAAATTGCAAAATTAAGGCTTGCTTTTTGGAATTTATGTACCTTTTGAATATTTTTAAGCTGTGGATGGTTGAATCCATGGATAAGGAATCCCTGGCTATGAACGACAAATTGTAATCAAGTTTTATATTTTGAAACTGACAAAGGTCAGATACCATGAAAGCAACAGATCCTGTCTGATCTTGGAAGCTAAACAGGTTCAGCCCTGGAGAGTACTTAGATGGGAGATGACCAAATAATACCAGGTGCTCTAGGCAATATTTTAGAGAAAAGCAATGGCAAAATACCTCTGAGTATTGCCTACAAAAGGAATCTCTATTAAAGTAACCAGCTCCCCATTAGTGAACAGACAACACACAATATTTAACAAGTGTGTTTCCCTGTTCTAGTCTGAGCTTGCCATTGGAAGAATCACCACCGGTATGTGGCATGGGAAGCTGTAACACATACAGCACATCTAAATTCTGAAAGTCTTCAGGCTGAGAATCCATAACAGATATGCCACTCATTCAATGCTTATGTCAACCATTAAAATATTATTAACAAGGGTTTATATTATAAGCAAAGTGTGTTTATGTGGCTGCATGAAGCCCCCAAACTGTTTTCCCAGATTTTGTCTCTTCTAGAGTTTTCTAACTAACTTCATACTTTTTTTTTTGCTAAATAAAAAGGGTGAATTGCCTATCCTGGAAACCAGCAGGAAGGAAAATTAATATTTTCAATAGGTTGCAGCTCTTCCTCACTATCTAGCATTAATCAAATACCAGTTTTTAAAAAACAGTAGATTTCTGTCAATTTCCTTTTTTGTTGTTTTTTTGGTTTGGGGGCAGGGGCATATGTGTGATCCCGAAGTGTCCCAGGGGCCAAGAAGTGGACCCCATATCTACCAAAGTTGCCTATTCCTGTTATATACAATCAGAGCTGCTAAACCATGTTTTAGCCTCTGTAAGTATCCCTTGTTGTTTCACCTTTAAAATGGCAGTAAATAGCTAAAATAAATAATCTTGTCTATTTGTATTTTTCTGTACCTGTTTCAGTGTGATATGTCCTAACACACTTGGTTATTAAACCCAATGGGGATTTTGTCATACAATGATAATCTCCTTTTCTAATATCTGAGATGCAGAAATAACAACCTGCAGTTGATCTAATCTAATTTACTTCTTATTTTGATTAGAGCTATTAGAGAGCCTTGCTCTTTATTAGGTTGCTCAAGAAAATGAAATAGTACATCATGTGTGTGTCGTTATACCTGTGAATATTGGAATAATTTGTACTTTGGAGAGAGGTTAGGGGTGGAGCTGGGGCAATCTTTCAATTATTCTTATAGATGTATACCTTATGGATTAATATAGTCAACTACATTTTTGAACAATTTTACATCCACTACAAGAATAAGGAGTTTTATTGCTGTGTGGCATTTGAGAGTTTAAGCAGCTTGGAAAAACAGTTAACTCAGAGAAGACAAAGAATAAAATAGTAAATGCTGTATTTAATAGTTGTGTCCCTTCAAGTCATTTCCAACTTATGGTGACCCTATTCTTGGCAATTTTCTTCAGAAGAAGTTTGCCATTGCCATCCTCTGAAGCTGAGAGAATGTGACTTGCTCAGGGTCACAAGACTCAGACCCAATTCAGGTTGCCTTTAAAAAGAAAACCTGGAGCTAAGTGGGCAACCATGGTTGGCTCCATTCTCACAAGGCTCCTACGAGCATCCCTGCAGAGTTGCTCTGTGGGTGCAAATCATTCTGAGGTCAGAGTGAGGTGTCCAGCATTGATAACATGGCTGGATGCTTTCTTCTGACCTCAGAGTGACTTGTGCCCACAGGAGTGGCAGTGGCCAGCTCACAGGGACCACACAGGAGGAAGCTGCACGTTGTTCACTGAAAACCCACAGCAGATAAGGTGGGCATATTCAAGGGATATTTGGGGCCAGAATACTCTAGGGGCAGCCTGGAGTATCCTGGCAAATGGAGACGAGCCCAAAGATAGCTGATTTTGAGGACTTTGAAGAAGATGCTTTCCCTCACCAAATGAGTAGCTCTTGGTTCTCCCTTTCCATAAATCTAAAATTTTCTGTCATTATAACTGATATGACATCTTGTTGGCCTCAGTTAAATGTTAGTTCATAGTTTGCTAACCCAGAATTTAGTAATGGAGACAGAAATTGTGATTACGTATTTCTTCCTTATCCCTCATGTTATCTCTCATCTTATTTGGTGCTTACTATGGATGTAATACTTCAGTAAATTTCTTTTCAAAGAAAACAGTGAGTAAATTTTGCAATTTTCATCCCACTGTATGAGAGGCATTTTTGAACAGTTTTTGAAGATTATTTGCAAGTTGTGCAAAATTTTCATGTGTTGGTTTTGCACAAGAAGCAGAATTTTCTGTCCAAGAAAACTGTGTAGAAAATAATATTTCTATGCAGAAATAATATTTCCTGCACAAAAATTCTGTTTCATGCACAGAAAAATGTTTCCTATGTAAATCAACAAAGTGCAAATTTTGTACAGAATAAATTTCCAGTTATAATAATTTTGTGCATGAAATAGCATCCTGCACAGATGTGCCAGAAATATTTCCATGCAGGAAATGATTTTTACTGCACAAAAAACACTTTCTGCCTAGAAAAACAATACTTTCTGTGCCAAACAACCATATAATTGACCCTCCATATTGGCAGGATGCTATTTCATCTTCCCCCGGCACTCGCAGCAGCGGCGACTCTCCCGGCTCGGCGGGGACCGAGGAAGGACTGGGCTCCCTGTGGGGGTGCGTTTGGCCCCATTTGCTCCATCTAGGGGACCAGGACTCCAGCGGACTCTGCCCTCCGCCCACACTTACCATCAAGGCGGCTGCGGAGCAGCTGTGTACTGCGAGCCGGGGAGAACGCCGGCGGGGATAAAAGCCCCGCCCAGGAACATCTTCCCCCGGCACTCGCAGCAGCGGCGACTCTCCCGGCTCGGCGGGGACCGAGGAAGGACTGGGCTCCCTGTGGGGGTGCGTTTGGCCCCATTTGCTCCATCTAGGGGACCAGGACTCCAGCGGACTCTGCCCTCCGCCCACACTTACCATCAAGGCGGCCGCGGAGCAGCTGTGTACTGCGAGCCGGGGAGAACGCCGGTGGGGATAAAAGCCCCGCCCAGGAACATCTTCCCCCGGCACTCGCAGCAGCGGTGACTCTCCCGGCTCGGCGGGGACCGAGGAAGGACTGGGCTCCCTGTGGGGGTGCGTTTGGCCCCATTTGCTTCATCTAGGGGACCAGGACTCCAGCGGACTCTGCCCTCCGCCCACACTTACCATCAAGGCGGCCGCGGAGCAGCTGTGTACTGCGAGCCGGGGAGAACGCCGGCGGGGATAAAAGCCCCGCCCAGGAACATCTTCCCCCGGCACTCGCAGCAGCGCCGACTCTCCCGGCTCGGCGGGGACCGAGGAAGGACTGGGCTCCCTGTGGGGGTGCGTTTGGCCCCATCTGCTCCATCTAGGGGACCAGGACTCCAGCAGACTCTGCCCTTCGCCCACACTACCATCAGGGCGGTCTGGGTCCTCTGGGGGGCATTTCCTAAGTTATTATCTTCAGAGACCGTGGTTCAGAGGTCTCGGTTTAAGTCCATACTTATTGTTAGGGCGGTCCTGGAACGGTCCTGGAGCTTGGGGTCGTCTGCTCTCTTACATTACTTTTATTATAAGGTCTTAGACCCAGAGGGCTTGCCTTGGTTTCCCTATTACCATCAGAGGGGAGGACAGGATTTGTTCTTGGTGTTTCCCTCCCTAAGGGGATTTATAGAGGGTCAATGGACCATTTTACAGAGGCTAGGATTGTGTCGGGAGCGGCTATTGGAGTCGTGCAGGGGAAAGGGAGGTATGGCCGGAACTATCGGAACCAATGTTGCAAAAGAAGACGGGATCGCTGGTTGAGAGCTATCCCGCCTTCAGTTCCCTTAGTTGCTCTGAATAGTTTGGGGAGCAGACCAACCATACCACAGAACCTCACCCTGCTCCTTTGCAATGCCAGGTCGGTAAAGAATAAAACCTGTATCATCCAGGAGCTTCTCTTGGATGAGGTTGCTGACCTGGCCTGCTTCACAGAGACCTGGCTGGGAGAGGATAGCTCAGCGATCTGGGCGCAAATCCTCCCACCCGGGTACTCTGTGATTGAGCAGGTGAGGGGAAGTGGGCGGGGGGGGGCGGAGTGGCTCTGGTTCATAAAAACCACCTGGCCTTGACAAGGATACCTGTCCGGAACGTGGTCCACTTCGAGTGTATGTACCTTAGCCTGAAGGCCAGGGATAGTTTGGGGATTTTGCTAGTCTACCGACCACCCCGTTGTCTAGCAGACTCCCTGACCGAGCTGACGCAGCTGGTCTCTGAGCTGCTGTTGGAGACCCCCAGGCTGTTAGTCTTGGGGGACTTCAACATTCCGCTCGAGACCAGTTTAACAGGTGCGGCTCGGGAGTTCATGGAGGCCATGACAAACATGGGCCTATCCCAATTGGTCAACGGGCCCACACATTGTGCAGGTCATACACTCGATGCGGCCTTCTGTACGGAACAGGAACATCCGTGGGCGGAGGTGGTAAGGACCTCCGCATTGTCATGAACGGATCATTTCCTGGTCAAGATGGAACTGAGAGCCAATATCTGCCCCGCCGGGGGTGGTGGACCTATTAGAATGGTCCACCCTCGAAGGCTAATGGAGCCTGTTGGATTTCGGAAAGCCTTGGAGGGTTTATTGGTTGGTAATGCCGGGGATCCTGTCGACGCCCTAGTTGATACTTGGAACACCGACCTCACTAGGGCTGTCGACACGATCGCTCCCAAGCGTCCTTGCCAACCCGCTCCTAACCGGAGGGCATGGTATACACCTGACCTCAGGAGAATGAAGCGGTCTGGACAACGACTAGAGCGCAGGTGGCTGAAGACTCGACTCTTATCGGACAGAACTCGCCATAAGAAATTTCTTTATTCTTATCGGGAGGCAGTGCGTGCAACGAGGAGGGCTTTCTCGTCTGCACGTATTGCGTCTGCAGAGTCTCGTCCAGCAGAGCTGTTTAGGGTGGTGAGGGAGCTGACGCAGGTTTCCCCTGCGCCAAATCCCTTGCTTAACCCGACAACGGCCTGCTGCGATGCTTTTAACAACTTCTTTGCAGACAAAATCTCTCAGATAAGAGCCGACTTAGATGCCGCCATTGAAACAGAGTCGATAGGCGAGGTGTCCAGTGACTCCGCCGATGTAGTTATACTGGATCAGTGGCAATCTGTGAGTACCGAGGACGTGGACAAGCTGCTTGGTAAGGTGAGGAAGACGACTTGCCCTCTCGACCCTTGCCCATCATGGCTGGCCATCCAGGGGTGGGATGCATTGGTGTGTTTCCTTACGGACATCATCAATGCATCCTTTAGGGAAGGTCATGTTCCATCTATTATTAAGGAGGCGGCCGTTAGGCCGCTTCTGAAAAAACCTTCCCTGGACCCCCTGGAGATGAAAAACTATAGGCCTGTATCATTGCTGCCATTTTTGAGCAAGGTGATTGAGAGGGCGGTTGCTCTTCAGCTCCAAGCTGTCTTGGATGAAACCGATTATCTAGACCCATTTCAAACCGGCTTCAGGACAGGCTTTGGGGTTGAGACTGCCATGGTTGCCTTGACCAACGATCTGCGTCTGAGCATCGACAGGGGTAGTGTGACCCTGTTGGTGCTTTTAGACCTCTCAGCGGCCTTCGACACGATAGATCACGGCATCCTCCTGGACCGCCTGAAGGGGTTAGATATCGGGGGCACCGCTTTGCGGTGGCTCCGGTCCTTCCTCTCGGGTCGGTCCCAGAGGGTGCTGCTCGGGGACTGTAGCTCCAGTAAGAGGGAGCTCACTTGTGGGGTCCCTCAGGGGGCTATCTTGTCCCCGATGTTATTTAACATCTATATGAAGCCGCTGGGTGAGATAATTCGGAGTTATGGTGCTGGGTGCTATCAGTACGCTGATGACACCCAAATCTATTTCTCCGTGTCTCGTTCGTCGGTCTCGAATTCCAATGGCATATCTTCCCTCAATGAATGTCTTGGGTCGGTAATGGGCTGGATGAGGAAAAACAGATTGAAGCTGAATCCAGACAAGACGGAGGTGCTCACGGTCTCGGCCCCGAAACCAGGAATTGGGTTGCAACCTCCAGTCCTGGATGGGGTCACACTCTCCTCCAGTGACTGCGTTCGCAGCTTGGGGGTGCTCCTTGACTCGTCACTCCTGATGGTAAATCAGGTAAATGCAACGGTCAGGAGCGCCTGTTATCAGCTTCGGCTGATACGCCAGCTGCCCTCTTTCTTGGAAGTAAAGGACCTTGAGACAGTTGTGCATGCACTGGTAACCTCACGCCTGGACTTCTGTAATGCACCCTACATGGGGCTACCCTCGTACCTGACTCGGAAATTGCAGTTAGTGCAGAATATGGCGGCCAGGTTGGTATCTGGGACATCTAGGAGGGATCACATCACTCCGGTGTTGAGGTCCCTCCACTGGCTGCCCATTGGTTTCTGAGCCCAGTACAAGGTGTTGGTTATCATCTTTAAAGCCCTAAATGGCCTGGGCCCAAGCTATCTAAGAGACCGCCTCCTCCCATATAATCCTCCCCGCGCCCTCCGATCCTCTGGGAGGAACTTACTGCAGCCTCAAAGATCTAGGCTTGCGGCGACCTCCCAGAGGGCTTTTACTATTGTCGCTCCCAGACTCTGGAACGGCCTGCCGGATGAGATCCGTCAATTAACATCCTTACACAGCTTTAAAAAGGCTGTCAAGACGGATCTCTTCCGGCAGGCCTTTCTGGATTAGATAATTGGCCCGGGACCCTCTGAAAGCCGGGGATAGGACCCACTGCAATTTCTTTAAGCTGATTGCAGGGACTGTTACACGTGCTGCGTCGTGTGTTGCGTGTTATATATGTTAATGTTTTTAGATTGTTTACTGCTTTATAGCAGTTGTTTTAATAGTCAATTGTTTAATAACTTTTTAAGGGGGGAGGAGGGATTGTTGTTGTTTTAATTTGTTTGTAATTTTATAAATCTTGTTCACCGCCTAGATTGGTTTTCCATTGGGGCGGTATACAAATAAACCATATTATTATTATTATTATTATTATTATTATTATTATTATCTCCCTGTATCAATGGATTCTGATGTGTGTGCATCTGCATTGGTGTGGCCATGTGCACATGCTGCCATTGACAATAATGGGCTGGGGCCATCTGCAGATGCTCCAGTGTGCAGATGGCTAATCTTCCAATATGGAGGGCCAAATGTATGAGAATTTGGTGCAGAATAAGTATCAAACTACAAAGATTCTTGGCAGTTCAGGATTCTTCTTGTTAGAGTTTCTCAGCACACAAAAACACTTTTTTTTCAACCATTTAAAAATGTTCTCAAACGTTCTTTTTCTCCCTAGTGCTTCCATACTGATTTGATTAAATCACAATTAGCCATTATGCTCATAAGGGAGAATAGTAGTGTCAGTTTTGTTGTTTTTAACTCCCCTTGAGTCAGTCTTGACCCATGGTGACCCTATGGATGAGACATCTGTAAGACCCCATGTGCAGCACTACTCTGCTTAATACTTGTAAACCCATACTTGTGATTTCCTCAATAGAGTCCATCCATCTGACATGTGGTCTTCCTCTCTTCCTACTTCCCTCCACCTTTCCCAGCATTATTGTCTTTTCCAATGAGTCCTCACTTCTCATGATATGTCCAAAGTGCAACAACCTCAGTTTGGTCATATTGGCTTCCAGGGGGATTTCTGGCTTGATCTGCTCTAGGACTCATTTGCTTGACCTTTTGGCTGTCCATGGGATTCTCAACACTCTTCTCCAGCACCACATATTAAATGAATTGATTTTCTTCCTATCGGTCATCTGAGTGTGGCTTGTAGGCAGGTTTTAGGTGGAATGCAGTCAGGCTGCAGCATTGACAGCATTTTGCATATGATAATACCCAACTGCATCCCATAATAGATTTGAACATGGCAGGGGCAAGTTGGTTTTTTTGTTATGTGATAAAGTCCCTAGAAACAATCCCAACCAACTGAAGCAAGGAAGGACAGGGTGGAGAAAACATGCTGCTATAAGTTTTCCTGAGGCTTCAAAGGTTTAATCAATTTTTCTCAGGTTTGCCAGCATGTTCATAGAATTATAGAATTATAGAATCATAGAGTTAGAAGAGACCACAAGGGCCATCCAGTCCACCTCCCTTCCATGCAAGAACACAGAATCAAAGCATTCCTAACAGATGCCCATCCAGCCTCTGTTTAAAGACGTCCAAAGAAGAAGACTCCACCACTCTCCAATGGAGTGTGTTCCACTGTTGTCTGCCTGTCAGGAGCTGGCCATAATAAATGCCCAAAGGAAAGTTGTCTACCTGCTTTTTTGGCTCTTGGAAAGGCTATTGTGTGAGAGGGAGAGAGGGGGGAAGTTGCTGAACAGGTCCTGACTTTTCTTGGCAAGCAATGGTGGCTAGTGGCTTCATTGTAAATGCAGTGGCAAATCCACTCTAGGTTTTAGTTTGACGTTCAAAAGAGGTCTCAGTGGTGATGAACTCAAAATAGGTTCTGAACCTTGAATAGTTCATTTAAAATTCAGACAAAAATAGAGAGTGGATTCATCACATTACTGACATCAACAGGCTGCCTTCAACTCGCCCCCTTTGCTCACAACTTCCCTCTTCATTCATTCTTGTTCAGTACCTTGGGCAGCTCTTAAGGGGTTGCTTTCTTCACCCACAACCTATACTGATTCCCAAGTGCTACTAATCCCCTTGCCTTGGCTAACAGAAAGACAAGCAGCACCCTATCTCCTCCTTTCCAGCCCACATTATTGGCCACTCTTGCTCTAGGTCAAGGGTGGGCAAAGTGTGATCCATGGGCCACATGAGTCCCTTAGAAGCCCTCACTGTGGCTTTTGAAGAAGGCCTCCAAAGTTTCCAAACACCACTTTCAGCTGCCATTTGGACTGCTTTAGGGGCAATTTTTGTTTTTGTTTTGGAGGTTTGGATCCATCTCTCATCCACCCCTCAGAGCCTCCCTGTGCTGCCTTCAAGCCAAGTCTGTCCAACACATCTTTCAGAGTGCCCCATTGTACATGAAACACAATTCACTAGCAGGGTTGTGCATCATTCAGCAACAGTCAGGGCCATTGACACAGATCCATCATTTAAAGTTAAGCATCACAATTTCTGATAGAGTATCTCAGCCACTCTATTTCAAAAGACAACCTTCATTTCACTGTATTTCTCTGAAAGCTTCAAGCTCTTGGGTGCCTTTTGAGGGGTGATTTATATATATATATATATATATATATATATATATATATATTGTTGTGAGTTGTGTCCCAGTGACACATAAAGCTAGGAAAGGGACAAGCATTTAATATTTAGATGGAGAAGCTGCACCATTTAAATTTATATCTCTCCCTCAGCTTCCCTAAGGAACAAGCTTTGTAATATGGTTACCCTTTCAATGACAATAGGATGATGTTCATGACTGAGAATTGTACTCTGTATTTACACAACAATGCAAGAGCATAACATGTTCAAAAAAAATGGAATGAATTGTTGTATTGACTTGTGCAGGGTTCCTCCAATGTCACCCATCTTCAGGAATAAATGGACTATCTATTGACGTTCAATGTGCTCTTTTCGACTGATTTAATTCTTTGTATTTTATGTCCATCATCTCTGCCCAGATAGATATGGTTTAGGATTGATTTTCTGGAGTATAAATATAGCTGGTGAAATCTACTTGGGTATGCACCCTGGAGTGACCATTCCAACTGACTGGCTCTGTGAAGCCCTTCATTAGGTATCAAATTGTCTGCTTCAGACCAAAGACTCTTCTAAACATAGGGAATTTGTTTTCTTTCTTGGGTGATTTTTGCTCACATTATAAGCATGCCTGCTGAGCTACAACAACACAGACTAGATTGGTCTCTGAGTGCAGATATATAATATATAATAGCTGGGGGGTGGGGGAGGTAGATTGGTGAGTCAAGGAGATAGATCTTCTGTGAGACTTTAATCTGGAAAGAAACGAAGTGATGGCATTTCTCAGAAGTGAGGACACTTATCCTTTGACAGTGAAAGATATACATCAAATAATTAAACAAATTTATGTTTGCTGCTATTTTAATCTGTAATATGTATTTTATGTGTTTTTAATTGTTTTATATTACTGTTTTCAAAATAATGATATAATTAGATTGTTTAATGCTTTTTAAAACTTTGCTAACACATATTGTGTTAGCAAAAGTGGACTATAAATGAAAATTTAAAAATAACTTGATTTTAATGTCTCTAATGCAGTTGGCAGAGCACAGATTCATGAATATAAGTTTTCAGATTTGAGCCCAGAAATTTCAACATGCCAAATGACAACAAAGTTTGGTTTGTGAATGACTATTATGCATTTAGATTCAGGGAGCTGGACTCTAAACTACTCAACTATGTCCATATATAGCAATTTTAGGTTACAATTGATTTCAGCCATGGGCTTTCTATATTGTTGCCACCAGTGATTCAGAAAGAGAAACAAAAAATGATAATGAGTGTTATGGTTGATTGGAGACTAACACATTTATTTTTACATGTGCTTCACAATCCACTTTCTCAGATGCATGAGAAAATATATATATATATATATTGTTTGGTGTTGTTTACAAAATGTAGAGATACCTAAATCCTATTGTAATATGATAAATTAACACTTATGTAGCTTCAATTGTTTCAACGGGGCTAGTCTATTTCAACTTATAGGATTCAATACTCTATAATAAAAGAAAAAAATTCAAAATCTAGTTTTTCATTAATTTTTTTTAAATCACCTTAAATGATAAAAAAATAGAGAAATTTATAAAAGTGTTCTGGAAATTTGACAAGATACCTCATTTAACTAAAGTCGACACATATGTGGAAGAAGACTCCTGCATTAGTATCTCTCTGCTGGATGGGCAATTCTGAACAGTAATGAGTTTTCATGCAAATTTAGCATAGCCCAAGCAAGAAATTTTGTGTGTGTATGTGTGTGTGGTTTTGTTTGTTTGTTTGTTTGTAGCTTGGATACAGGGAAGATCCAATGCAGCTCCACTCATGCTGAGTGGCTTTTTTGGCTCTTTCCCCCTACATCCTGACAAAAACCATTTCTTGAGGGCTGAGGAACCCTCTGGAAATGCTATGGAATGGGACACAAGGGACTGCAGTGGTATAGGAAAATTAAAAGAATTAGATACAGCTCCCTTGTGCCAGGTTACTCTTGAATACCTTTGGATCTATGACAGAGTCTTAAAAAGTGACCTTTAGATACTACTCATGGTTCATGATAGTAGGTATAGGAGCTAGGTATGGTGGGAACTTGGACTACTGATAGGATCAGGAACTGAATTCTCTAAAGCAGATTTAGGGCCTTTGCAGACTGCTAGAAATAGTGCAAATTGAGTCCACTTTAACTGCCCTGGCTCAGTGCTAGGGAATCATGGGAATTGTATTTTTTTTCTGAGACATTGAACCTTCTCTGTCAGAGAACTCTGGTGCCACAATAAACTACAGTTCCCATGATTCCCTAGCACTGAGTCAGGGCAGTTAAAGTGGACTCAATTTGCACTTTTTCTGGCAGTCTGCAAATGCCCTTAATTTGTCAATTTTGTGTATGAAGACTTTGTACAGCAGGTGAAAAGTCTGAAATGGATCGGGAGCTTCCAAGTCCAGTTAATAGTTACAGTGGCAGCTGCTCTATATGGCCATTACTTTCCTAATGGAAACTAATTGCTACTGCAATAGTTTCCTATTTCTTTTTCTTTCATAGCTTTCTGAGTACCTTACAAGCTAATGATATAGACATCATGTCAAAGTTGTCTAAAGTGGAACAATCCCAGTTTTTTACTGTCCAAAGTACTATTGATAACTTACCTCCTGACATATGCACACATAGACACACAGACAGACATACACATACTGCAGGGCTAAAAATATTTCCTTCAGTAAATGTTGAAAATATAGCAATTAATGTTGTCTCAAGAAATGTCTATTCTGTATAGACTCTTTGTGCTCAAGGGCTGAAGGAGTAAAATGCTTCTAGCAGCATAAGAAAGGACTAGATAATGTCCAGCAGGAATTATACTTGGTTAAAAATTGCCTTCCCATTAAGTAAGGATATGAAAATATTCACAACATATCGGTGTTCACTTATTCAGGTACCGATTCAAATTAATTTCCTTCTCTCCATAACAGAGAATCCTTTAGGCTTAAGTAGGACAACCACCTCTACTATTAAGAGAAGTTGTTGAATATGTGAGATAGGGAGAGATGTGACAGGATATGGGAGAAGAAGGTTGTGTGTACCCTCCAGCTAATAAAATGGAGGGTACTCTCCTATTGCCAGTGCTGAAGCAAAAATTGATGAGTCCAGTCATCTGGGAAGAAAGAGAGAACCATCTTGTCTTTTGCAAAATGTCTTGAGGTAGCTGCAGCACATCTTTACTCGTGTAACTCATTCCAGTTTCCTTGTTTAACAAAATGAGAAATTTCAAGGTGTTAAGAAACTTCTTGGTTATGAGAACCACATTTGAAGTTTAAAGATATTAATCTTTACTTGTTTCACTCTTACACATAATTATTATGATATTTTCAGAGTGATGTTTTGTAAGGGTTAGAGCAGATGGGCAGGAAAAATCAGCTCAAATCTGCATTTTCTGAAAGTGGGTCAAAATGCTGCTGTCTGCATGGCCCACTCTCAAGGTGGGCTGATCACCCATGAGCTGTCCATACTGTGAAGTATCAAGCCATACTGTGCAATTATTATTATTATTATTATTATTATTATTATTATTATTATTGCTGCCTGCCCACCATACATGCATACCATTGCACAGACACACCACCAGAGATCTCCAATTACCTTCCTCTTCCGGTCCAGTTGCCATTTGATTGAATGCTGCCCATATGATCAGCCATACAGTCGTATGTGTGGTGCACTGCTTGTACAGTGCATCAGTGCATCAATGCATCAGTGTGCTCAATGGCAAAGCACAATCATGGAGGTCCCCCCCATACATGCCCCCTTCACCCCTCCTTATGCGTTCCTCATGGACTCTCTGGTTTGTGTACTTTGTAATTACATCCATTGTATTATTGACAATTGCCTTTTTGCTTTATTGCCACACTCGTGCCCGGTCATTTATATGCCAGTGTGAAGATGTGCATTTTCTGCTTTGAGTCAGAGTATCCCAGCTTCTTTTTGCTCTGTTTTTTAGTGCTGGACTGCAACTTCATTTTGCATCCCAACTGCTTTTGCCTTGTGCATCATCTAATCCCCTCAACCTTCAAAGTGGCTGAAAGCTGCTTTATTTTACCCATGTGTTTCACCCCAAAATCTTTGCAAATTTTTGATGATTTTTTCACATTTCAGGAATTTTTGCAAAAAAATGATAATCACCTTCCCCCCCCCCCCCAAATTTTCACAACAAAAAAAGTCTTGGACCATGAAAAATATTTTTTAAAATCTGCTAAAACTCACATATGACCATTTTTCTTATCAAGGACAAGAAAAAATTGGAGATTTCTTTTCCAACCCTCTTCTGTATCCTTATGTAGATAGATCAGTTAATCTCAGTTAATCTCAAAGATGCTACAAGATCTCTCTACATACTGATTCTACAGACTAACTCAGCTATATCTTTGAATTTTCTGTATCCTGTGAGACAGTGTTAGACACTTTAAAACAAAGTTAGATACTTTATCTTTTCCAAAATCCAGTGAAAATGTTGAAATTCTTAAGGTTGCCAAGAAATCAGAATTCAGTGTAAATTGAGTTATCCTGATTTCAAATGAGGGTTTTGATGCTGCTGTTGTTGCTAATAGTTACTGTTGGCTTTGCATAGTTAACTAGCACTGCCATATTTTTTTTTAAAAAAATAGAAATAAATAGAACAGAGAAGGCTAAAAATCATCACCACAGAGCTGTTAATGTATACTCATTTTTAACTTTGTGCCTCACAATCAACTGTTCTGAATAGAGAGAATGTTCCTGTTTACACTCAATCAACTTGGGAAAAGGATAGAGAAGAGGAGGAGAGAAAGCTGACTCTTGCTCTTCCCAGTAGACTCAGGCAAAAACAAAATGAGGTAGCCTCTCTTAGTTTGTGTGTTCTTCCTCATTAATAACATTGGTCATACATATGGGAGCAGATTTCACCTCTTCCTTTCAAGCTAGGATAAGGGGCATATTGTTTCTGATTAATTTTTTTGGAAGGATGGCTGTCCAAAGTGATTCGGTCAGCTTGGTATGCCCAAACTATACAGAAATTATGTATATGGTTATGACACCTGGTAGGAAAACCAGAATTAGTAAAACATCATGGATTGTGACAACTGTAAGATCAAACTGTTGCACAAGAACCCTTGCACTTTTTCCAGATCTAAGGAAAGTTACATTTTTGGACAACCACTCTCAGAATCTCCTAGCCAGTCTCAACAGTCAGTAATTATGGCTGTTAGGGGCTAATATCGGGCTGTCGTATTGTGTTTTTAATTTTTTTAACTGTTTATATTGTAGTTTTAATTATAGTGGGATTTGATACTGTTTTAAGGGGGGGAGGGATCACTTTTTTTGGATAGTTGTGATCTTATTTCTGTAAGCTGCCTTGATTGGACCCCCAAATAGGTGGGGTATAAATAAATTTTATTATTATTATTATTATTATTATTATTATTATAGGAACTGTCATCCAAATAAATAAATTCAAACTATTTCTCTCTCTCTCAATGATACTAAATTGAGTGGGTGGAGTATAACAGTCTACCTGTGTAATTCCATGTCCTCATCCCCAACAGTTGCCAAGCCCCATGAAAAATGCCTCTTTCAGCTTATTGGTGGGAAGGAGTGGAAAGGAGGAAATTCAGATGAAGAAGAAATAACTAGTCTTAGCTCAGAGTTGGAGGAAAAGGGTGCACTCAGAAGTGATTTTCACCATCATTTTCTTTCCTCCTGGAGGCTAGGTCATTCACATCTTGATAGTCTCTCCTCTCTCTCAGCTTTCCCCATAGGTAAGGAGAAGTAACAGCAGCATACCCTCTTGGGACATGTATACATTGCAAACAGGATGTTGTTCAATACTGCTGTTTCTAGAAAAGAACATTGCAAAACTAGCCATGGGGAAATATCTGCCATAACTTCTGAACTGATTTTTGCCTGTAAGTGACTCTGTATATGAGGTAATCAACATTTTCCTAAGTAGCTGTGATGCTGACCCACAGAGGGATGCTCCCTTAGAAACATTTATCCTGCCCAAATAGCTGCCAGAATAATTCATGTACACAGTTTACCCAGTTTAGTCATAAAATGCCCCAAGCAGCAGAGCTTTCACTGTTTGCTTTGTATTAGCTGTTCTATGGCGCTATTCTGTTTTCAGGTTTATTTTTTAAAAAATAAAATCATGGTTGGAGAGCTTTTTCTTAAAAGAAAGTGACTTCCAGCCAAGAATGAATAAACCTTGTTAAACTGAGTACATGAATAACAATGCCAGTTAAATTATTTACAAATGGCACTCACGTAAAGAAGCTTGTACATTGTTGCATTTTTAATTTATAAGTTTTTCATTTTTTCACTTAAAGGGTCTATAACTTTGTTCAGGAAAGATTTTTTTTAAAAAACTTTGTTTTGTTTTTTTCTCTCTATGTCAATACCTCATTTCTTGCTGTTTTGCACATATGTCAGTTCATAACTCCTTCCCATTCTGCTTCTGCATGAATCTGCAAAAATTGCATTAAAAGAGTATTTGGGTAAATATCCATTATCTTTGAAAATATGCATTTTAATATATTTTCTTTCAAACTATTCATTTTAAAAGGTATTGTAATATTTTCTTTTAGCATAGAACTGCATCAATATTAAAGAAGTTCAAAAGCTGATGGATCACCCTCATCAAGTCAATTTTTATCAGAGTCTAAAAACCCTACTTTTTTGTTTTACATTTCCCAGAATCTCTCTCCTAGCATAATCACCATGGGTGTGGAATTCTGGGAATGTAGTCCAAAAAAGTAGCATTTGCATACTCTGGTTCATATCAGAATTCATAAATATCAATTTTTTCTGGCATTCCTAATTTTAAAAAGAATTAATTAGAGTCTACTAATTAGAGGTCATTCTCATCCCTGTTGCAGCTAAGAGAAAGCTGTAGACTTGATGCCTGCATTTTGCATATTTCTTCCTTCTTCCTAATAAAAAAGGAAGGAGAGACAGGATTTCTTGTTAATCATAGGCAACTGGAATGCTAAATGAAGAAGCAAAGAAGAATAAAAAAACTGTAAGAATATTTGGACTAGCAACAAGAAATGAAGCAGGAGAACAACTGGTAGAAGTCTTTGAGGCCAACAATCTATTCATTGTGAATATCTTCTTCAGACAAACCGAGAGGAGACTATATGCATGGACATCACCAGATAGCCAATGCAAAAATCAGATAGACCACATAACTGGAAACAGAAGATGGAGAAGCTGTATTCTCAAAGTAAAAATGAGACCAGGTGCAGACTGCAGCAAAGATCAACTACTTTCATCAAAAATTAGAATAAAGCAGAAGAACACTGCAATACAATCTGAAGAACTTCCCAACAGCATTTACAGATAAAGTGAGAAATAGATTTGCACTATTGAGTATAACTGTCTAGAAACCAGATGAACTATGTTCAGAAGCTAGGGACATAATCAGGGAGAAAAGCAGAATGGCACTATCTGTGGCCAAAAAAAAAAGACAGAAGAAGTGATAGACTACTTCCACAAGATCCGAGAATTCAAAGGAAAATTTAAACCAAACATAAAGTTGCACTACATTGGTTAGATAATGAAGCTCAGCAGAAAATTCCAGAAGAAAATAAGTATGTGCTTTATAGATTACAGTAAAGCCTTTCACTGCATAGATTATGAAAAGCTATGGAATCCTCTTAAAGAAATTGGAGTGCCACTACATTTGATTGTCCTAATGCAAAACCTGCACTCAAAACAAGAGGCTATCATTAGAACAAGAATACAGAGAAACAGAACAGTTCCCAGTCAGCAAAGGGGTCAAGCAAGACTGTATTCCACCATACTACTTCTTCAAGTTCTATGCTGAAATAATCATATGCAGAACAGGTTTAGATTTGGAGAAAGGAGGAGTGAAGATTGGAGGAAGAAATATCAACAATCTAAGATATGCAGAAAGTACTGTAGAACACCATAGTACATAGAAAACAACAACTGTAATTGTAAGCTTGGAACAATTACTAAAGAAAGACAAAGAGGAAAGTGCTAAGGCAGGGTTAATGCTGAACATTAAGAAAACAAAAATAATGGCCATGGAAAATTTACATTAATTAAAATCTAGATGATGACTAAATTGAAATAGTTAAAGATTTCCCATACCTTGGATCAAGCATTGATTGGAAGGGAGATTGCAGTCAAGAAATCAGAAGACCAGGACTGGGGAGGGCAGCTATGAAAGAACTAGACAAGCTCCTAAAATGCAAAAACATAAAACTGAACTCTAAAGTCAGGATTGTCGAAGACATTGTATTTCCTATCACCATGCATGAATGTGAGAAATGGACAGTGAAAAAGTAGAAAGAAAGAAAATCAACTCATTTGAGGAAAAAAAAATGCTGAGGATATCATGGATACCTGCCGAAAAAGACAAACAAACAGGTTCAAGAACAGCTCAAGCATGAACTCTCACTGGGAACCAAGGACCTTTACAGATTGCCAGAAATAATTGAGGCCACTTTAAGTGTCCTGGCTCAGTGCTAAGGAATCATGGGAACTTCAGTTTATTGTGACACCAGAGCTCTCTGACAGAGAAGGCTCAATGTCCCAGAAAAAAATACAATTCCCATGATTCCCTAGCACTGAGCCAGGACAGGTAAAGTGACCTCAAACTGCATTATTTCTGGCAGTCTGTAAAGGCCCCAAGATGACTAAATTGAGGCTGTTTTACTTCAGACATATAAGGAGAAGACATGGCTCACTAGAAAAGACAATAATGGTAGTAGAGGTAGATGACAGTAGAAACAGAGGAAGGCTACATTAGGTTGATAGACTCAAGGTGGCCATGACCACCTGCAAGATCTGGCAGAGCAGTTGAGGACAGTGGACCTGGAGGTGTCTCACTCACTGGGTCGTCATGAGTCAAGGTTAATTTGAAAGCAGTAAACAACAACAACAACAACAAAAACCAATAAAATAGAGAAACACCATTCTGAATTTTGGAAAGACTGTTTCTCAGCAATGCTTGGCTTTTCAAAAAGTATCTTGCCAGCTGAATCATCATGAAATATCACAGCCATGAACTAAGCTTGATTTGCCACATTTCAAGCTGCCTCATAGCTGTGAAATAGCTGGGAAACCTCTCTCTCTCTTTATTTTAATTTTTTTAATTTGTGAAACTATAGAATACCTCAACCAGTCATGCAGCCTTTCTGAGAGTTGTTAACACAAAAAAAAAAAAAAGGGGAAAAAAGGAACCCTTATAATCTCTGCTGCATCTTTTTCAGCAAGATAAAAGTATTTTCAATAAGGTCAGCACATAACCTTCTAATTTTCTCTTTGGTTAGATGGCATGCCTGTGTCTCTCCACCAGTGGGCAATAATGGGCCTGTTATGCTTATCTTGGAATAAAAAAAACACTAAATATGTAGCAGCCTAAGTAGGGGGAAAGATAGAATCGCTGCTGTAGGCGCCTTTGCCATCTCATAACGAATTGGCTCCATAAGAACTGATACTGAAATGAATCCTATCGGCTCACAGGCAGGCTTTCTTTTTCTCATGAACCAACCATATACTGCTTTAATATATATCAGTGCCTTCCTAACACTCTTCCTAAAGAGTGCTGGGGTGGGCTGGGGGAAAGGCTGGTATCTGAATGCTTTGATTGTTAGCATGAATAGCCTTTCTAGGGAGCAATTATGTGACAAGATCCACTAGGCAATGCATTCAGGCTTAAAGCGTTGAGCAAAGATAGTTGCAGAGGTGTCTGATGAAATATTAAACCTGAATAATGCAAAAGGGGGGAGGGGGTTGCATTATAGGCAAGGAATTTGAAATTCAACTTTTGATTGCATTGTGGATCTGAACACAGGGAAAAACTGGTGAAATAAAGAAACCTTTTGAGAAGACTGATTGTAATCAGTCAGAAGCCAACTCTTGCTCTTCAGTCTACACTGTAAATGGGCTTCTGCCTGTTTTCTCAGGAGCAAGGTTAGGCTATATTACAGCACTGTACATTGCAAGAATATAGCAGGGGTGGAAGGGAAGCTGAAGAGAGGGGGCGGCTGAAGTTTACTGTATAATATTATTGAAGTTTATTGGATTATTAAGTCCAGAGCTTGAAAAAACTACATTTTGAGGACCACATTTACTAGACTACCTGTGAAAACCAGGTACTGTAGACTATATTTCATAGCAAGGAACTGGCAAAACCACCTGTGAGTATTCCTTGCCTTAAAAATCCCCTATGAAATTCATTGTATTGCCATAAGTCAACAGGCAACTTGAAGGCACATACACACATTTACCACGTTCTCCCAACTGCCATGTCAATGGCAATACTGACTGGGAGATTTTGAAAACTGTAGCTCTAACAGTAACTTCCTCAACCTCTCCTCAGGGTCCCACAGACCTGTGACTTGATGAAAGGTGATGAGGAATTACAAGAGGTGTTTTTTTTTTTTGTTTTTTTTTTTGGACATCATCAAGAGAGCCAGATCAGGGTGAGGATCAGGGTGAGAAATAAGGTGTCTGCTGAAATTCCTTGTACAAAAGCCTAGTGAACTGTCAGATTAGTCATTCCTTAATAGTGGCAATGGGACAGCATAGTTTACTGCTTCTAAAGTAGGGTCATAAAGAATACTCACAAATTTGTTCAGTCTTAGTAACAAAGGGCACCTTCAGACATTGAGATATCCTAAGGAGAAAACAGTCAACTATCATAGGATTTTTATGTCTTCTGAAAAAATCTTTTGTGGGAAAAATTGTTTTATGTGGGTAGAAAGCTCATTTTTGTGCAAAAAAAAAAAAAAAGACCCTGTAATTGTATTTATGCTGTGAAAAACTGTACGAATGAACCATTTTGTACAGAAAACATTGTTCTATGAGTTCTCACCAAAAAAAAAAAAAAAAAAAAAAAAAAAAAAAATCAAGAAAACAAAATATTTTTAAACAATGCACAAAATTCTATAATATCACCCAGGTGGAGAAAACTTTCAAAATTATTCATTCTTCCGTGACAGAATGAAATAAGTGAAGATTTACATTTAAAGTACCTGTCTACTCTGTGGATGGAGGACTCTGGACAGGCAGTGTGGCTTTTGGTTCTTTCCTCCAAAAATTTAGCACTTCCTCTGAGCAGTTGCCAACTGAAATGACCACAGCACTCTTCCAAATGGTAGAGTGGGCTTACTTATGAAGGTTTAAACTCTTCATTTATATGAGTCAAGCTCAACATATGATTTAGTGCCAGCATAAAACATTACACTGACTGAAGCAAAATCCAAATGTTTTTCCCATTCTCAATTAGTCAAAAAAAGGTCTTATGTTATCATTCAAATACTAGTGACTGTCTTTATCTCATCCCTTCCCTTTATGCTACCACCTGGGGGAGGCCAACTCATCCTGGTAGGGTTGGTCCTTTTCACAAATGCTGGTCAAGAGGTATTATTGTGAACCCAAGACAACTTAATTTAAGGAATTGTTCTGCAGCAAGTTGTGTACAGTTGTCCCCATGAAAAATATTTGATGGCTTGCCAGGTTTTCTGAGGAAAGGAGTAATTGTCCAAAATTCAATCTGAAGCTAGAAAAATGTGTTAAATGAGAAAGTTCATGTACACAAACTACTTCATCCTTTTCAACTTTTATGTAGACCCATTGTTCAAGAGATATGGCAGAGGTGATTGTTACAAGAGTGGGTTGAACATATTTATAGTGGGGAAGAGGAGAACAAGGGCCTTTGATCCAAGTTTATATTCCTATGTTGATCTTGAAATTAATAGTACAGTACACACCAATATTTTCCTTGGCATAAAAATACATAAAAAGTTCACAAAGACCACTTGACCATTTGGCACAGCTACCTTGGAGGTGAGACAGTATTGGAATGATCATCCTTCATCTTTGAGAGCTGCCATCAATCTGACTATTTGCTTGCACAGGACTCTGTCTTCTGTGTCCTCCTGAGAATAAAGAATATAACATTTTAGCCTCATTTGATTTGATGTATCAGGACTGAGTACTTTCTCTGTGTTAAGAGAAAAGCAGCTTTGAAATGAAGATGTTTGATCCCCTGCTAAATATGTTTGCTTTTGTATCTGTGCCTCTAGAATTGAAAGCAGGTGATGCAGATTATCCTGAGCATCTCTAATAGTAAGCATTTTACAGACTCATTTGCATTCTGGTGATCTTTGCAGATAACAATGAGACTCACTGTAAGAAAGTCCAAATCTCAAGGTCTGTAAATGCATCATTTGACAAACGAAATGTATTTTATCATTGCATACGCAATCTAGTTTGATCAAAACCACTTCTGAGGTTTTCATCCAAGGGAGTTTGACAGAATTTTCATTGTGGAGAAGAAGATGGTACCACCATCAAGCTTTGTGACTGCAAACAAAACACACAACAGTGGAATGACTGAAGTTGGGAAGTAACGTTGAACTCATGCTTTATGTAGTTGAAGCTTAGTGTACCAGCTGTTATATCTGGAAGATCAGAACATCTGTTCATGCCAAACTGACAGTGTTATTTATGGTATTATGCTGTTGGTATATAGTAGTTAAGCATCATAACTCATGATTAATTTTACCATGTCAAAGAAGAATAGGGAAGAAATGCAATGAATTCAATGAACCATGCTGGAACTCACAATCAAAACACCTCTGACAAATAAACATCCAGCCTCTGTTTAACCCCCCCCCCAAAGAAGCATTTTCCAGTATTGAATAGTTCTCACTGTCAGGAAGTTGTTCTTAATATTGAGGTGGAATCTCCTCTTCTTTACTTTGAATCTATTGCTCTGAGCCCTATTCTCTGGAGCAGTGAAAACAAGCTTGCTCCATTCTCAATATGGCATGCCTACGTATATTTAAACAGGGCTATCATATCACCTCTTAACCTTCTCTTCTCATAGGGCGTGGTTTCCAGACCTTTCACCATTTTGGTTGCCCTCCTTTGGACATGCTCCAGCTTATCAACATCCTTTTTGAATTGTGGTGCCCAGAACTGGACACTGTATTCCAGGTGAGGCCTGACCAAAGCAGAATAGAGTAATACTATTATTTGCCTTGATCTAGACACTATACTTCTATTGATGCAGCCTAGGATCCCATTGGCTTTTTAGCTGCAGCATCACACTGTTGACTTATGTTTTGCACTTTTCATATGATTCTGAAATATGTTATGCATAGGGAATAATAATAGCAACAACAATTTATTTAGAAGGACGAAGATATATTTTAAAACTGGCAAAGAATCTTGGAAAATATGATCAGAGAATATTTGGTCTGATTTATTTTATCTGAATTAAATGGAATTATTGTTCTTCCTTAGCCATACTTTTTTCAATTATAGATGGATATTTTGTAAATTGGTTAGCAGCTATGTGGTTAAATATTAGGTCCACACTGAAAAAAACCATATGCGTCAAAGCAACAGCTCAAGTACAACAATTGTATTTCCTTATTACTTACACAGTGAGAGCATATTCCACCGTAATTATTTTTCA
This sequence comes from Phrynosoma blainvillii, assembly GCA_026167975.1. NCBI lineage: Eukaryota > Metazoa > Chordata > Lepidosauria > Squamata > Phrynosomatidae > Phrynosoma > Phrynosoma blainvillii. Next base: position 234,449,363 of record JANUYF010000003.1, on the reverse strand, counting down.
TAATCTGAATCAGTTGTAATGGTTGTAATGGAAGTTCACTGTTAAAAATGAAGGTAGACATCACTGTCAATCATCGCAAAGAAGCCCACTTCTACAAATAAGTAGTCAGCAGCAGTGAACTCTGACTAAATTGTGATCAAGTTGTAAAACCCAGCCTGGAATGATCTGTCCACCTCTTGGTGTTATCATATACAGCAGGGGTAGGCAGCCTAAGGCCTGGGGGCCGGATGCACCTCCCGAGGCCTTTGGACCGGCCCCAGGCCAGTCCTGCCACCACTGCTGCTGCCGCCCCCGCCCGCCATGATGATATTGATTATTGTTGTTATTACTTGTTCTTGGTGTTTTCTTGGCAAAATCTCCACAGGGGTTTTGCCATGGCTTTTCTGGGGCTGAGGGAGTATGTATGCATATTTTTAATTTTTTTAATTTTTTAATTTTTTTAAAAAAATTATATTTCTTTATTTATTTTTGGTGCCTCGGCCCCCCAGTTGTCTGAGGGACAGCAACCCAGCCCCCAGATCAAAAAGGTTGCCTACCCCTGATATACAGCCTCCAAAATATCTCTTGTATTTAAATGATGTAGAAGATACAGTGAACTCTCTTGCCCTTAGACTGTGTGATGTTTTCTATTTGTCCCATTTTCTCACTGATTGTCAACTGACTGAATATGTATCCTTTCTAGTAGGCTATATTTTAGAGGAAAGTGATTTGAAGGCAATGGCATCCCCCATCATGGTGTCACTTGGTCCAGGGAGGGCTGCTGGTGGGGAGGCTGCATCAATCAAAAGGGCATACTCAGCCCTGCCCTTTGCAGTGGCTGCAGAGGTCCCCTTATGAGGAGGTCTCTGCCACTGTGGCCAAGCTGGGAGAGGGGCACTCAGCCCTCTCCTTTGTGGTTGCAGTGGAGGTTTCCTCATGAAGAACCAGGTGGGGTGCACCAGGAAAAGGGCGTGACTGGATGTCATCCCTCTTCTGAGGTGTCACCTGGTGCAGGCCGTACCATCCATACTCCACAGTGGTACCACTGCTTGAAGGCACATTGACACAAACAAGCACATGTATTGGACACCCACAATATTTATTTGGTGATACTTCCACATGCTTCCAGTGAAATAAACTCATCAAAGTTACATGAATTGTTGCTGTACCTAGTACATCAGGGATGGGAATTGTGCCTCCTACTAGCTATTGGTAGGCATTTCTACACTGTAGATATTATGCAGTGTGACTTTAAGTGCTGTAGTTCTATTATATGGAATTCTTGGGTTTTTCATTTTAGAACCTCTTTAGCTTTCTCTGGGAAAACTACAAAACCCAGGATTCTATAGGATGAAGCCAATGTAATTAAAGTGGTATCAAACTGCATTATTTCTACAGTGTAGATGCACCTGTTGTTTAACTGCAATTCCCAGCAGTCCTAGCTAGTATAGTCAATAGTGAGGAATTCAACAACATCTAAAGTGTGTGTGTGTGGGGGAATCCTACCTCTGAAGTATATCTATGAAAAGAAAATGTTTGGATTCTTATTATAGATGTCAAATCTATCATATAAAGATCACCAAGCACACAATGTGTGTTTGGGATTTGCACCGACACAAAGGACACTGAACCATTAATAACTTCCCATTAATATTATTATTCTCAGGTAGGGTGAAAAACCCAGCTTATAACTCTGGGAAAATTCCCTTCCGGCCCCCGAAGGTGACCAGCCAAAGCCTGAGAGTAAATAATATGTATACAAACAAATTAAGGGTGGATGGGATGGGTTGTTCAACTGCTTAATCAAAATGGCTGCTGTCACGAGGCAGCTTGGGGCTAACTAGCCCCGAAATCTCACAGCAAATCTCGCGAGATTTAAACTCTCGCGAGATCAGCCTGCGAGACTTCAATCCGATTGGCTGGGCGGTCCAGCAAGGGTGGGACTTCCGGTCCACCCAGCCAATCAAGCGTTGGTACCCTTATATGGGCCTGCGCAACAGAAGACCCTTCCCGACGTGTCGGGGGGGTGTCTTTGCACCAACACAAAGGACACCGAACACAATTCTTTGGGTAAAACATTGACCACAACTTTTATTTCTGTTACAGGGTTTCCAAACAATTTAAGTAAACATTTGGCACATACCAGAATTTATTCTTGACATATGTGTCCGTGTAGATAAGCGCAACTGTTATTAAATTAAACCACCTCTATCAAAGCATGCGTCAAGACCATTAGTTTAAACAACATACATAAAGCTAATTATCTAAACCCCTTTCCCTACTGGAAATGATGTCATAAGAAGTCTTATGATGCTATCACATTATGACATCATCAAATGTTTGATGACATCATGTATTTTTGGTTAACATAATGACGTATACCCAATTTTGAATTTTTATTAATCCAATTTGTAATTTCCAATGAACCTAATTATCCCCTGGGGGGGATCCCTGCCCACCACAGGAGGGGCCAGCTTAGCTCTTTTAATGTGTGATGCAACAGAAGTCAATTATATGTCATTTCCCTCTGAGGAGAGATGTACTCCATCCCCCCTGTACAGATGTGGCATAGAAACTTGAATTCCCTCATGTTCAACAATATCAACTCCCATTCCCCCCAAGGTCTTGGCCACAGTTCTATTCAACCAACGTTGAGCACCGTTGATGGCTGCATCACTCCGAGCACCAGACCAAGAGCGCCGTGGCAAAAACTTTGTCTACATGAGAACAGTATTTGGCAGTCTTCGCTTAATTTCCTGCATGTCTTTAACAATCCTTTTTGCTAACTGTAAAGAAGTAAGGTTTGCTAAATCACTTTCCCCTAAATGGACTAGCAGGATCTTGGGATGTGTAAAAGCCAAAAACAGTTCAATAATCCGAGGTAGAAAAGCTCCCCAAAGCATTCCTCTACGTCCGAACCAACACAAAGTTCCGACGTCATTCAGTCCCAAGCTCGAATCTTGTCGATGTTCAATGATGTGCCGCTCAGCCCAAAACACCAGGCTGTGGCCAAGTATCCATATGTCTCCACGATCCAAACCAGCTAAATGCAAAAGCAAACAAGTATAATGAATAAGATTGATATTTGTACTAAGTGCCAACATAAGACTTGAAAGCCCTAGAACGCCAGCAGCCAATTCTGTGAATTGCAGCATCGCTTAAACCATGTGCTGCAGCAGCAGTCGCTGCACCAATCCTAAAAGAATGTGAAGAAAATTGGGCCGCTGGCAAACCGGCATGCCTCAAAGCTTCCCGCAGCACAGCCCGAAATTGAAACGGTGTCAACGGAAAGCCAGAGAGATGCAAAAACAAATAACCAGGCATGCTTGGCCTTATTCTGAGGTAATCAGATAGTGCCAAAACTGGGCAAATGTGACCCTCAGGCGCCTGAGACAAAACTACGCATTGACCTTTTCCCAATTGATCAGTCTTTGACTGCCTAATGGACAGCTGGATCCCCTGTTCTGAAATGTGGACATCTGAAATTGCAAGTGCCCTGCCAGATTCATCAGAACGGGAACTAGGCACAATTTCACTGATCCTCATGGTAGCAAAAAAGGCCAATGAAAATGCTGCTCTAAATAACGTCACCTCTTCAGGTGTGAAACATGTTGACGGGAGATATTGCCAAATCTTAATCAGGATTGGACCTGTTATTGGTAAACGGTTATCCCGAAGTGTTGTGGACTCCCTAGCCCATTCCTCCAAAGCCCCACGAACTCTAAAATCAACAGTAGGGTCAGTAAAACCTCCCGTTCTAGAATAAAACACTAGCTCTGCCAAGCGTCCCCTAATGGTAACTGGAGCTAAACCGGATTGCCTAAGGTGGACTGCAAAACGGAGGATAACCTCCACCTTCAAGGGCCAAACCTCCACCTCCCCGACATTTAACAGGAAACATCTAAAGGCTCGCATTGCGAGCTGATATGATTTGCATGTCTAAGGGGCGACAAACTGGAGAATTGCTTTGTTGATTTCTATTCTCCAAGGCTCCAAAGGTGTGATGGTACCTCCAGTGGTTGGGCCACTGCCTTGGGAGCCAGTTGACAGAACCTGCAAAACTGAAAACACGAAAGGGCGTCCGCCAAAGGATTTAGTAAACCAGGAACATGTTGCGCTTGGAACAAAACATTAAACTTCAAACATTGTGCCACCATATTACTAACCAATGTCATCACCCAAGTGGATTTGGTAGTCTGGGAGTTCACTACATGGACAACAGCTTTGTTATCACACCAGAACCACACCGTTTTGTTTGCAAATCTATCGGACCACAAATGAACTGCAACCAAGATGGGAAAAAATTCTAAAAAGGTGAGGTCCTGTGTCCACCCTTTATCCACCCAGGATTGCGGCCAGCCCTCAGCTGCCCATTGACTGTTAAAATATATCCCAAACCTTGAGCCCCAGAAGCATCGGAGTGTACCTGAAAGTCTGCCCTCAAGAGCATTTCAGATCTCCAGAAAGAAAGACCATTAAATTGTTCCAAAAATGACTTCCAGATCTTCAAATCCTCCCGCATCCCAAAAGTGATTCTAATATGGTGATGTGGTACCGTCACCCCCCTAGTGGCATTATACAAGCGTGCACAAAATGCCCACCCCAGCACTATAACTTTATAAGCAAAGTTCAACAAATCTGTAAGGGATTGAAATTTGTGTAGTGTGGCCTTAGATTTAGTTCTCATCATCCTCACCTGAAGCCTCATGGATATGAGCTTATCAGATGGGAGGTGAGATATACCAGCAACAGTGTCCAATTCGATTCCAAGGAAAGTAAGACAGGTATTAGGGCCTCCGTGTTTTCCTCAGCCAAAGGAACCCCCATTTCAGCCATTAGTGTCTGAAATGCCAACAATGTATCTGCACAACTGGTCCCCGGAGCCCCAGTAAACAAGAAATCGTCAAGGTAATGAATAATTGCATGATTACCTGACCTATCTGCAAATTTGATAACTATGCCCCCAATACTGTCATCAAAGTCATTAATAAAGATATTGAATAGCACTGGGCCCAGGACAGAGCCCTGTGGCACCCCACTGGTCACTTCTTTCCAGGTTGAAAAGGAGCCATTGTTGAGCACCCTTTGGGTTCGGCCAGTCAACCAATTACAAATCCATGTAACAGTTACTTTGTCTAGCCAACATTTTACCAGCTTGTTTGCAAGAATGTCATGGGGAAACTTGTCAAATGCCTTAATGGAATCAAGATATACTATATCCACAGCATTCCCTTCATCTACCAAGCTGGTAATTTTATCAAAAAAAGAGATCAGATTTGTCTGGCATGACCTGTTTCTCTGAAACCCATGTTGACTTTTTGTGATTATAAAATCACCTTCCAGATGTTCACAGACTCTCTGTTTAAGGATCTGCTCCAGAATCTTTCCTGGTATTGATGTCAGACTAACTGGACGATAATTGTTGGGATCCTCTTTTTTCCCCTTTTTGTAGATGGGGACAACATTTGCCCTCCTCCAGTCCACTGGACTTCTCCTGTTTTCCAGGAGTTCTCAAAGATTATTGCCAATGGTTCCTATATTACATTTGCTAGTTCTTTTAATACCCTTGTATGTAATTCATCTGGTCCTGGAGACTTATATTCATTTATATTAACCAGGTATTCCTGCACTATCTCTTTACTTATTCTGTGCTGAAATTCTCCTATTCTGTTCTCTGCTCCATTATCCTCGGGTTGATCACCCTTTGCTTTTTCTGAGAAGACTGAAGCAAAGAAGGTGTTGAGTAATTCTGCCTTTTCTTTGTCCCCTGATAACTTTTTGCCATCTTCTCCACACAGTGGCCCTACCATTTCCTTCTTCTTCCTTTTGCTGCTGACATATCCAAAAAAGCCCTTTTTATTGTTCTTAACCTCTCTAGCAAGCCTGAGTTCATTCTGCGCTTTAGTTTTTCTGACTTTACCCCTACACGTGCTAGCTATTTGTTTGAATTCGTCTTTGGTGATTTCCCCATTTTCCCATTTCTTATATATGTTCATTTTAAAACTAAGTTCAGTTGCAAGTTCCTTAGTCATCCATCCTGGTTTCTTGAGACACCTCCCATTTTTTCTCCTCATTAGAACGGTTTGAAATTGTGCCTTCAAGTATCTCCCTTTTGAGAAACTCCCATCCATCTTGAACTCCCTTCTCTTTTAGTATTCCTGTCCATGGGATCACCCCCAGTATTTCTCTAAGTTTAGTAAAATCAGCTTTCCTAAAGTCTAGAATGCGTGTCTGACTATGCCTGGCTTCTCCTTTCCACTGTATAATAAACTCCAGGAGGACATGATCACTCCCGCCTAAGGATCCAACCACTTGCACCCCATTAACTAAGTCTTCCCTGTTAGTTAGGATCAGATCCAAAATAGCTGACTCCCTTGTTGCCTCTTCCACCTTTTGGACAATGAAATTGTCTTCGAGGCAAGTGAAGAATTTGCTAGACCTTGAGGATTTTGCTGAGCTTGACTTCCAGCAAATATCAGGATAGTTGAAGTCACCCATCACTACTATATTTCTCCTTTCTGAGTGTGTGGTCATCTGTTCTAGAAAGGCATCATCCAATTCTTCTGCCTGAGTCGGGGGTCTGTAGTAGATTCCCACACTAACATCCCTGTTGTTTCCCTCTCCTTTAATTTTTATCCAGATGCTCTCCACCTGGTTTCCAGGATTGATGTCCTGGATTTCTTCACTGGTGTAAATATCCCGACATATAATGCTATTTCTTCCCCTTTCCTGTTTGGCCTGTTTCTCTTGAAAAGGTTATACCCCTGTATTTCTACATTCCAGTCATGAGACTCATCCCACCAGGTTTCAGTGATGCCTATTATATCATATTTGCTTTGTTGTGCTAGGAGTTCAAATTCATCTTGCTTATTTCCCATGCTCTGCGCTTTAGTGTAGAGACATCTAAGACCATATGTCCCCCTTACTTGCTGCCTGTGTACGTTTTTTTGCCTCCCACTGTTGGGTCCCTGTACTGTTTGCCTTGTTTCCTCTATGACAGTTTGACTATTTTTTCCAGTCCTTTTGTCTTCCAGGATGCTGTCTCCCTTCCCCAGATAATAATAATAATAATAATAATAATAATAACAAAATAAATTTTATTTTTACCCCGCTTTTCCAAAATAGATCAAAGAGGCTTACAGAGAATTAAAAAGATTAATACAATTAAAGATTAAAAGTCAGTCCAACAAAGAGAACAAGAATCAGCAAAAATCACAAAATCAGGGAGGAGTAAAAACAATCCGGGGTCAACAGAATGGTACATGGAGAAAAGATACCGTTACTAAGATGGAAAAGCCAGATGGAATAAATACGTTTTTAAATTTTTCCTAAAAGAGGCTAAAGAAGCAGAGGAGCGGAGTTCTACAGGAAGCTTATTCCAGGAAGAGGGGGCGACGATGGAAAAAGCCCTCTGGGAGGTCCTCACCAAGTGAGACTTGGGGACCTCTAACAAATTGATCCTGGATGATCGAAGTGTGCGGGGCGGATTATGTGGGGAGAGGCAGTCCTTCAAGTACCCTGGGCCCAAGCCATTTAGGGCTTTATAGGTTAAAACCAACACCTTGTATTGAGCTCGGAAGCGAATAGGCAGCCAGTGAAGGTCTCTTAAAATAGGTGTTATATGGTCTGACCTGGAACTACCAGCGACCAGTCTAGCTGCCATATTCTGCACCAATTGCAGCTTCCAGGTTTGGTACAAGGGTTGCCCCATGTAGAGCGCATTGCAGAAATCCAACCGAGAGGTTACCAAAGCATGTACAACAGTTTCAAGGTCCTTACGATTCAGGTAGGGACGCAACTGGCGTATCAGCCGAAGCTGATAGCAAGCACTCCTGACCGCCACATCCACCTGAGGAGTCAGCTGGAGCGACAAATCAAGGAGTACTCCCAAGCTGCGCACCGAATCCCTCGAGGGGAGCGTGACCCCGTTCAGGATCGGGTAACGAATCTCACCACCCGAAACTGGGGAACCTATCACAAGTACTTCCGTTTTCCCTGGATTCACACTGAGTTTGTTCTCCCTCATCCAGCCCATTACCGACTCCAGGCAGGCGTCGAGAGGAGAGATGCCATCCTTGGTTACTGCAACAGTTGGAGACACAGAGAAAACTATTTGGGTGTCATCAGCATACTGATAACACCGCGCCCTGTGTCTCCGGATGATCTCTCCCAGCAGTTTCATGTAGATGTTAAAAAGCATAGGGGACAGAATCGCTCCCTGAGTGACACCAGATGTAATGGCCCTCTCATCGGAACGACAGTCCCCCAGCTCCACCAACTGGAACCTGCCCGAGAGGTAGGACCGGAACCACTGCAAAGCAGTGCCCCCGATACCCAACTCCCTCAGGCGGTCCAGAAGGATACCATGGTCGATGGTATCGAAAGCCGCTGAGATGTCCAGGAGCACTAACAGGGACACGCTTCCCCTGTCCATGCCCAGACGGAGGTCATCAACCAAGGTGACCATGGCAGTCTCAACTCCATAGCCCGCCCGGAAGCCAGTTTGAAATGGGCCCAGAAAATCGGTATCATCCAAGATCGATTGAAGCTGGAAAGCGACCGTTCTCGATCACCTTCCCCAGAAAGGGTAGTAGCGATATAGGCCGGTAATTATTATGAATCAGGGGGTCTAAGGAGGGCTTTTTAAGCAGGGGTTTAACCACTGCCAATTTTAATTTAGATGGAAACTGACCCTCTCTTAGAGATGTATTAACGATGCAGTGCTATGATGTTAACACCGCATCTCCCCCCTGAGCTACCAGCCATGAGGGACAGGGATCAAGAGAGCATGTCGTCTTCCTAACACTTCGAAGGATCTTGTCCACTTCCTCGGTACTGACAAACTCAAATTGATCCAGTATAACAGGGGCCACGGACGCTTCGGACACCTCTCTAGAGTCTGCAGAAATGCTGGCGTCAAGGTCAGCCCTTATTCGAGAGATTTTGTCCGCAAAGAAGTTGTTAAATTCATCACAGCAGGACTTAGATGGTTCCAAAATAGGGCTCAGGGAGGGGGAGTTAGCTCTCTCACAACCCTGAACAGCTCCGCTGGACGCGACTTCGCGGACGCAATACGTGCAGCAAAGAACGAATTCTTTGCTGCACCTATTGCCACTCCATAGGCTCTCAAAAGGGAGCGGAGGAGTGTTCTGTCGGAGAAGCACTGATGTTTCCGCCAGATGCGCTCTAATCGTTGCACAGCCCGCTTCCGTTCCCTAAGATCTTCCGTATACCAGGGCTGTTTATTGGAAGCAAGCCGGAAAGGACGCTTGGGAGCGATGCTGTGTATAGCCCTGGAAAGGTTAGTATCCCAGATATTAGTCAGGGCATCAACAGAGTCGCCGTCAGAACCAGCTGTATACCGCTCTAGGGCTTCTTGGAACCTTTTAGGTTCCATCAGCCTTCGAGGGTGGACCATCCAAATAGGTCCGCCACCCCCGGGGGGGCTTAAGGTAGAAGCCTTGATCCGAACCTCAACCAGGAAATGGTCCGTCCATGACAAGGGAGAGATATTAGAAATCTCTACCCACGGAGCCTCCATGTCTGTACAAAAGACCACATCGAGAGTATTACCAGCGGAATGCGTCGGCTCCGAGACTAATTGAGACAGGCCCATGGCTGTCATGGTAGTCATGAACTCCCGAGCTGCACCTGTTGGAATATCGCTGGCCTCGAACGGGATGTTGAGTTCCCCCAGAACAAGAAGCCTAGGGGACTCCAACAGCAGCTCTGAGACCAGCTGCGTCAGCTCGGCTAGGGAGACTGTTAGCGCACGGGGTGGCCGGTACACCAACAGAATCCCTAAACTGTCTCTGGCCTTCAAAGTCAAGTACATACACTCGATGTGATCAATTTTCCGGACCAGGTTCATGGTTAAGGAAAGAGTGTTTTTATGGACCAAGGCAACACCACCACCCCGCCCACCTAACCTGATCTGGTCCTTAACTGAGTACCCGGCAGGAAGGGCCTGGGCCCACACTGCATCACCCTCAGGTCCAAGCCAGGTCTCAGTAATGCACGCCAGGTCACAGTTTTTATCCTGCACAAGATCATAAATGATGTGAGTCTTATTCCTTATAGACCTGGCGTTACACAGGAGCAGAGACAGGATTTGTGGTACGACTGGGCTGACCCTCAGGCCTTTTTGGGTATGAGAGTGGAAGGAAGGAGAGATAGATATTAAACATCGATCTCTCCGTCCGTTCCTACACAGATCCACTTTCCTACCGCCATACCTCCCCTTGCCCCACACAACCTCAATGGGAGCTCCTATTACACCTATGCCCTTCGCAGTAACTGGTATCCCGCATCCCGTATCCACACCCATGCCTGTTAAAGGCAGCAAAAACAAAAACAAAACCCCAAAACACAGGGAGACGAACAATGACGTCATTCCCAGAAGCAAACAAAACAAGCCCCCCCCAGCCAACCCAGACAGAGTTGTAAACTAACGCTTCCTGTTCCTTCCCCCGCGGTAAAAGACTAACAAGGCAGTAGCACTAGAGAGTCTCAGGCCGCAACAGCGTCAGGGAAGCCAGCAAGCCGACTCATAAGGTCGCCGCTCCCACCAGCGCCTCCCCCTTCTTCCGAGCTGCCTTTGAGCACCTTAAGCGCAGATGTTACAGCTCACTGCAGGGCAGCAGCACTAAAAGGTCTCAGGCAGCAACTGCGTCAGGGAAGCCAGCGAGCCGACTTATAAGGTCGCCGCTCTCACCGGCGCCTCCCCCTTCTTCCGAGCTGCCTTGAGCGCAGGTGTTACAGCTCACTGCAAGGTGGCAGCGCTAGTAAGTCACAGGCAGCAACAGCGTCAGGGAAGCCGGCAGGCCGACTTATGAGGTCGCCGCTCCCACCGGCGCCTCCCCCTTCTTCCGAGCTGCCTTGAGCACAGGTGTTACGGCTCACTGCAAGGCGGCAGCGCTAGTAAGTCACAGGCAGCAACAGCGTCAGGGAAGCCGGCACGCCGACTTATGAGGTTGCCGCTCCCACCGGCGCCTCCCCCTTCTTCCGAGCTGCCTTGAGCGCAGGTGTTGCAGCTCACTGCAAGGCGGCAGCGCCAGTAAGTCACAGGTAGCAACAGCGTCAGGGAAGCTGGCAGGTCGACTTATGAGGTCGCCGCTCCCACCGGCGCCTCCCCCTTCTTCCGAGCTGCCTTTGAGTGCCCTTAAGCGCAGATGTTACAGCTCACTGCAGGGCAGCAGCGCTGGAAGGTCTCAGGCAGCAACAGCGTCAGGGAAGCTGGCAGGCAGACTTATAAGGTCGCCGCTCCCACCAGCGCCTCCCCCTTCTTCCGAGGTGCCTTGAGCGCCTTTGAGCGCAAATGTTAAGATTAAGAATAAGATTGTATTGGGCCAAAAGATCGAATCTTTGCCAGTCTAATAGCTATATGTCCCGGCAGAGGAATGCCTCATTTAAAGCTGAAGCAGGGCGCCCGGTGCCTCGGATGGTGGCCAAAAACTTCCGCCTAAGAACTCCGCCCCTTCCCAGGGCTGCAGACAATCCTACACAGGCCCGAAAGCCGTCTCAACCGCCCTCACAAAGGTCCTGCAGAAGATGGTGGCTACTGAAGGGCGGGTACTGGAAAAAACCACCCTCACCGCCTCTGCCTCCTCCAAAACTGCCGCGGCTCCTCTGCCGGTTTTAAGGGCTGGCTGGAGCCTCCCAGCTGATGGTAAGTGCTGGAGGGCGGGACGCAGGAGAGAACCACCGCCGCCACCACCTCTGCCTCCTCCGAAGCTGCCGCGGCTTCTCTGCCAGTTTTAAGGGCTGGCAGGAGGCTCCCAGCTGATAGTAAGTGCTGGAGGGTGGGACGCAGGAGAGAACCACCGCCGCCACCGCCTCTGCCTCCTCCGAAGCTGCCGCGGCTCCTCTGCTGGTTTTAAGGGCTGGCTGGAGGCTCCCAGCTGATGGTAAGTGCTGGAGGGCTGGACGCAGGAGAGAACCACCGCTGCCACCGCCTCTGCCTCCTCCTTTTTTTTTTCTTAACTTATCTAGTTTTTATTAATTACATACATTTTACAAGCATGAACATGACAAGAATTTGTGCTAAAAACAGCTCTGAGCATCTGACCTCTGAGAAATTTTCCTAGAGGAAGGATGCATCAAAGAATCATGCACATTAGCTGTCATAGAAATTTCAAATTTTAAAAGGCTCAGGGTAACACATAGTGCATTTGCACCCATATAGTAAGTAGACCCTGGCTTACATCCCAACAGAAATTAATGCTCACATAGGAACAGCCACATAGACAAAGCTTTCCTCGGGTCATTGGTCCCAGAATATAACTCAGTTTAAAGCCCTCCAGATCAAATTCTTGAGACTGTTGGCAAAAAGGTTTCTTCCAACTGGCATGAGATGCAGCCCATCCCTTGCCAGGAGTCCGCCCTTATGGAACCGCAGCCCATGATCTAAGAATCCAAATCGTTCTCGACCACACCATCTGCGGAGCCAATTGTTGACATCTGCTATTTTCCTCTCTCTTCTTGGACCATGTCCTTCAACTGGCAGAAGAAACGAGATGACAATCTGTGCCTCCATTTCCTTCAGCTTCTTACCTAGAGCCTCGTAATCCCTTTTGATGTTCTCAAGGCTGTGTCTTGCTGTGTCATTTGTTCCCACATGGACCAAAAGAAGGGGTATTGATCAGTAGGCTTGACCAGTCTTGTCAGCCTCTCTGTCACATCTCGGATCTTTGCCCCATGGAGACAACACACCTCCTGAGACATCTTGTCAGGCCCACAAATCATTGCTTCTGCCCCCCTCAGCAAGGAGTCCCCCACCATGACCACACGCCTCCCCCGAGGCTTAGCAGCGACTGTTCCCTGTGGTGGAACTCCCAGGGTCCCCTGCTCTGTCCCTGCAGTCTGTCCGTGCTGCTCCTCCTCATCCTCCTTGATAAGGGAAAGAGCTTGAAATCGATTCTGTAGCTGCAAGCTCCCAGAACCATCCCTGGTCTCCCTACTTCTGCGTGTGACATTCCTCCAGCTGTCTACCTCCTGTGTATGTGATGTGACCTTCTCTTCCCCAGCAACTTTCTCTGTGTGGTCCCCTTCCAAGACTGTTTGTTCCATTCTGTCTAGGAAAGCCTCTTGCTCCCTAATATGCTGAAGTGTAGCTATCCACGCCTCCAGCTGCTGTATTTTCTCCTCCAAGAGGGCTACCAACTTGCACTTGAAGCATGTGTAGTTCCCCACATCTGTAGGTAAGAAGACAAACATCCCACAGGTATTACAGGTGATGGCAGCAGTTCCTTCAGTGTCCATACTAAGTCTTAATTAGTAACTGAAAGAGGACTAAGGCTTTCCTCCTCAAAGAAAATCCCTTGCTAACGGCGCGCGGCTCTGGGAGCAGTTGTATAGAGCTAACTGGCTATCTCCACCCCCTATTGACTCGCAAATGCTACTCAACAAAGCCCCACCCACTGAGCAACTGTCACACTCTCCCCAAGTGTTTTTTAAAAGAATTTAAAAACTCACCCACTCAAAATGGCTGCCTGGAAACAGCTTTCTTCCTCTTTCCTAGCAGGAACTGGCCTAGAAAGCCTCCTTCACCTTCTCCTTTCCTGGCAGAAACTGCCTGGAAAGCCTCCTTCTCTTTCTCCTTTCTTTCAGAAACTGGCCTGGAAAGCCTCCTCCTCCTCCTTTCCCTGTCCTGGCCAAAACTTACCTGAAACTGGCCTCTGGGAGCAGTTGTATAGAGCTAACTGGCTATCTCCACCCCCTATTGACTCGCAAATGCTACTCAACAAAGCCCCACCCGCTGAGCAACAGTTATACTCTCCCCAAGTGTTTTTTAAAAGAATTTAAAAACTCACCCACTCAAAATGGCTGCCTGGAAACAGCTTTCTTCCTCTTTCCTAGCAGGAACTGGCCTAGAAAGCCTCCTTCACCTTCTCCTTTTCTGGCAGAAACTGCCTGGAAAGTCTCCTTCACTTTCTCCTTTCTTTCAGAAACTGAAATGGAATACCCCATAGGCATAGCTTTATCGAAATAATACATCCCTTCAAATTGAAAACCTAAGAGACCAAAATCATCTGGGTGAACAGGGAGTAGCCTGAAGACAGATTTAATATCACATTTCACCAATAGGGCTCCCTTGCCCAATGCCCTGATCATTCTTACTGCTGAATTAAACGAAGCATATTTTACCGATGCTAACTGAGGGTCAATAGCATCATTCACTGATTCACCCCTGGGGTATGATAAGTTGTGGATTAACCTGTATTCCCCAGCTGCCTTCTTAGGGATGACACCCAGTGAAGACAATCACAATGTTGGCATTGGCAGGTGTTCGTGGGGGCCTGAAATCCTTCCTGCTGCTATTTCTTTAGCCAGCTTATCCCTCACAATCCCCGGCAATTTCTTCACCGAACGTGCATTAGGTGCATAACGGTGCACTCTGGAACCAGAATAAGGGATACGAAAATGTTGTGAAAAACCATAAAACAAATACTGTGCGGAATCCCGTTTAGGGTAAATCCGCAACCATGCAACCAACATTTCCAGCTTGATTGGTGTTGGTGCCTTTTCCTCCCATTGAGGACGGCTGTGAGGGGGCCCCGACTCCAGATATCTTACCTCTAACACAGGATGATCCTGGGTGATTGCCTCTGCAGGTGTTACATTTATGGTCAAACCTGCAGGGCTGCCTCCTGCACTTACCTGCATTGAAGTCCCAGCACAGACTGGTTTGTTTCCTCTCCCCTGTGCGAGGCCTCACATACTGCCCTCTCGGCTGTGTGACCATAGGCACAAACCCATTGTCACATCGGCTCGAAGGGGAGGCTCCCACCATAACATCCACCCACAGTTCAGACTCCACATGACACCAAGACAAAGAGCGGTCTAAGGCCTGAACTGAACTGAACTGAACTGTTCGTCATATTGGAGCCAGGCAGACCCCCTTGAATTAAAATGGCAATTAGTATATGCCTTGATCATTATCTCCTGATATTTGGAGAATTCAGGAGCTCCAGCAGGTTCTTTATCTTCAATAACACCCCTATATATGGTAAATCCCATAATCCAGTTCACAAAATTCCTTTCAAGCTTAGGGCATTTGTGAGACTGAAATTCCTTCGGTAGGGTAAAAACCACTCCATCCTTTACCATGATCCTCAGCTCAGGATCACGGAACGTGAGCGAAAATAAATCAATGTACTCACCTTTGCATATTTGCTTCTTAGTGGCATGGGGAAGGTGTGACCCAAGGGGAGTGGACATTCCTGCATACAGATTACAGTCAACCGCTCTGTCCGCCCCAGAAATGCCCAGTGCTCCTACCAATGCCATTCTCCTTGTGTCACCTACCATAGAAACCAAATTCTGGTTAGACTGCACCCTGGAGTCCATAACCTGACCAAGCCCAGGATTTGTCAAGGGTGCTGCCACTGACGCAGAAGTAGGGCATTCAGCGCCAGAGCTCTGCCCATCTTGCCCACCTGGAGCCCATACTGAGGTGGGCCATGAAGCCAGCAAATTAGAAGCATGAGACAAACCTGAGCTTGTCGCTTGGCGTGAAGCATCAGCAGATGCTTGTAGAGCTCCCACCGAGAGTGTTGCAGTAGCAGCTCGGGTGTTGTGTTGTCACTCAGAAGCACTTGCCATATCTCTGCTGGAAGCCTCTGAAGTTTCAGGAGTCAGCCCACTGCCTTGACCTGAAACAACTTTTTTGCACAAAGTTAAAGAGATCCGCCAAAGTGGGTTGCTCTAACACAGGGGCAGCTGCACCCTGTTGTCCCACACCAGGAACTTTCCTTAAAAGTTCCATTACATCAGCTATGGTTGGATGCCCAACATCCATAGCTGATGTAGTAAGGGAACCACATGCCATGTCCACCAGAGATGTCCTATATGCAGCAGCCGGTTGCACCTGAGTAGGCTGTGCTCCTAAATCTTGATCCCCAACTAAAGAAGTACTAGTCTGTGACCCTAAGTTAGCCCCCTGCACACCCTGTTGAGCTAACTGCTCACAGACAGCTGCACAGGCCTACATT
Source organism: Phrynosoma blainvillii (assembly GCA_026167975.1). Taxonomy (NCBI): domain Eukaryota; kingdom Metazoa; phylum Chordata; class Lepidosauria; order Squamata; family Phrynosomatidae; genus Phrynosoma; species Phrynosoma blainvillii. The sequence continues at coordinate 234,433,392 of JANUYF010000003.1, read as the reverse complement.
GTGCATCCTATCTGTGCCAAATGTGCAGCTATCTCATCATCCCTATTCTGAGGATTAGAAGCCCACTTAGGTGCTGACTGGCCAGCCTTAGGGCCAGCAGAGGCTACACGCCATTTGGACTGGGCCTTACTGCAGGGCAGGTTGTCGACTAGAATTATAATTACAGATCAAATTAATTTAATCAGGATATAGTGTTTCGATTAAGGTTACACCCTTAAATAAAGATTTTAGAAGTAATATAGGCCAATTAAAGTAACCAAAACACCTCTATGTTAATAACTCAAAGTTAGCGTGTCCCTGAGTGGGAATAAACCCCTCAGGCCACAACCAATTCAAATGCAATGTTGAATTTTATTTTATTTTTAATTTTATTTTAATTTAATCCTCCCACTCCTCATGGGGGTGGGAGAGATTACAGGTAAATTCCCAGAGTAGGGGAATTATTTAATGGCACGTGTCCCCACAAGTGACTCAGCCTGCACCACAGGCAGGGCACCAGGCCACAGAGGGCCCCAACTTCGTCCCCCCCAGGGACACCCAGAACCAAGGCCTATGGCCTATAGCCCAGTGACAAGTAGAGCTGGCCTGCGTCACCTCAGCAAACCCAAAGCTCAGGCCAGAAACCTGTTTAAAGCAGGGGGGCACCTCCCTGTGGCCTTCAAGCCTGTATTTTAGGTCCCCCGATCCACCCTGGGGGTGGGCCCTCTCACACAGTTGCCTACGGCTCCACTGGTCCTTCCTGATCGTAGCAGCACAGACCCCCTGGGCCATACCCCCAGCCTCACCCGCCATGTACTGGGCTTGCAAGGCCTCAAGGCCACCTAGGCCTCGCAGCAGCCAGCCAAATGGGCTGCTCCAGGCCAAAACTACTGTGGGGGCAAAATAGAGCCGTGGCTTGGAACTCCAAGGCCGCGCTCGGATCCTCCTCGTGGGCCACAAATTATAGCCCAGGGATAGCCACAGCTTGCTTCCTCAAGTCGCACTCTGTTCCTCCTCGCTCTTCTGGCTCCGTCCAGAGGGCTAGGGCTCTTCCAGGCACGAAAAAGCCCCGGAGCCAACAAGCAGTCATGCGCCTTGTTTACTGCTTAATCAAAATGGCTGCTGTCACGAGGCAGCTTGGGGCTAACTAGCCCTGAAATCCTGCAGCAAGTCTCGTGAGATTTAAACTCTCACGAGATCAGCCTGCGAGACTTCAATCCAATTGGCTGGGTGGTCCAGCAAGGGCGGGACTTCTGGTCCACCCAGCCAATCAAACGTCAGTGCCCTTATATCGGCCGGTGCAACAGAAGACCCCTCCCGACGTGTCGGGGGGGTGTCTTTCAGATTACAGTTGTCCCTCCCAGTTTGTGGACTTCACGTCCACGGTCTCACTCTTCACAGGAGGGACAAGCAAGGAAGGATAAAATGGTGGCGCATGCGTGCCATTATACACGCACATGATTATACAAGCACTTTGGGGGAAAGGAACCGATAAAGGCAAAAAGAGAAGAAGAAGAAGAAGAAGAAGAAGAAGAAGAAGAAGAAGAAGAAGAAGAAGAAGAAGAGAAAGCTCTTTACCAGTAGCTAAAGTCCTTTTTAGTTAAACAGGCATTTAGAGATCAACTGGTTGTATAGAAGTCTTTTTTTAATAGTGTGTATGTGGACACTACATTTTTATTTTTATTATTTTGCTTGTGAATTATTTCTACTTCTATCAATTATGTGTATTTTAGGATGAGAACTAATTTCATTTTGACAATGTTCATATCATCAAGTTTTTAGTTGCATCTGTCTTTATCTGTGTTGCCTGGTGCCATGAGGTCCTTTCTGAAACAAAAGTAGAGTATTGAATGAATGAATGAATGAATGAATACAGGAATTCAAATCAGTCACATGGATGCATATACTAACAAGACTCTTCATCTGGCAAAGATGTTTTTATTTAGAGAAGCCTTGAGTAATAGGCCTCCCTTGCTGAAGAAGAATGTTTCAATTGGATGAGGCACTGAGTTATTCTTTAAATGGTTAGAGTTTATGTACTTACAGAAGAGCAAAAGACCTATCAATTTTGTACTTAACATAACCACCGCAGTTGTAGATTCAAAACTTTGTAGTGATTCTCAGCCCCACTCTCTCAGTCTTCACTGACCAGACAGCAGCTGCTGAGATTGACAAGAGTCTGTTCTCCTGTTGATCAGTAAGCAGCTGAATGATGTTCCCACTGCCTTTTGTGAGCATGGTGAGAGGCAGAAACAGAGTCCCCATCACAGTTCCCACTACCAGACATCAGGAACTGTGTGGGAACATCATAGAATTGGAAGAGACACAAGGGCCATCCAGTCCAACCCTCTCTCATGCAGGAATACACAATCAAAGCATTCCAGACAGATAGCCATCCAGCCTCTGCTTGGAAACCTTCATAGAAGGTGACTCCACCACACTCTGAGGGAGTATGTTTTGCTATCAAACAGCTCTTACCATCAGGAAGTTCTTCCTAATGTTGAGGTGGAATATTTTTTCCTATAAAGTCACCAGGAGCCCTAGTGGTGCAATAGTCAAATGCTGGTACTGCAGCCACTCACTCACAGTCACAAGGCTGTGAGTTCGATACCAGCCAGGGGCTCCAGGCTTGATTCAGCCTGGCATCCTTCTGAGATAGCTAAAAATGAGTACCTGGCTTGTTGGGGGCAATTAGCTTACATGTTGTAAACTGCTTAGAGACTGCTTAGTTCAATATGAAGTCATACAGAACTGTAGCTGCTTGCTTTCTGATTGACAGGGAAAGAATCCCCTGTTAATTGCAGCACTCTGCCCAGTAATTGGGGGCTAGGAGACTTTAATGGCTGCTATGTATTCCCTAAAGGAATGGATACATTGGGATTATGAATCAGTCACAAATGAGTAACTCTAGGTTACATTCATAATTGCCTTAGTGAATTCTAGCTGATGTGTTTTAAAATGATGTGTATTTATTCATTGTACTTGTTTGCAGTATTTTGTTGTAAGCTGCTTTGAATTCCTTTTGTAGGTGAATGGTTGGATAGCAATAGGAAGGAAGAAAGGACATATTGAAAATGGTGTCCTACAAATGTACAGCTTCATTGTTGTTTTGGCTCTACTTTACAGAAAAATGCTGACCAAACTTCTGCTGAGGATATATAGCTAGCTTGTCTGCCTTTTCCACACATTTAGAATTGAACACCTATTTGTTTGTTTGTTTAATAAAAATGTGCAAGTTTAAGGCCAAAGTAAAAGTGATCTCATATTGGCTCATGCTTCCTCAGGTAGGAAACATAAAATGGAAGCATAAAGAATCATGAGATGCTTTGAATCCCTTTTGTGGGTGAATGGTTCTATAGCAATAGGAAGGAAAGAAGGAAGGAAGGAAGGACATATTGAAAATGGTGTCATTCAAATGTACAGCGAAATGAGAAGCAAGGATGAATGCTGAGGTAAGCATGCCCCATGATGTACTTCGCTATCACAATTGCCTGGCAGAGGGGCAGGATATAAATTATTATTATTATTATTATTATTATTATTATTATTATAGTGGGTTTACTTACAATTAACCCACACTTTGTTTTTGTTTTTTAGGCCACATACAAATGGGAAGAACACAGCATCTGAAATCAATAAAGATTTTGTCCTAGTCCCATATGGCTTCATAAAGCATCTGCATTTCTCAAGGAATTCTCCTGCTAGTTGTTCTACACCAGGTGGTGGTTTACACCAGTAGCTGGCAAGATGAGTTCAACAGTAATGAACACTTTACCACCAATACGCTGTTTTTTTCTGTGTGGTACAGGTTGAGTCTCCCTTATCTGGAATTCCAAAATATGAAATATCCCCAAAAAACAATTTTTTTTCCAAGAGTGGCTGAGATATTGACGCCTTTGCTTTCTGATGGTTCAATAAACTTTGTTTCATGCACAAAATTATTAAAAAAATATTGTATACAGTTGCCTTCAGGCTATGTGTATAAAGTGTATATGAAACATAAATGCATGTTGCGTTTAGACTTGGGTCCCATCTCCAACATATCTCATTATGTATGTATATGCAAGTATGAGTATTCCAAATAATAATAATAAAAAACCAAATCCAAAAGACTTCTGGCCCCAAATGTTTTGGAAAGGGGAGACTCAACCTGTAATACAGATATGGGAGGGGGGCATTCATCTTGTATTCCAGTCACCTAATTTCATTAAAAAAATGACTACAATGTTCTTTTACAACTAATATGTTGTCTGCTCATTCATTTCTCATTTCAAGTGCTCCATTTTCAGGTTGGCTTAATAATAGCTATACTTAATATATTTCATAAAGTGGAATAAAAATACCCACTTGAAGAGGCTAGAGTGGGAGGATAGAATCCCTTTCCTGGTAATATTTTTACACTGTGATGATTATTTTAAACAATGGCAACCCATTAATCAAGGAGAGGCTATTAGTACCCATACCTTTTTTTTAAAAGGGTGTTTTTTCATTTTAAAAAGCTATTGAACTGCTTTTACATTACATTTACATTCTGCTGAAAATGATTGGTTAACATTGTCACTTAACATTTAAGTCATAGAATCATAGAATCATAGAGTTGGAAGAGCCCACAAGGGACATCCAGTCCAACTCCCTGCCATGCAAGGACTCTCAATCAAAGCATCCCCAACCAATGGCCATCCAGCCTCTGTTTAAAGACCTCCAAAGGATACTCCACCACACTCTGAGGGCATGTGTCTTACTGTCGAACAACTCTCACTGTCAGAATGTTCCTCCTAATGTTGAGGTGGAATCTCTTTTCCTGTAGCTTCCATCCATTGTTCCATGTTCTAGTTTCTGGAGCAGCAGAAAACAAGCTTGCTCCATCCTTAATATGACACCTTTTCAAATACTTAAACATGGCTATCATATTGCCCCTTAACTGTCTCTTCTCCAGGCTAGACATACCTAGTTCGCTAAGTCTTTCCTCATAAGGCATGGTTTCCAGACCATTCACCACTTTGGCTGCCCTGCTGTGGACACATTCCAATTTGTCAACATCCTTTTTGAATTTTAGTGCCCAGAACTGGACACAGTATTTCAGGTGGGACCTGACCAAAGCAGAATACACTGGCACTATTACTTCCCTTGCTCTAGACACTATACTTCTATTGATGCAGCCTAAAATCACATTGGCCCTTTTAGCTGCCACATCACACTGTTGACTCATGTTCAATTTGTGGTCTACTAGGACTCCTAGATCCCTTTCATGCGTAGTCTTGTTAAGCCAGGTGTCCCCATCCTATATCATGCATTTCATATTTTTTTTATTTGGCCTAAGTGCAGTACCTTACATTTCTCCATGTTGAGATTCATTTTGTTAGCTTTGGTCCAGTTTTCTAATCTATTCAGGTCTTCTTGAATTTTGATGCTGTCCTCTGGGGTATTAGCTACTCATTCTAATTTGGTGTCAACTGCAAATTTGATAAACATGCCCTCTATTCCTTCATCCAAGTCATTGATGAAGATGTTGAATAGCACTGGGCCCCAGGACAGAACCCTGTGGTACCCCACTGGTCACTTTCTCCAAGATGAAGAGGAGCCATTGCTGAGCACCCTTTGGGTTTGGCCAGTCAACCAATTACAAATCCTTGTAACAGTTGCCTTGTCTAGCCCACATTTTACAAGCTTATTTGCAAGAATGTCATGAGGAACCTTGTCAAAGGCCTTACTGAAATCGAGATATGCTATATCTACAGCATTCCCTTTGTCTACCAAGCTGGTTATTTTATCAAAAAAAAAAAAAAAAAAAAAAGAGAGAGAGAGAGAGAGAGAAAGAGAGAGAGAGATCAGATTTGTTTGGCATGACTTTTTTCTCAGAAATCCATGTTGACTTTTGTGATAATGGCATTGCTTTCTACTTGTTTACAGACTCTGTTTAATGATCTGTTCTAGAATATTTCCTTGTATTGATGTCAGACTAACTGGACAATAATTGTTGGGATCCTCTTTTTTCTGGTTTTGAAGATGGGGACAACATTTGCCCTCGTCCAGTTTGCTGGAACTACTCCTGTTCTCCAGTTCTCAAAAATTATTGCCAATGGCTCTGACATTATATTTCCCAGTTCTTTTAATACCCTTGGATGTAGTTCATCTGGTCCTGGAGACTTACATTAATTTAGATTAACTAGGTATTCCTGTATTTCCTCTTTACTTATTCTTAAATGCATTTCTCCTATTCTGCTCCATTTTCCTCAGGTTGAGCATCCTTTTCCTTTTCTGAGCATAGTGAGACAAATAAGGTGTTGAGTAGTTCTGCCTTGTATCTGTCCGCTGTTAACATTTTGTCATCTTCTCCATATAGTGGCCCTACCATTTCCTTTTTCTTACTTTTGCTATGGACATACCAAAAAAAAAAAAAAAGAGCCCTTTTTATTGTTCTTAACCTCTCTAGCAAGCCTGAGATTATTCTGTGCTTTTGCTATTCTGACTTTCCCTTTACATGTGCTAACTATTTGCTTGAATTCCTCCTTGGTTATTACACCCTTTTCCCATTTTTTATACATGCCCAGTTTAAAACTTAGCTCAGTTGAAAGTTCCTTAGTCATCCATCCTGGTTTCATGAGACACATCCCATTTTTCCTCCTTGATGGAACAGTTTGAGATTGGGCATTCAGTATCTCCCTTTTGAAAAACTCACATCCATCCTGAACTCAATTCTCTTTTACTATTCCTGACCATGGTATCACCCCCAGTATTTCCCTAAGTTTACTGAAATCAGCTCTCCTAAAGTCTAGAATGCGTGTCTAGAATGCGTGTCTGACTAAGCCTGGCTTCTCCTTTCCACTGTATAACAAACTCCAAGAGAACATGGTCACTCCCACCTAAGGATCCCATCACATGTACCACATTAACCAGGTCATCCTTGTTCACTAGGATAAGATCTAAAATAGTGGATCCTCTTGTTGCCTCTTCCATCTTTTGGACAATGAAATTGTCTTCCAAGGAAGTAAGGAATTTGCTAGACCAGGGGTCGACAACCTTCACTTACCTGGGGCCAGTCCCTTGCGGTGGTCCCTTCTGGCGGGCCGGGGGGGGAATGGTGGCACGCATGCTCATGCGCACTCACCCCCGCCACCCCCGCTGCACACGTGCTGCCGCCGCCACCTCTGCACATGTTGCAGCCGCCATTTTGTTTGCCAAAATGGCAGCTGCGACTCGTTTGCACATGCGCAGGAGTACTGTGCATGCGCAAACGAGTCACGGCTACCATTTTGGCAAACAAAATAGTGGCCATGATGCGCGCAGCGGTGGTGGCGAGCAGCGGCGGTGGCAGCGGGGGTTGGCGGGGGCCGGTAAGCGGGGGTCCTCGGGCCAGATGCAGCCTGTGGGCCGTAGGTTGCTGACCCCTGTGCTAGACCTTAATGTTTTGGCTGAGTTTGATTTCCAACAAATATCAGGATAGTTGAAATCACCCATACTACTACATCTCTCCTTTCTAAGTGGGGTCATCTGTTCTAGAAAGGCATCATCCAATTCCTCAGTCTGACTTGGGGGTCAGTAACATCTCTGTTGTTACCCTTCCCTTTAATTTTTATTCAGATGCTCTCCACCTGGCTTCTAGGATTGAAGTTCTGGATCTCTTCACAGATGTAAACATCCCTGACATATAGCTCCTCCTCCTCCTCCTTTCCTGCTTGGCCTATTTCTCTTAAAAATATTATACCTCTCTATTACTACATTCCAATCATGAGACTAATCCCACCATGTTTCAGTTATTTCCTGGATATACAGATGTATTATCCCCCTCCAAAGCCTTTCTCTGTGGACAGTCCCCTTGAGTATACTTTAAAATAATCATTTTCTATTCTGTCTTCCGTAGCACTTTTTCCTGTTCACTGTCATGATGTTCAGTATTCCAAGAGTAATCTGGATTGTGTTTTACTAAACTTATTTCTTTCTCCAGCATATCTGGCATGATGAATGCAGCTTACTATGCTTTTGAAACATTTTATTTCTACATGGCCTGTGAAATATAGGTTTTACCACTCTAACAGTATTCTAAGATACATGCAGGGTTATTCAAAAGTAAGCCACAGTGAATTAACTGAGCAGTGAAACAGACCACCCTGAAGCGGTGGCATGATGCTGCCCCTAAGAAAGCCGGGTGGGCACTGCAGCACTCTGGCTTTTTTCCAGCACAAAAAGAAGCAGCAAAATGCCACTCCTTTTTGCACCAGAAAAAAAGTGGCTTTTCTGCTGTGGCCAGAGGCTTTTCAGTGCTCCTGTGGCATGTGGCATAAATGCTACACTGCTGGAGCGCCACAATGCTGCCTGCTGTGTAGTCAGGCAGCTGTGTGATGCTGGCTTGGGGGCAGCATTGGGGTGTGTGTTGTCTAAATGACATACCCCCAAGCCGCCAAGAAGCCGGTACAAAAGGGCATTCTGTTTCACCCCTGAATGTGTTTCAAGATGAGTGTGGATAACAGGGGGTTGGAAAGGGGTGATTTTCCAGATGAGCAATGCCAAAGGATAATGAGAATTCATCTCCTATTACTGATTTGGACAGACGGGACTTGTAGTCCAACTGCATCTGGAGGGCCATATATTGCCCACTCCCAGTGTATAAGATTTAAGCCTATGATTTTTCCTTAATATTTTTCCTTAACCACCTTTTTAGTCCTTGTGGAGGCTAGACAGATGCCCCCAAAGGAATGGCTTGTTGCCAATCCTTTAAGCGCCAGATTGGGGTCATGGCAACCATACACTGCAGCCCTAATCTGGCATTTTTCTAGCCCAAAAAGGAGCAGCAAAATGCCACTCCTTTCTGGGATGGAAAAAAGCCACTGTTAACACCACTGCGGCAGCTTTTCTGCATTTCTTTGGCACAGTGTCTAAATGCTGCACTGCAGAAATGTTGTGATGCCGCCCGCCATCAAGTTGATAGAGGTTTTATCTATCAAGTTGATAGAGGTTCTGATAAAAAAAATCAAGTCATAACAAGGTGAACTCCCAAAAAAATTCTTTGAATTTCAAGAAAGACCTACTTTAAAGGACGTTTGGAGAACACTATATGGTAATGCTAAAGACTACACCTTCTTCTCGCACTCTCACAATTCATGGTCCAGAATAGACATGTTTTTAGTGTCTGCTCAGCTCTGTAACAGAATTTCTAAAATTGACATTCTCCCAGCGATTTGGTCAGACCATAATCCAGTGGCAATGACTATGAAAAATAGAAAGAAAGATTTCATTTGGAAAATGGACGTTAATTTATTGAGATTGGATCAGATTGTTAAAGAAGCTCAAAAGACACTTCAACGTTTCTTTCAAGAAAATATAAATAGAGAAACCACTATAAACATAGTTTGGGATGCTGCCAAGGCTTATATGAGGGGCTATTTTCTTAAGAAAGGCATTGAATTAAGGAAAAGAAGAGAAAAACAGATAAAAGACCTTGAGGGGGAAATTAAGAGGAAGGAGGACCAATTAAAACTAACCCCTAATGATAAAAAAATAAAATTAGACTTACAGAAATTAAGAAAACAAATATCAATAATATTAACCAGCGAAATGCATAAGAAATTGAAATTTATTTGGTAGAAGTACTTTGAGTCTTCTAACAAACCAGGGAAAAAGTTAGCATATAAATTGAAAAAAGAATGGGAGAAAAGGACAATTACTGAAATGAGAGAAGGTCAAAATAGATTTACATCCCAAGAACAAGTTAAACAAATTTTACTAGATTATTTTTCTAGATTATATAAGGAAGGACAAGATAAATTAGGAATAATCAATACATACCTACAGCAATTGAACATAACTATAATTAATGAGGATCACAAAAAAAAAAAATCTTAACAGAAGGATAGACCTCTAGGAACTTTATGATGCAATAGCCGGTTTAAAATTAGGAAAAGCTCCTGGCCCCGAAGGGTTCACTGCAGAATATTATAAAAAATTTAGAGACCAGTTAGCTGGTCTCTTACTAGAAACAATCAATGGAATTTTAATAGGTAATATCCCACCGTCTTGGCTCCAGGCTAGTATAACATTAATTCCCAAAGAAAATAAGGACAGATCAGACCCCAAAAATTTTAGACCAATTTCGTTACTCAACACGGACTACAAGATTTTTGCCAATATAATAGCGAATTGATTGAAAAAATGCTTATCCACATGGATCAACGAGGATCAAGCAGGCTTTCTTCCAGGTAGAATGATAATGAATAATACCAGGCACTAAATAAACGTGACAGAGTATTATAATAAAAACATTGATTAAAAAGTGGCATTATTATTTTTTGATATAGAGAAAGCCTTCAACAATTTAAACTGGACTTTCATGCGCCAATTGATTTACAAATTAGATATGGGATTAAATTTTGTTAAATGGATCGATGCAATTTATCATGATCAGGAAGCCAAATTATTGATTAATGGTCAGTTATCGAAGAGGTTTATAATTCAGAAAGGAGTCAGACAAGGATGTCCCTTATCTCCCCTATTATTTATCATGAGCTTTGAAATACTTCTGAATATGTTTAGAGAGGATAATAGGATACAAGGGATTAAACTAAAAAGAGTGGAGTTCAAAGTTAAAGTTTTTGCAGACGATTTAATGGTAACTTTAACAAATCCCTGTGAAGGTATTGATGTCCTTTTAGATACCATTGGGAAATTTAGTAGTGTCACGGGTTTAAAAGTAAATAAAGAGAAAACTAATGTTACCGTTGAATTTAAATAAAGAAGAAAGAGGATTGTTTAATTGATAAAACTAACTTTCAAGAAGCCAAAATGGTAAGATATTTAGGGATAAATTTTACTTCCAAAAATTTGGAGCTATTCAAAAATAATTGTGAGAAGGCATGGGTGGAAATCAAGAAGGACTTGAATAGATGGCACAAGATGAAATTATCTTGGATGGGTAAAATTGCAACAAATAAAATAAATGTTTTGCCTAAGATGATATTTTTGTTTCAGAACATTCCTATTATGATAAACGATTCTCCTTTTGGCAAATGGGACAAAGACATCTCCAAATTTATCTGGGACGGTAAAAAGCCAAGAGTTAAAATGAAATTCCTTCAAGATGCAGTGGAACGTGGGGATATGGGCTTACCTAACTTGAAAGTTTATTATTACGCTTGTTCTTTGTTTTGGCTTCTTGATTGGATAAACTTGTCAAATGAAAGAAACTTAAAATTAGAAGGTTTTGACAATGTTTACGGGTGGCACGGGTATTTGATATATGATAAAGTTAAAGTCCCCCAAAATTTCTGTGACCACTATTTAAGGTGGGCTTTGTTAAGAATTTGGACCAAGGTGAAAAAGAATTGGACAGAGATTATACCTAATTGGACTGCTATAGGGGAAGTAATTGCTAAAGAAAATAAAATTGGTAAGCAAAAATGGTTAACGTATATTGACTTGATAAAAGAAAAGGAAGGTCAGGTTATGTCCATAAAATATCAGGAGGATCTCAATCATGAGGGTTATTGCTATAATTGGTTTTCATATAGACAAATAAAGGAACGGTTTCTACTAGATCAAAAATGCAATAAAATAGGAGTATTAAATAAAGACTTCGATGACTTAATTAGGTCCGATTGTAATCATAAAATTTCAAAATTTTATAAAATGTTATTAGCCACTGACTTGGAAAAGGATGTGATTAAACCTCAAATGGTAAAATGGGCTCAGGATTTTGGTCATAATATTGAATTAGAACAATGGGAGAGGTGTTGGCGAAAAAGGCTAAAATATACTCGGATCTGTAGTATTAAGAAAAACTTCTATAAAATTCAATATCGATGGTATTTGTCTCCATATAAATTGGCTAAAATGAAGACGTTCAGGATTATCATTGCTGGAGGTGTGAGAAGAAAAGTGGGTCTCTTTACCATTTATGGTGGGGTTGTGAGAAAGCTATAGAATATTAGGATACTGTAAAACAAAGGATGGAGGAAATATTGAAAGTTAATTTGAAAAAAGATCCACAGATGTTCTTATTAGGTATTATAGACGACCAAGATTTGGAAAAAAAAATGGTAAATTAATCTTTAATCTTATATCAGCGGCTAGAATCACTTACACAGCAAAGTGGAAGTCTAAGGAAATACCGTCAACTCAAGATTGGATGATGAAAATCCTTGATATAATGGAAATGGACAGACTTACTGGTTTGATTAAGGGCGAAAATGAGGAAATGTTTAAGAGAGACTGGAAGGGTTTGGTCGAATACTGGAAACAATCAGGAGACAGTAAATGCTACAGGTTTGGACTAAATATATATTAGAAGAGTGATAATGAGTGCTGTGATAATATACTAAATAAGGGTGAATTATGTTTCATTGAAAATGTAGGATAAATATAAAGAATCAATAGGTATATAATGTATGATGCGCGATTTTGCTAGGTAGATGTAATAGAAGTAGTAATATATCGGGCTAAATTGTAAGATATGTCAAGTTCAGGAAGTGTTTCTAATGTTTATGTTTGTTTGGTGTGTGATGTTTGTATTAGTCTTGTATAGGTTTACTAGCTATAGTACTTTATAGTTTGTTTTTTTCTGTATTCCTTTTTGTCTTTTTTTGTATGTCCTATGTTTTGTTTCTTTTTTAATGTGTTTGTGAACTATTTTTTTAATCAATAAAACTCAATTAAAAAAATTATACTGCTTTAATGTCATGAATTCACATTTTGGGGACACAGAAAATGACCTTCTTAATCATCTTTTACTAGACTGTTTTTAACAAAGTAGAAGATGCCAGAAGATAGGATTTTGGGTCACCCATACCTTTTTTTTTTTTTTGTCTTCACCATGAGGTATGGACACTAAAGACAATTAAGAGGAAAAGTCAAGTTCTCTTCATAGAAATATACTAGTTCTATCATGGTGTAGTGGTTTGAATGTTGGACTGCGACTCTGGCGACTAGGGTTCTATTCCCCACTTGGCCATTAAACCCACTAAGTGACCTTGGGCAAGTCACATACTTCCAGCCTCAAGGGAAGGCAATGGCAAACCTTCTCTGAACAAATCTTGCCAAGAAAACACCATGATAGGTTTGTCTTAGGTCTGCCATAAGTTGGAAATTACTTGAAGTCATACAACAACATCATAATACATTATACACATCAGCATGGATTTTTGCCCCAGACTGCTTATGTATGGTACTCAGGGCTTCACTGAGCATGTCATAATTGAAATGGAGAAGCTCAGGCATTTGGCAGGTGGGCATATAGTGGGGAGAAGGTAAAGTACACTGCCTGTATTTCTGACTTTCACATGTTTTGCACCACAGCCTGAAAGGAGATTTTAAAGAACATTATTTCAGTGTTCTCAGAATCTTCCCAAAGTCACATACTCTGATAATGTGAGTTTCCTAATTGCAGGAAACTCTTGAAACACACTCAGTTGGAAGGATTTAGATTCCCCCTTCAGATCTTAGCTCTGGATATGCAAAGAGTAAACATACTTGTGTACACACACCTCTTTCCATCTCCCCAGTTTGAGTCCTGAACAATCACACACCTACCTAAAACAGGATTGTTTTACTTTCAATATCTGTACATGTTTGCATAGCTTTTCCTTTAGGGATAGCTCTATTCTTCAGCTTCTCAAACGGTGTGGTGATCGATGAGACATGAAGATTTGTAACTCACTTGCCCAGGCTCAAAAGTGTGGACAAGGAGATCTCTTCAACAATTTATTTGAGCCTCTATGGAAACTCTGCAAATAGCAATTCAGGAAGCAGTAGTTCATTGTCATCATTGGGAGGATGAGGAGGAAACTTTGTCCCCTCCTGTTATATTTCTAAACAAGATATTTCACTTCAGTTCTCCCTAGCCTCACTGACTGATGATCACAAGGTCAGCAGGCCAGCAGTTCGAGACCCAAGCACCACATGACAGAGTGAGCTCCCACCACTAGTCCCAGCTTCTGACAACCTAGCAGCTCAAAAGTATGTAAAAGGTGCAAATGGATAAATAGGTACCACTTTGGTGGGAAGGTAACAGCATTCTGTGCAGTTATGCTGGCCACATGACCATGGAGATATCTTTGACAAAGCTGGCTTCTTCAGCTTAGTAAAGGAGAGGAACACCACTCCCTACAGTCAGACACGACTTGACAATCTTGTCAAACGGGAAACCTTTACCTTTTCTCCATACCAAACTTGGTGGGGCTCATTTATACAGACAAAATATGTCTCTCTACTGTCATGCTTCTATTGTTTTTTCAACCTCTGAGAGTTAAACAACATTCTGCTAATCACTGACTTTTGACCTCATTTTCCACTTTTTAAAATGACTCTTCTGCTTTTTTTAGAACTCACTTTTAATTTCTTTTTAAAACGATACCTTCAGCTCATAGTTTAGACCATGAACATGAAACCTCCAAAGTGGAAGTACAAGTGGAAACAGAAAGAAAATTGAAGACAAATGCAAGGGCGTTAGGCACACCCACAGCCAACATCCCAAATCACCAACAGTTGCCTGCAAGTGAACCAAATGAGCTACATTTATTACCCACACTTTTAAACAAGTGGCAATTGGAAGAGGAAGCGACAGAAAGGGATATAAAATGTCAGAATGGTGTGGCACAATCTCTCAAAATGACCCTATCGTATGAAGTTATGTTTCCTCTCTTAATTTTTACAGCAACATTCAAGCAAGTAATTTGAATTGCCTACTACCTTATTTTATTAGTTGTCAGTCTATGATTCAGTTATACTTTGTGAAGATTTTCTTGCCTTCAAGTAACTAAAGGAGTCCAGAAACTGGACAGGATTCTACTTGTTGGGGCAGTGTTTTTATGTTGTTACCTCTCCCTCTTGCACTGCCTGCTGGAGAAAGGAGCTGCTGCTGAATTCCTGTCATTGCAATGAAAATCTGTCCCACCCCCGTGACCAAATTTATCATTTATAGGCTGGCAATTTGTGGGGTGCAATTTTAGTTTCCCAGGGTGTTAACCCTTTTAAAGATAACTCAAACATGCAGGTATGAAAGTTAAACTTGCTAGAGTTCAGCTTTCATCAGCAGAACAGCAAAATTTAATATGCTTTCCTAAAGAATAAAGACTAAATCAAAAAATGACAAACATGTACTTTGTGATTTAAAAAACAAGCAATGATGTCTTTAATAAATATATACAAAAATAACTAAAACCTAATCTAACTGGAGTTAATATAGCAGGAAGAGACTGTTACTCCATCTTTGGGCCTTTGCAGACTGCCAAAAATAATGCAGATTGAGGTCACTTTAACTGTCCTGGCTCAGTGCTAAGGAATCATGGGAACTGTAGTTTATTGTTGCACCAGATGTCTCTGACAGAGAAGGCTCAATGTCCCAGAAAAAAATAGATTTCCTATCATTCCTTAGTACTGAGCCAGGACAATTAAAGTGACCTCAATCTGCATTATTTCTGGCAGTCTGCAAAGGCCTGAACGAGGAGGCAGTTACTGACTGCTGTTACTGACAGTTTAGATTGTAGAGAGAGAGTCAGTTAAACTGCCTCAGACAATGAGTGACAGGTGAGAGGGAATTCCCTGTCTAATATAAGGAGGGAAAGGAGAATGCAATACATAAATTTTCCAATGCAATTGTCACCCAGAAAACCTTTTTGTTGGTGTCTCCTAGACCTTCTGGGAGAGATTCAGCAGCTAAACATGCAGTCTAAAAACAGTTTAAAAGACCTATCTCCTCTAGTAGGCCTACCTAGCTAATTTGAAACTATGAATTTTAAATTGGTATATTTTTAATATCATGAATTTAATGTGTCCTATGTTTATGTTCTAACCTATGTGTTTAAATGGTTTCATATATTTTAATCTATGTTGTAACCTGCTTTGTGCCTTGGGGAGGTGGGTAATAATAATAATAATAATAATAATAATAATAATAATAATAATATAACCTGAATGATCTGCAAAGCACACATTCCTGCTAAATTAGCACTCCTTCTTCATCTTGCTACTTGATTGACTCTTCAGTCAAATGGGTTATTTGCCAATAGAGTACCTTTAAGTTCATTCCAAAATACAGAGCAGATTTACCACCAAACAACATGGAAGCTGACCACCACCACTGCCTGTGAGGCTTAACAGTGGCTTTGCTTTTTCAAATTGGAAGCTCATACTTAATTGTTTTTCTTGATCTAAACCATCCCAGATGATCATTAATCTGCCCACATTACTTGATTAGGCCCATCAGAGAGTCTGCAAATGTATCTTCTCCAGCTCATGACAATATACAAATGAGAAGAGGCATTGATTTAAAAAATACCTCTTCTACACATTCTTTCCACCCTGCCTGTTCCCCGCCCCCTGCCGCCCTGGTTTTGGTAGCCACTTTTCTAATGAGATTCTGATCTCAAGATCTACAAAGTTTGCATATATTTTTTGTGTCTTTTTAATTGGCCTGGTAAAATCAGTCCCCTTTTATTCTCTGTGTGTTCATGCTAACTGCAGGATGATAGAAAGGTGCTATCTAAAAACATCTGGAGATCATGAGGTTAAGAAGAGCTAACTTAAGGCCTGTACAGACTGGCAAAAAGAGCCAGCCTGGAGATGGAGTCATGGCATGGCGACCGCATGCTGGCTGCCCCGACTCCACCCCCACGTCATCCTCACGCCGCCCAAGCAACCGCACAGCAGGCAGCAAAAGGGTGTGTCTTTGGTGCAATATTTACATGTGCAGAACCAAAGAAGCAGTGAAAAGCTGCTGCCACCACAGGTAAAATACCCTTTCTGCGGCGCAAAAAGGAGCCACTTTTTGTAGCTTCTTTTTGTACCGCAGAAAGGCCAGATCAGGGCCACGGTGTGTGTTTGCCGTGGCCCCAATCCGGCAAGGAAAGGGGTAGTGTCCTGCCGCCCCTTCGGACCATCTGTACAGCCCCTCAGAAGAGCAAAGATATAAGATTTCAATCCTTATTCGCCCACAGAGGATTTGACTATCAGAGGATCCATGAGGTGATTCTCTCAACAATGAAAAGACATCTGGGCATGAAGAGTGATAATTTGAATTCTGACATGAACTACCATTGTGAGCTTAAACACTCACACCTGTTTTCAGGAATGCAAATACACACTTCCATTTTTGCAGATGGAAATAAAAGAGTTTCCAGAACACAGGAAGGGAGGGAATCAGTGTCCTCCGGTTATTATCACTTTTAACATTTTGTGAGCTCCCACCTAGCATGTTAACATTTTTGTATATTTCAATCAGCAGTTGCTTCACCTTTAATTAAAGTAGGTATTGCAAAAGATCCAACCCCTTTGCCATTGAGCTTTTTAATCTTATTCTGTGTCTTTTCTACTGAAGTGTGATGATTAATACTGCTACAGAAGTTATGCCAGCATGAGTTCTCAGATCTTCTAATAACCCTCTAAGCATGAATATGCTTCCTTTTATAATCCATCAAATCCAGAATTTTAACGAATGTCTCATCTCAAAGCCTTTCTTCTTACTTTTACTACTGTGTAACAATTTTTCCTTTTGCTAGGAGGGAACTAGAGGGTTGCTTTACTTCCCAGCTGGTATAGGAAGGTTGGTTGAGGTGGGGTGGGGGGGAATCAACAGAAGCTTTTACTCTCTCAGCAGCACATCCTACAAATCTACAAAGGTGATTGAAGATGTCATTTACCTAGATGAATGTTTGTTTTAAAAAAATGTTCTTACAACCCACAACAGACCTCTTTATCAGAAGTCAAATGTAAGAAGGATGAAGAAAACAGACATCAATTATTCTCAAAATAGCATTCTCATATGGGATTAGTTCCCCCCCCCCCCCACAACGTAACTTCACTAATGACCTGAAGGTTTCATGGAAAAGAGATAGATATCCATAAGCCTTTTAGAAAGTTGGATAATGAATTATTCTTGGACATTGCTGTGTATAATTCAGAGTGTTGAACTTTACCAGAGTAAAGTCATAGGCTTCTCTTTACTTCTGCACAAACATGGTCTTGGAATGACATGCTGAGCAATCATATTCTACAGGCCCCAAGCTCACTTTATTATATTACATTTCTCTCTGTTTCCCATGACTCCCAGTTGGCAGTTGTCATATTCTATAAGACCAACTGAGACAAAATAAAAATGATTCCTCAAAATCCTAAAATAACTTGAAGAAAATAACATTGAATATTTTTTTTGGGGGGGGGGAGAGAATGAAGCAATTTTGGACTATTAAAATTCTTGGTCAAACCTAGGCTTCTTTTCCCCATAAGCCATTTCTGATATATGACAATCTTAAAGTGAATCTATCATGGGTTTTCTTTATAAAACGATTTACGTATTCCTGAAAAAATGAGTCTTCAAGGAGGTACTTCACACTTTTATAAAGGATCACTAGCCTTCTACAATTTTTTTAATATGTGCCCTTCAAAGAAGAAATTTTATTCAGTGCTTTTGGTGAGGGCTATTCCAAATAGCCAGTAGACTATTTGTCAACCCAGCCCAATTTTTAAAGAAAGGTACTAAAGCATAATTAGGGTGATCAGCAACATGGTTATGGACTCTCTTGCTCTGACTTCCCTCCATGATAAAAAGGAAGATTAGGGAAGAAACTCAGTGAAGAAATATATCTCTGGAACTAGATATAGTCATGCTTAAAATGGACCAACTGAAATCCATGGAACAGATTAGTCATAATCAATTTGCCCAATTGATTTAAATGAGCCTACTTGAAGCATGGCTTGTAAGGTAATGTGAGAGATAGTACAGGATTTGTTGAACATTTGTTACACTGTAGTAAAAGCAAGAAGAAATGCTTTGAATAAGATGAGACATTCATTAAAATTCTGGATTTGATGGATTGACAGAGTCAACTCTAGTACTAACCAACATATGTCAACAGATATGGAAAACAAACAATGGTCAACAGATTGGAAGTGATCAATATACAAACCCATCCACAAAAAGGGATGCACAAGAGACTGCAGCAACTATAGGACCATAGCACTGATCTCCCACACAAGCAAAATCATGCTCAAAATTCTGCAACATAGACTCCAACCATACATGGAAAGAGAAATCCCAGAGGTCCAAGCAGCGTTCAGGAAAGGAAGCGGCACTAGGGATCGCATTGCAAACATACAATGACTAATGGTGTGTAGAAGGGAATTCCAAAAGGAAATCAGCATGTGCTTTATAGACTATACCAAAGCCTTTGAGTGCATAGACCATGAAAGGCTATGGAATGCCCTTAAAGACATGGGAGTGCATCTGATAGTCCTGATGAGGAATCTGTACTCAGGACAAGAGGCTACTGTCAGATAAGAACATGGAGAAACAGAATGGTTCCCAATTGGCAAAGGGGTCAGACAGGGCTGCATCTTTTCACCCTATCTGTTCAACTTGTATGCAGAATATATTATAAGAAAAACAGGCTTGGACACAGAAGAAGAAGGAGTGAAAATAGGAGGAAGGAATATCAACAATCTAAGATATGCAGATGACACTATAATACTAGCAGAAAACTTCACAGACCTGGAACACCTACTAAGGAAGATCAAAGAACAAAGTTCAAAGGCAGGCTTAACGTTTAACTTAAAGAAAACAAAAATAATGACCATAGAGGACCCTCACAAGTTCAACCTAGACAATGAAGAAATAGAAATAGAAATAGTAAAAGAATTCCCATACTTGGGATCAAACATTGATAGAAATGGGGACTGCAGCCAGGAGATCAATAGAAGACTAAGAATGGGGAGGGTGGCTATGAAAGAACTAGAAAAGATTTTAAAATGCAAAGATATGCCACTCAGAACAAAAGTTAGAATCAAGCCATTGTATTCCCTATTACAATGTATGTATGTGAGATCTGGACAGTTAAGAAAGATGAGGATTCTATGGACAGCCAAAAGGACAAACAAGTGGGTCCTAGAGCAGATGAGGCCAGAAATCTATCTGGAAACTGTCATAATTCAGACATATGAGAAGAGGGGACTCTTTGGAAAAAACAATAATGCTGGGGATGGTGGAGGGAAGTAGGAAGAGAGGAAGGCCACATGCTAGATGGATGGACGCTGGAGGTCATGGGTATGGGCTTGCAGGATTTAAGCAGAGCAGTGGAGGATAGAGGGTCTTGGAGATGTCTCATCCATAGGGGTTGCCATGAATCAAGATTGATTCAAGGGCAGTTAATAACAACAAAAGGAAACATTTTTACAAGCATTGTAAATGAATCTACTTGTATATGTTTTACAAAGAAGTTTCATTTACAATGCTTGTACATAAAGAATGGCCATAATGATGTAGGAAGAGAGATGGTGAGGATAAACAAACAGTAAGACACCATTAATATATGCTGTATCTAAGCTCCTACAGAAGTAACACGCAATCTAGAAATTAGCATAAGCTGCAAAGATTACTGTACGAATTCTAATATGACCAAGTCTGAATTCTGGGCAACATTGACATAGGAGACTGAAATTGAAGGAGTTTTGGGACTTGGAATTTGTTGTTGTTGTTGTGTGCCTTCAAGTCATGTCTGATTTATGGTGAGGCTAAGATGAATCTATAATGGGGTTTTCTTGGCAGGACAATTTGCCATTTCCTTCCTCTGAGATAAGAAACCAAGATTTGCTCAGGGACACAGTAGGTTTCCATGACCAACCAAGGATTTGAACTCTGCTTTTTCAGAGTCCTAGTCCAGCATTCAGACCTACACCATGATGGTTCTGTTACTAAGAAGCATATTTTAAGATATGATACTCAGGGCCCCCATATCTCAACCACTACCAGAATCCTGAAATTAAGATCTAAGACTCTTCTCTCTGTGCCCGCACTAATAGATGATTTCTTTTTTGGTAGCCCCCAACTCTGGACCATGTCAAATCTTGTTGAATTTTTAGATTTAGAACTTATATTGTTCCAATATTGTTCCAATATTGGTATTATCCCTAATGACATCCTCTTGCATGTCAAAGTCTTAACTTTTAGGTCAAAAAAGGATAATAAAAGCTGAAGATGGATATGTTATAAATCAATTTGAGCATCTCTGTATCACAATGTTATTCTCCCCCCCCCTCAAAAAATGTCTTAGGTTAACTGAAGATGAAGTAACTCTATGTCTAATCTCCTGCACATGGTGGCTTGTTACAAAAAAATGTACTTTTGATTAATATACCACTATCAATCTTCTGCCTATAGAAGAGTATGGCCACAAGTAATAATGACCACTTAACAATGACAAACTTCATTTACTATCTATGATATATGGTTCTATTATGCTGGAAATACATTGTGAGGCATTCTATGTATGTTAGTCTAAATGACAACCATATAATGTATTGTTATTTCTGTCCTGGCTCATTGACAATATCTTTAAAAGCTTATCTTCTTAAATCATGTATAGTTATTATTAAATATTAAATCTGATCAAACAAAAGAAAATGAAATTGAAAAAGCTATTATATCTAATTAAAGTAAACAAATATTCTCTCTCTGTAGTTCAAGAATAACAAACTTCAATTATATTTAGATTTATTTATTTAGTTAACATGTGGAATGGGTTAACTGTGGCATGTAGATATTAGGAGTGTCCTGAGTTTAAGTCACTCAATGGCTTTTGGCAGTCTCAAGACTAGGGTTATCATTCCAGTCAGATAGCCAGTTTTGATCCAGTTTCTAGATATGCCATCTTGTGTCTTTGGACTATCATGAAGCCTTCATTTTTTAAAAATTGTAAATCTCCAGGCTTGTAGGAAAAGATCTATGGAGCGAAATGTGCAGTCACAAAATGTGCAATTGTTTTCCATGTCCAGAAGAATGTTCCTCCCTGCCTTTGAATGTGTTTAGCTAATGAATGAAGTATCACACATACACCTTGATATTTGTAATGTGTTCTCTTTTATTTCTAATTTCCAGGTATCCTGGGTTAATTAATAACACTATAGGAAAGTCTACATTTGGAGAAAAATCTAGCTGAAGTCTGTTTCATAGATCATATGAAGATTGCAAGGATTGTACAGAAAGTAATGAAACTATTGGGTTGAAGGACAAGAGACACAACAAAGCATAGTTAATAATGGGATAATGACCACCTGTGTGTGGTCAACAGCAAGTAATGCTAAGAGGCATACTGGAGGTTTAATATAGATATCATGGGTTGTAGCCACTGGTAACTATCTTCAATAGTTCATCTAATGGCCCTCTAAGGTCATTTGTATGAAAGTATATTAAAATCTTTAGAATATGTTGCAGACTTGTTTATAAATTAGTGCTGATGCCATTAGGGTCATTAATCTTCTCAAAACATTTTTAGCATCTTATCTTTTTGAAAGTAACAGTATTTGGAAAAGAGGATCCCCCCCCCATGTGAATATCCATTTCAATATTCTGAACATATATGAATAAATATATAATCATGCAACTGTTAATACTACAAAATGCCAACATGTCTGCCAGTTTTTTCCACTCAGTTCACTTTAATTCCCACTCCATATACAAGTACTTGTTCTGTTCTATTTTTGAAATCTCCATAGTATATATTAAGTTAAGCTTTGAAGTTTTGCATACCCTAACAACTTCAGCAAACCTATGTGATTTGCAGTCATATCTACAATCCCAGAAAAACATTTCTCCTACCCCAAAGGATCTAAAATATGAGAGAATCTAGTCAATCATTGATAGACTTTCTATGTTACATCCCCTGAGAAATGTGTATATGTGTTCGTGTGAAAAAAGGAACTAATAACACTGCTTTCCAATAGAAACCAGATACAGAAGGATACTATAAAACTGGAGTTGATTTAATAAAATTTAATAAAATTGTTGAAAAGAGATGTCTATAGAAATCTTCCACCTTTCTTGGTGATGCCAACTGAAGTGGGAGAAATAAACATCCAGTGGCAGTGATAGAATTCATAGGGTCTAGGAATGGAATTCAGAGGATACTGCTGACATTCAGAGAATTCACATATTGACAAAATGTCTTGTCCTCTGAATCAAGGCCATTGGACAGCAAGGTGTCAAGTCTATAGTTCCAGAAATTTCTTCAGGTTTGGTTGGATTATGGGATTTCTCTACTGAAAATATAGAAATGTTGGAATGGACTGAGTTCCTCAGCATTAAACTGATTAGCAACAGGTTGTTCAAACATTATGGTTTCTGAATCCTGTGCACAGTTGAGTCCCCCCCCCCCCCCGACCCCGCATATTGCTTGTTGCATTTGGGTGCTGGCATTCAATTATATATATAATATTGGTGGAATTGCAAGCCCTATTTTGTTTTAATGTGATAAACTCTATCTGTCCTTCTGCTTTTAAAAGTTGTTGCTTCACACAGATATACACAAGTGATGATATACTTGGATGTACAGTGTTGTGATCCAGGATTTTCAAGGTATTATTTTTATTGCAGTTCTCACAAGATGCAGAGTAAGGCCAGAATCCTGTTATGGATGTATGTACACATAAGTGTGGCTTACAAGCTCACAAGTCTGTTTTTGAATGGGACACAGGGAGCTTTTCTCAGGGCAGTTTTCCAGTATCATTAAAATAAGCTAAAGAGTTTGAAACATAAACATATTTAAATAAGCTAAATAAGCCAAAACATGTTGTTTTTGTGTGCCTTCAAGTCATTTCTGATTTATGGTGACTTGAAGGTGAATCTATCATGGGGTTTTCTGGGACTGATAGTGTGTGACTCACCCAAAGTCACCTAGTGAGTTTCTACTGCTGAGCAGGGAATCGAACTGTGATCTCCAGAGCCACAGTCCAACATTCAAACCACTACACCATGCTGGATTTCTATAATAAAGTTAAACCATAGAGTTAAAAATAGATTTTAAAGACTTTAAAGGTATTTTAAAAACCCATAGAACTGTATTTTAGATGAATTAATGAGGCCCAAAGGCTTTGATGAACAGCCAAGTTTTGACCTGTCACCTAAATGACATGAGTGTTGGTGCCAGTTAGACTTTCAGGGGGAGAGCATTACACATTTGTGGTGCCATGGCTAAGAAGCCATCTCCCATATTCCAATAGAATGCCCCTCAGTCCAATGACTCTCTTGGCTTTTTTCTACTATTGGGCTGCAATCCTATACACACCCCGAGTAAAGGTGTCTAGTATTGCAGTTAGCAATCTCTTGTCAGAACAGTTCAGGTGGGCATGTAACACAGAAGGGAGCTGGTATTTATTCTAGTGAGCCATATACCCATTGCTTCCAAGGAAGCAAAGTATAACAATTGTATACATTAAGTTACATAATACACAGCAGTTGAATACAGTTTCTATAACAATGGTTTGCATGACTTTTGTATACAATTCAAAAATATAGCTGTATTAGTCTGGAAAATCAGTATGCAAAGGGATCTTGTAGCACATTTGAGACTAACTGAAATAAACACATTGGTAGCATGAGCTTTCATAGACTTGATCTTACTTCCTCAGATGTTGCAAAAGCTCATGCTACCAACTTATTTCTTCCAATTAGTTTCAAAGGTGCTACAAGATCCCTTTGCATAATAGTATACAACATTATAGGCATGGATAGATGCAAAAGCAGAAATCATTATTATAATCTACTACAGTATATATCACCATATCTCACAGGAAACACTGTGACTAGTGAGCTTTGTGCTTGTCATCTCTAGTTCTATGTTCAAGTCAGCAAGTGACCCAGGAATAAGGTAATTGGAGATGTTGAGTAGTTAATCCAGTCTAGGTCAGTCACAGTAAAATTAAGGGAGAACTCAAAGGGTGGTTCAGAATTTGTTACAGTTAGTCAATAGTTCAGAAAAATGAAGCCAGCAAGGAGTAAAACAGAGCCATCAGTCATAGCCAGTCCAAGGTCAAGAAAATGCTAACACTGAAGAGTACTGCCAGTTACCAAATAGAACAGTTGCAAGCAACAACAATGCCAGTAAGTTGCTAGGAGATTTATAGGCAGCTGTTTCTAGACACCAGGTAATGAATGAGTCAGTGTCCCAGCATCTCCCACCTCTTGCTGGGGAGTAGAGTCCTCACTGCCTCAGCCCATAGTAATGGCATCACTAGGGTTGGTGCCATCTCATGCTGTCACCCCCTCCCCAGGTTTCCTGGCTCCCAAACATCTCCAGCCACCCCCCTCCACCAGCCAAGCTACCTCTGCTATGGTGGGGAGTCAGTGCTGCTGCTTCTAGGCAGCTCATTCAGGGTTTGCCACAGCTACTCACCAAGCAGCCACTGCAGACAGAGAAGGTACTGCACACTCACCAGTGCCACTGATGGGAGAGGTGAAGCTGCTGTTGTCTGGCAACCTGTTCCATCCAAGTATTCCATGGATGCTCACCCACTCCATTCTTGCTCATGTATGAGCTGTACCAGTTCCAGAAGGAGCTATTAGGGAGCAGCAGTACCCCACCCTCATTAGTGCATGCAGCTGATGGGTGGCAGAGGCATCCTGGCTGGTGGAGGGGTTGGCCCGAGAAGTTTCTTTTAATGGATGGGAGCAACTGTTCCACCAGGTGTTCATCGCCACTCTGAGGCGTCACCTGGTGAAGTCCACACACCCTGCACCACCTAATGACCTCCCTGGACTTCAGCTACAATCATCAGGAGTTGTGAATTCCTGGAAATCTGATTCCTCTGAATCTTCTTACTCCAGAAGGTTACTTACAACAGTTATATTCATTGATGGGCAACCTGACAGACTCTCCTTTCTTAGATGACTTTATCTTTAAATCATGCTTAGAAGGATCTTTCAAACAAAGGACAACTTCAAGTGGAAGACTGCAGGTAGAGGATTGTTGTCTGACAGTCCTCTGTAACATGGGACACTTGGCTACTTTGGCGCCCTTCCAAAGCTGGTGACTGAAGGTGAAGCAATTGTTATTAAATAGCAGTTCATTCAATGACATATGAGGACGTGGTCCAGCAAGAATCTGAGAAATGAGTGGTCTTTCTTTCTTTCTTTCTTTCTTTCTTTCTCCCCCAAACTGTTTTTCCTATTTTCTCTTTCTTTTCCTCTTTCTGTTTTTTTAAAAAACTTTTTTTCATTTTGTTTTTAATGTGTTTCCTATGTGCAAGGCAGTTGAGATGTAGGAGTTTTCTTCTGTCGATGAGTTGCTGGACTGGGGTGACTAAGCAGACTGCCAGAAATAGTGCACATTAAATTGAGGCACTGCCCTGGCTCAGTGCTAGGGAATCATGGGAACTGTATTTTTTTCTGGGACATTGAGCCTTCTCTGTCAGAGAGCTCTGGTGCCACAATAAATTACAGTTCCCATGATTCCCTAGCACTGAGCCAGGGCAGTGCCTCAATTTAATGTGCACTATTTCTGGCAGTCTGCTTAGGCACCCAGTTAGATAATGACAAGGAAAACCAATAAATTAACATTTAGTCCCCCTAAAATGGATGTAAGGGTGATATCAAATGTTAACACAACCCTCAATAAAAGAGAACAGTCCATCTGTGCTAGTTATTCTGATGATTACAATGTTTGTACAGCAGACTTTTTCTGCATGCAGATTTTCAAGATAACATGGCTGGATTTTTAAAATTATTGTTATTGTATCTTCCATACAAAAGGAGTATCTTAGCTGAATGCTAACCAGTGAAAATAAAGGAGCACACCTTTTGTAGCCTATTCTTAGTACTTGTAGAGACGTTTAGGTGCTTTTGTAAAGCATTTCACTAACAAGTCCTGAGAGAATAAAGAGCAAAGATCAGTGTGAATGGAACATCAAAAAGAATCTTAAATACCTAGAAAAATTGTGTTTAAAAACATCAAAAATAATTTAGAATGGTAATTATTTCAGGATCTCTCCTTTCTATTTAGCAAGTCATTTACATAAAAGTGTGTGTGGTTTTTTTAAAAAATAAACCTTTTTAGGTAGCTGTGATATTATAATAAAGACATAAAATCTTTGAAACCCTATGAACAAAATCAAAGACTCTAAATTATGTATTGTATTACAAGGCTATGAGTGTAGGAAAGACAGGAACTATTATTAAAGTAATTTTAAAAACTGTAAAAATACTCAGTATATGAAATATTCAATATATTATTCAATGTATTCAGCACTGTATGAAAAATAAAAACCCATCTAATTAAAATAGGAACATGCATAAAATATGTATTGAATAGTAATTTCTGAATGTATCCAGTTGCAATGAACGGTTTAATATAATTTATGGTCACCATAATATTTTCAGACAGAATTAATCCATGTAGTTATAAGAAGCTGTTTACCCTACTTTTTACTTCCTTGACAGTTTTTCACCAGGCTGGAAGATCATTCTAACCATCACCATTTTACAACAATCCTATAAGGTACACCAGCATTATTTCCCTTAATGCAATGGGGAATTTAGATGGAACAATTTGCCTTGGGCATCCAAATGAGTTCATGACTAGGTGAATCAAGGACTTCTGAGCCCTCAGGTTATATCGTTCCTTCACAGCAGCCATTAGGATTTAATTGCCTTGCAAGCAGGAAAGGAAGAAACCATTGAAGTAAAGAAATACAGTGTCACCTTCATCACCTATTCTTAGTGTTTAAATATGTGTTAAAGAGGAATCATAGCTATAGGCAATATGGGTTGGCACTAGGGGTGAAAGAATATTCAACAATATTTGAAAAATGAATGGAAAACATGTTTTTTGACTGTTGACGAGAAGAATCCTGAACTGAAGAGAATCTTTGCATTTTGGGACTTATTCTGCACAAAATTTGCATGTGTTATTTTCTGTCCAGAAAACAGTCTTTACACACAGAAAACAATATAATGAGTATCACTGGACTGTGTGAAAGACAAATATCAAATTTACTGCTGGTTCAATAGCACACACTTAAGATAATAAAGGCACATAACCCAAGGATGGGAATCATGTAGTCCTCCATATGTTGCTGCTTAACAAGTCCTGGATCTCCAAGTAACATAGCCACATAGGTCAGAATTGCAGTCCAACGATACTTTGAGGTAATGATACATGATTAACAACCCTGATATAGCCCAATACAGAAAGCAGAAGATGAAGAGCTTCAAAGGAAATTCTGTGAGGATAATAGAAATTCAGTCAAAACACTATTCACATAATCTACCATACAAGGAGATGTCTGGATAGTGGCTAGATAAAAGAGAGCTGTTAAAACCATGATAAATGGGAAAGGAGGCTGCCTGCCCATGTATTATTGCAAGCAGCCATGTCTGTTTTATGAACACGGTGTTCTTGATGTGGAAAAGCAGCAGTGAACATACAGAAACTCTAAGTGAACAATACTGAATAAATCAATTTCATTATGACTGATATTAAGTGAACCATGTATTAATATCTCAGTTATAAATAGTTTTAACTTTTG
Source organism: Phrynosoma blainvillii (assembly GCA_026167975.1). NCBI lineage: Eukaryota > Metazoa > Chordata > Lepidosauria > Squamata > Phrynosomatidae > Phrynosoma > Phrynosoma blainvillii. The sequence continues at coordinate 234,405,138 of JANUYF010000003.1, read as the reverse complement.
TATATTTTATGTGATTTTATACTGGGTGTAGATATTTTAATTGTTTTGAATTTTATTGAGATGCTAAATATTTTATCTGTGAGCCACCTTCGGTCCCTCTGGGGAGAAAGATGATATATAAATGAAATAAATGAATGAATGAATGAATGATAAATTACCATTATTATATGTACTAGTTTAGATCATTGCCTCCTAAATTTTGAGATTGGCATTAATAAGACCATGAAAGAGTTTGTTCAGAGTAATCATTCCATGACATTGAAACAAACATGCAACAACAACAAAATTCAATGAAGACTGTAGCAACATGGATGAAGAGTTTTACCTTGTCATCATGCAGGATACATGAAGAAAATGGCATCCTCCCAGACCTCCGAAGATGACATTGCACACTTGCCATATCACTGCAAGACCTCATGAGGGTGGATGTCTCCTTTTGCAATTAGTATAAGAAGGTATAAACAGGCACATGTATGTTAACAACAAGATTCTCGCCTGTGATATTCTTATTGACAAATAAAAGAAAACAATCACATCTTCCAAAAAGTCCATGTTAGTGGTAAAGAACAAATGTCTGACCCAGGCAACAATAAATATGATGGCCAAAATAACTCAGTTGAAAGTGATAGGGAAAATGGATATCAAATTTGCATATGACACCAGGGGTAGGAGGGGTAGCCAATACCCCAGAGGGAAGGATCAGAATTAAAAATGATTTTAACAGATTAGAGAGCTGGGGCAAAACTGACAAAATGAATTTCAGCAGGGGGAAATGCAAGGTACTAGACCTAGGCAGAAAAAAATGAAATGCATAGCTATAGAAGGGCTGTTACCTGGTTTGACAATTAGCTTACATATTGTAAACCACTTTGAGAGTGCTTAAGTGCACTGATAAGAAGTATAGAAAGGTACTTGCTATTGCTATTGTCAATACATGGGAGTCTTAGTAGATTACAAGCTAAACATGAGTCAACATTGTGATGCAGCTTATTAAAAAGTCAGTGCAATTCTAGGCTACATCAATAGGAGTATAGGGAAGTAATAGTACTATTCTATTCTGCTTTGGTCAATGCTCATCTGGAATACTGTGTACAGTTCTGGGCATCACAATTAAAGAAGGAAAGTGACAAGCTGGAGTGTGACCAAAATGGTGAATGCCTAGAAACCATGCCCCATGAAAATGACTTAGGAGGCTGTTTATGTTTAGCCTGGAGAAGAGAAGGTTAAGAAGTAAAATATTTGTAGGGGTGTCATGTTGAGGATGGAGCAAGTTTGTTTTGCTGCTCCAGCGACTAGGACATTGGGCAATGGATGTTCAAACTATAGGAAAAGAGATTCCACCTAAATACTAGAAAGAACTTCCTGATAGTAAGAGCAGTTCAACAATGGAATATGCTCCCTTGGAGTGTGGTGGACTCTCCTTGGGAGGTTTTTAAGCAGAGGCTGGATGGTCATCTGTCAGGAGTACTTTCATTGTGTATTCCCGCACAGCAGATGATTGGACTGGATGGATCTTGACTGACATACAAAATAGTATCAAAATCTTGACCAGCATGAAGACCAAAGGAAAGAGGGAATGATCTGCTCCTCAAACACAATTAACAAAGGTGTCCATAGTGTATCCAGAATCAAGAAGAGTGGAGAAGTTTGGATCTGCATCTCTGGTTGGAAATTTGAATAAAGATAGATCTAATGAAATAGAACAAAATATGGTGAATACATCTATAACTACCTCACTGTAGTAAAGGCCTAGCAAAGAGCATGATGTATAATGCATTCTATCATCTGCCTATTCACGCCTGACAGGTTCCTCAAACATGCATACATATATGCTCAACAGTAGATGCCAAAGACAAGAGGTTTGCTCCTTTCATGGTGAGTTGTCAGATATGATTGGCATACTGCATTTTATTTAGGCTATAATAGAACACACATTTTGCATATAAGCAGAACTTGGAGATTATTACAATGTAAGGAGAATCTGGAGAAGTTTTTGGATGGCAACTCCCATTGGTCATACTGGCTGGGAGATTCTGGTAGCTGTAGTCCAGAAAGGGTAACCTTTTCAAGCTCTGCACGTTAAACATCTTCCTGACTTAGTGGGCCCCAGACTATGCAGAGCTGCTGTGTTAGAATCGATACATAATAATGATTAAATGCCCTACCAACATCCCAATGGCAAATATTTAATAAAATGCTGCTCATAGATTTTGGATTGCTTTCCAACTGAAGAACTCTGTGGTTTTGTATTGGTTCAGATCATGTGATAATCCAGAGCTCAGACTGCAATAGAAACAAGAAGGATGCTATCCTAAATAATTGAAAAGATCAAACCTCATTCACCTCATGCCAGAGAAAAAGTGCAAAGGTGCAAAGGTTCCATCCAGACAAAACCACAGCCTCTTAAGTTATTCATGAATGAATATGTAACATGAATACCACACTATGGCCAAACATCATGGATCTATTTGTCTCAGTACAGTTTTGCACTTGGGAATGCCCAGAGAGCTTTGCCTTGTTCAGAAAAAAAAGCCCTATTAAAAATTAACAGAAATTCTGATAACTTTGTCCCATGGACTTATTTTAGAGGTCAAAAGTAGCTGAGCAGCAAAGTGTACATCAACTTGGCACCCTCTGGATAGCTTGACTGTATCTCCCATCATGCTTAGCAAGCACACAATGCAAATATGAGACAATGAGGCTTCTAGTTCAACACATCCGGAGGGCATCAAGCTAGAAAAGCATCAAGTTAGAAAAGGTATGAATCATGCCTCACATGAAGGATTCAAACAGGAGCAGAAGCTGGGGGGTCCAAAAAGATCATCTGTAGCTTAGAAAACTGTTAGGCCTGGCTGGGTAAATAAGGAGGGGTGTGTTAAAAACTACCCTGAATCAGTATTTCATCATGGGCTTATTTTATTGTTGTTGTTAACCACCTTAGAGTTGATCTCGACTCCTGGCAACCTTGTGGATGAGACATCCCCAAGATTCCGTATCCTCCACTACTCTGATTAGTTCCTGCAGATTCATACCTATAACCTCCTTAATAGAGTCCATCCATCTAGCATGCAGTCTTCCTTTTTTTGTACTTCCCTTCACCTTTCCTAGCATTTTTGTCTTTGCTAATGATTCATGCCTTCTCATGCCAAAGGATGGCAACCTCAATTTAGTCACCTTGGCTTCTTTGGAGAGTTCAGGCTTGATCTGTTCAAGGACCCATTTCTTTAATTTTTTGGCTGTCCATGGTATCCTCAGCACTCTGGGAGTAATGGGTTTATTAATGAGGTCTTTTGCTCCCCAGAGCTGTCTCAATAGGTTGTCTGGTTGAAAATAGAACCCCTTTGAGAAGTGTAGCTATCTTTTTCATTGATCGTCCCTCCATAATTCCCAGTGGGGTTGCTGTCAGTTTCAACACTGATTATTGTGTTCTGTGGATTCAAAACAGATCCCCTCAGGTTGTTGAAACCCAACAGAATGCAGTTTTGAACAAATTAGGAAAATGGGGAGACTTCTGGGACTCTCTATCGTTTTGACTAAAACTAAAGCTTTCTGTAGACAAAAGTGTCCTAAAACTATTAATCAGCAATTGCATGAGGGAAGAATTGGTTACCCTCAGGCATTACATTTCTAATAGTAAGCTTTGATAGCAAACTCATATGGAAAGTGTGTCTTGATTATGTGATTGGGAAATATAAAATCAATTTCAGGCCACTTCTGGAAGCATGGAAAGATCCAGATTGTATCTTTGTATGAAGGGAGGACTGAAAGATCCTTTCAATATTTTGTTGTGCTTCCATTCAAATGCTGATTGATTATGGCTGCCAGCACTTGCTTCAATGTCCAGTTTTGGGTTCTGGGTTAATAATGGAGCTTTTTTCAGCTCTCCCCATGCAGGAATGTATCTGTAAAGCCTTATAGCCAGCCCGACAGCCTGAACACTGGCACCAGCGGCGGCCTTGGTGAGGACACTGAGCTGGGTGGTGAGCGCTCTAGCCTGCCCCCTCGTCCCCTGAAACACCTGGCTCCAGGGAAGCCTTATAGCCAGCCCAACAGCCCGAACACTGGCACCAGCGGCAGCCTTGGTGAGGACTCTGAGCTGGGCGGTGAGCACTCTAGCTCCTCCCTCCTCCCCTGAAACACCTGGCTCCAGGGAAGCCTTATAGCGACAGTTGTGAGGTCCGGGCGGAAGGCTATAAACCCGCCCAGTTCCACCTCCCCCAGCAGTGCAGCAGCAGCGGCAACCGTGGGGCCAAGGAAAGGCCAAGCTAGGGCTCAAGAGCCCAGACACTATCTCTCCTGGCGGCGCGGCAGCAATACCGATGGTGGGACTGAAAGAACATTAGGTTGCGGAGACTGATGACCCACCTGTTTTATTCTTTACTACAGTCAGCCACACTATCCTTGCCCTCTAGTAAATATGGGCCATTTACCCTTACGGGCTCCTAGCACAAAGTTATTGATTATGCCCATTAGTCCCAGGAGGAGGAATAAGAGGAGTCAGTGGAAGTGACAACCTCTACTAATCTGTCCTGGTAGAGATCACTGCTTAGCTGGTGGTAACATCAGAAGAGTGAGGGAGACACTAGTGAGAGTAGTGCCTCTAGAACTCTCTCCACTGGCCACAATAAGGGAAAGGGACTGGTGAGAGCGGTACCCCCAGGAGGTGATTACTGGTGCTACATTAGAGGCAGACAACGAGGCACTGGTGAGAGCAGCACCTCTTCAGAGCTAGACTGGTCTTAAGGTGGGAAATATAGGAACAGCTCCGCACTATTACTACACCTAGGGGGTCAAAGAATTAAGGGGTAGATTAGTGATACAATATCTTGAAATACGTGTCAGGGAGATTACTGATAATGGGCACCAACCAGGAAAGATCAATTGGAGTAGTGCGGGGCAAGGGGAGATATAGCATTAACAGGGTGGGAGTGAAACAAAAAGGAAGATGGGATCGATGCTTGAAATCTATCCCACCTTCTACTCACCCTGTTAGCCTAAAAGAACTGAGAGTTGGCCCAACCATACCACAGACCCTTACCTTGCTCCTCTGCAATGCCAGGTCAGTGAGGAACAAGTCACATGTCATCTATGATTTGTTGGAGGAGGAGAATGGCAACCTGGCCTGTTTTATCGAAACCTGGCTGGGGGAGGATAGTAGTGTCATCTGGGCTAAGACTCTCCCAGCCAGGTACATGGTTAAGGAGCAGGTTAGGGAAAGTGGGCAAGGGGGAGGAGTGGCCTTGGTCCACAAGAGTACCATCACTTTGACCAGGAGATCTATTCGGAAAATGGATTACATCGAGTGTATTTACCTGACCATGAAAGCTAGGGACAGTCTGGGGATTCTGTTGGTATACCGTCCACCCCGTTGTTTAACAGAGTCCTTGGCCGAGCTGACACAGCTGGCTTGGAGCTGGTGTTGGAGTCCCCCAGGCTTCTTATCCTGGGGGACCTCAACATCCCCTTCAAGTCCAGCCTATTAGATCTGAAAGGTGCAGCTCGGGAGTTCATGACTTCCATGACAGCCATGGGCCTGTCCCAAGTAGTTTTGGGTCCTACACATTGTGCTGGTAATACACTCGATGTGATCTTTTGTATGGATCAGGAACATCCGTGGGCAGAAGTGACCCAAATTTCTGCTCTGTCATGGATGGACGATTTCCTGGTCAAAGCAGGACTTGAGGTCACCACTCACATCCCCCTCAGGGGTGGAGGACCTATTAGAATGGTCCGCCCTCGAAGGCTGATGGAACCCAAAAGGTTACAAGAAGCCTTTTATGGTTGGGAATGAAGGTGATTCTGTCGAAGCTCTGGTCGATATCTGGAACAATGACCTCACCAGGGCTGTAGACATTATCGCTCCCAAATGTCCTTACCAACCCGCTACGAATAAAAAACCATGGTATACAGAAAATCTTTGCCAAATGAAGCGGGTTGCACAACGACTGGAGCCTGCTGGCGGAAACACCGACGTTTATCTGACAAGACACTCCTAAGAAGCCATTTAGACTCTTATGGGGTGGCAATAGATGCAGCAAAGAAATCTTTCTATGCTGCATGTATTGCATCTGGAAAGTCTCGTCCAGCAGAGCTGTTCAGGGTGGTGAAAGAATTAACACAGTTGCCTCCCACCCTGAATCCACTATTGGAACCATCTAAAGCCTGCTGTGATGCTTTTAATGACTTTTTCATAGATAAAATCTCTCAGATAAGGGTCGATCTGGATGCGGGCATTGTAACAGAACCAATAAGAGAGATGTCCAGGGACTCTGTGGACTGTGTTAAACTGGATCGATTTGAGTTTGTAAATACCGATGAAGTGGACAAGCTTCTTGGATGTGTTAGGAGGACAACTTGCCCTCTTGATCTGTGCCCTTCATGGTTAACTGTCCAGGGAGGGGATGTAGTAAAACTGTTGCTATAACAAATTATTAGCACATCTTTCAGGGAGGGCAAATTCCCATCATGTTTAAAGCAAGCAGTAGTAAAACCACTCCTGAAAAAGCTCTCCCTGGACCCCCTGGTAAAAACCAATTACAGACCGGTTTCGTTATTACCATTTCTGGGCAAAGTGATTGAGAGGGCAGTTGCCTTCCAACTCCAGGAAATCTTGGATGAAGCCGATTATCTGGACCCATTTCAAACTGGCTTCAGGGAAGGATACGGAGTTGAGACTGCCATGGTCACCTTAGTCGATGACCTCCGTCTGCATATTGATAAGGGAAGTGTGACCCTGTTGGTGCTCTTGGATATCTCGGCGGCATTCGATACCATAGACTATGGTATCCTTCTGGGATGCCTGAGGGAGTTAGGTATTGGGGGCACTGTGCTCCAGTGGCTCCAGTCCTACCTCTCAGGCAGATCTCAGATGGTGAGGCTGGGGGACAGTTGTTCCTCTGAAAGGGAGCTGACATCTGGCTTCCCATAGGGCACCATACTGTCCCCCATGCTGTTTAACATTTACATGAAGCCGCTGGGAGAGATCATCCAGAGATATGGGGTGCTTCTTCTCCAACTCTTCTTCTCTATGTCTCCAACTACTGCGGTGACTAAGGATGGCATCACTCCTCTGGATGCCTGCTTTGGGTTGGTAATGGGCTGGATGAGGAAAAACAAACTCAAGCTGAATCCAGGGAAAACAGAGGTACTTGCGATAGGAACCCCTGGCCTGAAGAGAGTTTTGTCATCCAGTCCTGGATGGGGTCACACTTCCCCTAAAGGACAAAGTACGCAGTTTGGGAGTACTCCTGAACTCATTGCTACAGTTGACATCTCAAGTAGATGCTATGGCAAGGAGTGCTTGGAACCAGCTTCGGCTGATTCGCTAACTGCATCCCTACCTGGACCAGAGGGACCTTGAAGCAGTAGTACTTGCCCTGGTAATCTCTCATTTGGATTACTGTAACATGCTCTACATGGGGCTACCTTTGTACCAAGTTCGGAAGCTTCAATTGGTTCAAAATGTGGAAGCCAGGTTGGTCGCCAGAACATCTAGAGCAGACCATATTACACAAGTGCTAAACGCTCTTCACTGGCTGCCTATTAGCTTCCGGGCGCAATACAAAGTGTTGGTTATTACCTATAAAGCCCTACATGGCTTGGGTCCGTGTTATTGAAGGAACGCCTCTCCCCACACAATCTGCCCCACACACGCAGAACATCAGGGAATAACTTATTAAACTATCATAACACTAAATTGACAGTTACTTCCCAAAAATCATTTACGGCAGTGGCCCCTAAATTATGGAACAGCCTGCCGGAAGAGGTCCGTACTATTCCCACGTTAGAGGCCTTCAAAAAGGCACTCAAAACGGAACTCTTCCGGCGGGCCTATCCACCTGACCCAAATTAAAAATGTGTCCTAAGACCTCCTGGGTGAAGGAAGACCATCACCACCTACGGCACAGACTGGTACTTTAATTTTATTGTAATTTTAATAACTTGTAATTTTATTGTAATTTAAAGAATTCTATTGTGTTAATTTTATTTTTATCATTTTATTTTGTTATGGTTTTTTGCTAAGTTTTAATGTTGTTGTATTGTTCTCTTTTATCTCTACTCCCACTTTGATCAACAGGGAGAGGCGGGATATATAAATTATTATTATTATTTTCTGTTTTTTAAAAAGTTTTCTCACAGTTCCTCATTGATGACTGAAAGAAAGGGGCATCTCAGCCCTGCATTTGCAGCAACAAATGTATAGTTTCCACTTTCAGATGTCTGCTGCCCCCACTGATCCTCATAGCTACTTTTCTTGCAATCTTAAATTATGGGGATGGAAATAATGGGCAGCAAATTCCAGACAAGGAGGAACATGAGCAACAAGAAGCCCCAATGAGCAGCCCTGAACCTGACTTGCCAGACAACTTGACTTTCAGATAGTGACTAATACTAATACTATTTCTTACCTGCTTCACCCTACGGATCAAAGTGGGAAACAATAGCAAATCAGCAATGAACAATACCAGTTAAAACACATTAATTAAAACATGCAACAGTTAAAAGGACAAATAAGACATATACATTTTAAATCAGTCCACATTTAAAATCCAGCATCTAAACTCACAATTTAAAAATCATCTGGATAAGCCTGCTGGAAGAGACTGGTCCTCAATGCTGTTTTAAATTTAGACAGCGTATTCAGCTGTTGAATCTCTTCCTGCAGTTACACTACAGTCTAGGGGCAGCTCATGAAAAAGTCCTCTAGCTGACAGTTGCTGACAATTTACTCTAGTCTTGGCTGACTGGAGTTAATGTCAGCCAGAGGATCTGAGTGAATGGGGTAGATTGTATGGGAGGAAGCGATCCTGTAGGTAACCTGAACCCAAACCATGTAGACATGTCCCTATGTGTCTTTTTAGATGTCCAGTCCTTCATACTTAGTCGAACTCCCCCTCCCCAGCTGTCAAGCCCCAGAAACTGTCACCATTTTTGTTGCTTACCAGTGGTGACAGACAGGTGACAGACAGGAGAAGCAAGTCAGACACTGAAAATGCAGCTGGTCTGAGCTCTGAAGGGACGGAAAAGAAGGGTGCATTCCATCTGTGAACACAGCCTCATTTCTTTCCCATCTGAGCCAAAACCATCTGTATTTCCATTGTCTCCCACTCCTTTCTTTGTTCACTAGTGAGCAGAAGCAGCAATAGCCTCTTCTCGCAGGGCTTCACATTTGTTGGAACAGGAGATAATACAGATCTACATGGATAGAAAATTATACTCCACATGTTTCATGTATGATCCTGGCAAATAAATAAATAAAATGTGTGTTCTTGCTGCAGGGGATGAAGAGAGATTATTATTTTCGGGCTCATTTGCTGAGATCAGCAAATACCTTGGTCCATCCCTGAATAGCCCTGCTATTGAATGCTGACAGCCTTGGACCTGGTACATGTAATACCCTATTCCTACACGCTGATTGGCTGCCCCTTCCCTGAGGCCCATAAAGTATACATGGACTTCCAGGAAGGAAAATAAGGGCCTTTACAGACCCGCCTAAAGGGGTGGCACAGAGCCACCTCTGGGAGTGGCAGATGGGGGCACAGCAACCACATGCTGTGGCCCTGGTCCTCCCTTTTGCCATCCCCAAAAGAGTGGCAAAAGGCCACTCTAAGAGCCAGCATCACAGCTCTTCCATGCCCTTTTGTCACAGCGTGTGTACACATGCATCAGGAGGGTGTCCTCATGCTGTGTGCCATGCGGACGGGCACACAGCATCAGGATGGTGTGGGGATTGAGTTGGGGTGACTGGCATGCGGCTGCCCCACCCCAACCCCACCCCCAGACAGCCCTTTAGGCTGGTCTGCATAGCCTCTAACATGCAGAGAGAGAGACGATAGAGGCCCTCTGCCACTCCAAACCTCAAAAAGCCAGGTGTCTGGCAAGTCAGGTTCAGCTTTCTCATTGGGGTTTCTTGTTGCTAGTGTTTTTCCCTGTCTGGACTTTCACAACATTTGGAAAACCCCTTTTTATTTGTGGTTCCATTTTTAAAACAAATACTCTTTTCCTCCTCATAGAGCTAGTGTGGGCCTATATAATTAATTCTTAGAATTTGGTGATTCTGTGAAGCTGAAGCAGCAAAATCTTGTAGTTTAATCTGTGTCAAGAAAATATAGCACAACTATATTGTTCCATGAAAGGTTGCTTAATTATTATGACTGGCCAGGGATTAATCCTCTGGTGGATGTGCATATAAGTAATTTTGTATCTCAGCAGTATAGCGTTTAATGTATAAAGGATATGGTGCCAGAATATATTCTTTCTTGGTGGAGTCTTTGTTGCATGATCTATACCAGGGGTAGGCAACCTTTTTGAGCTGGGGGCCGGGTTGCTGTCCCTCAGACAATTAGGGGGCCGAAGCCCAAAAATAAATAAATAAAATTTTAAAAAAATTAAAAATATGCATGCACACTCTCTCAGCCCCAGAAAAGCCATGGCCAAACCCCTGTGGTGATTTTGCCAAGAAAACCCCAAGAACAAGTAATAACAACAATAATCATTATCATCATGGAAACAACTGGAAGGCAGGCCCACAAACAAGCAGGGATGCATGCACACTGTCTCAGCCCCAGAAAAGCCATGATGGCAAAACCCCTGTGGAGATTTTGCTAAGAAGACCCCAAGAACAAGTAATAACAACAATAATCAATATTATCATGGTGGGCGGCGGCGGCTGGGGTCGTCATCAGCAGCGGCAGGATCGGCCTGGGGCCGGTCCAAAGGCCTTGGGGGGCCGCATCCAGCCCCCAATGAGAAAGCTGGTAGGTTGCCTACCCCTGATCTATACAGATGGCTCCCAGTATTTCTTTGACAGTAGAGTGAAAGCAGTTTATTGTATCCCTAGGTTGGAGAATCAAAAAGGATTTTGATTGTTAACCCAGCTATGGATCATGAAGGCAGAATTGATGGTTTGTAATGGCATTATTGTGGGTTAAGGACAAAAACATGATAATTCCGTGATCCTGTCAGACTCTCTTTTGGGATTGTTGCCAATTTGAGCTGTAGGATTAACCATTATATGATTAATGAAATTTGGAACATGACTATGGAACTTAATTCCATGGGCATCTGGGTTTGTTTCTGTTGGATACCTACTCATGTTTGGATAGTATGCAATGAATCAACTAATTTATCAGGGAAATTTCATATCTAATAATAATAATAATAATAATTTATATCCTGTTCCTCTGAAAATACAATTGGGGCAGCTTATCTTTGCCTTTATCCACAACACAAATACTGAAAGTTTTTAAAGAATAAATAACAAAATTAGTGAGAATTGAATATCATTCCTCCCCCCCCCCACTTCCCCCTGTTTTCCATATTTTAATCAACATGGTTGAGCATAACTGGTTACTAAGGGGACATTGGGCAACAAACAACAATCTTTGGGGTACTGGATGGGCAGACTTGGACCTCTGTGATGTGTGTAGGGTATGACAATTATAGACCATTGCTGGAATTCTACATGGGCTACTAGATACATTTGTCTAAGTAATGTCTCTCGGCCAATCCCCCCTCCCACTGATAGAAGGTAGTTTGTTCTGCTGGTGATCTCCTTGGGTAGTTGGTGGGTAGATGGTGTTTCCATGGCTCTCCTACCAGTAAGCAACCTATAACATGGAGGGGTGACAAGGGTCTTGCTTCTCATTGTTTCAACCTTGCTCACAGGTGGGCTCTGATAGCTATGAGAATAGACCTCCTGCTCTCTGTATGGCTGATGCCCAATAAAGTAAGTTGGGGAGGGGGCAGCTACAGTAATGGCAATGATTGTAACTAGGTTGAGACCAGAAATACAGATCAGTTACAGCTGTGTAACTCCAGATTACCCATCTATTAGTGTGATACTGAATTCCAGCCCATATTCTTTGGAGTTGCCTGTAATATAGGGATGAATTTGTGTTTCTGCCCACAGGATAATAGGGCAGTTCCTGCTAAAAATTAGGCAGCTGTTCTTCATGATTGTGGCTAGTGGAATCTAGTGCTATCTGCTGTTCAGTATTTCTTCAAGGCTGTTGCTTATCTGGTCATCTGTGAATTAAGGATGTTAATTGAATTGGAAGTAGGAGGCAATAATAGGGTCTTTTCAGCTTTTCTTTTCCATAAAACCTGAAAAGAAGCAGGAGATGGTATAGCAGGAATAGAGAAGAAATACAACTATGTCTATAATAAGGATGTAAAGGTGCATAAATTTCATTCTCACATGCAAGAATGAATAATTTAACATTTTTTTTCCTCCCCACTGGGAGAAGGTTCCCGAAACTGTGCAGTTTTCAAGGACTATTCCCAGTTAGGATTTTTGTTGTTGTTGGTTTTTTAAAACACTACACATGGGTTGTTAAGAAATGTTTTCTGATCAGAAGATTATGTCTTCTGTGCAGGAAACCTGCTAGAAAATGATGTTTCCTCCACATAAATAAAAATAAATCCATGTTTCTTTTTCCCCATGCAGAATAAGTAGAGAAATGTAAAAAAATCTTGCCCATCTAGGATTCTTTTAGCCAGAGTTTCCTGATACTCAGGAAGCCACCCTTTCATCTGGGTAATTCTTTCTGTTCCTTTGGGAATTGTACTGGCCAAAAAGATAGCCAACGTATATGATAATAACTATGAAACTGTATGGAAGGACATTAGGAAAGACATGGCCAGTTGGAAAGATTTGAATCTAACATTTCTGGGTAGAATTTCTTTGAATAAAATGTCATTACTTCCCAAACTAATGTTCTTATTCCAAAATTTACCAATTTTAATCAGTAATAAACAATTCCCGAAATGGGAGAAAGAGATATCTCACTTTATCTGGGCCAGGAAGAAACCAAGAATTAAATGGAAATGTTTAAAAGATGGAAAAGAAAGAGGAGGCCAGGGCGTACCAGATCTTAGATTATACTATTACTCGTTTCCCCTGGAATGGATCAGCACATGGATCAAATTGGAAGATGAAAAGATGTTAAATCTGGAAGGTATAAATAAGGTGTATGGGGGGCATGGATATCTATGGTACAATAGACTTGATAAAAATAAAGATTTCAATGACCATATCATTAGAAGAGCTCTTTTGAGAGTATGGTTGAAGATAAAAAACAAAATTTACAGAAGAATACCCAGCTGGCTATCACCACAAGAGGCATGGAGGATTAGACTTACTAATAAAATCCCAGAATGTCTGTGATATCAAGATCTTCTAAAATGGACGGGAAACACACCAAGATTAAAGAATAAAAAAGAGATTAAAATAAGAGATGCAGATTGCCATTGGTTTACATTCCAGCAATTGAATGAGAGATTTAAGTCAGACTTTAGGATGGATGGATTCAGTAAAGAACCCAGTGATTTAGATAAAATATTAACAGACCAAACAAAAGGATTAATTACAAAAACGTGTAAAATAATGTTGAGGTTGGATTTGGAAACAGAGACGATTAAAGACTGTATGATAAAATGGGCCCAGAATTTTGGATACCAAATTTCATTAGACAAATGGGAAAGAGCATGGGGGAAGGACTTGGAATTTACATTATGTATGGACTTAAAAGAAAATTTTTATAAAATGTTGCATAGATGGTATATGACTCCTAACAAAATTGCAAAGATTAAAGGTTTTTAAAAAGGGGAGTGTTGGAAATGTGGTAGAAATGAAGGATCCCTATACCACTGTTGGTGGACATGTATGAAAGCTAAGAATTATTGGATAGGAATACAGGATGCATTACAAAATTTTTTGAAAATACCTATCAAATTGGCCCCAGAATATTTCCTTTTAAATATAATAGAAGGAGTTAACGATAGAAAACATTTGAAATTCATTCTTTATGCGATAACAACAGCCAGGATAGTATATGCAAGGAAGTGGAAAATGGAAACTTCACCGACATTAGATGAATGGCTTTATAAATGCATGGATATGATGAGTCTTGACAAACTAACACTGTGTTTGAACAACAGACACGATGAGGGTTGGGAGGAGGATTGGCAGTGCTTACTGGAATACTGTAAGAATAGAGACAACTAGAACAAATAATTGAATCTTTGAAAAAAACTCAAATATAAAGGTGAGACATGACTGATATTTAGAAAAAGACCAGATATGAACTGGCATGACAAAAAAGAGGCGCTCAGATATATGGAAACTAATGGTTAAAATAAAGAATGTATGAACAAGATAATAGACTGTGTGTAGGAAGAATATTGATAGCTATTGGCTTAACGAGATCTTTGAACTTACTTAAGGAATATATATAATGACAGATGTATATGTAAGTGTATGTTTGTGTGTATGTTTGTTTATGTGTATCTGTTATAATTTGAAATAAAAAATATACCTAAAAAAAAATTCTTTCTGTTCCTAATCCATGATACATGTACCAGAAAAAGAAACAGTAGCAGTACCTTAAGAATCCATTGACTGTAATACCTCTAGAGTCCTCTGTTGTGGAACAAAAGGATTTGAAGAAAACAGGACAAGAAAACAGTTAAATTGGGATATATTCAGAAATGTCAATCAATCAGAAAAGGTTTGAAGAAAGGTAGTTTCTTCTTAACACACTATTTATATCTAATGTATTGATTTTCATTGTTACTTGTGTAGACAAATAACTTTCATCAAGAAAACTATTGACTTGCATTATGACAATGTTTGTACTCTGCCCCTACATCCAGAACCAAGGTAATATATCTACAGATGTGTTTCCTTGCTTACCTTTGCTGGTATGCAAAACCTGTCATTCTGTTCTACTACTTTTTATTTAAGATTGTACTTTATGGTCCCAGCATATTTTGCATTTGTATTATATTTCACATTTCCCCCATACATGTCTCTCTACTGATGCCTCACTTCTTGCATATGAATATATGGACTGGAGTCCATAGAACCTTATGCTAAAATAGATACTCCTTCATTCTTTTTATACTGAAACAGACTCACATAGCAATGTCTATGTAAATAGCCACAATAGGATTTAGGCTGTTGATCCCAAGCCAAAATAGTCAGTCCTAATAGTTTTAATTCTGTCATAAAATGAATTCACTGAACTCCAGGAAAGAATGCTTAAAAGTCCAATTATTTGCAAACTTACACACAGAGATAAAGTTATGAATAATCTGCCATATTATTGTATTCTGGGATATGTTAACATCTTCCTCTCTAATGTTGTAATTAATATAATTTTAAAATAACAACAACAACAACAACAGTAATTACAGAAACAATCTATGGAAGCTGAAGGATTTGCACCTCCGAGATTAATACCACAGGTCAGAATTATAAAGTGTTGGTTTTCACACTTCTCTGGGTTTTATAATGCAGTTCTTTGCTCAAAAAATATATCAAACCAAATGCATTAAAATCCATATTTGGGGACAGAATCTTTATCCAAAATTCAATTTTAGGTAAGATACAAAAAAAGAAAAAAAGAAAACCCACAATCCAACAACTTATATTGTAGAGGGAAATGTGGTAAAATGTAATGGTGTGTGTGTGTCTGTGTGTGTTATTGCTGATTGCTCTAAACAGAACAGAACAGGCATCTGAATGAATACAAGCAACACAGACACAGAATGCAAAATAAACTGATCCATCTTGTTAAATCAAAAATCCTATAAAACTGATAATAGTGAAATAGGTCTCCTTTATTCTATTTTAGAGGTTTAAGAGGGACACAATACAGAATACAAATTTCTCATTTTAATATCTTGGTGCAGCTTCCCCTTTCCATATTTCTTGCTCATTCAGATCCTGAATGGCTTTCTGCAAGGCACTCCCCCCCCCCCCACACACAGACAAAAATGCTTTCTCTTGCCTCTATTTTAATAATTTTAAAACTGCCTTCTTCAATGCCAGAATTTGGATCAAACCAGGCTCAGACACTATGTGTTCTACTGTTTTTCTGACTGCTGTTCCAAGTAACCTAGCAAAGAACCACACTGAATAAATGAATCTGCCAAGTGTTGGCAGTTTGCAGTCACTGAGGTTATAAAAGAAACATGTCAAGCTTGAACTTGGACTGTGTGAACCTGCCTTCTCTTCCTGCTTTTCAGTGCTGTCTATCACCATGGAGTTCACATGGTGCCTGACTAGGTCAGAGAGCTGTATGTAGCAGTTTGAGTGAAAAATATTCCCAAGATTACTTTAACAAATGGCTTCTTTTGTCTTAGGAGTGGCACCTAACCCAAGGGCTCCATTATAAAGCTTCTCTTGGCTGCATGGAAGTAATTAATTTCTCTTTGGGGGCTCTTGTTGAGAAAAATGTTCAGCTGGGGAATGCTTCAGTTTCAGGGATAGGTTTCCAGGGTTTGATCACTGTGCAAAATGGATAGGCTGTAATTTGAACAGAAGACAGACAAATAAAACTGTTCCTTCTATTAGTTCCCAGTTGTCATGCCTGCATCAATTATATATTGATTGATTGGAGAGGCTTCAATTTCTTGTAGTCTATTTCATTCTCACTCACCCTTGAGGTTGCTTTATGCTTTATCAGGAGAAAAACGATGACAACAATGGCATGCTATTATCTATCAACCTTATCCCCGCATGGTAATTGGACTGTAATAGTGCCACTGTCTGGAAATCTTTTCCCAAAATCTATAACACACACAGCTATGTGTATATGTGTAAAACAAATTGACATGCTGTTCCAAGGTCATCAGCAAGGTAATTTGGAAGTACAGGTGCTCATCACAACAGCTCTTATCCCACCCAGGAAAGTCTAAAAGTGCAAAAGGCTGTGGTGATCCTTAACTTTTAAGAAAGAGAGAGAGAGAAAGAAATTAAATTTCTTGCAAATATAGTATGGCACTTTCCCCCCTCTCACCCTCAGCCTTTAATTAATGAACATCCATATATCACACTTTCTGCTAACATGTTTCAAACTACATTGGTTGTGCTATTATTCCACTTTATGTGCATGATTCCATCCTATATAATCCTAGGATTTGCAGTATAGAGAGGGCTTCTGTCTGAGAGCATTAGTGCTTCACCAAGCCACAAGCTCCAGGATCCCATAGGATGTAGTCATGGCAGTTAAAAAGGAATTATTGTACTGAGAATGTGGGAGCCTTTTACTATGTGGTGGGTGTGCCCAATAGCAAAGAAATATTGGAAAGATATTTATAATCTGATTACCAAGACAATTGGCAAGGAATTTCACCTACAACCCATGTTACATCTCTTACACATGATGGACAAAATTGAAAAAAGTTTTGAAAAAGGAACATGGAGAATAATACTATGTGTGAGATCACAGTCGTTAGAATTATATATGCTCAAAAATGGAAGTTACAGGAACCCCCCTGGATAGAATGGCTGATGAAGTTAGCAGACACAATGGAAATGGACAGACTTATGCACTGGCCTAAAGAGACATTCTTTGAAAAAAATTGACAGGGAATGGAACCCTGTATTAAAATTATGGAGAGAAAAATGGTCAAGCTTAAAAGGAATAATAAAAAAGAAAGACCAATAGACTAACTTTTAATGGCAGTAATGAAGAAAGACATAGAGAAGTTTAAAATGGTAAGAAAGAAAACAAATGAAAAATAAGTTAACAAATAAAATGGTTAAAATATGGAGAAGTTATTTATATAGACAGAACAACAAGAGAAAGGGGAAAGATGAAGGAACAAAGGAATAAGGAAAAACCTGACAAAACTCTATGGAAAGTAATGATAAGCAACAATGAAAGATATAAAATATAAAGTGTAAATAGATTTTTTTATGTTCATGGATGTGTTTATTGATGTGTATAGTGTAGTGTGTTGTTGTTAGGTTAATTTTAAAAAGTGAAAAAAAGAGTTATAGTGCTGTAATCATGTAGTGTAAAAGGCACATACATAGTTCATCTTTAAAGTACTGATACTGTTCAAAATGCATGTTGGTCTGTATCAGGTAGCAGTTTTTATCAGTTTTCATCATTACTAAGAATACTGCCAATCAGTCTTCATTGCCCATTCAAAGCTAAGCCACTCATAAATATTCTGCACAACAGAGATTGCCCACAGCATTATACTGTAGCTAAGCAATTCATTTCTCCATAGCTATGGTGAGAAGTGCAGCTACACTCAGAGCAAATAAGGTACTTTGAAGGGTTTCTGCCAATCCAAAAGTCCATGCTCTTTGCCCTTTCAAGTTCAGATGACATTACATCCAGAACTCACCTCAAAAATCAACAGTCTTCTGGCTATTCTAATTTGCATATTATTTAGTTATTAGTCAAATAAGCTGGGCAGAAGAAAGATGGTAGGTGTGAATGATCATGGGAGGGTTACAGATGAAAACTGGACCCCTTAGAACATTCTATATTTGAGCCTCAAGTGGACATACTCTCCTTCCAAAATGAAAGGATTTAGATTTTTTTTAGAAAATAAAGGCTTGGGAAATTATGAACTCACCTGGTGCTTTAAAGATCACAAAGTAGACATCCAGTAGGGATAGCATTTTAGAGCTCTGATGCCACCATCCAAATTGCCCTTTCCACAGTCATCACCTGCCAAATTTCACTTGACAGGTTACCAAGAGAAGGGCATCTAAGGATAGTCTCAGTGCCTGGGTTGATACAGGTCCAAAGCACACTGCAGAAATAATCCAGTTTGAGACCACTTTAATTGCCCTGGCTCAATGCTAGGAATTATGGGAATTAAAGTTTTGTGAAGCAGTTAGCCTTCTCTGTCAGAGACCTCTGATGCCACAATAAACTACAATTCCCAGGATTCCCTAGCACCGAGCCAGGGCAATTAAAGCGTTTTCAAACTGGATTATTTCTGCAGTGTGTTTTGGACCACAGGTAGGTGGGTGAAGGGACATTTCTAGTCATCAGACTGCAAGATGCTTAGGGCTTCTGTGTCTGCAACTGCATAGTATAGATTTTGATTTACATCCTGTTAGGGGCATACACTGGTATAGTGCTGGCAGATGGCTTTTGCAGTTGTTGCAGAGGGAGAAATTCACCAACTTCACTACCACCACTAACTCCCTCCATTCATACCAAATATCTTTGTCCTTGTGTGGCTGGCTTCTCCATTGCCCCCTGCTCTTCAGCATTCAATAAATGGCTGTGCTAGGTAGGCCCCCACAGGCAACAGAAGAGTCAAGAGGAAAAGAAGAAGAGATATGGCACAGGATTCTGCCTTGACAGAACATTATGCTCTGTATCTTCATGCAGGATCTTGCCTTTATTTTCTAATTTGCCCAGTTACTATGATGAGTACTGCCCCCTATGGTTGGACACAACTTGACAACCTTGTCAATGGGGAATACCTTTACCTTACCTTTTACCAGTTACTATAGAGTTGCAAAGTGCACTTTAGCAATAGCCTACATCTGATGAAAGGAGATCCTATCATGTTATTTGTTCTCACATGAGGAAATGAACTTACCCCAGACATCATTTTTCATCTACCCTTGTAGTCCACCTCTGTTGAAGTATTTATACCCTCTTGTTTTCTGTTACAAGGGATAAGGAAGTCTTACTGTGCTAGCTAACTGGAGCCTCCATGTTCCAAGGCAATATAGCTCCAGAGGCTACATGCAGTGGCAGCTGGTGGCTTCAGTGTTATCAGAGTGGTGAATCCCATCTGAGGTTTAATCCAAAATTTACAGGCCCTATTCAACGTGAGGAACCCTAGCCCCAAAATAGATTCAGCACCTTGGATAGCTTCTTTCAAGTTCAGTGTAAAATACAGTGTGAATTCATTGCCCCACTGTCATGGGAGCCACCAGCAGCCACTGGCTAAATATTGGGGGCAAACAAAAAGAGAGGGATATTGTCTTTCTGCACTGGTTGCTTATGGCTTCTGGGGGTACATACAAGTGATTTATAAATGCAAAAATGTTGGACTGTATAAATCCTTATTTTGTTTCAATCAAGGTTGTTTTAGGCTTGAAATATATTACAACATAGTTAGTAAAATCTGTATCACTACACTATATTGTGACATTTTATTGTTGTAAGCTGCCCCGATTGCTTCAGTAGAAATAGTAATAGTAATAATAATAATAATAATAAGTACTACTACAGTTAAGCAGTGCTGAAAAAGTTCACTTTTTTAACCTACATTATTATTATTATTATTATTATTATTATTATTATTATTATTATTTATATTTCCCACCTCTCCCTACAGATCGAGGTGGGATTACCTCAATAAAAAGTATACAACATAGACAAAATACAGGATTACAAAAATACATAAAAAGCATAATACCAACACTAAAATATCAACATTATAAAAATTCAATAAAATACATGCTAGCTGGGGGTTCTCCAAGTTTCCCCATTTCTGCTACTGCTTTCAAGTAGTAATCGCTGATAATGTATCCATGACTAGATTTCTGTTGGTGCACTAAGTTAAGTGGTTGCACTTTTTCCAGGGTCATGCAATGGTGACAAGAGAAGGCTGATAAAATCTGCCAGCTTTGAGCAGCCTATTTATTCAGTCTCTTATTTCCTTCACAGTCACTGAGCACACAGCCTTTTCCCTCCTACTGGCAATGTCTCTGCTGCCATAGCTACACCAGCATCGTACACCAGGAGATTCTGGCCAATATTTGCTGGGCAGTGTGGGTCTGTGTGTCTCTGTTGCTAAAATCTTGCCTTGAAAGAGAAGCCTAAAGCTAAAAAGCAACTTGCCAAAACCTGCAGTTCCTCAGTGTGATCACCAATCTTTGTTGTGGTTACTGATGTGTGTGTGGGGTGTGTGTGTGTGTGTGTGTGTGGGGAGAACAACGCATTTAAAGTGCTAATGAGTTTATCACATGGGGACCATATGTACCTCCATCCCAATAATGATTAAAGTGGCCTTAACCCACAAAAGTGTGCAATGCATGAATAATTTTTGCAGAACACAATAATGTATTGGAAGCTCATTACTAAAGCAAGAAAGAGGGTAGAACGCGCATTTGATTTTCACACAGATGCATGTAAATCCCAATAATGTGTGTGCACAGAAGAAGTAGTTGAGTCACCAGAAATCACCCAGAGAAATAAAAATATTATTTACAAACTTTCTTTATAAAAATATACTTTACTGTCCCTTACTTTCCAAGAAATGGTATCCAAGCTAAGTAAAAAGAACAAAACATTACCCAAAGAAGTAGGAAAGATAGAAAAACAGCATAAAAGGCTGAAATCCTCTCACAACCTATGTCCCTGCCTTCCCTGAGTGGCTGTTCCTTTAAGAGCCCTGCTGATGGGAAAGGGCAAAGGAAAAGAGACATTCACACAGAAGGAGAAGCAAGATTTTTCTCTGTGTCCCTGCTTTTGCGTCAGCAACTAACTGTTCCTTTTAGAGCCCTGGCATCCTTAAGGTGAACCTAAGAGCCCCAAAGAACCACGGGAAATCTGGCAACAAGTACAGAAATGGGGAGAATCCTGCAAATGGCTTTCACACTAGAGCAATTGTGCAAAAAAAAAAAAAAGTGAATTCGTGAATGAAATGGAAATGAATTTACAGTATTTTCCTGAAAATGCCTATTTGCTGGTTCATGTCACTTTCCTGTCAGATTCCAAGCAGTTTGCACACAATGTCATGTGAAAACCATTTGCACAATTGTACCTAATACGCTGGATTACCACAGGTTCTGACCCATTTAAACTTCCAGTTTCCCCCGTGTGATAAACTCCTAAGAATGCTGCTTGTTGTATCTGGGGACTGAAGTTCACATTATAATAGCAGAGGTTCATGTTAAAAAAGCTTGACACCACTTTGACAGACTGGAAAAGGGGGTCTAACTGAGGTAAATGCTGCAATGGAAAACAGGGTGTGTGGGCTTGGGGAAGGGAGAGCTCATTAAGATGCTAAGCAAAGGGGTGAGAAATAAATGTGGCAAGTTTTCAAAACCCTCAGGCTTCACAATCAACCTCTGGCCTCTTCCTCCTTTACAAATAACTGAGATTATCCAGCAACTAGCAATGTCCTCATTTAAAATGATCTAGTTTTGCAGAATGCAGAGATTTTTTAAACGTCATTCCATGAATGTGATCAAATCACACTCTGGAATTTGATATGCTGCTAGTAGTTGAGAGCTAGCATGGTTTGAGTATTAAACTACGACTCTGGAAATCAGGACTCAATTCCAAACTTAGCCGTGGAAACCCATTGGGTGACCTTGGGCAAGTCATACACTCTCAGCCCCAGAAAACCTTGTGATAGGTTCACCTTTGGGTTGCCATAAGTAAAAAATGACTTGAAGGTACACAACAACAACAGCATCATCATCAGCAACAACAACAATAATAAAATTTATTTCTATCCCGCCCTTCGGTCAAACAATCAGGGTGGCTTACAACAATTAAAATTGCATACAAAAACCCAGAATAAACATCCCACCCTCCCTTAAAAAAGTATTAAACCAGACATCAGTTAAAATAATACATAGAACAACACAATAAAAATAACACAATAAAAATAAAATAACTGGAGAGACCATAAACAAGTCGGAGCAGTGACAAGAACTAAAGGTGAAAGAGGTAGATCCGGATAAGCTCCTGATAAACCCCTGAGGCCAGGAATCTAGTCTACGGGGGGAAGCAGACGAGGGCCTCTGGGACGCCGCGGGACAGTGTGCCACGGGATCGAGGCATCCACACCATGGCTCACCATCGGCGCCCCTGAAAGGAGCGCTAAATCAGCGCTCCTTTCAGATGTCAGTGAAAGTGCGCCCCAAAAGTGTAGGGTGCACTTTCACTGACTTATCCACCGCAGCGTGTGTGGACGCTGTGGCGGGAGGTTGCCCTGGGAGCGCCGGCCGTGCGGACGGACGGCAGCTCCGAGGGTGACCTCGGGAGGAGGAAGGGGCGCCGACCGTGCGGCTGCCCCTCCTCTTCCCTGCCTCCAGGACAGCTCTATTAGCCGTCTGCCGAGGCCCAAGGAAGGCTTGCTGAAAGTGATACATCTTCACAGCCTTTTTGAAGCTGCTTAGGGTTGTAATCTGACAGATCTCATCCGGCAGGCCATTCCATAGACTGGGGGCAATTACCGAAAATGTCCTCTGGGAGGTTATAGACAGCCTTGCTTTCACTGGCTGCAGCAAATTCCTCCCAGAGGACTGGAGTGCGTGGGGAGGATTATATGGGAGGAGGCGGTCCCGAAAATAGGTTGGACCCAAATCATTTAGGGCTTTAAAGGTCATAATCAACACCTTATACTGGGCCCGGAAACTTATAGGCAACCAGTGAAGAGACTTCGATACCAGTGTTATGTGGTCTCTCATAGATGTCCCCGAGACCACGCTGGCTGCCATGTTCTGTACCAACTGAAGTTCCTGGACCAAGCACAAGGGTAGCTCCATGTAGAGAGCATTGCAGAAATTCAGACGAGCGGTTACCAGCGTGTGTACCACAGTCTCAAGGTCCCTTACTTCCAGGAAAGGATGCAGCTGGCATATCAGCTGAAGCTGATAGCAGGCGCTCCTGACCATCGCATTCACCTGATTGATCATCAGGAGCGATGAGTCCAGGAGCACCCCCAGACTGAGAACACAGTCCTTCATGGAGAGTGTGACCCCCCCTCCAGGACTGGAGGTTGCAACCCAATTCCTGGATTCGGGGCCGCTACTGTGAGCACCTTCATTTTGTCTGGATTCAATCTCAACCTGTTTTTGCTCATCCAGCCCATGCAGTGCCTCCGATTCCTAACCCACTCAGGCGATCCAAAATGATGCTGTGATCTATCGTATCAAAAGCCGCTGAGAGGTCTAAAAGCACCAACAGGGTCACACTACCCCTGTCAATGCTTAGATGCAGGTCATCGGTCAAGGCAACCATGGCAGTCTCAACTCTAAATCCTGTCCTAAAGCCAGTTTGAAATGGGTCTAGATTAGGGGTAGGCAACCTTTCCCCTTTAAGGGCCGAGGGACTTCAGCTCCCAGAAGCCTCAGCCATGTTGGCCAATAGTCCCATGTTGGCCAATGGCTCCTGGGATTCTGGGAGCTGAAGTCCCTTGGCCCTTAAAGGGGAAAGGTTGCCTACCCCTGGTCTAGATAATCGGTTTCATCCAAGACCGCTTGGAGTTGAAGAGCAACTGCCCTCTCGATCACTTTGCTGGAAAAGGGTAACATAGACACTTGCCTATAGTTATTCATATCCAGGGGGTCCAGGGAAGTTTTTTTCAGAAGCAGCCTAACTGCCACTTCCTTTAAACAGGATGGAACAAAACCTTCCCTGAGGGATGCATTGTCCGTAAGGAACATCATCAAGGCACCCCCCCCCCCCGGATGGCCAGCCATGAAGGGCAAGGATCAAGAGGGCAAGTTGTCTTCCTCACTCTACCAAGGAGCTTGTCCATGTCCTCAGTACTCACAGATTGAAAGTGATCCAGTAAATTTATATCAATGGAAATACTGGACACCTCATCTATAGATTCTGTTACCAAACTAGCATACAAGTCGGCTCTTATCTGAGAGATTTTATCTGAATGAAGTTGTTAAATGCATCACAGCAGGCCATTGTTGGGTTAAGTAATGGGTTCTGTGCAGGTGGAACCTGTGTCAGTTCCCTTACCATCCTAAACAGCTCTGCTGGATGGGACTCTGCAGACGCAATACGTGCAGAGGAGAAAGATTTCTGCGCCGCACATATTGCCTCTCGATAGGACCAAAGGAAGTTCCTATGACGAGTCTTGTCAGATAAGAGCTGAGTTTTCTGCCAGGTGCCCTCTAGTCATTGTCCAACCCGCTTCATACTCCTAAGATCTTCTGTATACCATGGCTTACGATTTGAAGCGGGTTGGAAAGGATGCTTGGGAGCGATTATGTCGATAGCCTTGGTGAGACTGGTATTCCAGGTTTTAATCAAAGCTTCGACAGAATCACCATCGTTACCAACCATTAAACCCTCCAAGGCTTTCTGGAATCCAATAGGTTCCATTAGCCTTTGAGGGAGGGCCATTCTAATAGGTCTACCACCCCCAGTGGGGTGGACAGTGGCTCTTAGTTCAGTCTTGACCAGAAAATGATCCATCCATGACAATGCGGTGGTTTTAATAACCTCTGCCCATGGATATTCCTGTTCCGTACTAAAGACCGCATTGAGTGTATGACTTGCACAATGTGTGTGCCTGATGACCAATTGGGCTAGGCCCATGTTTGTCATGGATTCCATGAACTCCCGAGCTGCACCAGTTAGATTAGTCAAACTGGTCTCGAGTGGAATGTTGAAGTTGCCCAAAACTAAAAGTTTGGGCGACTCCAGCAACAACTATGAGACCAGCTGTGTCAACTCAGTTAGGGAGTCTGCTAGACAATGGAATGGTCGGTAGACTAGCAGAATCCCCAAACTATCCTTGGCCCTTAAACTCAGCAACATTGGTGTGGAACCAAGGTTTCTACTCTGCTCTTTGGCATAGTGGAACCAGATTACAAAGACCAGTGATAAAGTGGAGCCAGGGCTCACAAGTTGAAGACCTGTAACTTTTTGATTAGTCATGACTATCATCTTCCACTCCTATGGCTTCCCTGTTCCCTCTGAGCTTTAGCTGAAACTCCCACAGG
This sequence comes from Phrynosoma blainvillii, assembly GCA_026167975.1. Lineage (NCBI taxonomy): Eukaryota > Metazoa > Chordata > Lepidosauria > Squamata > Phrynosomatidae > Phrynosoma > Phrynosoma blainvillii. The sequence goes on along the minus strand of JANUYF010000003.1, from coordinate 234,379,661 downwards.
AATGGAGGGAAAATGAATTTACCCAGGAATTATGGCAGGCATTCTGTATTGCACTTACAAATTTATAATCTAGAGTTACAGATCCATAATTTCTCCATATTCACTAATACTATTTCACAGCTGTAAATGCCCCTCCCCCCAACCTACTTTTTCAGTCAACAGCCACACCAAGAGATGGAGGTCTTTTCAGCTGATCATAAGGGGACAGGAGGATCAGGTTTCCACCTTTCCCCACCAATGAGCGGCTGTGATAAGCAGAAGCATTTCCTCGTCACAGCTTCATTTGTTGGCAGGAGACTGAAAATATCCTCTTCCTACTCTTTGATCACTCCTGAACAGAGCCTCATCTTTCAGTGAATCTGTTGCCTGGTAAAGTAGGTGTGTGTGTGTGTGTGTGTGTGTGTGTGTGTGATCCCAAGAGATGTTATTTAGTAATGCATATATAACTAGATAGGCAGTGTGGAATATTAGCCTATGTGTATGAACTATCCCTGTTGTAATCTGATGTATTTGAGGATGAGTTTACAAAGACCTTGTTCCTAGTTAGAAATGAATACTTCTATTAAATGTTTTAAACCAACACAGCCACCTGAACTTTTAACACCTGTGCAGAGGTTGTTATGAGTCTCTGGTGACTCTCTACCACAAATTTTATGACTGCATCACTGACAACAAAAGAATAAAAAACCCAAACCAAATACACAGATATTGCTACGTCAGGGTTGGATACCCAATGGCCCTAAAACTACTATAATGCTTTAGCTATTGCTAGAACAGATGAGGCCCAAAGTATCCCTGGAAGCAAGAATGAATGTTGTACCTTGACCACAACATGAGGAAAAACAAATTATTAGAAAAAGCAATGATGCTAGGAAAGATGGAAGGCAGTAGAAAGAAAGTAAGACCACATGGCAGATGGTTAGACTTGATCAGGGAGGACATGGGCCGGTGCCTGCAAGACTGAGGAAAGAAGTACAGGACAGGGAGTCTTGGAGAGATCCCATTCACAGGGTCACCATGAGTTGAAGTCACCATGAGTTGAAGTCAAGTTAAGGGTAATTAACAAGAAACTGTTCTAGGAATGGGGATATCTGAGTTCCCTCTACAAGGTTACAATCAAGTAGATGACTTCATTCATTTCAATGGAGCTAACAGATGGGAAAGAGCTAGTGAGAGCTAATGGAAGAAGAGCCTTGACCTATCTGGATCATTAAAATGTCTGCACAGTAGCAAGCTAGTACAGATTGAGTCTCCCTTATCTGAAATATTTGGGACCAGAAGTATTTTAGACTTTGGATTTTTTGGAGGTGATTTTTGGAATACCTGTATTTGTAATTGTATATGTACATAAGAGATATATTGGAGATGGGACCCAAGTCTAAACACAAAATTCGTTTATGATTGATATTCTCCTTATATACATAGACCAGAGGTAATTTTATACAATATTTTTGATAATTGTATGCATGAAATGAAGTGTACATTGAACTATGAAAAAATAAAGGTATCACTATTTCAGCTACTCAAGAAAAAGTGTTTGGTTTTTGGAGAATTTCAGAATTTGGAATTCCAGATAAGAGATAATCAATCTGTAGTCCATAGGAAATTCACAAGTAGGATATCACCACAGTGATATTCCCCAGGGAGTGTTATCTGGAGACATAATGCATTTGATGCTGGAGATGATATGCAAACTGGCAACCACCCACAACAGTATCCTCCATGAAATGTTCTAATCCCCTCTTAATGCCATGAATATTCATGGTCTTCACTATACTTTGTGGTATAATGAATTCTGCAGTTTGACTGCAAATTGTCATTCTGCACATATAGGGGATGATGGAAATGCTGATGAGGTGGCTTCCTCTTCTTGGCCAGAATCCTGTCAATGGGATTATGTGTGTATAAGTATGCCTTACATGCAAGTATGTCTGTTTTGGGACTAAGAGAAAGGTGCTATTCTGTAGCCCTTTACACAAGACCAACACAGGTATCTAGCCCTGAGAAGGAATACTGCTGCTGCTTACTGATCATAGAATCATAGAGTTGGAAAAGACCACAAGGGCCATCCAGTCCACCCCCCTGCCATGCAGGAACTCAAAAGCAAACCATCCCTGACAGATGGCCATCCAGCCTCTATTTAAAGATCTCCAAAGAAGGAGACTCCACCACACTCTGAGGGAGTGTGTTCCATTGTTGAACAGCTCTCACTGTCAGGAGGTGCCTCCTAATATTGAGGTGCAATCTTTTTTCCTGTAGCTTGCATCTGTTGTTTCGAGTCCTATTCTCTGTAGCAGCAGAAAACAAGCTAGCACCCACTTCAATATTACATTCCTTCAAATATTTAAAGAGGGCTATCATATCCACTCTTAACCATCTCTTCTCTAGGCTAAACATACCCAGTTTCCTAAGTTGTTCCTCATAGGGCATGTTTTCCAGACCCTTCACAATTTTAGTCACCCTCCTCTGGACACGCTCCAGTTTTTCAACATCTTTTTTGAATTGTGGTGCCCAGAACTGGACACAGTATTCCAGGTGGGGCCTGACCAACGCAGAATACAGTGGCACTATTACTTCCCTTGATCTAGATACTATACTTCTTTTAATGCAGCATTGGCCTTTTTAGCTGTGGCATCACACTGATGACTCATGTTCAACTTGTGGTCTACTAGGACTCCTAGATCCCTTTCACATGTAGCCTTGTTAACCCAGATGTCCCCCATCTTATATCTATGCATTTCAATTTTTCTTTGCCCTAAGTGCAGTACCTTACATTTCTCTGTTTTGAAATTCATTTTGTTAACTTTGGCCCAGCTTTCTAATTTATTAAGGTCATTTTGAATTTTCATCCTGTCTTCTGGGATATTAGCTATTCCTCCTAATTTGGTGTCATCTGCAAATTTGAGAAGCATGCCCCCTATTCCTTCATCCAAATCATTGATAAAGATGTTGAATAGCACTGGGCCCAGGACAGAACCCTGTGGCACCCCACTGATCACTTCTCTCCAGGATGAAGAGCAGCCATTGCTGAGCACCCTTTGGGTTCGGTTAGTCAACCAGTTACTAATCCACCTAACAGTTGTATTATCTACCCACATTTTACTATCTTGTTTGCAAGAATATCATGGGGGACCTTGTCAAACGCCTTACTGAACTCAAGATATGCTATGTCTACCACATTCCCTTCATCTACCAAGCTGGTAATTTTATATTTAAAAAAAGAGATCAGATTAGTCTATCATGACTTGTTTTTGAGAAACCCATGTTGACTTTTAGTGACTATGGTATTCCCTTCCAAATGTTCACACTCTCTGTTTAATGAACTGTTCTAGAATCTTTTCCGGTATTGATCTCAGGCTAAATGGGCGATAGTTGTTGGGATACTCTTTTTTCCCCTTTTTGAAGATGGGGACAATCTTTGCTCTCCTCCAGTCTGCTGGGAATTCTCCTGTTCTTCAGGAGTTTTCAAAGATTATTGCCAGTGGCTCTGAGATTACATTTGCCAGTTCTTTTAATATCCTTGGATGTAGTTCATCTGGACCTGGAGACTTAAATTCATTTAGGTTAACCAGATATTCCTGTACTTCCTCATTACTTATTTTGTGCTGCATTTCCCCTATTGTGTCCTCTGCTTCATTTTCTTCAGGTTGAACACCCTTTTCTTTTTGTGAGAAGACTGACGCAAAGAAGGTGTTGTGTAATTCTGCCTTTTTTCCATCCCCATTAGAATTTCTCCATCTTCTCTGTGCAGTGGCCCTACCATTTCCTTCTTCTTTCTTTTGCTATGGACATACCCCCCAAAAGCCCTTTTTATTGTCCTTTTGCCCTCTAGCAAGTCTGAGCTCATTCTATTCTTTAGCTTTGCTGCCCTTACATGTGCTAGCTATTTTTTTGAATTCCTTTTTAGTGATTTCACCCCTTTTCCATTTCTTATGCATCTCCTGTTTAAAACTTAGTTCAGTTGAAAGTTCTTTTGTCATCCAACCCAGTTTCTTGAGACATCTCCCATTTTTCCTTCTTGTTGGAACAGTTTGAGATTGTGCCTTCAGTATCTCCCTTTTGAGAAACTCCCATCCATTCTGAATTCCCTTGTCCTTTAGTATTCCTGACCACAGGATCACTCCCAGTGTTTCCCTAAGTTTGTTGCAATCAGCTCTCCTAAAGTCTAGAATGAGTGTTTGACTATGCCTAGCGTCTCCTTTCCACTGTATAAGAAACTCCAGGAGAACATGATCACTCCCACCTAAGGATCCCACCACTTGCACCCCATTTACCAGGTCATCCCTGTTGGTTAGGATCAGATCTAAAATAGCTGATTCCCTTGTTGCCTCTTACACCTTTTGGACAAATAATAATTATTAATAATAATAATAATAATAATAATAATAATAATAATAAATTTATATCCCACCTTTAGCCTTGGCTATCAAGGCGGCTTACATCTAAAATCAAATACATAAAATAGCCCAACAATATAAACTAACACAATTTACCCCCCCCCCATTAAAATTACATTAAATTCAATCTCAGTTAAAATCAAAAATTAACAATAGACAAATTTAAAAACAATAAGTACTCTGGAGCATGGCAAAAAATAAGAAAATGTCTGACAAGGGGAGATCAAATAAATGAGTAGTTTATTCTGGAGAAGCCTGCCAGAAGAGATCCATCTTGATAGCTTTTTTAAAGCCAACTGAGGGGGGATGCAGATGGCGAAAAACGCCGTCTGCAATCCCAGGAAGGGGAGGGGCAGCCAGACGCTGGGCATCCCATCCCCTTTCTGAGGACGTCATCGGAGCGATGGCCCGTCCACATGACGGGCGCTCCGATGACGTCCTTCCAACTCAGCATCCAAACATGCTGAGCCGGAAGAGACGCCGAAGAGGTGTGCCACGCCTCTTGGGGCTCTCCTTTCACAGCTTGCACTTTCATGGGTGGCCTAGGGCTATCGCGACTTGCACTTTCGGGGGCTGCCTAAGGCTGTCTGTCTGCTTCCCCCCTAAGTTGGTCATCTGACGGATCTCCTCTGGCAAGGCATTCCAGAATCTGGGAGCAGTGGCATAAAATGTCCTCTGGGAGGTTGCCACCAGCTTAGTTCTCATCAGTTGAGGCAGCTTCCTCCCAGAGGACCTAAGGGCACTTGGCGGATTATATGGAAGAAGGCGATCTACTAGGTAGGTTGGACCCAGGCCATGTAAGGCTTTAAAGATCATCACCAACACCTTATACTGTGCTCGGAAACCAATAGGCAGCCAGCGAAGAGATTTTAGAATAGGTGTAATGTGATTACTCCTCGATGTTCCGGTGATCAAGCTGGCTTCCATATTTTGTACTAGTTGTAGTTTCCGAGTTAAGTATAAGGGCAGCCCCATGTTGAGTTTATTGCAGAAGTTCAGTCGTGAGGTTATCAGCGCATGTACTACAGTTTCTAGGTCCCTTACTTCCAGGAAAGGGCGCAGCTGGCGTATCAGCTGAAGATGATAACAGGCACTCCTGACTGTCGCATTCACCTAATCTGTCATGTGAGAACCCCCAGACTGCAAACACAGCCCTTAGCAGAGAGCATGACCCCACCCAGGACTGAAGGTTGCAACCCAATATCTGGTTTGGGGGTCCCTACTGTAAGTACCTCTGTTTTATCCGGATTCAGCTTGAGTCGCTTTTTCCTCATCCAGTCCATTACCGCTTCAAGACATTGACTGAGGGGAGAACTGCCATCTGCTGTCATAGCAGCTGACCAAGACATGGAGAAGTATATTTGGGTGTCATCAGCATATTGATAACACCCCCCCCATGTCTCCTGATGATCTCTCTCCCAACGGCTTCATATAGATATTAAACAATATCGGGGACTGGATGGCACCCTGTGGAATGTCACATTTTAGTTCTAATTTTGAGGAGCAAAATTCCCAAGTGACACTCTCTGGAACCTGCCCAAGAGGAAGGAATGGAACCACTGGAGTACAGTGCCTCCGATTTCTAATTCTCTCAGGCTTTCCAAGAGGATGTCATGGTCTATCATGTCAAAAGCCGCTGAGAGATCCAAAAGTACCAACTGGGTCACGCTCCCCCTGTCGGTGCTCAGACGCAGGTCATCTACCAGAGCGACCATGCCAGACTCATATCCAGGTCTGAAGCTGGTTTGAAATGGATCCAGAAAATTGGTTTCATCCAAGATCACTTGAAGTTGGAGGGTAATGGCTCGCTTGATCACCTTGCTCAAAATGGTAAATGAGAGACTGGTCTATAATTTTTCAAGTCCAGGGGGTCCAGGGAAGGTTTCTTCAGGAGTGGTCTAATGATCGCCTCCTTTAGACTTGATGGAACAATTCCTTCCCTACGGGATGCATTGATGACTGTCTTGAGAAAAGCCATCAATGCATCACCCCCCTGGACAACCAGCCAAGATGGGCAGGGATTGAGGGAGCACATCGTCCACTTGACTTTTCCAAGGATCTTGTCCACATCATCGGTACTCACTGACTTGAACTGATCCAGTCTAATCTCAAAAACGGGCTTGCTGGACTCCTCATCAGTCACTTCTGATGACCAGCTGCTTAAACCATCTTAAAAAGAACAACTTAAAAAGGTTATACCCCTCTATAAAAAGGTTATACCCCTCTATTCCTACATTCCAGTCGTGAGACTCATCCCACCAGGTTTCAGTGATGCCTATTATATCGTATTTACTTTGTTGTCCTAGGAGTTCAAGTTCATCTTGTTTATTTCCCATGCTCTGTGCATTGGTGTAGAGACATCTAAGAGCATGTGTCCTCCCCACTTGCTGCCTCTGTGAGTTTTTTTTCCTCTCACTGTTGGGCCCTTGCATCATTTGCCTTGTTCCTTCTATAACACCTTGACTGTTATCTCCAGCCCATAATGTACTCCTGCCTTCCAAGATATCTTACAAGATACTGTCTCCCTCCCCATCATGACTCAGTTTAAAGTCCTCCTAATCAAATGTTTGAGACTATTGGCAAAAATGCTTCTGCCAACTGGTGTGAGATGCAGCCCATCTCTTGCTAGAAGTCCACCCTCATGGCCACAGGCTGTGATCTAAGAATCCAAATCGTTCTTGGCAGCACCATCTACAGAGCCAGTTATTCATGTCTGCTATCTTCTTCTCCCTTCCTGGACCATGCACTTCAACTGGGACAAGAGATGAGATAACAACCTGTGTGTCCAGCAATTTCAGCTTCCTACTGAAAGCCTCATAATCCCTTCTAATATTCTGAAGACTGTGCTTTGCAGTATCATTGGTTGCCACATGGACCAAGAGGAAGGGGTAATGGTCAGTAGGCTTGACCAGTCTTTTCAGCCTTGCTGTCACATCACGGATTTTTGCCCCAGGGATACAACACCCCTCCAGGGACATCTTGTCAGGCCCACAAACCACTGCTTCTGTACCCCTCAACAAGGAGAATGGGGAAAGGAGAGGGGGGGAAGCAATACAAATGCTGTAGCTCTGAAAAGAAGGGAAATGAGACTGTACCCATCTGTGAGCTCACTTTTCTCTAAGCTAAAACGGGTTGGTTTGTCAATGCCTGAATTGCCTCCCTGCTTTCTCCTTCCTATTGGTTAAAGACAGAAAAGGGAGAGGGAAGACACAAAACTTTGCAAATGGTGTGTTATACTCTGCTTGTTTGATATAGGACATTGGCCTTTGTGTACTTACTCTACATTAAAATGGAGCACCTGAATAAAACTGTAATCACAGTCTCCATATACAAGGCTGATCAAGTCCACGGGACAGCATGGCAGTGGAACAAACACAGCACTGTGAGAAGTGGGAGAAGATGCAGATACTTAATACTTCCAGCTGCCTTGAAAGAAGAAGTTGTGAGCCAATTCTTAAGAAAATATCACTGGACACAAGCAATTGTAACAACGGTCAACTAGTCACATATATACCTTGTTTGGGCAAGGTATTTGATAGGGTGGTTGTGGTCCCACCCCATGTTTTTTGAGATAAAGCCAATTGTCTAAAATAATTTCAAACTGAGTTTAAACTAGAGTATGGCAATGAACTCACCTTGATCATTTTTATGAATGGCCTCTGTCAGGAAAGAGACAAGGTGAGTTCAACCCTAATAATTTTCTTTGCCCTCTCACTGGCTTCTGATACTATACACCATGAAATCTGGCTGGACTGGATTGTTGATTTATTTATGGTGGTGTTATAGTATCAGAGATTTTGTGCCGGAATGCCAGGCTTTCATCCATCAGCCTCCTTTGTCTCTGGATCAGAGCTGAGCTGTGCTCACCATTCTGGAATGCAGTCATCCTTCAGCTCTCTATAGATTCAAGCTTTTCATTAAGCCACACCAGAGCAAAGATTCTTCAAATGAAGGTTTTTATTCTTGATTGAATAGTAAAGAGAAAACTATATACATCCATCTTCTTACAGGAAGGAATAATTTAAGATCCAACACACACAACACAGTGCATAATTTGTAAGAACAAAGCAGACTCTAAGCCAAACCCCAAACTCCTTCCATGGGCGGATACTTCCATAGATAATTTGCTTAATAGCCTCTAACCCAGCCTCTTGCTGTGAGTCATGTGTCATGTGATCCTGGTTCCCAGACAACAAGATGAGCTCATTGTTTATGTTCTATCTGCCTCCATTCCCAAGCCATTGACCTTGTGTGAGTTCTGTCTACATTTGCCACCTGCAGGCCCAAAATCTTTCCAATAGAATTTTTTCCACATCTGTACATTTCCACTTTAACTACATATCCCAACACTTCTAACATTCCCCTCCGAAATGTATAGATGTAAGTAACAAAATATTTACAGTATTAAAACTTTATCTAGCTCAATAGCTAGAACTGTGCACTTAAGGTGCCATTCCAATTAGACTTGACAGTTGTTCATGCCTTTCATTGGATAAAGCTTTTGTGAAAATGTTTGCGATATTGTTTCGGGTGTCAATATATTACAATCGCACAACTTCATTCTGAATCAATTCTCTGACATTTTGATACCTCATACCAATGTACTTGGTTCTGCATTTCAAATTCTCAGCTTCTGCCATCGCTATGCATGATTGTGAATCCTCATTAACCAAAACAGGCTCAGTATAATTCTGCCCTAAATCTTGGAGCAACTGCTTAATCCACTGTATCTCATTAACTATCTCAGACAAAGCTCCAAATTCTGCCTCAGTTGTACTTAATGCTGCATAACTCTGTTTTCTGCTATGCCAAACAATTGGACTTTCTCCAAATTTTATCAACAAACCTTTGATTGATTTTCTTTCATGTTGCTCTGAAGCAAATGAACTGTCCACAAAACATTCAAGCTGAACCATACTTCCCTGTGTCACAAGCTTCCTGTCTTTGCTACCTTTCAGGTATCTCAACACATGTTTCACTGCAGTCCAATCCTCAACTTTAGGATTGTTTACCATTCTGCTAAGTACACCAACTACAAACACAATATCTGGCCTTGTGTTGTTTGCTATGAACATCAAACTTCCAACAATGCTTCTAAACAATTCTGGATTTTCAAACTCTTTTGTTGACTCACCATTGGCATAACCAAGAGTCATGGGGCTTTTCATTACCTTAGCATTTTGTAGTCCACATTTTTCAATCAGCCTTTCAATCTTTTTCTGCTGACTCAACAAACATCTACCATCCTCAGTCCACTGAACCTCAATTCCAAGGTAGGCTCTGAGAAAACCCAAATCCTTAATCACAAATTTCTTTGCAAATTCTTTCTGCACTGTCTTAATTTCTTGTTCTGACTTTCCAGCCACACACAAGTCATCAACATAAGTCACCAACGTAACATCACCCTTTGCGTAAACACACACATCAGCAATGCTATGTTTGTACCCTAATTCCACCAACTCCTCATGAATACAATGATTCCAACTTCTTGTACTCTGCTTTAAACCATACAAAGCCTTTTTCAACTTGTACACTTTTCTATCACTGTCTTGTTCAAAACCCAAAGGTTGTTCCATGAACACATCTTCTTCAAGACAAGCATTCAAATACGCAGTTTCAAAATCAGAATGTTTCACCAACTGGCCCCTCCTTGCTGCTAAAGCCAAAACCAATCTGAGGCTTTCAGGCTTAGCTGTATGAGAAAATGTTTTATCAAAGTTCTCAAACTTCTGCTGAGCAAAACCTTTTACTACCAGTCTACCTCTTTCCTCTTGAAAACTATTTACAACCTATCACCTTGTGATTCTTAGGTCTCTCAACAACTTCAAACAACTTCCTTGTCTATCAATGACATGTACTCCTGATCTATTACAGAAACCACTTCTCCTTTTCCTCCTCAGGAAAAATCTGCAAATCCTTAAAACTCTCAGGCTCATCAGCCACTACTGTACAGGCTCTAGCTTTCTGCACTACAAAACGATCTGGAGGCTTTCTCACTCTCTGAGTCCTCCTGGGCAAGAATGTCCTTGTTCTACCTCTCTCATCCTCACTGTCAGTACTTGTCTGAACCTCTGTATCTCTGTGTCTCTTTGTTTCAAACATTCTGGGTGCGGTTGGTTGTGTCTGTGTAGAATGATCTGATGTACTAGACTCACTGTCTGAGGAAGCTGATTCTTGTTTTACCACTCCTCAATTTCTAGTACTCATTTCCAACTGCCACAGCTTAAGAAAAACCTCTTTGTGCTTTTCTCCCAACCTGAGTGCTTTTCAAAGTTGGCACTTCTGGATAGCAATATTTCCCTACCACCAAGATGAAACCTGTAGCTATTCCCAGAATATCCCATAAACATCAACCTGCACCACTTGGGCTCACTCTTCTTTTTGAAACTTGCAAGAACATACACATTTGCATACTGCGTAAACAGTCTCAGGTATTTCAGGTTAGGTGGTCTTCCATAAAGCATATGAAATGGGGTTTTCTTTACAGCTGAATTCCAGACCTGATTTGCCAAATGGTTTGCTATAAGAATTGCCTCACCCCAAAGTTGTTCAGATGCCTCAGCATCTAACATCATGCAATCCTTCATTTGCTTTAGGACACCTATTCTTCTCTCTGCCAAACCATCCTCCTGTGGAACCACAGGGTTGGTGGTGTTGTGGCCAATTCCCTTCTTTCTCAACCTATTTGTCAAACTATTTGACAAGAATTCTCCTCCCCAGTCTGTGATCAAAGATCCCACTTTGTACTCAAATTCCCTTTCAACCATGTTAACCCAATCTTTGAAACACTCTGCTGCTACACTCTTTTCCTTCAGAAGCATCACATAAAAGTATCTGGTAAAATGATCTACAATTACCATGAAATACTTATTGTTTCCCAGACTTTTCTGAAAAGACCCCGCAAGATCTGCGTGAATATATTCAAAAGGTCTTTTTGCTATGCGTTTGCTGTGTTTTGCCACAGGAAAAGCCTTCAACTTTATCCTGCTGCAAACTGAGCATTCCAAGTGATTTGAACAAGGACAAGAACATTTTGAATTCTGGACACACTTCCCCCAGTTTCCCAAGACTATTGAAACTTGGATGTCCAAGCACTCTGTGAAAATAATGTGCACAATCAGAATGTAAAGGCACATTATTGATTACTGCACATTTTGCTTTATCAAGCATGTAATACATTTTATTCCTTTTCACAGCCTTTGCACAAACCTCATCTTTCTTGGTGATCATACACTCCTCCCCCACAAACTTCTGTGCATACCCCTCAGTGGTCAAAGCAGACACACTACTAAACAGTTTTGCAGTTTAAGCACACACAATACATTATCAAAATCTTTTCCAAACCCTGGGATGAAAACAGTCTCCATGTCTTTGATCTCCCTTGCAGCTCCATCAGCCAAAGTGACTGAAGCTATATTGGAGAATTTCTTACTTTTGAGAAGCTCAGGAGTGTTTACCATATGTCTTATGGATCCAGAATCAAGAATCCAGTCCATATTGGTCTTGACCACCTGTTGAGCCACACTATCACTGCCCTTTGCCACAGCCACAGTACTTTTTCTAGTCCCAGTCTTTGGGCTGTTGTTCTTGTTGCTTTTTCTTCTTGTCTGCTGCAAATTTCTGCAATATTTCTTGAGATGACCAGGCTTACGGCAATAAAAACATGTCTTTTCTTTTGACACAGCTGTCTTTTCTGGTTGCATCTCTCTGGAAACCTCAGGTGCATGCATGGACCTTGGCGCTGCTTGTGACTGCCTCTGAAGTCCTGCCTCGAACCTGCGACGTTGGCTTTCTTCCAACATCCTGGAAGTGACTAATTCCATTGTCAATTGTGCTTCAGGGACTCCTTGGAGGCCATATAGTATATGATCAAAGTCCCGTGAGAGAGTCCTCAGCTAAATATAAGCTTTTTGTTCCCTTGGGAGTTGAACACCTCTCATCTGTACTTGATTAAACAGATCTTGCATGACTTCAAGATGCTTTTCCGGACTCTGCCCATTTTGCATTTTATTAGCATAGAGGCGACGGCACCAGATCATTCGAGACAACGCTGTACTAGACTGGTGAATGTCCTTCATTGTATCCCACACCTCTTTAGCTGATGTTTTATCTCTTACATAATTTATCTGATTTTCTGAGATTGTTAACAGGATAGACGCTCTGGCTTTATTATTTCTTTCCACATCTGCCTGTGGAGCTCCAGCTACAATCCCAGTTTGGACTATCGCCTAAAGGTCTACGTTGACCAAAAGGGATTCTGCATAAGTGCGCCATGAGCTGTAGTTTGTGTCATTCATTTTGAGGAACTTAGCTGCTTCCATAATTAATCAATTAGCCTCAAAAGAGTCCTGGCAGCCTTCCCTCCTTCCACTGTCTAAAGAGTATTAAGACTCAGAGCACAGTCCTTGTGAGCTTAACACATCTGCCTTTCCAGCCAGACAGCTTTAAAAAATGCCCAACAACAGTGTCTCTTTACTTACAGCTGATGAAATTCCAAGAGCCTCCTGCATTTCTCTGGCAGACGCAGCTGAAATGATCTGGGCCCCCATAACCTTTGTTGATTTATTCATGGTGGTGTTGTAGTAGTAGAGATCTTGTGTCAGAATGCCAGGTTTTCATCCATCAGCCTCCTTTGTCTCTGGATCAGAGCTGAGCTGTGCTCACCATTCTGGAATGCAGCCATCCTTCAGCTCTCTGAAGCTTTTCATTAAGCCACACCAGAGCAAAGATAAGATCCAACACACACAACATAGTGCATAATTTGTAAGAACAAAGCAGGCTCTAAGCCAAATCCCAAACTGCTCCCATGGGTGGATACCTCCATAGACAATTTGCTGAATAGCCTTTAACCCAGCCTTTAACCCAGCCTCTAACCCAGCCTCTTGCTGTGAGTCATGTGTCATGTGATTCTGATTCTCAGGCAACAAGATGAGCTCATTGTTTATGTTCTATCTGCCTCCATTCCCAAGCTACTGACCTTGTGTGAGTTCTGTTTACATTTGTCACCTGCAGGCCCAAAATCTTTCCAATAGAAATTTTCTGACATCTGTACATTTCCACTTTAACTACATATCCCAACACTCCTAATATGGATCTATGGGTTGTGGTTAGGGACAAAAGTGATATGATAATATCACCTGAAAACACAGACAGGCCCTTCAGAGTGAGGATTCATGCCTAGCATGCCAGGATCCCAAGTCACATGCTGAGAGAGTGAGTCTTTGTGGCACTTTATTAAATCTTGCAACATTGAGTACACGCAAGTTAGCAGCAAATCACATGTCCTCTCATTACTGGTGAGAACAGAATTCTCATACAATTTTTACAATTATCTCTATGACATCAGAGCAAGTGGTGATTGGAAGACTGAATTTTACATAAAACCATAGCCTAAGCTCATGGACACTGTATGGACCAGGGGTAGGCAACCTTTCCCCTTTAAGGGCCGAGGGACTTCAGCTCCCAGAAGCCTCAGCCATGTTGGCCAATAGTCCCATGTTGGCCAATAGCTCCTGGGATTCTGGGAGCTGAAGTCCCTCAGCCCTTAAAGGGGAAAGGTTGCCTACCCCTGGCGTGGACACTAACTCATGATTGGCTGCTCAAGCTTCACTTACTATGACACATACATTTTTTTTTTTGCTTATGTATATCAAAATTGAATTGATCTATTGTCTATTCACCCCTCAGAAAAGTGTTATCTGTTGTAGCTATGCTCCCTTAAGTTACCAAGGAAAGGAATTGTTGCTACCTCAAAGAACCAGGCCTCAAGGCTCTATTTACTTCCCTAAATTATACTGTGAGGTTTCAGGCCTATTTTCTGTCCTTATCACTTTTTGTGCAGTTTCAGAAAGTATCCCAACTGTTTCCCTCTCTGCTTTTAAAGCTATTATCAAGTTATTAAGCTCTCTGCTTATATGAAGCTATTGGATGAGATCATGAAGAGATTTGGAGTGACACCCAGCATTATTTCTCTGTGTAATGTGCCTCAGATGAGGCTGCAGAGGTGCTCAACCACTGTTCAGACTCAGCAATGTGATGTGCTGTCCAGTAAAATGAATCCGAATTCTAAGAAGAAGGTTTTATGGTAGGTGATTCCAAGGTCTGGAAAGTTGTTTCTTCAAAGATGGAAGAAGTACATTGTTCCTAGATCCAACACTGTCTATGATCTTCTTAAAGGTCCAGTTGACTGCAATATCTTAGAGCATTTTGATACCCTAAAGGTAACAGAAGTTACATGAATAAATTAAGTTGATGGAGCAAGTTTCCAGTTGGCATTTTTGAGAGTGATCAGAGTCCTCTCTCTTAAGTGCATGAATTAACCTTTACATATGAACTTATAACACTACTTTGATACTAGAGAAGTGGTTATTATCTTCTCATTCAAATCAGAATTAGTTAAAAGAATATCTTCCCAGAGTTCATTCAGGTGTCCAAATGGCCCTTCAAAGGGCAACATTATACTCAATGGTATAAAATTACTTTTAAAAAATATGCCTATGAGTTGGAGAGGACAGAATGGACAGGGATGTTGGGGACAAATTAGAGGATTAATTGTCAATACAAATGAAGAATAATTGTCAATATAACTGCCTATTTCTCCCCTTATACTGAGTTACTTTTGTGTGGTTGTCTGAAAGCTAAGGAATTTCAGTTATATAGCTGGGAGATAGCAGCTTGGCTCTCTGAGTTTAATTTTAAAACAGAATGTGAGCTGAATAGGATTATGTTACACAGAGAAGTGCAAAATGATTGCATGATCCAGGGTGAGCAGGCAAGGCAGCTATTTAAAGGTGGTAGGAAATATGTACACTGGAGACATTAAAATGGTGAGTCAGATTTTAATGTGAGTTTGTCTCTTGGAATGTGCAGGACTAAACAGTGCTCCTTCTATGTGTGTTCAGTACAAAAATAATTTAATGGTGTATATTACAAATACATGGAATGTACTTTGCATAGCAAATTACACTTACAAGAATCCTTACGGGGCTGAAGGAAACAGGGACTCTTAAGATTCTGTGGGATAACATAAAAATTTAAAAGGAATGCCAAAAACTCAAAGGCTGTCAAAGGTGTTTTTGCATAGATGGTTATGTGTGAAGGAAAGGAAGAAGTGATCAAAGCTCAGTTCTAATAAATAATAATAATAATAATAATAATAATAATAATAATAATTTATATCCCTCCTCTCTGCGTAACACAAACAGGGCAGCTTACAACATAAAATATACATTTTATATCCCACAATCCTACCCACCCTTAAAATACTATTAAACAATTTACAATTAAAACACACTTAAAATATGGTGGCTGGGATATCTATTCAGGAAAGGTCTGCTGGAAGAGATCCAGCTTAACAGCTTTTTAAAAGCTAAGATGGTAATATAACGGATATCATCCAGCAGGCCATTCCATAATCTGGGACCGGTTGCCGAAAAGGTCCACTGGGTGGTTGCAGACAGTCTAGTTTTTATAGGCTGCAGCAGATTCCTCCCAGAGGACCTGAGTGTGCAGGGTGGATTATACAGGAGAAGGCAGTTTTGAAGATAGGTTGGACCCAAGCCATTTAGGGCTTTAAAGGTGATAACCAACATCTTGTACTGGGCACGGAAACTAATGGGCAGGCAGTGAAATGATCTTAAGATTGGTGTTATGTGGTCTCTTCCTGCTGTTCTTGAGACCAGCCTGGCTGACATATTCTGTACTAGTTGAAGTTTCCAGACCAAGTACAAGGGTAGCCCCATGTAGAGTGCATTACAGAAACTGAGATGAGAAGTTACCAGCATGTGCACCACAGTTTCAAGGTCCCTAACTTCCAGGAAAGGGTGCAATTGGCATATCAGCCGAATCTTATAAAAGGCACTCCTGACTGTCACATTTACCTGATTTATCATCTGAAGGGACAGATCCAGGAGCACCCCCAGGCTGCAAACACAATCCTTTGAAGAGAGTGTGAACCCATCCAGGCCTGGGAGTTATATCTCCATACCTGGGTTCGGTGCCGCTACTGTAAGTACCTCCGTTTTGTTTGTATTTAGTCTCAATCTGTTTTTCCTCATCCAGTCCATTACTGCTTTAAGACAATTATTGAGATGAGAGACACCATCTGAAGTCAAAGTTAAAGACTGAGGCATGGAGAAATATATCTGGGTGTCATCAGCATACTGATAACACCTCACCCCATGTCTCTGGATGATCTCTCTCAGTGGCCTCATATACATATTGAATAGCATCAGGGACAGGATGACACCTTGTGGGATGCCACAATTAAGCTCTTTTGTAGAGCGACTGTCCCCGAGCATCACCCTCTGGAATCTGCCCAAGAGGAAGGAACAGAACCATTGCACTGCAGTGCCTCCAATTCCTAACTTCTCAGGTGATCCAAGAGGATGTCATGATCTATTGTATCAAAAGCCGCTGAGATGTCCAAACGCACTTACAGGGTCACACTATCCCTGTCTATGCCCAGATGAAGGTCATCAGCTAAGGCGACAACGGCAGTCTTAACTCCATATCCTGTCCTAAAGCCAGTTTGAAATGGGTCTAGATAATTGGTTTCTTCCAAGACAGCTTGGAGTTGAAGAGCAACCGCCCTCTCAATCACTTTGCTCAGTAAAGGTAGTAAAGAAACTGCCAATAATAATAATAATAATAATAATAATAAATTTATTTATACTCCGCTTAAATGAAAACAATCTAAGCGGCTTACATCAGTTAAAACCCCATACAACAAAATTCATATCCCAACCCACCCCCTTAAAATAGTATTAAATGGCAAAATAATTAAAACAGGAATATAAACATTCTAACACAAATAAAACAAACATGAAAATATAAAAATATAAAAATGTAAAAATATAAAAATGCCCTGATTAGACTCAACTGCACTCCCCATCCATCAGCAATTGATGGGGCCATGTGGGGAGTGCAGGGATCAAAGAGCCCAAGGCCAGGAGAATTAATCTGGAAAGGCCTGCCGGAAGAGATCCATCTTGACAGCTTTCTTGAAGCTGTCTAAAGATGTCAGCTGACGGATCTCATCCGGCAGGTCATTCCAGAGTTTGGGGGCGACGATAGAAAAGGCCCTCTGGGAGGTCGCCGCCAGCCTAGATTTTTGAGGATGCAGCAAATTCCTCCCAGAGGACCGGAGAGCGTGGGGAGGATTATATGGAAGGAGGCGTTCCCTGAGATAGCTTGGACCCAAGCCATTTAGGGCTTTAAAGGTAATAACCAACACCTTGTACTGGGCCCGGAAGCTGATAGGCAGCCAGTGGAGGGACCTCAAAACAGGAGTAATGTGGTCCCTCCTAGATGTTCCAGAGATAAGTCTGGCTGCCATGTTTTGGACTAATTGAAGCTTCCGAACCAAGTACAGGGGTAGCCCCATGTAGAGCACATTACAGAAGTCAAGGCATGAGGTTACCAGTGCGTGCACAACAGTCTCGAGATCCCTTACTTCCGGAAAAGGGCGCAGCTGGCGTATCAGCCGAAGCTGATAACAGGCACTCTTGACCGTTGCATTAACCTGATTCGTCATCAGGAGCGATGAGTCAAGAAGCACCCCCAGGCTGCGAACACAGTCACTGGAGGAGAGTGTGACCCCATCCAGGACTGGAGGTTGCAACCCAATTCTTGGTTTCTATAGCTGTTCATGTCCACAGTGTCCAGGGAAGGTCTCTTCAGAAGTGGCCTAATAACCACTTCCTTCAAGCAGGATGGAACATGACCATCCCTAAGGGATGCATTGATGATGTCTCTCAGGAACACCCTCAAGACATCACCCCCCTGGACAGCCAGTCACGAAGGGCAAAGATCAAGAGGGCAAGTTGTTTTCCTCACTCTACCAAGGAGCTTGTCCACATCATCAGTACTCACAGATTCAAACTGATCCAGTATAATCTCATCAATGGAGTTGCTGGCATCTTAACAGTCGATTTTGCTACAGCCCTGAGTCCAGGTCAGCTCTTATCTGAGAGATTTTATCTGCAAAGAAGTTGTTAAACACATCACAGTAGGCCGTTGTTGGGTTAAATAATGGGTTCTGCACAGGTGGAACCTGTGTCACTTCCCCTACCACCCTAAACAGCTTTGCTGGATGAGACTCTGCAGATGCAATATGTGCAGAAAAGAAAGATTTCCTCGCTGCATGTACTGCCTCTCTATAGGAACAAAGACATTTCCTATGATTAGCTCTTTCAGATAAGAGTCGAGTTTTCCACCAGATGGACTCTAGTCGTTGTCCAACCTGCTTCATCTTCCTGAGCTCTTCAGCATACCATAGTTGGCGATTTGAAGCAGGTTGGAAAGGATGCTTGGAAGCGATCATGTTGATATATACACACACTCCCATTTCTTGCTCCCTAAAACGTTCTATTGGGCATTTGGATATTTGCAGAGGGGACTTCCAGGGTCCCTAGAGGGCATTTTGGAATATTTTTAGACAAAAATAAGTTTGTTTGTTTGTTCATTTTTGAAATTTTTCATTTTGAACACTGGGGAGGCCATGAGGACTTAAAACACATCAAAGTGCCCTCTAAACCTCAGAGATTATTTTTACGCATTTTGGAGAAAAACATTTTGTACCCCTGAGGGGCCCCATGGGCACAAATATGGCACTGGAGGGCATCATGCAGCCTGTAGGCAGCACTTGCCCTACTTTTGCATTATACAAATAGACAACATTGGTACAATTTATTTAGGACTACATGAAGCTTAAATATAGGGACAATGAATGGGCCACACACACTGGCCACACCCTCAGTACTCTAATGCATTCCCCAAATCTTGAATCAGGACATGAAAATGGAAGTTATTCTCACATTGAACTGAACATGAGAAGAATGCTCCCATCATCAGGGATCCTGATTAAACAGGGTCATGAACATAATGTTCTCTTTGTATTCAACTTCTACATCCAGATGTTGCCACTTCATGTAACAAGGGCAGGAAATGAAGGTCTGGGCATGCACAGGTACAAAGTGGGCAGGTCCAATATGCATTACTCTATTCCTGGTTTAACATTTACCACTCATGGGTTCTTCTGAGTGCCTGCCTGAATAGTGGATGCAATCCAATGTATGTCTTAAAAATTAGGCTTTTCACTGCTTTTCACTATGAAATACTTTTTTAAAAATTAAATGGCCTTGATTGGTTCTTATACAATGGAAAGAACTTCTGAGTTAAAGCTCAGTCTATAACTGGGTACAATAAGCTATTAATATCTGCAGACCAGAAGCCCAAGGGTTTCAATAAAAGAACTTGTTTCTCTACTTTGTGATGAGTAAGGCAAAATCAATCACTCAAGTGAGACAAACTTCTAAGTTTAAAAAGAGGGAAAAGAACATACTGAGTTGCCATTGTGATAAATGTGTATCTCCTTTCTCCTTTATCTCTTAGAGGACAAGTTTTGTTTGGCATTTAAAGGTCCACCCTCATGCCATCCAAATAGTCAGATATCCTCTTGGGATGTTAATGTCAAGCAGATGCCACCAACAGTTATTCTCAGTTTTCTGAAAATGAATAAATGACCATTTCTGTGGGCAGGGTCAGTGTTCCCTGAATCAGCGGAATGTTGTTGTTGTTGTTAATGACAAGGGTAAAGTTAGAGCTGAAAGTATATTAAAAAAAATAAAGCAAACAATGACATTGAATAGAGTGGCTAATAATAATTTATTCTCTATGGACCCAGTTTCAGAAGTAGAGCCCAATTGTTAGTCAGTATTAAATGGCCTAGACTCATAATAAAAAATGAAGTTTTATTACAGACAAACCTACAAACATGGGAGAATGCATATGTAACATGGTTTTTAACTTTAGGAGATTATCGCACTACAGTTAAGCCAAATTAAAAAGAGATTACGGGCCTTTACAGACTGCCAGAAATAATGCAGATTGAGGTCACTTGTCCTGGTTCAGTGTTAGGGAATCATGGGAATTGCATTTTTTTTTTCTGGGACATTAAGCCTTCTCTGTCAGAGAGCTCTGGTGCTACAATAAACTACAGTTCCCATGATTCCTTAGCACTGAGCCAGGACAGTTAAAGTGGCCTCAATCTGCATTATTTGTGGCAGTCTGTAAAGGCCCTACCTCACTCAAATTGAAGTAAAATTTGGGCTGCATCTGGATGCTATTGCACAGATTTTGCCCCAAATAAACACCATCCGGATGCTGCCCAAATTCAGCCCAGCTGACTTAACTCACTCTGGCAGCCATTTTTCAAAGTTGGAAGCATTCTGACTTTGAAAAATAGCTGCCAGAGTGACTTAAGGGGGGTTGCAGACTGTCAAAAATAGTGTGAATTCAGTCCACTTTTAGGGTTAGGGTTAAGGTTAGGGAATCATGGGAACTGAATTTTATTGTGGCACTAGAGTTCTCTGACAAAGAAGGTTCAATGTCTCAGAAAAATAACAATTCCCATGATTCCCTAGCACTAACCCTAACCCTAAAAGTGGACTGAATTCACACTATTTTTGACAGTCTGCAACCCCCCTAAGTCAGCTGGGCTGAATTTGGGCTGCATCCGGATGGCAGTTCTGGAGGGGAAATCCATGTGATATGATAGCTTCTGGATGCAGCCCGAATTTTACTTCAATTCAGGCTAGGTAAAGGGCTATGCAGATGGGCAGGAAAAGGTGACCTGAAGTTGCCTTTTCCCTAAGCTGTAGCAACCACACTGCCTGCCCTGAGGTTGCCCTAAATGGGGATGGAGCAACCACACTGGGGGGAGTCAATGCAGATTTTCTGAGGCTATATTGAAGCCCCAACAACCAAACCACCAGGTCCAAGGACACTGCAAAGGGAGACAGAGCAACCGCATGGGGCAGGAGCAGCTGCTTTAATTGTTTTTGTTCTCTCTCAAATGCATGCGCACATGCACAGGAACGTCTCTCCACACCTGCGCATCTATGCAGGAAAAACATCCCTGTCATAGGCTAGTATACAGTCTGTCACTCTCTGTGTACAAAGGTGACTGAAGTTCGGCATCCCTGTGCACAGGAGCTGTCATACACCCACATATCATGCAAGGATTTGCTGACCTCCGCTTCCTCCCAAGGAGTTGGTGCAGTGGACAGATGCTACTGTTTGATTGTGCCACCCTTGGGGTGAAGGAATGGGTTTTTCAACTGAAAAGACACTGCATCATCCTCCACAAAACATGCCCCACACAGATCAGGGGGGAGAGGAGAAGTACATGCAAGGGAGGTTTGTGTGGACAGACTTGATATATGCAGCTGGTGGTCATGCAAGGGGCATGGGCAACAGGATACATGGATAAACGTTACTCTAGGAGCCCCCCCCCCCAATCATGCCAGGAAGTGGTGTGCATGTCTTATATACACCTGCACAGAAGAGGTCACAAAACCCTCTTTCATACAAACTGATGTGCATGCTGACAGCAAATGTACATGCAACAGAATGCATTGATTGTCATAGCAGAGGACAGTTGCTAGGGCACATGGGTAGGGTTACAATGAGGGTTAGGGTTAGGAGGGTTCTAATATTCAAGTGCACCTGTGCCAGTGCATCCACACCTGGAAGCATAGGGTGCTTTAAATTAAAGCTTGCATCGTAGGGCACATGCTCTGGATTGCTGAATCAATTTCCACCACACGTGTGACAGTGCATTTATACAGCCATTTTCTGGTGCATCAGTGTTGCAGCATATACACACACATGCGAAGGTGCTCATCTTCCCCAAAGGAGCAGGGAAAAATGGCTCCTTTTTGAAGTGGCTTTTCTTGGCATACGACAGCTAGAGAGTGCTTTCCTGGATACTTTTAGGCATGCATCATCTAAAGGCCACACCTACAAGTGACCCTCAAAGCACCCTTTTTTTGCCCATCTGCATAACCCCCCACATCTCTTTTTAATTCAGTGTGTGTGATAATATCTTTAGAATTATGTTATTAATGGGGACAAAAAGTTCTATGATGGGCAGTTCTGTGATGGAAAGAAAGAACAGCCTTTCATAACACCCCTCACAAATCAAGGGTAAAAATAAACTACAAAGAGGGCAAAAGCACTGTAGTAGTTACACACTGCTCCGAGTAAAACAAGCCAAGACAAATACTTCAAAGTAAGACAAACCCAATTGTTTAGTATAACTGCATGGGTATGGTGCTTCAATAAAATTACAGCCCTGTTTTTATATCCTACATTTTTGAGAGATTGTCTAAGGGACAATCATCTTTGTGGGCAATGAGAAGAAAACTAAGCTTCCTTTTGGAGTGTAGGAGGCCATGGGTGACACAATATGGCTGGTGATTTCACATAACCATTTTGGCTCCGAGTAGCTGTTGGGAAAATGTCAGCCTATGCTGAATTCTGCCCACATCAAATAATGTCAAATCATCAAGAGTATCCAGCCCTACTAGCTTTTGGCAAGGCACTACTAAGAACAAGATGAATTTCTCACAGGATGGCTTTGCCTCCAGCGGAGGGGACCACATGAGCCAGACACCAAGTTGACTTGAAAATAAGAAATAAAACATTCTTTTTGGCACATCTCCTTTTTGGTATGTTGACCAGAACAGCTCTGCTCTTGCTTTTAACAATATTTGCTTGAACCCAGGTGCCTTAAATATTTTCCAAACGTATCCTTATAACTGTATTGATGCTGTTTAAACACCAAGGAAGTGTTTAGCCTAGTTACTGCTCGTAGATGCTGATGCATAATTCATACTGAAGGCTAGTTCCAATGTAGCAGATTGTTATTATGCAAAAGCCTGGGGAAGTGTAAACATATATCTAAGGAAGCCCAGTCATACTTCACAGATTCTTTCCTAAAGCAAAATCCCAAGAGACATGAAGAGAGTTTGGCTTATTGTCATCTGGAAAGCACTCAAGCACAATTCCCTTATTAAAAGGTGTGCAACATAACAAATGCAGGAATATACAGATGAGCATGCAGAAACATTTCATGGTAATTACAGTATTGCAAACTGTCCTCTGCCACAACTTCTATGTATTATGAGGAGGAAAAACAAACTAAGGGGGGAAGCAGACAGCTAAAAGGGCCATTTTGGGGGCAAGGAAGGGGAGGGGCAGCCTCACGGTGGGCGCCCCAACCCCTTCCTGAAGGCATCATCAGAGCGCCAACCCCTCCACACGGCCAGCGCTCCGACGATGTCTTCCCGCTGCAGCATTCGCACACGCTGCAGCGGAAGAGTCGCCGAAGGTGCGCCGCCAGCCTTTTGCAGCACACCTTCTGTGACTTGTGGAAGGAGCACTATTTGTGTGGGGATACCTCGGCCCCGTGGTGCAGCTTCCCGGGGCAGCCCACAGCCGCCCGTCTGCTTCCCCCCGAAACTGAATCCAGACAAGACAGAGGTACTTAGGGGGGAAGCAGACGGGTGGCTGTGGGCTGCCCTGGGAAGCTGCGCCGTGGGGCCGAGGTATCCACACACCTGAGCTCTGCGGCGCAGCTTCGCCGCCCCTGGAAGGAGCGCTAAAATAGCTCCTTCCTCAAGTCCCCAAAGGTGCGCCGCAAAAGGCTGGTGGTGCACCTTCGACGACTCTTCTGCCGCAGCGTGTGCGGACGCTGCAGCGGGAAGGCATCATCAGAGCGCCAGCCGTGCGGAGGGGCCAGCGCTCTGACAATGCCTTCGGGAAGGGGTTGGGGCACCCACCGTGCAGCTGCCCCTCCCCTTCCTTGCCCCCAAAACGGCCCTTTTAGCCGTCTGCTTCCCCCCTTAGTCTTAAGGCTTCTAACCTGGGGTTTGAGTTTTGTCAACCAGTCCTTGTTGGGTTCCACCCCCCCCCCCCCAAAATACTGTGTTTGCAGCTTACGGATGCTTCTGGATCCATCACTCCAAAACGGCAGCCCAGATAGATATGACAGCCAGGAATGTTTACCATCAGCTTTCACTGATAAGCCAGCTGTACCCCTTCTTAAAGCTAGAGGATCTAGCGCACTAGTAACCTTAAGGCTGGATTTCTGCAATACATTGTACATTGGGCTGCCTCTGTGCCAAGTTTGGAAACTTCAGTTAGTACAAAACATGGAATTCAGATTGGTACTGGTGAATCTTGGAATTATCGTGTTACACCTATATTAAAATCACTTTACTGCCTGCCAATTAGTTTCCAGGCAAGATACAAAGTGCTGGTTGTTACCTTTAAAGCACTACATGGTTTGTGTCCAGGTAACCTATGAGATTGTCCTTTCTCATAAAATCTGCCCTATACACTCAGTCCAAGGTCACCCAGTGGGTTTTCATGTCTGAGCAGGGAGTCAGACCCTGGTCTTCCAGAATCCTAATCCAACACTCAAACAACTACACCACACTGGCTCACATGAGAACTACATTATGAGATCTGGTGAAGTGCAAAAATAAAAGAATTTTTAGTTCAGAAAGTATGTGTTAGATTAGCTCATATTAAAACATTAACATATGAAGCAAACATATTTTGTAGCTGTTTTGTCCACATGACAATAACATTGGGGCCACATGTAGAGATGACTGGCATTACTGGCACAAGGGACCTAAACTGTTCAAATTCTGATTATAAACACCAAGGTGCTTCAGGTATTCATAAGCTGGAAACTTTCAGAAACTACTCCTACTCCTTCTCCCTTTCTTGGTTTGGGAAAACCATGATAGATGCATTAACTATAGTGCATCTTTTCTTCCAAACCAACCAACTGAGGAACTATAACTTTCTGTGTACTACTGGAACATTTTCCACTGGCTGTTTATTTATAGGAATATTGGCCGGAATTCATTTGGGCATTTATGAATGAGTAACCACCATATTTATGTAGCTACTCAATGACTGTTGGCCTAAATTGCCACTTACCAGGCAGCAGCTGCTATGATCAGCAGGGGCCTGTTCCTCTGTCAATCAGGAAACAGATGACTGACAGTCCTATCCCCTCCTATGTGTGATATCTGGTGCAACAGGCAGAAGAAGAGTCCTTGTTGCAACTCAAGCTTATACAGTCATAAATGACTGAGTAAATTCAAGTTATTTGTTTGTTTCTTTATATGACATAGGAAGGGTATAGAATGTGTTAAATGGCATTACTAACATCAAGAGAGTGTCTAAATTGTTGCTTGATTATTGATGTTTTCTGATGGTAATGATATTTTCATCAGATTACTGAATACTATCATTGTCTTGTGACATTGTTTAGAAGAAAGCTCATGTCACCAACAAGTTACAGCAGCATTAAATTTAGGGAAGCAGCATCCATCTTAGACTGTAGCATAAAACTGCTTTTCTATTCCTATAAATATTAAAGAGGAACTAAGAATTAATCTAAGTTAAGACTCAAAATATTTGAGCAGAATTGAACAGATGGAGATCTGTAAAAATAAGTGTGGGAAGCAGTCTAAAACATTCACAATGAATGTTGTTCCTTGACTTATTTATAATATCAAAGAACTACCTGTTCTAATAATATAAAGAAAAAAGGGTGTAAAATAGATTTTTAGTTTAATTTTTAAGGATATATAGTGTTAAGCTGAAAACAGATTATAAAAATTTAAAATTCTCTTGATGCCAGTTGCTTTAATTTGCCAGGTTTAACAGTTTATCATAAAATGTCCTTTGAATGAGTGTTAAATAGGATTTTAGAAATCTCTCATTATACTTCTAGAACAATAAACCTGGAATTGACACTATTCCTTTTTTATAGATGAGAAGTATTAAATTAAGGTCCCTATATATATATATATATATATATATATAATACTACAATGAAAGCTGCGAGCCAGTGTGGTGTAGTGGTTTGAATGCTGGACTATA
This sequence comes from Phrynosoma blainvillii, assembly GCA_026167975.1. NCBI lineage: Eukaryota > Metazoa > Chordata > Lepidosauria > Squamata > Phrynosomatidae > Phrynosoma > Phrynosoma blainvillii. The sequence continues at coordinate 234,353,517 of JANUYF010000003.1, read as the reverse complement.
TCTCTGGAGATCAGAGTTTGATTTGCCGCTTGGTCATGACAACCTGTAGGGTGACCTTGGGCAACTGTCAGTCCCAGAAAACCACTGGATCCACTCCTTCTATGTGATATGGTTGCCATATGTATGAAAATGACTTGAAAGCACACAACAATAGCAGCAGTAGCAGCAGCAGCAACAACAATAAAACAGTAAAAACCATGATTGCTACAACAATAATTACTTTGGGTAACTTGTCTCCTAACCATTGCCACAACTAGTCTGATATTCTGCCTTTATTTATAATATAGAAGTAAAATTGAGGTACCTCTGTGGTACTAGCACAAATGCAGCCTAGAGCAAGTTTGCCATACACGTAAAGAAAAGTTTTCATGTGGAAAAACATCCCTACTATCTGTTATTCTATTGATCAAAATGTGTAAAGGATCCACTCCTTCTTTTGGGTGTACAGACTCCAACTGTGCTGGATATAGTCACATGCCCACAAGCATGCAGACAAGACTATGAAGATTACTTCTCCACCACCATTTATTAAAAAGACAATTGAGTAATTGGTGCACCTGAAGGGTTTCCTGCCTGCTGTCAAAACTTGAAGATATCAGGAAATATAAAAATATGCAGGCCTCATACAATGTGGGAGGGAATGCTCCAGTTCACCTATTGCTAAAGTTAGTTTTGCCCCAAATGTTTAATATCATTCAGTGGAGTGCTTATCAATGTCTTGAGATATTTATGTCTTCATTATCATCTCCTGTATTTCAGAGACTATAAGGAGTAAAGCCATTAAGATTTATTTTATTTTATTTTTGCTACGTCTTTAATCTTGGGAGTTGGATACCATCCAGTAGTGAGTCTGTAGCTTTTTCTTTATAGTACATCTGTACAGTATAATCTGAATATTTTTTTAAAAAAATGATTTATTCATCTGGTTTTCAATCTTTTGCACTACATTTGCAGGATTTAGGATTCTATATCTTGAGATTTAGGATTCCCGAGATGTTTCTATGTTTGAATGATTTGCCAACTTAATTCAAGCCATTTTTCAACCTTTCCCTCTGAATTTTAGTGTTAAGTTAAAGTTTTTGCAGCAGGTGAAATAAAAGTGATATAATCTTTCCGACTGGACAATTTGACATAAGATTTCAGTTTAATGAAATATTTTGATTAGCTCCTTTGTACACAATATGTATTTGGCCAAGTATCACAGCATGTTGAATTTACATCTCCTGTGTCATGCAAGCCTGCCTGGGCTCTCATTAAAACTTGCCCATGGCCTTTTCTGGCACTTCCAGATGCAAATTCAGTGAAGACATGATGAACATACCATCTTGGTAATGCTCCTAGTATATGAAAATTCCCTTCCAAAAGAGGCTAGACTGGCCCCCTCCCTGTTTCCCTTCTAACAGAACAAAGATACCCTTTTATTCAGCTGGGCTTTTGACAATTGAAACTGCCAGAAGGGGATTTTAACTGTTCTATTAGTATTGTTATTTATTTATTTATTTATTTATTTATATTTTTGGGGGGAGGGGGAGGTTCTATGTGTACCATTTTAAAAAATCTTCTCATGAGACACATTGAGTTCCAGTTTTGGTAGAAGGGCGGTAAATAATCAGGTCTTGTGGAAATGTAGCTGGGTGCCATTGGGTTACTGGGGTATGCTCTGAAATAGGTATAAAAGCTGGATCAGATAACTTCACAGAAAGCATTAAAGACATCTGACATTCACACAAACATATGATTTCTAAATTGGGAAGAGAACCCACTCCATCTGTGAATTTCCTATTAGCATGTTTATATAGATGTTTATTTCATTATTCATCGCTCCCTTTGTTCCATTCATGAATTCATAATCTGATGTTTTATATTCATGAATTGCAATTTGCTTTTTCATCAGTTCAGAGTTATGAATTGAGACTTGTTTATGGAGCTTGTGGCGAATTAACTGTGTGTCACATCAAGTGTCCCTCTAGTCAGTGGAAACTAAATGTCTTCTTTGATCTTATGCAGGGTTTTCAGAGCACATTAAATAACATGAAATTGTTAAAGCAAATTAAAAGAAGTCAAAGTTCTCACAAGGTGTAAATATATGTATGTAAACATTATTCTTGTGAAGTCAGGAATCGGAAGCCTGTATCTGGAGAGGTTACAAATCAATCCTCCTTAAAATGAAAGAGGCTTGGACTATCTGAAAGCCGTGTGCACAGAATCATCATACAACAGATTTTATATGACTAGATGCAGCACGCAAGGTAAATAATATCTGTTGTGTGAGAAACTGGAAGGTTGACAGGCAGTTCCAGCCATCAATTTCTACCAGTGTACTGTAAGATTCGAGAAATCAAGGGAAAATTAAAACCAAGGACTGGGATGCTCTACGACAATAAAAACAACATAAATCAAGTCCAGTAAGGATAAAAAGATGATGGGTGCAATATACAAAAGAGTTATATCAAAGAGATGACAACATGGAGGACACATGAAACGAAGACCCATATGAAGATGAACAAATTCTAAAAATTGAGGTGTAATCTGCAATAAAGGAAATAGCAAAAAACAAGACTCCAGGAACAGATGATAAACCAATAGAACTGTTGCAATCCACACTGACAGAGTCAATTCTAGTGCTAACCAACATATATCAACAGATATGGAAAACAAAATGATGTCCAACAGATTTGAAGCGATCAATATACAAACCATCCACAAAAAAGGAGACAAAAGAGACTGCAGCAACTATAGAACCATAGAACTGATCTCCCATGCAAGCAAAATCATGCTCAAAATTCTACAACATAGGCTCCAACCATAGAGAGAGAGAGAGAAATCCCAGAGGTCCAAGCAGGGTTCAGAAAAGGAAGAGGCACAGGGATCACATTGCAAATATACGATGGCTAATGGAACGTAGCTGGGAGTTCCAAAAGAAAATCGCATGTGCTTTATAGACTACAGCAAAGCCTTTGACTGCATAGATCATGAAAGGCTATGGAATGCACTTAAAGACATGGGAATGCCAACACATCTGACAGTCCTAATGAAGAATCTGTACTCAGGACAAGAGGCTACTGTCAGGACAGAACACAGAGAAACCGAATAGTTCCCAATTGGCAGAAGTGTCAGAAAAGGCTGAATCCAATCACCCTACCTATTCAACTTATATGCAGAACATATTGTAAGGAAAGAAGGCTTGGACATGGAAGAGGGAACAGTGAAAATAGGGGGAAGAAATATCAACAATATGAGATATGCTGATGACATACTCACAGAGAACCTCACAGACCTGGAAGAACTACTAACGAAGATCAAAGGCAGGTTTACTGCTGAACATAAAGAAAACAAAAATAATGACCACAGAGAACTTACACACATTCAAACTAGACAATGAGGAAATAAATAGAAATAGTAAAAGAGTTCTCATATCTGGGATCAAACATTGATTGGAACAGGTGCTGCAGCCAGGAAATCAGAAGAAGATTAAGAATAGGAGTGTGGCTATGAAAGAACTAGAAAAGATTCTAAAATGCAAAGACATACAACTCAGCACAAAAGTCAGAATCATACAAGCCATCATATTCCCTATTACCATGTATTGATATGAGAGCTAGACAGTCAAGAAAGAAGATAGGAGGAAAATCAATGCATTTGAGATGTGGTGCTGGAGAAGAGTGCTGAGGATTCCATGGACAGCCAAAAGGACAAACAAATGGGTCCTAGAGGAGATCAAGCCATAAATATCCCTAGAAGCCAAGATGACAAGACTTAGACTGTCGTACTTTGGACACATCATGAGAAGGCAAGACTCATTGGAAAAGATAATAATGTTAGGAAAGGTGGAGGGTGTGGTGAATGGAATGTCCAGCTAGCCAATCATGAGGCAGCTGAGAGCCAACCAATAGAATTCAAGCTGGGAGCACTTGAAAATTCCAAGCTGACAGTTGGAGTGAAGAGTTGGGAATTCAACAGTTGAAGAGATTGGTCAGGGAGTTAAGCCAAAGAGAGAGCTGTGTTTTGGGGAGTTTGGGGCTGTGCTCCTGAGAGATATCATTAGCCAGTGTGGCTGAAGTATTAAAAGTGAAGTGGAAACAAAGGTTGTTATATGTAACCAAGCAAGCCTACAGTAACAAGCTTTGATACAAGTTATAGTTATTCCATGCTATTTTGAAATAAACTTTTCTTCTTATTTAACATCACCTGGCTATGTTTTCTGAACAAACACATTTTAAAGTTCTGGTGTGAGAATCATCATACAGAGAATAGTGTGAGTCCTGTATACATAATTTGGTGGCAGGGGTGGGTAACGAGTTCCCACAGGACTGCAATCTAAAAAGTCAGTGCTAAAGGTGAATGGTGGCAGGAGTGCTCGCCACAGAGTGAAGTAGGAAGAAAGGAAGGCCACATGATAGATGGATGGACTTTATTTAAAGAGATCATGAATATGAGTTTGCAGGAGCTGGGAAGAGCAGTAAAGGACGGGGGGAGGGGGCTGGAGATGTCTCATCCATAGGGTCACCATGAGTTGAGATTGATGCAAAGGCAATTAACAACAATAAACTGCTATTTAAAGATAGATGTGTGGAAACTTGGCTAATGAATGGGTAAAATGAGGGCATTGCTACTCCAAATAAGAATTTGTCTCTTTCATGAAATTTTCCTTCATTCCCCAAATTTATAGCATTGCCATAACTTAGAATTTCAGTTGTGCTTTTAGAAATACAGTTTAGACGTTCAAAGAAAAGTGGCAGGCAAAGTTTTGGCATTCCAGCTGAGAATTTTAAATATCCCTTCCTAAACTTCAGATTCCAAAATTCCTTGGGATGGTCCCATGACAGTTAAAGTAGAAGCACAGTGCTATAATTATATAGTGGAAAATAATAATAATAATAATAATAATAATAATAATAATAATAATAATAGTTTATTTGTATCCCGCTTATTGCCAGACAATCCAAGTGGCTTACAATAATAATATCTCCAAAGAAAAACCAACCCACCCCCTAATCAACCTCCACTGTGTTCCTCATCCATCAACAACTAATGGGGCCACGACAGGAATGCAGGAGTCAAGAAACCCAAGGCCGGGGTGATCAGTCTGGGAAGGCCTGCCGAAAGAGATCCGTCTTGACAGCTTTTTTAAAGCTGTCCAGTGATGTCAACTGACGGATCTCGTCCGGCAGGCCGTTCCAGAGTTTGGGGGCGACAACAGAAAAAGCCCTCTGGGAGGTCACTGCAAGCCTAGATTTTTGAGGCTGCAGCAAATTCCTCCCAGAGGACCGGAGAGCGCAGGGAGGATTGTATGGAAGGAGGCGATCCCTGAGATAGCTTGGACCCAATCCATTTAGGGCTTTAAAGGTAATAACCAACAGCTTGTACTGGGCCCGGAAGCTAATAGGCAACCAGTGGAGGGACCTCAAAACCGGGGTGATGTGGTCCCTCCTAGATGTTCCAGAAATAAGCCTGGCTGCCATGTTTTGAAACAACTGAAGCTTCCGAACCAAGCACATGGGTAGCCCCATGTAGAGCGCATTACAGAAGTCGAGGCGTGAGGTTACCAGTGCATGCACAATGGTCTCGAGATCCCTTACTTCCAGAAAAGGGCGCAGCTGGCGTATCAGCCGAAGCTGATAACAGGCGCTCCTGACCGTCGCATTTACCTGATTTGTCATCAGGAGCGACGAGTCAAGAAGCACCCCCAGACTGCGAACACAGTCACTGGAGGAGAGTGCGACCCCATCCAGGACTGGAGGTTGCAACCCAATTCTTGGTTTCGGGGCCGCTACCGTGAGCATCTCCGTCTTGTCTGGATTCAGTTTCAATCTGTTTTTCCTCATCCAGCCCATTACCGCTCGAAGACATTCATTGAGAGAGGAGATGCCATTAGAATTCGAGGCCAACGAACGAGACACGGAAAAATAGATTTGGGTGTCATCAGCGTACTGATAACACCCAGCACCATAACTCCGTATGAGCTCACCCAGCGGCTTCATATAGATGTTAAATAACATTGGGGACAAAATAGCCCCCTGAGGGACCCCACAAGTGAGTTCCCTCTTACTGGAGCTACTGTCCCCGAGCAGCACCCTCTGGGACCTACCCGAGAGGAAGGACCGGAACCACTGCAAAGCAGTGCCCCCGATACCTAACCCCTTCAGGCGGTCCAAGAGGATGCCATGATCTATTGTATCAAAAGCCGCTGAGAGGTCTAAGAGCACCAGCAGGGTCACACTACCACTGTCGATGCTCAGACGCAGATCGTCGGTCAAGGCAACCATGGCAGTCTCGACCCCAAAGCCTGTCCTGAAGCCGGTTTGAAATGGGTCTAGATAATCAGTTTCATCCAAGACAGCTTGGAGCTGAAGAGCAACCGCCCTCTCGATTACCTTGCTCAAAAATGGCAGCAATGACACAGGCCTATAATTTCTCATATCCAGGGGGTCTAGGGAAGGTTTTTTCAGAAGCGGCCTAACAACCGCTTTCTTCAAACAAGATGGAACACATCCTTCCCTGAAGGATGCATTGACGATATCCGTGAGGAACCTCAACAATGCATCCCCCCCCCCCCCCGGACGGCCAGCCATGATGGGCAAGGGTCGAGAGGGCAGGTCGTCTTCCTCAGCTTACCAAGCAGCTTGTCCATGTCCTCGGTACTTACAGATTGAAGCTGATCCAGTATAACTACATTGACGGAGTCGCTGGACGCCTCGCCTATAGACTCTGTTTCAACAGTGGCATCTAAGTTGGCTCTTATCTGAGAGATTTTATCTGCAAAGTAGTTGTTAAATGCGTCACAGCAGGCTGTCACAGGGTTAAGTAAGGGGTTTGGCGCAGGAGGCACCTGCGTCATCTCCCTCACCACCTTAAACAGCTCTGCTGGACGGGACTCTGCAGACGCAATACGTGCAGAGGAGAAAGCTCTTTTCGCTGCACATATTGCCTCCCGATAGGAACGAAGAAAATTCCTATGGTGAGTTCTGTCAGATAAGAGTCGAGTCTTCCGCCACTTACGCTCTAGCTGTTGTCCAACCCGCTTCATCCTTCTAAGCTCTGGCGTATACCAAGGCCTACGGTTGAGAGCGGGATGGCAAGGGCGCTTGGGAGTGATCGTGTCAATAGCCCTGGTAAGGTCGGTGTTCCAAGTATTAACCAGAGCTTCGACAGGATCACCGGCATTCCCAACCATTAAACCCTCTAAGGCTTTCTGGAATCGCACTGGCTCCATTAGCCTTCGAGGGCGGACCATCCGAATGGGTCCACCACCCCCGGTGGGGCAGATACTGGCTCTAAGTTCCATCTTGACCAGGAAATGATCCGTCCATGACAATGCGGAGGTACTTACCACCTCCGCCCACGGATATTCCTGTTCCGTACTAAAGACCGCATCGAGTGTATGACCTGCACAATGTGTGGGCCCATTGACCAATTGGGATAGGCCCATGTTTGTCATGGTCTCCATGAACTCCCGAGCCGCACCTGTTAGGCTGGACTCGAGCGGGATGTTGAAGTCCCCCAGGACTAAAAGTCTGGGGGACTCCAACAGCAGCTCAGAGACCAGCTGTGTCAGCTCGGTCAGGGAGTCTGCTAGACAACGGGGAGGTCGGTAAACTAGCAGAATCCCCAAACTGGGGTGGAAAAGGGGTGGAGGATGCAGAAGAACAGTGCGGTGAGTCAGCATGCTATGATTGTGATGGTTAAAATGTTAGATTGGGATCCCCTAGCAATCATATTTGGGATTAAATCTCAATTGAGATTATTTAAAACCAGGGATGAAATATTGGAAGGATAGGGATATGGGAGACTAAAGGAAAGAAAGAAGGAAAGGATGAAAAATGAAGGGGCTAAGATGGTCCTGGTGCTCTTCTAATTGAAAGAAAGAAGTTAAAATGGATTTTCTTGTAAGGCAAGACTGATTTTTTTTTATGTGTTGAATATCCCACAGTTCCTCACAATTTAAAACAATAACACCAACGGTAGCACACGGTTGCAGGAACACTAGCAAAGTGTGCCAAATGTTACATGTAGAATAGCACTGAGGAAAAATTTGGCTCTCCATGGATGTTGTACTTCAGCTCCACAAATCCCAGTCAGTATGGTCAATGATAAGGTTTGTTCTTCAAAACACCTGGAAATGATGGCTCCTGAAATGGGGAGAGGCGGAGGCTGCAGACCCCACTCCCCACCCCAAGGAGGCTTGGAGGTTTGAGACACCACCAACCATGATCATGTAAAATTGGACTTTGAGGGAATGTTACATGGAACACATAGAGCATATGTGATTGTAAACATCTTCATATTTAAGACTGGTTGAATGATAATGGATGGGGAAAGTAATCTGCTTTCCATTTACCTGTGTCGTCAGCACTATGATAGATGTGATGATCTGACTGGAGATTCCATATCACAACAGGAGGTAGTCTGTCTTAAGGGCTTTACAGACTGCCCAAAAGGGATGGTGGCAAGCCACTCCTTTGCTCGCCGGATCAGGACTGCAGCAACCACATGCTGTGGTCCCAATCTGGTGCTTTGCCACTGTAAAAAGAGCTAGCAAATGCCACTCCTTTTTAGAGTGGCAAAAAGCAGCCCTTGCTGTGGTGGTGGCAGCTTTTTGGCACTCCTTTGGTGCAGCATATGTGGACGCTGCACCAAAGGAGTGTCCTGACACCTCCCACCATGTGGTGGGGTTCACGGCGTGAAGCTGGTGTGAGGGGAAAGTCAGGGTGGCCATCATACAGTCTCCACACCCCCACTCTGCTCCCAGGCCAGCTCTTTATGCTGGTCTGTTTAGCCCCTTAGCCTCAGTGATCCTTGAAAACATATGCACTCTTTAATTGTTTCATTGAGCCAAAGGTGAACTTACTCCTTGGAGTAGAGGAATTGAGTAGAAGAGCTTGTGGCAGCCTGTTTGAGTCCAAAATCTTCTTTGGTATTGTGGCTCAGATTTATCCTTGAGTGAGTTGCATCTACAATGTATTTTTCCTGTAATTTTTATTTGTATATTCTCTGGTGCTAGTTTTTCTTAATACATTAGGACTTTGGGATACTGATAGCTCAGATCTGTTTCAGAGAATTGTATAGTAAGAAGGAATGTCAAGGTTATCTAATCCAATCCCCCGCCAATTAAATCCACAGTAAATCATTCAACCTCTGCTTAGAAATTTCCAGTGGAGAGTCTACTAGCTTCCAAGGCAGTCCTTTGTATGGCCTTATTTGCATAATATATGCATAAGAAGACAATATTGCACATTAATGTGTTAAAGATGCCCTCATTGTTCCCAAAATTTTGCTTCTGCATGAGTTATTTTGCTTAAAGAGTTCTTTTTGAACTCCATATAAATTTTCTTGTTTCTTCAACCTTTGGGCTGATTTACAAACACAAGAATCATGCTGGATGAGACTGAGGATTGTCTAGTCCAATATTCTGTTCACATAGTGACTAATCAGTCATCTACAGGCAGTCTCCTAGCAGAACATGAGTGCATACTCCATCTTGCACTCTCCAGGAACCCTCCAGCATACTGTTTCTCATACTGGAGGTGATATATATAGCCATCCTAATTAGTATTATTTATGGGTCCATCTTCCATAAATTTATTCTGCCTTTTTTTAACCACCACACAGTTTTTCAACCATCATTATATATTGTGGTAGTGAATTCCACACTTTAAATTATGTCCTGTGTAGTTAGCTTTATATGATTTGAATTTCCTTCCTTAAGGTTTAAGGGATTAGATTGGTTCTAAGATTCTGAGAGCTGAATAATTTTATACATCTCTATCACGTCTCCCTTTTTCTTGAGATAATCAGCCCCAGATTTTGCAGTCTGTCCTCACAAGTGAGTTGCTCCAGTCCTCTGTACATTTTGATTGCCCCTTTCTGCACTTTTTCTGGGTCTTTAAAAATCCTTTTTAAGTGCAGTGATTAGAACTGTACACAGTATTCAAGATGTGGTTACACCAAAGATTTGTAAAAGTCAGTTTTAGTTCTTATTGTTAGGAAGGAGTCCCAGGGGAAAACGTACAATGTGGGGAATAGCAGCAGCCATGATGACACAGCATTTGACTGTTCCTGAGTCATGCTGTGTCATGGGAAGTGACATCATGCAGATGGTCACTTGGTGCTGGTTGAGTGACAGATGTCACAAAGAGGCAGGGCCAGAGGGTCACATGGAGCTCTAGCTATATAAGACAGAAGTCTCTGGACACATGTGTGGGTTGAGATTGGTGTCTTGTTGATGTGGAGTTGGATGGTTGTCATTGTTGCTGTATATAACCTTGTACATAGAGGAACTAAGATTAAAGCCTCATCTGAGAGATGTCTGTCTGTGGAGTCTCTTTACTCTGTTTGGAAGGGGAGAGGTGTTTCTCCAGCTGGCACGCTACTGCCTGCATCTGAGAAGATCGTGCTCCTGGTGCTGCACATTGACATGGGTCATCACGTGCTTTGTAAACATGCTAACACCAATTTCTTTTCTAATTTGTGGTTAACTTTGAATTTGCCATTTAAAAAAACAACAAAACACCAATCACATAGTGGGTTGACATTTTCAGAGATTATAGGAACCATGACTCCCAGATCCCTTAGTCAGTTGCTGCCAGCTGCTCCCATCAGTGTATATGTGAAGCTGACATCTTTTTTTCTTGCCTCAGTATGCACAACTTTACACTTGTTTGCTATGAATTTTGTTTTGCCTTTTTAAAACCCACCCTCCCTGTTCATCTCTGGAACAGTTCACAATCTCTTTTTCTTCTCAGCATCCTAAATTATTTATTGTCATCAGCAATAGTCAGAGAGATTGTTTCAATTTACATCCCAAAGGAGATTATCACACAGGGACAGGATAAGGACGGGATTGCTCTCCCATCCTGATCCCATCCTTAACCCTGATAGTGCAAAAGGCTTTCAAACTGTTGCACCAATCCCGCCATTTACTGCCATTAACCCATCATTAAAGCAGCATTGTATTAATGTGAACTTCTGTTAATACAAAATGCTGACCAATGTCGCTTTAATGATGAGTTACTGCCAGGTTAATGATGCGATTGGTGTGACTTCATCTGAAAGTCTTTAGTGCCATCACCATCATTCACGCGGATGGGATAAAATGGATGTGGTGTGAAAGTCCTTCCCGCTATTGCACAAGACAGATGGGACAGGGACAGGACGTCCCTCGTGTGATAATGTCCATGGTCTACGTTTTGCATCAGGAGCTTCATTACATCTTAAGCTTGGTAGATATATATGCTCTTCCTTTTTCTTTGAGTAGTTTGTCTATAATTGTGTATTCTCTAACATATTTCCACAGATTTTGCTTTTAAAGTAGTACCGTGGAGGGGTGGGGAGTGTGTGTTATGAGACCTTGTACCATCTTTGCCTTCAGTCAACAGGAGCTTACATATTTCCCCTTTTATTTGGCATATTAATTGCATTGTTTCTTTTTATTTATGATTTTTTTTTAAAAAAAATCATGTATTAATTTGCCATTGTTTTCATAGTAGTCGCCCGCTTCTGCTGGTTATTCTTGTTGTTATTTTAATACAGGCCAAGATCTGCATCATCAAATGTAACTACAACAAAAAAAGCTCCATAATCATAGCTATGAAGGATAAGGCCACCCACCCCCTCAAAAAACAACAATCACACAAACCCCACATTTTCAGGCAGGCAGTGCCCCAAACTAAGGGTTCCTAAGGCTGCATTTGCACTACAGAAATTATGCATTTTGACAGCACTTTAACTGTCATAGTGATTTGTAATTTGTTGTAGGACCAGAGCTCTCTGACAGAGAAAGTTAAATATCTCCCAAAACTACAAATCCTAGGATTTCATAGCATTGAGCCATGGCAGTTAGAGCAGTGTCAAACTGCATTATTTCTGCATTGCAGAATAGATCTAAGACATTGAAGTTTGGAGCACTAGGAAATGATATCTACAGCACTTTCCCAGTTGTGGGACACATTGAGAATAGGCAGCTGGAGAGACTATCTTGGGTTCTTACCACAACTGTTTCTCTCAAGGCACCCTGCAACCAGGAGAGCACTGTAGACATTATTTCTCAGCAACCTAATCTTCTGTACCCAGGAAACCCCTTCAGCTAGGCAGTGCCTGGCTGCAAATGGAGCATTTTGGGTGTGTGTGTGTCATATTTCAGTCATTACCATCTGTAAACATAAATCTCAAAAGTTACAGGATCATAAGTCTGGTTTACAATCTTGTTACTATTCAGCAAGATGACAGCCACAATTTATTATGTGCTTTCATTGTTTTTGTAAAATTTATAATCACCTGCCTACCAGTGTTGAGTTCTCTTACCTTTAAAAAAAGTGTGTAGGGGACCAGCTAGAGGGGCAAATTTTTTCTATCTTTGGTAGAGGCATTTATATCTATTTAGATGGGGCTTGCAACCACATGCATGCCACCAAAAGTTCAAGGCCCAATGTTGCTTTTTATTATAAATGCATAAAGTATGCAAATATCATTAACAAAGTGAGTTTAAGGAAGACATGAGCATTTGGGCAAATTTTTCATGCAGCCTTATTTCCCTATTAAACTGCTTGAAAGAATCTAACTTGAGTACCCATATGTTATATAAAAATGTACATTGAAATATCCTGTTGGGAAAGAATGTGACATTTTTACAAAGAGTTACATCTTCAGTCATTTAAACTAGTTTTGCATAGTTTGATTTATAACTCTGAATTACTATAGCTCTGTGCACTAAGAAAAGCATTAGCTGTGTCACACAACTGCATTTTATGTTCAGCCATTTGTAATGTCATCTTTGATGGAAAGACTACAGAATGCTCTGAAAGTGAGGTATTTCAATGGATTTCCTTATGTTCAGAGAAAAAAAGATAAGTCAAGAATGTACTCAGAGAGCAGAAAATCCACAGAAGCTAACAGCTGGCATAAATATCACTGGTTCATTTCATAGAGCTAAGCCGATTGCACAAATTGCTACATCTTGATTCTGTTTTGCCTTTTTACAATTGCCGACAATCAAATAAATCAAACACAGAGCTACAGCAATGACAGGTTATCCTTCATTCCATATTATCAGATGAGAATGTTACTGTGTTAATATACTGCAATATGGGCCTTTACTCTTGGCTCTTAAAGGTAAATCTTGCCCTACTATATCATGTAATTGTGAATATATTGTATTAAAACCGACCAAATTCTCAATTCTCTGCTGCCACATTTTGTTATTATTGCACGTTTTAATTATATATATATATTAACATATACGTGTTCTACAAGCCTTTCAGTGCCATGGGTACAGCAATGCAATATTTTCACCAGAATGTTCACATCTCTAAGTATTATGCAACCCACCAAGAAACTGATTGAAGGCATATGACTGAACACTCTAGCAAAAAGACTTGAAGACTTAAGAACCATTGCTTTGGATTTTACAGTACAATTTATTTTGCATCTTTTCTTTTCTTCCATCTTCTTGAAAAGACTGAGAAGCTCAAGTAGTCAATATGGCCCCTGGCCCCTACCAGTTGCTAACCCTCGCCCTAAGGGGATTCCACTAGCATAGGTGAATGTTGGCTTGGAATGTCTATTTTTGGTCTCACAGCAGTTGGAAAAATTATACCTCAGAAGAATTTAAGATTCCTAATTATCCCCTACTGTATGGCTCATTGAAAAGAAGAGAAAAAGTAGTTATTGATTCTGCAGCCCTCCCTCACTTAGGAATATCTTACCACCCACTGTAGAAAATGACCTTTAAAGTACATATAACATCAGCTATCGTGAATACCATGAATGCTGTTGCTGACCTTCATCTTCAAAGTATCTCCTACCAGTCCCCAGAAATACCATTTCAGAAGGCCACTGAACATGCCCTGACATTTCCAAAAGGTATGGATTGCACCAACAAACAGAAAGCTGAGCTACAGGAAGAGCTAATTTATTTTAAGCTCTTAATTGTCCACAGTTAAGTTCAAATCATTGTTCTTCCTCTCTTTTCTAGAAGGAGTAGCTTGCCTTGCACATGTTGCAAGGAAGATATTCTAAGTAATCGATACAACAGTAAATTAGAGCGCTGCCCTTAATTGTAGTGCAAGCAAATCATTTTCAGGAACTCTGAAATCTGTCAATGGGGCACCCACTAGAATGGGGGTAGCCCAGCTCTCAGCTTTGCATCAGACATCCTAAAGAACATAGAAGTGCCACAGGCCTATTCCTTAGTTTGAAAACACATTGATTCATCAAGAATTTGTGAAGAACGTGGAGGGTTTGGTCTACTGCTAAAAATGCAGAAAAAATTGAAAAGTGTTACTAGGGAAATGGGGTTTGACATAAGCATTGGAATGAGCAGTTAGAGAGGTTGTCCTAAGAAGCAGGGCTTGACATGGAAAAGGAAAAGGAAAAGGAAGTAAAGAGTATTGGAGGCATTAATGGTCCATGTAGATAAAGAAACAAGTGAAAACTCATGCAGATTTCATGGTATGAAGAAAGTTCACTGAAGATTTGCAACAGAGCTGGGGAGCATTTGACTGACAAGATGCTGATAAACTATTATTCTCCCTCAACTTTCACCATTGCCCAGACTGACATTGAAGATTATCTCATTGTCTTTGCTCCTGCGATAGAATTGGGATGTAACTTTATGAAGGTGGATCTTACCTCATTTCCCTGTCACCAGGCAGTGTGCAGTCTGGGTTTCTCCAGGCTTCTCCTGCACCTTTTCAAGAATGGGATTTTCCTGTTTCAAGAATGGGATTGTACAGGCTGCATACTGCCCAGTGATGGGGAAATGTAATAAGATCCACCTTCTTAAAGTTACATCCTGCTTCTATCATGGAAGAAAAGGCAATGTGATAATCTCCTTTGGCTGATGCCAACTGGAGCTCCACAAATCAATGAAGAGGAAGAGCCTAGGGAGCTGTAAAGCTGTTTGCATTATAGTATCTTTCTGTCTAAATTTTCCCCTTATACATTGTTTGAAATGTCTATAATGGGCTTTTGTTGTTGTTTTTAAAATAGTCTGTGTACAAAATCACTGGACTGTTTATAGATTACAGCAAATTTTCTTTCTTCATACTGTAAAATCTGAATGGATTTGCCCTTGTTACTTAATCTATTGAGGTGCACATGTGCTCTGGCTACAGTGACCTACTGAATTGCTGAAGTTTGTCAAACAATGTTCTGATCACTGCCTTGGTAGGAAACCACTGAATATAATATAAGTTGTTCCAAGTTGTCTAAAGAAAGAGGGAAATATATATAATGATGAACACTCCTAACAACTGCTTGCAATCAGAGACCCTTTGCAGACTGCTAGAAATAGTGCAAATTGAGTCCACTTTAAGGGTTAGGGAATCATGGGAACTGTATTTTATTGTGGCACCAGAGCTCTCTGACAGTGAAGGCTCAATGTCTCAGAAAAAAACAAAACAATTCCCATGATTCCCTAGCACTAACCCTAACCCTTAAAGTGGACTCAATTTGTACTATTTCTGGCAGTCTGCAAAGGCCAAGAGTCTTCTAGCAACCTAATACCAGCTCATAAACACTGTATCTTCATATGGAGGCTCAATGGAAAATGTGAAGTCTTAAAAATCCATTTGATTTTACCTTTTGGTACTATTGGTAGTCAGTGTGGATGATAATGCTCATGTGAACTGATGCATCCACTCTAAGGAAACTCAGGGATTTCAAAACACTTGGTACAATCAACATAACTCCACAAATATCTGTATATGCTTGTCTCCCTCTTTCTTATCACATAATCTCAGCCACAGTTCAGACAAAAGGCAGAAACATAGACATGAAGAGAGAATGTAACCCCTTCTAAGATTTGCTTAAATGCCAAACTGAATATAAATTGCTGGTGAAGTTGAAACATCTCACTGGAATATAGACATGTGTCTTATTTCTAACTGTTGCAAACACTGGCATGTGAACTTCAGTTATTAGAGTTGGGCCAAGCCTCATCTCTATCAAGCCTGAAAGACTGAACATGAAAGATGAATCATGAAGGTGATTTTGACAAAGTCACTTGTAAGTACAATCTGTGACTGGTCATTTTCCATTTATGTGGTATCTCCAGGAACTATTCTTAAAAGTATGACAGACTGGACATCCTGCCAACTCCAGCAAATCCTTTACAGAGACACTTTTTATTTAGAAAGTGCCTGTCTTCTCTGAAGGGTTCTTGACAGCCCTTGGCACAGCATTACTAGATTCAGACCGTCAAATCAGAAGCTCCCCTGAACAAAATGTCCCAATTTGCTTGTCATGCATCATGCGCTGACTTATGTATTTTGTACTACTGATTGTTATTGTGCTGTTTTGTGTACCATAGTGCAAAGGAATCAAACAACCAAAGACCTGTTTTTCTACAGAACGACAGGACAAATCCTTTGATATATAATTCATTTAAGGTGGCTTTGATGTTTTCATTGCAATTCATGTCATGGGGGAGGGGAGAGAAAAGAAACGAGGAAGACAAGACTGAAAATATCTAAGTGGGAGTAAGGGGAATCAATAATTGTAAACTTTGGCTCCAGAAACAAGCAAAAGATTAATGTGAAGTCGAAGGTTTTCACGGATGGCATCCAAGGCTTTTGTGGGTTTTTCAGACTGTGAGGCCATGTTCTAAAAGAATGTATTCCTGACATTTTACTTGCTGGCTGCCATCTTCAGAGAATGGTGGCATGGAGGTGTGTGGAGTATATATACTGTGTGGCCCTTGGTTGAGAGGATCCTAGGGCGGAAGGATATGCAAGGAGGATTAGTGTCATTTAATCCTTCTCACATATCCTTCCATCCAGAGGTGTTGCCTCAACAGAACAATACACAGATTTACATGCTAGTCCTCTCAACCAAGAGTCACACAATATATATATATATATATATATATATATGAAGATGCCAGCCACAGATGCAGGTGAAATGTCAGGAATACATTCTTCTAGAACACAGCCTCACAGCCCGAAAAATGCACAAAAAGCTACAAAAGATTAATGGTTTAAATGCTATACATTGGATAGATTAACAAATTGAATGAATATTGTTCAAGCAAGGAAGCAAGCAAGCAAGGAATGAATAAAAACATAGCCCTAAGATTTACTACCTATTAGCCAAAGGCATAGTATGTATACAATATATATTGAAGCCATAATATATGTGTAAAGCCCCAAGGAAATTTTGTCATTCTTTCATAATTTGTAATGTTTCAGCCCCCTCCCCCAATCTTTAAAGTTGCATGATCTCACAATTGACTTCATCAATGCAGGTTCTTTTCTTAAAGTTTGTAAAAACAGAAGAAATATATATTGACCATCTGGGATAAACTGAACAGCCACTGAATATTGATGGCTTCTCTAGGATGCTCTGCTTCCAGAATAATTATTTCAAGTTCTCACTATCAGCAATCAGCCTCTGAAGCCTTTTCTTCCTCCTTTGCTCCCTTGGGTTCATCTGATTGGGGAGGGATTTTTTGCACACACATGCACATACACACACCACATTTTTAATGGCTCTTGGAGAAGTGCAAGGTATTCCAACTTCCCCATTTACTAAAATGAGCAAGATGTCCCTATCTTTACACCTTACGATGTCTACTTGTCACCTTCTATATACACCTCAAGCTCTTGATCCTAACTTTTAAGACTCTTGCTTGTCTGCTTCTGAAGTAAGTTTTCAGCTGGTATAATGAGACAAAAGTGCAATTGTATTATGTTTCAGATAATCATACTTGCCCAGGGGCCAAACTGCATTATAGCATTGCTGGAGCATTAGCCATTATGAAATATTCATACTTCCATCTTTGTGTGTAGATACTTGGGAGGGTGTTTGCAGGTGGAAAAGCGATCTGAGTGTATCTGGAGCAAGATACACACCGGGAACCATGGGTACCCAGAAGAGGATTACCATGCAATGCTGGGTTGGGTTCATGCATTTCTATTTCCCCTTTGACATGGCAGTCAAATTGTGAAGCAAAGCACAAGTTGAGGCTACAACTTCCATCTGTTTACTTTACCCAGAATTCTTGGGTACTGTAGCTATAGCTTCAATACCACAGAAAAAAAGAAACGAAAAAAAAGTTCTCCATGATAGTTGTAAGCAATTATGTATCCTGTGAATACTTTCTAGGTACTGAGTCTTCACCAAAGTAGGTTTGTATACACCAAACCCTTTGTCAACCTCTGTTAATTCATTAATAGAAGTGGTAGTATAGCAGCATTGTTAACAATATGTTGTGTAGGCCCACATCAGCCATAACATTTGGAATTAATTATCAATTCCATCCCTCCCCCAGAGCATTTAATAAACTATTAGAGTCTTACCTTTTGTGAGCCCAATAATTAAGTGATGTCTCTCATATTGGATCACAAGTGCTATGGAAAGGGTTATAGATTTTAGGCCCTTGATCAGCAAAATAGGACTGGCACCCTAGAGATGTAATAAACTACAACTTTCACCATTCCTAGCTAGCATGGGAATTTTTGTCTATGATGGGCCACGTGGTCTTTAATTTGGAGAGTACATTATTATACTACTACAGAGTTATAGTGTAAATCAGTAAAAGAAACTTCCACCTTGCCAATAAGTAATTTAATGGGGAAACTTGAAGGAATGATTCCAGCTGCTGATTCCACAAATACCTACCTACAATTTTACTAGGAACCAATTTGTTTTATGTATAGTGTTGTTTCAAATGCTGTTCTCAACATAAATATTTAACTGGCCTGCAGACTGCTGCTGTGGATTCCCTGTGTTTAAAATTATAATAAAGAATTTAAAAAATGGAAATGAGTTGGTCACTTGTCACATGGTTAGTACCTCATACCTCAAAATGCTGTACCCTTAACAGGAATCCCATGAGTCACATACATTCTCCATCCATCTTCAGTGGAGAATGAAAATCCAATAAAAGGTAGGCAAAGGGTGAGAAAGCAACCCTATATCCCATTTAGTAAATGGCATACCTACAGAAGTCTACTTCTGCATGTGAGTGTTTCCCAAGTGTGAGTAGACATCAAATTATGCTAGTGTCAAATAGCATGCTGTGACATTAAATATATGTTAAGTAGCATTAGGCAGACATGAGATGAAATTTATTAAAACACTTTTTTTCCTGAGAAAGTGTTTGAATTTTAATCTATATTTCTTTTAATATCTTAGAACCCACCCTACATCCCAGTATAAGGGAAAGGTGGGATGTAAATGAAATAACAACAAGAACAACAGCAGCAATGTCAGCAATAAATCTTGGCTGACATTTTGTTGAGTAATTATGAATTTGTAAGGTAAACTTATTAATGCATAACTTTTCCAATTCATATTTATGGTCTTGCTCCAGTGAAATGACTGAAAGTGCTAACCCTCCCCATCAAAACAAAATAAAATAAAACCACTCTCAACCTACCATACATCCCTGGCACCTCTGTCTGTGGAGGTCTTTCCCGAGCACTAGTGTAGTGCTTTGAGAATGTCACAATCATTATCACAAAGTGCCTTGCTGCTGGGAGAGGTCTGGAAGCTTCTTCACTCACTACCCTGCTGCATAGGACTTTGGAAAACCTCCATTATCAAATGTACCAGCCTTATATGGTAGGTCTTGGGGGGGGGGGGGAGGTCCACATATATGTAGTTAAAATAATGAAACTCCATCATCATAACTAGATATAATAATGCAGGATCTTCAACAACCCCCCCCCCCAAAAAAAAACCCAAGAATTCTACACAGCAAGTTTGTTACACCTTCAGTGCTCAAAACAAGTGACTATATTTCTTGAAATTCCTTATGTCCAAGCTCTGTGGGTTGCCATAGGGATCTGTATTGGGCCCAGTGCTATTCAACATCTTTATCAATGACTTGGATGAAAGAATGGGGCATGCTTCTCAAATTTGTAGATGACATCAAATTAGGAGGAATAGCTAATACCCCAGAAGACAGGATGAAAATTCAAAATGACCTTAATAAATTAGAAAGCTGGGCCAAAGCTAACAAATGAATTGGCCGATCCTAACACTACCGCCGCCGCCACTGCCACTGCCCCCCGCTACCCCCCGCCATGATGATATTGATTATTGCTGTTATTACTTGTTCTTGGGTTTTCTTGGCAAAATCTCCACAGGGGTTTTGCCATGGCTTTTTGGGGCTGAGAGAGTGTGCATGCATATTTGTTTTAATTTTTTAATTTTTTTAAAATTTTTATTTATTTATTTATTTATTTATTTATTTTGGGTGCTTCGGCCCCCCAATTGTCTGAGGGACAGCAACCGGCCCCCGGCTCAAAAAGGTTGCCTACCCCTGATCTAGATCAAGGGAAGTAATAGTGCCACTCTATTCTGCTTTGGTTAGGCCCCACCTGGAATACTGTGCCCAGTTCTGGGCACCACAATTCAAAAAGGATGTGAAGAAACTGGAGCGTGTCCAAAGGAGGGCAACTAAAATGGTGAAGGGTCTGGAAACCAAGCTCTATGAGGAACGACTTAGGGAACTAGGAATGTTTAGCCTGGAGAAGAGAAAGTTAAAAGCCTATTGAAGAGATATGATAGCCCTGTTTAAATATTTGAAGGGATGTCATATTGAGGAGGGAGCTAGCTTGTTTTCTGCTGCTTCAGAGAATAGGACCTGGAACAATGGATGCAAGCTACAGGAAAAGAGATTCCACCTCAACATTAGGAGGAACTTCCTGACAGTGAGAGCTGTTCGACAGTGGAACACACTCCCTCAGAGTGTGGTGGAGTCTCCTTCTTTGGAGGTCTTTAAACAGAGGCTGGATGGCCATCTGTCGGGAATGCTTTGATTTTGAGTTCCTGCATGGCAGGGGTATGGACTGGATGGCCCTTGTGATCTCTTCCAACTCTATGATTCTAATAATTTAAGTTGTATCTTCAAGAAGGATCATATGAAGTCCAACAAATTATTTGAAGGATGATACCCTGTCCTTCTTGTGAAGGTTATTGAGATTATCTCAGGAGGCAACGGCTGGCACTGTATACAGGCTGAGAATCCCTTATCTGCAATGCTTGGGACAAGAAGTGTTTTGGATTTTGGATTTTGTTTTCTTTTTTGGAGTTTGGAGATTTTGCATATATATAATGAGATACGGGACCAAGTCTAAACATCAAATTTATTTATATTTTATATATACCTTATACACATAGTCCAAAGGTAATGTGATACTATTTTCTAATAATTTTGTCCATAAAGCAAAGTTTGTGTACACTGAACCAACAGACAGCAAAGGTGTCATTATTTCAGCCACCTATGAGAAAAGATTTGGATTTTGGAGCATATTGGATTTTGGATTTTTGGATAAGGGATACTCAACCTGCATTATGTAGGTGGAGGATATCACTCCACCTATGCAGAAACATGTCTTTCTCCCTGTGGACTGTAGCTATCATGTCCATTTAGCTGGTGAGTTATGGGAGATACTCCAGGTAATACCTGGTTACAATTCTGCAGCTAGGGGAAGAGAACTGACATCACCCTCCTAGGTAGACAGCAAGGAAACGTAGGGGTCTATCAGTAATTTTAATATAGTTTTTCATGATGGCACTGTGTATGTTTTTCTGTCCCTTCCTGGGCTTTTGCTATAGTAGATGTCCCAGCAGCATAGTAGCAGTGTATCTCTGATGCCAGTGTATCTCTGATGCCAGGTTTGCTCTGCCTGTATTTCTACAAGCCCTTTTATTAGCATTTCTCAAAACCTAATATATTTTTTAAAAAAACCTTTTCTTCAAAAAAATTACCATATTTGAGTTACAAAGATGGTTGCTTTCACTTGAAAGCTTGCTGTGTAAAGTTTCTTAATTGATAGCTGTTGACATTTAGCATCATCCTAGTATCCCCAAATCCTTTAAAGTCTTCATTAAGGTTTATTGTACTTGAGTCCTAAATAAATTCCAGGGACTATTGCAATTTAAATGCCTTGTTTAATCTGGCTAGATCTGTTTACCACTTCATGACGTATAAGATGACTGGGCATATAAGACGACCCCCAACTTTTCCAGTTAAAATATAGAATTTGGAATATACTCACCATATAAGATGACCCCTTTTCCAACGCACACCAAATAAATTTTTTAAAAACATCAGATTTGATTTCAATATGATAATTTTAATTCAAATGCTTATGACAAGCAGGTTCTTAGCAGGAAAACTGTCACTTATAAATGCAACAAACTACAGCTCCCATGTTCCCTAGCATTTATTTCTGCAGTGTGTTTTGGACCTTACTTTTTAAAAAATAGTCCAGATTTAAATGCTGATTTAAAAATTATTTCCATCTCCAACCTATAAGATGGTTGAGGGGAAATGAGAAAGTGTTGGGGGGAAGGACTGCCAGTATATTAGGTGATGCATTCTGGGGTATGTACAATTTGCGATCAAGTAAGTGACCCTGGCATGTCACACACCCTCAGCCTCAGAGGATGGTAATGGCAACCTCCATTTGAAGAAACATGCCAAGAAAGCCCCATGATAAGGTTGCCTTAGGGTCGCCATAAATCAGAAAGGATTTGAAGACACACAAGAACAACAACAACAAAAAAAGTCTGCAATTGTTTCATAGGTAGTACATGGGAATAGGAGCCAGCATGGTGTAGTGGTTTGAGTGTTGGACTACCACTCTGGAGACCTCAGTTTGATTCCCCACTCTGCCATGAAACCCACTGGGTAAACTTGGACAAGTCACACACTCTTAGCCTCAGAGGAAGGCAATGGCAAACTTCCTCTGAACCAGTCTTGCCAAAAAAAAAAAAAAACCAGGAGAGGATCGCCTGGGGTTTTCTTCCTTCTCCTCCCACCTCACCACTCCTGTCCTCCTCGCCCTCTCTCCTGGCTTCTTCCTGCCTCACCACCCCCGTCCTCCTTGTCTTCCACATGCTCTTGCCTGGCTTCTCCCTCCTTTCTCCTGGCTTCTTCCCTCTTCTCTCCTGGCTTCTTTCTGCCTCACCACCCCAATCCTCCTTGTCCTCCACATGCTCTTGCCTGGCTTCTCCCTCCTTTCTCCTGGCTTCTTCCCTCTTATCTCCTGGCTTCTTTTTGCCTTGACACCCCATCCTCCTTGTCCTCCACATGCTCTTGCCTGGCTTCTCCCTCCTTTCTTCTGGCTTCTTCCCTCTTCTCTCCTGGCTTCTTCCTGCCTCGCCACCCCCATCCTCCTTGTCCTCCCCATCCTCTTCCTCTTGCCTGGTTTCTTCCCTCCTCTCACCTCTGTCCTCCTCCTCATCTTTATACCCGGTGTATAAGACAACCCCTGACTTTAGGATTAAAAGACATTTTATACGCCAAAAAATACGATAGATGTTTATTTCACAGTGTCCAGTTGTGAAGCCTGAAAAGTCTTAGACATTGTGACTAACAGACAAATTATGAAAAAAACTGCTAATGAAGCAGCACCTGCTTTGCAGTGTATCCTAGGGTTCCAGAGTACCCTCACACCCTTTCACCTATTCAGTCTCACCCTTATGGGCCTAAAAAATAGGAATTTCCCTTCCCTTTCCACTACTTTTCTATGACTACGGCAGCCAACAATGTGCCATTTTGAGAATGTGTTCTTACTCAGATAAATTTATAGAATTCATTCCTGAGTTTTGATTTTGCTGTCAACTTTCCATTAGGTATTGTAGTGAAATTTTATGTTTTGATTCTTGCTCCTCGAACTTGCATTGTCCATGTAACATTTACTCAGGCCCACCAAGAATTAGGTTGGACCCCTATGATTTTTCTCCCAGACCCCAAAATTTCATTTATCCCCTCAAGATGCTTAGGGTCTTTGTGGAGAGGGGGATACATACAATCACTTCTACCCACAGCTTGCAGTTACCCCCATCCAGCAACCTGCCTAGCTTTGCTTTGACCCACATACACAGGCTACTTACCTCCTAGCATTGCAAGCCCTTCGGTGTCCAGATCTGGAACACTAGAAGATATTTGGGACTATTCTAAGTGGCAGAAAGGGTTGGCAAAGAAATGCGAGAGCTGCTCATCCAGTCCATGATAATGGAGATTCTTTTTCTTCCCCCCTCCTCCTCCTCTGAGCAGCTATGGCCACAATGGGCTGTATATTTTGGGATTTCTAGCCACCACCAGCATCATTGTCAGACCTTTTGTGTTTTACCTGTGTAGAATTACCATAATTTGGAAAGCAACCAAGTTCACACATTTACTGGCTGACTACTTCAAACCACTGATCACTATGACAATTCCCAGGCAGCATCAGCAGGCAGGAGGTGAGGCAGCAATGGCCATTTTAAAAATCCCCAAAGATTTTTTAAAAAATCTGCCCAGACAGAAGTTTTAGTTTTGAAAGAAAGGGCATTTCCTGTAAAAGGGGGATATGTGTCAACTTGATACCTATGGCTTCTTCTAACTCCATCCCCACTGTTCTCCTCTACACCCACCCCATCTACTAGCACTACTGTATCACTTTGTTCACCTGCAGCTGCCTTTCCCTCACTGCACTCCCAGTGTTGCTCTCGCTTGCAGCAAGGGTGGGCCAGATAAAAATCTTTGGCGTGTTATAATACAGAATTTTGAATATCATTATTACTTTCTTCAAAATTCACTTTTGTTTTTTTTTTTACAATGGATATCACAAACAAAAACAACTAATGATACCCCATGTGGTCCCCAAGGCTGTTTTTGCAGCATTTGACTTTGCCAGACTCCCTTGTCCATCCTTTTTCTTCTCCAAAAGGAGAATTGCCTTTCTTGGCAATTAATTTTTAAGCAGCATGATTTTAAAATATACTACAGACACCCCACATACTGCTTAACATCAAATATACCTATCTTTTAAACTGAGTAGTGGATTTGCAACTGCTTTTTCTCCCCCCCCCCATTTTGGGAACCCCTATAGCTGTGGGAGGGGGTCTAAGGGACAGAAAAGTACCCCCCATTTCTCCATTGAAACAGTTGTATTATGTTCCTTTTAAAAACAATTGCATCTAACATTCAGATGTGAAATAATAGTGATGTGATATTATGGTGAGTTGTAAAGGACTGGTCCCATTGTCCTTGACATAGGAAGGCCCTGTGGAAAGCCAAAACATGTACAAGGCTATAGATGATCAGTACTCTCTTGATAAGAAGTCTGCTCACTTCTATAATCTTTTGATTGATTAGATTACTTCAGTATTTACCTTACCAGTGGGCAAGAAGCTGGTCACTGGCTGTGAGTCATGCTATTTATGCACATACACATCCAGGCACCCATGACACCACTGCCAAGGTTTCCACCATAATAGACATCCCAATTATTCTTTTGGGAAACATGTCATGGAGTATAAAAATACCTCATATCTCCTAAATATTTCACATATTTGGAGCACTTTTAAGGAACAAGGCACATGTTCCTTATATATCCCAGCAGAATCCCTGGAATTTCTGGTGACCATGACATGGCAGATGACTAGTACTGACAGCAAGATTACTGGTAAAATAATGCTCTAAAGAGAACATAAAGTGCCAACAATTGACCCAATTTTTGAAATCCTTCAGTGGTTACTTCTTATAGCCTAGTTCCCTACCCACATTAAAAAAGAAGAAAAAGAAATAAAGAAACCACTGGTGTGCCACTTTCTTAGAAGCCAAAATCCAGCAAAGAGCTGGGTTTTTTTTAAATGTATTTTGCTGAAACTAAACTTTCACTTTGCAGACCCAACTAACTAAGCTGCTGATGGAACAGTTATCTTGAAGATGCAGAAAAGTAACCTTTTATTTCAGCTTGTGACTTTCAATTCAGCAACTGTTGTTATTGCCATTATGAATGTGAAAGATGACTTCATTACTCTCACCAAGGCAAAATCAGCATTTATGTCCATTTTGCCTCATATCTATAAGCCATAGGCTTATGGCAGCAAAGACATGAACTCTTTCTTCTTCAAGCCTCTACAGGGATATGTTAATGCAAAAACAACAAAGGAGAGAAACACATTAATTCAGACAGTTTCCTAACTGGATTTCATGCACTGTTTGTATTTGTTGTTGTTGTTGTTTATTTATTTTGGAGCCTCCATTTGTTAATAATGGGAACTTCTGTTATTGACAAATGGCAGGCTCCGTAAATGCTTTAATAATGGGAGAGACGAGGGAACACCTCCATGATGATTTAATCACAGAGACAAGCACGGCCAGCTATCACACCTTCACACTTGCTGGATGATTTAGGGACGTTTTAATGACGGTAAACCTCCGTGTGATAATCTGCATAGTTTTGTGCACAGTTTCTTCTCCAAAATACCCTGCAAGCTTAACAAACATCTTTCTTCCCTCCAGCTTTCAAGAGCTCCCCCAGCTTTAGGAAAGATATGTGTGAAGTCAAGGTCACTATGGAACCAATAGCATTCAATTGTTATTCTGTCTTTACTAACCCACCACCAGATAAGCAGTTTGCTTTCCTACAAGTTCATCAATTTAGACGGCTTTCAAATGAGATTACACAAATTCATGGAATTTAAAGTTTGAGTGGCTACTGGTCATGATGCTGTATGCTATTTCAGGTATCAAAAAATAGCACAATCTGAACTCCAGTTGCTTGAGGAAAATAATGGGGGAAAACTGATGTTCTCATGCCCAGTTTGTGGGCTTTCTATATGAATCTGCTTGGTTGTTCATTGAAACTGGGTGGTGGATTAGACAGACCATTGACATGGTCCAGCAGAGATATATTTTTTTTATTCCTGATGTATTGGGAGAATATGAAACAAAAGAGTGAACTGTAGATAGAAACCCATAAACCAAAACTTAAAGGTATAGGACTAGAGCCAAAGTCAGTCACATTCCACATCTGTTGAGAGTAATGGATCATGATTAACAGATCCCACTGGTTACAATGATGACAATTCAATACAGTAAATTCAACCAGATTCCAATTGATAATACCAAAATGAAGGCCTAAATTCAATTGTTAATCTCAATTAAAGTAAACCCATTAAATCAACAGAAATCAATTCTTCTGTGACTTCAATTGATTTGGTGGGTTGGGACTAACAACTGGCATTAAGCCCAAATGTAATTTCCAGTAATACAACAGAAATCACAGTAAGGTTTATCTTTAGGCTGTATACTCCCTTTCCCAGATAACTATTCTTTTATTCCCCTGGTTCCTCTTTTTTTAAAAAAAGTAGGAGATTTAAATTAGTATTTGTTTCATAATGTCTCTGGATATCTTTTTGAATCCCAACTGTATATGTTCATCCACATATTGGATAGGGAATACCCACATAGACGTCTAAAACTAGACAAAGATAGGGCACATACCTCAGCTCTTGAAAATCCCAGGAGCCAAGAAAAGCATGGGTCAGAGAGTAAAGAGACATTTGAACTGAGCAACAAAGTAAAACAGTAGCCAATAAGTGACAGAGATCAGAGGAAAGAAGGGCAGAAGAGAAAGAAATGCTGATGAAAAAGTGGGCAGTAGAACAACAAAGGGAGTAGAGACAGGGATATCTGATTGACATAAAAGAGCATAAGATGAGAAATGAGAGTACTGGATAGGCACCATAACAAAACCAATATCAAATACCCAGCTATTCTAATGTGAGTTCTGAAACCATTAATTTGCACATTTCAAAAACAAATCATTTTTGTGTGCTTATGAGCACACAGTGGAGATATCTTCTTAATTGTATCAGGTATATTCTGTCTAAAGAATACTATAGATTATGGAATAATATTGTCAATAAATGGCTTTTCTGAAGCCATGGGCAAAAGAGATGAGTCCTCGAGCACTTTTAAACAGGAGGCAATCTGTCCTAAAAGTAGCCTTTCAAACCAATGTGGAAGAATTCTCAAACAGCATTTGTATGGTTCTTTGACAGAGATGACATGGAGTGTGATGTGTCTCTGGGATTGTAGTTATCAATTATTTGGAAGATGACATGAAATCATTGCTGGCAAAGTTTGCAGCTGACACATTTCTCAAACTTGAATCTGCTTTAGTTTACCAAGCCTTTTTTGGGGGGTGGGTGGGTCAGAAATCTGTCATACATCAGTTTGTTTCCTTCTGCTGACTTTCTTCAGATACAGTAGTAGGTGGCTGTTAGGTCTTACCTCACTCCTATGTCAGACTTAGGGCCTCGGCAGATGACTAATAGAGTCATCTCCGAGGCAGGGAAGAGGAGGGGCAGCCGCACGCTCGGTGCCCCTTCCTCCTCCCGAGGTTGCCCTCGGAGCTGCCGGCCCTCCGCACGGGCGGCATGCCGAGGGCAACCTCCCGCCGCAGCGTCCACACACGCCGCGGCAGAAAAGTCAGTGAAAGTGCGCCCTACGCTTTTGGGGCGCACTTTCACTGACATCTGAAAGGAGCGCTGATTTAGCACTCCTTTCAGAGGTGCCGACAGTGCGCCGCGGTGCAGATGCTGTGGTCCTGCGGCGCACCGTCCTGCGGCGTCCTGGAAGCACTTGTGTGCTTCCCCCCCTGTCTGTGGTTCCTAAAGAAAAGAGAAGATTGTCCATATCCTTAAACTGATGGTCTCTGATGGCTTCCATATCACTGGGATAATGAACATATTCCAGCCATCATTGGCACAATCCTAATGGAAACTTCTTAATGCTAATTATATTTGGTTAGGAACTGATTTTAAAAATAAACAAACAAACAAATACATGTCCTGTTCACATCAGCAGGCAAAGTGCCAGAAGTTTAGAAGCCAAAGGAGCAAGCAATATCCGATAACCAAACAGTCAGAGTCAAAAGCCATAAATCTAAGCAAAATCTATGGGTAGCAGATAATGAGATCAAGAAACAGTCCAGGGCCTTAAATCACAGTTAGTTTCCACAGTAGATGCAGGTTGATAAAGAAATCAAGTTTATTTCCAGTAACTGAAAGGGGAAAAGACCTTAGCTTATAAAGTACACTGACTCAGCTCCACCCAACATGCAGACTATGGGCCTTTACAGACTGCCAGAAATAATGCAGCTTGAGGCCACTTTAACTGTCCTGGCTCAGTGCTAGGAAATCATGGGAATTGTATTTTTTCTGAGACATTGAGCCTTCTCTGTCAGAGACCTCTGGTGCCACAATAAACTACAGTTCCCATGATTCCTTAGTACTGAGCCAGGACAGTTAAAGTGACCCCAAGCTGCATTATTTCAGGCAGTCTGTAAACACCCTAAAACAGCAAATTTAACTGGAGAATTGCTGGAGGAGAGGAGGCTGAAGTGGTATATTAGACTGAGTAACAATATACAGAAGAAATTAAACAGCAACTGTTTGTCAAGTATGTGCCAGCTTTTCCATGATAAATCAACAAATCACTTACATCTATCAACAAACTGTGACAAAACTTAGACCTTGATTAATAAGAGACAAAAGTTTTCAGCCTACAGAATATGGATGGCTTGATGCAGAACGTAGGGCAGCCAAAAGAGACCTGGCCAAAAAGATAAGGGAATTCCACAAAAACCCATCTGGAAAGAACATGGTAAATTTAACTAATTTCAGGCTGAAATATAAAATTCTATTCAAAGTTAAGAAAGCTAATCACATAAAATCTTAATGGCAGCATCTGAAACTTGCAGTAACAGAATGGAAGGAAGACAAATTCTAGGAACTTGTTACCCGTGGCCTTAAAAAAAGCAAAAAATACACTGGAAGCCTCAATCATGCCTCCACATGGATTAAATTCTCCAATATTTTTTACAGTCAATCAAGCCTTTTAGAAGTGCCTGGATCAAAATAATAATAATAATAAATAAATAAATAAATAAATAATAAAAAATTCTAATCTCCCTCAGTGGCAACCAGTCACAGACAATGAGATAAAACATCTAATTGCATCATTGAAACCCAAGAAAGCGCCAGGAGGAAATATGCTTCCTCCAGAACTCTTTAACAAACATATTGAATGGTGGAGCCCCATTCTTGCTGGTCTATTTGCTACAATAAATAGTACTGAACAAATGCCTCATGGGTGGAAAATGAGCATTGTTTTCTAAATCTATAAGAAGGAGACAGACATGATCCCCAAAATTACCAGCCAATCAGCTTGCTTGCAAAGCTATATGCTCAAAACTTGCTTCACAAGTTAACAGACTGGATACAAGAAAAGCAAGTGATACATGAAGAACAGGCAGGATTTAGAAGTGGATACAGTACTATAGATCAGTGCTTCACATTAAATTACATTATAATGAAGTATACTAAGGAAAATAAGAAACATATCTATGCTGATTTCATTGATCTTTCACCTGCTTTTGATTCTATTAATAGAAACAGATTATGGGGGAAACTACAGAGATCTGGAATTGATATTATACTCTTAAAAATGATACAGGAACAATATAGCCACACAGAAATTTTGTGAGTTACAGTTGGCTTAAATGATTCCCTGACAAAAACTTTTACAACAACTTGGGGAGTGAAACAGGGATCCTTACTGGCACCTACTCTTTTTAAAATCTATCTGAATGATCCGGTGCCTTGTTTAGCTCAAGTTGATTTTCCTTCTCCAGTAATCAGAAATAGAAAGATCTTCATCCTGATGTATGCAGAGGATGTAGTGCTTATTTCCCTATCTTTGGGTCTCAAAAACCTACTGAATGCTTTCAGTGCCTGTTGTCAATAGGGACACTTGCCAATAAACTATTCCAAGACCAAGGTAATGGTTTTTGGCAGAAACTGTCCAAGACATAAATGGATGTTAGCTCAACATTTGTTGATGTTAATTGCCCTTGAGTCAATCCTGACTCATGCTGACCCTATGGATGAGACATCACCAAGACCCTGTCCTCCACTGCTCTGTTTAAATCTTGCAATCCCATACCCATGACCTCCTTAATAAAGTCCATCCATCTAGCATGTGGCCTTCCTCTCTTCCTACTTCCCTCCACCTTCCCCAGTATTATTGTTATTTCCAAAGAGTCCCTTCTCATGATGTGTCTGAAGTTCAACAGTCTTGGTTTGGTCATCTTGGCTTCCAGGGAGGTTTCCGTTTTGATCTGTTCTAGGACCCACTTGTTTGTGCTTTTGGCTGTCCATGGGATCCTCAGCACTCTTCTTGAGAACCACATCTCAAATGAATTGGTTTTCTTCCTATCATCCTTCTTTACTGTCCAGCTCTCTCATCCATACATGGTAATAGGGAATACAATGGCTTGTATAATTCTAACTTTTGTGCTGAGTTGTATATCTTTGCATTTAGAATTTTTCTAGTTCTAATAATAATAATAATAATAATAATAATAATAACTTTTATTTCTATACCGCCCTATGGCGAACCAATCTAGGCGGTTTACAACAGTTAAAAGAACAACAAAGATAAAACAGTATATTCCTTCCCCCCTTAAAACATTATTAAATCGGATATCAATTAAAACAATAGCAGATTCATTAAATATAAAATTTAAATACAAGCCGATAAAAACAAAACAGACCAAAAAACAAAACAAAACACCCCACCACTTCCATTTCTTGGGGCTATAGAGGCACTGTAGAGGGGGAGAGGAGAAGAGATCCTGAGGCCGGGATATTTAGTCCTAGGAGTCTTCTCCTCAGCCCTACAGCTGGTGTTGCTGCTGTGCTGCTGAGGGTTGCCTTTTTTAAAGGCACCAGGAGATGGAGGGCAGTCCCAAGGCTCCCTGGAGTCTTCTCCTCAGCCCTACAGCTGGTGTTGCTGCTGTGGGTTGCCTTTTTTTAAAGGCACCAGGAGATGGAGGGCAGTCCCAAGGCTCCCTGGAGTCTTTTCCTCAGCCCTACAGCTGGTGTTGCTGCTGTGCTGCTGAGGGTTGCCTTTTTTAAAGGCACCAGGAAATGGAGGGCGGTCCCAAGGGTCCCTGGAGTCTTTTCCTCAGCCCTACAGCTGGTGTTGCTGCTGTGCTGCTGAGGGTTGCCTTTTTTAAAGGCACCAAGAGATAGAGGACAGTCCCAAGGCTCCCTGGAGTCTTCTCCTCAGCCCTATAGCTGGTGTTGCTGCTGTGGGTTGCCTTTTTTTAAAGGCACCAGGAGATGGAGGGCAGTCCCAAGGCTCCCTGGAGTCTTTTCCTCAGCCCTACAGCTGGTGTTGCTGTTCTTTCATAGGCACCCTCTCCATTCTTAGTCTTCTTCTAATTTCCTGACTACAATCCCCATTTCTATCAATGTTTGATCCCAGGTATGATAATTCTTTTACTATTTCTATTTCTTCATTGTCTTGGTTGAACTTGTGAAGGTCCTTGGTGGTCATTATTTTTGTTTTCTTTATGTTCATCATTTCTTCTTTGATCTTCCTTATCAGGTGTTCCAGGTCTGTAAGGTTTTCTGCTAGTATTATGATGTAATCTGCATATCTTAGATTGTTGATATTCTTTCCTCCTGCTTTCACTCCTCTGTCTTCTGCATCCAAGCCTGTGTCTAAGGGTGAAAAGATGCAGCCCTGTCTGACCCCTTTGCCAATTCTGTTTCTCCATGTTCTGTTCTGACAGTAGCCTCTTGTCCTGAGTACAGGTTCCTCATCAAGACTATCAGATGTGCTAGCACTTCCATGTCCTTAAGGGTGTTCCATAGCCTTTCATGGTCTATGCAGTCAAAGGCTTTGCTATAGTCTGTAAAGCACATGCTGATTTTCTTTTGGAATTCCCTGGTGCACTCCATTAGCCATTGTATGTTTGCTATGTAATCCCTAGTGCCTCCTCCTTTCCTACTTGGACCTCTGCAACATGTATACTATATCAACATACTATAGAACAAACTATTTGGATATCTGGGCATTGTTTTCAATGAGTCTCTCTAGGGAGGGAGCAAAGCTGAAAGCTGACCAAATAGCTGGAGCACTGATGAAATTTTATTATAATCAGGGTGGTTAGCTGATTGAACCTGGTTTAAAAATTTTCAATAGGAAAGTAATTGAACAGATACTTTATGGTTCAAAAATTTGGGACTTAGATATCAGTACTTGAAAAGCTTTGGAAATATTACAGAACAAATTTCTCCAAAAACTTTATGCTCTACCAACTGGAATTCCTGCAGCTTTTTTGTGTACTGAATCTGGCTGCCCATTAGTTAAAACAAGAGTAGATTGTGCATAGATAAAGTACTTCAAACAAATTGCCACCTTATCAACCAATCATCTCCCAGTATTGTGTTACATGGAAATGTGTAACAACCAGCTTTGGAAATCAAGCCTTCAAGTTCTTTTACCTCATTATCACTTCTCTGAGCTGAACTCTTTCTTTGGCATGGATAAGAGGCCAATAAGAGACTGGCTATTCTGGATAGATTCAATAAGAGATTTATAGTCCATTAGGACCTCAAAATTTTCCCCATGGTTCTCATTTTTGAAAACAGAACATTCTAGAGCCAGATATTTTAGCAAACTCAAGCTGTCTACTTTAAGAATTGCATTCACTGAACTATGATTTCAAGTAATGCCAACTCCAATTCTAAATGGACGCTATAACAAAGTGCTATTTGAAAACAAACAATGTATCTGCAGTCAGTCTCAGGTGGAGGACATTCTTCATTACATGCTAATTCATCCTATGTATAGCAATTCTAAAGAGAAATTCCTAACACCCTTGCTGACAAATGGAAGTGGGAGCTCTCTTGCAGATTTGGTTCAATTTCTTTTGAGTGATACCAATGAGCGATACCAAAGTGGCTCTTTTTGCTATGGCTGCAAAAAGATTAGGAAGAAAGAGTTAAATAAAATTGCCATAAATTGCCATGGAGGCTCAAAGTATTAATTATATTTTAATGATGGCAATGTACAAGTTTAGCGATATTCAGGAAAGGTTTTTATCTTATATCAGTAATAATTTTAACTACAGTTAAATGATTGGATGACTTTTGCTCTTTTGTACTTTTGTGCCTTTTGTTTCAAATGTCTTGTATATTTTGATAGGCTTTTTGTCATGGCCTTTGGCTAGCACAATAAATGATCTGATTGAGTGAATCAAAGTTTCACCTGAAATCTAAGCAAGTAGAAATGATTCCCTCAAGTCTGACACAAAATAGGTGCTCTAACAATGCTTATTTACACCCCAGGTTTGTAAGCCTTTAAGCTGGAGAACAAACACGCACAAAAAAGCTAAACCATTCATACAGTAGGGAAGTATTACAGGATGGCAGGATTAATAATTAAATAATTAATTAAAGATCAGGCCTGTCTTAAAGTAAGAAGAAGGCCCTCCTCCATGCCATCTGACATCATCCAGCCTCAGAGGGAGCAAAAGGCAGGCCCAGCTCCATCAGGCCTGGCCTAAAGTAAGAAGATGAGCCCTCCCTCCAGTCCATCTGCCATGATCCAGGCCTCAGAGGGAGAGAAGAACAGCTGAACTTGTTCCCCTTCCCCACCACAATTCCCTTCTCCTTTTGTGTCATGTCTTTTTAGATTGTAAGCCTGGGGGCAAGGAAATGTCTAATTAACTATCTGTTAGCCACTCTGAGAACCTTTGTGGCTGAACAGCAGGTATAAATTAAATAAATAAATAAATAAAATCAATTTGCCAACCATCTTGTAAATGTGTGTGTGTGTGTGTGTGTTTGCATGCACATATTCACAAAGTGGGTGGCAGAAGGAAATTACCCTCAACACTTTTCTCATAATTGTTAGCAAATTCAGTGGCACATCTTTTTTCCATTTCTTTTTGCACAAAGCTTTTTGTGCTCCTGCTGAGAAAAACATATTAGCCAAATCCCACAAGGCAGACTATAGTCACAATTACATTTCTGAGGCCAGATGTGCTAGCAGATCAGGCATCTGGGGAGACTGTGCATTTTGGAGATGCACACATGAGCCTCTGAGAGACAGAGAAAGAATAGCTTATGATTGATCCATTGCCAGAGTACTTGTCTATAATGTTCAAACATTAGACCACATTTAACTTTTGTCCCATCTACAAGGAAGAATAATGGTGAAGTGGGGAATCTTTCAAGGCTTTTGATTCCCTCCCTGAATAATTATCTTCCTTATATCTTTATTAAAATGATGAATCTATTCTCTTTCTCCTCTCTCTCTCTCTTGGTATATGTGCATCTCTTTTGGCCACAATCCAGAATGGTGAGGTGAACTTAAAAGTTGCTGTATGGTCTGAAATGTGGTGGATTTTCTTATTAAAAGGCTGTGGGGATGCTTGTTGTAGGTGCTGGTTTTCCAAGTACTATGGGAATGATTTCTATAAAAAGCTGAAATGGAAAACTTAAAAAGAAACATTTGTCTTTACTATATTCCTGTAAAAGATACCTTCCCATAAAAGATACCTCTCCCCTCCTTTGTAAAAGATACCTTCCCATAAAAGATACCTCTCCCCTCCTTTGTGTGACATTTTCTATTTTAGAGTTGACAATTTTGAATCCAGTCATTTGCAAAAACAAAAACTACACAGTATTTCAACATCTCATTGTCAATATATATGTACTAGTCCGCTTTTATTTATTATGATCCAAGATGGCCCACCCAAAAACAAGGCAAGCTAGACCACAGAAACCCACTGTGAAACCTTGGGCAAGTCATGCTCTCTCAACCTCAGAGGAAGGCAATAGCAACCCCCCTCTGAACAAATCTTGCCAAGCAAACCCTGTGATAGGTTTGCCTAGGGTCATCAAAAGTCAGAAATGACTTGAAGGTACACAACAACAGCAACAGCAACAAAGCTAGACACATGCAATTCAATTACACTCCTTCTGTTTCACTGCACAACCTAGTACTGAGACAATAAAACCACCCAGAACATCAGATTTCAAATAGAAATTCCCACCCACCCACTCATGTGTGAGATGAAACATTTTAATTTTCTCATACTTCACCTGTGGGGAGAACAATAAATATATTTCCCATCCTTCTCCAGGCCAGAGAAGAATTTTGTCAGCTATGTGCACCCACAATGCTCAGCACTGTACTCCAGCGCCACATCTCAGAAGAGTTAATTTCCATCTTGTCTGCTTTCTTCATTATTCAGCTTTCACTTCTGCACATGGCAATAGGGAATACAGTGGATCGGATAATTCTAACTTTAGTGTTCAGTTGAATATCTTTGCACTTTAGGATCTTGTCTAGTTCTTTCATAGCTGCCCTTCCCATTCCTAGTCTTCTTCTATTTCTTCATTGCAGTCAATTCTTTAAGTATTTCTTTAGTTCTTTAATTATTTTGATTTCCTCATTGTCTAGGTTGAAAGATGATAATGCTAGGGAAGGTAGAGATCAATAGAAAAAGATGGAGAGAACACACCAGATGGATAGACCCAATCAGGGAGGTCAAGTCTTAAGCAGAGCAGTGGAAGAAAGGAGGGCTGGGAGAGGTCTCATCTACAGGGTCACCATGAGTCAGGGATGACTCCAGGGTAGTTAACAAGAACAAACAGCTAATGAATCTCTGATGGCTCTGATGACTTCTTCTCCCTTGTGAAGCACTCTAACAAAGGACTGATTTACATACAGTCAGATGGGTCAGGAAAGAAGGTACTTAAGCCTTTCCTTTCTATTTTTCTGCCCTATCCCTATCCAGCATCTTTATTTTTGTAGGTTCCTTGATTGTGTAACACTTGTACATTCCATATTCTTTCTCCAGAGTATGTCTTCCATACTTTCAATAGTTTGTCTTAATTAAAAATCATACAAGTGTGGAACTCATGGTTTTTCAAATACAACACATTGCTTTACTGATTTAAACTGGAGAACCGTTTCTCTTGAATATATACTTCTGCTTTGCCAAATCACAGTCCAAAGACTTAATTGTAAATATAGTACATGTGTGTTTATTCATTGGTGCCTGAGGTTAACTTCATATATTGTAAGTACTGGCTTAATTACATTTACCATTTGAAATATCAAATGTGGTGTTAGTAAACTGAGTGTTAACTTTCTAAGACTGAAAACCTCTATATATGCTTCTATCAAACACAGCAGAAAGTGTTACTTCCAAATAAACATGCATGAGATTGCAGTGTTAAGAGTTATGCTTTCAAAAAGAATCAATCAGCTTACTACACAATCAACCACAGCAACACATCAAGATTATCTACAATCTTGTCAGAGAGAAAGAGAAATAGAGTGATCACATGGATGTTTAAGTGGTACTGTTTGGGATATGGGTTTACAGTGGCAGAAGTAATTGACACTTGAGGGTGCTGTAGCTCTATGTTCTCTCTCTTTTATCTACTTCTTCCCAAGTTCCCATATTTAGAAGCATATTGTAAATTGCTGACAAAAACAATTTAAAAGCTCAGGCCATTGCATCAAGAGTCTGTGCCCCTAGCATGGAATCAACAACAAAAGAGAGAAATATTTTTGATGCCAAGCAGTCAATGTGCTGACAACATTTGGGAGGTTCTTCTGAACCACTTGCCTTTTTATTGAGGATTAGTCATAAACCATAACATCCAGAAGATTCAGGAGACAGAATCAAGATACCTGGGACTAATGGATAATCTCAAATGCTTATATATTTGAATCAGATATAGATTTTTTTTTGTTAGGCTTCATAATATTGGCTTGAAACCTGGAATTGTAACAAAACATATGAATGTTACACTTTGTTTTTTTTCCTTCTCAGGAAGACACAGAGATGTGACTGATACTCCTCAGAAATTCACTGAGGAAATTTCCAAGTATTGGTTAAAAATAAATTGGAAATCTTTTAATAATAACATAATAGTAATATTTATTTCTTACTTGTCTCTCCCTATGGATCAAGGTGGAGAACAACAACAATTAACAGTCACATTTACATCAACTAAAACACATCAGTTAAAATACACATCAGTTTAAAAGGTCATATAAGTTATACACATATTAAAACAATCCACATTTAAAATTCATCATTTATAATTCAAAATTTAAAAATAATATGGGTAAGCCTGCCAGAAGAGACTAGTCTTTAATGCTTTCTAAAATTCAAACAGCATATTCAGCTGTTGAATCTCTTCTGTCAAAAAAGTTACTTATTTTAAATGGATTTTAAATTGCAATTGCTGTCTTCTCATTCTAATGTGAAATGGAGCAGGGATGGTTGAGTAGCACAGCCAGATTTACTCTCTAAATCTTGATTTCTTGATTTCTTCATGTTACCTTATTTCTGGATTTGGATGGCTGAAAGTTTACATTGTGTTATCCCAAGAAAGAAAGGAGAAAAATAACATTTGACTCTCAGATTCTTTCCCTCCCAAAACTAATTCCATAGAATTGTCCTCCCACTGGCATTCATCTGGTCTCAAAGCTTCACTGAAAGAAAGAGGAGAAAAACCTACCGCTGAAGAAGTCTTTTCAAGGGGGGGGGGGGGGAGGATAAATTTCAAATAGAAAAAAGAATCAGCACCTACACATGTTGGGCAGTTATGAATGTATTATCTAGAGTTACATACTTGAGATTGTTTCATATTCTTGATCCCTATGTAGCCCTTAGTTTATGGGCTTAGGGACTTATGAAAGTCCCCTAGTCCCTACTTACTGGGTAGCAGCTACTGTGATCAAATGAGGATCTGTACAGCTGCTAATAATAATAATAATAATAATAATAATAATAATAATAATAATAATAATTTTTATTTTTATCCCACCCCTCTGCAGCACAATTGGGTCGGCATACAACAAATTAAAACAACATCATGAGTTAAAACAAACCAAGGATCCCCTTGGGAGATGTGATGGTCACATCTCCCTTCATGCAAGCAATCTCCAGGGCAAGGAAGAATAGCAACAAGTGTCCTGGTTCTACTTATCACACTGGAGATTACTTATGGGAGGGAGTGGACATGACAGACAGCTGCTTCCTGATTGACAAGGGAATAGAACCCTGTGGATTGCAGCAGCTGCTTCCTGGTAAATGGAAGTAGGTGGGATTGGGATGGGAGTCACTATGTAGCAATGCGTTTACACAT
This sequence comes from Phrynosoma blainvillii, assembly GCA_026167975.1. Classification (NCBI taxonomy): domain Eukaryota; kingdom Metazoa; phylum Chordata; class Lepidosauria; order Squamata; family Phrynosomatidae; genus Phrynosoma; species Phrynosoma blainvillii. Next base: position 234,314,754 of record JANUYF010000003.1, on the reverse strand, counting down.
ACATAAATCTCCAAAAGAATTCCAGCTAGTGTCATTTAAGCTGCCCACCTTGCCAGCTTTAAGTTACATTCTGATACATGGCTCTGCTGTTACCATGCATAGGTGCCCTTAAAGCAAAGGCTTGAATTTTCCTATTGAAATCATAAAATAGGTATGCAGGACATACAAGTGTCTTTGGCATTGGTTCACTGGCACTTGTTCACTTGTTCATCTAGTTCACTGGGTAAGAGCCAGACTTAGACATACTTAGATCAGACTTGCTGAAATCAATGGCATGCAAGTTTGACATAATGTCCGGAAAAGTGGCCAGCAGCTTATAGCAACAGCCTTAGTTACCAGGTAGAGGGTTGCAACCAAGACACAGAGTTTGAGACAAATAAAATCCAAAGTGTACAAAGCAAAGCCCTTAGGGTATAACAAAGGGTTCAGAAGTCCAAAGAGCTGGGGTCATCAATCCATCCAATGGTCAGGGTTCCAGAGAGCAGCAAGGTCAGTCAAAGGTCCAAAGATTCAATCCGAAGAAACTGGCAAACAAGGAGTCCACAATAAGAGTGCTTTCAACTAAGAATATCAGTTAACCTCTGACAAAGGTTCTGGCATTCTTCTCAGGCTTTTATCTCTAGCATGTCATAGTGTAGCTGCTTCCTTATTACTTTTTTCTCATAAAGCCTCCCAGAATGATGCAGCCCTGCCCTTTCTGAACTTTGCTCACTCTAAGAAGGCACAGGTAAGTTGGCCTCCTCCTCTTCCTCATTGCCCAAGTTAGCAGGAGACTCTGCTGCCTGGGTGCCAGGATCTTGACTGTCCTCTTTGGCATCAGTCTCAGACAGACAATGAGGAACTGGAGTAGGCTCAGTGTCGGGTTCCTCCATCTCTCTCTCCTCTTCCAAGTCCTCAGCTGGGCATGCCTCCAGGCTGGGCTTGACACATAAGTACCATAGCTTTCAATGGATCTGCTCTGAATGTGATTGAATCTAGGTCCAGTTCTCAGTGTCTGTACTGCAAAGGTGCTGACTACTTTGGAATCAAATTCATTCCTCATAATCTATAAAAAAAAAAAGACAAGCACAGAGGAAACAATTTAAACTTACTGTTGCTCTTCTCCAAATAAATTCTCCAAATTCTCCTTCTCTGAATAAATTCACAGCATAGTATTATGTATCTCTGCTCAGAAGTCCTGTTGAGTTCAGTGAAATTTATCCCCAGCGATGAGAATATCATCCTCAAAATATTCTGCATTTTCTTCTTGGCCTGTTGCAAAGTAAACTTCTGGGTAAACTCCAGTGAACAGTTCCCCACCCCCAAGCAGGTTACTCAGATAAAAATGTTGAAAGATATTTACCTCAAACCTTTTAAAAAGCTCTTAGGATAGTGATAGAGCCTCCAGATAGTTTAAAACACAAGAACAGCCAAAAGAATGTCCACTAAATATCAAGAACCAAAGGTTATAAGGCATCAGGATGCTGGCAGATGTCCCAGGGAATTGTTACTCTTCCTTGAGTTTCCAAATGGGGAGATAATACTAGGAGAACCAAATGTTCTATATTTATAAGGTGGCTTGAAAGCAAGGATAGCACACTTTGGAGCCCTGAGGGCCATTCCATCTGATTTTTGTGTTCTCCAGATCACTGGAGGGTTACACCCATACTATCACAACTGCCATTTTGGGACAATGGAAGTGACATGCATCACTTCTCTTTATCTTCTGTCTACTTTTAATTATTTTTTCTTTACTGTGTTTCACATGGGCAGCCCCATGCCGTAGTCCTTCATTTTTTTCAGTAGAAAAAGGCTGTACAAGGACCATCGAGGGAGATTGGAGTTTCAAGAGCGGCATACCTCTGCATTAAAGCTTCGCTGAAATCTCCCAGCTGGCACCAGGGCTTACTGGGTCAGCACACAAACATTTGTATAGGTGCTGTGCTTGCATATACAACAGCACACACACACAAAAAAGAGGGGTAAGCAGAGATCCCTTGGAAGAGAGTCAGTGGTTGCATACTTCCTGTCCTTTGGAGGAAACACAAGGACTGGAAGGCCAGCATTATAACTCAGGAGTGTTCTTCTTGCTCAAGACCCTGGAAAAACAACCTTTGGGTTGGCAATGAGCCCTCCACAAGCTACAGCAGCTGCACAGGGCTGAAAATCTCCCCATACTATAGATAAGTCTGTATGGCTAGTGAGATCTTGTGGGAATGGCAGCAGCCAGTGCTGCTATTGAGCACATTTGCCATTTGTCCAGATATCAAACATTTATTCTTCCCCAAATTTGAGTTGCCATATTTCTGGTTATGTAGTTTCTACCAGAAGCTGGGCCCTTGTGTCCATTTCTACAATCACCTAATCTAGAAACATTATTGTATTCTTTCCAACCTTTGCCTGTCTTGCTTTTGTCACATTACATGTGCCCATTCTCTCATCTCAGTTTTTTGGTCCCTAAAATCTCAGGCAATTGGATGTTACTAACTTGGCAATGCTTGAGACCACAGTCCTGGTAATTATATCAGGAAAGAAAGAAACTATTTTTCTGTCTTTCCTGACAGCTCTGTAGCCTGTGTAGAAGCTCATTGTTACTTAAGAACTGTGGGGACACATGAGTCATAAATTAGTCACAGATCATAAGGCACACAAAATCTTTTATTTGTGTAATATTTACAAGGTTTGGTGCCATACCTAATAATCATAAGTCTCAAATAAAAAAAATGCAAAGCCAGTGGTGTCATGAGGGGGGGGGTGTTGGCCCACACTGGGTGACATCCCAGAAGAGGAGTGGTACCCAGTTGGGCCCACCCCAAGCTGGAGGATGCCTCTTCTGCACTCCTTGCAGCCATGCTGCTGCAATGCTGCTCTCCTCCTGAGGAGAATGACACCAGGGCAGCAAAGAAGAGGGCTGAGTGTGGTTCTCCCAGCCTTGCTACCATGGTGTCACTCTTCTTGTGAGGAGAACAGTGCAACAGAAGTGAAGGATAGGCTGTGCATGGCCCCACGGTCTCAGAGAGCAGCCTGCAGCAGCAGCAGCAGAGAAGGGGAAAATGCACAGCTGCCTCCAGAAAGCCCTGTCCCCACCTGGAGCCCTGCACTTGCTCAGAAGCCCCACCCCCTGCACCTGGTGACACTGTGGGTAGGATGCCACTGCACAAAGCACAAGTGACACGCCCTCCAACTGTCTTGATTTAGCAGGGTCTTCTTGTTGTTGTGGGCTTGTTGTTGTGTGGTGACCCTACGGCAAACCTATAATGGGATTTTCTTGGGAAATTTCTTTAGTGGGGTTTGCCATGGCCATCCTCTAAGGCTGAGACCGTGTGACTTGCCCAAGGTCACCTAGTGAATTTACATGCAGGGCCAGCCTCTTTAATCTTCTGTTGTCTCACTTTTTCAGTTGTTTTTAAAATGTCCCAGCTTCTTTCTTTTACTCTCACTTTCCACCTTTGTCTTCAGCTTATTTCAATTGTTGAAAACTAACTTCAAAGTGCAAAATTATCATATATAGTCAACTATAAGTTGACCTCATGTATAATTCAAGAACAGGTTTTGGGGGCAAAATTATGGATTTTGATCTGCCCCATGGATAAGCTGAAGAACATGTAACAAAGAATGAAACAAGAGGAAAACAAGGCCAAATAACAGCATAACTGTTTGTGTTCACACTAAAAGCTGGATGGATGAGACAGTAGAGGGGAGTCCATTCTTCCAGGACAGATTACATGCTTGTCTTTCATCAGGTTCCTTTTTTTTGGGGGGGGGGGAGCAATAAGAGTTAAAGAACAGTACTCACATTTATCTATGGATATGTCAACTCAGTTTTTTTTGGGTTAATTTTTGGACTAAAATTTTTAGACTTATACATTAGCTTATACAGTACTATTCACTCAATTAACTCAGAAAGGAGGAGAGGGGAGGAGAGGAGAGGAGAGGGAAGAATCTTGCCCATCGCACTAGGCTCAGACAAAGGCAAATTGCTGCAGCCTCTCCTAGTTTGTATGTTTTTCCACATTAATCATTTTTGCCAATTTAACCACAGGTGTCCTGGGTTTCATCCATGAGATGTCAGAGTAAGTGCTGCTTCCTGAAAAATCTCAGTGCTTTTGCCATTGCTAAAACAGTAGTTCCACAAACATAAAGAAATTTTATATTAGGATGAATTGTTGTACTGTATTAATGGTACTGTAGAAACAACTTCTGCAGGCATGCTTTCCAAATGTTAATTTTATGAGTTAATGTGGTGACAGAACTGTTAGAAATGCAAACCAAATGAAGCCAAGAAAACAGATAGCCCAATGTAGAAGTTTAACGGCATTTATGTTTTATCAATTCTATTGAGCCAAGAATAATATTTCACAAGATGTCCCGCCAGTATAACAAAGAGCCATTATCTCTAAGAAATGCATTAATGAGATGACATATATGAAGATAGTGTTGTAAAAAGCATTATAATTATTAAAGGCATTATGGCTTTGTGCCTTGACAGTTATTCTCTATTTCTTTAGAAAGAGAGTACCTAGGTCCAAATGCTGCAAATTATTTAGAGCCCCAATTGCTGATGAGACATAGAAATATTTTCAGTGGATCATCTCTTATTTAATCAGATGAACATTAGTTGGCTTTAAATAATGTGAGAGGCATCATAGTTTAGTGGTTTGAGTGTTGGACTAGTTGGGTAGTCTTGGGCAAGTCACAATCTCTCAACCTCAGAAGATGGCAATGGCAAACCCCCTCTAAAGATACTTGCCAAGAAACCCATATGATAGGGTTGCCTTAAAGTCACCATAAGTCAAACATGACTTGCGGACACGCAACAACAAAAGTTGCTTATATTTGATTCATAGCCCATCTTTCAGCTACAGCTGAGGCTTACGTTTGCCTTGATTAGATGTAATAGTTGCATCTAAAAGATTATATGAGGCATCTAGATTTATAACATTTCTATAATTATGAAAAATATTGCAAATAAATACATTTGATGAAGTGTACAATGTCCACAGAAAGGTATGCTATAATACGAGTTGTCACTTCCATAAAGCTCTTAGTTGTTATATATATTTTTTAAAAATGGAGCTATACCGCTGGTTTAAATATGCAGGTGTCCCTCCTGATTTGTGGGGGATCTGTTTGGGACCACCACCACCCCCGCAAATCCAGATGCAAATATTAAAGTTCCAATTGGTTACAGTGGGGCCCGTTTCTGCATGTGGTGCTGCACTTGGGCACATGCACCATTTTGTCCTTTCCCACTTGCCGTCCCTGAAAGAGTGAGACCATGGACTCCAAGTCTGTGAATGGGGAGGGACACCTGTACATAATGAAGATTACCTCTGTTAGAAAAGTTATAAAATGAATGACTTCTGGCTAGTGAGAGGAGGGCACAAGGCATATTTCATAGGAGCTCCCAAGAAATGCTGCTCTGCCCTGCTGTTTTTTTTTTCTAATTAAAATCTGGAAAGCTGAAATAATAACAAAGACAAACAAACCCTTTTGGAATAAAGGCCTCTGTGGCTGAGGGTCTGTCTGTTTTTCCTTCTCTGCCCACTACCACCAGAAGCAGAGGGTGGAGAGTGGATCCAATTCAAAGCCTTGGCCAAAGTGGCTAGCCCAGCTGCACAGCAGCAACTACTTTAGTGGTAAAAATGCCAATGCCAGCTTTTTTATTTTTTACAAAAATAAAGCAACTGAATTAAAAGAGGAGAGTAGACCATCTTGAAGCTGAGTCAATTAAATACCAGCAAGTCACAAACCCTATGGACAGGGGGGCAAAAGAGATGGTAAGGAAGAATAGAAAAACTTTCTTTGGCAGTGAAGAAACAGAGTTGAAAGGAATAAAGAGAGAGGTGAGAGCAAAGCTAAAGAGTGAAGAAAGCAAGATATGTAATGAAATGAAGTTAAAATTAAGACCAAAGATCAGGAATCAAAAGGACAGGAACTAAGGTAGAAAAGGGAAAGGAAAGGAAGGAGAAAGTTTCATTTTATCCTAGTAAGCTGGACTTGACTTAAACTTTTATTTTTGCTTTAATACTTTTCCTCTATACTTGAAAACAAAATTGGTGAAAAATATACATTGAGTCAGACTGGAAAAAATACAGTAAAGAAACAGATAATTAAAAAGGAAACGTACTCAAGAGTCAATTAAGAACAACAGCAGAAATTAATAAATCCAATTTAAAAAGGCTACAAAAGTCTTAAAGACAACGCAAAAATGGCTGTCTCAATGAAAAAAGCTGCAACAGTAGCAACTCAAGCAGTAGGAGTAAAGGAAAGAAAAAACAAACAAACAAATATATAAATAAATAAAAAAGGGGGGGGTAGTAGTTTATGTCTCAAAGAAAATCCAATCCAAAGGAATCTTTAATGATGGGAAAGGCCTTTACATTGGTATAGAACTAACGATACATGAGAAGAAAATTATTTTGGTAGCGATCTATGCCCCACAGAAAAAGAAAGCAAAAATCTATTTAAAAGTCAGTGAAATCTTACAAGAATATACTGAAAAAGAATCATAATTTGTGAAGATTTAAATGCTGTAATTGATCCTCAATCCTCAATTGATCCTTTACTTACTAGTAAAAAAAATCCAAGAAAAACAAGGACAGCTTCCTAAAACCTTTTTTACAATGATGCAAAGACATAAGGCCTTTACAGACTGCCAGAAATAATGCATCTTGAGACCACTTTAACTGTCCTGGGTCAGTGCTAAGGAATCATGGGAACTGTAGTTTATTGTGGCACCAGAACTTTCTGACAGAGAAGGCTCAATGCCTCAGAAAAAAAATACAGTTCCCATGATTCCCTATTAGCATAACCCTATTGTTATGACAATGAAAATTTTGGAAACTGAATTTAGATGGCAATTGCAAGATTATCTGTTGCAAAATTTAAAAAAAATGTGAAGAAGCTAAACAAAAACTGAAAAATTACTTTATTATAAAAATTATGAAACAAATTAAACTCTTGCAAAAACAGTAGTCAATGGAGAATCTAGAAAAGATTACAAAATAATAAAGTGAGTGAAGGTAAAACAGTTTCAAAATGCAAATAAAATAGGCAAGTGGCTTTCATGGAAATTAAGAAAAGAAGGGGACAAAAAATGATTACAAAAATTCAAAGTGGTAATAAAATTTACACAGAGCAAAATAAAATCAAGGAAACATTTCAAAATTATTTCCAAAAAATATTTCAAACAAAGAAAAAAAAAAGAAATTTTTGAAAAGTATTTAAATGAAAGCAACATCCCAACATCAAGTGAAGAACAAATATGTATGTTAGATCAACCAATAATGATAATGGAACTAGAGGAAGTTATCCAAACAACCAAGAATGACAAAATGCCAGGACCAGATGTCTATACAGCAAGATACTATAAAACTTTTAAAGAAGAAATTGGATACCTTATTGACAATGAACAACATTAAAGAAAGCAAAATACCAACAACCTAGTAGGTTGATATTAAACAAAGGGAAAGATAATCTAAATCCAAACAGTTACAGACCTATATCTCTCTTAAATGTGGATTACAATCTTTTTGTGCATATCATTGCTAGTAGACTCAAAAAAGTATTAGTGAAGTTTATATCGGTTGAACAGTGTGGCTTCCTCCTAGTTAGGCACTTAAAAGATAACATCAGCCATGTGATAAATTTAATAGAGTATTTTATTTTCTCAATGGAAAGAAATTAGCTGTAATTCTATTGGATTTAGAAAAAGCCTTCGATAGCGTAGATTGGGATCATATGATAGAAGTTCCGAACTGAATGAAAGTAGGATCAAATTTCTTAAATTGGATAAAATCTATTATAAGAAACAAACAGCTAAAATAGTAATTAATGGATTAAGAACAAAACCTATCAAGAGCCTTGGCAGAGAATTTAGCTGTAACTCTAGAATGTCCATTGTGCAGTATGGGATGCCTAATGAAACAGTTGGAGAAATTTGAACAAATATCAGGATTAAAGATAAATAAAGAGAAAACAAATGTAATCACACAAAAATATGACTAAAGCAGAAAATCAAGAAATGAAAGAATTGTCTGGATTTAATATAAACCAAAAAACCAGATATTTGGGGATAACAATGACAAATAAAAAAATCTGATTTACTGAGGAATAATTAATTATGGAAATTATGGAATGAAATGAAATAAGATTTTAAAAATTGGAGTGACTTAAACTTAACGTTATTAGGCAGAATTTCAGCAGTGAAGATGAATATCTTACCAAGAATTCTTTTCCTCTTTTATTCCATACCAATAATTAAAAATAAGAACATGTTCCAAGATTGGCAAAAATAAATGTCTGAATATATCTAGGCTGGAGAAAAGCCCAGAATCAAACAAAAGTACATGCAAGATGTAGTAAATAGGGGTGGTTTTGTGGTACCAAATCTAAAACTATACTTTGAGACCTGTGCCTTTACATGGCTAAAAGACTGGCTGAAATTAGAAAATAGGAAATAAGAAATAAGAAAATAAGAAAATAAGAAAGCTCAGAACTCAGATTCGGTTTACATACATTTTTATTTTACAAAAAAGTACAGGCAAATCAAGATTTCAATGGCCACTTTGTTAGAAATGTAATATTTAAGGTATGGATTTTTTTTTTAAAAAAAGAATATGCACCAAAATTCCAACATGGGTATCCCCACATGAAGCTCTATATCGATCAGACCCACTGAGAAAAGAAAACTGGATAAAATATAGTGACATGTTACAAAAAAATTGATAGCAATTTGGAAATGAAAACTTTAGAGTAAATGAGGATAGAAGGAAGGGAATGCAGTTGGTTCCTCTACCAGAAATTAAGATATAAATACATAATGGATAAAAAATTAACAGGAATAATAGATGCAAAAACAGAACTAGCAGAAATAATCTGGTCAGAGAAGCCTGCACTCCTATCTAGGATGTATAAAAAAACTACTGGAAATATTTACAGAGGAATAATTTATAAAAGAAAATATGATTGCATGGGCCAGAAACTGTGGAAAATCAATTGAATTAAGCCAATGGGATTGATGCTGGAATGCTGAATTAAAATATTCTGCAAGCCAAGATGGCAAAGAAAACTACTATAAAATTTTATATAGGTGGCATCTCTCCTCTGATAGACTAAGTAAAATATATGGAAGAAGGAAAGGCCAATGTTGGAAATGTGAAAAAGAAAAGAGAACATTTTTCCATCTATGGTGGACTTGCATAGAAGCAAAGAAGTATTGAAAAAAAAATCTATATAAATATAAATGAAATATTAATAAATTGGAATATAGACCTGAAGCATTACTACTGAGTATGGCAATTAATGAAAATGAGAAGAAATATGGGAAAATCATGTATTATATGTTGACAGCAGCCAGACTAGTTTGTGCAAAGTACTGGAAAATAAAGAAGGAAATTCAGTTAGATGTGGCAAATAAAAAAAATTGATATGATGGATATGGATTTACTGTCCCATGAAATAAATGAAAATAAACAAGAAAACATAATAGATAATTGGGAAAAAAAGTGTATGAATATCTGAAAAAACAAATGGGAAAATAAAATAAGTACATGTATGATGGAAGAATTTTTAAAAGGGGGTCAAAACTCCTCTCCAGGGGAAAAATGTAATATCTAGGAAAGGACATTTTGAACACTTTAAATAAGGCAATATTGTATTGAGGAATAGGTTAAACAAATACAAAATAAGAAAGAGATTAAATTTTATTAATATTTCTTTTGGCTTAAAAAAATTAAAAAAGTATATAGCTAAAATAAGATATAGATATAAATCAGTAGAAGGATGGTATCAGGAAGTAATGAATGGGATAAAGGATGTAAGTGTTGTATTGTTGTATGTAATGTCATTTCTATGTTTTATTTTGTTATAGGTTAGAATGGTTTGTCTTAGACAACATGATTGTATGAGTAAATGTATTTTTATATGGAAATAAACAAAAATAGGGGTGTGTTTTTCTTTAAAAAAAAGAAAAGTTGGAAAACCTACTTTTAGTTTTCAGAATTTCCTGTTGAAAATAGGTATTGTTGTTAGGTACTGTACAATCTTACATTATATAAATGCAATTTATTCCCCATTTTTTAAATCAAATTTTATTGATTCAAATGTTACCACAATACAACCAATCAATTCTTCCTGATTCATCTTACATTCCTTTCATAACATAACATAACATAACAATTCTTCCATCTTACATTCAACATACTTACATACTTACTTACATACATAAACATAACATCCAAACTACTTCCTTCATCCTGATTCATTTCCACATTATAATTAATTGCTTATCTTCTTTGTAATAGTATTCTATATTTTTGACGCTTCCTCTTCGACCTCGTTTTTTGGTTTATTTTTACTCATTTTTCCTATAAGCCGGCTTTTACTTTCTATCTTCTTTAAATCTTTACTCTTTCTTTCCCTTTGTTTAACTTATAATTTGAATATTCGACAGGAATTTATTCCCCATTTCTGTAAAATCTTTTCCCCATTTGATTTTAAATATGATAGCAATCTTTAACTATCTGAAGGGATGTCATGTAGAAAATGGAGAGAACTTGTTTGTTGGCACATTTTTGATCCAAAGTCTAGATGCTGAAGCTTGTGCACCAAGAACACACATCACAAAAAGCTCTGCTGTACAGTTCAGTGCAGGCTGGAGAACTCTTTCTCCCACGCACAGAAGCTGCAGAAATTACAACATGCTGAGTACTTTCAAGGAGGCTTTTAATCTTCATTCCGATATTTGCAATATCTCACACCAACTGACAAAATTCTCCACTCACTATATATCAAAGAAAAGCAGCTTCATTTATATACCTATGCAGTGTCTAAGCAGTTTACAAGTGTAAGCTCATTGCCTCCCAACAGCTGGGTACTCATTTTAGTGACTTCAGAAGGATGCAGGCCTGATTCAAGCCTGGCTAGTATTGAACTCACAACCCTGTGGTTTATGAGTGAGTGGCTGCAGTACAGGCATCTAACCACTGTGCCACCAGGGCTCCTATACATCAGCACCACCACACAGGGTATTGGAGCTCCTCCCTTATATACACATTCATTGCTGAAGCTTCTAGTCCAATCCCTTACTGGTGTGCAACACAGTTTCCTGTTCTCCATGTGGCATGACTTTCCAGTATTGAAGCCTGGTGATGCCATGTCCTGCCTGTGTGCCATCTTCTTCCTGTGACACAGGACCCTCCCAGCTGCTTGCTCAGCATGGCTGCCACATGACCTATAATAACCTTTTGCCTTTGTCCCACATTGTTTCATCTAAGACATCTTCCTCTAGATCAGGGGTAGGCAACCTAAGGCCCAGGGGCTGGATGCGGCCCCCTTGCCACTGCCGCCGCCACTGCCGCCCCCGCCGCCCCCCGCCATGATGATATTGATTATTGTTGTTATTACTTGTTCTTGGGGTTTTCTTGGCAAAATCTCCACAGGGGATTTGCCATGGCTTTTCTGGGGCTGAGAGATTGTGCATGCATATTTTTTAAAAAAATTATTTCTTTTTCTTTTTCTTTTTCTTTTTTATTTATTTTTGGTGCTTCGCCTCCCCAATTGTCTGAGGGACAGCAATCCGGCCCCCGGCTCAAAAAGGTTGCCTACCCCTGCTCTAGATGCATTCATCCTGACATTGTTTTTTCCTGCTCCAGAGATTAGACCAGGGGTAGGCAACCTTTTTAAGCTGGGGGCCGGTCCCGCGAAGTCCTCTGCTCCGCTGGGCCGAGGAGGGGGAATGGCGGCGCGCACATGCGCGCGCACCCCCGCCACGCGTGACCCCCCCCACGCACGCTGCTGGCGTCGCCACCGTGCATGTTACGCCACCATTTTGATTTCCAAAAGTACTCCTGCCCATGCGCAAACGCGTTGCGGCTGCCATTTTGGAAATCAAAATGGTGGCTGCGGCACACGCGGCCGCATGGTGGCCAAAACGCGCGGCGGCAGCAGCGGTCCACTTGGGCCGGTAAGTACGGGGACCTGGGCCTTAACCAGCCCGCGGGCCATAGGTTGCCGGCCCCTGGATTAGACCATGAACCATTGGACATTGTAACACACCAGAACAGGATCATAACAAAGTTAAGATGGATTTTAAAAAATTACCTGTTGTTTTGAATCTTCTGGGAAGTTATGGAGCCTCTGTTTCCATGCCGCAGCAGCTGTCTGCATGGGAGTCCCACTGGGCTGCTCTGAGCATTCACTGCCACAGCGGGTCACTCATTGTCCAGGAAAACTTGGTGAAAGGATGTGTAACCAGAAGATTTGTGTTGGTAGCAGAGGGAGGAATCTGTGGTGGGTGGTGCGGGACAGGCTGTAAGGGACCAGCTGTCACATTTTTGGCTGCAGTGCTTTATTATTTTTTTCCTGTCTGCATACCATACGAACATACACATTTCTGCTTTCATTATCAAACTGCCATTGGCTGGCCTTATACAGGTAGGAACCTTGCCAACATTCCCATACACTCCCATTGGCTAGTACAGGCAGGAACCATTCAATATATCAGCATATGAATGAGTGCCAGTTATATGCACAAATGCAGCACCCTTTTAAAAAATTCTGCTCAAGCCACTTGAACCTACTGGAGTTTCTTGAAAATTGTCGCTTCCAGGTGGGAAAGATCATGTGACTACTGGTCCCTTACAGCCTGTCCCACACTACCCACCACAAATTACTTCCTCTCCTACCAAAACAAATCTTCTGGTTACACATCCACTCATCCAAATTTTCCTGGAAATTCCAGAAAAAAAATATGAGATTCCTGTGAATTAGAGCCTTCAGATGCCTCAAGGCTCCACACCTGCCATGAATTGGTTAGAATGTCATGTGTCTGGATTGCCACAAATTCAAAGTGAGTGAGAGGTTTTTTTTATTTTTACCAGTGCAGGCAATTTCAGAGAGAGATCTGGCTGCAGAACTACTTTACTGGCTCAGATAGCCAGCATAAGTGCCAAAAGGGGGAAGCCTAAAGAGGGAAGTACTAGACTGAGCCAGATCCAAATCTTCTCTGGCCCAGGGTCACAGCCACAATGGCAACACAAAGTTATCTCCTGGGGAAGGTAGTTATACATAATTTCCAAACTCCCTAAATTGGGAGAGGACATAATACAGCAAAGCTTAGTAGGGCTGGAATTTGGCCATCTTCAAAAGTGTACGGTTTCAGGATGTAGAAACCAGGATGTCTTCTGAATCAGAGCAAAATAAACATTGTTATTGTTGTTAACTGCCCTTGAGTTGACTCTGACTCATGATGACCCTAGAGATGAGATTTCTCCAAGACCCTTTGTCCTCCACTGCTCTGCTCAGGACCTACAGGTTTAGACTGGTGGCCTCTCTGATTGAGTCCATCCATCTGGTATGTAGTTTTCTGTTGCTTTCTACCTTTCTTAGCATTATTATCTTTCCTAATGATTCATGCCTTCTTATGATGTGGCCAAAATACAACAGCCTCATTTAATCATTTTGACTTCCAGGGATAGTTCAGGCTTGATCTGTTCAAGAACTCATTTGTTTGTCTTCTTTGCCATCCATGGTATCCTCAGCACTCTTCTCCAGCACCACATCTCAAATGAGTTTATTTTCTTTCTGCTGTCTTTCGTCACTGACTAGCTCTCACATCTGTACATGGTGATGGGGAATATGATGGCTTGAATGATTCTCAGTTTATAGTTCAAAGTTATATATTTGTTCTTTAGGATCTTGTCCAGTTTTTTCATAGCTGCCCTTCCCAGTCCTAGCATTCTTCTAATTTCTTGACTGCAGTCACCATTCTGATTAATGTTTGCCCAAGGTATGGAAACTCCTTGACTATTTCAATTTTGTCATTTTCATCTTATTATCTTTCTTAACTGACCAGCTCTCACATCCATAGATGGTAATAGAGAGTACAATGGCTTGTATGATTCTAACTTTTGTGCTGAGTTGTATATCTTTGCATTTTAAAATATTTTCTAGTTCTTTCATAGCTACTCTTCCCATTCTAATTTTTTTTCTGATTTCCTGACTGCAGTCACCATTCTGATTAATGTCTGATCCAAGGCATGGGGACTTCTTGACTATTTCAATTTTGTCATTTTCTATTATGAATTATTGTAAATTTTCTGTGGTCATTATCTTTGTTTTCTTAACATTCAGCATCAAGCCTACTTTGACACTTTCCTCCTTGACTCTCTTCAATACAAGAGACACTATTTTTTCTCTCTGTGCCATTCTATTTAATGAAAGTTGGGCATCCATGGATTTTGGTATCCATGAGGGGTCCTGGAACCAACTTCTAGAGTTCAGTGTAACTGCTCTAGGTCTTTTTTGGTTTCTGCTAGTAGTGTTGTGTCATCTGCATATCTTAGGTTGTTAATTTTCCTTCTTCTGATCTTCACTCCTCCTGTCTCTAAGCCTGCACTGCATACAATATTTTCTGTTTCTCCATAATCAGTTCTGACATGAAACATGCATGAAATATTTCAGATCGTTAACTAAAATAGGTGAACAACACTAACAGCTGTACTATGAAGGACAATAGATTTTTTAATAATACCAATTTTTCATGATAGGAAAATGCACTTTGATAGGAAGCCTCCTAGATTTGGGGGTGGGGGTGAGTGGGTGGGTGGTATGTTGCTAATTGACAAGTTGTCCTGAACTTCCAAGGACTGAAGCATGCAGAAATAATCCACCTTGGTCTAAGATAGATCCAAATTGTCAAGCCCCATAATGTATTGAATCTGAACTAGCAATATGGTGGAAAGAGCATTTTTAGAGTTGTAGAGAATTGTAGAGATTCCTACAAGTCAGATTTAAATGGGAATAATGTGCTTTTTTAACTAGCAGGAACATTTTTTCACAAGCTGTTCCTCTCTCAATATTGTCAGTTTGGGGAATCATGACATTTTTGTCATGCTTAGTAATGTTAGCTGAATTTCTAGATGCTTTTATATGCCTGTACAAGGAGGGGTGTTTGTTATGCAACTGCTCATTGGATTCAAGTAGTAAAATCCACAAAACATGTGCTGACAACCAAGGAACCTATGTAAAGATCCAACTTAGCTACTGACTCTTTTGAAGGAACAGTACAAAGGGTCACTTTAATGTTGTGGGAATGATGCAAGTGCTTTATTTTTATTTATAAACATAAATAACAGGAGGTGTAAGGAACACTTCATACATTACATTTTTGTCCTTTGAATCATTCTTGTGCTTGATTCCTGTCATTGTTGCACAGTCTGAATGCTTGATACTAAACTATATAAAACATAATACAAAACATCCACCTTTTAAAAAAAACAAACAAACAAAAGAAAACCAATTTTCGAACTTTGATTTTTTTTCATACATATTTTTATAGGATTTTTTTAGACAAAGAGTACTCACAGGAACTCTTTTGCCAGGAGCTGTTCCTTCCTCTGAAATATAGCCTACAGCACCTGATATCCATTGGCAGTCTTCCATCCAAGTACTAGCCAGGACTGACACTGATTAGCTTCCAAGATCAAACGGGATCTGGTACCTTTAGGGTATTTAGGGGGCTATTCTTGGTATATTTTTTGTTGATTTTTATGTTTGGAGATTATCACATTAACTAATAATGTGACTGATCCCTGACAGGATACAGTAGCATTGTGAGTTGCTACCGGGTGTTATCAGACCTAAGTTGCCACTGTTGCTACTGGGTGACTGCAACCTGGCTGCATCCCAAGTCCCAGCTGCGCTTTGGGGGCTGTTTTCCAAAATGTGAGCTTGCAATTTGGAAAAGTGGCCTCCAAAGCATGACTGGGACTCAGGATGCAGCCAGGTTGCAGTCACCCAGCAGCAATGGTGGCAAATTAGGTCTGATAATACCTGGTAGCAACCTGCAACACGAAAGTATCCCATCAGGGAGCAGTTGCATTATTAGTTAATGCAATAATCTGTCACTACTATGTGCCTTCAAGTTAACTCTAACTTATGGCAACATTATCATAAGATTTTCTTGGCAAGATTTGTTCAGAGGAGGGTTGCCATTGCCTCTTTCTGAAAGACAAAGAAAGCATGACTTACCCAAGGTCACCAGTGCATCACCATGACTAGTGATATGTGAACCCTGGGCTTCCAGAGTCCTAGTCCAACAATATGTATCTCTACATGCATATTAAAATTAGCGATACTGCTGAAAGTGAAATTCAGTTGATTTGTCAAATCAGATGTTTGCATAATTTTCAAATATATAGCAAGTCATGATTTTGATCTAATGCAGTTTAATATTTTCATCATTCAACTAGAGCTTGATTATAAGTACATTTACATTTTTGATGCTGGCAAATTTGCATGACTAAGTACTCAAAATCATTCAGATGTTCATTGCTGTAACTGCATATTTTCAGAAACAAATAAAAGGATATCATTTGCAGTTCACATGCGTACTTTATTTCAGGATGGGCAATCTGTAGATCTCTAGTTGTTGGATTATAACCTATATGAGCCCTAGCTAATGTTGCCAAAAGTGAGAGATGAAGATCTACAGACCAAAACAGCGATCCATGTAGCTCACTTGTGACCTATATCTCTCTGCCAGCATATTTATGCTCTTTCTTCTCTGCTTCTCCTCTGGGTCCACAACAACAGTTGGAAGATGGGCTCTTGGCTGTATCTCCACTCTGTAGTCTTATTATAAGGCTGTTCCTTCTTCCCTAATTGTTAAATGACAGCTAGAACATCCCTGGGTGTATCAGGGGGGTGGATTTGTGTCCCCCTTCTGGTTACTGTTGCTTACCCAGGACAAGGGCACTGAGGAAGGAGGCACTAGATACTTACTACTACCACACTTTCCAAATGATATACTATATATAGTCATGTATAAGTTTAGAAATTTTAGTAAAAAAAACTGAGTTGACTTATCCACGGGTCAATGTAAGTACTGTACTTTAACTCTTATTAAAAAAAAAAAGGAACCATGCCCTGGTGAAAGATAAGAGCTTAACGTATTTTCGGATTACCTAAAAGGGGCATCACCCCCTCTGTTATCTCATCCATCCAGCCTTTAGGGTGAACACAAACAGTTATCCCTGCCAAAAAATTTAATGATCTTTAGCATCATTTTACTTTACTTCATTCTTTATATTCTTTGTTACATGCTGCTACGTTTTACCCTTGACTTATCCACAGGTATCAAAATCCATAATTTTGTCCCCAAAACCTGCCCTTGACTTACACATCAGATTGGTTTATAGTCAAGTATATACAATATATTGATACAATGAGGGAGAAGACCAATGTATGTTACCACCAGGACAAATTCTGAGCTGGAATTTGGTACTGAAAACTGGCACACTATAATTATAGCTGAAAACTGAAAACTGGCACACTATACCTGTTATGGGATAAATTTGATTGGTGGCAAAGGAAGCATCACAGCTCTTTAGCTGATGGACTGCTTTCATGGTAAATGAAAGAACTGGGGCCCCAAACAATAAATTTTGTCCAGACTATCCCAAGACCAAACTTCCCATTCCTCATTGCTGAATAATGGATCCCTTAGGCTAGGGTATGTCCTCCTCCTCCCAGGAGAGGCAACTGAATCCTCAGGTTTATTTAGGGCAAAAGACAAAAGGAAATTGAACTGTAGACATGCAACCCACTCCCCATCCTAACAGCTATGAGAAGTGCATAGGTATGAGAAATATGCATGTATGATGTATGTGTTAAGGCTGCTTTAAAAAGAACATTCCCCTCCTGTTACTAGCTGCTGGTCTGTTCCATGGCTGGTCTGTTCCATGGCCAAGGTAAAGTGAAACTATCTAGCATGGCCTACTAAATACAAATTAATCCTTTCATGCCACTAGACAGCTGTTTGGCCATGATGCTGGCAACTCAACTGTTTGGTGGCAGAGGCCAAGCTGCATTCATTGCACTGGATTCTATTCAATCAGAAACACTTGGCTAAAGGAATTGAATCCATAAAACACACGATCCTTTTCTCTGCTTTTGTAACCATAACCATAGACTCTGTCCCATGAGAGCATGTCAATCTACTTTGTTGTCATGTGCCTTAAAGTGGTTTCCAATTTATGGTGACCCTAACCTATCATGGTTTTTTTCTTTGTACACAGGGGGTTTGCCTTTTCCTTCCTCTGAGACTGAGAGTGTGTGACTTGCCCAAGGTCACCTAGTGGGTTTCTATGGCTGAATAGGGATTTTAATCTTTGTGTCCAGAGTCATAGTCCAGTGCTACACCATACTGAGTCTCACACTGATCAACTTACTGGTACATATGATAAAAAAGTATATATGAAAACAGTCAGTCAGAGAAGGATGGTGCCATAGTGCCTTGTGTTGAGAAAATTGCCAAATTAAATATGATCATGATGTACTTTTGTCATGTGCCTTATCATAAAGTGAAAAATAATGCAAGACCTCAACAAAACTTTTAGCCCAATTAATAATGTCAATTTTGTAACTTCACAAGCAAATTATGAATTGCAAAGATGTTCATTCATTCACTACTAATTAAAATAGAATGAGGTTTTTTTTAAAAAAAGAGCAAATCACTAAGAGCTACATTTCTTAATAAATTAACAAATTATATATACTTTGTAGTTTTCTTTTTTCTTTCATCACATTTGTGATCAAACAATTTTAAGGACCTTATTTATTACTGTATACCATTTTAAAACTGACTGAAAGAAGATAACTAATTCGTGAGTCAAAGCAGCTTATGGAGAAAGTACAAATATATTCTCTAGACTTTTAGATGGACCACATTCCCTCTTTTTTAGTAACTTCAATAATTATCTGAATGAAATATACTTACTGTACAGTAACTGGAAGATAGTAAGCCTGCTTAAATCTCAGAGACCGAGTGGGACCTAAAGGTGCAAGTCTGTACAGAAGTCCAACAATATCACTGTGATTTACCTATGTTTTATATTTTCCTTGCTTCTGGAGCTGACTTGTAAACTGAAATTGCAGATGACATAAAGACAGATTAAAAACGGAAGAATTTTAGTGCTGCTGGAAGAACAGGGCTTTCAGCTGCCCATCCTTTGGCAGTCTACCTGCATCACAGTTTTCAATATGAAAATCACACAGCACTACAATGACTGCAAAATACAACAACAAGATTGCTCACTTGAGTATTATATAGGCAACATATCACACTGGTCTTCAAGAAACTGTACTGCCTGCCCATTGTTTCCATTCTAAATTCAAGATGCTGATGATGCCATTCAAAGCCCTAAGTGTTTTGAGATTTTGATACCCAGAGGATTACCTTTCTCTTTAGCTACCTGCTGAAGAACTGATGCCTCTGGGAAGTGAGAGAACATGGGAGATGAACATCCTGGCTGTGGCACTGCTATTGTAGAATGGCTTCCCCTGGAAGTCTGGTGAATGTCAGTGTTGGTTTCTTTCTGATACCAAGCCAAAACATGTTTATTATTATTATTATTATTATTATTATTATTATTATTAAAGCTTTCTGGGAATAATTTATTTCAAAGCTTACATGTACAAAGTTTTAAATTGTTTTAGTTTTTAAAAGGGTTTTAACAGTTGCTTTGTGTAATGTGTTTTTATGTTTGATTTTTTTTTGGTGGTTTTAAATATATTATATTTTACACCATTCTGAGATCCCATGATAAAGGGCAGGATAAAAGTGTTTAAAGAAAGAGAGTGAGAGAGAGAGAGAGAGAGAGAGAGAAGAAGAAGAAGAAGAAGGGGGAGGGAGGGAGATGCCCACAATGCATATCAGCAATACATCTCAGTGATTCTGAAGGTTCATATTAGGAGAGTACAAAGTAATTTTGGCTAGCCCTGTGCCCACAGATTCCACCCAGTTTTACTCCCCATCTTATGTCATTTGAAACTTTAACAATGCTTTCGAATCTTCCTATTGAGTTCATGTGCTCATTGGAAAAGAGCTACAGATATTGCAAAAACCATGTTCTCACTTTCCTTTTCCACAAATGCAAACCATTATTCTTAAAAATATTTTTAGAATATATTCTTGGAATAAGTGTGTATGTGCATGTGTGTGCGTGTGTGTGAGAGAGAGATGGGGAACACAAGTAAGAATTACACATTTTATCAGTTAATCCTGAGAACTGGAGGGGCAAAATGTGAATAGGGCCTGTCTTCACAGGGCAAATAAGATGGCCTTCCCCCATCCTCTAGGTGGAGACAATAGATGGCACATGGCCTAAAACCCCATTCTGGTGCAAAAAGACTGACAACATGCAGTTTATTCAGCGCCAGAAATGTGGTATATTCCCCTTAAAACAAATGAAAAATTGCTCCAGATCTTCCCAGAACAACCTGCTGTTCTGATGCTGGGCAGCTGTTTGAAATGCATTCCACTCTGTTGCCTGCTCTGAATTTAGAATAAGGCACTCAGACTTATGACTGAGGTTGGGTGCCTCATTGAGAATGAAGTGACCCACAGTGGTGGGCGTTTCAGTGGGACAGGTATGTGATCAGTCACATGACATTGGAACAAAATGTCCAATCTGCATTTGAAACCTTTCCATGCCAGCCTAGCCCCATTGGGAGCTGGGGGAGAAGGAGGAAGGGACTGTCCTCTTTCATCCTCCAAGGCATGTAAACAGTTATGGTTCTATCCTTTATCTTTCATGCTTTCTCTGAACTCTCATGGGGAAGTAAGCCACAGATCCTCTGCTCCTGAACCGGACCTGACCCCACAGATGACATGGATCGCTGTTCCTACCACTGTGCAACCGCACATCCAGACCCGAGGTTCCCCAAGACGTCCTCCATCCACCCAGACAACACCATGCATGCTTCTACTGATATGAACTTTGCTTATGCCCCTTGGACAGCATAAGTACTCCATCCTGCTGTCAGCATACTGATATCAACCCAGACACCTGCTCTGGACAGTGGTCTGAACCTCTTCCAAGCTTTCTGCAAACGTGCCCAGAGTTGCTACATGGGCTGATATAGACTCTTGCTTGCCAAAACACATCAACTGCTTGCTGACATTGGTTCAGACTTGGACATTGCTTACTTTGGCTATTGTAGCCAACCCGAACCACACTTTATGGACTCTTGAGGCGCTTCAAATACCAAAGGACTTGATTTTGCCATTTTCCATTACCATCCTGCATATTGAATTCTTTGGACACTTGCTAATTGCTTTACTGTCAGTAATTATTGCTACTGCTTCTGATTATTGATTGCTCTAATTCCGTTATTGATTGCTTTTGTATTAAAAGATGTATGAATGGGTTCCAGATGGATGATTACCCATCCCCTTCCCACAGCACCAGAGGCACTACTAACTATGATACATCCTGTAGAATAGCCTTTTCCCCTATTGACACCCCAAAATTCCTTTGTGGTAAAGGTTAATTTGAAAAATATTCATCCCCACACAGGTAGGGGTCTGAACAATTTTCAAGGGGGGGGGGGCATTAGTGCATTTTTCTGAATTTTTGTGGGTGTATAAATTCCACATGGCCCCAGATGCACTCTGCAGTGAACCCCAAGTGCCTCCATGGCAAGGCAAAGAGGTCATGCCCAGGTCACTTGGAAGACTGGAAAAATCCCCAATCCCCATAGTCAGGCAGATAGTGTGGGAGTTGCAAATGGATCATCATCACCTCCATAATCAGAAGGATGGGTGATAATGACCTAGATGTCTCACTTGATGGGCCAGCTAATGACTTAATCTTCTCCCATTTCCTGTTGAATATTGCCAGACTGGATTACCTCACCCAGGTAGTCTCACACCTTTGCCCTGTGGCTAGTTTTAGTCCTTAAAAAAAACCTAGATTTCTCCCCTCAGTGTTGCTAGTCTGAATTCAGGCTGAGTCACGTTGTACTCTGATCTGCTATGCAGGAACTCACAATCAAAGCATACCCAACAGATGGCCATCTAGCCTCTGCTTTAAACCCTCCAAAGGAGGAGACTCTGCTCCAGCACATTCCAAGGAAGCATGTTCCATTGTTGAACAGCTCTTACTGTTAGGAAGTACTGTTAGTAATGTTTAGGTGGAATCGCTTTTCCCATAATTTGTATCCATTGTTCTGGGTCCTATTCTCTGGAGCAGCAGAAAACAAACTTGCTCCATCCTCAATATTACACTCCTTCAAATATTTAAACAAGGCTATCATATCACCTCTTAACCTTCTCTTCTCCAAGCTAAACATACCCAGCTTCCTAAGTCTCTCCTCATAGGGCATGGTTTCCAGATATTTCACCATTTGAATTGCCTTTGTTTGGACACGCTCCAGCTTTTCAACATCCTTTTTTAATTGTGGTGCCCAGAACTGGACAGAGGCCCGAGCAAAGCAGAATAGAGTGCCACTATTACTTCCCTTGATTTAGACTAGTGATTCCCAAACTCTGGCCTTCCAGGTGTTTTGGACTTCGACTCCTAGAATTCCAGACCATTGGACAAGATGGATGAGAGAGCTGAAGTCCAAAACATCTGGAGGACCAGAGTCTGGGAATCACTGATCTAGACACTATACTTCTATTGATGCAGCCTAGAATCAGATTGGCCTTTTTAGTGCCACATGACACTGTTGACTCATGTTCAACTTGTGGCCTACTAGGACCCCTAGATCCCTTTCACACGTAGTCTTGTTAAGCCAGGTGTCTCCCATACTGTATCTGTGCATTTCATTATTTCGCCCTAAGTGCATTAACTTACATTTCCATGTTGAAGTTCATTTTGTTAGTTTTGGCCCAGCTTTCTAATTTATTAAGGTCATTTTGAATTTTGATCCTCTCCTCTGGGATATTAGCTATTTCTCCCAATTTGGTGTCATCTGCAAATTTGAGAAGCATCCCCCCTATTTTTTATGCAAGTCATTGATAAAGATGTTGAATAGCACTGGGCCCGGGACAGAACCCTGCGGCATCCCACTGGTCACTTCTCTCCTAGTGAAGAGGAGCCATTGCTGAGCACTCTTTGGGTTCAGCCAGTCAACCAATTACTTAACCACCTAACTGTTGTATTGTCTGCATAAGTGCAGACAGGACTCTGATAACAGTAAAGGAAAATTGCATGTTTCTGGATCTTAAATTGCTGTCACTTGCCATGCCAATCTCCCCCAGAATAGATGCAACTATTAAAAGAACTCTTAAAGGCAGCATATCATAATCATGACAAATAGGACAGTAGCAACTATACCTCTTATTTTGCTAATACTATCAAGTGTACTACAGAATTAGGCAGGAGAAATATAGTGCAATGCTTTCTTTTTCCCAAGTGTCCCAGCCTAAATGCATTTCATAGGTTAATTAAAGACTCATAAGTGAGGGAATGGAGACATATGCTGATAAAGATTATTTACTAATAGAATAAAGTTGAGCATGATCTTATGATTAAGCACAACAGTGTTTTTAAGGTAATTATGTATGTAAGATGGATGCATATTTTGTAAGTATTGATATTTTTTTCAGTTGCTGCTTTCCTTGGCTTTAATTTACTGTTCATTTTTGAAACCAGAAAACTCCATTCCATGAGAAAGGTGCCTAGTGAACAATGATCAGAGTGTAAATGTATGCAAATATAATGCTTCACCTTAATTACCTTGATAGCACTTGTCAGCAGCCTTTTCCATGGTTTCACTGATTAGCAAGCTATCACAAATAATTATTATTTCATCTGCAATTAAAATGATGCTGCAAACTGGCTTGTTGCCCAGCCACTGCATTCTCTCTCTAACCCTCTGCTGGCTCCTCTAGAGTTATGCCACATTGCACATCATAAATTAGCAGTCTGATTTCATTCCATCATTCTCTATAAATCCCTGAATTTTATTATCCCATAAGGCAGGTCCTCTTCCTCACTGTCTAGAGATAGGGCTACTATATAAAATATGTTAAATGGCTGCAGATGGAGAACTAAGTGTTGTTTTCTGGATATACTTCTATTGCTTACCAGTATAAGACTTTCTCTTCTGCTTCTGAAGAATGCTATTCGGGCATAAATATGTGAACACCTTTGCTATCATGTGCAATGAATCTGTAACATGGCAGAGGAAAAGGAGTTTGCATATCCATGCAGGGATACAATTAGCTTTAGTTGGAAGTTTAAAATAGCTGTGTCTTTTGGCCCTAAGAAAGGAAATCCTTATGTCCGGTGGTCCCTTACATCTTTACACAACTAAAGGGCTTTGTGTCACTTTATATAACTTTTAAAAATGACTAGTTTTTTATGAAAACCTTCCCCAAGCCTCCAGATGCTTTGGGCTACAATTCCCATGATCTCAAATGACCACCTATTTGAGGAAGATGGTGATAATTGTTGTTGTTAGCTGCCCTCGAGTTGGTTCAAACTCATGGAGACCCTGTGGATGAGGCATCTCCAAGAGTCCCTATCCTCCACTGCCTTGTCCAGATCCTGCAAGCCCATGCCCATAACCCCCCCCCCCGATTGAGTCTACCCATCTGTCTGTGGTCATCTTCTCTTTCTTCTGCCCTCTACCTTTCCTAGCATTAGTGTTTTTTCTAGTGATCCATGCCTTCTCATTATGTTTCCAAAGTATGATAGTCTCAACTTCATCATTTTAGCTTCCAAGGAGAGCTCTGGACTACTCTGTTCTAGAACCATTTTTCTTTTTCTTTTTGGTCTTCTTGGCTGTCCATGGTATCCTAAGTATTCTTCTCCAGCACCACATTTCAAATGAGCTGATTTTCTTTCTGGTTGTTTCCTTCACTGTCCAGCTCTTGCATTTGTACATGGTCATTGGGAATACAATGGCCTGAACGATTCTGACTTTAGTGCTCAGTTATATGTCTTTGTTCTTCAGTATATTTTCAAGTTCTTTCATAGCTGTCCTTCCCATTCCTAGTCTTCTTCTTATTTCTTGACTGCAGTCTCCATTCTGGCCAATGTTAGATCCTAGATATGGGAATTCTTTAACTATTTCAATTTCCTTGTTCTCTAGACAGATTAGAATAATTGAGTATAAATGATTGGGAACCTGAAGAACTGTGGACTGAAGTCAAAGACATAATTAAGGACGAATGCAAGAAAACACTAACAGTGGCCATAAAGAAAGATAAGAAACAATGGATGACAGATGAAACACTTCATGCAATAAAAGAAAGAAAAAAAGCAAAAAACAAAAGGAGACAGGAATAAAACCAGAAATATGAATGCAACTGTGCAATGTCTGACACACAGGGATAAGGAGAAATACTACAATGACTAATGCAGAGAAACAGAATACAACAGTAAAAAGAGAAGAACGAGACCTCTATCAAAAAATCCAAGAAATTAAAGCCAAATTCAAACCAAGGGCAGGGATGCTCTTTGGAGAAAAAAAAGAACATAATATAGGAACAAGAGGAAATAAAAAGACACTGGAGGCAATACACAGAAGAATTATACAAAAGAAATGAGGGAATGGATGACATTTGGAATGAAGAGCCACATGAAGACAAACCCCAAATTCTAAGAAGAGAAGTGGAATCTACAATAAAGGAAATGGGAAAAAATAAATCACCAGGAACAGATGATATCCCAATTGAACTACTACAATGCTCACAGACAGATGGAACTTTAGTGCCAACTGAAATATGCCAACAAATATGGAAAACAAAGAGGTGGCCAACAGACTGGAAACATTCAATGTACATTTAGAATCCACAAGAAAGGAGATACAAAAGACTGCAGCAACTATAGGACGATAGCACTAATCTCACATGCAAACAAAATAATGCTCAAAATTCTGCAGCATAGACTCCAACCATGAGCATGGAGAGAGAAATCCCAGAGGTGCAAGCAGGAATCAGAAAAGAAAGAGGCACTAGGGACCATATTGCAAACATATGATGGCTAATGGAACACACCAAAGAATCCAAAAGAACATCAGCATATATTTCATAGACTAGAGCAAAGCATTTGATTGTATAGATCATGAAAAGCTATGGAATGCACTCAGGGACATGGGGGTGCCACTACATCTTATTGTCCTGGTGAGGAATCTGTATCAAGGACAAGAGGCCACTGTCAGAACAGAATAGAATTTGGGAAAACAAAGTGATTTCCTATAGGCAAAGGGATCAGATAAGAATGTATCCTATCACCCTACTTATTTAACTTATATGCTGAAAACATCATAAGAAAAGCAGAATTAGAATCAAAAAAAGGAGGTGTTAAGATAGGAAGAAGCAACATTAACAACCTAAGATATGCAAACAACACCATAATATTAGCAGAAGACATTCAGGAATTGGAACAGTTAATAAGGAAGGTCAAAGATGCAAGTACAAAGGCAGATCTAATGCCGAACATAAAGAAAACAAAGACGATGATAGTAGTCAAAACCATTTCAAAGGGCCTAGATGGGTGTTTTAAAATATGGGAATGCAATCTAAAAAATATAGGAAATGATGTGAAAAAATAATTTCCTTTTGCTCTATCACAGGCCAGCTTTACTTAGAAAGATAAGCTGCTCTACATAGATTCTTCCTTTCTCACAATTGTAGCACTTGAGGCAAGCCACTGAAACTAGTTTGCAGGAAATTCAGGACAGAAAAGGAATGTATTTCATACAGCATATAATCAGTTTATAGAACATGTTATTGCAACATTTTGTGATGGCTCAGAAGGCTTTAAAGGGAAGTATACAACAATTAATGGCAATAAAATCAATCAGTGGCTGCTGGTCAAGATGATTTCAAGCAGTTTTAGATTTTGCAAGCAGGATGGCTCCCTCAGTACCAGTTATTAGGGCAAAACAATGTCCTGCTTGTGTGTATCCCAGATGTATCTGCTACTGTAGAAAACAGGGTGGCACTTCTAGAACAGAGATTGGCAAGTTGCACATTGTCAGATCTTGTTGGGCTGAACTTCCCTCATCTCACACCATAGCCCAGGGGTAGGCAACCTTTCCCCTTTAAGGGCCGAGGGACTTTAGCTCCCAGAATCCCAGGAGCTATTGGTCAACATGGGACTATTGGCCAACATGGCTGAGGCTTCTGGGAGCTGAAGTCCCTCGGCCTTAAAGGGGAAAGGTTGCCTACCCCTGCCATAGCCTATGCTGGCTAGGCCTGTTGGCTGTTGCAGTCAGCAACAACTAGAAACCCACAGTTTGCCTACTTTAACCTAGATGGACATTTGGTGTGATCTAGGAGGAATCTTTTTCTGCTCTTAGGCAAACATTATTGGGAAGGGTAGAGATTAATAGATGCACTATCTCCTTAGAGCAGGGGTAGGCAACCTTTCCCCTTTAAGGGCCAAGGGACTTCAGCTCCTAGAACCCTCAGCCATGTTGGCCAATAGTCCCATGTTGGCCAATAGCTCCTGGGATTCTGGGAGCTGAAGTCCCTCGCCCCTTAAAGGGGAAAGGTTGCCTACCCCTGCCTTAGAGTTTTTAAAATCACTTTCTCTTTCTGCCTCTCTCCATTTCTTTCTTTTTTTTAAATAAATAAATAAATCTTTCCTATTGATTTTTACCTTCATAATATGACACCATATGGCAAATTATTTGGCAACAACAAATGGTGCCCAAGATAATAAAGGTCTGGAGACAAAGCCCTATTAGGAACAATTGAGGGAGCTACACATGTTTTGCTTAGTAAAGAGAAAATGGAGACATCTTTAGATATCTGAAGGGATGTCATATTGACAATGGAGTGAGCCTGTTTTTCTACTACTCTAAAACATAGGACATTAAGCAATCAATTCAAATTTCAAGAAAAGAGATTCCACTTAAGCATTAGGAAGAATTCTTTAATGTAAGAACCTTTTGACAGTGGAATAGATTGTCTTGAAGGGTGGTGAGTTCTCTTTCACTGAAGGTCTTTAAACAAAGTTCATATTGCCATTACTAATAAGTGCTTTGTCTATGTATTCATGCATGGCAGAGGGGTGGATTACACAGCCCTAGTTGTCCTTTCCAACTCAAGGATTTTGTGATTTCCATCTTATCCCAACTATAAATAATTCTGCCTATATTATATTCCTCTACTGTCATGTGTACTCATTAATGAGCTTTTTAGAAGTACTTTCAGTCTGGTCTTATCTATTGACTTAAGTTTATCTACTCAGTTTCAAAGAAGGATGGAATCTGGACAGCTTGTCCACACTCCCCCATGAGCATTTTGTCTGTGAACACAAAAGCACTTTATGAATACAATTAACGGAGTTCACTCACAGAAGACAAAAATAAAACTCAGATACATAGAAATAGCCATCTGTCACAAGGAGCTTTTTTGCAAGCCCTGTAAAGTATGATAAACCTGAATATGTTTCTTATTATTATATAATATGTTAACAAACATCCTTTCCAGACATGTGTATGAAATCACACACATTTCTCTGAGGAATCTCTGAGGTTTGAGAGATGTGCATTTTGGCAGATGTATCTGCTACTGTATCAATGGTCAATGAAGCCCTGAAATTACATAGTACAGCCTTTACATAATCCTTTATATTACATAGTACATTGCCTTTTTGAGGCAACCCCAAAGCAAGAATAGAATAACTTGATTGACCTATACTATACATTGATTTCACAATATCCTGAGGGAATATGATCCTTGTGAGAGCATCATCATCACACAAAGAAGAAACAAAGAGAAGGAGGAGGAGATAAGTAAATTGTCATTCCTATTGGCTAATTAATGGTCCTCCAGTACTTTTCCCATTTTAAGGAACTATTTTAATGGTGGCTTATTAAAGTTTTAAGGCAAGGTCCTCAGACTGCTTATATATATGCTGTATTGATTAGCCCAAACTAGAGTAGACTGATAGGACCTATTGTCAATACAACCCTATTGATTCAATGAGTCTACTCTAACTGGAGAATAACAGTAGGATTTAGTCCATTGCATATGAAGCTCATGCTTGCTGCATTTGGTTTCCTTGGGTTTTCCCCCTGTGCATCCCCCAATGCAGCAGAACACACAGTTAGACATACAATTGGGTTGGTGATAGCCATACAGTGGGATGTTGGTATCTCCTGGGGTTTGGTTCCAGGATCCCCTTAGATACCAAAATTCATGGATGCTCAATATAAGATCACTGTCAATTTGGCCCTCCCAAGTCCCACCAGCTCTTGAGGACATAAGTGGGGAGTCCAGGAACTGAAGCAGGAGAGGCGCTGCTTTCTTAAAAAGAAATATTACATAAGGGGGCACAGTAGTTATAGGGTCCCATTAAATACAGTAGCATAGTAAAATTGTGCCGTTTTTACAAAAGGGCAAAATCAAGATTTGCTTTTTGAAAATGATATATTTTTGAATATTTTCAAACTGTGGATAGTTGTGGATAATCTATGGATAAAGAATCAATAGAGGAAACCATAAAAAAGCTATCTCAATGGTTTAACATTTGTGAAGTAATAATATACACATAATAGACTAGTAAATTTTCAAAAAAAATGCAAACCTGGGACATAAAAGTATTGTTAATATCAACAACTCTGAAATACTAAGACACAAAATAAATAAATAAAACTTCATTTTAAAAGAAAAATATTGATCTATACATAATGTTAAAGTAAAGATGGGTAGTAAGCCTGATTCATTGTTAAATGAACTGGTCCTGCACAAACAGAGGGGCGGGGTAAAAAAAATGTTGTTGTTATTATTATTATTATTATTATTATTATTATTATTAAAAGCTCTGAAAAAGTACAAACAGCTTACAACATTTTGATCACAGTACTCATTAAATTTATCCTTCTCGAATGCTGGCACCAGATCCTGTCTGATGTTGGAAGCTTAGCTGGGTCAGCCCTGTTCAGTACTCAGATGGGAGGTTGCAAATGATGTTATGGGCTATATTTCACAGGAAATAATTGGTGAAAACACCTCTGAGTATTCATTTCCTAAGAAAATTCTATGAAATTCATGGAGTCACCATAAATTGGCAGGCAACCTGAAGGCACATACAAAAAAAAAAAAAAAAAAAAAAAAAAGGGGGGGGACTTCTGGGTATGGCTAATTGCTGACTGAGATCCATCTTACAGGATTCCATGACAGAGGTGGAGATAGAGCAACAGCAGCACTATCATCAGTATGGAAGGGGGTTCCTACTGGTGATGTGCACTATTTTTGGCAGTCTGCAAAGGCCCTAAGATAGAACTGTACTTTCTTTCTTTAATTATCTTTGTAACAAGAATGAGATTTATGGAATGAAAAGAAATCTTTAAACCAGCAGTTGTCAACAACCTGGAGGTGAATGTTCTGCCTTTCCTATTAATGGAAGATTAATGAATGGGATGCAGTGGCTCAAGTGGTTAAGACGTTTATTCTGTTGATTGCAAGATTGGCAGGTTGGCAGTTTGAGGCCTGGGTGCTGCATGATGGGGTGAGCTCCTGTCACTAGTCCCAGTTTCTGCCAACCTAGCAGTTTAATTATGCATTTAAATTAATAATTTAGAATTAAAATGAGGCTAAAGATAAATTATAATTATAATAATAAAGCTGTTATCACTAGTCCCAGCTTCTGCCAAGCAGTTTGAAAGCATGCAAATTCAAGTAGATAAATAGGTACCACTTCTCAGAGGGAAGGTAAATAGTGTTCTGTGCAATCATGCTGGCCTCATGATCACAGAATAGTCTCTGACAAGGCTGGCTCTTCAGCTTAGTAACGGAGATGAGCACCACCCCCTATGGTCAAACACGACTTGACAACCTTGTCAAGGGGGAATACCTTTACCTTTTAGTGGAGAATTACTTCTAAGGAGTTTTAAGACTGTAGATTGAAGTCAGGAAGTCTAAAGTAATGTGGATAAATGGGGAAAAATAATATTCTGATTGATAATAGGACAATTCCAACCTGGAATTATGAAGTAAAATCCTAAAGTTGCAATATTTATGGTTTTGTTGTAAAATTAGATCAATAGAGGGAGATTGGTTTGTTTTGAGAAAACAAAATTATTTTGGCTGAAGAGAGTCCTCTAATTAAAACAGCTTAACTGTTTACAGCTTAACAGGAGAGCTTCCCTATCAGGCTGTGCTGTTGATTTATTGTATTGGAGGAACTGCTTTGAAGAGAGAAGGGTTAAATATTTGTATGCCAACATTTGGATTCACAGGAAAAGACAAAGATGCAACCCTAAAGAACAAGTCTCTGTTTAGGTAACACAGCAAGAGATATGACAGGAATTTGAATTGATGATTAATGACTATTAGAACTATAGAATGAAATTTGGATCTGAGGAAGCTGCTGAAAATGAGGAAATTGAAGAGTCCAGAAGTGAAAGAGCAATATAGAGTCTGACTGGAATTTAAAGAGAAAAGAAAACCAAAGGAGGAAATTTATGATCTGATCAAAGGGTCATTGAGATGGTGATCTTGAGTGAGGCTGTATAAAGAAGATACTAAGGGAAGTTTAGTGACTTCCCCCCTCTTGTTTCTCTGATTGATTGGGAGACACAGCTGATGTTAGGCGAGGATGGCAAAAGGGGGTAAATCTGGTGAGTTTAAAAGAAGCATTTGTATATGAGAAGTGAAATAGAGGTAATGGATTTAGTTGAATTGAAGACTAATAGATGATAAAGGTTATTAATATTTGCAATAAACATATATTAATGTTTGATTGTCTTTTGATTAGGGACTATGTAAAAGATTTAATTTGTAAAAGATTTAGTTTGGAGAAGCAATATTTGTAACACATAGAGGAGGAGGATTTTTTTTCTGAAGTGAGAGAGGTATTGATGATGATGATGATGATTTATACCCCACCCCTCTGCTGAGCAATCGGGGTGGCTTACAACATTAAAAATTCCATACAAATAAACCACAATACAATATAAACAAACTGAATCCTGAAACCCACCCACCCCTTTTAAAAGTATTAAACCAAAATACGTTAAAACATATTTAAAATGATCTCGCTGAAGCGACAATAAACAACAATAGTGAACAATAAGAAGCAAAAACAGCAGCTGAAGCAGAGGTTGAGGAAGAGAAGATGGGCTAACTCCAGGGGCAGGGAATCTAATCAGGAAAGGCCTACTGGAAGAGATCCATCTTGACAGCTTTTTAAAAGCTGTTTAAGGTCATAATCTGATGATCTCATCCAGCAGGCCGTTTCAGAGTCTGGGAGTGGTTACCGAGAAGGCCCTCTGGGAGATTGCCAACAGCCTTGTCTTTATTGGCTGCAGCAAATTCCTCCCAGAGGACTGAAGTGTGTAGATGGGTTGTATGGGAGGAGGCGGTCTGGAAGATAAGTTGGACCCAAGCCATTTAAGGTCCCTTACTTCCAGGAAAGGGCACAGCTGGCATATCAGCCAAAACTGATAATATTGATGGACCTTATAGTTTTATCTAGTCTGATAACCACCAAGGAGAAGATTGGGACTCACATATGCCATTCAAATCAAAAACACCAGAAAAATGAGAAAACATACACTCACCCTCATGTTTCAAAGTCTGTTTAGTTATTTTATAATACACCTTTCTTCCAGGACAGTACCCAAAGCAGCTCATGCCCTAAGGTTTCTCTTTATAGCACTGAGGAATGGAGAAGAGGGACCAACCTGAGAACCCATCCTGAGAACCGGTGATGTATTTGAGTCTTTTACTCCAAATCTCAAGTCACTTCTCATATCTACCCTCAAATCTCAAAAGTCCTTGCTGGATACTTTCAAGTTGAGTCTCAAGTCAAGTCTCAAGTCGGGGAGCCAACATTAACAGAAAAAAAAGGGATGTGATGGTGTGTGTGTGTATGTGTATGTGTGTGCACGCAAGTGGGGGTGGAGTCATTGAAGTCAGAATCAATTAACTTGAGTCTTATCACTGATTGTTGGTCCCCACATCAGCCTCCTTGTCACCTCCTCTCTGGTTTCCCTCTTTTTCCATGCCTGCCTTCAGCCAGCATACCCTCCTTTTTGGGGAGGGGGAGAGGGAGGGACTCTGCCAAGAGCTTTAAACAAAGTTATTGTCCTCACAAGCCAAGAGAGGGCAATGTGTTTGTGAGTGGGGGGGAGTGTAAGTGAGACAGAAGGAGAGTCCTGAAGAACTGAGGAGGCAGAAACACCCGAGGAAGCTGGGAGAGCATGTGAAAAGGACTTACAGAAGGATCAGGCCGGAGGAAGACCTCCTTCCCCTAGTCCATAGCTGAGCCTCTTGCTCTCTTGCCCACTGGAGAGGAGGTGGAGGAGACGAAGGAGGCAGTCAGTCAAAGTTTCAGCCCCTTGTCACTGTAGGGGACTCACTTGTCCTTTCTGAGTTCTTTTGGATTTTGTTTGTTGTCCTCTCTCTGCCTCCCCTTTTCTCCCCTCAAATCCAGCTTTGCACACCCCAAGGTGTGGCTTCGAGTTCTCCTCCCTCACTTTCCCCCCATGCCAACTCTCCCTTTCCTCTTCATTGTTTTGATCTCATTGCTTGGAAAGGTGGGAGAGTCTCTTAAGAATAGCAGCAACAACAAAAGGATAAAAAACTTCTGGCTTTCCAATCTCATCCCAAATCATCAAGCAAGTAACCAAAAGAGAAGGAGAGGAGGGAGGCTCTGCATGTAAGGAAAAGGCAGTGGCAGAATGAGAGAGAATGAAGGATTAATGTGTTATATTACTGAATCAATACCAGCAAATGAGTGGCTAAAAATTTCCAAGTCACAAGCTGAGTCAAGTCAATGTGTCATTTATTGCCAAGTTGAGTCCAAGTCTGGGTCACCTGACTTGAGTCTACACCACTTCCTGAAAAGGAGAAGGCAGGCTGGCTCCATCGGGCCTAGCCTGAAAAGAAGGGCCCTCCCTCCCTCCAGCATCATCTGGAGGGAGAGACGGCAGGCCGGCTCCATCGGGGCCTAGCATGAAAAGAAGAAGACCCTTCCTCCATCTACTATCATCTGGAGCAGGGGTAGGCAACCTTTTTGAGCCGGAGGCCAGGTTGCTATCCCTCAGACAATGGGGGGGGGGGGCACCATAAATAAATAAATAAATAAATAAATATTTAAAAAATAAAAAATAAATAAAAAATGCATGCACACTCTCTCAGCCCCAGAAAAGCCATGGCAATACCCCTGTGGAGATTTTGCCAAGAAAACCCCAAGAACAAGTAATAACAACAATAATCAATATCATCATGGAAGGCAGCGGTGGCGGTGGCGGTGGTGGCGGGGGCGGAACGGCAGTGGTGGCAGGACCAGCCTGGGGCCGGTCCCAAGGCCTCAGGGGGGGCGCATCCAGCCCCCGGGCCTTAGGTTGCCTACCCCTGATCTGGAGGGAGAGAAGGCAGAATGCGTGCTGTCTTAATCTTATTATGTTTATTTCAATATTGTATTTATTTTATACTGTAAGCCACCTTGATTGCTTAGGCAAAAGGTGGGCTATAAGAAAATAATAATAACATTATTATTATTATTATTATTATTATTATTATTATAAAATACCAGAACTCCAAAGTGCCTAATTATGACTAGATTCTGTTTAAAATCAGCTAAAAAATGTTCTTGCATAAACAGATATTAATCACAGTACCAGTTTTTTCCTAGGGCTAAAAAGCTTTTCACTTATGAGGCCCTTGGTGATTGAGGAAGTACATATTCAGATACATGGTGGACCTGCAGTTCCTGGAGAAGAAAAATCTATCCAGCATTTGGAACTGTGCCCAAGTACAATCTGGAGTTCTTAGATTATTAACAACATTATCCTTGTACTGAATGGTTGTGCACCTCTTTTTGTCTAAAAATGGTTGTCTAAAAAAAATGACAACAATAATCAAGAATAAACTAAACCCATATCTTCCAAAGGAGGAAGCACATGTGTATAACATACTCGTATATAATGAAGAAGGAAGACTCAAGGAGGCTAGATGCAAAGAAGCCATCTAGCTTCTGAGGAAAATGTTTTTACAGCTCTCATTTGTATTTGTTCATTGATTTAAAAAACAATGCTTTACATGTTTTGTTTTGTTTTAAATATAGTAACATCAGCAAGAGTATACCATCAGGGAAAGAAAGAAATGAAAATCATTACTTCGTGGGTCCAGAGAGAAAGAATGGAATAGAAAGTGACATATAGAATACTGCCTCAAGGACATTTCCTCCATATACTACTGACCCTATATTCATCTTTGATCTGAAATACAAGCAGGAATCCAGTTAATGATTACCTAGTGAAACTCCAAAGAAGCTGTGCCTTCAACTACAACTTCAACTACACTTTCCGCAATGTTGTTCTGACTATAGTTCTGCCTTGTTTCAATTGTTAATTTTGATATTATACTTATTTTTACTGTTTATTATATTCATTTATCACATGCTGTGAGGTTTTTTTTTTAGCATTTGTAATAGACTAGAGTGTTGGACTAGGACCTGCCATGGAAACTGACTACATGACCTTGGGCAAGTCATGTTCTCTATGTCTCAGAGCAGGCAAAGGCAAACTCACTCTGAACAAATCTTGCCAGAAAACTGTGAGAGAGTCACCTTAGGGTCAACATAAATTGGAAGCAAACTGAAGGCACACAACAACAATAAATTTTAGGTCTCAAAACAGCCTCCGTTTCAGTATCCTACTTTCCTCTATGTGGCCCAGAATCCAGACTTGGCTATATTAGAATCAGTATGGTAATATTTGCATGTTTATATTTATTAACATTTCATAAACATTAATTCCCAAACTAGTACAAAAAACCCTGACTTGTTATTTCTTGTTCCACATATAAGGTGTGTCCCGTTAGCTCCCAAATAGATAGTCACAACAAAAGCAAGACTTCATATTTGTAAACACTTCATATTTGTAAATTATTTTTTCAGACACTGTGAAAGTTAAATATTGAAGGTCAATTCTACTCAGAAGCAAGACCCACTGAGTTCAACTAAGTGTGCCCAGAATTTCAGCCCAGGAGAGAAGTAAACATTTTTTTAAATCTTGTTTTTTTTTTAAAAAGGGGGGGGGGACTCTGGTAAGCACTGAAGTACTGCATAATAGAAATAGTTTTAGAATGCTTAATACTGTTTGAGGCACTGTGTATTTTCCCTTGTTACCTGGCACTTGAGAAAATCTTAAATGCAAACAGGCATGGCAATAGTTTAAAGAATGACACAGCTCATATAAAACTCTACTGCAGCAATTTATAAAAGCAACTCACAGGAATAAAATTGTAAGTGAATTGTGAAAAGACAACATTTCTTGCATGACAAAGTAACCATGCCCATGTATGAATTTTTTTTAAAAAAAGCTGGCTTCCTTTATCAATGGTCTTTGAGCAATAAAATATATGTTGAAATCAATAATGGTGCCAGCTTCACTTTCAATGTTGCCTTTAAATACTTGTATGAACATAGTCATACAAAACCAAGACTTGTAAAAAGATTGCCAATGCTTTTTCTTTCACAGAAGTAATAATCAAAATGACACTAATCATGACAACAGTTGATATGCATGTTAACACTGAATCACTGCAAAAATCAGTGTACCATGGGTTGTCAGGGTGGGGTTGAAGCATAATTACTGAAACGTTTACTCAACTGTGCTCCCTCTGTTAAACTAAGGTTTCCACATATATTTTTCTCCTAATGCGGTTCTGAAATAAGATGTATTCACTCCCAAAGAAATAAAATTATAAACAGGGAAAGTTCTGGCCTAATCTGGGTCTGCCCACCAATGCTACACTTTGATAGAGAGAGAGAGAGTTGCACACTTTATGGGAATTCAACACGATCCCCCTCATTTTAATACCTGTGTTGTGCTCCTGTATTTGCTAATTTGTTTCCAAGTAACAACATCAATGTAACTCATTTGCAAAATATGTAAATTTGGTGGAAAGAAACAGTTTGCTCTGAAAAATGTAACTGACTACAATAGTACTTAAGGCTGGGGGGAAAACTAATTTGGCCTGATTATTTGGTACAAATTTGTACACAACCTGCACTTTTCAGAAGCTAGTGTTCAGGTTTTTAAAAATATGCACAAAAATCCATGTATTAGGATAAAATACTCACAAAAATGTATTGCACTAAGGTGAAA
This sequence comes from Phrynosoma blainvillii, assembly GCA_026167975.1. Lineage (NCBI taxonomy): Eukaryota > Metazoa > Chordata > Lepidosauria > Squamata > Phrynosomatidae > Phrynosoma > Phrynosoma blainvillii. The sequence goes on along the minus strand of JANUYF010000003.1, from coordinate 234,277,899 downwards.
AAACAGTTTCCAAAACTGTGCACAGCAGGACACCTGCAATAATACACACATACACATGCTAATCTTTCATAATATTTATCTGGACAAATTTTACTGCATCACAAATGGATGTGAATGTGGGCTGAAATTAAATTGCAGTTGGGACAGTGAATTAATTGCAACCAACAACTGCAATTTCACCCCCTCCTAGTTCCAATCCAAAGTGAGCATCTGCAGTTTAAAACAATCTGATTCTTATGTTCTATAATACAATATGACTTCTTAAGCAGAATACCAGTACTATTGGTTTCAGTTTATCTAAGGAAATCAGATCCTTAGGATGTTCAAATATGTCATCCTAAGATTTATGTCAGCCACTATACCCAAGTGATCTAGGAGCAAGGTCCCAAGGCTGGTATAAACTCATGAAATTACAAAAAAGAAAAAGAAAAAAGAAAGAAGATGAACAACAATTGCATTATATTGCATTAAAACATCTGCCACCTCAGAGGCAAACAATTGTGGGGACCAAATTAGCCCTACTGTAGACCCAAGAGGACCACTAAAAAAAATTGTCATTAGATTGCCCTAAATGCTATGTTTTGGGTCCTTGACGCCTTGTTTAGTCAACAGAAGTGACTAGTAGTTATTTCCTGTTCTCTTCCTGAATTAGAAAAAGGCCCAGAGGTCCCAGACATATAGCAGATTTGGTCCTCATGACCTACTAGAAGGTATTTGGGGATACTTTGGGAGAAAAACTATTCCCAGGGGGCCCTTGGAACATAAAAACAGCCCTGACAGCTATAAGCTACACTTTACTCACCCTGTTCCACTACATGTCACAAAAATGTTCAGCTAAATTTTTAGTTCAGGAAACTTAAATCCCTGTGTGATAATCCTGGTGGATGAAATCATCCTGTGTGATAATCCTGGTGGATGAATCCTAAATGGTTGGTTACAAAACCAACATCTCTGCCCCAACAAACCCAGATCCTGAGTAGGTTGCCACCACAAAGCTTTAAATGTTTAGCATCCAACCACCGGTGGAACAAACACTGCTGTCAGAATAAGATCATCTCTGGAGGAGGTGAAGTGAAGAGGGGAAGAGAGACATTTAGCTGCAAAAGCATAGGCCTGCTTACAAATTGGGACATGGAACAATTGCAAATTTGTTGTCAGTATAACTATGAAACTGAAAAAGTGATTTCAGATGGAAAATAATTGTGGTTATAAGATTTAGTCATTAATTACAATCCATATAGCAATTGTTTCTAACAATGCATGATTCATCCACCAGGATTATCACACAGGCTTTTGTCACATTATTTTCCTCATGGGATAAATGTACATTTAACTTTAAAGACAGGTGTTACCACATTCACCCATCTGCAGCCTGTCTGCAACCTGAGCTTATCCCAGGCTTGAAAAGCCACAGGACAAGCCCAGGTTACATATGGGCTGGAGATGGGCTGCAGACAGGTGAATGCAGTAAGACCCATCTTTAAAGTTAAACACGTGTTTATCATGTCGGGAAAATGATGGGATAAAAGCCCATGTGATAATCTCCACAGTCAACAGACACCCACTGGAGTTCCCCAAGGGGTCCATATACCTTATGCTTTGTCTGCTTAGTTGGAACTGCCATGCATCCATCAAGCTAGAATGTATAACTGGATGCTGATGGACAGTGTTCAACATCTGGATTCACAAGTTGTGCCAGACTGCTATAAATCAAACTAAATAGCAAGAAAAGTGAAATGTACTAGTCTATATTTGTAGTTTGTATATTTTTAAATTAAATTATGTTTTCCTCCTTATAGGGGCATTAGAGGTGAGGGGTTGAGGGTCCAAAAATGTGCATAGTATTGCTACCCCATACAGAACAAAAATGCTGTAGCGGTAATAGTATTGGACTACAACCCTGGAGACCAGAATTTGAACCTGCTCAGCCTACTGGTTGATCTTGGGCAAATCAACCTTAGAGGAAGGCAAAGGCAAACATCCTCTAGACAAATCTTTCCAAGAAAATCCTGTGATACTTCACCTTAGGGTCACCATAAGCAGGAAACAACTTGAAAGCAGACACAAACAATTGCTACTCCATGACACATTTTATAATTACATTTTAAAAAAACATTTCCTAAGATGTTGATATGACATATATCTTATGCAGTAAAGTTTACAAGAAAAGGATAAAACAAAAGAGGAAGGAGGAAGGAGGAAGCTGTAAGCAATTTAGATCTCCATGAAAAAATGCTGTGTGATGAGACGTCTTTGAACATTACCAAGGACAATGGTTATGTTAATTTATCTGTGCCAGAAAATGGAGTTATTTATGGCCTTGGGCTACTGGTTTGCATTCATGTTGTTGCTTTTGAGATTGCTTGAAGTCAAACAACTTCATATTGCTGATAACAAAAAGATTTACATTACTGCATTGAAAACATAAAGAAGTAGTCTTCTTTTATTTCACTATGGAAAAACATAAGGAGAAATAGTAAGTGGGGGGGAAGACTGACTTTAGATCCTAAAAGAAAGTAACTCTGGGCTTCTATAGTTTTTTTTGTGGGTTTTTCGGATTGTGTGGTAATGTTCTAGAAGAGTTTCTTTCTGACTTGGCTTCCTTAATTAAGAATGAGATATAAATGACATTGAATTGACTTGGCATGATTTGACCAAAGAAGAGGTATAGCATGTGTTTTGGGGGCTTTCTACACATTTTGTTTTATTGCAATCTTGGAAGCATTTGTCCATGCATATGATACGTAGCAGCTTAAAAACCCAGCCTTGACCTTAAGCAATATAAAAGAATGTGCATTATGTAAGTGACATGGCTAAAAAATAACAATAAAAGTAACCTTACCCACAACAGTTTCTGTCAAGCTTATAGTGTATAGGCTGTGATGAATAATTAAAGGTATTCCCTGTTGACAAGGTTGTCAAGTCGTGTCTGACTGTAGAGAGCAGTGCTCATCTCGGTTACTAAGCTGAAGAGCCAGGATTGTCAGAGACTACTCTGTGATCATGTCGCCAGCATGTTGCACAAAATGCTGTTTACCTTCCCACCAAAGTGGTACCTATTTATTTACTTGCATTTGCATGCTTTTGAACTGCTAGGTTGGCAGAAGCTAGGACTAGTGATAAGAGCTTGATTATTATAATTATAATTTATCATTATTATATTTATCATTAGCCTCATTTTAATTCTAAATTATTCATTTAAATGAAATACCTTGGGAAAGTATAACTAAAATAAGAAAAATTGTAGCAATTTATATTTATATAAAACATAGGTGCAAAAGGAAAGTGAATATGGAAAACAAAAAAACAAAAATGATCAGGAAAATGCATGGAAGATGGGCATCTTCATTGCTAATTCTTTCAATCATTTGGTATATTAGTATATTTCTCTGAGAATTGTCTACACCAGTGATTTCCAAACTTTGTTGCTTCAGGTGTTTGGGACTTCACCTTCCAGAAACCCTAGCTGCCTTGATCAACAGTCAGTAATTTGTGGAGCTGAAGTCAAAAGTATCAGAAGGAGCAGAGTTTGAACCACTGGTCTACACTGATTAGTGCCATTACACTATGGCAAGTGATTAGTGATCACTACAGTGATGGGGATTGAAAAGCCATGGATACATGAGCTGTATCACACTGTTGCAGTGGCCATTTTCTGTGATGGTTTGGTCACTTCCAGTCACATTTGTGGTGGCCTTTTTACAATTGTAAAACTTCCCACTGGAGTCTGTTGTTGTTGTTGTTGTTTACCTCCAAGTCCTTTCTGACTTATGGTGATCCTAAGGTGAACCTATCATAGGGTTTTCTTGGCAAGTTGCTTCAAAGGGAGTTTGTCATTGCCATCCTCTGAGGTTAAGAGAGGGTGGCTTGCCCAAGGTCACCCAGTGGGAGATGGGATGATGATGAAGATAATGATGATGATTATTTTTTTAATGATTCAGAAGTTCTCAGGGATTCCAAATGGCAGCTCCTCCATGCTATAGAGATAGTTAAAATAGTTAAGATATTTAGAGATATTTCAGATATCAGATATCGGCTGATTTTTTTTTTTATCATTTGTTTGTTTTCATTCTTGAACTGGCATCATTTCTACATGAGTTAAACAATCTATGGTTTGGCAATGGTTTCCAAACTGTCTGGAGCTTTCATGCATACAATGGGACCCTCCATACAGAATTTTGCACATTGTGGACAACATAGGATGGAGTAGGAACAAGCCTAATTTCCTGTTGGTAGAGTAAATTCTTCTAATCTGAAGTGTGTGAGCTGGCCACATGAACAGTGCTTTGCATGAGAGTGTAAACATAAATAAGTGTGTGTGAAGTTCTGAATTTCTATTTGAAAATGGTGTTTGATTTATTGATTGAATATTAGATAAAAGGTACAAGAGCTGTTGGAATGGAATGTTAGCATGAATGCTGATTGGTGGAATGCTGAGTTTTGCATAAGGCTGCTGAATGACAGTTGGTGAATGACAATTAGACAAGGGTTTCTGAGATAGACTAGGGTTGGAGTGGGAACGGTGAATTTTGGTTGGGGGTTTGGTATAATTGGTTTGAGTTAGCTTGAGAGAAGTGTGTGAGAGAGTGTGTGGTGTTTTAAATGTAATGAATAATTATTCTGCCTTGTTATGTTTAACTTCTCTAAGTCTTAAAGTCTACAGTTAGTCTAAAGAATACATTCTTTCCCCATCCCTTCCTCTCTTTTTTTTCTGCAAGAGACTACAACTACTGCTGTGAAATTTTCAGTAAATAAAGAATTATGTTTTTTGTGTTTGTTTTTATACACTTTGGGACTCCAGAAATGATATCTGTTTGAGAGCTTGGATTCAGAGAGGGTATCTGTGATGGCAGCACTGAGTGTAGAGAGGTGATGTGCTTTGATGATACAAGTTTCATAAATCCTCATAGACATTTTGAAGGCCTTTACATGGGCCCCACGGTTGGTGTCACACAGATAGGACAGAAGGAAGTCCTTACACTGTAAGTGGGATCAGGGAAAGTCCTCACTCCAGGTAACTGCAATGAGCACTGTGGAATTCACATTTGGTGGGTTAAAGAGTAGACACTGCCATTTGGCCATAGTGGCCTGAGAGAAACCTTCACAGCTGGTGGCACTGGTGGGATCGCTCAAGTGGAAAATCTCACCGTTCCAGCCATCAATGCATGCACCTATTCATCACTTTATTTATATTTTACCTTTCTTCAAGGCTGGGACTCAATGGGATAAGGACAGCAAAATCCTAACAGTGTGCCAAACTGATGCTCTCCCCCCCCCCCCCCCCAGAAATCACAATGAAGCATTCAGATGTATTCCACCTTATGCAAGACCCAAAACCTGGAAAAATTGCCTGTGTTTTGGACTATGGGTCATGTAATTCCCCAGCCAACATCAACACTGCCTGGAGCATTTGAAAGTCTCAATCTAAAGAGGTAATTTTACCAATTCTATGTCAAAACCACACAAGTGTGGCTCACTCTAAATGCTAGCACACTTCTGGCCTCACAGAAGACTCCTTTCTTTTTACTGAACCTGAGAAAACCTTGATATAACTTTGATATATACAAGAAATACATGATATCCAGAAGGCTGCTTCATACATATTTAATTTTTACTATTCCATCAGGACAGCTTGCAAGCATATGCTACAACTGCTCATAAAATTCAGCTTTCCCTCTCCAAGATAAATATTAATGAGAGGTCAATGGATTACATTCTAGTATCTACCACTATTATACATATATAGTCAGTTTTCTAGTAGAGAAATATCCAGTAGTTTCCAACCAGAAGGAAATTAGAATGCTCAGTACAATTTGTAGTCAGACCTAGAATAAATCAAGTCAACCAACCAAATGACAAGCCAACATATATGTAAATACCATTGATTCAATGGGTTTACTTTCCTTAGGATTAGCAGATGGATTTTAAAGACAGTAAAAATCTGAATGATATTGTTAGCCTTATAATACTTTAACTGGATATTCACCATTTTAATAACAAAAATATCAACAAAATACCTTTACTGATCATAGTAAGCTAGGGTCTAATTGAACATTCTCCCATCTCCCCCTGAATGAGACACATCATAGGTGTCCCAAAGTTTGCAGTCACATCTTGCCTATTTCTGCCACATTTCTGCCAGTTCCAGGTCAATCCCATCATCTTTTCTTCCTCCTCTTTGCTCTGCAAAAAGGCTGCAGTCTGATTGTGCCATTTCTGCAAATGCTTTGAGTACCCATACCCATGACCAGTGGGTCATGTGGGCAAGTCAGTAGGAGAAGGGGAGGTAGAACATCCATTACAGCACCCAAGTGAGACACTATAGGGATTGAAAAGAAAGGAGAAAATCTAGCACCAGAAGAAGGACCTTCTGATTTGGGTAAGCAGCACAATTTACCATTTCTCACATCTTGATATGAAATGGTACCTCATCTAGCCTTCATGACAAGGGTGGCCCTGCTCTGGAGCTGGATGCAGAGTGGGTGTTTGGGGTATGGAGATCTTGCTCTGTCAAGCATTTCACAAATCTGATTGCTCAACCAGCTCTCAGGACTCTCAGGACTTAGACCCTCTTCTTTGGGCCTCAGAGGAAGGCTAGTGATCTCAGAGTGATCGTAGCACCCTGAAATGTTTAATAAAAGCTACATGCTGCTGGCTCCCATTCCTGCACATTGCTTCAGACTCAGTGTTGTAGACTCTCCAGAGATGATTTCTTTCCTCCTCCATCATTTAACTTGTGTTGATTGTACTTGATTCCTAATGTGTTGTATTTAGTTACACCACCAGACCCCACCCCTTCTGACCTTACCAGCTGCCATCCCAAAACTCAGATTTTGACTGTGAACTCTTAAGACATGGTATGCTACTAACCTGATAACTCCATTTTGTTATGACTGTGATCATATTCAGACCTTTCCCCTTGGGGACTGCAGTGAGAGTCTTCACAGGCTATTTGTTTTGCACCATGGTTCATGTTCATGTCAGTTTAGTCCATGCTCCATGCTCATGTCAGTCTATCCACAGTTGGAACAGGGTGTCTGGCCTCTGTCAACAGAGAGTTGCTGCATTTGGGGACAGAGTATCCCCTGTATGAGAGACACTGCTTCATGCTGTTCAATGGGAAGAATATCAGTGCTTTCCCAGTTTCCTGTTTCCTAGAAATGTTCTGGAGGCTGCCTACTATATGTAGAGCAATCCTTTTTTGTGCAACATGTTCTTTCTAACTGTTTCTTCATCACTAAGTTTCTTCCTTGTGAATTCTTACTATCCTTATGTCAATACAGACTGGCAGCAGCCTCTCAGGGTTTCAGGTTGGATTATTACCATGTCAGGGACTTAACCTGTGACCTTCTGCGTGCAAATCTTACACTTTCCTACCCTTGCCTGTTTTTCAGAGCAGTGGCACATCTAGCACATCAGCAGCACAGCAAAGCCCCTGCATCACCTAGGTAAAAGATAGAGGTTTATACCTGTAAAGTATTTATAATACCCCATGCTTCAGGTGGAAAATGGAGCATGATGTTTTGTTTTACAAAGTGATAAACCTTTTTCCTGAAGGCACTTGTTCCTTCCTCACAAATGATAAAAAGACTTGCTTCTCAATTTGGTCAGGTTTGACTTCTGCAACATAAACTTTCAATCTAAAGGACATATTTTTCTAACCCACTCTTAACAGAAAAAATGCCTAAAAATATTTTCCTCCTGCTGTGCCAAAGGAAAAGAGTGAAGAGTCAAAAGAGAAATGTATGTGGCTGCCTGATTCCATACTGGCATCTAATACTATGTGAGAGTGCTCAAAGGTTTTTGGCCCAACCAAGAAGGGAATGGCCTATAGCCATTTTATTATTATTATTATTATTATTATTATTATTATTATTATTATTATTATTATTATTTTCTAGCCCACCTATATCCAAAAGGAATCAAAGTGAGTTACAACATAAAAATATAAGAATACAATAAGAAAACAAATAAAAGTTACATAAAAAGTAATCTCCTTCCCAACCCCCAAATCCCAACATTAACCAAACAATTAAAATATAAAGTAAAATGAATTACAAGATGATCCCAATAAAATCAGCTAAAATGTCAGCTAAAATTTGCAGAAGAACATAGGGCGAAGATAGTTATGATCACAGGGTAGAAGGGCTATGTTCGTGTACACAATGGGGAAACTATTCTGGGAAGGCCTGCCAGAAGAGATACATCTTCATTGCCTTTTTAAAGGTTGTTAAGGTGACAATGTGACAGAACTCCTTCGGCAAGTCATTCCATAACCTAGGGGCAGCCGTCAAGAGGGCCCTCTGGGCTACTGCAGCCAATCTAGATTTTTTTAGGATGCAGAAGATTTTTCCCAGAGGACCTTAGTGTGTGGGGTGGATTGTGTGGAAGAAGGGGTTCCCACAGGTAGTCAGGACCCAAGGCATGTAGGTTATAGGTTTAAAGATTATAACCAACACTTTGTACCATGCCCAGAAACTAATTGGCAGCCAGTGTAGATATTTTAAAACAGGTGTTATGTAGCTAGTTCTAGATGTCCCTGCGACTAGACTGGCTGCCATATTCTGTACCAATTGAAGTTTCTGAGCTTGGAACGAGGGTAGCCCCATGTAGAGCGCATTGCAGAAGTCAAGTTGAGAGATTACCAGCCTGTGTACCACTGTTTCTAGGTCACCTGGCTCCAGGAAGGGTCGCAGCTGGTGTATCAAACTTACATGGTGCTTTATATATTCACCCTAATGTTTCATGGACTTGGCACATCATTTTTCAAATTTCTTTAACCCTTCAAAAACAAATTTCTAATCACTGAAATACTACTCTGCTGCTACTATCACCTCAGAATCGTTCAAAAATATAATTTCTTTAAAATTCTTTTTAAGGTTTGGTAATTTTTCAGCATTCTGTCAGGTACTGTCCACTCCCCTTGGCTCAGTAAACTAGTCTTCCATGTGATAACATCAGAACTTTTTCAGAAACCAAAACAAGGTTAACAGCTTGACTTCTGCAGACAGGACTACCATAACCTCCTATCACAAGCATATGGAAAGCAATACATCCCCCCAAGGTTTTATGGGGCTTTCCTCCCATTTGCCCATTTCTCAAAACATTTACACATCCACTCTTGCCTGCTCAAATCCCTCTTTTCTCAGACCCCTACCATTCATTTCTGTGAGGCTGACCTTGGCATTATGCCTACACACATCTTCCCATTATCCAGCCAGTCATTCCTTTCTTCTGACTGTTTACTAACAGAACATGTCCCATCACACACTAATATATATATATCCTCATTACATAATATGGATATCACAATGATGTTACTTGAATATAACCATAATCAAAAACAACAAAAGCCAGAAAACGAAATGTATGCATTCTCTTGAACATATTTTGTTTTTTGAAAACTGAACTGTAAGTTCAAGAATACATGGATTTCTATCTACGAGTTGAGTTAAGGGCTGAATTCAATTCTGACAGATGAGAAAGGGGTAATCTCACATTAAAATGCAAGCCCCACCCCAATCCTCACTCATCCCTAATTTGAATAAATGAATCAGATTTAATCAGGATGATTCATGTGCAGTTTATATAAAGAAAAGAGAGACAGACATGAAGATTAATATGTCTCTACTGTTCCAAATGTTACAATCATGAATATACATTATGGCATGAGTTGAGTTTCAGGAAGTAAAGATGGGCTAAATCTCACATTAAAATGCAAACCCAATGAATTTCTTATCCTAAGTGGCATATGTGAAGAATCAGACTGGGTGTGCATCTTTCTCTTAAGCCCTATGAATTGAGGTGCTGCTAGTAATTTCTAGTAATGTAACAATCCTGTATATCTTATAATGATGTATGTTAATCACAGGCTTCATTTCCTGAATTCCAATCCTTATGTTGTAAAAATAGTACTCACATGTACATGCATACACATATAAAGAGCCATACATCAGTGGGGAAGTGGCAAATAAGAATTTCAAGATCTGAAGAGGTTTAAATGAGCTTACAGTTGTAAACCGCTTAGACACTCCATATGTGTCGGTATGAAGCGGTATATAAATGAAGCTGCTTTGCTTTTGCTTTTAAACATAGCAGGTCAGTCTAGTGAAGAACAAACATGCTCAGTTTGAATGGAATGCTGTCAGATCTTGGATGGAATAGAAAGCAGAGAGAGAGAGAAGAAAATGAGGATATTCTAGAAGGAGGCATAGGCATATTCAGCACTGGAACAGAATCTTGTTAGGATTAATTGAAATGTGCCTTTTGCCATTGTTTCAAAGTACCTAGTGAAAGGAGGACATGTTTATAGATAATAAGCTTGATAGGAAAATGTGTAGTAAAATAAACTACCAATATTAAATACTAGGCTGAAAGATGACATACTACCAACAGAATACAAGGGCCAGTATTCTACAGTAGCTACTTATTTAAATATACCCCTGTGGTCTGACTCTCCAACACTTGACATAAATGCCATTCACCCATGCTCTGATCATTGATGGAATAGATGCAACTGATGCCAAGTAAAGTAGGTTGTGAGGAAAGAGTTACAATCATGTCAATAGTGTGACAATCATGATCAAGTACTGATAGTGAATACGGAACGTTTTATTCATCTGTTAACTAGATTTACTTCTCTGTTACATAGACTTATGGAACAGCTACCTAGATGTATGCATCCATAACTGTTTTGTATTTACTTACTCATCCATTACCTATATTTACTCATTTGCTTACTCATATGTTACCTAGATTTACTCATCCATAACTGTTTTGCATTTATTTACTCATCCATTACCTATACTTACTCATCCGTTGCCTAGGTTTGTGGTATAGTTACTAGATTTACTCATTCACAACTGTTCTGTATTAATGATCACTACTTAGCCACAATTGTGACACTTTTGCCACAGTCATAACTCCATACAAACATATCCTTTACCAGCCATCATCTGCATGGGAAGAAGAAAGTCCATGCGGCCAGCAACCAGAGCATGGGAGAATGACATTTAAATAAGGTTTGGCAGGGTTAGGCTATGAGAAGTTATTTTCTTTACTTCAGTAAGTAGCTGATACAGATACTGGGCAAACTTTCTACTAAAATTAACTGAAAGGAAAAGATTACCATCTTAAGAGAGGCAACTCAATATTTGATTTGCAACTTGTCCACTGAAATCTATTCATTAAATGGCTAGGTGTATTTATATATTCTGTCTTTTATGCCTTTTTATGAGGACACATTTCTACACAGTGAGTAGCCTCACATTCCAGATGTCATAGTTCTTCTGCCATTGTTCTCTGCTAAGGTATAGTTGAAAGGCAGCTCTAATTTCGGAGGCAGTGTTGCTCAAATGTCCAGTTAAAAGGCTTTATAGTGTCCCATTCCTTTTAACAGAATGCTGACAATAGACACATTTCAATTCATCTTACAATGCTTTTTAAAATCCTCCTTACATCTGTATGTGGGGTGGGAAGCCAAGTAAATGGTATGAGAAGGAACTATTTAAATGAGTTCCTAGAAACTAGAGGCAGTTCAGGAATAGGGAAAGAACTAAGAAATGCTAAGAGCAGATTACAATGATAGCAATGCAAGGCTTTTGATTTCTATTGACATATTTCAAGAACTTCTGATGTTCCATTTTCTTCTTTATATAATAAACTGTCACTCCATGATATCTATATCTGTCTTTAGAAAATACTTTGACAGCATTTTAGATGATGAATCTTGGCAGAATCAACTGGCTATTACTGACCTTTTCTATTGATACATAAAACCTCCCTGGATATTACTAAATTCTTGAGGACAGTGATTTCCTTGTTCAAGGAATTTTCACAGTCAGTTTTCCTCAAAGTACAAATATTATCAGAGAAGGCACTGTAACTCAGTGTTCCTATATTAGACAGAAACTACTGCTCAAGGAAAGCTTTTTACGTTGCATTTCCCTTTCACAGGCAACTTATACAATTAGTGTCTTATAACCTATTTCTCATGAGTGAGTTTCATTCTTCCTACAGATCTTAATAGTCCATTCAAATACTCTGAGGCCTCATCTGCACTGTAGAAATAATACAGTTTGACACTGCCATGGCTCAATGCTCTGGAATCCTGGGATTTGTAGTTTGTGTCACCAGAGGTCTTTGGCAGCAAAAGCTGAATATCTTCACAAAATTACAAACACCAAAATTCCCTAGCGTTGAGTAAAAGTGGCGTGATACTCCATTATTTCTGCAGTGCAGATGTGGTCTGAGTTACAATAGTGGTACCTAAAAACAATATAGAGTTGTTGGGAAAATCCATTTACCCTCCAAGTACTGTGAGGATTTCAGCTAAGTTCAGAAGAAACAGGAAAGGCTGAGGCAGATACAGACGGTGTAACTGTCACTGATAATCAGAAAGCATCAGCACTTTGGCCCTGTGATCACTGTCTCTGCCACAACATTGCTACCATGAGTTTGGGAAGCTAATAACACTCTTGGTTTTGGTTTCAGTCTTTTGTCCTGCTAATGTTTTGGACTTCAGCTCCCAGAATCCCCAACCAATGGTCAAACTGGCTGGGGTTTAAAGGTTTGAAGTCCAAAACATTTGGAGAACCAAGGCTTATGAATAATTTTCCTGGTCATTTTGGTCCATTTTAACTGCCATGGTTGCATCTTGTGAAATCCTGGATGCCTAGTTTGGTGTAATTAGACTTCTGTCTCTGGCTGTGGATTCTAAATACCATCCCTAAACAGCAAATCCCAAGATTTCATAAGATACTGTTAGGACAGTTAAAGTAGAATCAAAGCACTATAACTGTGTATTGTGAAAGGGCCTCTTGCTGGTTGATGTCACAATGTTATTTTATGCATCTCACCTAAAAGGATACAAAAGAAATCATACTGAGCCACACTCAACAAACACATGTTTTTCTCCCTTTTTACATACATACGATATATGCATAAGTGTTCCTTTCATAATACTGTTTCTCTTTATGTGGCAATGGCCTCTCTCAAAATTAGGAGGTTTGCCATTGGCTTCTTTTGAGAGTTGAGAAATTGTGATTTACCCAAGGTCAACCAATTGGTTTCCATAACCAAGTGGGGACCTGAACCCTTTGTCTCCCAGAGTCCTAGTTCAACTCTAAAAGCAGTACATCACACTGGCTCTCCTATGGGACCTAGCAGGCACGAAAAAAACAAAACACCATAATGGCAAAAGAGACAAAATTCTGCAAAGTGGCTTGCATTTGCATTTGCAAAATAGATTAAGGAAGGAGGTCAGAAATTTCCTCCAAAAAAGTTGTATACCTTTTGGCTCAACCATGAATGCAATCTAAAAGTATTTGCAAGGGAAATACAGCAGTTGCGGAGATGTTTCAAATGAAACAATGTGGTTGCTATCTGTAAGTCAGGGAGGCCAGATGCAAAAGAGAACCCAGGTCTCCTGCAGCAGGTGTAGTTTGGAGTACAAATTCTTTTTTAGACAACTAGTAAAGACAGAACTGGACTGTGTCTTCTTTTGCCACCGGCCACCCTGTGCTGTGAATTCTAATCTGAGCATTCCAGTTTTATGAATTCAAAGGTTCACCTTATTGCTGTTCTTCTTGGCTGGATAATAACTGTGGATAAAAGACATGGCATTACCAAGGCAACAAAGTCTAGTAATAGCTGGAAATGACAGAGGCTACTCTTCTGTTTTGTTTCATTTTAAAGAGGCATAGCTACCAGCTGTGATGGATGACCTCCTAAAGGCAGCAGTGAAAGATTTAGCTGATGTGTGTGCACAGAGAGAAAGGGAGAGAAAAATAACAGCATAATAGGGCCATGGAGAAAGACAGAGGGGGAAACTAGTGGACTGTTAAAGGAAGCTGACATTCAGATTCTAAGCATGTTTGCTTGGTAGTAAAATTCATTCATTTCTGTGGGATTTACGTACAAGTAAGTACACTTAAGACCAAAGCCTAAGTGGAAATCATTCTGAAGAGTCAACAAATTCCAAGTGTACTCTCACAAAATTACTGTTCTTGTATAAAAATAGAACAAATTATCAATAATTTAAAACAGGTTAGTCTTTTACTAAATGAAAGGCTTTAGGAAGTATTTAAAAAGGAAGGTGGTTTTGATCTCTGGTTTTAAGAGCAATAGGAAAAAGATACAAATTATAACAAAAAAATTAACTAAAGAAGAAGACCAAAGGATATAAATTGGTTCAAATTATAAAATACAAGACAAAGTTAAATACCTTGGAATTTGGATAACTAAAAAGAACATGGATCATTTTGACAATAATTATAAAGTGTTATGGAAAGAAATTAAAAAGGACTTGAAGAAGTGGCAAAAATTATAACTAACTGTCCCCCTCCGTCCGGAGCGCCGGCGGAGCTCAGCCTCCACACCGCGGCGGTCCTCCGGCAACTCTAAAAGGAGCACCAAATTGGTGCTCCTTTTAGATGTCAGGGAAAGTGCGCCCTAAAAGCGGTGGGCGCACTTTCCCTGACTCAAACGCCACGGCGCGAGGTCATCCCCGGAGCGCTGGCCTTGCGGACGGACGGCGACTCCGAGGGCGACCTCAGGAAGAGGAAGGGGCGCCACTCGTGCAGCTGCCCCTCCTCTTCCGGGCCTGGAAGACGGCTCAATTAGCCGTCTGCCGAGGCTGTGTATCAGGAAGGATAGAAACAATAAAAATGATAATCTTGCCAAAAATAAACTTTCTGTTTCAAAGCATTCCTATTATTAATTAAGTAGAGACAAACTGATTCAAGAATGGCAAAGAGATCTAAGGAAATTTATTTGGAATAATAAGAAACCAAGGATAAATTGGAAAACTATGACAAGACAGAAATGAGGAAGACGAAGTGTCCCTGATTTAAAATTATGTTATCAAGCAAGGGGGGTTGCAGACTGCCAGAAATAGTGCAAATTGAGTCCACTTTTAGAGTTAGAGTTAGTGCTAGGGAATCATGGGAATTGGGGTTTTTTTCTGAGACATTGAGCCTTCTCTGTCAGAGAGCTCTGGTGCCACAATAAAATACAGTTCCCATGATTCCCTAACCCTAAAAGTGGACTCAATTTGCACTATTTTTGGCAGTCTGCAACCCCGCCAAGTATATTAAATTGGATTGCCAATTGGATTGTACTAGATAATACTAGATTACCAAACTTGGAAGGATTTAACAATCATTTTGGTTAGCATGCATATATTTGGTATGGGAAAACATCTGTCCACAGTGAATTTTGGTATCACATTGTTTAAAAAGCTTTATTAAGAGTCTGGGAGGATTTTAAGAAGAAAATTAAGAAAAATCTCTTTGGGTGTCACCACAAGAAGAATTCGTTGGAAGATGGAAAAAGGTTGATAGATGGCTTACGTATAAAGATATATTGAATAAAGTCCATCCAAATAAGTATGAAATGAGAGAAATAAATGAATTGCATCAGCTTGATCCCAAAATGCATTGGTTCTTATATTTGCAACTAAAAGAAAGATTCCTGATGGATCAAAAAATAGAAGAATTTGAATATGAAACCTTGGAAATAGATAAAATTATGTTTGATCTTAGGAAAAGAACATCACATTTATATAAATATTTAAGGAAAAAAGAACAAGAAGACGATTTGATTTCAGATGAGATGATAAAACGGGCATCAGATTGTGACTGGGTCATTGGATTAGAGAGCTGGAGTTGCACCAGAAACAAAACAAAAAAATTTACAATAGCACAGGACTTGAGGGAGAATTATTTCAAAATGGAGCATAGGTGGTACTTGACACCAGGTAAGATTGCAAAGATGTATAAGATGAATTCTAACGAATGTTGGAAATGCCAAGAAAAAGGAGGTACATGGATCCATATGTGGTGGCAATGCCCAAAAGTAAAGATCTTTTGGAAAAAGATTCACATAACGATTGAAAAGATATTCAAAATAAACTATGAACTGAGACCAGACATTTATTTACTTGGTATGTTAAATAAGATCCCATCTCATGTAGAAAGGAAACACTGGAGAATTTTACTTATATGATAACAGCAGCAAGACTTTTGGTTGCACAAAAATGGAAAAATAATGAACTTCTTGCATTAGATGATTGGCTACTAATATTATCAGAAATGATGGAAATGGATATTTTGATGGCTTGTCTGAATCAGAAGGATATGGACGTAATTGAGAAAGAATGGCTTCCAGTAAATGAATTTTGTAAGAACAGATGGAATTAAACTATAGGTAGAGTAATAGGATGACAGGGAAAGAAGATGAACTGTGCATCACATGAATATAAAACTTTGTGACTACTGTAGATATATGGGAGTATATCATAAAAGAACAAAAGAACAATAAATTCAAACAGATATGGTTGGGAAGGATGACCCCGCAAGAGACATTGAGGAAGTAGAGTTTTAAAGGTAGTGTTTTATGTTGTTAAGCAAATTCTAATGTACATTACTGGAAAGATATGTATATGTTAAAAATACATAAAATATAAAAAGGAGGGTAGTTTTTTAAAAATAGAAAAAATAAAATGGATCTATGGGTTCTTTTAATACTTCAGTATAACACTAAGGGAATTTAGCAGACATGTTACATTTAAATATATGAAATATTTTTGATTAATATATATGCAGTGCTTCTGGTGGTATTGTGTCTAAAATGAAGTTTGAAACAAGCATATTTTTACATATTGAGGAAGACACGAGGGGCATTCTGTGACTCAGATCTCCATTACTCACCTTAAAGTTTAACTACTTATCAGTACTAAAATATTCCCTCCACCCTTCATTCTCCTCTTCCTTTCTTCTTAATAGTAGCAGCAACAGTGATGGTAAAAGGGTCAGCTTTTTCTTCCTCATTTGCTTCATTGCCATCCTCCTTAAAAATGATAGGTGGGATAAAATCTGACAAGGTGGTTGATAGAAGAGTTCTTGAGTTTGCAGGAGCCTTTAAAGAAACTACAAATACCAGAATCCAATGCATGCATTGATTATCAGTATCCACAACTAAGCTCAGAAATATTAGTGCATGTGCATTAAATTTTAATTATGAAAGAAAAACAATTGGCTAGATACAGTGACTTCCAAACTTTGGTCCTCCAGATATTTGGGACTTCAGCTCCCAGTAGCACCAGTCATCTTGGTCAATGGTCTGGAATTTTGTGAGCTGAAATCCAACTCACATGGAATAATTGAGCTAGAAGATGCACTTAAGGATGGGTCAAGCATCAGCGAATGAGAGTGAAGTCAGGAGTAGATATAAATAGAGCGGGAGAGAGAATAGGGAGTTGGATAGGGACAGAACTCAGAGTGAGAGTTGATGTTTTAGTGCACCCTGGTTTAGTGCTAGGGAATCATGGGAATTGTTGTTGTTGTTTTTTCTGAGACATTGAGCCTTCTCTGTCAGGGAGTTCTGGTGCCACAATAAAATACAGTTCCCATGATTCCCTAACCCTTAAAGTGGACTCAATTTGCACTATTTCTGGCAGTCTGCAAAGGCCCTTAGTGGCTAGGTTATATTGCAGAGAAAGGCAGTTTAAATATTTACAAGTACCCAAGAGAGGACTAGGAGTGTCCTGGGTGAAGTGACATGTTGTTCTCTGAGAAACATAGTATGTGATGAAAAGTGACGCACAAACAATTAATAGATGAGTAGGAAATAAAAGTGTAATAATATTTGGAGTGTTTTGGGTTATTGTAAGAAACAAGTGTAAAGAGAGGAAATAACAATGGTCAATAATGTACCAAATAAAGTATTCCAGTAATGTATCAAATGTGAACAACATTCAACACAAGAGATACTGTTTTTGAGTTAACTTGCAAATAAACATATAACTTTGTTTCAATAAGTAAATGTCTGGAGTGCTTTCAAAATACAGTTACATGCTACCAACATTAAGGTAAATATTATAATGTGAAGTCCCCTTGAGTAGTTTGGGGTATAGTAGGTCCCTGTCACAAAGTGGTGGCAGCTGTGGCACATAGAGACAAGTGAAGAAAAAGTTTTTAAAAAAGAAGTTTGGGGTAGTGTCATGTGGCTAGCATAATTGCACTGAATGCTGTTACCTTCCCACCAAAGTGGTACCTATTTACCTGCATTTGAACTGCTAGGTTGGCAGAAGCTGGAACAAGTGACAGGAGCTCACCCCATCATGTGGCATTTGGGCTTCGAACTACCAACCTTCCAATCTTCCAAACATCAGAACTGGTGTCTTAATCAATAAGAGGGGATGCAGACTGGTGGCCCTGGGCCACCCCAGGAAATGGAGGATCGAGGCCGAGGCTGCTAGACGCGTCGGCCCTGATCCTCCCTTTTGCCGCCTGGGAAAGTGCCAAAACACCACTCCTTTCACAGGCAGCAAAAAGGATGCCCGAAGAGCCACCACACAACTCTTCTGCACCTCTTCCGGTGCAGCATGTTAAGAAGCTGCGCTGTGATGACATCCTGGTGGCGCGCACGCACGCATGCATAGTGGTGCGCGCCGTGATGACATCTTCGATGTGGGGTTGGGGTGTCCGGTGTGTGGCTGCCCCTCCCCTTTCCTGCCTCCAAGATGGTGCAAAGCACCATCTGTAGAGGCCCTAAGTCACCACATCACTCAATAGTTAAAAGGTGGGATGGGGTGAGGGAGGAATTTGTCATAGTTCTATCTGATGGCAATTTATGGTAAATCTTTCTGATCCAGGATCTGTTAACAATTAAATCTAAGGAATAGCTCTAACTTTGAGTCAAGATCAAGCAAATGAAGATAGCATCCCTAATAGCCATGTGTGAACAAACTCTAAATGTGATTTTTTAAAAAAAAAAAGTTGGCCAGATGCTTCAAAGTAGCATTCTTCATTAAAAAGTATTCTGGGGCTCTGTGTGGAGGTGGAAGAAAAGATAGATTTGGTTAAATATATTGATGACTGGATCTGCAGACAGCTATATAAAAACCAATCAAAGCAAAATTAGTAACAACATATTAAATCATAAACAGGCATTATGGTAAACCTGTAGTCTGCTCCTTTAAAAAACCCACTAGGTTTATTATTATTCATCTATTCAAGTGTAGTGCTCCAGGAGTGAAGGTGATAATTACTTCCCCACTGCAAGTAGCAGTGGATTTACATATCTATAGAAGGGAAATAGGATGACTGCTAGTGTAACAGATACATTCCTTTATTTAGAATCTGCAGTGTACTTTTTAAAGACAGTGGTGAAGGCAAAAGTTTGTTCAGAAGCTATTATTTTATACTGGCTTGTATATTCTTACACCATAAGTATAAATGGTGACAGCCTACAGATGTCTACTCTAGAATAAGTCCCACTGACTAAGGGCCTAAGCAGACTGCCAGATAGGGGAAGCAGACGGAGGCGCCGGAGACACCGCCGGACGGAGCGCCACTGGAATGCAGCCTCCGCACCGCGGCGCTCCTGCGGCATCCCTGGAAGGAGCGCTAAATCAGCGCTCCTTCCACAAGACAGGGAAAGTGCGCCCTAAAAGCGTAGGGCGCACTTTCCCTGCCTTTTCTGCCGCAGCGCGTCCAGTCGCTGTGGCGGGAGGTTGCCCCGGAAGCGCCGGCCGTGCAGAGGGCCGGCAGCTCCCAGGGCGACCTCAGAAAGAGGAAGGAGCGCCGCGCGTGCATTTGCTCTTCCTCTTCTGGGTCTCGCAGACGACTCAATTAGTCGTCTGCCAAGGCCCT
This sequence comes from Phrynosoma blainvillii, assembly GCA_026167975.1. Lineage (NCBI taxonomy): Eukaryota > Metazoa > Chordata > Lepidosauria > Squamata > Phrynosomatidae > Phrynosoma > Phrynosoma blainvillii. Next base: position 234,258,244 of record JANUYF010000003.1, on the reverse strand, counting down.
GAAATAGTGCACATTAAATTGAGGCACTGCCCTGGCTCAGTGCTAGGGAATCATGGGAACTGTAATTTATTGTGGCACCAGAGCTCTCTGACAGAGAAGGCTCAATGTCCCAGAAAAAAATACAGTTCCCATGATTCCCTAGCACTGAGCCAGGGCAGTGCCTCAATTTAATGTGCACTATTTCTGGCAGTCTGCTTAGGCTCTAAGTATTTTAAAGTGAGCTCAAAAATTAAACTCCTAGTAAGAGGTTATCTATGAGACTTGCCCACCCTATTGCGCTTCAAGTTGGCCAGATTACTAAGGGTAGGCAATAGTTTACCTAGTGAAGCCAGTGGCTGGAATCCATTGTTAAAACATGCTGGTAGGGTTAGAAAATACACCAGTTAGTCAATATATATATATATATATTTTTTAAAAAAAGCAAAACTTGGTATCTGGAGACAAAGACCTAAAGTTGCATCCTCATCTCAACTAGAGTAGAGCCAGTGCACCAGAGAGTTTTCCTTAAGTGTTATCTAGCAGTTCAATGGATCTACTCTATTTAGGACTAGCAATTGGATTTATTGCCAAAACATTGTGATTTCTTAAAACATGAAGTATTTATGATGATTTGCATGGGGCCCAGTTTCACAGAGCAGAAGTCTTCATCTTGAAAACCAACAGAATTAGTCCAAAGTGGCCCAGTTCAGCTCAGGATGTAGGCTCATATGCAGAAGTGAAATAAGGCAATAATGTTTGTTGAGAGATCTCGTGGCACCTTTGAGACACCTTTGAAAGAAAGAAGTTAGCAACATGAACTTTTGTAGACTTACATCTACTTCCTCAGATGCAAATGATGGTTGTTGTTGTTGTTGTTGTTATTGTTGTTGTTGTATGCCTTTAAATCATTTCCAACTTATGATGACCCTAAGGCAAACCTACTACTGGGTTTTCTTTACTCCTGAGTGAACATGCTGTCAACTATTTAACACAAGATGGCAAATGCAAGGTCAAAAACAAAGACACAAATAAATCAAATCAAGTTTCTACTGTATAAGGTCTAGTTCCTTTTTCTTGATTACATGAACCATAATATTGATACTATGCCCTTGCCTAAAGCACATCTCAGTTTGTGGAAAAATGTTATTATTGATTAAATACCTTTTCCACTTTGTGGGTTCATGTATTGGCGTTGTTCTCTAGATTTTCATTGGACTGAAACTGTAACCAAGGTCTGAAGCAGACGGGCCAAATAGAATGGCTTCAAGGGCATGGCATTTATAAGATGCATGCCTCGGCACAGCCAGAAGCCACTCTGAGGCTGCCTAAGGTGGCCCAATGCTGCCAGCAAAAAAAACAAAACAAAACAAAAAAACTCTCCTTGCTGGCAGCCCGTGGTGGGCCAATTGTGGCTGGGCCAATTGTGACTGTAGCGACACGTGGCCATTACAAGTTGCCCATCTGCTTTACTCTTTAGTCCCAACTGATTGTGATCTGCTTGTCTGTTGTTGATTTCATTTTGTACTGGCAAAACTTTAAATGAATTTTATAGAATGAGCAGCATCACAAAGGGGACCATTAGAGAGCCAGGGAGATTGGGGTGAAACACCAACTGAGCCCAGTCTCTACCCCCAGCTGAACAGCAGGGCAAAGAGGATCATCAGAGAGGCAGGGAGATTGGGGCTAAACACCAACTGAGCCCAGTCTCTGCCCACCAGCTGAGCAGCAGGACAAAGAGTACCATTGGAGAGGCAAGAAGATTGGGGCTAAACACCTACTGAGCCCAGTATCCACCTCCCAGCTGAGCAGCAGGACAAAGAGGACCATTGGAGAGGCAGGGAGATTGGGGTTAAACATCAACTGAGCCTTGACTCCCTCCCTCCAGCTGAGCAGCACCAGAAAGAGAACCATCAGAGAGGCAGGGAGATTTGCACTAAACACCAACTGAACCCAGTCTCTGTCCCCAGCTGAGCCAGATAACAGAGTGCCACCAGAGGACCAGGCAGGAAAGTGGATGAAAGAAAAAGGAGACTAGCCATCTCTGCCCTCCCCCAACCACAGAGAAAGAAGTGATGAAACTGAAGGAGGGAGGGATGGGGATGGGGTCAGACTAAAGGAGGGAGGACACAAGGCAAGGGAAGAAGGGACACCCAGGGAAGCATAAAGGGATGGGTAGGAAAGCAAGAAAACAACAATGGAGGAATAATAATAATAATAATAATAATAATAAATTTTATTTATATCCCGCCCCTCTGTCACGCAACTGAGGCAGCTCACAACAATTTAAAAACATAATACAATATTAAAATACCATCCAAAACTAACAGCCCCCCCCACCCCTTAAAAATGAATTAAACAATTTTGCATTAAAATAATGATTCAAACATAATTAAAACAAACTATAATCAAACAAACAATAATAGGCGGGGCAGCATTTAAACCAAATGTAGGAGGGATAAAAGGAGTCCTGAGGCAGGGAAACTAATCAGGGAAGGCCTGCTGGAAGAGATCCATCTTAACAGCTTTTAAAAAACTGTTTAAAGTTGTCAACTGACGGATCTCATCCGGCAGGCCATTCCATAATTTGGGGGCGATGACGAAAAAAGCTCTCTGGGAGGTTGTCAAGAGCCTGGTTTTCATTGGCTGTAGCAAATTCCTCCCAGAGGACCGGAGTGTGCGTGGAGGATTATATGGGAAGAGGCAGTCCCAAAGATAAGTTGGACCCAAGCTATTTAGGGCTTTAAAGGTCAAAACCAACACCTTATACTGGGCCCAGAAACTGACAGGCAGCCAGTGAAGAGATTTTAATACAGGAGTTATATGATGTCTCCGCGATGTACCCGAGACCACTCTGGCTGCCATATTTTGTACTAACTGAAGTTTCCGGACCATGCATGAGGGTAGCCCCATGTAGAGCGCATTACAGAAATCTAGATGGGAGGTTACTAGTGTGTGCACTACAGTCTCAAGATCCCTTACTTCCAGGAAAGGGCACAGCTGGCGTATCATCTGAAGCTGATAACAGGCACTGCTGACCGTCGCATTCACCTGACTAGCCATCTGAAGCGACGGATCAAGGAGCACCCCCAGACTGTGAACACAGACCTTCATGGAGAGTGTGACCCCATCCAGGACTGGAGGTTGCAACCCAATCCTTGGTTTCGGGGCCGCCACCATGAGCACTTCCATTTTGTCCATTTTGTCTGGATTCCTCATCCAGCCCATTACTGCCTTAAGACAGTCATTGAGAGGAGAGATGCCATTGGAATTCGAGGCCGACAATCGAGATAAGGAGAAATAGATCTGGGTGTCATCATCCCCATAACTCCAGATAATCTCACCCAGCGGCTTCATATAAATGTTGAACATCGGGGACAGAATGGCGCCTTGCGGAACACCGCAAGTAAGCTCCTTCTTGCTGGAGCAACTGTCCCTGAGCAGCACCCTCTGGGACCTGCCCGATCCAGTAAATTTACATCAACAGAATTGCTGGACACCTCGTCAATTGTTTCTGTCAAAATACTGGCGTCTAAGTTGGCTCCTATCTGAGAGATTTTATCTACAAAGAAGTTGTTAAATGTGTCACAGCAGGCTATTGTTGGATTAAGCAATGGGTTCTGCACAGGTGGAACCTGCGTCAGTTTCCTTACCACCCTAAACAGCTCCGCTGGACAAGACTCTGCAGACGCAATACGTGCAGAGGAGAAGGCCCTCTGCGCTGCACGTATTGCCTCTCGATAGGCCCAAAGAAAGTTCCTAAGACGAGTCTTGTCGGATATGAGTCGAGTTTTCCATCAGATGCGCTCTAGTTGTTGTCCAACCCGCTTCATCTTTCTAAGCTCAGATGTATACCATGGCCTACAATTTGAAGCGGGTTGGAAAGGATGCTTGGGAGCGATCGTGTCTATAGCCTTGGTGAGATCAGTGTTCCAGGTATTAACCAAAGCTTTGACAGAATCACCGGCATTACCAACCATTAAACCCTCTAAGGCTTTCTGGAATCCTATTGGTTCAATTAGCCTTCGAAGGTGGACCATTCTAATGGGTCCACCATCCCCGGTGGGGTGGACCGTGGTCCTTAGTTCAGTCTTGACCAGGAAATGATCTGTCCATGACAATGCGGTGGTCTTAATGACCTCCACCCATGGATGTTCCTGTTCCGTACTAAAGACCACATCGAGGGTATGACCTGCACAATGTGTGGGCCCGATGACCAATTGGGATAGGCCCATGTTTGTCATGGATTCCATGAACTCCCGAGCTGCACCCGAGCTGCACCAGTTAGATTTTCCAAACTGGTCTCGAGTGGAATGTTGAAGTCGCCCAGAACTAAAAGTCTGGGTGACTCCAACAGCAACTCTGATATCAGCTGTGTCAGCTCAGTCAGGGAGTCAGCTAGACAACAGGGTGGTCAGTATACTAGCATAATCTCCAAACTATCCCTGGTCCTCAGGATCAGGTACATACACTCAAAGTGGACCATGTTCCGGACAGGTATCCTGGTCAAGATTAGGTTGTTCTTATGAACCAGGGCCATACCGCCCCTTCGCCCACTTTCTCTTACTTGCTCACTAACAGAATGCCCAGCTGGGAGGGCCTGTGACCATGTAGCAGCACTGTCCTCCCCCAGCCAGGTTTCTGTAAAGCAAGCCAGGTCGGCATCTTCATCTTGAAGATCATATATAATATGAGTCTTGTTTTTGACTGACCTGGCATTGCAAAGGAGCAAAGTAAGGTTCTGTGGAATGGTTGGTATGCTCTCCAACCCAGTCCGGGAAACAGAGTTAACTGAAAGCGGAATAGCTTTCAAACAGCAATCCCGCTTTCTTTTATAACATCTGTTCACTCTGTATCCACCATACTTCCCATTCCCCTGCACAACCCCAATTTGTGCTCTCAAATCCTTCCCGGCCGCAGATGACAAAAGAGTCAAGGAAAACAAATCACCTTCCCCGCCAAGTTGTTGCTATGGGTGCTCCAAATAATAGGAATACAGGGCGGTTTAAATAGAGAAAACCCTACTCCAAATCTCACTTCTAGCATTAATGCCTCTGCCAAGTTCCACACATAATGCAAGAGGCTTTTTGTCACAGACGGAGATAGCAGTAGAGAAGGGCTGGGTAAATGTTAAAGATCTCTCGCCCAAGCCCAAAAAACTTCTACTGCTCCCACTGTCACCGTCACAGTTATCAAGATGCCACCAGAGGTGATAAGATTTGGACGGACTCCTGGGGTTCCTCCCGGCCTTCCTTCGGCCCCGGTGCTGTCACTGCTGCCATGCTGCTGGAAGAGACAGTGCTGGGAGGGCTAAATACTCCCTCCCAGAGCCTCACAGCTGCCCTGCTGCTGCTGCTGCACCGCCGCACCTCAGAAGGAGATAATAGTAGTAATAATAATAAGATGGCTTCCTCCTGGCCTTCCTTCGGCCCCGGTGCTGTCGCTGCTGCTGCGCTGCTGGAGGGGATGGTGCTGGGAGGGCTAAATACTCCCTCCCAGAGCTTCACAGCTGCCCTGCGGCTGCTGCGCTGCCACCACACCTCAGAAAGAAATGGTGTTGGGAGGGCTCCTGGCTTCCTCCCAGCCTTCTTTTGGCCCCGGCGCTGTCGCTCCTGCCGCGCTGCTGGAGGGGATGGTGCTGGGAGGGCTAAATACTCCCTCCCAGAGCCTCACAGCTGCCCTGCTGCTGTACCACCGTGCCTCAGAAGGAGATGGTGTTGGGAGGGCTACTGGCTTCCTTCCAGCTTCCTTCGGCCCCGGCGCTGTCGCTGATATAAGGAGACAAACAGCTACTGGGCAGCAGCAGCAGTTGTGGGTGTCACTCATAGAAATGAATTGTGACACCATAGCTAAAATCAGTTGGCACTGTGCACAGGGAAGTATAGGTGGCCCTCCTTGTGTAATCTCACCACCTACTAAACCCTATGATGAGACACCCCAAGTGAGATCAGAGCATTAACAGAAAAGGAAGGAGGGAGAGATAAAGAGATATCACATTTGCCAGGTTAGCCAAGGGCATAAAAAAGATGCCAAGAAAAATAGCAGACACCCTTAGGAAGGCAAATGGCATCCAAAGCAGCATTACACATAAAATAGAGATGTGGAATGTGAGGAACATGAGCCAAGGGAAGCTGGACATAGTAAAAATGGAAATGGAAAGCATGAACATAGTAGTACTGGAGGCGAGTGAGTTAAAATGGACAGGAATGGGTCACTTTGAATCAAACAACCATACAGTGTTCTACTCGGGGAATGAAAAGACAAGAAGTAACGAGGTGGCTTTTATACTAAGAAAATATATGGCAAAGCAGTCAGAGGATACAATGCAAAATCAGACTGAATCATTTCAGTAAGGTTCCATGGTAAACCTATGAATATTACCATAATTCAAGTATATGCACCAACTACAGAGGCAGAACAGGAAGAAATTGATAGATTCTATGAAAGAGTACAGGAAGAAATTGACAGCATACCAACCTAGGATGTCAAGCTGGAGATTGAAACACAAAAGTTGGAAGCAAAGAAGAATCAAAAACAGTAGGCAGATTTGGATTAGGGAAAAGAAACAAAGCAGGTGTATGTCTCATACATTCGTGTGAAGCCAACAACCAATTAATTGCAAACACATTTTTCATACAACCAGAAAGAAGGCTATATATATGTACATCACCAGATGGTCAACACAAAAATCAAATAGATTTTATTATATGACATAAAAGATGGCAGAATTCTATACTGGTGGCCAAGACTAGACCAAATGCTGACCATGGCACAAATGACGAATTACTCATATCAAAAATAAGAGTAAGACTCAAGAAGAAAACAAAACCAGTAATTATACCAAAAATATAATCTAAATAATATCTCAACAGGATTTACTGATAACATAAGAAACAGATCCACACTACTAAGCATAATAGACCAAGAATCAGAGGAACTATGGTCCGAAGCCAGGGATATAATAAAAGAAGAATGTAGACAGACACTTTCAATAAACAAAAATAAATAAATAAAAATTGATGAAAGAAAAAAACACTACAAACAATAATGAAAAGAAGAGAAGAAAAACAAAAGGGAGATAGGAACAAACTAAGAATTATGAATGCAACAGTACACCGGCTTGTGCAGAAAGATAAAGAAAATTACTAAAATGACCAATAGAAATAGAAGCCAACAACAAAAAGGGAAGAACAAGAGATCTATTTCACAAGATCGTGGAAATCAAAAGAAAATTCAAACCAAAGACAGAGATGATCTGTGACAATAAAAATAACATATTTCAAGACCAGGAAGGGATAAAAAGATGTTGGATGCAACAAATAGAAGAATTATACAAAAGAGATGACAAAATGAAGGACACATGGAACAAAGAGCCACATGAAGATGAACCCCAAATTCGAAAAAGTGAGGTGGAAACTGCAATAAGAGGTATAGCAAAAAACAAATCACCAGGAACAGATGATATTCCAATTCAACTGCTGCAATCCACAATGACAGAGTCAACTCTAGTGCTAACCAACATATGTCAATAGATATGGAAAACAAGACAATGGCCAACGGATTGGAAGTGATAAATATAATCCCCATCCACAAAAAGGGAGAAACAAGAGACTGCAGCAACTATAGGACCATAGCACTGATCTCCCACGCAAGCAAAATCATGCTTAAAATTCTGCAACATAGACTTCATCATACATGGAGAGAGAAATCCCATTGGTTCAAGCAGGGTTCTGGAAAGGAAGAGGGATGAGGGACCACATTGCAAACATACGATGGCTAATAGAGTGCACCAGGGAATTCCAAAAGAAAATCAGCATGTATTTTATAGACTACAGCAAAGCTTTTGACTGCATAGATCATGAAAGGCTATAGAATGCCCTTAAAGAAATGGGAGTGCCAACACATCTGATAGTCCTGATGAGGAATCTGTACTCAGGATAAGAGGCTACTGTCAGAATAAAATGGTTCCCAATTGGCCAAGGGTGTCAGACAAGGCTGTATCCTTTCACCCTATCTGTTCAACTTTTATGCAGAATATATTATAAGAAAAGCAGGCTTGGACACAGAAGAAGGAGGAGTGAAAATAGGAGGAAGGAATATCAACAATCTAAGATATGCAGATGACACATAGTACTAACAGAAAACCTCACAAACCTGGAACACCTACTAAGGAAGATGAAAAAAGTAAGTGCTAAGGCAAGCTTAATGTTGAACATAAAGAAAACAAAAATAATGACCACCAAAGACCTTCACAAGTTCAACCTAGACAATGAAGAAATAGAAATAGTAAAAGAATTCCCATACCTAGGACCAAACATTGATAGAACTAGGGACTGCAGTCAGGAAATCAGAAGAAGATTAAGAATGGGGAGGGTGGCTATGAATGAACTGGAAAAGATTCTAAAATGCAAAGATAAACAACTCAGAACAAAACTTAGAATCATAGAAGCCATTGTTTCTGTATTACCATGTATTGGTGTGAGAGTTAGACAGTTAAGAAAGATGATAGGGAAAAAAATCAATGCATTTGCTGGAAAAAGGTGCTGAGGATCCCATGGACAGCCAAAAGAACAGACAAATGGGTCTTAGAGCAAATCACACGAGAAACCTCCTTGGAAGCCAAGATGACCAAACTGAGGCTGTCGTATTTTCATGTGAAGAGAGTACTCATTGGAAAAGACAATAATGCTGGGAAGGGTGGAGGTAGGTAGGAAGAGAGAAAGGCCACATGTCAGATGGATGGATTCTATTAAGGAGGTCACAGGTATGGGGTTGCAGGAATTAAGCAGATCAGTGGATGACAGAGGGTCTTGGAGATGTCTCATCCATAGGGTTGCCATGAGACTTTAGGACAGTTAACAAGAAAATAGAATGAAGGGGAAAAATACAAGATTGCCACACTTGTTCTTCCATCTGGATTTGTCATCTTTTGTTCACTCAGTTTTATGGGAAGTCCCCAGTGTGGTATAGTGAGCACAATAGCAAATGAGATATACACTTGAATCTCCATTCAACCAGTAGCTTAGTCATCTATCTTAAACCATCTCTCAGTCTAACTCACAGAGTTACTGAGCGGAAAAAAATGCAGGATAGAGGATTCCAAAGTTGGAGATTATCACACGGAGAACATGCCCCAATATATATTCAGGATTGTAAATTCAAAAGCGCATGTTTATCACACATGCCGGCTGCCAGGCAACTACAACCCAGATACAGCACGTACCCCAGCTGTGCCTATCCAGCCATATTTCAAAAACTGGAGCTTTCCAGTTTTGAAATTTGGCCGAATAAGTGCGGCTGGGGTCGGGGCTGCATCCAGGTTGTAGTCGCCTGGCTGCCGGCACGTGAAATGACATCTGCTTTTGAATTTACAATCCCGAATCTATATCGAGGCTTTTTCTCCATGCAATAATTTCCATTCTTTCCTCTTATAGCCATTTACTCCTCTCCCTTCTCTATCAGTTTAATTGCAAAGCCATGCCTGTAAACCTATATACTCTAACTAAACTGACAACAGAAGGGATAAGAGTCAATGGCTGTAATGGATGTAATCTAATGAGATAAATTAGTTTGTTGTTGTGCACCCTAAAGTTGTTTCCAATTTATGGCAGTCCTAAGGTGACCCTGTCACAGGATTTTCTTGACAAGATTTATTCAAAGTGAGGTTGCCATTGCAGTCCTGTGAGGCTGAGAGATGCTGAGTTGCCTAATGTCATCCATAGCCAAGCAAGGATTTGAACCAGGGTTTTGTTGCACACACAACTGCCACCTTCCTACTCTTCCACTTTAATTCTAGCTAGCTGTACTTTGGGAACTTTTTATCCCCACTTCTACCACCTAATAAAGTGTCAGGGACTCACACTGCCTTTTTAGTGTAGTCCCACCTCCAGAATAACAAAATATTGGTAGCGTGTTTTGTGACTGAAACAGAGGCCAAGTGATGAAATAAAAAAAGAAAAGTTTATTTTACACCAACATGCAATGAAGGTAACTTGTTTCAGGACTTGCTATTATAATCTTTCCTAGTTACAGACTTATAACATATGTTACAAATTCAATCACAGTACCTCAGTCCCACTAGCTGATAATATCTAACTGAGAGAACACCACAGTAACTCTCTCTCTTCCAGAGCTCTGTGTGTGTTCAGAGTTTATCCTTTCTAAACTCTTTTTCTAAACTCCTTTCTAAAATCTCCCTAAAATTCAGTTCCCTCAGGAACACTTTAAACACAGCCCTCGCACTGGCTTAACTTTCCCAACACACTCTCTAGCCCAGGGGTAGGCAACCTTTCCCCTTTAAGGGCCGAGGGACTTCAGCTCCCAGAAGCCTCAGCCATGTTGGCCAATAGTCCCATGTTGGCCAATAGCTCCTGGGATTCTGGGAGCTGAAGTCCCTCAGCCCTTAAAGGGGAAAGCTTACCTACCCCTGCTGTCTAGCCCAAATCTTCTTCTCCTCTCTAACCATCAGCCTGGGCTTTTATTCTACTCCCAGCTGAACTCCCATTGGCTGGCTCTCAGCTGCCTCCTGATTGGCCAGCTGGACCTCTGTTCACCACAGGTTTCCAGAGTGATAGTCCAGCACCACTTATCACAATGTCATCCTTCTATCAGTAGAAACTTCCACTGGATTAAAGGTCCTTCTACAAATGCAAGCATTCTTTTCAATCTTTTACAAGTAACTCTGGTCTGCATCCTAGCCATGTAAATGCATTCTTCTATGAGATATAGCACAAAGACTAGCTAACCACCTATGTCTTTGTTAAAGAGGGGATAGTAGTGTGACTTTGGATTAATACTAGATGTGGCTTTGCTGGCTGGGAGATTCTTGGGATTTTAGTCCAAAAAGTAATGTTTCCAAGCTCTGGTAGTTTCTTTTATGTGCCTTCCTGCCAATATTTGATTTTGATGCAAGACCTCACATTTTCCCAGTATCTTTTTCCCTAGTGACATAAGGCAGAGCCCATTCTAGTAAATGGAAATAACTGAATTAGATGTTTGAAATTGACTGACACTTGCTATAACTGCTGATCAGGTCTCTTTTTAAATGTTTGCATATATACACTGTATTTGTAGCAGCACCTTCATTAAAACTACATATGTTTAAAAAAGAGAAGAAAAGAAAGTACAGAAAAATGTAAGATTAGAATAAAAGTACTTGCTCTGTTCTTATTTCTGTACATTTATTATTTATTGATGAGTTTGGTTTTGCCACTAGGAAATGAGGGAAAAATACTGTCTTCCATGCCTAATGTTGCACATACAGAAACATGAAGATTTTGAAGCTACAAAGACATCATTTAAAATTCTTGGCTTTGATGGAAACAAAAGATTGCTTTTTAAACACACACACACACTATTTTATTTTTATTCTGTTGCCTTATGAATAATTTATATTATCCTAACAGGGTAGATATTGCCAAAGCTGTGAATTCAATATTCATGTCTGTACTGTATACACCTAGAGAGATAATTTGAACTATTTTAAGTACAGTTTCTCCAGAATCTCAAACATTTCTATATGGACATAGAATAGTGACATAGAAAATGGTGGACCATATTTTATTGTTGTTAACTGCTTTCAAGACGACTTCAACCTATGGTGTCCCTATGAATGAGAGACCTCCAAGTCACCCTATCCTCAATCACCCATCTCAGTTCTTGCAAATTCATAATCATGGTTTCTCTAATTGCATCTATTATATGGAACATGGTCTTCCTCTTTTCTGGTTGCCCTCAAAGTTACCAAGCATTATTGTCCTTTCTAGTGAGTCCTTTCTTCTCATGATATGGCCAAAATATGACAACCTCAGTTTAGACATCTTTGTTTCTAGGGTGAATTTGCTCTAGAACCCATCCATTGGTCTTTTTAGCAGTCCATGGTATTATCAGAACTCTTATCCAGTATCACATCTCAAATGAGTTGATTTTTTCCTATCAGTTTTTTTTTACTCTCTAGCCTTCACAACCATACATAGAAATTGGAAATACAATGGGATAACAATCCTAACTTTAGTCTTCAATGATATCTTATTTACATTTCAGGATCTTGTCTTCATAGCTGACCTTCTAAGTCCAAGTTTGCTTCTGATTTTTTGACTGCACTCTCCACTCTGATTGATGATTGAACACAGGTATGGAAAAATCTTAATTCAACCATTTCAATCTCTTCATCATCTACTTCAAAATTATGTAGATAATCCATGGTCATAATTTTTTGTTTTCTTGATGTTCTGTAAACCTGTCTTTGTACTTTCTGCCTTGACCTTATTCAATACTCTTACCGTATCGCTGATATTTTCTGCTAGTATTATGGTGTCATCTGCATATCTTAGATTGCTGGTGTTCCTTCCTCCAGTTTTCACACCTCCATTAAACATTTTTAATCTGTTTTAATGACAAAGACTGGGGTTGCACAGAGTAAATGTCCATGTACAAAGTTGTGCACTGATTCTGCTATGTAGTCCTTATGTTGAATGGCATTGTTGCACAAATGAATGCAAACTCAAACTGCATGAACAATGAAATGTGGATGCTGATTCATGAGAAGCAGATGTGTGCATATCACATCCACATCCATATCCACATGCACAATAGCATTGAATACACAGCAAAACTTCTAAAATCTTGAATTAAATATGATTGTTTCACTTTGGTCAAAAATGTCTAATTGCATGGTGTTCAAAGACACTAGCAGGATACTAGCAAATGCTTATAACCATTGCTAAATGAAAGTGTTTAATACTCACATTTCATGTTCCTTTATTGGTTCAGCAGATTAGGATAGCACTGATATAAAGCTTATAACCATATAATATAATGCTTATATGTAATAATAAGTATATATATCATTATAATAGTATTTATATCATGATATAATGCTTATATCCATAGCACTGATCTCCCATGCAATTAAAATCATGTTCAAAATTCTGCAACATAGACTCCAACCATACATGGAGAGAGAAATCCCAGAGGTCCAAGCAGGTTTCAGGAAAGGAAGTGGCACTAGGGATCACATTGCAAACATATGATGACTAATGGAACACACCAGGGAATTCAAAAAGAAAATCAGCATGTGCTTTATAGACTATAGCAAAGCCTTTGACTGCATAGATCATGAAAGGCTATGGAGTGCCCTTAAAGACATGGGATCTGGAAACTGTGGTACATGCTCTGGTAACCTCACATTTGGATTACTGTAATGCTCTCTACATGGGGCTACCCTTGTGCCTAATCCGGAAACTTCAACTGGTACAAAATATGGCAGCCAGATTAATTATAGGAACATAGGAGACAGCACATAACACCTGTGCTCAAATCTCTCCACTGGCTGCCGACTAGCTTCCAGGCACAGTACAAGGTGTTGGTTTTAACCTTTAAAGCCCTACATGGCTTGGGTCCATCTTATCTCAGGGACCGTCTCTCCGCGTATGATCCCCCCCGCGCACTCCGATCCTCTAGAGGAATCTGCTTCAGCCTGTGAAAACTAGGCTGGCACAGACCTCCCAGAGGACCTTTTCAGCATCCGCTCCCAGACTATGGAATGGCCTGCCGGACGAGATCCATCTTATTACCACTCTTGATAGCTTTTAAAAAGCAGTCAAGACAGATCTCTTCCAGCAGGTTTTCCCGGAATAACTTCCCTGCTCATTGGAGTGGGAGGGTTAGGTAGTGGTTTTAATCTGTATCAGTTTTAACCTGTTGTACGCTGCCCCGATTGCTGAAGCAGAGGGGTGGGTTAGAAATAAAATTTATTATTATTATTATTATTATTATTATTATTATTAGTCCTGATGAGGAATCTGTGCTTTGGACAAAAGGCTATTGTCAGAACATGGAAAAACAAAATGGTTCCCAATTGGCAAAGGATCTGTTTAACTTGTGTGCAGAACATATTATAAGAAAAGCAGGCTTGAACACAGAAGAAGGAGGAGTGAAAATAGGAGGAAGGAATATCAACAATCTAAAATATGCAGGTGACACCATAGTACTAGCAGAGAACCTCACAGAGCTGGAACACCTACTAAGGAAAATCAAAGAAGAAAGTGCTAAGGCAGGCTTAATATTGAACATAAAGAAAACAAAAATAATGACCAGGGCTGAGGCTCGACTCAGGCCTGCATCCTTCCGAGGTCGCTAAAATGAGTACCCAGCTTGTTGGGGGGCAATCAGCTCACAGTTGTAAACCGCTTAGACACCCCATAGTGTGGTATGAAGCGGTATATAAATGAAGCTGCTTTGCTTTGCTTTGCTTTGACCACCGAGGACCTTCACAAGTTCAGCCTAGACAATGAAGAAATAGATACAGCAAAAGAATTCCCATACCTGGATCAAGCATTGATAGAAATGGGGACTGTAGTCAGGTAATCAGAAGAAGATTAAAAGAATGAGGAGGGTGGTTATGAAAGAACTGGAAAAGATTCTAAAATGCAAAGATATACAACTAAGAACAAAAGTTAGAATCATACATTGTATTCCCTATTATCATGTATGGAGGTGGCAGCTGGACAGTTACAAAAGACGATAGGAAGAAAATCAATGCATTTGAGATGTGGTGATGGAGAAGAGTACTGAAGATCCCATGGACAGCCAAGAGGACAAACAAGTGGGTCCTAGAGCAGATCAAGCCGGAAACCTCCCTGGAAGCCAAGATACCCAAACTGAGGCTGTCATACCTAGAGCAGATCAAGCCGGAAACCTCCCTGGAAGCCAAGATACCCAAACTGAGGCTCCCCTCCAGAACACATCATGAGATAAGAGGGACCCATTGGAAAAGACAATAATGCTGGGGAAGGTGGAGGGAAGTAGGAAGAGAGGAAGGCCACATGCCAGATAGATGGACTCTATTAAGGAGGTCACAGGTATGGGGTTGCAGGAATTAAGCAAAGCAGTGGAAGACAGAGGGTCTTGGAGATGTCTCATTCATAAGGCCGCAATGAGTAGAGATGGACTCGAGGGCAGTTAATGACAATAAGACTAAATATATTTGGAAGCAGAGCTATACTAGTATTTTTGTACAATTTCACAAATTATGAATTTAGTATTGCTCAGCATCCAATGGTATATTAAATATTGTAAAAATAATTTTGGTAATCTTATGGCTTTATGCTATTCAATTTATTCTTTCTGTTTATCTTCTCAGTTTACTTTATTGCTCTTCATGTTATTAGTTATGTACTTGTTCTTACTCTTAATTAATATGTCAGCTTGACATTTTCCATATATGTTAATTACAGCAAAACTAAATTATTTTTAAAGTATCCAGCGCTTTTATTCCACAGTTGCAAATTTACTTTGCAGTTGCAGACACTTAGTTTTGGATAATAGACAAGGTGAGCAGAAGCAACTACAACACAGTTTGCAGTTGCATAGCTGGGAAAGTAGTTGCACAAAGTAGCATGCCAAGAGATCACAAGAACAAATGGACTATGTGCAACTTGAGGCAAAAAAAGCAACACAGTTCTGCTGGAACTCTATTTTCCTGCCCTAATGGTACTTTGGGTTGAACCCAAGGCATTTATAACAAAACAAACAAACAAAATGGGGGGATTGTTTCTAAGACAGTTGGGAACAAAACTAAAATGGAATGCAATATCAGAAGTGTACCTGTCTGCAGCTATTCTAACCAAGTATATGGGCAAAGATGCTGTGTGTAAATAATGAAAAATGTTCACCTAAAATCTTTTTATATAAATCTTATAGAAGTGTTATAAATCTTCACCAGAATTATAACACTTCAGATCAACATAGATAATGTCCCTGGTCTCAGCCATTCACAAATCCCTCAACTTGTATATTGCTTGAGATGCATAGTTGGTTTTGTTTTTTTGTTCTTTTACTGTTTGTGTAAAAATGTGACATGTGTGGAAAATAGGCTGTGACAGTTTTTCTTATAAATAATACTGACTTGAGATATCATGCTTATGTTCTAGGAACAGGGAGTTCAAGTCATCTCAGATCTCACAGAGTTGATTGTCAGCATAAGCAAAACAAGGCCAATGAGCAGGAATGGATGTCTTGCAAAATCAACATGGACATTGGCCAGACAAGGTACAGAATTGGCTTAGTCACCCTTGCTATGAAAAGACTAATAACATTTTAATAATATTTAAGATTTTAATAACCTATCAGAATACATTATTTTCATCCAGGCTGAGCAGCATTTTCAGCCCTGATATAGGAACATAACAAAAACCATACTGAATAAGGCTACAGGCCTATATAATCCAACATTTTGTTTCCACAGAGGCTAACCAGATGTGTATGGGAAGTCCACAAATAGGATGTGAGGCCAATGGAATAGAAAAGAATAGGATAAATCTTTATTATGTTATCAGATCAGTGAAAGGGAGTGGGGTACATTCAATTAAAAATAGAAAAATAAAATATACAGAACATACATTTAAAACATAAAATGGATATAGAAAAATATCAAAGACATTAGAACAGTATGGGGAGTACTCTAACCATCTGTTTACAGAGCAATATTCATTATGTCTGGTCTGTGACACTGGAAAGAGGGCAATGTTCCTTTTGGTAAGGCAATGTTCTTCTGGGGGTGCATCCACATTGAAGAAATAATCCAGATTGACATCACTTTAATTGCCATAGCTCAGTGCTATGGAATCTGGAAATTGTATTTTTATGAGTAATTTAGCCTTCTCTGTGAGAGAGCTCTTGTACCACAACAAACTACAATTCCTAGAATTCCATAGCTTTGAGCCATGGCAGTCAAAGCAGTGTCAAACTGGATTTTTTCTGCAATGCAGATGCAGCCTTGGTACTAGGAAGCATACTACCTTACTAAAGTAATACACAGCCATCACAACTAGTAGTCACTAATAGCCCTATTAATTTGTTGCTGTGTGTATTACACTTGAAAATAAATTCAAAATTATGAAAAAATTGTTTGAGTCTCGAGACAAGTGTGGAATGCTAGGCTAAGAACTAGAGCTCTAGGTTCTTCTGGAAGGCATTCCATTCCTGCTTTTTATTGTTGCTTCTACTGTTTACTAGTAATTCATAACATCCTAATATTTTTAACATTTCAATCATGATTCAGCTGACATAGATTTCTTGTTTGTGACTGTATTGATTATTTTGTGTGTTTATATTTGTCAACTATCCAAAGATTATTTATCTTTGGGAAGTATATGAAAAGAAAGAAAGAAATCTGAACACAAACCAATCTTTTCTGAAGACAACTAGTTTGCTCGGGACTCCTAATAGATGTATCTAATCCTGAGTACTCTGAATTGTAGCCAAAAAAATGTACACTACTTCAAAAAAAGAAAAACATCTTACCCTTGTCATTAACTCATAGGAGGGAGAATATGTTTACCACTTTAAATCTTCACTTTGAAGCATCTAACATTACTTGGCACCAGAGAGCCCTGGTGGTGCAGTGGTTAAATGCCTATACTGCAGGCAGTCACTCGTAAAACACATGGTTATGAGTTCAATCCCAGACAGGGGCTAAGGGTCTACTCAGCCTGGCATCCTTCCAAGGTTGCTAAAATGAGTACCCAGCTTGTTGGGGGCAATTAGCTTACAGTTGTAAACTGCTTAGAGACTGCTTAGTGAATGGCATGAAGCAGTATATAAATGAAGCTCCTATTGCTATTGCTATTGGCATCCTCCTACTTTTGAAATTGTTTGTATGTACCTCTACATTTGTATTATATCTGATGCTTTTAAAATCTTTTCTGACTGAGGCATGTGAGTGATTCCATCCAATCCCAATCAGGAAACATAAGGTAATGTTGTGGATATCAAGAAATAAACACAATCAGTAAGAGCAGATTTTTGAAGACACATGAGAGCAATGGAAAGACAATTTCAATTAATATTCACATCAAAGAAAGGAAGAAATTATTTTGTTTGCTAGCATTTCTGGAATTATTCACACTAGTTTTTCAGTCTTGGTTACACGGTGATCAATATTTAAAAGAGCCAAAAGAAATCATGTGAATACTGAAACAACATCTTTTAAGATATGGAATGGATTGATAAAATAATACTGAGTGATATTGTTGACCTCTTAATATTCTTGGCCATTGATGCTATGTCAAAGTTGCAGGATAGTGATTATTTTTTTCTTTTAAAAAAAGATTTTCCCTTCTATGTCCACTCATTTCATCAGCAAATATATTGCAGCTTCCATTATGTTAACCGAAAGACTCCTGTTTACTTTGAGTCAGGTGTTATCATAAACACTGTATATTGATTTTGAATTGAACACCAGAGTGGCACTCTGGCCTGTTTTTCTGTCTGTTAGAAATGCCGGAGGAAGTACATTAACATCAAGGACCTTACTATTGGAGTACCAGATGTTACTCCTCCACTGGGAACACTCTACAAATAACATCTTGGTGCCAGTAAATGAGGTTTGTTGCCTGAGGTATGGTGCAAACAATGTTTAGTTTATTTGACTGAATGTACTGATTAAACTTAGTTTGATTTTTAATTGTAGTCATTTCATAGGTCTAGGACAACATCAAGTGCAAAAGAATGACCTTTTCTTTCTTGTACCTTCAATGTGGAAGATAGATTTAGGATTCTGAAGTTCTGATGTTGAAATAAGAACTTCATACCTTGCTTCAGAACAAATTTATCTTAACACTTCTTCATGGTTTCCTTTAAAGATGCTAACACTCAACAGTAGTAAGGAGAGCTGCTTGCCAAACTGACATTTCCTTAGCCATATCTAAAGGCTTTTAAAATTGGAAATTTCTTTCTGAGAAATTTAAACAGCTAATAGAATTTATGCCAGAAAAGTTTTTATATGTCCCCTATACTTTTGTCAAACTCCACAGAAAGCAAATCTTCAAAGAAATGTAAAGATTACGAGGTGGTGGTGGTGGTGGTGTGGAATTAGGAATTCTGAGAGACTCAAAATAAAGTTTCCATAGGTGAAACTGACAGTGGGATTCTTCCCATCAATGGTGTTCAGTGTGAATATGGAAAATTTGGTTTCAATTTGCTTCTCATGAAGTACTGGATTATTGCTGCACTGTGTTTTGGACCAAAGATAATTCAATGACTGCAGGCAGGTCTATGTTTTCCAGTCTTTTTCACAAACTTGCAATGAAGTTAAACTAGAAATTATAATCTTGAAGGATGCAAATACAGTTGTCCCTCCCAATTCACAAGGGATCCATTCCAGAACCCCCCCTGCAAATTGGGAAAATTGCAAATATTCAAGACCCACTGGCTATAATGTGTGCATGTTCTTGTGTGCAGTGTTGCGTGCATGCTTTGGTTGCGCACCCCATTTATCCCTCTCTGCTTGCCATCCTCAAAGGACTGAGACCACAGACGCCAAGTCCATGAACAGGGAGAGACAAGTGTACAATGAATGAATGAATAAATGTCAGCAGGATGCTATCATATGTGATGCAGGTAATCATACACTAGGAGCTCTGTATCCACAGATTCAACCATCCATGACTTGAAAATATTCAAAAAATTATAAATTCCAAAAAGCAAACCTTAATTTTGCCATTTTATATACGGGACACCATTTTAAACTGCTTTAACTGCCATGGCTCAGTGTTATGGAATTCTGATATGTATAGTTTTGTGAGATACTTGGCCTTCTCTGTCAGAGAGCTCTCATGCCACAATAGACTACAAATCCCAGGTTTCCACACCATTGGTCATGATAGTTATCATGGTGTCAAACTGCATTGTTTCTGCAGTGCAGATTCAGCCCAAGAGTGCATCCATACTACATAGTCATAGCAGTCGGGTACTTTATTACTCTGGCTCTGTCCTATGGAATCATAGGATTTGTAGTTCACTGTGGTATTTAGAATTTTCTTTAGAATGTTACTAGAACTTTCTAGCAGAGAGTTCTAATTACCTTACCAATCTACAACTCCCAGGATTCCATAGGATGGAGCCATGACAATTAAAGTGCTATTATTAGAACTATATAGTGTAGATGCTCTCTCATATTCTATGTTAGAATACATTGATTTTATTTACTAAGTGTTCCCTGGAGATGCCACCATAGAAATGAATAATAAAAAGGGATCGACTGTTATTTTACCTACTATTTCTATCATTCTGTTGCAGAACTATAAATTGAAATGTGGCTTGCCCCTTAAGTAAGCACATGAAGAGACTGATAACTCTACTAGACTACTCTCCATGGCATCTATTTGTCATTGTTTTGACAGCCACATTTATTCATTTGCTTAACTTCTCCTTTGTGCCCATGTGAAAGTACAGTGCATCTTCATTTGTTAAATGAGTGGATTAATGAGA
The DNA here is from genome assembly GCA_026167975.1 of Phrynosoma blainvillii. Taxonomy (NCBI): domain Eukaryota; kingdom Metazoa; phylum Chordata; class Lepidosauria; order Squamata; family Phrynosomatidae; genus Phrynosoma; species Phrynosoma blainvillii. The sequence continues at coordinate 234,237,997 of JANUYF010000003.1, read as the reverse complement.
ACTGAGATAAAGTTACTCAGCAACCATGCAGAGATGATGGACTGTTTTCCATTTTCAACATATATCACCTAGTCATAGGAATGTGTTTGCTTCTACTTTACTTTTTGGCAGAACAGTTATTTAGTATGGTATTGTCTTATTCTATCATCCATCCCAACCAAAGTTTGGGCTTGGTTCCATACACTATAAATTTATAACTCAGTAATTTGGTCTTCAAGACTTCAAGAACCAGCATTGTGTAGTAGTTTAAATGTTGGGCTAGGACTCTGGAGAGTTTGAATCCCAGCTTGACCATGTAAACCCCCGGGTGACCTTGAGCAAGTCACACTTTCTCAGCCTCAGAGGATGGCAATGGTAAACCTCCTCTTGAAGATATTTGCCAAGAAAACCCCTTAGCTTTGCCTTAGGGTATCATAAGTTTGAAATGACTCGAAGGCACACAACAACAATTTTAGTTTACAAAAAAGCTAAGAAAAAAAGGGGGAAAATACTAACAAAATGACTAACCATGTCAAGAACCAAACATGCTTTGTTGACTTAATCCTAGTTAATATTTTAAAATCATGTTTTACAGCTTTGTGGCATGTCTCTTGGAGCCTTGGGCCTTTGCCATGGCTGAACTGCTTCTCTGGCCTGTGCCTAATGTGTCAAGCTTTGTAGTAGAGAGGAAGGGAGTTGAGGAGAAAAGAGGCAGCCTATATACTAGGGTTTGTTTTTCACATTATGGAACTGCATCTATGAGCATCTTTGCAAGTTCAGTTGCTCACATGTGTCAGCACTCTAATAAAGATGGAGTAGATGTTGCAAATGTATTCTAACCATGTTCAAGTCATGCAGAGTTTTATCCTGGTTTATCCCAGGTCTAATTTCTTCAGTTATTCACACATCTGAGAATCCGAAACTTTTTTTAAAAAAATCAAAAAATCCAACATTGATTATCTCAGGCTAAGTAGGCTTTTTGGCAGCCTCGACTTTTAGATTCATTTGAAATGCATGTGAACAACAAAGATTCAACCAAAATTCTACCTAGATTGTTTTCACCATCTGAATAACCTCTTTGAGATTTTCACATTCCAATATAAAGTTGAATGAGGGATATCTCGGCTTGCATGTCATGTTTCTAGTCACTTCTTCATATTAATAATACTCTCCCTCTTTCACTCTCTCTCATATACAAACATTTCTAAAAGAAAACATAATAAAACCACACATGCTCAACCCACAAAACAAATGAAACAAAAATTGGTTTTATATTTTCTGTTGATTCTCTGTGTTGAATTTTTTAGATTCTGTAGATTCCCTGTAATACCACAAAGAAAGATCAAGCAAGCTATTTACTTCTTGCATTATAGATGGTGTAGAATGTGGAAGCATTTCAACAGCTGTGTTGGTATTCCAATTCCCTTTTGAGTTTCCCCCTCAATTGGAACTGCCAGCAACATTTTACTTTGTAAAGTAAACCTTTCAGAAAAATATTTTTATTTCTCATTTTTATGTTACAAATCTTTTCATTCCTCTTCTCATTTATTAATGCAGGTGCTTTCAAAAGTCTGGTATGATTTTTCTTGCAACAGCTATTTCCAGTAGTAATAACTTTATTCTAGTTTACTTTCATTTTTATTTTTAACAGTCTTTTCTTCCCTGCATCTTGGCTTCTTCTGAACAGCAAGAAAATAAACACCCAGAAGGTACATGTAACAATAGTAATTTAAAATGTATATCATCTTGCTGATAGATGCTCTATAAATATTCATAAATTAAAATACCTTTCTTATTTCTCAGTTTTGTATTCCTTCTGTCAGGGTCTAGTGTTTAAAAAAAGGGGATCTGCTATCTACCAACCACCAGCAGTAGGTCCCCCAGATTTTTGAGAAATGCCATCTTCCCTTCTATAAATCACACCCCTCAGTTCTGCCCCTCAAATTTGTTCCCTCTAATTATTTATCCTGTTTTGCTGGGCTTGAGACATTAAGGGTCAATTCCACTAAGGCAAAATGTTTTGTTTACTTATAAAAGGCTTGCTTGACTTAGTTGTTTCATTTCACATAACCATTACTACTTATGGAGAAAGAGTTAGCTGAAACCAGTTGAATTGATCTTCTCTTTTGTGATAGGGATAGATTCAGTAAAGGGGGCTTTTGTTCTTTCATTCTTACTTTAATTTGTAAAAAGAAGTCCATTTTGACTGTCCTTCCATATCCAGGCAAAATAGAGCAGCCTCAGCACCAGTGCATGAGGGCAACCAGATACTCACATGGCTGAGTGTGTGGCCATAGAACATAGGTGAGTGTTGGGTTCTTCTGGCTACTGCAGCCAGGGCTAGAGGTATCGTGCAAGGAGATACAGAAAATCTCTTTCCTCATCATTTAGCTAGCTCTAAAAAGATAGCTCACATACATTGTTTCACATTGTGTCTTCAGACACATATGCATTGTTGGTTTAACCTTGGGCCAAAGTATGCTTGGAATGTGTATTGGTCAGGAGAGTGGTCTGCAAGGGGAGATCACATCCACAGTGACCTGTAGAGTAGTATAGTGCTACCACATAGGGAGTGGCTAATGAATGCGTTATCAGCAAAGGTATAAAATGTAACTACACTCTGCATTTGGGGCTGCTTCTTTTTGCATCCTGAGGTGCCTGGCAGCCTATTCTCTGCACAGGAATAAAGCTGATTTTTACCCCAGATGCTTGACTTGTCTTGCTTTTTGGCTTGGCTGGGAAAGTAGAAGTGGAGAAGGTTTCCCGACAACATCCCTAAAAGTATATGATCAGGAGTCTTGATCAGGTGTTATGGTACTATATGTCATCACTGATAGGATCCTGGCTTTTATCCATACAATAGTTCTAATTTGAAATCTGTCACCTCAACTCAAACCAACACTCACACACATACATTATTTTACTAATTGCCTATGTAGAATACTTATCTGGTTCTCACAATACCAAGGTGTTTGTTTTTTTTACTTGAAGGAGTAGGAATTCATATGTTTACTCAATTACCAGTCCTCAGCTTATAACAGAGGAACAGATATATCCTCCTCTCCCTTTCTAACCTACACATACCTTATATGATGTGGATGTTGCATCGGCACAAAAATGACACCAAACTCAGTATTATGGTTGTAAACAATTGGTCACAACTTTATTTGTACAGGGTCTTAAACCAATTCATTAACAACAATTAATTAATTTACCTTTTTATATTGTTCTAGACACGTGTATTCCTAATGTGTCAAGAACATCTAAATCCTTTTAAACACTCGATCAATTAACTCATCTCCCCCCGACCGGAAATGACATCATAATTTAATCAATGACTTAACTTGTCTATGACATCATCAACTTGTTTGATGACGACATAGCAAAAATTTTTGTTAACCCATTGACGTATACTTTTTGTCCAAATCAACTTGAACCAATTTCTTAATTCCAGTTAACTAAATTATCCCAAGAGGGGGTCTCTGCTGCCAAAAGTATTTTAATTATTGATAGCACATATCCTAACCAGGACCCAGACACCAAGTTGTGACAAAATAACTTAACTTGGCCCCAATGCAAAATGACCAATAGCGAATAACAGTTGTTTCTATCCATAACAATACAAACTAAAAAGTAGAAGCAGACCCCATTCTTTATTCTCAGGGATGGTGAAAAACCCAGGTTACAATAACTCTGGGAAAATTCCCTCCCGGCCCCATAAGGCGACCAGCTGTAGCCTGAGAATAATTTGTTAAGTCTCAATTAACAAAGGGTGGGTGGGTTGGGTCGCTTGTCTGCAGTTCTAAAATGGCTGCTCCACATGGCAGCCGATGGGCTTTATAGCCCTAAGTTCTTGCAATATGTGAGACCACCAATGAGTAGGGATCCTAGAGGATCCCTTTCCCGATTGGCTGGGTGTCTGAGGAAGAGGCGGGACTTCCCCCTGCCCAGCCAATCATGTGTCTGGCGTCATTTAACTGGCCGCTGCAACATAGAACCCCTCCCGACGTGTCGGGGGGGTCTTTCTACATGGAGGATTATATGATGAAGACTTGTGTCCATTTTAGGGGGAAGGTGGAAGAATCAAATAGCTAAAAACCTTTAAACATAAAGGCCTCTCTGTGCAGCATTTACACTGTAGACACTATGTTATTTATGTGACAGATGGTCACTTCTGTCCTCATACAACATCAAGTATTAATTCATATATCAAAGCTCAGGAACAGCAGCAGCAGTTACCAGGTGCTCTTCATTCTCAGCCCTCTCTCTTTGTCAAAATGAAAGCAATCTGCCCTTGAACAGGTCGCTCTCTCCAGTTCCTTTCTCAAAAATGTCTTTTACTTTTATGTACTCCTCCCATCACAAGTGATTGTTCCTTGTGTACAGATGTTAAAGCTATTTTTGGATATAGTGATTGCCTGTAGCAATGAGTAAATGAATCTGCCATGCTGAAAACCAGCAATTGTAGTCATATAATAGAGTGAATTCTAGGGCATTTAGGGTATCTTCTCAACAGCTTATTTTTTGTGTGTGATTTGTGAAAGTAGTGTGAGAACCTGGTATTGCCTGTCTACTGCTTATCATTAATTGTCCTTCTGTAGTAGTATACATTATTGGCATGTTTGTATGAAATGTTAGCACTCCTGTGTTTGGTTCTAGTACTGTTAGACCTCAGTTAACAAAGCTTCTGACAAAAAAGGTTCTTTTTACATCTTTTTATGACCAACCACTTTTCCTATTCCTCATTTGTCTAGCTGGAAGGATTTTTTAAAAAATTGGGATTGGATTTAGAGAACGATAAAGGGGAGGGGATGCAGAAACAGAGCTTTTCAGTGTTAAGTTGCACTAAGATGTGTACAGTAAAGTAGTCTGTTCTAACTGTGTGTGCCACCCACCAATAGGCAAGGCAAATAACAGCTGCCTTCAGAAATTCCAGAAATCATTGCTGAGCATGTGTGAACAATAAAACTCTGTGAACAATAAAGCAGCACTCTCCCCCAGTGTGTCACAAAAGTATAGAACTATTTAGTCACCAAAATGGAGACCATAATAAAAGTGGGACCTGTTGAAAGAGAGGGGAAAAAATCATCCCCATATGTATTTTGAAAGAATTCTTCAAGTGGTTTCTAGAAAGTTAAAAATGTTTTGGTTTACTTATTCAAGGCTTGCCTGACTTGGTTATTTCATTTCACATGGGTATATTACTAGTTATGGAGAAAGAGTTTGCTGAAACTCTTTCAGTAGTTGAACTGCTCTTCTTTTTTGTGATATAGGTGGGGTGTAGACGGGCAGCTCTGGACTGCCCTGGGAAGCAGTGGATTGGGGCCATGGCTACCCCACACTGCAAACCCAATCCTCCCTTTTGCCACCTCAAAAAGAGCAGCAAAGTGCTGCCCTAAGAGCCGGCGCATGGCTATTCTTCACCCTTCCTGGCACAGCGCATCAGAACGTTGCGCCGGGAGGGTGTCCTGATGCTGCACACCATAAGTAATGGTGTGCGGCATCAGGATGGCATCAGTGTGGGGATGGGCAGCCAGCATGCGGCTGCCCCAACCCATCTCTGCCTCCAGGCCAGCCCTTTGGGCCGGTCTGCAGAGGCCCATAGAAGCCTATCTCTATTCAGTGGTGCCCTAGTGGCTCAGTGGTTAAATGCCGGTAGTGCAAACACTCACTCACAAGCCACAAGGTTTTCAGTTTAATCCCAGCCAGGGGCTCCAGGGTCTACTCAGCCTGGCATACTTCTGAAGTCACTAAAATGAGTACTCAGCTTGTTGGAGGCAATTAGCTTATATGTTGTAAACTGCTTAGAGACTGCTTAGTTCAATATGAAGAGGTATAGAAATGTACCCGCTATTGCTATTGCTATTCTTTCCATGTTATTTCAGAAACCTTACAATTGTTTCTCAAGAGCACCTAAGCACTAGCCAGGTAGGTCACTAATTCTATACAATAAGATCCAGCTGGGTTACATGATGCAGCCATTATTCTGCTGTATGTTTAAGTCCAGCTGCCCAGTCTTCCATTTCTATGCATAAATCCGCCCCAATGCTTTACCATGATCAGAATGCAAAAAAGTAAATACAATCAGCTTCAGAAGGAATGTTCAGAAAGAATGCTAATGCTCATATAAATATCAAAGATATTGTTTATGTGAAAGCTATTTTTAATGGGAAAATGTTTGAAAGCATTCAAAATCAAATTCATCCAAGAAATTCATTTGAAGAGGTATTTTGTCTCTTTATGACATCTTCCTATGTATTCACAATAGCTAACGATGGCACTTTGATGTTAGCTTACCCCCATGTCTGCATCCTAAAGAATCTTGGGATTTGTAGTTTGTTGAGGCATTGCAACTCTCTGGCAGAGAATTATAAATACTTCAAGGAACTACAAATCACAGGATTCCATCGGCAGTTCTAGTGGGATCAAAGTGCTACTATTGTGTAACTGAAAGAGAGTTTCCTGTTGCAATAGCTTTATTCTCTATGAAAACAGAGATGCTGTCAGTTTATGAGTGGGATTTCTAAATCATATCTCTGAAGGGTTCAACTACAAACCCTTTTGCTTCTATCATTTTATATAACTACTTTGGTTCCAAACGAAGAAATTGGGACCTTGTTGCACTAAGCACACATTCACAGCTTTGCTCAACCTCCCCCCCCCCCCCAACCCACAATCCCAGAAGCAGACAGTCATATATAAGGCACTCAGTGAAAACCATTGGGAAAATCTTGTTCTTGAAAAAGCCACAGGAGATGTCCAGGTTGCAGATGGGCTGCCCAAGTGTGTACGGACTGCCTACAGCCTGGGCACAGGTAAATGTGATAATATCTGTTTTTATCTTTTAGATCCCACATCTATACCACAGGGATTCCCTGTGATAATCTCCCAACTGTCCCAACTTGGCAGTGACTGTCCCAATTAATTGTCTCTTGTCCCACTTTCTCTGTTCTCCTCCCACATTCCTTCTTTGTTCTCTGCTTACTTCCATTGCTGCTGTGGAGAGACACTGGCAGATTGAAATTTTCAGAACAGCCAATCAGAGTCAGGCCGTCAAAAAGATGGAGGCCTGCCTGAAGAGCAGCTATAAAAAGGAGGAGCCATTAAGAGTTAGCTGAGTGTGTTAACCTTCTGTGGCAGGAGTGTGTCTTAGAACTCCCAAGAGTGTAGTTGGAAAGACACCCCCCGACGAGTCGGGAGGGGTTTCTTGTTGAGTCGGCTATATAAGGGCATGAGAAGCCTGATTGGCCAGGCATGCAGGGACCTCTGGGTTCCTGCGCGCTTGGCCCAATCAAGTGGCTAGTTTGAGTTAAGGAGGTCTCGCGGTGATTGTACTCTCACGAGAGTTCCTCCGAGAATTTGTTCTTTATAGCTGTATGCTGCCACGTGGCGGCAGCCATTTTTGAGTTGGAACTGAGTGAATCACTTCGCTTTGCTCCATGCTCTGGCTATTTTGCTTGGCTTTGGCCTAGCGACCTCATGGCTTTTGCTGCAATTAGGTTCTTGCTGCTTATTACTTCGATCTTCTTCACAGCGGGAGTCCTTAATCGAGCCTCCCTGCATTTTCCAGAGGATTAGGCCGGGTGAGGCCTTCGGGCCAGTTGCCTGGGGCCTGGAGGGTGGCCTACACAGCTCCAACACTCGGGGCTTCAAACCTGTTGGAGGCGGGTGCTGCAGCAGGTGTCCTCTCCACCGGGTGTGCAGACCCTGTGCTCGATACCAGGCCCAGCGGCACCCCGGTTACTCCGGATGGTAGGTTGGAACCCCATCGCTTGGTTCGGGAGGGTTGTACACCTCTTCCCAGTGGTGGGTGTGTGAAGGCAATAGTTGTCTTCAGGTAGGGTGCCTAATAGGACCCTTGATGGACACCTCCCCCCTGGTTGGTTGTTTCCAGTGACGCTTCCTGGCTAATTTGTGTCTCTTGTTGAGACTTGGGGAAGGACAGCCTTTGGCCTGGTGGTAGTCATCCAAAGATGGGTGATTGTGTGCAGGACCTGTGCTTACACTCACTGGGGGAGCAATGCCCCACAGTAAGGCCCAATCCAAAAGACTCGCAGCCCCAGCTGTGCCTGGCTCTAGTCACTCTGCTTCGAAGAAGCCCTCCCAATCAACCAGCAGAGATGACGAGATTGCTACTCAGCTACACAACTGGACAAGACAGTAGAGGCCTGTGTTGTAGTCTGTAATCAACTTGCCCATAAGGGGCTACAGGCTACAGCCGCCAGCCCTATTGCCAGCACTTCTGGTAGCCCTGACACAGAAGTGCTGCTCCCACCTGTATCTGACTCTCAGGTAATTGCTGCTACACCGGGTCCTTTGGTGGTTTCAGCTATAGAGGCAGGGCAACCTACTATAGCCGATGTGTGGGAACTCCAGGTGTGGAGATTCAGGGTGCTGCTGCCCTGTTTCTGAGCAGCCCACTGTGGCAGATCTATATAGCCTCTTGCGAGGAGTGGTTCTTCCAGGTGGTGGTGCAGTGGAGCAAAACCCATGATGTGCAGAGGAGAGATCAGGCAGCTGCTGCTTCATCTCTGCCAGACACCTGAGCTGTTGCGGGGCCACACTTCAGGGGACCTGTGCAGTTGGCTGGTGATGCTTCCCAGCAAGCTTCAACATCAGGTTTGTCTCCTTCTAATCCTTCACAGGCAAATTGGCCCACCTCGGTATGGGCTCCAGGTGGCCAGGTTAGCCAGGGTGTGGGTTTGGATGCAACTGTGCAGGCACCTGCGGTTTCACAGGTGCCTGACTCTAGGGTATAGGTTGGTCAGCCAAGTGCTTTGGCTAGCGACACCCCTGTGGTGTCTCCTTTGGGTGCTCCTGTGCTATCAGGAGTTAATGTGCATACTGAATCCATTCCTTATGCTTGAATGTCTACACCTCTTGGTTCACATTTTCCTCTTTCCACTAAAGAAAGAATATGGAAGGGAGATTATATTTTGCTTATTGTTTTACTTAGATTGTATGCCTTTGGCAGGTTTTATTCTGTTTTAACCTTTTTTGTCTTTTGTACAGTGCTGTGTACACTGACAGCGCTCTAGAAATAAAATAATAATAATAATAATAATAATAATAATAATTTATTTTTTCTTACTTTTAGGGATCCTGAACCAAAGATCATGGTAAAAGATGGGATTGTGTTCAGCCTACCAAAAGAGTTTCAGGCACTCAAATGCCCTAAGCTGGAGTATAATTTTGTGAATTGGATTATGGGTTTTACTATTTATAGGGGAGTTATAGAAGAAAAAGAGCCCCTTTGGTCTCCTGACTTTTCAAAATACCAGAAGATCATGATAAAAGCTTACACCAACTGCCATCATAATGCTAGGGGTGCAGCCTGGCTGCAATACGATGAGCAGTTTAGAATGAGAGCTGCCCAAGATCGCTCCCTGTCTTGGAGACATGTACAGTCTGAACTATGGGCAGATGTAATGGTGGGGGTCTCTCCTTCAAGCAGGTGTGACAATGGGTTTGTTCCCATGGTTACTCAGCCAAGAGGGCAGAATGTGAGGCCTGGCACAGGAGAAAGAAAGCAATTTGGTATATGCTGGGAGTTTAACACAGGAAAGTGCAAGAGGCAGACCTGCAGGTTTGATCACAAGTGTAACACCTGTGGGGACAGTCACCCCGGCACTTCCTGCAGCAGAGGTAAGCAGTCAGGAGTGGGAAGTGCGCCCCAGCCAGTATCACCAGGAGGTAAAGGCTCTGTCACCAATTAAGTTAGATGCAATGGTGGCTTGGCAGAGGGTGTACCCAAACAAGGAGGCTGCATCTTATTTATTTCACGTTTTTTTTTTTTTTTGGTTTTTCGCATCCCTTACACAGCTTCTAGGGTTCATCGTTATGTGCCCAATGCTCACTCTGTGAAGGAATTACCAGCTATAGTAAGAGACAAGCTAGCAAAAGAGATAGCTGCTGGAAGGATTTCAGGACCTCATGATTAGTTGCCAATTCCCACCCTTCGTTTATCTCCCTTGGGTGTGATACCCAAGAAAGCCCCTGGGGAATTTAGTTTGATTCATATTTTATCTTACCCGAAGGGTGACTCTGTAAATGATGCCATAGATCCTGAGCTGACGTCTGTTATGTATGCATCTTTTGACTCAGCGGTTAAGACGGTTAGGAATTTAGGTAAGGGAGCCCTCTTAGCGAACTGCGACATAAAATCCGCCTTCAGGCTATTCCCTGTACACCCAGATGATTTTGATTTACTGGGGTTTCAGTTTGAAGGAAAGTATTATTTTGATAAAGCTATGCCAATGGGGTGCTCGATTTCTTGTTCAGCTTTCAAAACTTTCAGGACCTTTCTGCATTGGTGTGCAGTCAAGAGGTGAGGTAACAGGGCTATGACACACTATTTGGATGATTTTTTGTTTGCCGGAAATCCCAATTACCCACAATGTAAGAACACATTAGCTGATTTTCAGGATTTGATGTCGGAGCTGGGTGTTCCCCTAGCTCAGGGGTAGGCAACCTTTCCCCTTTAAGGGCCGAGGGACTTCAGCTCCCAGAAGCCTCAGCCATGTTGGCCAATAGTCCCATGTTGGCCAATAGCTCCTGGGATTCTGGGAGCTGAAGTCCCTTGGCCCTTAAAGGGGAAAGGTTGCCTACCCCTGCCCTAGCTGAAGAAAAAACTGAAGGTCCAGACACACAGCTTACCTTTTTGGGTATCGAGATAGACACTGTAGCCGGCATTTCTCGATTACCGAATGACAAATTGGTGGCTATAAGGCAGCAGGTTAGTTCGATGCTGGAGAAGCAAAAAGCTACACTCCATGAATTTCAATCCTTTACAGGATTGCTAAATTTTGTATGCAAGGTAATAGTTCCGGGACGAGCATTCTGTGCAAGATTATATAGAGCTACTATTGGGGTGTTAGCACCGCACCATCATATTAGGATCACAAGGGGGATTCATGAAGACTTGAAGGTTTGGGAGTCCTTCTTTGAGCAATTCAACGAGACCTTGTTTTGGAGATCTGAGATGTTGCTGAGGGCAGATTTTTCAGGTGCACTTCGATGCAGCTGGCGCCCATGGCTTTGGCGTTTACTGGAATGGCCAGTGGGCTGCAGAGGCCTGGCCTTCTGCTTGGATTGAACGTGATATAACCAGAGACCTGACCTTTTTGGAACTTTTTCCTATTGTAGTGGCTGTGCATCTGTGGGCAAGCCAATTTGCTAACAAGACCATCTGGTTTTGGTGTGACAACCAGGCAGTTGTTCAGGTGGTAAATTCTCAGTCTTCTAAGTGCCCCAGAGTAATGTGCCTGGTGAGGGTGATGGTCATGCAGTGTTTGAAGTTTAATGTTTTATTCCAAGCTCAACATGTTCCATGGTGTGCTTAGCCCTGTGGCGGACGCCCTCTCTCGTTTTCAGTTGTCCAGCTTCCGGCAGCTGGCTCCCGAGGCATTGACACACCCAATGGAGGTACCGGCTTTGCTATGGAGCCATGGAGACTAGAAATTCACAGGGCGATCCTACATTCCATCGCCTCATCTACATGCAAGTCCTACTAGATAGCCTTGAATGCATTTAATCAATTTTTATTGGAAATTGGGGAAGCAGAAGGCTGGTCTATCAGGGTAGACCTAGTACTGCGTTTCATAGTACATCTTAGGCATGCCGGTTTTTCACCTGTCACTATTAGGGGCAGGCTGGCGGCCCTGGCTTTTCACTCCAGGGCAAGGGGTTGTTTTGATCCTACCACAGACTTCAGGGTTAAAAGAGCTGTGGAAGGTTGCTCCAGAGAATCCGCTGCAGTAAGGGACTCACATTGGCTGATAACAGGCACAGTACTGGCTAAGTTATGGGAACAATTAGCTGATACATGTTATTCACCAGAGGAAGCAGCTTTATTCAAGGCAGTATTTGCCATTGCTTTCTTTGCAGCCTTACAAATTAGCGAGATTGTGCCTGATCAATCTGGTAGGGCACTTCTAATTTCGGACATTATATTAACGGAATGGGGGATCCAGATTTGCATTAGGTGCTCCAAAACTGATCAGTTGGCCAAGGGTCAGTCTATTTCCTTAGCTAAAGCACCTGATGGGCATATTTGCTAGCATTGACCAATTATCTAAAGGTTAGGCCAAAAGTGGAAGGTTATCTGTTTCTCCACTTGTTGGGCATGCCCTTAACTCAATTTCAATTTAGGGCAGTGTTGAAGGAGACACTAAGGTGAGCCAACTTGCCTCAGGCTTATTTTTCTTCTCACTCCTTCGACATTGGCGCGGCAACAGCCGAGGCCACACACGGCCTAAGTGAAGCCGATATTCGCAGAATTGGCCGGTGGCGTTCTAGGGCATTTAAGTCCTATGTTCGGCCTTCTGGGAACAAGAATCCCAACCAACCATATTAATTCGCTTTATTTGCATTTCAACTGGCTTGTTCCATGGCAAGATATGGATTATGGGCCACAGTCTAGTCTTCTGGGCAGAACGCCACCTTCTTGAGCACCTGTGCGATATTAACTTGGGCCTGGCAAACATCGGCACTGCTCAATGGTTTGGCCGCAGGGGTATGATGAGGGGAGTGCTCCTTCCTTGGATCATCCAGCTTTCAAGGTCTTATGCTCAACCCCGGGTTTTAGTCATACACCTGGGGGAGAATGACTTAGTGAAAGTCCCTTGCCTTCAGCTGGCCAAGCAGATGGTGAAAGACCTGCAGAAAATTAGAAAGATGATACCTGGAGCTATACTGCTATGGACTAAGCTGCTGCCAAGGCGTACCTGGCCTGGAGCTCACAAAGATGCCACAATTAATAGCGCTCGATGGTGGCTAAATCGTTCTGTGGCCAAACAGTTGTCAAGGCTTGGCATCTTCATAATTGAACATTTGGGCATCAAATTGGATAGGCTTCAGCTGTACAGGGGGGATGGGGTGCACCTCTCTGCTGAGGGTTCGGAGATTTATGTTCAGGCACTCTTCGAACATATCAAAAAAGCGGTTTGTGGGGGGGGGGGAGAGAGGAGATGCCTAGCTAGGCTGGCCCCCTCTTGTGGCTGATAATGACCCCCACCCCACAGGGAAATTAATCTGGCCAATTAAATTTAATTGAGGGAAATTTGGCAAAAGTTAAATTAAAGGAAGTGATGTATGCAATTAAATGCATGACATCATTAAATAATGATGTCATATGATGTAATATGACATCGTTTCCGGTTGGGAGGGTTTGTAAAATTGTTGTTGATATTTGTTTACATACTTTGTCACATGTGCTGAAGGACCACCTCTTTGGGTGGGTTACACCTTCGCACACACATGTGACAAAGTATTGGGAGTTTGCTTGTAAATCTTTGTAAATAGACCCTGTACAGCAAAATAAAAGTTGTGGCCTGTTTAAACCCATAAAGAGGCGTCTCATGTCCTTTGTGCCGGTGCAAATAAGGGTTTAGCCTTCAGGGGGATTCAGATTCCCATATAGGGAATTGGTAGTAGGGATTTCGGAAGGACAGAAGAAGTCCTGTGAAATCAGTTTAAATTCTTAAGTTCTTTGAGCAGTAGAGAGCCAGTGAAAGGAAGGCTCAGATCCACATTATTCTGTAGAATTGTAATTTATGAATGCAGCTAGATATTCATATCTGAACAAGTTTTAGTGGAATGTATGTGGAAAGAACTAAAACACAGTTTAAGAGTAACTGAAGTCCTTGAGTGAACTGAAAAAAAGGACTGAACAGACCACCCGAAAGGGGCAGTGGCAAGCCGCCCCTTTGCTCGCTAGATCGGGGCTGTGGCTACCACATGCCCCTGCCCTGAACTGGCATTTTGTCATTCTAAAAAGAGCCAGCAAAATGCCACTCCTTTTTAGAGCAGCAAAAAGCTGCCCTTGCACCACAGTGGTGGCTTTTGGGTGTTTCTTTGGTGCAGTGCATCTAAATACTGCTCCAAAGACAAATACTGCTGCTGTCTGGTCAGGTAGATGCCTTGACAGCTACACCAGGACAATGTTGGGGTGGCCAGCATGCGGTCACTATGCCCCAGCTCCACCTCTAGTTCAGCCTAAAGTTCTGTTCTGCCCCAAAGTCAATTTGTAAGTAGTGAAGTAATATACATTTTGTAACCATAAGCTTTGACCAAAAGAGATACCATCATAAGCTTTTTCTGTAAATAAAAATTATTTTCTCTTTGTTCACAAAGGAGTGGCCTGAAGCTATTTATGTTTAACATCAAAACACGCTATCAAAAATAGTAAAAACACCTAATAGTAAAGTGACTTAATAACAAAGAGACTTAAGTCAGTGAAAGGACCAAGGGTTATTGAGATTGTTCTGAGGTAAAAGATGCCTCAAACTATTTGTCATAAGACAGGAGAAGAATCCTATGTAACTCTGTGGTGGTCACATAATTTGGTGCCAATCGGTGGGATCCAAAAGACCCAGTGTGGTGGGATCTGAGAGGCACAGGAGATCTGAAAGATTTAATGTGAGAGATCTAAGAGATCTAATCATCACACTGCAAACTAATTTCAGAATGTCAAAGCAGTTTGCACTCAATTAATTCAGTGGTGGAGGAGGAAAGAGGAAGAATGGAGTTTTGTCCTTCCCAGCAGGCTCAGGCAAAAGCAAACTGCTGTAGCCTTTCTGAGCTTGTAAGTCCTTCCTTAATAACTTTTGCCATCTTGATCACACTCTGATGTTTCTTGGTTCCACATGTCCCCACTTTTCATCTGTGAAATGTTGGAGGTATGTAACTATGAAGGTAGTTTGTGAACAGAAGAAATTTGAACAGGTGCTTAACTGGCCTGGATCCTGGTCTTTTACTGTGATGCTTTGTCACTAAAGTTGTGATGTTTTGTTACTAGAGTTTTCTCAGTGCAAACAAGGAGTTAGTTAATTTGACTGTATTCATGGGAAACTGCCACTGGGATGTCCCAGATGATCTATTGGTTTGATTTAGAGCTTTAAGAAGTGGTATATTTGGGACATAGCTGCATGAATATTTAATTTCCAATATTACTATTTTATGACAAAGTTATTTGTGTTTCGATAAAATTGTAATATCGTTCACTACTGTAATGGTGATATTTTAATTCAAGCTATTTTTACACATTAAATGTAGAGAACACTAATGGCATTATAAGAGGGACAGATCAGACTGAGTTCTCCCATTAAGCATTAGGCTTTTTAGCTTCATGTAAAAGAAGAAAGGGGGGACTTTGTTTTGTCTTATATATCTATTTTCTTGTCATTGAAGAGAATAACAGCAATATTTATTTGAAATATTTGGGTGGTAATCTCCAAGGTAACATCCTATCCCTGCCCACCAGGATTAATACAAATAATAAAAAATTTCATGAACCAAAAACAGGAAGGAGAAATTTCTGCATATACTTTCTTGGAAGAAAGTCAAGTTGGTCAGGTTGATTTCTGAGGAAGTATGCAAAGAACTGAACTCTAACACAACCTGTGTAAAAATGAGGAAAAGAAATAATCCATCAAGTCATGTCCTGAAGGTCAGTGCCAAAATTAAATATATTATTATGCTATGGACATGCTGGCTCCAGTCATTAAAATTTTCTTGAACAATTGTTCCCTAGAAATTACATGCAGTAATTTGCTTTGTATTTTTGAACTTAATCAACTATTAAGAATGCTAACGTAAGGACGAACGCCAGAACTGAAAGATAACAAAGATGTGTTTGCTCTAATTTGTATGAACTAATCATTAAAGCCTCTTTTGGGAAAAACATCATCAACTGAAATGTACAGTCCATTGCATACATTAGCTCTGGCTAGTTATTAATCTCATAACCTTTTCTAATTAACAGAGTAAACTCTAAAATGAATACCAATTGAATGTATCCAAGGACAAAATAAACCCAGCTATTTAATGCTATTTAATGGCTGGCAAAATTTCTTTCACTTATTACTAGATAATATATATGTTTTAAAGTGGAAAATAACTAAACCAAAGGAACAAGGCTTCAGTTCTGTGTGCATGTGTGTGTGTGTATATATATATATATATATATATATATATATATATGTATGTATAAGCTCCTCATGCCATGCTGGGATTGTCTCTGACTAAATAAGTCTAAAATTATTTTATAAGAACTTTTTCAGGGACTGCTGGTCAAATATTCTTTTATCAGTTTAATGATGCCTATCATAAATATACACAAAAATTAAGAAACAACTCAGTAAGATTTCTCAAATGAACAAGAACAGGTAGGACGGGAATTATAAAGGAAGTAATTTCAGGGTAAAATGTTTGGATGAAGGAGGGGAAGGAAGAAAAGAAGAAATATAATATACGACTACTCACTTAAAATAAGATCAGAAGGAGAATAGATCTTTGATTGGGAATAGATGGGGAATTTTTAACACCTCCTCCAACTTTTCCCAAATTTATAAGAGAGGAAAGGCTTGGAAAGCTAGATGGCAGAAGGAAAAGAGGAAAATCCTATTACAGGTAGATAGACTCAATCAAGATAGCCCTGAGTTTTCAAAACCAGAGCAAGTCTGTTGATACCAGTGTGACTTGGAGGTTTCTCATTCATAGGGTTGCCATAAGTCTTGGTCAACTTGACAATAGTTAACAAAAGGCTTTTGAATTAAATAGCCAGCCTGCCTTGCATAAAGTTCTCCATAAGAGAAAACAGAGCAAGACACATCTTTATCAATGACTCGGATGAAAGAATAGTGGGGATGCTGTCACCAAGACACCAAACTGAGAGGAGTAGCTAATACCAAACTCAGAGAAGGCAGAATCAGGTTTTTGGATCACCACAATAGACTGGAGAACTGAGCCAGAATGAACAAAACAAATTTTGAGAAGGCAAAATGTAAGATACTATGTGGGTGGTAAGATTGACAGAAAGACAAGAAAGTCTATTGGTTGATAGGTTTGTGCATTCTGGGATGGAAAAACAACAACAACATGCATGGGAAGAAATGTCAATTTGTATCAATTTGAATTCAGCCAGGAAGATGTGTGGTTGTCAATACAATTTGAGTTCAGATTTTTTTGAGTCAGTGTGGCATAAACAGAGTGAAATCTGGGGAAAACATTGTACACTGGATCTGGATTATTTTGCTGGTATGGATTCAGCCCTAGATAGTAAAGCCAAATCCTTTGATGAATAATTGAGGGCTCTGGATGTGTTTAACCTTTTTCTTTCTTTTTTCCTTTTTTGATAAAATTACCAGCTAGGTAGATGAAGAGAATGCTGTGGATATAGCGTATTCTGATTTCAATAAGGCCTTCAACAAGGTCCCCTACAATATTCTTGCAAACAAGCTAGTCAAAGGCAAGCTAGACAATGTTAGGTGAATTTGTAATTGGTTGACCAGCCAAACCCAAAGATGCTCAGTAATGGCTGCTCTTCATCCTGAAGAAAAGTGACCAGTGGGGTGCCACAGGGTTCCATCTATCCTGACTTAGATGAAGGAATAAAGGGCATGCTTATGAAATTAAGAGTAGTAGTTAATACCCCAGAGGAGAGGATCAAAATTCAAAATGACCTTAATCGATTAGAAAGCTGGGCCAAAACTAACAAAATGAATTTCACCAGAGAGAAATATAAGATACTATACTTAGGCAGAAAAAATGAAATGTACAGATGTAGGATAAGGGACACCTGCTTGACAAAAGTACATGTGAAAGGGATCTAGGAGCTCTAGTGGACCACAAGTTGAACATGAGTCAACAGTGTAATGTGGCAGCTAAAAAAGCTAATGCAATTTTAGGCTGCATCAATAGAACTATAGTGTTTAGATAGAGGGAAGTAAGAGTACCACTCTATTCTGCTTTGGTTGGGCCTCACCTGGAATAGTGTGTTCAGTTATGGGCACCACAATTTTAGAAGGATGTTGGCAAGCTGGAGCATGTCCACAGGAAGGCAACCAAAATAGTGAAAGGTCTGGAAACCATGCCCTATGAAGAGTGACTTAAGGAGCTGTTTATGTTTAGCCTGGAAAAGAGATGGTTAAGCCTGGAGAAGAGATGGCCTTGTTTAAATATTTGAAGTGGTGTCATATTGAGGATGGAACAAGCTTGTTTTCTGCAGTTGACAATAGGACCTAGAGCAATGGATTCACACTAAAGGAGAGGAGATTCCACCTCAACATTGGGAAGAACTTATTGACTAAGAGCTGTTGAACAGTGGAACACTCTCTTTTGAACTGTGGTGGACTCTCCTTCTTTGGAGGTTTTTAAACAGAGGCTGGATTACCATCTGTCAGGGGTGCTTGAATTGTGTGTTCCTTCTTCATGACTGACCTGTCATTGGTTGAACAGGATGGCCTGGTCTCTTCCAACTCTATGATTCAAAAAGAGAAAAATACCACTAGTATCCCTTCATATCTGAAGGACTGTCATATTAAAGATGGTGTAACCTTAACTTTTCCTGGTCCAAAGAATAAGAGATGAACTGATTGATTCCAATTAAAAGAAAAGAGAGACTGCTTAACATCATGAAGAATTACAAGATAGTAAGAAATGTTTGACTGTGAATGAGAGCTGGTGGACTCTTTGGAGATTATCAGACAGGATGAAAAAGTGGGGGTGGGGGAAGCCGGGAATAAAAGGCATATCCCAGCATAATCATGCTATCATGCTGAAGATTTTCAGGTGTTGTTGCGCTCATCCAGGTCTTATCCTGTGAAGATCCAGGAATGCTCCAGCAACAAACCATTCACGGGCAGGTCCTGGGAATGGTTTAGTTGCAGGAGCATTCCTGGATCTTCATGAGACAAGTCCTGGATGAGTGTAATGTATATGAAAATATTCAGTGTGATTGTGCAATTATGCCAGGAGTATGCCTTTTACTCCTGGCTTCCCTCACCCCCACCCCCCATCTGATAATCTCCATTATTGGAAGATTCTAAGCAGAAGATGAATGGCCATCTGTCAAGGATGATTTAGCTGTAGATTTCTACACTGACAGAGATTTTTTTCTAAGTACAGCAATGTATGTACTCCTTGTGTGAAAATACTTCTGACCTTGATTCTGATATATAATATATTACACACACACACACACACACACACATCATTTAAAGAACATTTAAGACCCAATCAAAAACAAGGATACAGAGGGATGCAGCAAGGGATTATCAGGTGCTAACTGGATTAAAATGCAAAATATTGCCTCAAGATGACAGATATACAATATGAATTATGACATAAAGAGCCTCTGTTCTCATATGCAACCTGCAAGGGGGAACCTTATCTCATATGAGATAAGGTTCCCCCTTGCAGGTTGCATATGAGAACAGAGGCTCTTTATGTCATAATTCATATTGTATATCTGTCATCTTGAGGCAATATTTTGCATTTTAATCCAGTTAGCACCTGATAATCCCTTGCTGCATCCCTCTGTATCCTTGTTTTTGATTGGGTCTTAAATGTTCTTTAAATGATATTATGAACAGAAGAGGGCATCACGTCTTGTCTGAATGTAACTACAGGTCAGTCTAGTTTATTATTTTCTGGACTGACAACTCCCATAACATGGCTATATCAGAGTTGCTGGAGAGTGCGATGGGCAGCCTCTTCCTGTAACAGCAGCAGGATTTTGCAGAGAGAAGGACTGAATAGCTTAAAGGATAGATTTTGAGAGAGGAGTTTTTGTTGTTCCATATACAACAACCCAAACATGTGAACTGTGATGGTGTAAGGGAGACCTATGACACTGTAATTACTGAACAGGATGCCAGCCTCTATTTCTGCACTGTAACTTCATAAGAGTTTTTTCAGACATGATCAACACACTTCCAGTCATCATGCCAATGCCTTCTGAAAAGTGTGAAGATAAAATCAATGCAGGATATTTCAGTGTAAAATCCAGAACACTCGATGACACTGTGTAATACTTACATAAGCAATCATGCACACAAAACACCTTTATAGCCCCCTATTTTACAGGACATCAAGTTGGGGCCATCAATAATATATCTCCAGTCAGTCTTTGGCAATTGAGCAATACTCCCAGATTCCTGTAACTCCACAGTGAATCAGATAGCGATGACTGTGCCCACAAATCCCAAGCTATAAGATATTGAATAAGATAGTATCTTTTTAAAGGATTATTGCTCTTATTGTATAAGAACAACAATAAACACAATAACTTAATTTTATGAAGCACCTATCTCATATTGTTCAAATGGACAAAAGTTGTCATCTTATTAATTATGGATCTGTCAATGAGTGCTAGTTTATGAAAGAATAAATGAATCATGTAAAAGCTTTCACTGCAATAATGGAACTGTCTCTTCCCACTCCTTCATGTGACTTGCTAGATATGGCAATCATACCTGATTTAGACAGGTAAAACAATTAAGCCTGTCTCTATAGCCATTTTAAATTATTTGTTATTTGTAATTTTAAAGTATGTTTTTATACTTTGTCTGTTTAATTGCATTTTAAGGGGGGTGAGCTATTGGGGGATTATTTGTTTTATCTTGTAAGCCACCTCAGTTGTTTTTACAGAGAGGTGGGATATAAATAAATGTTTATTATTATTATTATTATTAAATCATACTTGGTTTAGAGAGGTATGGCAAGATGTACAGAAATATCTTATAGCATATGCTTCAAGAACACTTTATAAGGCAAATAGGAGACAGCATGGCTAGATATCTGCTATTTCAACAACAACAACAACACTCCCTGTTCATAGAAGACTGACATGTCAGGATGAAGAAGTGTAGCCTACCCTGAGATATTCCTATGTGAAGATAGCTTCTGTTTTGCAAGGGTGGGCATACAAACATGCAGTCCTTAACCTGCATTTATGAAATGGTGGAGTCCAAGAATGGATGTACTTTCTGATATTTCTAGATGTGTCACGGGGTTCTTAGAAGACTGGAATATGGTAGAGGTGGTTTCTAATAGCTATTCTGCTTTAGTCCCTATATCCATACTTCATCACATCTGTTGCCCTTCTTCTTATGGATTCCATTCCTCCTCCTTTCATAAACCAGTGTAGGTGGGCATGCAAAAGAAAGCAAACTTCAGAAGCAGCACCAATTACCAAAACTATCACAACAGTTTAAAACCTGACATCATTTATCCCAAACAATGTATCCAGATATTTATTTCTGAGATTGATTTGCTTATATTTCCTGATCACAAAATCTGGAATGTAGGCATGTTGGTGTATGCATGCTTCACACTTCCTAGCAAGGATTGTTTTCTGCA
Organism: Phrynosoma blainvillii; assembly: GCA_026167975.1. Classification (NCBI taxonomy): domain Eukaryota; kingdom Metazoa; phylum Chordata; class Lepidosauria; order Squamata; family Phrynosomatidae; genus Phrynosoma; species Phrynosoma blainvillii. The sequence continues at coordinate 234,216,877 of JANUYF010000003.1, read as the reverse complement.
AAACTTGCTTCAGAACATTTAGCTTACACTAGAAATGCCATAATTATCATGGGATGCTGAAACCATGGTTCACTGGGGCTTGTACCACGGTGGCAAGTAAGTGGTCCTGCAAGTGTTGGTGGACTGAAGTTATCAGTAGGTCCAGCCAGCTTACTCAGTGGTGAGTAACACTGGAGGTTGTAGTTCAACAATATCAAGGAGCTTCAAATGCCCACTTCTGGACTATGTAAACATATTGTTGGAAAATTTTTGCATTCTCTTTTCCCCTCCTTATATAGATAGGGATTTCTTGTATGCAACACTTCTCTCTCATTCAAACTAACCATGTGACTTAGGTCACTCCTTCTTTGGGATTAACAGACACACTCTCTCAAAAGATTTTCTCTTGAACTGCTGAGTTTTCCATCTTCCTCCTCTCTCAATTTTCTTTGGAAAGATGGTGAGATAAAGATTTCTTTTACCTGAACTATTCACTAGCTAGATTAGGATATCATTTCTATGGACTATCACACAGGGAAAATTGGGCAGAAATTGGGGGTTTAAACAGCTATTATTCCATGCAAAACATGATATTGCACTTAAGATTTTCACACACATCGCTATTAAACAGGTAATGAACAGGCAATAAACAGCAACAAATCATTTTCGGGATTTCCCTGTGAATGATTTATTGGTTTATTGCCTGTTTAATAGTGACACCGTGAGAAAATCTTAAGTGTGATATGGTGTTTTGCATAGGATAATCACTATTTAGACCTCTGGTTTTGCCCAATTTCCCCCATGTGATAAAGTCCTATTATGTAAATATAAAGTCATTAGTGAACTTAGTTTGAACTACAAGCTACTTGTTTTTGTTTTTGTTTTTGTTTTTTTTTGGAGTCAGTCTCGGTTCCTAGGGCAGCATAGTTAGACAAATGCACATTTCTGTTACTCTGCTGATTTAAAGTTATACTCTAACAGGCTTGGCTTTAATATTTTTGTAATTTTGTTATCTTAAGAAAAACTGAAACCTTAGAAAACTTAAATTACCCTACACATATGCGCCAAGATCCTGGATCAGGAAACATATGACAAGTGTATAGCTATGATATTTCTCCCATTTAATCCTATTCTGAAAAACTAACTTTTTTCTGGAGCAGCTCACTCACGCCAATATGGTCATTTCTGGTTAATAGAGAGCCACAGAAAAGTATCCAGCTATTTGCCTATATCTGAATGCACATCAGTGACATCATCCCTAGAAACCTCTAGAAGACCCTCCAAGGAAAATCCTGGGGAATGCCTGTTGCCATAGAAAAATTGTCCAAGCTACCCTTCAGGTATCTCAACAAATGTTTAACTGCTGTCCAATCCTCAACCTTTGAACAATTTGTCTTTCTGCTAAGCACGCCAACTGCAAACGCAATATCAGGCCTGGTGCTTCTTTGTCTTTCTTGCCCTCCCCACATCTCTCCACCAGCCAGGAAATTGTGAGGTAGGTACCTAGAAAAAAGTAGGTTGGGGGGGGGGGTTGGTTGTTGCATGGCCAGTACAGACTCCTGACCTCCACAGTGGCCAAAAAAGTGGGTTATGGTGGTGTGCCAGCCAATAGGATGCCAAATAATATTTTATATATATTCTCTGTGTCTGCCTCTCTGTACTTTGGTAGAGACCATTTTAAAACAATGTAGAAAAAGGGGAGTGTAAGATGAACAGATTAAAGACTTCAATGTATTAATGTAAAAGAACATATAAGAAATCTAGTATGTTTACAGAATAATATCTGCAAGTACTTCACTGGCATGGATGTTTCTGAAACAGAGTCTCATATCAATATTCTGGAAACAAAACAAACAGCCTGTGTGGTGTCCTTGGAATATGTCAGTGGTTGGCTGATTCCTAGAGAAAAGTATGCAAATCATGTTTATCTGGGTGTCATGGCAACCAGAGGTACAAGATCAAATACAGATTCAGTTCAAAGGAACAGGTTGCCATGCAATGTCTTTAACAACACTGGGATGGTTTCTCAGATGTAGCCATAGATGTTAAATTGAGGCTTTCACCTCCACCTATCAGTGTTTTTGTTGGATGTTGAAACAAGGGAAATGTAAAAAAGAGTATGTGGAGACATGGAGTGGCTTCTTCAATGAAAGGCACTATCATTAAAAGGGAAACTATAAACAAAAGCCAACAGTGTGGTTTATTGGTTTGAATGTTGAATTAGGAGGCGCATGTTCAAGTCTCCACTGAACTGTGACATTTATTGGGTGGCTTTGGCTTTGCCACTTTTTCTCTCTGCTTGGCATATCTCACAATATGCCAATATGTTATTGGAGGATAAAGTGGGAAAGAAGAGAGCAAGGCACGTTTTGATATCACTGGAAGAAAGGTGGGATATAAATTTAACCATTTGCCATACTGACTAGGTACAGACAGAACAAACTTCATCCAAGGAACCCATTCTAGGATATGAAAAAGCAATCAGCAATTATAAACCAAACTGGGCACAAAATGCTATTTGAAAACACTGAAATTTTGGACCATGCCAACAACTATTGGGTCAGAATGCACAGGGAAGCCATTGAAATCCACAAACACCTGGACAAATTCAATAGGAAAGAAGAAATCTTGAAAGTAAACCAAGTTTGGCTAACAGTCCTCAAAAACACCAAAGTCAGAACTCAGCAAACGCAAATGAACTTCACCCAGGGTGAGGGGTTTTTCCAGCAAACAATAGATCACTAATTAAATTGACAGTAATCCTCCTCACACATCCTCCCACCCAGAGGCTTTGCCTCAACAGAACAATATACAGATTTACATGCTAATCCTCTCAACCAAGGATCACACAGTATATATATCCAACACACTTCCATGTCACCATTCTCTGAAGATGCCAGCCATAGATGATGGTGAAACATCAGGAATACATTATTCTAGAACATAGCCTCATAGTCTGAAAAACCCACAAAAACCTACAGATGCAGGCCATGAATGCCTTCAACTTCACAGCAATTATATTGTTTCAGGCAATTAGTTTTTCTTTTCAAAATGCTATTATGATAAGACAAACAAAAAATAGTAGGTTGGAGTGAGGAGGAATGAGAAAGGTAGCATGGTTCTTTTTCTAGTTTTCTAGATTCAGTATAACATATTTTGACTTGACAAACTCAGTTTGTACATTCCAATTATACATGCATGCTTCTGTGGAATGAAAACATAATTAGGTCCTTTGAACCAGATTTGTCCCAATGGTTCTTTTGAACCAGATTTGCCCCATTGATTATCATATATATCAGGGGTAGGCAACCTTTCCCCTTTAAGGGCCGAGGGACTTCAGCTCGCAGAAGCCTCAGCCATGTTGGCCAATAGTCCTATGTTGGCCAATAGCTCCTGGGATTCTGGGAGCTGAAGTCCCTCGGCCCTTAAAGGGGAAAGGTTGCCTATCCCTGATATATATAGTACTTGCATGTTTGCAGAGAACACCACAAAATCTATTTTCTATAGCCAAGCTTTATGATACAAGCACATATGTCCATACTTTCTGGACAGAGATTCACAACTCAAGGATTTACAGCAAGCATTTCTCAAACTATTTTTCATAGTGCTTCTCAAACTATAACAAAGTGGCGGGGGACACAAATTGATATTGCAAGACTAGTACACAGGAATAATCTACTGCAAAACTGAACCCCAAAGAGACTATGGCAGGATATCAACAGTTGTCATCTCTTACTCTCATCTGAAACCATTCAAATGCATAACCAACAAGCTACAACCCATTCTGAACAATGAGACATCCCTCATATAGGGCTTGGGTGGCACAGCTGCTAACCAACAAAAGGCCATACAAAGTCAAAATGAACACAGGAATGAGACCCTGCTAAAAATTGAGTGGACAACTCTTTTCATCACATCTACTCAGGCAACACTATTACAAGTTCCAGCAATGTCACTCACAAGATCAGAGGTTCATTCATGTACTTATCATTTGAGTACATCTTCTGTCGGAAATGTCTCCTGAATTTTTTGAAGGACAAGCAAGTAATCTATGTACAAAAGAGTTAATAGTCACAAATCTGATATCACAAATGGGACACAAGGGAAACAGTAGGCCTAAGCAGACTGCCAGAAAAGTGCACATTAAATTGAGGCACTGCCCTGGCTCAGTGCTAGGGAATCATGGGAACTGTAGTTTTTTCTGAGACATTGAGCCTTCTCTGTCAGAGAGCTCTGGTGCCACAATAAATTACAGTTCCCATGATTCCCTAGCACTGAGCCAGGGCAGTGCCTCAATTTAATGTGCACTATTTCTGGCAGTCTGCAAAGGCCCAGTGTTAGGATACAAATTTCCCCACAGACCAGCTGTCAACCCCATGATGGGTTGCTGCTGTTCTTTCCTAGTGTGGAGGGGAGAGAGGGAGAAGTGGCTCAGACCATAAAGTTGATAAATCCATACGATCCACCTTTGGAAATTGCAATAGGACAGTTCAGGAGAACAGAACAAGACAAATGTGTTTTCATCAGTTCAGAGGTAGGCCTGTGCATTTATATTGTCAATTTTTCCCCCTGTATGATTATTAACACCTTTGCTTGATGGAGAAGGCAGTGGTGCTTCAAAAACTTGCAGCATGATTTTATGGGGGGTTGCAGACTGCCAGAAATAGTGCAAATTGAGTCCACTTTTAGGGTTAGGGTATCATGGGAACTGTTTTTCTTCTGAGACATTGAGCCTTCTCTGTCAGAGAGCTCTGGTGCCACAATAAAATACAGTTCCCATGATTCCCTAACCATAACCATAACCCTAAAAGTGGACTCAATTTGCACTATTTCTGGCAGTCTGTAACCTCTTTTGATTGTCCCAATAAAGATATCACTGTTTTGTGGATTTTTGATATTATTCTACTTTGCTATATAGCCAACACATCTACCCCTGGATATGTAACTGAGAGGATGTTTACAGTAATCATTTCTTTCCATTGTTAACAATGTACTTTATGCAGGTTGCCCTGACTCTTACCCCTTACATGTACAATATACACCTGAAGCCCTAATATCGTAATATTTGAAGACATAGGCCTGGAATCCTTATAGTTAATTAAGTGCCAGTGTTGGTGTCACTCAGTGCAATAACTTATGGTGTCATCCCCCTCCATTGACCTGCTCCTCCCATTTCACACCATACAGAATCCTTAGTAATGCTTTTCGGCACTAATGTTTATTGTCAATTGTCATTCCCATATACACAAGTGAATGTCATGCTAATAGTTGTGAGATAAACTAGCAGAATTCAAAATTACACCTTCAAATTACAATATCATACACACAGCCTAAATGTATTTGCATATATATAGTGGAGATTGGGTTAACATGTGACGTTTTTAAAGAAAATGTTTGGGGGGAAAATGTAAAAACTTCAAAATTTTAAATTTTAAATTTTAAAAAATTCTGGGGCTTCTCTTTTCTTCTCCCACTGAGCTTCACCCCACTCCCACCATCTCTTAAAGCATTTTAAAGGGAAACGGATGAATGCCACAGCCCGTTTCTGCCCAAAGGTAGATGTTTGAGGAGAAGTGGTATCACTCCCCTCTAGGGTGTCACCTGGTGTGGTCCACATCTCCTGCACCCCTCCTAGTGATGCCACTGTTAAGTACTTCACTAATTAACTTCTCCCGGCCTGATATCTCCAGACCTGATGGAAATGTAATTCAACCATGCTCCAATCATCAGCAGAATGGAATTCCTTATCCCCATCATTTGATAAATTATGGTTAAGTAACTGTTCTGTATTCACAATCACTATTTAGGCTGTATCTTTACTGTAGAAATAATGCAGATTGGCACCACGTTGACTGCCGTGGCTCCATCCTACAGAATCCTGAAGTTGTAGTTTTCCGCCACTCTTTGGCAGAGAAGGCTAAAGACTTTGTAAAACTACAAATCCCAGGATTCCATAGGACAGAGCTACAGTACTTAAAGTGGTGTCATACTGCATTATTTCTACAGTATAGACACATCCTTAGTATATATTTAAGTCTAAACTGATACAGGAATACAAGTACAGATTTGAATTCATGAAAATTTATGCTAGGATAAATATCTTGAAGATAAAGACTCTCAGCTTTACTACTTGAATAGACTCGTGGCTATTCTTTTGAAAATTGGTGTTGAAAATGTTCTTTCTTGGCCTCGGCCACTTTTGTTTGTTGATTATGTGAAGCAGATTTTCCTAACTGCAAAGTGAAGCATCATTTCTTTTCAGTTTATAGACACTCAGCTGTGGCTGCGATCTATGCAATTGGTTGTATGTGATTTTTCTATTCAAATAATCCTGGCGTGGCATGGAAGAGGAAGCTACAAAAAAGCACCTTGTGCTTTGATGTTTGAGAAACTTTAATGAGGACCAAACATCTCTGTCTTCAAGTGGCATGCTAACATTGCAACAGCCTTAGCTACTCACTAATCACCTGTCTTTCCCAATTAGGGATGGGATTCAAATTTAGGTGCACTCACCTGGGATGGTGTTGGATTTCTTGCCCCTTCTGTAATCTTTTAGGATTTTAAAAAACTCATAGTTTAGAGAATAGAAAGTAGCTTAAAAAACTAACTGATTGATTGAGTTAATTCATATCTCTCTTTTATCTTGACATAGGACCCAAGACAGTTCTAAAAAAAAATTAAATCTTAATTACACATACTTTTTAAATAATAATAATAATTTGATTAAAACATTAATTTGAAACAGTTTAAAACAACTTTACTGTATAAGAGCCTCCAGTACGTCTCCATACAACAGTGTGTAGCAATTGCTAACATATGTATTTAGGGCCTCAAATTGTTTTTGTTGTTGTTAACTGCCCTCGAGTCAATCTTGACTCATGGAGACCCTGTGGATGAGACATCTCCAAGACCCTCTGTCTTCCATTGCTCTGCTTAATTCCTACAACCCCACACCCATAACCTCCTTAATAGAGTCCATCCATCTGGCATCTCTCTTCCTACTTCCCTCCACTTTCCCCAGCATTATTGTCTTTTCCAATGAGTCCTCTCTTCTTATGATGTATCCAAAGTACAACAGCCTCAGTTTGGTCATCTTGGCTTCCAAGGAGGTTACTGGCGTGATTTGCTCTAAGACCCATTTGTTTTCCTTTTGGCTGTCCATGAGATCCTCAGCACTCTTCTCCAGCACCATATCTCAAATGCATTGATTTTTTTCCTATCATCTTTCTTAACTGTCTAACTCTCACATCCATACATGGTAATACGGAATACGATGACTTGTATGATTCTAACTTTTGTTCCGAGTTGTTTATCTTTGCATTTTAGAATCTTTTCCAGTTCTTTCATAGCCACCTTCCCCATTCTTAGTCTTCTTCTGATTTCTTGACTGCAGTCCCCATTTCTATCAATGTTTGATCCCAGGTATGGGGATTATTTTACTATTTCTATTTCTTCATTTTCTAGGTTGAACTTGTGAAGGTCCTTGGTGGTCATTATTTTTGTTTTCTTTTGTTTTCACTCCTCCTTCTTCTGTGTGCAAGCCTGCTTTTCTTATAATATATTCTGCATACAAGTTGAACAGATAGGGTAAAAGGATACAGCCTTGTCTGGCAATTGGGAACTATACTGTTTCTCCGTGTTCTGTTCTGACAGTAGCCTCTTGTCCTGAGTACAGATTTCTCATCAGTACTATCAGATGTGTTGGCACTCCCATGTCTTTAAGGGCATTCCATAGCCTTTCATGATCTATGCAGTCAAAGGCTTTGCTATAGTCCATAAAGCATATGCTGATTTTCTTTTGTAATTCCCTGGTGTGCTCCATTAGCCATCATATGTTTGCAATGTGGTCCCTAGTGCCTGTTCCATTCTTGAACCCCTCTTGTACCACTGTGATTTCACTCTCCATTTATCATTGGAGTCTATATGTCGCAGAATTTTGAGCATGATTTTGCTTGCGTGGGAGATCGGTGCTATGGTTCTATAGTTGCTGCAGTCTCTTGTGTCTCCTTTTTTGTGGATGTGGATGTATATTGATCACTTCCAATCTGTTGGCCATCATTTTGTTTTCCAGTGTTTTCTAGTGTTGATTAGCACTAGAGTTGACTCTGTCAATGTAGATTGCAGCAGTTCAATTGGAATATCATCTGTTCCTGGTGATTTGTTTTTCGCTATTTCTCTTATTGCAGTTTCCACCTCATGTTTTAGAATCTGAGGTTCATCTTCATATGGCTCTTCATTCTATGTGTCCTTAATTTTGTCATCTCTTTTGTATAATTTTTCTGTGTATTGTATCCAACATCTTTTTATTCCTTCTTGGTCTTGAATTATGTTATTTTTTATTGTCATAGAGTGTCCCAGTCCTTGGTTTGAATTTTCCTTTGATTTCCTGGATCTTGTGAAATATATCTCTTGTTCTCAGAGGCTGGATGGCCATCTGTCAGGGATGCTTTGATTGGGAGTTCCTGTATGGCAGGGGGTTGGACTGGATGGCCCTTGTGGTCTCTTCTAACTCTATGATTCTATGATTCTAAGATTCTATGATTCTTCCCTTTTTGATCTTTTTTTTTTTTTGTTCTTCCCTCAAATTGTTAGTCTGTTATTAATAAGGGTGTGACACTAAATTATAAAACCTATCATGACATCCATTTTCCTCAGTGGGTCAGGATATGGTTCAGTAGAAAGGTGTATTTCCTGAATATGATGGAGACACATTCCAGGAGTGCTGCTCTACTTGAGAAGGTGCCACCACTCAATTTTCTGCACCTATTTAGTAGGGTTCCCTGACATTCTCTGTAATATTTCCAAGTATACATGAATAATTTCCCTTTATGAAACCATCCGTCCTACTATCTTCTCAAGGTATTTCGGTGAGAGGAAGTGGGATGATTTCAATGGCTGCTCCTAGACTTCAGAACTCCCTCCCTAGAGAAGCCAGGATGGCCCCATCCCCGCTTTCCTTTCATTAGCAAGTTAAAACACTTTTATGGTGTGGTCTTTTAATGCTATGTGGTGCTGATTTTAAGATTGATATGTGGTCTTTAAATAAGTTTTAATGTTTAATGTTTTAAACTCTATAATTTTTTTTGAATAACTTCCATACGTTTATCTTTATTGAAGGTTTTGCATAGTTTTGGTCTATTCTGTTTTAAATATGCTGTAGTCACCGTATGTCTTATTATTGAGAGAAAGGAGGGATATAAATGAAAAAAAGAAGGAGAAGCAGAAGGAGAAGGAGAAATTGTGTACAGGATTGAGTAGAAGCTTTACTTCCTCCAGCCCAGTTCATCCAGCCCAGTTCATCCAGGAAGCTTTACTTCCTCCAGCCCAGTTCATCCAGTTCACACATCAAAATATGTGTCCAGTCACATGAAGTGCATTGCTGCAGATTTTGTGTGTGTGTGTGTGTGTATGTGTGTGTAAACAGAAGTATTTAATTTTATTTTCATTTCCCAATTTCTGCTCTATCATGATTGTAACCTAGCAAGAGACCATTTCAAGGGGTGTTCTTTTGCAATAAAATATAATTGTTCATCATTATTTACATCACTGTGTGAACAGTTTATGTATTTTTCTGAACAGAAATGAATACAATGATAATAGAATAACAAATACATTTCTTTTTTGCTAAAATCCTGGACTCCAAATTATAAGAGGGAAAGAAAAAAACTTTATTTCTATATTGCTACCTACCCCATCTCTGAGAAAAACCTGCATTCAGATATATTAACTCTGCAACTTTCTTGGTCAATCAAACTGACAATGACAAAAAGAACCTCTCATTTCAAGTATGCAAAGTCATATCAATCAAATTCATTTTTCCATGCCTCTTTAAGAATTTGAATCTTGCCGACATGAACACAAAAGCTATTTCTGGGGCACTCTGATTACAAAGAACTCAGTGTTTTTGACATGCTGAGCACAAAGTCAGAAGAATAAATCCTCTTCAAATTTTTGCACGATCTTTGCAAACCATATGCATTTAAACATATTGAACAATTTATTGATGGTCCCATCAGGGTCAAAAGTTTCCTGCAATAGTTCCAGACATGTAAAAGACTATTCTATAAGCCAGTGTAGAAGGACAAAATGAAGTAAAACTACTGCACTAGTCTGTCTGAAAGCACCAAGTATGTTGGATGGCTGGAATTATTGCACCTAGACAGCACTCTTTCAATTCTGCACTCCACTAAAGTTTTTGGCAGTGTTGCCCCATATGGGGGATGCACTGAAGAGCATAAATATTTCCTCTGAATTTCTTCCTATTGTGTGCCATCAAGTCATTTCTCACATGAGGAGTCTAAGATGAGCCTGTCACAGAGTTTTCTTGGCAACATTTATACAGAGGATTTCATTGCTTTCCTCTGAGGCTGAAAAAGTATGACTTGCCCAAGACCACTCAGAGGATTTCCATAGCTGAGTGGAGATTCAAAACCTGGTCTCCTGGAGTCCTAGTCAAACACTTAAACCATGGCACCATGTAGTATTCCTTTGTATACAAATGGCTATTTTACTGTGGAAAGACATATCCATGCTGTTGAAGCAATTGAACAACTTAGGGGGGATGCAGACAGGTGGCCATGGACCGCCCTGGGAAGCGGTGGACCAGGGCCGAGGCTGCCCCATGCCTCGGCCCCAATCCTCCCTTTTGCTGACTGGGAAAGGAGTGCTAAAATAGCGCTCCTTCTACAAGCCGCAAAAGGGGCATCACAAGAGCTGCCATGCGGCTCTTCGGCGGCTCTTCCTGCTCAGCGTGTCTGGAAGCTGAGCCGGAAGGACATCATCGGAGTGCCTGTCATGTGGAAGGGCCAGCGCTCCGATGACGTCCTCAGGAAGGGGATGGGGTGCCCAGCATCCAGCTGCCCCTCCCCTTCCTTGCCTCCAAGATGGCACAAAGCGCCATCTGCAAAGGCGGTTAGTGCCTCTCCATACTGTGGGGATCTAGGAAACCTTTCTCAGAGTATAGTGTGGAAACTTGTGGAAATCCATAGAACTTGTTATTTCAGTAGTAATCCCATGAGGGTTAGGAAGGTGGCCACTTCTTCTTCTTTTTTTTAATTTGCTTTTTCCTTCCCTTTCCATACTGAAGTTCTATCTTCAATTATTTCTTTACATTTTGTCAATTTAATTGGTCAAGTTGCAAAGAAAACCAGAGATTGAAAAAGACAAGTTTTAAGACTAAAACGGTCAGAATCCCTTATGGGACTTGCAGTCCAAAAAGTAAATTTTGTGGACTTTGTTCTGCTAGTAGAGATAAATTTGTTCTGTCAGTTGTATTCTGGCTGCATTTCTGTAAATCCTACTACCACTGTCGTCCTGTCCCAATTCCATTTCAGGTTCTGACTACCCATAGAAATTTGTACACTTTCTACTACAAATATATCCTAAAGTAAACATTTTATTAATGCACATGTTATTAAGTTTTATTAATAGTCATTTTTATTAATATATCATTTTTCATGTGGCCGGATGTGTATTTTTTGCACAAATTTTTGCAATTTTTTTTTCCAAATAAAAGCATATTTAGACTGATGTGGCCTGTCCTGATGTGTGCCTGCATAAATACCTTTTTCAGTGTTATGTAATGAGGATTATAGTACCTCCTTTGCAAGGTTGCAAAACAGGTACCAGATGGTGTTCAAGTGTAGTCTTGCCATTATCCCTTATTTTTGGTTTCACTTCACAATCAAGTTTGACCTTTCAGACCTTAGCAATGATACACTGATGAAATGTTACATTCCACCAACTTCAAACAGGATATCACATTTAGGGACCATACAGACAGCCCCTAAGGGGGGACTTCATGCTGCGTCTGGGAGCACGAGATCAGGGCCATGGCAACCACATGCCGTGGCCCCAATCCAGCTCTTTGTCACTCCAAAAAGAGCTGGCAAATGCAGCTCCTTTTTGAAGTGGCAAAAAGCCACCCTTACTGCCGCTACCACGGCTCTTCTGCATTCCTTTGGGGCAGCGTGTCTAAATGTGCGGCAACAGAGCACCTTTACGCCGCACACTGTGTGGTGGGGCACGTGGCATGATGGCAGAGTTGGGACGGCTAATGTGCATCACCCCACCCCAACTCCACCCCCAGGCCGGCCCTTTTGGCTGGTCTGTATAGGCCCTTAGCTGTGTGCATAGTTCCGTGCATGCTTTTTCTTCACAAAAATGTACACAGGCCTCAGAAGTGTATGAAACTCTGTGTAGAGAAGCAATTTGTCATGTTTCTAGTTGCAAAATTGATATTTTCATAAGAAAAGGAAAAGCTAATGATTTTCTCTTATATCTTTATCTACAAGCTGGCACAAGTATTATTGATAGAGCTAAGTGATAGGAACATTTGCTGATTATATATTTGATCTATATCTTTTCTTCTAAGGCTGGAATCCAATGCAGCTCACAACAAGATTTATTTTAAAAGGTAAAGAATTTTTTTTAAAAAAAACCACAATAAAACACATTATAGTCTTAAAAGACAGATGAATAAAAATCACTTTAAAATGACACCAGTAAAGAAAATTCAGCTCCTTCCTCGGCAATTAGCTGGTTTCCAAAAGCCTATCTGAATTAAATGACTTTTTCGCAGACAGAAAGTCAACAGAGAAAGGGCCAGACAAGCCTTACTTGGAATAGAAATCCAATCTAGGAGCAGCTATCTTGTAAGAAAGGTAACCTCCTGCTCTGTTTAGGCATTCCATCTGAAGACAGACTCTCTCTCCAGGAAGCTAGCCCAGTTTGCTTCATCAGTGCTTTGCTGCCATTAAAAGTTACAAATCAGAACCCTGTAAGAATAGGCTTCATAATTATGCAGAGAATATCCACACCTATGGGAAGCCCTCTGCTTCAGGCTGTTCTGTTTCCAGATATGCAAAGATACAAAAGGGGGGCACAGCTGACACAATGCTTTTCCTATGTATTGCTTAACCCAAAGATAATATCTGGTTCGGTTTTTTTATCTCTCTAACTATCCCTGTCTTTGGCTGTATAGTCACTGCAGAAATAATCTTCTTTGACAGCACTTAAACTGCCATGGCTCAATGCTATGGAATCCTGGGATTTGTAATTTGTTGTAATACCAGAGCTCTCTAACAGAGAAGATTAAATATCTCACAAAATTACACATCCCAGAATTCCAAAGCACTGAGCCATGCCAGTTAAAGTAGTGACAAACTGAATTATTTCTACAGTGCAGATGCAGCATCTATAATCTGTTCCTTCCCATTCAAATAGCAAAATAAAACACAATGCTAAAAATATGACTATTATGGCTGCTTCCACAGTGATGGAGTAATCCATTTCAACACCACTTTAACTTCCATGGCTCAATGCTATGGAATTCTGAAAACAGTAGTTGGGGGGGGGGGGGCACTTGTTGCCACAACAAACTGCAAATCCCAAAATTCCATAGCATTGAGCTATGCCAGTGAAAGTGGTGTCAGACTGGAATATTTCAGCAGCATGGATACAGCCTATGTCAGGGGTCAGCAACCCCCAGCCCGCGGGCCAAGTGTGGCCCGCAGAGGCCTTGGAACCAGCCCGTGGCCAGTCCCACTGCTGCCGCCACCCCACGCGTGAGCGCGGGCACCATTTTGGTGTTCAAAATGGCACCTGCACTTGCGCACGCATGTACACAGTGATGGCCACCATTTTGGAACACCCAATGCGCCGGCGTCGTGCGCATGCACACGATGCCGGCACCGTTGGGTGTTCCAAAATGGTGACTGCCGCCATGCACATGCATGCGCAAGTGCACGGCAGCAGGCACCATTTTGGAAGGCCCCACAGCGGCTGCACCATGCAAATTCGCATGGCACAGCCACCGTTGGGCCTTGGGAAGTCCCCACTGCACCTGCGCCATGTGAATTTGCATGGCGCAGCTGCCGTGGGGCCTTACCAAGGCCCAACGGCGGCTGCACAGGTGCAGTGGGGCCTTCCAAAATGGTGCCCCCACATGTGCAAGCATGCGCATGACAGCAGGCGCCATGCGCATGCACACACGCGTGCATGTGCATGCCTGCACGCCCAGCCCACACGCCATTTCTCCCTCCCTCCCGGCCCCCCGGCAACAAAGGTTGCCAACCCCTGGCCTATGTGATCCATAGCTTTAAGTCATTGGATGAGAACTTTCTTCCCTTTGTAATATTGATGAAAGCTATGCATTTAGGATTGCCATAATTCTCTTCACAAAACCAGGACAAAATGTATGACAAAGTGTAGGACATTCAATAAAATGGAGGACAGAACCAACTAAAACTCAGCAAAAGCGTGGGAAAGGTGGTGGCAGCCTTAAGCACCCCATTGAGTTCACCAGGCCCTTGGGTGGCCCCAGCCAGGCCTGCCTGCCTGCCCACCAGCACTGGAAAAAGCACAGGGAAAGGCAGCCTTCAACCACCTCTCCCAAGTCCCGGCTTATGTGGAACTTCTGGTGCTTTCAGTGGAACAGGTGACCCATGCAGCTCAGAGGGCTAGGGACCCCTGACCCCGAAGAAGATTCCAACAAAGTGCTACCAGCAGTGGTGGCTTCCTATCTCCATCTTGACTGGTGGCAGCAGCCATCTCAATTTTGTGCCTCTTCCAAGGTAGTGTAGCCTCCTCCTCTCCATGCCCAAGGGCTGCAGCACCAGGAAGCACTGGCACTGGCAGTGGGGGGTTGGGGGTCTCAGCCAGAGGGGTTTGATGCAGCCCTGGCCAACAGCTGTGTATCCCCGCCGAAGAGGGCAGTTGGTTGCGGTGGAGGGAAGTCTCACTAATGCCTCCACATCAGCTCCACTGACACCACCCAGGAGCCTAAGCACCTGCCACTGCTGCTCCAGGTCTGGATGGTCCTCCTCTTCCTTGTCCTCCTTTTCTTCCTGTTTCCTCCGCTTCTCCATTGACACTGTGCACCTCACATCCTGGCTGCTGCCTCCACTCCTTCCTCCACCATCACTGGGCTTCCCATACTGGGGAGGTGGTGGGAAGTGGTCTGACCACCAGGCCACCCCTGACAGGCCTGCCTGCCCACCTGCACACACTGGCAAAAATGCAGGGAAGTACTACTCCCAGCCTCCAAGACTCCCAGCCTCCTAGACCTACCTGCCTGACCACACCACCTCACCTGGTGGGCCAGGCCTCTGCAGGTGGAGTCTCTTCCTTCTTTTGCTCCCATTAACCAATGCACATTTTGTCGATCTCCAATCAGACTAGAGATTGACAAAATGTGGCCTAGAAAAAAGAATCCTGGATTGGAGGGTCTAAAATGCCCATCCGGACCAGGACATTTTTTAGACCCTCCAATTCAGGATTGTCCCATTTTTCTGGGATGTATGGCAACCCAATATGCACTACAAAATATGGATTTCACTTGCAATGCCAAAATATGGATTTCACTATTTTCTATTTTTGGTAAGAGAGTGACTGTGACCAATGGACTAGTGTGTGTGGTACAGAAGAAGGAAAATATTTTTGGATGCATGCCAGATTGACACTTCAGCTGAAATCAAGGTGCTGATGGCTTAACAGTTTGACACAGTTACTAAAATTAATTTCAGTTAGGAACAACAAATGTAAATGAATGTTTAAACACACATAGGGACTTTTGGCTGGCAAGCAGAGGCACAAAGAGAATTTGTGAAGAGCTCCATGTGAGGGATTGTTGGAGGGGTCACTATCTTAAATCACAGGGATTCTGCATTGTTGGAGGGGTCACTATCTTAAATCACAGGGATTCTGCATTGTTGGAGGGGTCACTATCTTAAATCACAGGGGTTCCCCTACAAATAGGCAGGCAACAATTCCTCCAGGAAAGGGGGAATCCAGGGTCATCACAGCAGTGTGGACACCAAAAATACCTTGAAGCAGAGGCTGCCAGGTGCAGCTAGCAGCGGCAAAGGGAGAAGTAAGCTACGTTTTATTCAAATCATTTCTTCATTAGATCAGAAGCAGAGGAACTTCACTTCTTTCTGGAGAAAAAAAGCTTGCAACACAGAAAAATGCTGGAGATAACAGAATCAGCTGGTGGATATTACCCAGCTGGGGCTGACATGTCTATACAAACCTCTGCAGCAGTAAGAAAGAGGCATAATGATTGGACTGTGTAGAAAAGAAGGAACTTGAAGGAGAAATATGAAGAACCAAGCACACTGTAATGAAGAAAGCTTGATAACTTGACAGCTATGTTTATAAAGATCTAAGCCAAGAGTGTAACTTATAAAAATACATATATTATAACATCATAAAAGACTCTCAGTAAGTAACTCAGATTTGTGAAGTCGTAGGCTTTCATGGCCGGCATCCATAGATTTTTTGTGGGTTTTTTCGGGCTGTGTGGCCATGTTCTGAAAGAGTTTCTTTCTTTCAGAAACTCTTTCAGAACATGGCCACACAGCCCGAAAAAACCCACAAAAAATAACTCAGATTTATTTTTTCTTTCTTTTTTACCTGCTTCCTTAAAAACACAGAGACTCAAAGATAAAGGATAACTCTTTTATTATATCAATTTTTTTCCTTGCCCTTTGTAGACAACTTTGAATTTAATATTGGCTCTACCCCAATCTTAATTGTCAAAGAGTCAATTAACAATTTGAGACACAAATGGCAAATACTCAAAGGAAGGCAGTGCAGGCTGCAGCAGCAGTAGCAGCTACAGTGCAAGTGCAGAGAAGAGCCTCCTGAGATCAGACTTCAATTCTTGATGAAATAAGAAAGAAAAAAGATGAAATGATTAAAATGCAAAAAAAAGAGGCAAAAAATGAAAGACTTATGAGCTGATGTAAAAATGAATCAAAATAGAATTAACAGATAATAAACAAGTTCTTGAAGAAGTTAAAACAGACCTAACTCAAAGACTACAAGACGAGTTGATATGGAAAATAAAACTAAGGAATTGGAAATAATAACATCAAACTTGAAAGCTGAGAGAGGAAGGGATTTGGATTGGAAAGCCCTTGAAGATCTCAAGCCCTGGGAGAATTGTTTAAAAATAAGAGGCATGCTGGAGAAAAAGAAAGATCTATATCAATGCTTAATGCCTAAATTGGCAGAATAGCTTCAAATTTGTGAAAATGAATTTATGAAATAAATAAATTATATAGAATCACCTCAAGAACAGTAACACAGAAAAATCTGCCCTGGGATAATGTGATTTACTTTACCAGGAAGAAAACATGGGATGACATCTTAGCTAGAAATAATGACAAGGAATTTCTGTTAGAAGGGAAAGTAATCAAAATTTATAAATATATACCTTCTAGAATTCTTAGGAAATGAACAGAATATAAGTTTCTAACAAGTCAACTGAAGAAAAATGGAATTATGTTTAAATGGGGAAAGTTAAATGGATTATCAGTAAACTTGAATCAAAAATGGTTCAAATTGCAGTTGTTGCTCTGGATTTGCAGGCTTGCCATTCACAGTTTTGATTGCTCATAAATGCCAAGGCTGTGACTCCCTCTCTTACCTCCTTTTCCATGCCAGACTTTCCTTGGCGGTGCTGGCCATGCCTCAGCCCCAAAGGGAGGTGGCAGCACCAGCCATGCCTTGGCCCCAGAGGCCTGGAGGCAGTAGCACCAGCCATGCCTTGGCCCCAGAGGCCTGGAGGTGGCAGCACCAGCCATGCCTTGGCCCCAGAGGCCTGGAGTCAGTAGCACCAGCCATGCCTCAGCCCTGGAGGCCTAGAGGCAAAAATGCTGGCTATGCCTCAGCCAGGAGGCCTGGAGGTGGCTGCATTAGCCATGCCTCAGCCTTGGAGGCCTGGGGGTGGCCTGCCCAGCCATTTCTCCACTGCACCAGCCTTCCAGGAGGCAGGGGGAAGAAGGAGGGAAGGAGGAAGAGATGGAGGGAAAGGGAGGGAAAGGGAGGGAGGGAAAGAAATATTCAAGTCCCATTTTCCCCAATGGTGCTGCCATTGAGGACAATGGGACTTGAATATTCACAAATTTTCAAATTCACAGGAGAGGTGCAGAATGGATCCCTCGTGAATTCAGAGGGATGACTGTACATACAGTGCAAAAAGCTAAGGAATTTTGGAGGAAAAGATGCTAAAATGTTTGAAAATCGATCTTGGAAGAAGGACAGAAATAATAGATAAATCCTACTCAAGGAAAAGAGAAAGGTAATGCATCAGACCAAGAAGACACATATGTTGAAGATGAGGAGGAAGAAGAGAAGAGAAGGGACTCAGACCAAGAATTGGAAAAGCAAGAACTCTCAAGTGCAGAGGAAGCAAATTAGACCAACACAGCAGAGAAGTAAAGGTAATGTGCACTTTAAATATTTCAATTCTTTTTTGGAATGTTAAAGGCTTAAGTGTCCCACAAAAATGTAAAAAAACCCCAACAATTATTTAAAGAAACTTAAACATTACATTTTTGTGTTTATCAGAAACTCATATCTGTTTAAAAGATGAGAAGTTCCTAAAAAAAACAAACCTAAACTTGTGAAGGTATTCATTTTGACACCAAAATCGCAAAAATGAGAGGAAGGGTTCTATATTCCAGAAATTATGGAAACTAGAGAATTTTTCATTGACCCAAAGGACCATTATATAGGTTTGGGAATCAAAAATGCAGGCCAAAAATACTTCTAGTATTTATATATGCACCCAGAACAATAAAGTATCTTTGTATCAAGAAATTTATCAATTATTACAAAAAAAAGGTGACTTTGATGAAACAATCATGGTTGGCAACTGGAATGGTGTCATTGACCCACTCAAAGATAAAAGCTTCAGTAAGATCCAACCAAAAATAATAATAATAATAATAATAATAATAATAATTATGGGAAACTTCCCAAAACTTTCTTCAAAATTATGGAAGTCTTTTCTTTAATAGACTTATGGTAACACAAAAATGAGGTTGTGAGACACTATCCCTTTTTTTCAGAGTGCCACAAATCTTTTTCTCAAATAGACTTTGGCTTAACATCAAAAAGTCAGTCATATTTTATTACCAAAACAGAATTTATTCCACAATCCTATTGAATCATGCACCTTTAATGTTAGAAATTCATAGATCAAAGAAAGAGTATTAATGGCATCAAAATGAAAATCTACTACAAAATGAGAAAATTGTGCTAGAAGCAAAAAACAAACAAACAAACAAACCCCATATAATTTTTTCCCCAAAAAATCTTCAAAAAGCGATAGATACTGTAGTAGTTTGGGATGCAGGGAAGGCCATTATCAGAGGCTTCTTAATACAAAAGAACATTGAACAGAAAAAGAAAAAAGAAGCTACTTGGTCTGCATTAGTAAAGGAATTAAGAAATAAAGAACAGGAATTAAAGAACAATCCACATGATAAGAAGAAATTGCAGAAAGTTAACATCTTGAAAATACAACTATCAATACTATCTACAGAAGATTTAGCAAGAAAAATGAAAAGCATGTGCCAATGTCATTTCCCACATGCTAATAAACCCAGTAAGTGGCTAACTTTCAAATTAAGAAAGAGGAAAGAGAAAAAAAAAATCAATAAATATAATTCAGATGACTTCAAAAACATATACAACTCAACCAAAAATAAGAAAGATCTTCTACAAATACTTTGGAAAGCTATATAAAGAATAAATTATTGACCCTAACCAAATAAAGCAATATTTAGACTAATTACACCTACCTGAAATAAGCTATGAAAAAAGGCAAATTCTAAACCAACTTATAACTTTGGAGGAAATATTGGAAGCAATAAGGAAGAGTAAATCGGGGAAAACCCCAGGATCAGATGGCTTCCCTGCGAGTTTCTATAAAATCTTTAAAGAAGAACTGATGACACCATTGAAGGAAGTCATGAATGGAGTCTTGAAAGGTTCCTTTCCTAAAATTTGGGAGCAGGCAAATATAGTTTTAATCCTGAAAGAGGATAAAGCCCACTCGGCTCCTAAGAACTTTAGATTTATTTCATTACTAAACATGGACTATAAGATCTTCGCTTTAATTCTAGCTAACAGAATTAAAAAAAAAATCCTGATGGAATTGATCCACAAAGACTAAAGCAGCTTTCTACCAAAAAGAGACTGGAAAGAACATCAATCATATTACTAAGTTAATAGAACATCATGAGAAACATAAGAGGAAATTGGCTTTGGTATTTGTGGATCTTGAGAAAGTGTTTTGACAGTGTAAACTGGAATTTGATGGTTCAAACAGTAGAATGTTTAAAAGTAGGGGGAAATTATATATCATGGATAAAAGTGATATATAATAAGCAATGTGCCCAGATTGTAATAAACGGGGGGGGGGGGGGGGGGGGGAGAGGAATCGAAACAAATAGATATTTTTAAAGGTACTAGACAGGGTTGGCCTTTATCACCTCTGTTATTTGTAATTACACTAGAGAGCCTATAATATATAAGAAAGTATCAGGAACTAAGAGTATTAAGATCAAAGGGGAGGAATTTAAAACTAAAGCCTTTGCAGATGACATTGTGTTAACCTTAAACCATCCTGTAGAAGATGTTAAAATCTTATTAAATAAATTTGAGGTATTTGGTACTATATCTGGTCTTAAAGTTAACACAGATAAGACCACTATTCTAACAAAAAATCTGGAGTATAAGGGAAAATTAGCATTGGAACAACAATCCAACTTTAAAATAAAAAAAACCCAAAGTATCTGGGTGTGACTATATCAAAAAAAAATTCTTATTTCTTGAATAATAACTATAAGGAAGTTTGGTCAAAAATCAAAGAACAATTTGGAAAATGGAAAGGGCTACACTTATCTATATTAGGAAGAATAAAGGTAGGTAGGTAAAAGTATTCCCTGTTGAAATGGTTGTCAAGTTGTGTCCAACCATAGGGGTGTTGCTCATCTCCATTACTAAGCTGAAGAGCCAGTGTTGTCAGAGACTGCTCTGTGATCATGTGGCCAACATGATTGCACAGAATGCTGTTTACCTTCCCACCAAAGTGGTAACTATTTATCTACTTGCATTTGCATGCTTTCGAACTGCTAGGTTGACAGAAGCTGGGACCTTGAACTGCCAACCCACTGATCTTTCAATCAACAGAGTCTGGGTCTTAACCACTTGAGCCTCTGCATCCTTATTAGGAAGAATAGCTGCCTTTGAAATGAACCAGTTGCCTAAAATGCTCTTTTTATTTCAAAATCTCCCTATTATCAAGGAACAAAGAAAATATTTAAATAAAGAAGTAACACCCCATGAGATAATTAAAGCCATTAAAAAAATTAAAACAGGGAAAGCAGCAGGTCCAGATGGGTTCCCTGCTGAATTTTATAAAAAAATCGCTCAACAACTAGCCCAACCTCTGTGCCAAGTTATAAATGGATTAGGGGAAAACAGAGCCCCTGCCTCATGGAACCAGGCAAATATAGTTTTAATACCCAAGGAGAACAAAGATAGTCAATATATAAATAATTATAGGCCAATTTCACTGCTGAACTGCAATTATAAGATCTTTTAAGTAGTGTTGGCAGAAAGATTAAAGAATATCCTAAAAGATTGGATTGGAAAAGACCAAAATGGTTTTTTTACCTCAGAGAAAGATAAAAGATAACATGAGGTATGTACTGGATATTATTGAGCTACATAAGCGAAAAATAGATAAAAAAAACTTGTCATGGTATTTCTCGACTTTGAAAAAGTCTTTTGACAAGGTGAATTGGGGGTTTATGTTTCAAGTCTTAGAGAAAATCAACGTAGGGACAAATTTTATTAAATGGATTAAGTCAATTTATTATAAACAAGAAGCATGGGTATTAATAAATGGGGAAAGGACTAAGAAAATAGAAATTCAGAAGGGCACAAGACAAGGGTGTCCCTTGTCTCCCCTTTTATTTCTGATGGTCATTGAGATATTGATAAATAACATAAGAGAAAATGAAGATATAAAGGGTATCAAGTACAAACAATATGAATCGAAATTAAAAGCATATGCGGATGATCTGCTGATTACGATATCTGACCCAGAAGATAGTTTACAACAGTTGTTAAATGCATTAGATGAATTCAGCCAGGTATCAGGGTTAAAAATAAATAAGGATAAAACAATGGTACTGACAAAAAACCTATCAGAGAATGATAAACAGGTAATAGAAAAAATTTCCAGATATCAAATAACTAAGAAAGTCAGATACCTTGGCATTGAACTGACAAACAAAAATGTTGACTTATTTAAAAACAACTACGAGAAATTGGCTAAAGATGTAAAGAGAGACCTGATGAGGTGGAGTAAGTTAAAACTCTCCTGGTTAGGAAGGATATCTGCAATAAAAATGAGCATTCTGCCAAAGTTCCAATTTCTATTCCAAAATATTCCCATCTTAACTAACAATAAACCATTTAGCTTTTGGAACAGAGATATCTTAAAATGTATATGGGATGGCAGATGGTCAAGGGTGAGACTAAAAACTATTCAGGATAGAAAAGAAAGGGGAGGTTTGGCGCTGCCAAATTTACAAATATACTATGAAGCAAATTGCTTAGAATGGTTAAAAGAATGGATATTGCTGGAGAATAAAGAGTTATTAAGCCTGGGGGGAACAGATCAAAGATTCGGCCTGCATGCGTACTTACTCTATGGAAAACAGAAAATACATAATGACTTTGTTAACCACTTTGTCAGAAAATCACTCATGAGGATACGGATGAAATATAAAGATAGAGTGTGTCCGGGTATACTACTATGGACCTCAATCCATGAAGCCTTTCATAATAGAGAAACAATCCTACAAGAGAAGTGGATTACATATAAAGATCTAGTCATTGAGCCTAAAGATAATACAAATTTGAAAATTAAGACCCTTGAGTAGTTGTTAGGCAAAGCCTATTTGATGGGTTGGCTGTTATATAGGCAGTTGAGACAAACATTTCTTGTAGACCAGAAAACAACCGGGATAAGGACAGAAAGAACTAAATTCGAGGAATGTATGATGTCGGACAACATGCACAAAATAACTTTATATTATAAGTGTTTAATGGAGATTGTAATGGAGGAGGAAGTAGTAAAGGAGTACATGATCAAGTGGGTACAAGACTTTAAACAGAACATTAGACTCAAACAGTGGAAGAAAATTTGAAAAAAAACTGTAAAATATACCACCTGTTTTGATTTGAGAGAAAATCTCTATAAAATGCAGTTCAGGTGGTATATGACGCCAACTAGATTAACAAAATTCTGTAAGAATCTCTCATCGAAATGTTGGAAATGTAAGACGGAACTAGGAACACTCTACTATATTTGGTGGAGTTTAAGAAAACAAGGAAATACTGGATTACCATTCAAAAGACTATGATGGAATTTTTGCAACTTCAAATAGATCTGGACCCCAAATTATTCCTTTTTAATATTTGTGAAGATAAAAAGCTTGAAAACAAATATGGTAAATTAATGTTTTATATGACGGTATGTGCCAGGACTGTTTTTGCTAAGAAATGGAAAAATGACAGCCTTCCGAATAAAGGAGAATGATTAGATAAGCTGATTAGTGTTATACAACTAGATCAAGCCACAGCTTTATTAAAAGAAGACTGGGATGAAAATGAGGAAATTTGGAAACCATTATTTAATTAGATCAACGAGGAAAGGACAAAATTGGATAGGGAAAAAAATAGTCCTATTGATAGGAGATAAGACAAAATAATAATAAGAGTATTAAAAACTAATTAAAACTTTTTGTTTTAGTCTTTAATCTCAATATGGAAAAAAGAAGAAAGGTAGTTAATTTAAGTATATGATTACAACTTGATTGTGTGTTTAGGAAGTCACTTGTGTGTAAGTGTGGAATTATTTGTTGTATGTTAGGAGTAAGCATGGAGAGTATTATAATTTAAGAAAGCAGGTATGTACGTTCACATTATGTATGCATTGGTATTATGTTTTTCTTTCTTTTTGTTAATATCTATGCCCTATTTTCTTGTTTATTTTTCTTTTTCTATTTCTTGTTATGTATATATGTATGATTTTTTCTTTTATATTTTAAAATTTAATAAATAAATAAATAAATAAATAAATAAATCTCCCTATTATCACGAATGACACTACTTTCAAGGAATGGAATAGAGACTTGGCCTCCTTCATTTGGAATGGAAAGAGACCAAGAATCAAATTAAAATACATGCAAGACTGTCAAGATAGGGGTAGTTTAGCTGTACCTGACTTAAAACCTTATTTTGAGGCTTCCTGCCTACGTTGGATTATGGACTGGATTCAATTGGACAATAAGGATTTATTTAGAGTGGAAGGGGCTGATCTACATTTTGGCTTTCATGCATACTTGTTTTGTGGAAAAGAAAAGGCAGATAATTTAACAACCACTTCATAGGAAAGCATAGATAAGGGTCTGGAAAAAAAACATAGAGCATATATATGTGGGGTAATTCCAGTGTGGGCTTCCCCATACGAAGCACTGTTCAGATCAGACCGTTGGCTGAGGGAGGATGGGTGGCTATATCAAGACATATTAACATTACAGAAAGATTCCCTAATACTAAAAACAAGAGATGAGATCAAAGCAGAAGGCAGAGACTGCAACTGGTTTCTATACAGGCAAATTCGAGAAAGGTTTATTATTGATTCAAAACAAACAGGGATAGTAAAGGAGAATACAAAATTAGGCAAACTGTTATAAGTAAAAGTTCAGTAACAACCAAACTGTATAAATCTCTCCTAAAATATTCAATGGAATCTGAAGTGTTAAAGGATAACATGGTGAAATGGGCTAGAGATCTAGGATATCCCCTAGAGATGGAACAGTGGGAAAGAATTGGGTATAAGATCAAAAAATACACAGCATGTCAATCCTTAAGAAAGAATGCCTATAAAATGTATTTTAGATGGTACATTACCCCTGACAGAAGACATAAAATTTCCAAAAACTACTTGGGTCACTGCTGGAAATGTGATAACGAAAAAGGATCACTGTTCCATCTCTGGTGGACTTGCCTAAAAGCTAAAAAATATTGGAAAAAAGTTCACAAAATTATGTAAAGTCTTGCAAGTAAGACTAAAGTTTTGCCCAGAACTTTTTGGTTAAATATATTGGATGTGGACATTGAAAAACATCATGGAATGAAAATGGAAATAAGACATGGGTACCAATATTGAAATATCTTAAAGAAAACTGGGGAAATTTAGCTATAATTAGTTACTAAGGAGTTATAAAGAAAAAGAAGAGAAATTGAAAAAAACATATAATGAACAGTAGTAAAAATCATAATAGAATGAAACAGCAAGATCCAAATTAGACTAACATGGGGAAAGGAAAGGAAGAGAAGGAGTATGAAAACTAAAGGAAAGAAGATACAGCAAGAGAAAATTATAATAAGAAAGCTTCAAAGAAATGGTATAAAGATATCAGAAGCAAAAAGATTAAATAGGATTCAGCATAAAAAATTGAGAATAAGAAATAAGATGACAAACACAAGTGGACCAAAAATAGATAAGAACAATTTACTAAAGAGGCTGGAAATTGATAAGAGATATGAAGGTCACTATACAATATCGGATAATCCAGCTAAGACAAGGAGGAAGTTAAATGTCAAGAACGAGTGAGAGAGTTATTGTATGGTCTGAAGCAGGAGGAGATAGAGGGTGCAGGATGTAGAAGAGGGTGAGAGAAGTAAAGGAGAGTAAATGTTAAGGAGTAAGTATGAAAACGAAAGTGAAGCAGGGATAGCTTTGGATGAAGAGATGAAGGTTAAAGTTAGGTGAAGGAGAGGGACAGAAAGTAGGAAAGAAGGTTAAGGAAAGGGGAAGAAAGGAAGGAAGGAAGGAAGGAAGGAAGGAAGGAAGGAAGGAAGGAAGGAAGATAGGAGTAGAATAGTAAAGAATATAAGGGTATAGAAGGAACCAAAATAATACAACTAAAAATGGGTATAAAGAAATTTTAGATAACTCCTCCTCACCTGGAAATGTTTAGATCTATTTGGATGTTATTTGTAATTGATGTTATGAGGGTTTGATTCAGTAAGACAATATAGTAAAAAGGTCCAACATGTATTAATATGCAATGACGATGTAATGAATATAACGATGTAACAAATGAATGTGTATTTTAAGTTTTTAATCAATAAACTTTTTAAAAAAGAAAAAAAGAGAAAAATGTCATGGAAGAATTCTTTTTTATTTTTTAATGACAGCCAGAATGATATATGCAGAACGCTGGAAACAAGCAAAGCCATCGGAAATTGAAAAATGGTTGATCAAGCTTCTTGATGCACTGGAAATGGACATTTTAACAAGAATTCTATGGAATCAGAGGAGAAATAGAGTCTATAAAAATTGGAACAATGTTTTAATTTATCTAAAAAAAGAATGGGGTACCTTAATTATGATTTGATACCTAAAATAGGTCAAGCAATGGAATACAGTGGTACCTCTACTTACAAATGCTTCTTCTACCAAAAAATTTGACTTATGAAACGCGCCTCCCGAAAAAATTTGCTTCGACTTAAGAAAGCATTCCAACTTACGAAATTGGCACAAAGGAGCTGCTCTCTGAATTTCGTGGCATGCCATTGGTTAGCGAAATCTAGCAAAGCAGCACTGTATTGGCTAGCGAAAGAGGAAATGTTTGCCTAGTGAAATTCAGCTAGGCAGCACTGTTTGGGCTTGCAAAAGAGGAGAGGAAGTGTGGCTAGCAAAATTGGTGGCTTCTGAGATCCAGGAAGGTAGGACTTGTGGCTTGTGGCTTGTAGCTTTTTGGCTTCTGATATTTGTGGCTTCTGATCTCCAGGACTGTATTTTTGGCTTGTGATATTTGTGGCTTCTGATATCCAGGACTGTATTTTTGGCTTGTGATATTTGTGGCTTCTGATATCCAGGACTGTATTTTTGGCTTCTGATATTTTTGGCTTTTGATCTCCAAGACTGTATTTTTGGCTTCTGTGGCTTCTGATATTCAGGACTGTATTTTTGGCTTGTGATATTTTTGGCTTTTTGTGAAATAACCCTGTATTATACATTTGTATTGAGTTGTAGCTTGAATCTGGGGGCCTGGAATGGATTAGGGCATTTCAATGTTACATTTGCTTCTACTTACAAAATTTTCTACTTACGAAATGGCTGTCGGAATGAATTAATTTCATAAGTAGAGGTACCACTGTAATTGTATGTATCTATAAAAATATGTCTTGGTTGTGATGAATCTATGAACTAAATGTATCACTTGTTCTATGGACCTGATAATAACCCTGATGGGTAAGAAATGATGATATATCTGCAAAGTAGATAATGTAAAGGAGAGGACAACTCTATGGAAGGAGGGTAAAGTATATATATAGTTATGAAACTTTGTATGTTGGGAAAATAACCAGGACACTCATAATACAAGCAATAAACTTATGTAGTAATAGTGTAAGTAGAACGAAAAAGAACGAAAAAAGAAATGAAAAGCACTTCTTTTTTAAATAACACAATATACTCTGAATCATAAAGAAAAAGAAGTTATGTTACTGTCATGATATATTTTTGTGTGATTGGGAAGGATGATTGGTATATGTTATTAGATGTAATTGGTAGAATGTGTATGTTAGAATGTCGTCAAATGTTTAATGTCTATTTTAATTTGTAAATTTGAATAAAAATACAATAAAAAAGAGACACAGTCAATGTACCCATGTGCTACATCTCTCATCATTAGACATGATTTTCATTTGAGGCAATTAGTTGAACCTGTAGACACTGAATCATCTCTCCTAAACAATCAACGACATTGGGTAAGCTTCATGGTGTGACCATCTTTAAATAAATTAACACACTGCTAAACTTTCTAATGAGTCCTGACATCCACATGTTACTTTTAAGATGATTACTAATGCATAGAAAAAGTGTAGTTTCAATGTTCTTTGTGCCCTTCCTCTCCATTTCAGGGCCTACACATAGGTGGTAGGGAGGGTGGTAGGGAGGTAAAGGACTCCCCCCCCCCCAACATCCAGGAACATTTTTGTACAATTTGGGTATTTATTTCAAAGCCCCCATTCTACATATTCTCCATCTGGACTCACTATCTTTATGATTGTTTAAGAAGGAAAGCAGCCAGTTGATGTGGTTAATTAGGGCTAAAAGGGCCTTCCAGCAACATTCGTCTGGGTCAGGTTGTAACCTCAAACAACACTGCTATTACTTGTTAAATTCACTGTCCTCTATAATGAAAATAAGGCAGCCAGTATAAAAAAATGTGACACATAATATTGTTGATCTTGTGTGCCAGCATTCAGAATTTATCATGCTTTTCTTCTTTGGTTGACATAATTTATGTGTCAGAATTTCAGCTTAAGAATAGAAATGAACTTTTAGCACAATGGACTCTAATACAGAGTAATATCAATGGAATTTTGTTGTAGCTCTGTTGTTGATGGAATACATTTTCCTTTGATTTCAACAAAACACAGAGGCAGCTTTCTGCAGTTATACAACCCAGAACCTCTTGGTTAATGAAAATATCCAACCTATATTCATTGTTGGTGTTTTCATTTGCAGGATTTCTTTATTTAAAATCATTATATATAGCAGGGGTTCTCCAACTTTTGTGACTCCCTTTACATCTACATGCAGATGTTGCCCACCCCATTCATTGCAGTATATGAATAAAAATATTTTGTTTAGTGTGCATATTTTTGTTTGTACATTCACGTTTATTCACATTTTAATATTTGTTAAGGAAATAACATTCAATTTAGAATTTTTATTTAAATTCAATACTGAACACATGTATAAATTTTACATATACCATCTCACACACAGCCACATTTGCATAAGCCAGTGCTCCCAATTATGTACACACTCAGTCATGCCCTTTCATTCTTTCTTTCACTCTCACACATACTCATTTATTCTCTCAAACATACAGTCATGCAGAAACACTTGCTCTCTTGCGTATATGCAAGTATACAAAAGTGCATATATGAATATGTTAAAAAGGATGAAGAGTGTGATTCTCTGTGTGTGTGTGTGTGAGAGAGAGAGAGAGAGAGAGAGCAAGAGAGAGAATTTGTGTAGGGGACTGTGTGTGAATGAATGTATCTGAGGGAGAGAGTCAGAAAAAGTGTGACTGAGTCTGTTTGAGAATGAGTGTGTAACTAAAGTCATTCACACACCAAGAGAGGTACCAAGGATATGTGAAAGAATGTGTTGAGTCTGCAACAGTGTTTCATCCTGTGAAGGGATGGCATGGGTGAAGGAAAAAGAAGAAGAAGCAGTGGCTCAAGATACCCCCCCAGAGACCACAATCCAGCAAACTTCCTCCCTCTCCTCCTCCTCCTCCCTCAGGCAGAAATAATAATAATAATTGTTGTTGTTGTTGTTGTTGTTATTTTATTTATAGCCCGCCCCTCTGCTCAACAATTGAGGCAGGTTTCAGCATTAAAATAGACAACGAATTAAAACATTCCCACATCCCCTAACCCTACCCTCCCAAGTCCCTTAAAACAGGATTAAACTAGAAAAGATTAAAATACACTTATCCATTAAAAACAGTAACATAAAAACACACTACAATGGGAACATAATAATGAAATGGCTGCTCCAAACATCCTCCTCACCTTCCTCTTCCCCTCCAGGACAGAAGAATGCGTGAGAAGGGGAAGAGGGAGGAATCAGGGCTTCTGATTCTTGTGCCTCCCCTTGAGCAACTCTCTCACACCCTGGAGGTCCCACCCCATCGACTGAATCAATGATATATAGGAATAATTTTGTTTCTATGAAATTGTCTGGCAATGATGATGATGATGATATTTATTTCTTACCCTCCTCTCCCCAAGGCTCAGGGTGGGGTACAGTATAGATTAAAACACATAAGACCATCAAAACACCTTAATTTAAAACACATAAACATAGGACACATTAAAATCATCCAACATAAAATTTAAAATATACCATTTTAGTTTAAAGTCAACTGGGTAGAAGAGATAGGTTTTAATGCTCTTTTAAATTTAGACAGCATGTTTAGCTGTTGAATCTCTCCTAGCAGGTCAATTCATAGTCTAGGGGCAGCTGATGAAAATGTCCTCTGGGTGACAGTTGCCAGTCTAGTTCTGGCCTGTTAAAGTAAATATCCCCCAGAGGACTTGAGTATATAGGGTGAATAATACAAGGCGGCGATCCCATAGGTAACCTGGATCCAAACCATGTAGGGCCTTAAAGATAATAACTAACACTTTGTACTTTCGCCAGAAATGAACTGGCAGTTAGTGGAGTGATTTAA
Source organism: Phrynosoma blainvillii (assembly GCA_026167975.1). NCBI lineage: Eukaryota > Metazoa > Chordata > Lepidosauria > Squamata > Phrynosomatidae > Phrynosoma > Phrynosoma blainvillii. The sequence continues at coordinate 234,186,758 of JANUYF010000003.1, read as the reverse complement.
TATTAGTTTGATATGCTTACTCCTAGATGTATTAGAGATCAATCTGACTGCCACGTTTCAAACTAATTGAAATTTCTGAACTTGGTACAAAGGTAGCCTAATATATACAGTGCATTGCAGAAGTCCAGCCTTGAGTTTACCAGCACCTACACTACCAGCTTTAGGTTTTCTGATTCTAGGAAGGGGCACAGCTGGTGTATCTGCTTAAGCTGATAATAAGCACTCCTGACAGATGAGCTTACAGGGTTGTTGTTTTTTAATTATAAATACCTTTTTAGAAATAATACATGCACAAATGCACAAAATATTTAGGAATCAATTATTATCTTCTCATAATTCTCTTTTCTTTCTATTCAAATTTTAATTTTTTTATATAACATGACCAAAGCCACTTTTAGTTATGAAGCCCACAACGTTTCCTTGGGTGTCTGAATATGTATGGTGAACTGCTACCAAATCTTTGGATGAACCATTTCTACCAATGATTAGACTTAAATCTGTAATCTATTACTGTTTCTATCCTGTGAATAATTGGGCATTCAGATAAATCAGACCAAGAATCTGTCCTATATTTTTTATAAATATATTCACTACTTATGCATTGTTCCTTATATACAAATAAAAATATTAGGGCATAAAATTTCAGGATTTCTTCATGTTTGCACTAAAAAAATATCTAGAATCCACATTCACACACAATTGCTATTTCAGGCAGGAATAATGTTATGATTCTCAATTTACCTACCCTTCTCTCCACCTATTTTCTCCCCGAACAATACAAAGTGCCCAGTTCACTATGTAGATGTTGAATATGCCATTTCTCAAGGGTTGATGAGCTTCCTGAAAGCCTTTCATGGATGTGAAAAGATGCCCTGTATTGGATATTGGCTAGAGGCTCTTCTAAAACTTCATGTGGTATTGGTAGATTAGTTACCCTATTGCTCCCTAGGCCTGACCCACAGAATTATACAATGGAAGTATAGTGGACCCTTGGTATCCACTGAAGTTAGGTTCCAGGATCCTCCTGTGGATACCAAAATCCATGGATATTCAAGTCCCGCTAAGAACAATGGTGTAGTAAAATGGTATCTCTTATATACAATGGCAAAATCAATATATATATTCAAACTGTAGATGTTTGGTTCTTTCTTACCATTCTCAATAAAGGTTGCAGCAAACATAAAAAAATAACAAGGTAGAGGTTTTGTCTGCTTTGTTTTGTTTTTTTTTGTTTTTGTTTTTGTTTTGTTTTTTTAGTAGGCTGGTACAAAAAGATAATAAAGAGCTGTACCTTGGGTGTCACAGTAGACAGTAGTTTCCTCCTCACCTCACTTTTCTGCCTTCCTTTTTACAATAAATCTAGATCATCCTCTGAATCGAGAAACATATGGCTTGGCTTACATTGTATTCTATCAGTTCTAATTTGTCTCTCTTGATTTGTATAGATATATGTTTTCTTTCTTCTTTGTTCAGATCTTTGGTCACTCCCCCCACTCCCAGAAGGATATTTTTATCTTCCCAATGTTGATGTGAAAGCTGATGCTTTTATCTATTCACCATAGTGTCAAATATGCTTTATTTTAATGAAACAATGATTTATTGTGAAGGCAGCAAATGTGCATCTTAGCAGGTTTCTGTGTGTTGTTGTTTTTTTAAGTCATATTTTCATTTTTGAGCTCACCTTTTATTTTCCTCGTGTAATGATTTGTTTAGGTGAGTTGGTGCTCCTTTCTGTTATTATTTCAAAATATATTTTTATAAAAGGTGCGTGGTTGACCATTGTGGCTACTTGCTGTGTTTAGATTTATTTGTTTTCAGGTGGTTGGATTTATTTATTTATCTTACTGAGCACATTTAACAGCACAAGCTGTGCTTTGCCATTTTCTATGTTATTAGAAGAAAATGCAGTGATACATGGGACAAGCAGAAGGCATAATCATCTCTCTCCCTCAATCTGTCTCATACACACTCATACACATGTGCACACATCCGAGTCCCAAGAAATAGCCAGAATTACTGGGCAGTTATGTAAGAGAAGCAAAGGGATCTCCATTGAAAGAAATGTCAGGGATGATGGGAGTTGTAGCTCTTCACCTCTGGCTCTAACTCACCACCTTGTTATGCAGCAGAGCTGACCAGCTTTGATCAGTGGTTGATGCTTCTTTCCCAAGCAGCAGAGTTTCAGAGAATAGGCTGAAGACCCTGACAAACTCTCCAAGCCTTCTCTCTCTTCTTCCTGAGATGTCTCCAAACTTCTCCAGGATTCTTCTGGTTCTTGTATCTTCCCTCAAGACACCAGACAACTCAGTAGTCTTATATAAAAGATCTACTTTATTCTACTATATATAAATACTATATGCCCTACAAATCACAATACACCAAACTACTCCACAATATGCATTGGCAAACATTGCACTTATAGCCATTGTTAGTCACCACCCACTAGTCAGTTTCCACCCAGTGGGTGTGTACATTCATTTTGATTGGTTTACATGGATCATCCCATACTTAAGACCAACCCAAGTATTTCATCATTTTACCTTGACTACTTAATGAATCTCAGGTGTTTGCAATCTATAACAGGTGTTTTCAATATACACTCTATAACTTTGTCCTTGTCTCTCAAGGCTTCCAAATTACATTATCCTTTTCACCTATGTAGCTTCATGATTGCTCCTGCTTAGTCACTTTGACATTCACATACATATTTTTATTTCTATTACTGTATATCCCATGTTGCTTTTTCCTTAACAATCCCCTCCGAAATAAAATATTGTATGTGTCTTACAATGTCATTCCAACCATTTGTGTCAGTCTTTCATGTTTTTCCGCCCTCAATGCTTTTGTGAACAAATCTGCTATGTTGTGTTGTGTTTCTATATATCTCAATTCTATTTTACCCTTCTGAACCATGTCTCGCACATTTTGATATCTTACTCCAACATATTTTGTTCTGTTCTTCAAGCTTTCAGTTTCAGCCATTGCTATGCATGACTGTGAATCTTCCAGAATTTCTACTGGTATCTTGTAACTTTCATTTAAATCATTCAATAACTGCTCAACCCACTGTACCTCATTCACTATCTCATTTAAAGCTGCGAATTCTGCTTCAGTCGTACTTAACGCTACATTAGTTTGTTTTCTGCTTCTCCAGACTATTGGACTTTCACTGTACTTAATTATCATTCCTGTAACTGACTTCTTGTCTCCTAATTCTGATGCAAAAGAACTATCCACATAACAATCTAAAACTGAATTGCTGTTTCTAATTACCAATTTCTTATCTAAAGTTCCTTTCAAATATCTTAATAAGTGTTTTACTGCTGTCCAGTCTTCAATTTTTGGATCATTAACCCTTCTGGACAATACATTTACAGCATATGAAATGTCTGGTCTGGTGTGGCAAGATATGAATTGTAAAGATCCTATTATGCTCCTGAATAAAGTCTTGTCTTCAAAATCTCTAGTTGTTTTTTCAGATACAAAACCAATTGTCATTGGCGTTCTTACTATTTTAGCATTTTGTAATCCACACTTTTCAATCAAATTTTCAATTTTCTTTCTCTGGCTTAACAAACAATGTCCTTCTTCTGTCCATTCAACACCAATACCTAAATAAGACTTCAATAAACCTAGATCTTTTAAAACAAACTTTTCAGACAATTCTCTTTTTACTGATTCAATTTCTTGTTTTGACTTTGCTGCCACGCATAAATCGTCTACATAAATCACCAACACTATGTCTCCTTTTGTATAGACACAAGCATCTGCAATGCTCCTTTTGTATCCTAGTTTAGCTAACTCTTCATTAATGCACAAATTCCATGCTCTGGCACTTTGTTTTAATCCATACAATGCTTTTTTCAATTTATAAACTTTCTGACTACTATTTTCTTCAAAACCTTGTGGCTGCTCCATAAAGATCTCTTCATCTAAACTAGCATTCAAGTAGGCTGTTTCAAAGTCAAAATGCTCTACAACTAAGCTTCTTTTTGCTGCTACAGCCAGAATCATTCTCAGACTTTCTGGCTTTGCAGTTGGAGAATATGTCTTATCATAGTTCTCATACTGCTGTTGTGCAAAACCCTTAGCTACTAACCTAGCTTTATACTTAATACTTCCATCTGGCATTTCTTTCTTTTTGTACACCCACTTACAACCAATTACTTTCTTGTCCTTGGGTCTATCAACGACTTCAAAAACATCTTTATTTACCAGACAACCAAACTCATCATCCATTGCATCAATCCATCTTTCCTGTTCTTCTCTAGACAAACTTTCCAACTCCTCAAAACTTTCAGGCTCTTCCACTGCTAAACAAGCTCTTGCATTTGTCACAACAAACCTATCTGGAGGCTTTCTAACTCTGTGACTACGTCTGGGAATAAACTCTGCTGATCTGCCTCTTTCATCCTCACTTTCTGTACTGGAAGTTGTAGTTCTATGACTAAATCTCTTGTCTTCAGTCATTCTAGTAGTAATAGGTCTAGATTGTGTCTCATTATCAGAGGAACTATCACTGCTGCTAGTGGATGCTTCTGGCTTAACTGAAACCCCTCCGTTTCCTGAAGTTGGTTCAATTTGTGTTTCTGGCTCATTTAAACTTCCTAACCTCAAGAAAACTTCTTTATTGGCATGCAGTTTGTCCCAACCAGCATGTCTCTCAAAATTTGCAGACCTAGAATACTGCACTTCTTTTCCACCCAAATGAAACTTGTAGCTATTTCCTGAATAACCCAAAAACCTAAGCCTTTTACTTTTGGGTTCTCCTTTCTTCCTGAAACAAGCTGGTATGTAAACATAAGCAAACTGTCCAAAGACCCTCAAATACTTGTAATTTGGCACTCTCCCATACAATACCCTGTAGGGAATGTCTTCAATTTCTGAATGATACAGTCTGTTACTAATATGCACTGCTGTCAAAGTTGCTTCTGCCCAGAAACTTTTACCTCTGCATCTGCCATCAAACAAGCAGTTATTCTTTTATATCTTGTATTTTTTTCTCCGCTAAACCATCTTCGTTAGGACAAGCGGGATTAGTAGTTTCATGCCTTATTCCCACCTTTTGAAACCAATGAAACAGTTGATTATTTAGAAATTCTCCTCCTCGGTCAGTAACAATGGTGCCTACTCTAATATCAAATTGTCTTTCCACCATTCTCACCCATGCTTTTAAACTTTGCCCAGCGTCAGATTTGTTTTTCAATACTCTTACAAATGCAAACCTTGTAAACCTATCAACAATTACTAGGAAATATTTGCTTCCCCTAAAGATAAACAATTAGCTTGGGCAACATCTGCATGTACAAACTGAAATGGTCTTTGAGCAATTCTTTTGGTTTTCTTGGCTACTGGAAAAGCTCGGACCTTTACCTGATTGCATACAGTACAATCTAAGTGATTTTTGCATTCAGCAACTTTTAAATCTGGACACATACTGATTAACTTCTTTAAACATTTGAAACTAGCATGGCCAAATTTTCTGTGGAGTTCATGTATGCAGTCTTTGTGAATTGGACTATTGTCTATGTTATTAGCATTTTCAACCCTGTAGCTATCAATATTGTCCTCCAAAAAATAAAGTTTATCCTTTTTCAAGCCTATGCCTCACAATTCCCCATTCAGTTTTATCTTACACATGTTCTTTTCAAAAATGACTGTGTAGTCTCTGTCTGTTAATCTACTCACTGATAACAAATTATTTTCTAACTCCTTTACATGTAACACATCATTAAAATTTTCCTTTAGCCCTGGAATTTAAACTGTACCCATTTGATTTACAGTACTGAGCTCTTTCCCATCAGCTAAAACTACAGCATTTACATTAGCTGATTTTCTATTACTTATCAAATTAATATTGTTACACATTGAAGATGATGCTCCTGAGTCAATTAACCATTTTGTTTTTCCTTAATCATGGTTGCAAACCCCTTTTTGTTACCACTGTCCTTCAAAAATGGAGGTTTGGACTGTTTTTGATACTGCCGCGGCTGCCATCTGCTCTCTCCTTGCTTGCTTCTCTCAGCAGCAAATTGTTTACAATGTCTCTGTAGATGACCAGTCTTTTTACAATAAAAACACCTCCGTTGCTCCCTTGTAGAAGCTGCTTCTTCCTGCTTTTGTAGATCAGGTGTCGTTTGTTGTTTTGGCACAGTCCTCAAACTTGCTGAGTCATTCTGCTCAGACTTTCTTCTCAAATTTTCCTCCAATATTTTTGCAACAATTAAGTCTCTGTTCAGCTCAGCTTCTGGCAAATTTTGCAAGCTATTTGTTATGTTGTCCCAAGAAGAGTCCAGCGATTCTATTAAAATATAACACTGCAGCTCCTTGTTAATTTCCACTCCTCTCAGTTCAGCTTGCACAAATAAATCCTGCATTGTTTTTAAATGTTCTATCACACACTGTCCTTTCATCAGCTTTTGTCTGTAAATTCTTTTAGACCAAAGCATTTTTGCAAACGCAGTTGAAGGTGTGTGTAATCTCTGCAAGGTATCCCACACATCCTTGGCGGACACTTTATCTCTTACATCGTTAATCAAGTCTTCTTCTAGCATGAGATAAAGACATGCTTTTGCTTTAGCGTCTCTTTCTCGAGTGGCTGCATTAGCATCAGCTGCCAGCCCTGTTTCAACTGTTGACCACAGAGACTCCTTTATGAGTAGAGATTGGGCATATATTTTCCAGGTAGAGTAGTTGTTTCTATTTAATTTACTAAACTTTAGTATCTCCATCATAATTTGTGCAGTGACTCAATTTGACACAGTCCCTCTGAGTATGCACAGCAGACAAAATACAAAATGATTTACTCACTAGGCTCCACAAAACCTTCTTCCACTCTCTGGAACTTTCAGCTTCTGTGGATGCTGGTTGCTCTAGTATCTGGGCCCATAACCCTTTTCAGGGATGATGGGAGTTGTAGCTCTTCACCTCTGGCTCTAACTCACCACCTTGTTATGCAGCAGAGCTGACCAGCTTTGATCAGTGGTTGATGCTTCTTTCCCAAGCAGCAGAGTTTCAGAGAATAGGCTGAAGACCCTGACAAACTCTCCAAGCCTTCTCTCTCTTCTTCCTGAGATGTCTCCAAACTTCTCCAGGATTCTTCTGGTTCTTGTATCTTCCCTCAAGACACCAGACAACTCAGTAGACTTATATAAAAGATCTACTTTATTCTACTATATATAAATACTATATGCCCTACAAATCACAATCTCTACTCCACAATACACCAAACTACTCCACAATATGCATTGGCAAACATTGCACTTATAGCCATTGTTAGTCACCACCCACTAGTCAGTTTCCACCCAGTGGGTGTGTACATTCATTTTGATTGGTTTACATGGATCATCCCATACTTAAGACCAACCCAAGTATTTCATCATTTTACCTTGACTACTTAATGAATCTCAGGTGTTTGCAATCTATAACAGGTGTTTTCAATATACACTCTATAACTTTGTCCTTGTCTCTCAAGGCTTCCAAATTACATTATCCTTTTCACCTGTGTAGCTTCATGATTGCTCCTGCTTAGTCACTTTGACATTCACATACATATTTTTATTTCTATTACTGTATATCCCATGTTGCTTTTTCCTTAACAAGAAATTGCCAGCCACAGTGCAGTGCAGTTGTTTAACACTATAGTGTAGTGGTTTCAGTGCTGGACTAGGACTCTGGGAAATCAGGGTTCAAATCTCTGCTCAGCTGTGGAAACCCACTGGGTGACTTTGGACAAATCATATTCTCTCAGCCTCAGTAGAAGACAGTGGCAAATCCTGTCTGAACAAATCTTGCCATTAAAACCGAGTGATAGCATCCTTTTATGGCTGCCATAAATAGGAAATACTGTGAAGGCACAGAACAAATGCAATAACCATTGCATGAGAACAGCAGCAGCAGTGAAGGAATGACTCTGTTTTCCCATCTTTTTTCCCCTCACTAAACTCAAGTACTAGCATACCATAGTACTAGCAGAAAACCTCACAGACTTGGAACATCTGCTAAGGAAGATCCAGGAAGAAAGTGCAAAGGCAGGCTTACTGTTGAACATAAAGAAAACAAAAATAATGTCCACAGAAGACTTTCACAAGTTCAACCTAGACAATGAAGAAATAGAACTAGTAAAAGAATTCCCATACCTGGGATCAAACATTGATAGAAATGGGGACTGCAGCCAGAAGATTAAGAATAGGGAGGGCAGCCATGAAAGAACTAGAAAAGATTTTAAAATGCAAAGATATACAACTCAGCACAAAAGATAGAATCATACAAGTCATTGTATTCCCTATTACCAAGTATGGGTGTGAGAGCTGGATAGTTAAGAAATATGATAGGAAGAAAATCAATGAATTTGAGATGTGGTGCTGGAGAAGAGTGCTTAAGATCCCATGGACAGCCAAAAGGGCAAACAAATAGATCCTAGAGCAAATCAAGCCAGAAACCTCCCTGGAAACCAAGATGACCAAATCGAGACTGTCGTACTTTGGACACATCATGAGAAGAGAGAACTCTTTTGTTCCTACATTCCTCGCTCTCCACACTTCAATCAGATTCTGTTCCTCTATAAATTTAAGTGCAGGGATTGGCAGTCTTCCCTTATTTGTATCCTTAAGATTTTTTTATGGATCTATCTTCTTTAGGGTTTACTACACCTTTTATTCAAATATATTCAAATCATGGTCCAGAATAGATATGGTATTTACATCTAAGACAATAAGTAAAGAAGTAACAGGTATAGAAATCCTACCTAGAATATTATTGGACCATAGTCCAATCGTCTTAACATTAAAGCTAAGACAAAGACAATACACCTGGAGACTCAAAGAATCTTTATTATCAGATGAAGAAACAGTAGATAAGATAAGATGAGAAATTAAATATTATTTTCAGGAAAACAACATTAAAGAAATACCAATGCATATACTATGGGGTGCAAGCAAGGCGGTAATAAGAGGTCTGTTAATCCAGCAAGAAAGTAGAAAGAAGAAAAAGAGAGATGAAAAAGAAAAATAACTGACAAGGAAGTTAGAAATCAAAGAACAAGAGCATATAAAGAGACCAAAAGATATAAAGATATATAACAAAATACAGATGATAAGGAATCAACTAGATCAAATTACAGCACAAGAAATAACTAATAAAATCAAATATGTAAAACACTACCACTTCGAAAAGGCAAATGAAGCAGGAAGGTGGAAGACTAAAAAGAGAAAAGGAAAGGAATATAATCTTAAGACTTCGTAAAAATGGCAAAAAGTATTCGCAACAAGATGAAATAATAATAATAATAATAATAATAATAATAATAATTATTATTATTATTATTATTATTATTATTATTATTATTATTTATATCCCACCCCTCTGCCAAGCAATCGGGACGGCGTACAACATATCAAAACATCAAAAACAAATAAGTCAATTTAAGTCCCATCCCTCCTTCCTCCACCCCCCATCCCCCAAAAACAGAGCAATAATTAAATAATAATCATTAAAATATGCAATTTAAAAATACATAAATTATTCAGAGTCGAATTATAGTCCTCCAAGGGCTGGAAGCTGGCGGAGATTTTAAAGCCGTCGATGCTCCTCCCCAGCCACGCAGGTGAAGCTGGTCCTCCGAGGGCTGCTGGGTGACCAGTAGTCCTCTGCGGCTTCAGGCACGCCGCTGCTTTTAAGAGACTCCACCCAGCACAGGTGTTTTTATGGGCTTGGGAGGGAGGAAGGCGGTCCTGGTCGCCGCTGCTGCCTTTCCCGGTGCTCTCCTCCTCTTCTCCGCCCTGCACAGGTGTTTTTATGGGCTTGGGAGAGAGGGAGGCGGTCCTGGTTGCCGCTGCTGTCTTTCCCTGTGCTCTCCTCCTCTTCTCCGCCTGGCACAGGTGTTTTTATGGGCTTGGGAGAGAGGGAGGCGGTCCTGGTCGCCGCTGCTGTCTTCGCCGGTGCTCTCCTCCTCTTCCCTGCCCGGCACAGGTGTTTTTATGGGCTTGGGAGGGAGGGAGGTGGTCCTGGTCACCGCTGCTGTCTTCCCCGGTGCTCTCCTCCTCTTCCCTTCCCTGCCCAGCACAGGTGTTTTTATGGGCTTGGGAGAGAGGGACGCGGTCCTGGTCGCCGCTGCTGTCTTCCCCGGTGCTCTCCTCCTCTTCTCCGCCTGGCACAGGTGTTTTTATGGGCTTGGGAGGGAGGGAGGCGGTCTTGGTCGCCGCTGCTGTCTTCCCCGGTGCTCTCCAGATAGTAAAACAGATAGTAGAGGAATACTCTACTTAATTAAAACAGATAGTAGAGGAATACTATCGGGATCTATTTGCAAAACAGGAAATAACACAAGAGAAAAGAGAAATCACAAGAGAAAAGAGAAAAGAATTATCATGAGGGAATATATAAGAAAAAAAGAAAATTGCTAAACTTACAGATCGATGCATAGAAGATCTAAGTGCACCAATTACTATGGCTGAAATAGAATCAGCAATAATGAACTTAAAAGATAGCAAAGCACCAGGACCCAATGGATTGACTGCCAAATACTATAAAGTATTTAAGAATGAACTTATAGAAATGTTATACAAAACAATACAGGAAATAGACTATGGCAAATATCCAGACAGTCAATAACAACATTAATACATAAAGAGAACTAAGATCCTGAAGATATAAGCAATTATCACCCAATTACAATTATTAAACATTGATTATAAGATCTACACATCAATTCTCACAGGTAGATTAAAGAAGGTACTAGCAGGGTGGATACATGAAGACCAATCGGGATTTCTTCTAAGAAGACATATAAAAGATAACACCAGAATTGTTCTGAACATCTTAGAATATTATGAACAACGCAAACACAGAAAATTGGGGATGGTATTCCTTGATCTAGAAAAGGCATTCGACAATGTGAGCTGGGATTTTCTAGATATAGTCCTGGAAGAAACTGGAGTAAGAGGAAGATTTACAAATTGGATTCAGAACATATACAATACCCAGAATACACAGATACTAGTAAATGGAGAATGTACAACAAATTGTAAGATTAATAAAGGTACACGTTAGGGATGTCCGCTTTCCCCATTACTTTTTATCATGCTAATAGAAATATTAAACAACAAAATAAGAAATGATGCAGAAATAAAATCCCCCGAACTCAATAAATATAATATATGCGCATTTCCAATGACCTAGTAATCTTTTTAGAAATTCCATCAAAGAATATAGGCAAATTAGAAGAAATACTGGGACAATTTAACTCACTGGCAGGACTCAAGATAAATAAGACAAAAAGTGGGATACTAACTAAAAACCTCTCTAAAGAAGATGAAAAGGAACTAAGGAAGAAAACAGATTATCAGATAATACAAAAAACTAAATATCTTGGAATAACAATCATGAAGAAAAATACAGATCTATATAAAAACTATGTGACTGTGTGGAATAAGATCAAAAAAGATCTAGAGATGTAGGATAAGAAACAGCTCTCTCTACTGGGAAGAATAGCAATAGTACAAATGAATGTAGTGCCCAAAATGCTATACCTATTTCGAACAATACCTATCTTAATGACGAAACATCTATTTAAAGCTTGGAAACAGGATATTGCTAAATTCATATGGCAAGGGAGAAAATCCAGAATTAAAGGTTTAGTAATGAAAGACTGGAAAGACAAAGGAGGACAGGGACTCCCAGATTTGGAAACATAATATTATAACGCTGAGGCACTACAATGGTTAAAAGACTGGATTCTATTAAGGAATCCAAAATTATTAGGAATAGAAGGAGTAAACATGAAAAATGGATGGCATGCTCAACTATGCTATAATAAAGGTAAGGCAAAGAGTTCAATATGCATTATATAAGGAAAGCACTACTCAGGATTTGGACAAAATATAAAAGACGCTTCTATTCCAAAATATCTCTATCGATATCTACTCAGGAGGCATGTCATAAAAAAGAGAGCCCAATGAAGGAGAACTGGATTACTTATGAAAGGTTATCAATAAAAACTAAAGAGGGTTTAAAAATTAAAACGAGAGAAAAAATTACATCAGAAGGGATAGAAATCAACAGGCTAAAATACATGCAGATAAGAGAGGACTTCAAGAAAGATTTGTTGGACCCCGGAATAGAAAATGATCTAAAAGCATTTGATAAAATATTAAAGGGAGGTGATCAACAATGGATAAAGAAGATGTATAAATTTTTATAGAAGTAGAACTAGGGGATGAACTGCAATGCCTTAAAGGAGAATTTCCACAAATTTTCCACCGATAGTACATGACTCCTATCAGACTGGCAAAAACGAAAGTTTGGAGCAATAACAACTGCTGGAAATGTAGGAATAAAATGAGAACCATGTATCATACATGGTGGCAGTGTAGAAGAGTTAAAAAATATTGGAAAAACATACATAAGATTATGAGTAAAATATTACAGAAAAATATGCCACTAAAACCAGAACTCTTCTTGTTAAATATAATAGATGTAATAAAAGTTTACTTAAAACAAGAAGAAAAAAGCGTAATTTTATATATGATAACTGCAGCACGAATGGTATTGGCCAGATTATGGAAATCACATAAGATACCCTCTATACAAGAGTGGAAAGCAAAATTAAATGAGTTAGTAGTAATGGATAGATCATCTATGTATATTGCAGGTAAATTGGTGCAACATTATGACATGAAATGGAAAGATGTATGTAAATACCTGCAACTAGAGGAAAAATGAGCAATAAGAAAGGCAGTCAGAAAGAAGGAATAGAAGTCGTGGCAACATAATAAGACTACATCTCAATTTAATATTATAGGAATGATGTAGAGATCTACCTAACCTACTAGGTAAAAATTGAAATAGGAAATTTCACATTGTAGTAGATAATGCTCAGACTACACACTCTAGAAACAGACAGAAGAAATAAGCACACTTCTGTTCTCCCAAACACTCAAAATATGGGTGTATGTTTTGGGAAAAATCTTGATAAAAGACGAAAGAAAAAGAAGAACAAATTCCTCAATAGGAAGATTAAGATATTATTTAGCCAAGTCTCTTTGAAAAACAAAGGAAAGGATTATGAATAACAATGCATCTGCTTATTAAAGATTATATTAGATAAAAACCCCAAATATATACAGTTGGTGTGAACACGAATATTTAGAAATATATGTAAGGAGCAGAAATATTTCACAAACTTTTTTACTATGATCCACTGGATGATTAAAAGGAAGGGTTTTTTTCCATTTATTTATTTTTTTATGTACAACAGACAAGGCAATCTGTATAAATGGTACCACTATATTTTTTTTTGCTGTATTTTAAAATTAATTAAAAAAATTAAAAGTGTGTGAACGCTGCACCAAGGAAGTGCCCTGAGCCACTTGCCATCTGTTTAGGTGGGCGGCATGATGGCAGCATTGGGGTGGAGTCAGGGCAGCCAGTGTGCAGTCACCACGCCTCCATTCCAGCTCCTGGCTGGCCCTTTTGGCCGGTCTGTACAGTCCCTGAGAGCACAGAATTGAGCAAAGAACAATTTCCCTTCACAATTTTCTTAATTTTCAATTTCTAGACTTTGTCCATGTAGATGTGACATCTACTCTCCATTTAGTCCTTGTCATAATAGTCAATGATGAAGGATCATGGGATTTGCAGTCCAACATTGGCAGAATGACACATTTCCCACCATGTGGAATAATGGCCATTCTACCTCAGTGGTTGGCACCTTACAAAGGCTGTTGTTGTTATTGTTGTTCATGTTGCCATCAAGTCATTTCCAGTTTATGGTGACCCTAAGCCCTGTCATGGGAGGTTCTTGGCAATTTGTTTAGAAGGATTTGCCTTTTTCTGAGGCTGAGAGAGTGTAATGTGCCCAAGGTCATCCAATGGGTTTCCATAGCTGAGTGGAGATTCAAGTCCTGGTCTCCAGAACTGTAGTCCAATGTTCAAACTACTACACCATGGTGACTATCTTCAAGGCCAAGGAGTTGACTTTTTCCTTTCAGGGTGCACTGCAGAAAGGGCCAGGCCTGGGAATGCACAAATATAATTAAAAATCAAACCCAGATATGTTTGGATGTCCACTCCTGGCTTTGTTTAAATTTTGAGAGGTTGAGGGAATCTGTGGTGGTTTGTTCCTGGGATTATTTAAAAACAACAACACACACTGCTTTTTGCAAACAAACAAACAAACAAACAAATCTTGTGAGGGGCCCTAGCAGGCTTTATAATGGTCTAGGAGAGTTATAATAGTGTCTCTATCTCCCCTTAACTCATTCTCCTGGCTTCTTAATGCAGGGATTAACTTTGAATCCTATGGCACTTGCTATACCTATGGGGAAATCCATGTTATTCTGTGGCAAAAGGTATATAAAGGGCATTCTGAATTTGGAATTTCACACTTGAACCTTTCTTCTGTGTAATAGCCACCTCAGACCTTTTAAACCACAAGCTCTTCACTTCACTGCATTGCATTTGAATGATACTTTTAAAAGTAACTGAGGATGAAAGTGCACTTTAATGAAAAATGTGATGAGCATTAATATTACCACCACAGAAGTTGAATAAGATATGAAATGAATGGCCGTGAAATGACCAAGAACACACAAGAAGTTTTACTTTAAAATGGAAGTAATGAATATTCACATTGAGTGTTAAAAAGTTCACACTGACAAGTGCAGTAAATCATTTATATTTGGCCTCTTTCAGCATACACCAAATTACACAGTTCTCTATATCATATCCAGTAATAATATCAATTTTCACCCAGAATGCTTTTATATTTGAATTGTTCCAAAGAACTTGCATCAAGAGACACAATGAACATATATTGCCACTCAAAATGAATACATTCTGATTGTATTCCTTATGGAATAAATGTTGAAAAGTTTATCCTATAAAGTACAACTAATGCAAAATAGAAGACAAATACAAAGAAAAATAACTGATTATGTGATTCATGACTGTCAGTTTTTTAGGTTAGCAATAAAGAGGAAAGTAGGTAAACAGTAAGTCAAATATATGCTTTGCTTGATGTGTCAACAATCCAATGGTACAGATTTAACTGAAATATATGGGATCAGTTTAGTCAATCTTAAAAAGGAAGGACATTTTTAAAATATTTTTTGGGGGAAAGACAAGCAGAGCAGTGGCGAATAGGAAGCCTTGTAGATGTCTCATCCACAGGGTTGCCATGAGTCTAGGCTGACTTTAGGGCAGTTAACAACAACAACAGGAAAAAGCTAAGTTATTTATTATTTCAAGTGAAACTTGAAGCATATTTGTATAATTCAACTTGTGCTTTTATGATCTCTAAGGGCTAAGTCCTTTTGAAATAAATTGGGACTGATTTTAGGTAGACATGTACAGGATAGCACTGCTACCTGATCACTAAGGGTCAGCAAACATCAGCTGATGCTTCTCAAACTGTTGGAAGAAGTTTGCTTTTGACAGCTTGAAGAAGGTCTGGCCCTACCATTAGGCAAAATTTGGATATTTGGGTAGAAAGTAGGAGACTGTAATATAGAAAGAGGGGGGAATATTTGGTGTCAAGAAGAAACAGGATAGCCCCCTGCCCCCCACAACCATTTGGGAGCAACAAGTACTGCTTTAAAGGACAGAAAAATTGTCAGGTATTTTTAAACTACAGGTTCATACTGTGCTATATGAGTGTTGAAAATTCTTCATGTGCATGATTTCTATAATCTTTATTATACATTTTAAGGTAGTGCAAAGTGTGTGGTGGCCACTGATTTCACAACTGGACTTCCATCTCCTTCTTTATGGCCCAGAAGATATGGAAAGAATGGAGCCCTGGTGGCACAGTGGTTAAATGCCAGTACTGCAGCCACAGTGTTGTAAGTTCAATCCTCGAGGAGGGCTCCAAGGTTGATTCAGCCTTTCATCCTTTCGTAGGTTGAAAAAATGAGTACCCAGCTTGTAAGGAGTGCTAGTTCACTGATAAGCCATATAGAAATGTACTTGCTAGTGCTATATTGTTATTGCTATAAGTCCCAACACTGAAATGTTTAGAACTATGTTCTGTTCTCCAGGCACAGGATTTCTTGAAAGATTATAGCCTACCAGTCCTGGAGAATTCCTTCCTGTTATGAAGCTGTGATTGCTTCTGAAGGTTGACTTGGCTCTTACTCTGCTCTGAAATTCTTCTAGCTCATATTCCCAAAGCCAATCCAATGAGCCTTTCACACTAGATAATTTTGTTGTTGTGTGCATTCAAGTAATGCTGACTTACAGCAACCCTAAGGTTACTTAGGGATTTTCTTGGCAAGATTTATTCAGAGGGAGTTTGCTTGTGCCTTCCTCTGGAGCTGAGAGAATATGACTTGCCCAAGGTCACCCAGTGGGTTTCCATGCCTGAACAGGGATATGAACTCTATTTCCCAGGATCACAGTCCAATGCTCAAACCACTACACCATGCTGTCTCTCACTACACAATTTGGGCAGGGATAGGATTGCCATATCCCAGTTTTTGCTGGGGCATTCATGGTTTTTAACCCTTTGTGAATGTCCTGACCCAGGTTTGGAGCCAGTCCTGGCTATCAGCTCCTCCACCGCCACCATTGCCACTGCTTCCTGCCACGCTTTCATGCAAGGCCTCTCCTCTGGTGGTATTGAAGCCATGCGGGGCCTCAGCTGGCTGGCTGGGCCCCAAGGAGGGAGACCACCATGGCAATGCCTCCATGGCAAGGCGTCTCCCCTGGCAGTGTTGGAGCCACATGGGGCCTCAGCCAGCTGGCTGGGCCCCAAGGAGGAAGGCCTCCATGGTAAGGCCTCTCCCCAAGTGGTGGTGGAGCCATGAGGGGCCTCAGGAGGGCTGGCTGGCCCCCAAGGAGATGGAGAAAGGCTGCCTTAGTTGGTTTTGTCCCCCATTTTTCTTGAATGTCCTAAATTCTGGGTTTTTTTAAAAAAAATCTTGTCCTATATTTGTCCTACATTTTGGCCTAAATTTTGTCCTATATACACATACACACACATTTTGTCCCAGTTCGGTGGCAGAGAATTATGGCAACCCTAGGCAGGGATATTTAGAATTCTTTTTTTTTCTTTTTTCTTTTTAAAGTTTTTATTAAGAAATATAAAAATATACATAAACAACACAACAGTGGACAAACCACACCAGACATTACATACATTAAAACATAACACTTATAAAACTTACATTGCACATTACTATACACATACAACATTACTTCCTGAGCTGTACACTCAGCTATAAATCAAAAGAAACTACTTCTATATAACTTATATGAATGCGAAGTCATTTCCAACTGCTTTGTTGCCTATAAGGAATCCTTTAACATTTAATTATCATGCTGATAAGTAAACAGAAGAAAACAAGGTAGAGATGTCTTTTATCAGTCTAATCTATAATATATATATATATATATATATATATATATATATATACAAAATATGCTAAATATAATGTTAAGGAACACAGCTATACGAAAGTCATTTATGGATACTAATATTAATATTAATAATCAAAATAAAGGAGTAACGCCTTTCATTACAGGTATTTTATTTATCTGATTATATTGGTGCACTTAACAAGGGATATTTAGAATTCTAAGACAGAAACCTCTAGTGCCTTACCAAATTTTAAATCCCAGGATTCCATAGGATGCAGTCATGGTAGTTAACACAGAGTCACATAATTATAGTAGTGTAGTGTGAAAAGGCCCTGAAACGGAGCTGAAAATACTTCCTCATTGCACTGTTCTAGTTGCATGTTACCCATGCTCTCTCCTCTCACTTAGCTGTAGCAATACAATAAACATCAAAGAGGACAATGTGGGATTAATGCCATTTTATTTGGTCTCTTAATTAATGCCTGAAAGTCTCACCACTCTATTGTACAATAGCAGTATGTTCTGAACACCTTTATTTTTTAAACCACCTTTCTTTCTTTAAAGTAAAAGTAAGAACTCTGTCACTAGAAAAATCTCACAGCTTCAATCCCTGCCCCTTATTAATAATTTTATAGTGGTTGACATCCACATTTTACTCTACCATAATACTGGAGACATGTTACCCAAAATAGAAATCTGAAATGAGCATTTGAGTTTTGTCATTGTACATCTGGTTGATGGCTGAAAACATAAATCTCTGTTTCTATGTTAAGAATAAAAAAAATGTGAAGCAAAAGAACAGAATGTCTGTTTGCATGAATGGATGGCATGGCATCTACTACAAAAAAAAAAGTGAGCGCAAGCCACAACTCATGTTTATAATTAATGTTAACTGCTAATGTAAATCTGAAAAGATCTTAATTTACTACTAGCCTAACTCCATTCTGTTTGAAATAACTCATTTTAATGTCACAGTTAAAATGTTGGCATAGAGAATTATGAGAATGACCTTAAAAACAGATTGTTTGACTTACCTAACTGGAGCCCTCCTTTAAAAGACTGCCAATATCTTACATATATCTTGCCTAAATAGTGTGAATTCTTTCTTATGGAATTTTCAGAATATAATTTCATAAGACAGAAAATTTTATTTTTGTAACTTTATAGAATGAATAATATAAAAGGGGAGGGGGAGGTAAGGGATATATATCACAATTTTGTATGTTCTAAATTATTATTTTGTTCTTCTTTTTAATTAATAAAAAATTCAAAAAGACTGTTAAAATTATCTTCTAGGGTCATTTTAAGGTTATACAAGCTATTATAATTACTTAGATTCTTAGACTACAACCCAAAACTTATTATAGACCAGTGCTTATAAAATTTGGGGGATGCAGATGGGCGCCCCTGGAAGCGGGGAATCGAGGCCGAGGTTGCCGGACACCTCAGGTCCGATCCTCCCTTTCGCTAAAATAGCACCTCTTTGGCATCTCTTCCGGCTAAGTGTGTCCGGATGCTGAGCTGGAAGGACGTCATCAGTGCGCCCGTCGTGTGGATGGGCCGTTGCTCTGATGACGTCCTCAGGAAGAGGATGGGGCACCCAGCATCTGGCTGCCCCTCCCCTTCATGGGATTGAAGACAGCATTTTTTACCATCTGCATCCCCCCTTAATGGCACATCCAGAGTATGTGGATTCCACTGTCCCTCCCCCATAGTTTTCTATTCTGCCTAAATTTTCAACCCACCATTCTGTAACTACTAGTTTTCTTTGATCATTTTCCCCCTACCCTTAGAATGTTTAATTTAGCATTAGCTTGATGATGGCATCACATTGTCAGATTGGCTTGGCTTCTTATTTGAGTGAGGATAAGGTTTGCTGACACAGGGCCTCTACAGATGGTGCTTTGCGCCATCTTGGAGCCAGAGAAGGGGAGGGGCAGCCACATGCCAGGCACCCCAACCCTGTCCCAAGGACATCCTCATGGCATGTGCGTGCTCTGTCAGGACATCCTCCTGGTGCAGCGTTTTTACACGTTGCGCCGGAAGAGGTGCAAAAGAGCCACGCGGCAGCTCTTCGGACTCCCTATTGGCCAGTTCTGGAAGGAGCGGCATTTTAGTGCTCCTTTCAAGGCTGGCAAAAGGGTGGATTGGGGCCAAGGCATGGGGCAGCCTTGGCCCCAATCCTCTGCTTCCGAGGGCAGCCCATGGCCATCTGTTTGCATCCCCCCACAGTCATATAGCCAAGTTGGGACAGCTTGAATGATGATTTTCTCTCATCACATCACCTATGTATCCCAGATTGGCTAGATCACCATAGACAAAAGATCCTATATTAGCAAGCTAGTGCCCAAACTATACAGCAAGGAAGGAAGCAGCTGTAAACTGTTGTCTGATACCATGTGGAAAAAAATTTATAAGCAGGAAGGACTTCATTAAACTTTTCAGTTTGAACTTCCTTATCCCCCACCAAAAGTATTGTTGTTCAGGAAAATGCAGTACTTTCTTGTCTCTCACTGGATTTTCTACAGTGTGCCCTCCACATTCGCTGAGGTTAGGGGTGCAGGACCTCTGTGAAAATGGAAAAACCACAAATTTTTTGTATTTTTTTCTGGGACATCGAGCCTTCTCTGTCAGAGAGCTCTGGTGCCACAATAAACTACAATTCCCATGATTCCCTAGCACTGAGCCAGGGCAGTTAAAGTGGCCTCAAGCTGCATTATTTCTGGCAGTCTGTAAAGGCCCTAAATTAATCAAACCTGTGAATAATCAAATCCACAATAGTCTAAGCCGCAAATATGGAGGGCCGACTGTATATGCAACATGGCACCTTCAATGCCTACTGTACATTTGAGCGAACAGTGAGATAGCCCTAACTTTAACTATACTTGTTTCTCTCATGGACTGTAACTTATATGTAAAGAATGTCTTCTATTAGGTGCCTTTCGTATGTGAAGGATCTAATGGAGCAATGACTAAAGCTTGGCCTTCTGAAGTATGAATTGGGCAAATACATCTGCAAAAAACCAAGAGGCATAATTTCAGTTATTGCACTTAACAACATCACTGGTCCTACCAGTCACCAAGATAGGTACAAAGGCTTGAGCTTTTCTATTCTGCCAGCTCTCTACAATTTGGTGACAAAGGTGATTATCATCTACCACTAATATATTGTGGTCCTTTAGGTACTTGATAAATTAATTTTTGTTTTCCTTTCCACATTTTTTTCTTTCTTCTTCATGTGTTTTTTTTTTTTAAAGAATCCTAGATCCTATTCCTGCCAAGAATTGCAAACCCAACTGAACCCAAAACCACACAAAATAGCAGGACTTTGAAGACTTTGGTCCAAAACACATTGCAGAAATAATCCAGTTTGAGACTTCCTTAACTACCATGGCTCAATGCTAGGGAATTCTGGGAACTGTAGTTTTGTGAGACATTTACTCTTGACTGGCAGAGAGTTTTGGTGCCAGAATAAACTACAATTTCCAGGATTCCCTAGCATTGAGCCAGGACAGTTAAAGTGGTCCCAAATTGGATTATTCCTCCAGTGTGTTTTGGACCTTAGACAAGCCACATGAAGATGGCTGGTATATAGCTTGGCGGTCACATATTTTGCAGGCTTCTAATTCTAATTTTTGTCAATAGTACTTCATCTAACCGGTGTAAGTGAGCCAATGTAGTGTAGTGGTTTGAGCCCTGGACTATGACTCTGTAGACCAGGGTTTAAATCCCAGCTCAGCCATGGAAACCCATTGAGTGGCCTTGAGCAAGTCACACTCTCTCAGCCTCAGAGGATGGCAATAGCAAACTCCCTCTGAAGAAACGTGCCAAGAAACCTCATGATAGGTTTGCCTTAGGGTTGTCATAAGTTGGAAATGACTTGAAGGCACACAACAACAACAATAATAATAACAACAACAAGTCCATCTAACCATCCTGTAACACTACCCATCAGTTTTTCCACTGGTGTAGGCGAGTTAAATATATTTAATTATTGTTTTTTCTTCTTCTTACCTCCCCTCACCTCGATGAATCAGCCCATTCACTTGCACACAGTGAAACATGCTTTTATTTTCTGCTCTGCAGAAAGAACCAGTTAAACTGAAGCTGCATTTTTTTTTAGTTCATTTTGTTTGTTGCTCTTTTGTGGTTTGGGAAGCACTACCCAGGTTCTGTCAATTACAAATAAAACTAAAGTATATGTCCCCTCTTATACCAGTAATTGTTTATTTAAAATTTGGAGGTGGAGGGGAGGAAGCTAAAAATAATCTGCTGCCTGCTTGCTTCACTTCAATGCCATCATTTGGGCTTTGGGAATCACTTTTGTCATTGTCACGGATGTCCAGAGAGGGCAGGATGCCATCTAGCTTCCAGGGATGCTCACTCACAACAGCTTCTCATTGAAGGATAATCAAAGAGGGTTGTTGTTCAGCTACATAAATCTCAGTGCCTAAGAAAGGATAACCATTCATTTCTAGCAATCATCAGAATGAAGACGGCTGGAACACTGAGATGGTCCTTCAGCAAAGTAATGTGTCTCTTAAAAGCCCAGTGAATGATGAGATGACAATGAATTGCTGCACTTTTCATATGTAGCTGACAGAGAGGTGGTAAGACCTAGATTTCCTATTCCTAACAATCTCTCTGGAGCTTAAACACTTACATGGACAAGGGCATTAATCAACTGTTGGGAACATGTAATCTAAGATCGACTCTTACAAAGTCATTGTCAAATGGCAATAGATAGTGTGTTAGCGTTCTTAACTTCCACTACACGGTAATACAAAAAACACTATTGAAGAAACAAGTTATTATTTCTATCCAGGAAATTCTTTAAACAATTGTTTGATTGGTAAAAAATAGACAACTCATCTGCACATCCTTTGTCCTTCCTTCCTTTCTAAAAATAAAACAAAACAAAAACTTTGCTTCAGTTCCATTACCACCAGCAAAATGCAATAACATTTTTAGGAGAGCTCATTAGCTGACTGGTTAGTACTTAGTTATTGCCTTTTGTCAACATTTTATGATAACTATATCACCATAGTACTGCTTGCTCTTCCAAACATAGGCAGCAACTTTCTGATTTGGCATATTTGTTTTAATTCCTAACTATCTGCAATGCATAGATTACATTGAGAGGGGCATAGAAGGATTTGAATCATCTGTATGTATACAATAAAAGAGAAAAGATCAATACATTGTTGATTTAAAAATATTGTGTAATGGGATAATTTAACTATGCCTCCCCCCAACTGACAAAAGCATTAATAACATAGACATTTAGGCTTCTTATGAACATCATTTAGACGTTGGGTATACTGGCAGTATCTCAGTTAAGAATGTAACAACCATATTGGATCAGATCAAAGGTCTTTCTCAGGGGTAGGCAACCTGTCCCCTTTATGGGCTGAGGGACTTCAGCTCCCAGAATCTCAGGGGCTATTGGCCAACATGGGACTATTGGCCAACATGGCTGAGGCTTCTGGGAGCTGAAGTCCCTCGGCCCTTAAAGGGGACAAGTTGCCTACCCCAGGTTCTGATCCAACACTGTGAGAACACAGTGGCTAACCAGTTGCCTGTTGGGAGGTTGCCAGCAGAACATGAGTGTGATTACATCTTTCATCTTGTGCCACCTAGCAACTCATAGGCCTGCAACCTATTGCTATTCCCAGCTAGACTAAACCCCTGAAAACAATGGGATTTACTTACACATTAACACACTGTTCAACAATTGATTCAATAGCTAAATTCTAGTTGGGAGTAACCAGTGTGATTTAGACCAGAAACTTAGGGGGGATGCAGACGGGCGGGCATGGGCCGCCCTGGGAAGCAGCAGATTGGGGCCAAGACTGCCCCATGCCTCGGCCCCGATCCTCCCTTTTGCCACCTGGGAAAGGAGCGCTAAAATAGCACTCCTTCCACAAGCCATGAAAGGGGCGCCCGGGGATGCAGACGCCTCTTCTGGCTCAGCGTGTCCAGACACTGAGCTGGAAGGGTGGGAGCTCCAATTACGTCCTCAGGAAGGGGTTGGTTGCCCCTCCCCTTCCTTGCCTCTGCAAAGGAGGCTAGTTCCTGTAATACTGGAGAACTATGACTGGTAGCCATTGATGGCTCCATTCTCCCTGAATTTATCCATTCCCCTTTGAAAGCCAACCAAGCTGCAGCAAGCACTACAACTTGTGACAGTGAGTGATGGCTGCAAACTTGGCTGGCTACTCCAAATGTCAGTCTTTATTTATCCCCAAAAGGTACTTTTCTTGCATGAGAGGTGGTGTTGACAAGCCTGTGATAGATTTGCACAAGATCAAAAGGATATTTAGGAAATAAATTATAAATGGGGAACTCCCAACTCCCAACTGGTGGTTGTGGCTGCTGAATGATGGTGGAATGTTGGAGCAAGGAGAAACTAAATGGACTAAGGGATATACTAAAATATAGCAAATGGGAGCACCCCACAATGCAAAATTTTGTTGCAGGATTATTTATTCATTAAAAAAAAACAACCCACTTTCTATTAAGTTTGCAAATAAAAATGTAAACAGACAAAAACATAAACAACATCAACCAACAAAACACAACCCCATTGCTCCCCCCATGATTATATACATGACTTCCCACACCCCTATACCTAAGACATAAATATGTATCTTTTGTGTACTTCTTCATTAGCATTCATTACATTTATTCCTTCCTATTTATTCATTTTTTAAAATCTATGTTGATTTTTTTTATTAAAAAGTCACTCTTCTTCACTGCTTTAGCTTCTTATATGAGTTATTACTGTTAGAATATGGATGGGTTATACAGTCAAAGGTGAAATGTAGAGATGTGTGCGTGGAATTTTCCTCATGAGAACAACATCTAGAGAAACAAAGTGAATCTAACACCAGATGGCTACACAGACATAAACATATACTTTCCCAAAGGTACGACTCATGGACACAGACTTTGTTATGAGAAAGGCTTGATAGCAGTATCCAAAACAATCGTTAGGCATGGGAAAGTAGTCACGTGGTGGATGATGGACAGCAAGAGGCTGGGTTAATATACATCATATAGACATTATCCAATTAACATAAGGTTAACACCTAGAAGGTGGAGTATGGGAAGGGCCTAGAGAATCCTTTGATTAAGAATGTTTTTTGTTCAAGATGTGAGTGCGTGCCTGTCTGGCAGTGGTTTTAACTGCAACCAGTTGGAGATCCTAAAGTTTTGGGATTGTTAAAGATATAATCTTTCATGGCTGAACTGGACAAGTTCATCACAATGGATTTTACTTAGTTATTTTATTTTACTTTTCTATGCATTAATAAAACTATGCTTTTGGACTTTACAATGTGTCTTCTTGTCTGAGGAAGACAGGATCCTGAAGAAGGGAAGCTGAGCCAGTTGATGGTAAGAATTATAAAGTGGCTCTGGATCACAGCAGCCAGCTGGTCCTGCAGATTCTGCTGGGTGCCAAAGAGCATCACTGCAACACCCATCATCCACACACTGACAATTACCTTGCTCTGTATGGCTGCATCTGCACTGCAGAAATAATCCAGTTTGACACCACTTTTAACTGCCATGGTTGCTATGGAATTCTGGGAGTTGTCATTTTTTGTCATTTCGCTTTCTTTGTCAGGGGTCTCTGGAACCACAACAAACTAAACTTCCCAGAATTCCATAGCATTGAGCTGCGAGAGTTAAAGTGGTGTCAGACAAGATTATTTCTGCCATGTGGATGCATCCTAACAGAAAAACAAGAAGCAGGAGAGTTGATATTCATAGTCATATTTCAGCCAAACACACACACAAAGGTATGTATGTGACAAGAGGAACTGTTGCTTATACCACACAACCAAACACACAGACATTTTTTAGCTTTTAATTTTTTTGTTTTCATGTTCTGCCAAACTGCCTATTCTCCAAGGAGGATGTCAGGAAGACCAGTGGGAGACTCCCTAAATTGCTTTTTGGTTGGCTTCAGTAAGTGGAAGCAGGGTTTCCACAGAAACACTGCTTTTTTGTTTGCTCTTCTTCGATATAAGCACAAACAGCAAGGTAAGAAGCAACACAATGCAGTTTTAAATGCCAACTGCATCTATTCAGGGATAGCAGCAGGAAAGCACTTATACAAGTCTGCAACAAGAGTAAACAAACATCCTGGTTAAATGTATTCAGTCTATCCTGTGATTAAATAAAGCATATAAGAAACCAAGTTGAATGACCATCTATTTCCAGTGACAATATAAATGGATGATGTTGGTTATCAGGGAATTGCTTTGTGATATCCAAGATACTGTTATTATTATTTTTGCACCTGCTTGTGTTGCAACAACTGAAATAACAATGATAAAAAAGGGTGTATACTGAGGTATACTAAGAAAGGCAGAATTATTTCTGGGAAGAAAATAATTCCAGCTTTGTATGTTTACTAGAAGAAGGTCATCAACGATTTCGTTTATTTAAAAGGGATGCATCTATATATCTTGAGTCAAATGGAGTTTTTTCCTCTGGCCTTCTGTCTCAGTTTATTCTTTTGTTTCCCCAGTCCAACTCCATCTCTGATAGCTGAGTGGTAGATTTGCATTCAGATGATTTCAGGTTCAGTAGCTAGCATTTTCAGAGAGGGCTGCAGAAAAGATCCACTCTGAAATCATAGGCAGCTACAATGGGAGACAATTCTAAACTAGATGAACCAAGGTACCTCTCCAAGTCCCTTTGCATTTGCTTTCATTCTGCTTCAGAAATCTATCAAAAGTCCTCTCTCCCTGCTCTCTTACTCAGTTGCCTTCTGATGTATTTGCTTCCCTCTTTCTTAGCCCTTTTCCTCCTGCTGTTATCTTGGATCAGAACAGCTCATTCAGTAGCAACCAGAGACCTATCTATCTACCCTATTTCTTTATAAATAGATAGGGGAGCTCAGTCAGTCACTGCCAGAAGCTACATTATCACCACCATTCTCAGTCCATTATCACTCCCAATACCTGATGATAGAGACAACATTAACCTTGACAAATTAGCAGTTTTATACATAAGCTTCATTAGGACTTAATTGTTAACCTTGTCTTTATTTATATCCAAGTGAACAATGACAGTAAGTACAGTTTAGCATTTTTTTTATTTATTTAAATAAGTAAATCTCGGGTACATTCAACACAATGGAACTTACATCTAAGTAGTCATGCTTAGGATTGTACTATTAAGTTTCCCAAGAACGTCATTCCTAAAGGCCACAAAATGAGATCAAAATTGTCTGAATAATTTATATAACAGCACGCATTTCTTTGCAGATAGTTATACTTTTAGGCACTATGTAAAATGATTGAAACAAATGGTATCCTAACCTATAACACAAAATCCATCAATATTATTACAACAA
This sequence comes from Phrynosoma blainvillii, assembly GCA_026167975.1. NCBI lineage: Eukaryota > Metazoa > Chordata > Lepidosauria > Squamata > Phrynosomatidae > Phrynosoma > Phrynosoma blainvillii. Next base: position 234,160,036 of record JANUYF010000003.1, on the reverse strand, counting down.
TGTGCAAAAATATTACATAATAAATAATACTATCATCAATGGATCACAGAATCATGGAGCTGGAAGAGAACAGAAGGAGCATTCAGTCCACCTCCCCTGACTAAAGCAGAACAGAGTGGTACTATTACTTTTTCAGTTAATCTCAAAGGTGCTACAAGATCTCTCTATGTACTGATTCTACAGACTAATACAGCTATATCTTTGAATTCCCTCTGTCTAGACCAGAGATGGCAAACCTATGACACGCGTGTCAGCACTGAAACGTGTAGCCATTTCTGATGACACGAGAAGGATGTTTCATCCTCGGCTTCTGCATGGCCAAGTGCAGTAGCCGAGGATAAAACATTTGCCACTAGAATCTTAGAGTTAGACTCTAACTCTAAGACTCTAGTCGCAAATGTTTCATCCTCCCCTATTAGACACTCTGTGCCGGAGGTCTGTAAGGCAAAACAACAGAAGTCTGGCACAGAGCGTCTAGTCCTGGGACTTCGGGTGCAGTGACACCACCAGCACAGAGCTGGGAAGAGGCCCAGGCCCAGGCCCAGGTATTTAGGCTTGTCCCTCCTTCTCCTGGTGGCAAAATAATGTTTTTTTCCTCAAAGTGACAAACCACCCGACTTATGCCAGTTTTTTGGCGAAGTTTGACACACTAAGTTCAAAAGGTTGCCCATCACTGGTCTAGACACTGTACTTCTGTTGATGCAGCCCAGAATCACTTTGGCTTTTTTAGCTGCTGCAACACACTGTTGACTCATATTCAATTTGTGACCTACTAATACCCTTTGCAGACTGCCAGAAATAGTGCAAATTGAGTCCACTTTAACTGCCCTGACTCAGTGCTAGGGAATCATGGGAACTGTAGTTTATTGTGGCACCAAAGCTCAATGTCTCAGAAAAAAAATACAATTCCCATGATTCCCTAGCACTGAGCCAGGACAGTTAAAGTGGACTCAGTTTGCACTATTTCTAGCAGTCTGCAAAGGCCCTAAGACTCCTACGTTCCTCTTACATGTACTGCTGTCAAGCCAAATGTCTTTCAATATCCTTGGATGTTGTTCATTTGATCCTGGAAATATGATTTCTTTAGATTAACCAGGTATTCCTGTACTACTGCTTTACTTGTTCTGTGCAGCATTTCCCTTTTGTGTCTTCTGCTCCATTTTCCTCAGTTTGAGCACCCTTTTTCTTTTATGAGAAGACTGAGGCAAAGAAGGTGTTGAATAGTTTTGCCTTTTCTCTGTCCCCTGTTAGCATTACACCATCTACTCCACACAATGGCCTACTATTTCCTTCTTCCTTTTGCTATGGACATAACAAACAAATTAAAAAGTCATTTTTATTGTTCTTAACCTCTAACCTGAGCTGATTCTGCACTTTTGCTTTTCTGACTTTTCTGACCCTACACATTCTAGCTATGTTTGAATTCCTCTTTGGTGATTTCTCTCTTTTTCAATTTCTTATACATGTCCCATTTAAAACTTAGCTCAGTTGAAAGTCCTTTAGTCATCCATTCTTGTTTCTTGAGACACCTCCCATTTTTCCTCCTCATTGAAACTGTTTGAAATTGTGCCTTCAATACCTTCCTTTTGAGAAACTCTCTTCATCCTGAACTCCCTTCTCCCTTTTTATATACAAGTCCATAATTCTTAATCATATACCTTAGTTTTTATAACTATAACTCTAAAAAACAATCAAGAAATATTAAGAAAAGAATACAATAATAATCTGCTATACTTTATGCTTTCTCGTTATGTGCAACTTTCTAAGCTTAATTAATTTATATCAAACCTTGTATTCATTTTCAATACAAAAAAATAATTCCATGTAGTTAAATTACTTCCTTCTTGTTTATGTTGATATTTTCCATTTCACTTAAAGATTCTTCATTATATAATATCCAAAGTTTAATACTTGTATAGTCTACCTATAAATAACCAATGAACTCCCTTCTCTTTTATTATTCCTGACCATGATATCATACCAGTATTTCCCTAAGTTTACTGAAATCACTTTCCTAAAGTCTGGAATGTGTGTCTGACTATGCTTGCCTTCCCTTTTCACTGTATAACAAACTCTAGGAGAAAGTGATCACTCTCATCCAATGATCCTGTCATTCATACACCATTAACAAAGTCAACTTTGTTGGTTAGGATCAGATCTGAAATAGTTGATCCCCTTGTTGCCTCTTCCACCTTTCGGACAATAAAATTGTCTGCCAGGAAAGTGAGGAATTTGCGGAACCTTAAATGTTTGGCTGAACCTCCAGCAAATATCCGGATAATTGAAGTCACCCGTCACTACTGTCTCTCTCCTTTCTGATCACATGGTCTCCTGTGATATTATGCATCATAAACAAACATATTTTTAAAGTGTAAATGCAATATGAGTAGTAGTGATACAGAGATAATGACAAGATGTTGAAGGACAAAGTGATAGACTAGATCCCAGATTTAGGTGAGCAGATGGAAGTACATTTCTGTACCCCATCTTCCCATGGCAGCTCTTCCAACCTCTTGAAAATACTACATATTGAGTTGAAAGAACATTACAATAGGATAAGTTGTGGAGGACTCTCTGGAAATTGTATAGAGATCTGTGCTATGAGCAGTGGTCTTTAGCCAATGGGAAAAGGATCCTGGACCTTACCCTAATATGCAATGATATGCCATTCTCCCTGAAGCTAGACTGCTAGCCTCAGATGTAGATGGAAAAGAATTCAACTGCCAGTGCATTCAGCTTCTCTATTTGTGTGGTATTTTTGAGTGGGGCTGGGGGAGGGAATACTGTCCTTTGCATTTCCTCCAACTGTCCCAATTTGGCAAGGATAGTTTCATTTAATCTTCTGTCATCCTACTTTCAATTGTTTTAAAATGTCTCAGTTTCTCTCTCCTCCTCCCACTTCCCTTTTGTCTGCAACTTTCTTCTATTTCTGTAAATTGAGTTCAAATAATGAATTATAATGATAATTCCTCTGATTAAGGAAACTGCAATTTAATAAGGGACCAAAACTCTATCTGTGTGTGTGTGTGTGTTGTTGTTGTTACTTCTATAGATACATGTGTATGCTGCTTCACCATTTAGGCATGTTTTGTACACATAAACTAAGGTTTACTTTGGAAAACTAAGTACTAATTACAGGTTGAGCATCTGGAATACCCCAAAATATTCCAGCAAGCTATTTTTCCTCCATGGGTGGCTGAGATAGTGACACCTTTGCTTTCTGATAGTTCAGTGTTCAGTTAAAATATTGTGTATAAATATAAATTTACCTCCAGGCTATGTGTATAAGGTGTATAGCAAACCTAAATAAATTTTGTGTTTAGACTTGTGTCCCACTTCTGAGATATCTCACTATGTATCTATATGCAAATACAGCTAGTCCAAAGTCCAAAACACTTCTGATCTCAAACATTTTGGATAAGGGAGACTCATCCTGTAATATAGGCCAGAAACACAGAGCATTCTGCTGGTTCTTAAAAACCATATATCAGTGATGGTGAAACTTTTTGGGGCCGAGTGCCCCAATTAAATTTTATTCCATCACCGGGTATTACCTGGTGCGGGGAGGGTGAAACTTCCACCCTCCAGGGGGTGGGACTTCTACCTTCTGGGGGCAGGACTTCAAGGACAAGAGAGATAGCTGGAGGCCCATAAAGGTCAGGGAAAAGGAAGAACAGGTGTGTGCCTGTTCCTCCTTTTACCCCTGTGCCTTTGCTGACCTCCGCTGCCTCCGGAGAGACAACTGGAGGATGGTAAATGTTAGGGAGAAGGAGGAACAGGCATGCACCTGTTCCTCCTCCTCCCCACGGGCCTTTGCTGGCCTCCAGTTGCCTCCGGAGAGACAGCTGGAGGCCAGTAAAGGTTGTGCCTGTTCCTCCTCCTGCTCGCTTGGTGCCAGGCCAAATGGTATCATGTGCCATTTCTGGCATGCATGTTATAGGTTTGCCATCACAGCCATATATGTTGTTTTATATTATTAAAATTATGTGTTAATAAAATATTTTTAAAAAAACAATTAAAAGGAACTATTCTAGTTATTGTTGAGTACAAAAAATAAAGTTGCTTTTAAAATAGTAACTATAATAGTAAATAATTTTTTGGACTTGGAATGTAATTGTTTTTAAAAGTAACTTTTCAAATAGTTGTTTCTGTTTGCTAATCAATCAGAGAAGTGAATTGGCTAAGTACTCTGCATGAAATGGGACACCTATCTTCCAAGCCCCTAAATGATAATAACTTTGAAGTGCATTTTTCTGGTATGAGGAATTGCTACTATTCTTCCAACAGTTATCATGCAGTTAATTTTTGATGCTTTATGGAAGTGGGAAGTGGAAGCCCCCACAAGGATGGAGACAAACACTGTTGCCTTTTGCTTTCCTGGTAAGCAATGCTTTGCTCCTAAAATGTATACAATTCCGTTAGCTCTTCTATGAAAGGAGTGAAACTGTCTTGTCACTTTCATAATCTGTTGATGGGGCCTGCAAGGAGTGAAGAAAGATTTGCTCACACTCCTTGTGTCTTATCCTATAGTTGTCACTTGAGCAAGTGAGGTATAGATGTTCAGAAAAGGCCATTTCATCACAACAACCTTTGTCAAAATTTTTTGAGATGGATACTTTTTTCTCTTCCTGTTTTGTTTATCCCTAAAACATGTAGATGATCGTACATTAGTAATGTCATGCTGCAGGCAAATCTTTGTTTCTTCTTCATGGCTCATGGTTGCAATAGCAGAACTTGAGGAAGGAAGAGCAACATGGCTGAAGCCAAGGTTTCCACATAATATTTCCCAGTGAAAGCTGGTTGGGAACAGCCGCCAGTGATTGTTTGTGGTCACTCACTGCTTGTTGGATGGTATGGAGGATCTCATAGAAGTCACTCTCTGTTTCTGGTGTTAGTGGATGTTTTTCTGCTGGGTCCTTGGAGAGATCAAAAAGTAATGGTGGATCATGGTAGGTAACAAAATTTCCATGACAAAAACACACATGAGACTCAAAGCAGCCATTGGCACCTTCAGGACTGAATTTGGGAGTGAAGAAAAATGCTTTCCAAATAGATTTGCCTGCAAGTATGGAAAAATAAAAATTGAGAAAATATTCATAATTGTAAAATAAAAAGGAAACCATGCACAAATGAGTATTTTTATATACTTATGTGCTACATACATGATAGTACCTGCATACAAAAGCCACCAATACATTATTCTAATAAAGTATCAAGAATGATAAAATCTGAAATTTTGGTTATTGCTGATTCTTGACAAGATTCCAAGGTCTTGGCAATATAGTTCCTAGTTTCAAGACTTAGTGCTAAAAACATGAAAGCCGATAATAAAAACTATTCACTCAACCCAAACCTCCTTTGTTCTTGAACAACACTATTTAGAAAGACCAAATATATCTCCATGATTTTAGGGACAGAGTGAGCAAAATGTCTGGGAGATGGATAGCAGACACAGTCTTATGTTCTTCTCCACATGTATGTTGCCTACATAGAAGCATAACACGTGAACAGGTAATGCAAAGAAGTGAATCAGCTGAGTTAGGGTACGGTTTCATGAAGTGAAATGTTTTATGGGGTGTGTGTGAAAAGTGGACAAAAATGTGTATATTAGTGAAAATAATGTATAGAATACACTACTTGATGAAAGCCTGTATGCCAAAAATGTGTATATAAGGAAAAAGTGGCAGCAGAAAATAGAAGAATATGTATGAACCTGTGGATGAGAACAACATCATGAAGTGACTGTTTCCACTTCATGCAAGTGTAAAAAGTATTTTCCAAAGAATGAGTTTTTGATTTTCCCATGCCTTTCTCTTATAATACCAAATTCTGGAAACATGTTTAGGAGTAGCCATGTTAGTCATACAGCAAAAAACAACAATAAAACAAACAAAAGAGACACCTTTGTTGGGCCAACAAAACTGCACAAAATACATCATGCGTAGTCACTTTTCTTCTCCTGAATAATTTTTAACATCTTTGCATGATGAAGAAGCCAGTGAAGCTTTGAAAGCTTGAATAATGTTTGGATCAATAAAGGTATGACTGTTTTGTGGGTTTTGTATTTTGTTGTAATGTAGACATAGTCCTATCTGCCTACCATGATGAATTCATAAGAATAGCACATATGTCACATGCTCTTCTGAATATTACATGTTAAATTAAAATCACAGCCACTCCAATCTCACCTAGAGAAAATTTCTGCATCTAAGAATACAAAGGACACTTGTGAAAATTACTGATCAAAGTGTTATACTTTACCTGTATAGTGTTATAGAATCATAGAGTTGAATCTAGACACCACAAGGGCAATCCAGTCCAACCACCTGGCATAAAGGAATACAAAATCAAAGCACTCCCAACAGATGGTCATCCCGCTCTGACTAAAAACTTTCAAAGGAGGAGACTCCACTGCATTCTGAGGCAGTGTATTCCACTGTCAAACAGCTCTCACTGTCAGGAAGTTCTTCCTAATCTTTAGGTGTCATGTACTGTGTGTATATATGTTCCTTAAAGTCACCATTGATATACGATGGCCCTATGAATTCCAAAGGATTTTTTCAGGCAATGAATACTGAAAGGTGGTTTTGCTAGTTCTTTCTTCTGAAACATAGCCTGTCTCCCATCTAAGTTCTAACCTGGGCTGATACTGATTAGCTTCCAAGATCAGACAGGATCTGGTATTAGTGAATACTATATATATTTAACAGCCAAGCAAATATCAAATTATAATTTTAAACACATACACAAACACTTCACAAACATGACCTGAATGAAAATTATAGTTTACTAAATAACAGAACATGAATGAATGGAACAGGGTAAAAAAGAGATTAAAAAAGCAAAATATGAACCCGCCCATATGCTGTCTAGTCCTTGTAAACTCTTTTCTAGATGACCCCACCCCCTGTGGTGGCAAAATAGAGCAAAGGAGAGAGCAGCAGAGAGTCTCCTTGACTGTGACACCCTGTTTATGGAATGCCTTCCCTAATGTTTCCACACTTTTGGAGTCATATATATAGAGTTTCCCTAGGCTTTTAACATACTTGAATATGTTGTTATTATTAGATGTTTGTGCTTTGTTTCTTGGAGTCATCTTTGGAGTTTTATACAAATAAAGTGAAGTATATACTAACACAAATAAATGTAATTAAGCTGCTTCTGAAACAACTTCTACTACTGGGGTCATCACATTGAATATTCTTCCCCTTTTCCACAATATATTTTTATTTTGTATTTTAGTATGTTATATCCTATCCCGAAACTTGGAGGTGGGAAAGAAATAAAATGTATTGATTATTATGGTGATGATGATGATGATTTTCCCACCGTCTCCACTTCCAGTAGTACCACTTGTAACCAACTGTCCTGTGGGAATGATCCCTGGAGAGTTGGGCAGGGAAATATAACATCAGGTAACATGTTCCTAGGCCTGTGTTGGCGAACCTATGACACGCGTGCCAGAAATGACATGTGAAGCCATTTTCCCTGGCACAGAACGGGGAAGAGGAGGAAAAGGCACACACATGTTCCTCCTCCTCCCAGGCCTTCAGCTGCTTCTGGAGAGGCAGCTGGAGGCCAGGGAGGGGGCTGGGAGAGGAGGAGGAACAGACAGTCATGAGCTGTTTCTCCTCCTCCTGGGCTTTCAGCTGTCTCTCCGGAGAGGCAGCTGAAGGCCTGTGTGTGTGTGTGTGTGTGAGAGAGAGAGAGAGAGACAGAGAGACACAGAGAGAGAGAGAGAGAAGTCCTACTTTGGAAATCCCACCCCCATAGGGCCGAGGTCCTGCCCTGGAAGTCCTGTCCTGTCCTTCCCTTCCCCCCCCCCCATCTCCAGCAAGGGGTAACACCCAGTGCCGGAAGGCTGTCTAGTTTGGGTACTTGGTGCCTAAAAGCTTTGACATCACTGTCCTAGACTACCTGGACAATCCTCTTGCCATAGGGAACTTCATCACAAATGTTTCTCTGGAGAAGGGCCATATTTTAGTAGTAAAGCATCTGCTTTGCATACAGAAGGCCTCAGGTTCAGACCTGAGTATATCCAGGTAGGACTAGGAAAGAATCCTGTCAGAAACCCTGGAAAGCCATTGTCAGTCTGGGTAGATAACACTGTTCCAGATGGATCAATGTTTTAACTCTACATGAGAAAGCCTCAAAAAATAAGAGCCAGCATAGTGTAGTTGGATTACAACTCCAGAGACCAGGGTTTGAATCCCTGCCTAGCCATGAAAACCCACTGGTTGACCTTGGCAAGTCTCACTCTCTCAACATCAGAAGAAGGCAAAGGCAAACCTCTTTTGAACAAATCTTGACAAGAAAAAGCTGTGATAGGGTCAACACAAGTCATAAACAAGACAGCTTCCTTTGTTATAATCTCCTCAATGACAAATGTTTTGAACATTTGTGATGCTTTTTCTCATTTCAGGATTTTTGAAAAAGATCATGAGGTGATTATTTATTTATTTTGGCAGTAAATCAGGATATTTTGTACATAGCATTTTTCACTAATGCTCCTGATGACAAAAATAAATAGAACATATTAAAAATTCCTCTCATACAGGGATGAAAAATTTCATAGTGATGAACACTTTAAAATTTGGGATGATTTGACTAGTTGAAAAATACCCTTTCTGAGAAACTTTAAAAAAAACACACAACTTGGATGACTTTTAACAATTGAGAAAAGCTGTAAATACATTTTATTTATCCATCTACCCATATATGTACAAACTACATCATTTTCACATAGCTAGGTGATCAGTGTTGGATGTTTGTTTTTAATGAAGAAATGTTGCTGTTATTTGTAAGCCACCTTGAAAGAATTTGTATCTTGAAAAATGAGAAATAAATCATTGAAATAAAGGGATGATTATAAGAAAAGGTTCTTAACACTAAGTTTGCAAACTGGCTGGTTTAGTGAGGAGAGAGTGAGATAACAATACTCCCAGTACATGTATTTAAAGAGTTAATTTTATATGAGACTATTTCTATCATACTCCACTGCTTACAGTATAAGATCTGGCAAAGTTATTCTGTGACAAACTGACAGAGCTTGGAAATTTCTAGTTGACTTACACTGCACTTACACTCAATAATCAAGGTCCTGTGGGTGAACATGCTGCAGAGGATGGGCGAAGAAAAACCCTCTGGATATAGCTTAAATCTCTGAAAATGCAGAGGAACTCTTGAGACTGAATTGCTTAGGCACACAATAAATCACACTTTCAAAATCCTATGGGGGCACTAACTTTTAACAGCAAATATTGACATATTTACAGGTTGGCTTGCTGGAACAAATGGAACCAACATTCTCTACTGCTCTTCTGTTCATTAAAAAAAATACCAAACTGTCTGGCAGGAATATTGCCACTTATAATGCTAAGTGCTTTCTTTATAAAGGAGGATGCCTGAAAAGTAGCAGGAATAGGGAATGAAGCTGTAAGGGAGAAAGTACATTTTAAATGTTGATCTTCAGCCTTTAAAACACTGACTGGAATCCTATTGGAACATTATGCTGGTGTAACACTGGGTTATGCTGGCAGTTATACTTTTTAAATTATTGCCTAAGGAGGTATCATAGTGACCCCTTACACAAACAGTTCTCTTTTGCCCTCCAGTGCACCTGGCCAGCTTAAAGGCCAGTTGGCACATAGGGACAGCTTCATCTCCCCCAGACAGTCAGGATGCCTCCATCATTCCAGGTCATTATAAGTCTCTTTAAATACACTGGTGGGACTTTGTGTTGAACAGGATCTTACCCACTGTTGAACAGAATCTTGACTATGGTATGCAAGAATGAAAACTGAGTAATTTTTTCACCTAACTACCCATTACACCATAACGAATTAGGTATCGAGATCAAAAGGATTATGACCAAGATCCACAAATCCTTATGTGTAGCACATGCTAATGAGAGTTCTGGAACTGTAAATTCTGAAAGTACTGATAATTTTTTGGGTGGGCTAGCAAGACCCTAAAATAGATCTGCCTACCACCTGAAATTCAGTCTATCTTATACAGAACCTTACTATCCAGGGGTAGTCGTGCTGGCCATATAGCAATACCAGTAAGAACAAAAATCCACCAAACATTGATACCTTTATTGGGTCAACCAAACTGCACAGTATACATGTTGCAACCTTTCGAAGCTTCACTGGCTTCTTCATCAGGCAAGATGTTACAATCCAAAGAGGAGAAAAAATGTTACAAACTACAACTCTAGAGACTAGGGTTTGAAACCCTGCTCAGCCATGGAAACCCACGGGATTAACCTTGGGCAAGTCATGCCCTCCCAGCTTCAGAGGAAGGTTAACCACTCTAAATAAATCTTGTCAAACATTATGATAGGTTCACCTTAGAGTCACCATAAGTCAGAAATGACTTGAAGGCGCAAAACAACAATAACAAAAACTTTAAGGTAGAAATCAGAAACATAGCCATGTTAGTCTGGAATAAGAACATGCAATGGGATCTTGTAGGACCTTTGATACTAGCTGAGTAAAAGATGTTGTAGCATAAGCTTTTATAGACTGAGGAAGTAAGCCAAGTCTATGGAAGCTTATGCAACAGTCTTTCACTGAGTTAGTATCAAAGTTGTTACAAGATCCCATTCTGTACTAACTTTAAGGTAGTTATTTGTCTGACAGACAGCACCCTAATTAGTTCAAATTTTGTTCTAAGGAACATTTCAGTGACAGGTCTATTCACTATATAGTCTTTACAGAGAAGTCAGGGAAGAAAAATAGAAAGACTCAATAAAAAAATTAATCAATCTCTACCCTTGCTTTAATATGCTCCCCCCCAAATCTCAATGCAGGACAAAAAGCCCACCTTGCAATATCTTCCAATATAAGGAGCTCAAAAGCTGTATCACATATATGCCATAAGGTCACATCACAGGACACTGTGAGAGGAATCCAATTTTAGTACCACATTTGGTGGACTTGTCTCCGTCCACATCTTCCCAGGGTGGATGCAAATTGTACTTTTGCATTCTTATGTTGGCAGGCAGGTATAGAGACATTAAAAAACAAAACAAAAACCAAATATGCACATTTTAGAAATCCACATAGAAAAATGTGCATAATTTTATTGTGCCCCAAAACACCAATCCTATCTGCTTTACTCAATAGAAGATGTGTTCAAACAATGCATACATTTTAAAAGATGTGAACAAATCTCCACATTTCTGGAAAATGTTAAACAAATTAAAGGGCAGATTGCATCCCGTTATAACAAAACAAAACAGGATGTCAAACCCAATGGATTCAGGCAGGGGTGATATGAGGATGTAGGAAACCAAAGATATCTGGATGTGGACTTGATGTTGTTATTCTTGTTAATTGTCAAAATTGTTAAAACTCAATTTCACTGATGTTGATCCTAAGAAGGAGAGACCTCCAAGTCACCCTGTTAACAACAGCCCTGCTTAAGTCTTGCAAACTCAGGGCCATGGCTTACTTGATTGAGTCTACCCACCTATACTGTGATCTTCCTCTTTTTCTACTGCCTTTTACCTTACTAAGCAACACTTTTCTAATGAGTCATATCTTCCCATGTTATGTCCGAAGTACAACAGGCTCAGTTTAGTCATCTTGGCTTCTAGGGAGAATTAGAGCTTGATTGCTCTAGGACCCATTTATTTGTCTTTTTGGCAGTCCAGGGTATCCTCAGAAATCTTCTCTAGCTCCATATTTCCTATCAGCTTTCTTCACTGTCCCACTTTCGCAACTGTACAAAGAAATGGGAAATATGATAGTATGGACCATCCTAACTTTAATATTCAATTATATATCTTTACACTTGTAGGGTTTTTTTAGTTCTTTCATAGCTGTCCTTCCAAGTCCTAGTCCTCTTTGGATTTCCCCATTCTGATTAATGACTGAGCCAAATATAGGAAATCTTTCACCAAGTCAGTATTTTCATTATCTGTTTCAGAGTTACGTAAATCATCTATGGACATTATTTTTGTTTCCTTAATGTTCAGCTGTAAACTTGACTTTGCATTTTTCTCTTTGACTGTCTTTAGCTTTGCTATCATTTCGTCATTTTTTTTTATACTGTTGTTTTTTCATGCAGCTGCCTTGACTGCCTTTTTTGTGGTACTGCGAAGTGGTGAGTTGGTGGTTGCTTCCAGGAATAATAACTCTGGTAATGCATTGCATCTGTGTTATTTCACATGGAGGCAGTTTCCTTTACTATTAGATCACCCAAGACAGGCCAGTGTTATAAAGGAATCCATTTGGTGCTTCGTCCTTCTGGTGAGACTGAGCTCTGCCCAGTCAGGGCTCTTCACAATTATTTTTCAGAGGTGTCAGACTTGGCCCTTCGTACATTCTGATTTTTCTTCTCTTACTAAACATCATTTTTGGGCTGTCATTTCAAAGGTTGTCTCTGCCTTGGGCCAGAGTAACTTTAAATTTTCTACCCATTCCTTCTGTATATGTGCCAGATCCACTGTTGCTGCTGCTGCTGGTGGTTTTGATGTAGCCGCTATCAAACATATTGTGCGTTGTGCCCCTCCCTATCTTGACTAGTCCACTTCTTTTCAAGACACAGGGCTTGCCGGTGTTATGTCCGACAGTTGATTCATTGACTTGTTTCTTTTGTTTTACAGATACCAAGTTGTGGAAGGCGAGGCATCGCATGTTGATCTGTGACCACAGCATGGTTTATTGGGTGGTCTGTCAGGCCCACATGGGCCACTTCCGTAAACATCTCGGATTGGCAAAAGGTACTGTCTTTGAGTGGCATGGAAGGTGACGCCTCCGTTGGCATGGCTTGTTGCCATTTTTGTTTGAGGAGTGCAGTGGGACTCCTCCGCATGTACTTTTTCGACATTTAGGTGAAAACGATTTAGTAGGCTTACTCAAGAGCAAGGCTTCTTCAAGCTATTCATGAAGGTTATTAAGGCCTGTTGGCCTTTGGTTGAAATTGTCTGATCAGCAATGCTTCCCAGACAGTTTGGAGGGGTGAAGGGGACCCTCTCTTGCTCAACAAAACAAGGAGGAGAGCTCATAGAGAGATTCACAATGCTCTCCTTAAGGTTTTGGGCCACTACTTACCTCATACTGACATTGTTTTTGGGTGGCCCAAGCTCTACAGAGTGGATGGCGTCCATCTATTTGACCTTGGAAATGACCTTTTCTTAGGACACTTGCAAAGAAGTATTAGGGAAGTTCTTTTTGGCCTAGTGGGGGATAGGGGCTAAGCAGATGCTTGCCCCTTATCCATGGCACTGGAGATTTTGAGCATGGTGAGCACCTAGGTCACCATTTTGATGGAAGGGAGGTCACTGGAACTACCTTTTTTGGTGTAGGGACTGGGGAGGCAGTGAAAGGGGCCTCCTTTGAGGCGGGCCTGAAAGATAAACCCTCTCTTTAAGTCTTAAGGCTTGCGGATTGGCTTTTGGGTTGGCTTTCCTGATGCAGGATTAACCCAATGGGTGGGTTATCCTTGGGGCTCAGGTGTCCTCACCCTGGGAAAGCTGCAGAGGAGGGCTATGGAAAGGACCACCTGCTGCAGCTGCTCCCACACTAGGTTACTCCCCCATTTTGTTGCCATTCTCCCAAGAAATATTAAATAGGTAACTTAATAAAGGGCTGTTGCAGGCCAGCCCAAAGGGCCGGCCTGGGGGTAGAGTTTGGGTGGGGCAGCTGACACCGGCTGCCCCAACCCCACCCCGTCCTGACACCACGTGGCCATACATATGGCGCATGGCATCAGGACGCCCTTCCAGTGTAGCATGCAGACACGCTGTGCGGAAAGGGCATGGAAGAGCTGTGGTGCCAGCTCAGCAATGGTAAGATTTGGAACAGTAGGGGGTTTCTACCCAAAGTGGTTCAGCGGTGTTCATTGACAAGCCCCAACCCTGGTGCAGTTGGACTAGGACCAGGGTTTGAATCCCTGCTCAGCAACAGAAATCAACTCTGTTACTTTGGCCAAGTCACACCCTTTCAGCCAAATAGGACAACAGTGGCAAAATTTTATCTGAAAAAATCTTGGCAAGAAAATCATAAAATTGTGTTGCTATAACTTGGGCTTGACTTGAAGGCACATAATAACGATAATGGAAGTAGGGTGGGGAGTCCCGGGTATTGAGTTTTATTGCAGATGCATCGTTCTAGTCTCTATAAAAGCTCCTCACTATCAACCAGGTTGGGCAAAATGTGGTCCTCAGCTACATTAACCCCATTACTCTGCTGTTTGACCTCTCTATTCTTCCTTGGGGAGTGGTCTAAGAAAAAAAAAATGAAAAATGCCTGTATTGGACACTTACAGGAATAGCAATTCATTTTAAAATAGGTTGCACCCTTCCAAAACAATATCTACTTTTCTAAATCAGAAGGGGACTTCTGGCTATTTCTAGTGTTTGGGGGGCTTGGGGGAGGTGTGGCAATTTTGACGGTCCAGGTCCCTAGGGGTCTCTGGATCTAGTGCTACAGCCCACCTTTGCTTGAGCTCTTCTCTCCCTATCTTGACTAATCCACTTCTTTTCAGGGCTGCACAGAATTGTCCCCACCAATTCAGCTAGAAAAGTATAACTAAAGTCTAACCTACACTGCAGAAATAATGCAGTTTGATACTGTTTGACTGCCATGACTCAATTCTTATTAGAAATGTAAAAGATGATAGAGAAATTCTTCTTACTCTAGGTAAGAAGCTGAAAGAAATGGAGGCAGAGATTGTCATCTCGTCTCTTCTGCCAGTTGAAGGGCATGGTCCAGAAAGAGAAAGGAAAATAGCAGATGTCAACAATTGGCTCCACAGATGGTGTCATCGAGAATGATTTGGATTCTTAGATCATGGGCTGCGGTTCCATGAGGGCGGACTCCTGGCAAGGGATGGGCTGCATTTCACGCCAGTTGGAAGAAACGTTTTTGCCAACAGTCTCAAGAATTTGATCTGGAGGGCTTTAAACTGAATTATCTGGGGAAGGGAGACAGCGTCCTGGAAGACAAAAGGACTGGAAAAATAGTCAAACTGTCATAGAGGAAACAAGGCAAACAGTACAGGGACCCAACAATGGGAGGCAAAAAACCGTGCACAGGCAGCAAGTAAGGGGGATATATGGTCTTAGATGTCTCTACACTAATGCACAGAGCATGGGAAATAAGCAAGATGAACTTGAACTCCTAACACAACAAAGGAAATCTGATATAATAGGCATCACTGAAACCTGGTGGGATGAGTCTCATGACTAGAATGTAGAAATACAGGGGTATAACCTTTTCAAGGGAAACAGGCCAAACAGGAAAGGAGGAGGAATAGCATTATATGTCAGGGATATTTACACCAGTGAAGAAATTCAGGACATCAATCCTGGAAGCCAGGTGGAGAGCATCTGGATAAAAATTAAAGGGGAGGGAAACAACAGGGATGTTAGTGTGGGAATCTACTACAGACCCCCAAATCAGGCAGAAGAATTGGATGATGCCTTTCTAGAACAGATGACCACACACTCAGAAAGGAGAAATAGAGTAGTGATGGGTGACTTCAACTATCCTGATATTTGCTGGAAGTCAAACTCAGCAAAATCCTCAAGGTCTAGCAAGTTCCTCACTTGCCTCAAAGACAATTTCATTGTTCAAAAGGTGGAAGAGGCAACAAGGGAGTCAGCTATTTTGGATCTGATCCTAACTAACAGGGAATACCTAGTTCATGGGGTGCAAGTGGTTGGATCCTTAGGCGGGAGTGATCATGTCCTCCTGGAGTTTATTATACAGTGGAAAGGAGAAGCCAGGCATAGTCAGACATGCATTTTAGACTCTAGGAAAGCTGATTTTACTAAACTTAGAGAAATACTGGGGGTGATCCCATGGACAGGAATACTAAAAGAGATGGGAGTTCAAGACGGATGGGAGTTTCTCAAAAGGGAGATACTGAAGGCACAATTTCAAACCATGCCAACGAGGAGGAAGAATGTGAGGTGTCTCAAGAAACCAGGATGGATGACTAAGGAACTTGCAACTGAACTATGTTTTAAACGGAACATGTATAAGAAATGGAAAAATGGGGAAATCACCAAAGAGGAATTCAAACAAATAGCTAGCACATGTGGGGGAAAGTCAGAAAAGCTAAAGCGCAGAATGAACTCAGGCTTGCTAGAGAGGTTAAGAACCATAAAAAGGGCTTTTGGGGGTATGTCAGCAGCAAAAGGAAGAAGAAGGAAATGGTAGGGCCACTGTGTGGAGAAGAAGGCAAAAAGTTAACAGGGGACAGAGAAAAGGCAGAATTACTCAACACCTTCTTTGCTTCAGTCTTCTCAGAAAAGGCAAAGGGTGCTCAACCGGAGGATAATGGAGCAAAGGACAGAATAGGAGAATTTCAGCGCAGAATAAATAAAGAGATAGTACAGGAATACTTGGTTAATCTAAATGAATATAAGTCTCCAGGACCAGATGAATTACATCCAAGGGTATTAAAAGAACTGGCAAATGTAATATCAGAACCATTGGCAATAATCTTTGAGAACTCCTGGAAAACAGGAGAAGTCCCAGTGGACTGGAGGAGGGCAAATGTTGTCCCCATCTTCAAAAAGGTGGGAAAAGAGGATCCCAACAATTATCGTCCAGTTAGTCTGACATCAATACCAGGGAAGATTCTGGAGCAGATCATTAAACAGAGAGTCTGTGAACATCTGGAAGGTAATTTCATAATCATAAAAAGTCAACATGGGTTTCAGAGAAACAGGTCATGCCAGACAAATCTGATCTCTTTTTTTTATAAAATTACCAGCTTGGTAGATGAAGGGAATGCTGTGGATATAGTATATCTTGATTTCAGTAAGGCCTTTGACAAGGTTCCCCATGACATTCTTGCAAACAAGCTGGTAAAATGTGGGCTAGAGAAAGTAACTGTTACATGGATTTGTAATTGGTTGACTGGCTGAACCCAAAGGGTGCTCAACAATGGCTCCTTTTCAACTTGGAAAGAAGTGACCAGTGGGGTGCCACAGGGCTCTGTCCTGGGCCCAGTGCTATTCAATATCTTTATTAATGACTTGGATGACGGTATTTGGGGCATAGTTATCAAATTTGCAGACAACACCAAATTAGGAGGAGTAGCTAATATCCCAGAGGACAGGATCAAAATTCAAAATGACTTGAACAGACTAGAAAGCTGGGCCAAAGCTAACAAAATGAAATTCAACACAGAGAAATGTAAGGTACTACACTTAGGATGGAAAAACAAAAAGCACAGATATACGATGGGGGACACCTGGCTGAATGAGACTACGTGTGAAAGGGATCTAGGAATCCAGGTGGACTACAAGTTGAACATGAGTCAACAGTGTGATGCAGCAGCTAAAAAGGCCAATGCAATTTTAGGCTGCATCAGTAGAAGTATAGTGTCTAGATCAAGAGAATAGTGCCATTCTATTCAGTTTTGGTCAGGCCTCACCTGGAATACTGTGTCCAGTTCTGGGCACCACAATTCAAAAAGGATGTGAAGAAGCTGGAGAGTGTCCAAAGGAGGGCAACTAAAATGGTGAAGGGTCTGGAAACCAAGCCCTATGAGGAACGACTTAGGGAGCTGGGGATGTTTAGCCTGGAGAAAAGAAGGTTAAGAAGTGATATGATAGCCATGTTTAAATATTTGAAGGGATGTCATATTGAGGAGGGAACAAGCTTGTTTTCTGCTGCTCCAGAGACTAGGACCCGGAACAATGGATGCAAGCTCCAGGAAAAGAGATTCCACCTCAACATTAGGGGGAACTTCCTGACAGTAAGGGCGGTTCAACAGTGGAACACACTCCCTCGGAGAGTAGTGGAGTCCCCTTCCTTGGAGGTCTTTAAGCAGAGGCTGGATGGCCATCTGTCAGGGATGCTTTGACTGGGAGTTCCTGCATGGAAGGGGGTTGGACTGGATGGCCCTTGTGGTCTCTTCCAACTCTATGATTCTATGATTCAAGGTATAAAAATTAAGAAAAGTACAGGCAACCGCCCTGAGAGGGTGGAAGGGTCTTGGTATGGAAACAAGAAACCTTGGTGTAAGGTCTAGAGCAGGGGTAGGCAACCTAAGGCCTGGGGGCCGGATGCGCCCCCCCGAGGCCTTTGGACCAGCCCCAGGCCGGTCCTGCCGCCGCCGCCGCCCCCATCCCCCGCCGCCTGCTGCCACCACCACCCACCATGATGATATTATTGTTGTTATTACTTGTTCTTGGGGTTTTCTTGGCAAAATCTCCACAGGGGTTTTGCCATGGCTTTTCTGGAGTTGAGAGAGTGTGCATGCATATATTTTTTAATTTTTAATTTTTAAAAAATATTTATTTATTTATTTATTTATGGTGCTTCGGCCCCCCAATTGTCTGAGGGACAGCAACCTGGCCCCCAGTTCAAAAAGGTTACCTACCCCTGATCTAGAGGACTTAGACTGTATCTGGACTGAAGAAATAGTGCAGTTTGACACCACTTTAACTGCTGTGGCTCAATGCTATGGAATTCTGGGTAGTTTTAGCCTTCTCTGTCAGAGAGCTCTGGTGCCACAGCAAACTTCCTAGGAGGTCCTTGAGAATCCTTCACTATATGGTATCACATACTGCTTCCTAATCATGTGGTATTTTCTAATCTGCCACTTCATACAATGTTTTCTAATGCAGTTATCAAAGTGAATATTATTATAAATATCTCAGTGCACAAGGAAAAATGGTCTCACTGACTAAGCAGTGAAAGCTACTTCCCTCATATTCTGTACTTTCTCTTGTTCAAATGTGAAGTTTTGAAATTTGGTCAGTTGCATGCCCTTAAGTGAAGGAGGAAAAACAGTAGGGAAGCTGTAAAATTTCATAAAGATATCAAAGAGGGAAGATAGGAAGCATGCCAAAGACTCATAAAGAATTGTTTGCAACATTGCTGTGACTAATATTGAGCAAAATAGCATGTCACTCAGACACAGAGTTGGAAGAAAAGAAAGATGTCTGGTTCCTTAGCAATGTCATAATGCTTCACTGAGTTATGGGATTGTGGGACACTGCTGTGAGGCTCGACAACAGCAACAGGACATAATAGCCTTTCTAATCATTATGGAAAAGTAAAATGCATTAATTAGATGCTGCATTAGTGGAATGACCGATATAATATGCTGTCAAGACACAAAAAGCTGTCAGAGTTGTAATCTGTAAATTTGATGAATTTATAAGGCTGGTCATTATAAGGAAGATTGCTTTCTGTATGTATCCGAACTGGTATATAATCTCACTCTGTCAGATGATCACAGCAAAGACTGAATTAATCATTCACCAATTAATAATCCCTTTGTTCTGGTAAAACCTGTAAGACAGAAGCTTTATTAGTTACTGGAACTGTTAAATGCCATTCTTTAACAAAACCTGAAATCATAAAGGAAGAATAAGGCTGTATTAGTGGTTAGGCCTCATCCACAGCATTAATTTTTTAAAAAGTTATCTCTTTTGAAAAGAGAGGTGCAATAATACCAATAGTGTCTTGAACCACAGTGACATCTCCCTTCCTAAATTGCTAAATATGTTGCAGGGGATTTATTTGTTAGCATGGTTATGCAGCACTTGATGTTCCAGGTCAACGTTTGGCACCAGAGTCACCACCTTCTGGGATGCAGGCAGCAGCTTGTGGAGAAGCACCTCTGAACTAATGTAGACCAGACTCAGAACACTGTTTTGAACTAATTCCCTCACATTCTGGTACCGCATCCCTATGTATTTTGTCCTATTCCTTAGATTCTCCGCCTCAGACATGGCAATGCAAGCCTGTGAGTCCTCATATACAACTGTTGGGCCTGTACACTCTTCACCCAAGTCCTCCAGCAGCTGCCTCACCCACTGCACCTCTCCTGCCATCTCAGAAGGTGCAGCAAACTCAGTCTCTGAGGTGTCCAATGCCAAGTAGCTCTGCTTCTACTCTTCCAAACCACAGGACTGTCTGCAAACTTGATGAGCAAGCCTGTCACAGACTTTCTGTCATGCACCTCTGAGGCAAAGAAACTGTCCACAAAGCAGTCCAGCTGTGCTTCAGTTCCCTGCAGCACTAGTCCTTTCTTTGCTCCCTTTCAGGTATCTTAGCAACCTCTTCACCACTGTCCAGTACTCCACCTTTGGACTGCTGACTCTCCTGCTCAAGACACCTACAGCGAAGGAAATGTCTGGCCTGGTGTTATTGGCAACAAAAAGTCAGTGCCTATCACTGACCTGTACAGTTCTGGGTGTTCCAACACTTTGTCAGACTCACTGCTGGTATATCCCGGAGTTATTGGGCTCTTTACTACATTAGCATTTTCCAAGCCACACTTCTCCACCAGCCTCTCTTTCTTTTTGGTCTGACTTAGCAAGATCTTACTATCCTCTGTTCTCTCCACCTTGAGGTTTCCAGGTCCTTGAGAACCACTTTCTTTGCCAGCTCCTCCTGCACAGCATTTACTTCCTGCTCAGTCCAAGCAGCCACACACAGGTCATCAATATATATCATTAGTGTGACCCCTCCTTTCGTGTACACGCAAGCACTGCTACACTGCGCTTGTATCACAATCTCACCAACTCCTCATGGATGCAAAGATTCCAACAACATGCACTCTGCTTAAGCCCATAAAGAGCTTTCCTCAGCCTGTATACTTTACCCTCTTTATCACAAATTATGCAGTCAAGTTTGCCCTCCTTGGCATCATCAAGACCAGGTGCTTGCTCCATGTACACCTCCTCATCTAGCCATGCATTTAGGTAAGCTATCTTGAAGTCAAAATGCCTTACCACTTGATCCTTTCTTGCAGCCAATGCCAACACTAACCTGAGGCTTTCTGGCTTCGCTGTTGGAGAGAAGGTCTTGTCAAAACTCTCAAAACGCTGCTGAGAGAAACATTTGGCTATCAATCTGGCATTATACTCATGGGTCCCATCTGGCATCTCCTTCCTCTTAAACCAGGGGTAGGCAACCTTTCCCCTTTAAGGGCTGAGGGACTTCAGCTCCCAGAATCCAAGGAGTTATTGGCCAACATGGGACTATTGGCCAACATGGCTGAGGCTTCTGGGAGCTGAAGTCCCTCGGCCCTTAAAGGGGAAAGGTTGCCTACTCCTGTCTTAAACATTCACTTGCAACCTATGACCTTCTGGTCTCTGGTCTATCCACTACTTCAAACACCTCCCTGTTCACCAAAGATGGAAACTCATTGTCCATAGCCTCAAACCATTTCTTCTGTTCCTCCCTAGGGTAGGTGAGAAGCTCCTGGTAGCTTTTTGGCTCATCAGCTGCTACAGAGCATACCCTGGCATTCTGTACAACAAAACACTCAGGTGGCCTTCTGACTCTCTGAGTCCTCCTGGGTATGATCACCTTGGTTTGTCCCTTTTCCTCTTCACTGTCACTACTCGTCTGTACCTCTGCCTCTGTGGATGGTGATGGCTCAAAGTTTCAGAGAGTGATGGGTGAGGTTTGTGTGCCTGCAGGTTCCCTGGAGGTGCTAGGCTGGCCTACTGGCATAACCTCTGGTGTTCCCACCCCTCCAGTTCCAGTACTGCCTCCTTGTTGTCCCAATCTGACAAACACCTCCTGATTTGTGTGTATCTTTTTCCACATGGAGTGTTTCTCAAAATTTGCACTCCTGGACAACAGGATGTGACCATTTCCCAGGTAAAATCTTTAACTGTTCCCCTGGTACCCCACAAACAACAATTTCTGCCACTTGAGGTCACCTTTATTTCTGAAAGTCTGGGGAACCAAGACATTGGCATGCTGCCCAAACACCCTTAGGTAGCTGAGGTTGGGTGGCCTCCCATACAACATAAAATAGGGCATTTGTTTGACTGCAGAGTTCCACACCCACTTGGTGATGTGGCAAGCAGTCAGGATGGCCTCCCCCAAAGACCGTCTGGGGCCCCTGCATCAAGCAGCATGCAGTCCTTTATTTGCTTTAACACCACAATCTTTCTTTCCACCAAACTGTCTTCCTGCGGGGTGGCTGGGTTAGTGGTGTTATAGCAGATGCCCTTCTATTTCAGCCAATTACTCAGGCTTACAGACAAAAACTCACCCCCAAAGTCCGTCACCAGAGTACCAACCTTGTACTCGAATTCCCTTTCTACCATTTCCACCCAGTTCTTGAATGTGGCAGCAGCCTCATTCTTCTCCTTGAGGGTATAGGCATAAGAGTATCTGGTGTGCCTATCAACTATGACCATCAAATATCTACTATGGCTTACAGATTTGGTGAAAGGACCAGCCAGATCCACATGCAATGATTGGAATGGCCTCTGGGTGGTGCACTTGCTTCTCTTAGCAACAGAAAAAGCCTGCAGCTTTATCTTGATGCACACAGAGCATTCCAAATGGTTTCTGCACTCTTCCAGCTTTAACTCAGGGCAAACACTTCCCAGTTCCCCATACTTGTAAAGCTTATGTACCCAATACTCTATGAAAGTAGTGTGCACAATTTGAGTGCAGCGGCACATTGCCTACTGTGGCACACTCTACATGGTTGTCTAAGTAGTATAACCTGTTGTGCTTATGTGCTTTTGCACAAACCTGCCCCCCCCCTTAGTGATGACACAATCATCCCCCTCAAAGTGTAGGGCGTATCTGTCTGAAGTCAGTGAGGACAAACGGACCAGACAATTCTGCAACCCCGGAAAATGCACAGTCCCCATGTCCCTTATTTGGCTTGAACCCCCATCAGCCAAACCCACAGAGTCAACACATGAGGGCTTCCTGTCCTTCAGCAAGGACTTCTGGTACACCAAATGGAGAGTTGTACCACTGTCGATTATCCATAGATATCTGGCTGCAACAGCAAGATGGGCTTGACAATCACTGTCCTTTACCGCCAAAACAACTCCCTTCCTGTTCCCAGGAGACCAGTGTTGTTCCTTCCTTCTGACAGCAGGTGGCTTCTTGCAGTTCCTCTTGAAGTGACCTGACTGTCCACAATTATAGCACCATTTGACTTTGCAGATGGGTGCACTCTCAGCTTGTTGAACTGCCTCTGATGGTGTGTTTGCTGACCTTGGCTTGGCATGTTGCTGTCTCTAAATGCCATTCTCAAAACACCGTCTCTGGCATTCTTCCAAGACATGTGTTGACACCAGGTCCACTGACTCTCTGGCACCCCCTGCAGGCTGTACAGTATGTGATCAAAAACACTGGATAAGCTGCCCAGCAAGATATATGCTTTCTGCTCTTTTGGAAGGTTTATTCCTCTGGATTCTACCTCCAAACACAGATGCTTCATGGTGGCCAGATGCTCCTCTGGAAAATGTACCTTCTGCATTTTACAGGCATACAACCTTTTGCTCCAAAGCATCTTGGAAAGAGCAGAGTCTGACTGGTGCACATTCTTCAATGCAAACCAGACCCCCTGGGTAGACCTCTTGCCTCTGACATAGTCTAATTGGTTTGGGTCCAGGGAAAGATTTATGGTGGCTCTTGCTTTTCTATCAAGTTCAGCATTTTTCACAGTCAGCCCTTCTTCAATGACATCCCAGAGTCCTCTCCTTACCAGGATCTCCTCGGCATAAACTGCCCACTGGGAGTAGCTTTGATCATTTAGCCTCGGGAACTTCACAAAATCCATGTTAGCAGCAAGCAAGACAAACACTCAGCGTTGGCAGCCTTCCCAGCTCTATCTGCTTGAGATAAGAACACGGCAAGCAGCTCTTCTGGACAACTGCACACAAACAGCTACTCACATGGTCATCCAGGCAGATCCGCTGGCGCAGTGGAAGCATGCTGGGCCCATAACCTTTGTTAGCATGGTTACACAGTGTGTGATATTCCATGTCAATGTTTGGCACCAGAGTCACCAACTTCTGGGATGCAGGCAGCAGCTTGTGGGCTGGAGAAGCACCTCTCCCCTTCAAGACAGAGTAAAGAGACACTGCAGACAGGCATCTCTCAGTTGAGGCTTTTAATCTTGGTTCCACTATGTACAAGGCTATCGTACAACACCGTCCACCATCACAATTCACCAACAATCTACCACACCAATCCAACCACACTGTGACTTGAGGCAACTCCCTTATATAGCCAGAGCTCCATGTGGCCTTTTGGCCCTGCCTCTTCCTCTTGATCCCTGTCACTCACCCAGCATGACTAAGCAGTTTTGCAGCCTTTTTCAGTGCTTTACTGCACTTGGTGACCATCTTCCAATATCACTGTCAGTGTGTGGATGATGGGTGTTGCAGTGATGCTCTTTGACACCCAGCAGAATCTGCAGGACAAGCTGGCTGCTGTGATCCACAGCCACTTTGTATCTCTTACCATCAAATAGCACAGCTTCTCTTTTTCAGAATCCTGTCTTCCTCAGTCAAGAAGACACATTGTAAAGCCCAAAAGTATAGTTTATTAATGTATATAAAAGGAAAAATAAGATAACTAAGTAAAATCCATTGTGATGAACTTATCCAGTTCAGCCATGAGAGTTTACATCTTTAACAATCCCAAAAGCATAGGATCCCAACTTGTTGTTGTTGAAAGTTAAGAAGAAGTTACAGATCCATGTTTCCAGTTATATTGTAAAAGCAGTATAAACATATTCAAAAACTACAAGCCAAAAGCTCCATGGTTAAAACCACGGCCAGACACGCACACATTCACAGTTGTGTTTATAAACAAAACTAGACAAAGGATTCTCTAGGCCCTTCCCATACTCCACCTTCTGGGTGTTAACCTTATGCTAATTGGATAATGTCTGTATGATGTGTATTAACCCAGCCTCTTACTGTCCATCATTCACCCATGTGACTCCTTTCCCATTACCTAAGATGTTGATGTATTTGTTATATTTTTGGTTCTCTTGCTTCCCATAACAATATCTGTGTCTATGAGTTGCATCTTTGGGAAAATTTATGTTTATGTCTGTGTAGCCGTCTGGTGCCGAGTTCTCTTTGTTTCTCTAGATGTTGTTCTCATGAGGAAAATTCCACACACAAATCTCTACATTTCTCCTTTGATTGTATAACCCATCCATATTTGACAGTCACTTCCCCTGACTCAGCACCAGGTGGAACGTGCTTCATCATCATGGCTGCCAATGACCCTTTGTTGCCTGGTCACTACTATATCATCCCACATTGTACATTTTTCCTTGGGACTCCATCCCAACATTATTTACATGAGGGAGAAGCAAAAGAAAAGAGGAGAGCCAGAGATGTCTACATATTGAAATATAGGGAGATGGTCAGGTTCCACAAGGAGGCAGAAGCTTCAATAGGAGGGGCATGGTAGGGGACAGATACCTATGTGGGTGATAGATCCACAGCAATGGGGTCTATTGTTATTTTAATACCAGTAATAAGTACAAGAGGTCAACTGCAGCCCTGTTCAATCTCCAAGTGACCTGATCCTCTTGAGCTGATCACTTAGTACTGTGGTTCTCAAACTGTGGAGCAGGACTCCTGAGCAGGAGGTGCATAAGAGAGTTGCTCATGGAGTCTTGCTTTCTTGCTTTCTAAGACAATGGTTCTCAACTTTTGGTTCTCCAGGTATTCAGATTTCAATTCCCAGATGTCTTAGCATGATCAATGATCAGAGGTTCTGGGGACTGAAATCCAAAATAACAGTAGGGGGCAAAGGTTGAGAAATACTAATTTAAGCAGTGTCAGGTCCATGACTAACATATATCATGTTGATGCCTAAGAAAAGCCTAGTGGCTCAAGGAATAAGTAGGTGGGACACTGCTGTTGGAATCCCCAGACTATCCCTGATAGTACTCACAACTAGGGCTGCACTACAGAAATAATGCAATGCATATGTTGCTTTAACTTTCATCGTTCAATGCTATAGAATCCTGGGATCTGTGGCACCAGAGCTCTCTGAAAAAAAATATCTCACAAAACTACAAATCCCAGAATTCCGTAACTTTGAGCCACAGCAGTTAAAGTGGTGTCAAACTGCACTATTTCTTCAGTCCAGATACAGTCTAAGTCCTCTAGACTTACACCAAGGTTTCTTGTTTCCATACCAAGACCCTTCCACCCTCTCAAGGGGCTTGCCTGTACTTCAAAATGCTAAGCAGTTAAAACCTACTAAGAGTTCTTTAGTACAGAGAACCTGTGGCTGTCTAGACATTGGGCCAAATTCTATTCACATCACCAAATTCTATCCATATCAGCCAGCATGGTCAATTATTGAGAAAAATGGGAGTTGTACTCAACATCTAAAGGGCCACTGGTGGTGGTTCTTCAAATCTATCTATCTATCTATCTATCTATCTATCTATCTATCTATCATATATTCCCACCTGTCTGTCAAAATTGTTGTCATGAACTCATTAAATAAGCTATCAGTTACAGTTCTCTAATAATATTCAGCTTGCTAGCTGATGTAGGCAACACCATTAGTATGGAGAAAAATGCATTTACTTACATGGATATAATTTTTAATGTAACTGGCATCCACATAATTAAAAATGTGATTTAATTATTTTTAGATAGGCTACTTTCCTGAATAGATGGGAAATGACCAGCAGTCAAATAAGGCCAGAATACATCAAGATATAAATAACTCCTGCTCAAAGCTCAACAATTGCAGTGCCTCTGATAACACACAGTGGAGCCAATAAACTATATGACTGTTATTCATGCTTGTCAAGAGAAACATATTTCCACAGAAAACAGCATGAACAGAACTGTGGATCAGTTGATTAGGAGAAATTTTTCTCAGAATCTATTTCAGCAGTTTGACAATATCCGCTTAAACTAGAACAGTTCCCCTCCACCTTGGCAGTTATGCAATTTCACACTTACCACATAAAATACCCAAAGAGTATCACACAAATAGATCCGTGGCTGGTCTACAATGGCCATTAAAAATTTCAAATTAAAAGGTGTAATGAAGAAGCTGAGCTGAGCTGAGCTGCACTGCTGTCTGCTTTACCTTCTTCAGCTGCATTGACAATAAAACCTTCTTTTTACTTGTGTTGCCAATTGAGAAAGTAAAAACCAACCTTGGGAAGGGGAAGAATCAGATAACAATTTTTTTTAAAAAAACCAACTATAGATGTGGGCTGGAATTCACACATCACAGGTACAAATATGTAACCTGGAGCACACACAGGCCACATCTGCACTGCTGAACTAAAGCAGTCTGACACCATTTTAACTGCCATGGCTCAATGTTGTGGAATCCTGGCATTTGTAGTTTGTTGTAGCACCAGAGCTTTCTGACAAAGAAGGCTAATATCTCACAAAACTACAGTTTCCAGAATTCCATAGCATTGAGCCATGGCAGTTGAAGCCGTGTCAAACTACATTATTTCTGCAGTGCAGATGCAGCCACAATCTGAAAAGAGAAGCAGATAGAATCTTTTCAGATTGCCTAGTTACAGATGACTCAAGCAACCAAGCCAAACTGCATCATGAAGGGAAAGGCAGCTAACACTTCATTCTCACTTTTCCCCTGAACCCCCCCGCATTCACCTAGGCACTCCTGAGGTGTCAGGATAGGAATAGGAAGCAGTCTTTTGTTTACTGCATTTCATTTTTGAATGCTTTGTTCACTAATTATACTGGCCATATAAATACCTTCTCACATCACCTCTGATTAATAACAGAAGCACAAAAGTATGTGTAGTATGCTTTATATATTACAAATACTAATGTTATATTAGATAAATTTTAGATAAATGTAATTTCCATTAGCTGTGAAAAATGAGGATAATTTGAACATCTAACCTTCCTCATACAGTATTATTCCCCTTTTCTGTCTTGCCTAGGAACAGGGAACCTGTGCTCCCTACAAGATCTTGTTGGACTACACCTTCCACCATCCCTAGTCAGAGATCATAAAGGCTTTGAATTGTGGGATTTGAAAGTCTAATAATATCTGGAAAGCCACAGATTCCCAATCCCTATGCTACCCCAGAGCTTAGAAAAAGTCACTGTATTTTCCGGCGTATAAGACGACTGGACGTATAAGACGACCCCAACTTTTCTAGTCAAAATATAGAGTTTGGGATATACTCGCTGTATAAGACGACCTCTCTTCCAACGCACACCAAATAAAAATTTTAAAAAAACATCAGATTTGATTTCAATATGGTAATTTTAATTCAAATGCTTATGACATGCAAGTACTTAGCAGGAAAACTATCACTTATAAACACAACAAATTACAGCCCCCATGTTCCCTAGCATTTATTTCTGCAGTGTGTTTTGGACCTTACTTTTTCTAAAATAGTCCAGATTTAAATGCTGCTTAAAAAAAATTATTTCCATCTTCAACCAATAAGATGGTTGGCGGAAATGAGAAAGTGTTGGGGGGGGGGAAGGACTGCCAATATACTAGGTGATGCATTCTGGGGTATGTACAATTTGTGGCCAAGTAAGTGACCCTGGGCATGTCACACACTCTCAGCCTGAGGATGGTTAATGGCAACCCCTATATGAAGAAACATGCCAAGAAAACCCCATGATAAGGTTGCCTTAGGGTCACCATAAGTCGGAAAGGACTTGAAGACACACAAGAACAACAACAAAATCTGCAATTGTTTCATAGGTAGCACATGGGAATAGGAGCCAGCATGGTGTAGTGGTTTGAGTGTTGGACTACCACTCTGGATACCTGGGTTTGATTCCCCACTCTGCCATGAAACCCACTGGGTGAACTTGGACAAGTCTCACACTCTCAGCCTCAGGGGAAGGCAATGGCAAATCTCCTCTGAGTGAATTTTTCCAAGAAAACCCCATGATCACCATAAGTCAGGAACAATTTGAAGGCACACAACATACACATATAACCTCCAAGTTAAGGAACTTAGTTCTTCTTTAGATAAATCTTCAAAGGTACACTCTCTCATTGTGCAGAATTATTTGTTAAAGAAGCCATGGCCAAGCAACACATCAACTTTGGCTGTGTCTGCATTGCAGAAATTTATTAAAGCAGTTTGACACCGCTTTAACTGCCCTGGCTCAAGGCTATGGAATTCTGGGATTTGCAGTTTTGTGAGATATTTAGCCTTTTCTGTCAGAGAGCTCTCGTACCACAAAACACACTGCAGATCCTAGGAGTCCATAGGAGTTAAAGCGGTGTCAAGCTGCATTATTTCTGCAGTGCAGATTCAGGCTGCATCCATTCTGTAGAACTGATGCAGTTTGACACCACTTTAACTGCCATGGCTCCATATTATGAAAGCTCTTGGATTTGTAGTTCAATGAGCTATTTAGCCTTCTCTTTTCCAGGACATGCTCTCCATGTCAACCCTCTCTCCAGGAGGAATTCCAAAATGTCCTCCATTTTGAGCACAGGTAAGAAGCATGGATTTACATTTATATTAGTGTTTTTAGCTTTCTCTATATTTTTTCTTGTATGTCCTACATTTTTTGTAGTGACTTGTCCTCCTTTGCATTGAAGACATTTGGTCACCCTATCTGAGTATCGGACTATGACTCTGGAGGCCAGGGTTCGAGTCCCCGCTTGGCCATGACACCCACTGGGTGACCTTGGGCAAGTCACACTCTCTCAGCCTCAGGAGAAGGCAATGGCAAGCTCCCCTCTGAAGAAACCTTGCCAAACAAACACCATGATAGGGCCACCTTAGGGATGCTGTAAGTTGGAAATGACTCAAAAGCATACAACAACAACAACAATCTTAGAAGTGGCTTTCTTCTTCTTCCCTTCCCCCCCCCCCCCCCCCGTTCTCACCCTCCTCCTCCTCTGCCTTGGGTCCCTTCTTCTCTCCCCTCCATTCTCATCCTCCTCATCTTCCTCTGCCTTCGCACCTTTCTTCTCCTCCTCCGTTCTCATCCTTCTCTTCCTCTGCCTTTGCTCCTTTCTTCTCCTCCTCCATTGTCATCCTCCTCCTCCTCTACCTGGTGTATAAGATGACCCCTGACTTTTGAGACCCTTTTCCAGGGTTAAAAAGTCATCTTATACGCCGGAAAATAGGTATTTTTTTGAGCATAACACCCAGAATGCCCCAATCAGACAGGCCACTTCCAAGCTCTGATAAGCCAACATTTTTAAAGTCCCTTATAAACAACTTTTATTAAAATTTAAGTTGCTAGGAAATATTTCAGCTGGTGGTAACCAAAGGCTAAACCCAATGCCCTGGACAGGCAAAGTATATGATCGTACTTTCTTCCCACCACCAAGTCCTACTTGGTACTAATTTGTCCATTTCTTGCTTTGGTTAATTCTTTTTAGTCTCAATTAACAAGCATCCATCCCATCACTGACTACCTGTGCCTGAAAACTCAGGGTTTGCTTTTTTTTTTTTTTTTGCATTAGTCTAATTTTTGAAAAGTTCTTCTTTTCAGATAGTCATATTGTAATTTTTATTAGGCTATGCATGCAAATGAATTAAGCTACATGTTGCAAAACAACTATGGAAATGGAAAAAAATATTATTCCCTTGGTTAATTCACCTTAATTTTTTACAGCGCATTGTCTAGCATGCTGCCTTGATAGATGGAACTTCCTAATAAAGCTTTTAAGTGACTATATTTTACTTCTTTTTATTGCAGAAAACAGTGGTGCTTGCATTTTACTGGCAGAATGCTTTCATTTCACTTTAATCTCATAAATGCTTGAAGCAGCCTTTTTTGTCTCCAAGAATTCCTGCCACACATTTAGAAACACCCACTCACCCAATACCTTGGCTAAAGGCCATTTGGCTAACTCAATTATGTAGCAAGCCAATGTCTCCTTACAGTGAAGCAAAGCAGCCAGCATTTTTGAACAAATAATCTCCTTTTTTGTTTTTTAAACAATCTAATTTGCTATGCGTTTGAAGTGATAATGTCTAAACATTTCCTATCTGCACTCGTTCACACAATGAAGTTTTGAAATGAAAGTGTTAATAAATGTTTTAAATTCTTATCTTTTCCTGCTTCTGGGTGAACATTCATTGATTGACCTATAAATGAACATTTATAAATGACTGTATCTTCCCAAGAAATGACTGCATCTTTCCAACAGAGCCTGATGAAAAATATAAGTTGGATGTTCATAGAGAGAAAAAACATGAAACATGGCATCTGGAAATACATGGTGTATCATGTGTTCACATAACATATTTAAATCATAAATTACATGTAGTAGATGGTTAAGGAATAAGCCACAATGGCAGGCTAGCAATCTAGATTGGAACGTTCATGGCTCACCATGCCTCACATTATTTAATGGTGGTGCATGGACATGGATGTGTTGATGAGAAAACACATGTCACTGCCCATTGAATAATATGTAGTGGTGACAGTCCACATTTTCCCCATCTACAGATGGGGTCAGGATGGAACATCTATGTATGGGAAGGGTCAACTGTATATTAAAAGTAAAAAACATATAGTCATTCATTTGTTGTTGTTTTGTGCCTTTAAGTCACTTCTGACTTTTGGAGACCCTAAGGCAAACCTATCATGGAGTTTTCTTGGCAGAATGTGTTCACAGGTGGTTTGTCCTTGTCTTCCTCTGAGGCTGTGGCTCACTCAAGATCACCCCAGTGGGCCAAGCAGGAATTTGAATCCTAGGATCTCAGTGTCTTAATCCAACACACAAACTGCAACACCATACTGGCTCTCTATATTCACCTATATTGATCAGTTTTGTTATTTGCCAGTATTCATCCAAATGGGATGGTGTGATGAAGCAAAAGTGAAAAATGTGTGCAACTTTCTTAGTGAATGCTTAAATTCACTAAAAATATATCAACCAGTGCAATTCCAGATAAGTGTGTATAAAATGATCTTAGTTTTATGTGTGTTGTGTGCCTTCAAGTCATTCCTGACTCATGGCAATCCTAAGGCAGAATCTTCTTGGCAAGATTTGCTCAGAGGAGGTTAGCCATTGCCTTCCCCTGAGGCTGAGAGCATGTTACTTGCCCAAAGTCACCCAGTAGATTTCATGGCTGAGTGGAAATCAAACCCACGACCCAGGAGTCGTAGTCCAGCACTCAAACCACTATGTCACGCTGGCTCTCTGATCTTAGTTTTAGGGGAAAAACAGATGGCCCTGAAGATGGCTTGGGGCCATAGCAAAAACACGCTGCAGCCCCAATCCACCTTGAAGCCAGTAGCAAAGATCTGCTCCTTTTTCAGCCACCAAAAAGATGGCTTTTCCTGCCCCGCCACAGCTTGAAGCCAGCTGCGGGTACACAGCATATAAACGCCACACCGCTGGAGTGTCTTGAAGCTGCCCATGTCTGGGTGGCCATCTGGCATCCGGGTAGCTTCAAGGCATCATCAGAGTATGCAGTATGCTTCCAATCCCCACAGAGCCATGAAAACCCACACTTTTCATAAGCAGAAGCTCACAACCACCATGAGATATGATGGGACTGCGTTGTACAACCACCAGCAAATATCATCACTCCAGAAGTATAGTTCAGTTGTATGATTTGCACAGAGGAAGTCCCAGGGTCAATCCATGACATTTCCATTTAGGTCTTAGAAAGATGTTTTCCAAATACCCTGGGAAACTTCTGCCAGTTACTGTGAACAGTTCTGGATGAGATAGACCATAGATCTGATTCACTTTAAGTCAGCTTCTTTCTTCCTATGCCTTTTTAATTCTAAGTTTCTTTGAGCATGGTTTTTTAAAGACAAAACAGTAGATAGAGCTAGCCTGCCTGCAGTGGGAATGATTTGCTTAATCCAAGGCCCTGCCTGGCAAGGTCGAAGGAAGGGAGACACAGAGTTTTCTTCTCCCTTCTCCCTGGTTTTGAATTATTTCTCTCCCATTGGCATCAGGTTCAAGATGGACAACTATGTATACCAGCTGCAGGATTGACAAATTCCCATCACCACACACAAACACACACACACCAGTAAGGTCATAGCATGGTATTGTAACTTGTTGATCAAAAGTAGCTCTTCATTCACTTAGAACTTCCCAGATCCTTCCTTTAGGCTTCTACCTATGATGGAGGCTCCCTGGGATAGGATAAAATATCTGAGATCAGACCTCTTTCTCTGATAACAGATCTTTTGTCTTCTGCTTGTAAAAGGAATAATCTGAGTGATTGTATGGTTCATGAGATACTTTCCTAGAAATTTTATAATTACAACTGAGCAGATGAATCTGCCATATCAGAAATATTCAAAGCAAGGCAAACCACTTCATCCAAAGGCATACTTTATTGGCAATGGTAGGCAAGAGTGACAGAGAGGCAGTCTCTCTCTCTTCTTCCCTCTTTCCTATTCTTTTTTGTTTTGTTTTGTTTTGTTTTGCAACCAGCAGGGTGCCCTCCCAGAAACCACAAGTTTCCAACATAAAAGATACAAAAGTAAAATATTTTATTTAGTCAATAATTACCTTGCTGTGCATGCTAATTTCAAAATTTGTTTGCAATGAACATGCATTATTTGAAATTCAAAGAGGCGGGTCTTGAATTCCAGGAATGAATTTTCCCTTCTCTCTCTCTCTCTCTCTTTTTTTTAAAGAAAACTGCCACACATGTATTTCATAATGAGGCAGCAATGCCTGCAGTTAAATAAAAATGAATTAGCCTTTCTAAAACATCTGTATTAATAAATGCTAATTCAGATCTGTCAACACTTCTTTCTCCTAATGGTGTATGTGTGTGTATATGTGCCTTCAAGTCACCCATCAGTTTACGGCATCCCCATGAATTTCATAGGGTTTTTTGGGGGCAAGGAATACTCAAAGATGGTTTCACCAATTCCTTCCCCTGAAATATTGCCTACAGGTCCTGGTATTTCTTGGCAGTCTCCAATCCAGGACTGACCCTGCATAACATCTCAGATCAGAAGGGATCTGGTGCCTTTAGGATATTCCTGTCTCCTCACAGGCATTCCTAATTTAGATCAGTCATTAGTCCAGGGTGACTTTAATTCACAGAGGTGATGGAAACAGTCTCCTGATGAAGAAAAGAAGAAAAGCACTGGTTCTGTTAAACTTTTACTCAATTAATTATGCTGCTTTAGGCTGTGGTACTGTTTGATTAGCTGTTTAGTTAGCCACTGAATTTATGGCGTCACTGAATAAAGCTGTACAGTTAGACACTGAAAAGATTTGGAATCACTCCAGTAGTTTCCCCACCTTTATCAAGAGCAAAGTGTCACCTACAGGGTGTCCACTGCAGTCTCCAGCCACCAAGATCCCCTCCACCCACTCTGATACCTCCATACTCTCCTTCACCAATGGCAAGTCGCACCCCTAAAAACCATTTAATTAGAATACACCTGTTTTAGGGCTTAAAGGGAATGGCTCGTTCCTGTTTGGTCTTATAATATAGCAATAACAAGTACATTTCTATACTGCTTATCAGTGAACTAGTACTCCCTAAGCAGTTTACAATGTGTAAGCCAATTGCCCCCAATAAGCTGGCTACTCATTTTACTGACCTATGAAAGGATTGAATTCTGAGTTGACCCTGGAGCCTAGGATTGAACTCACAACCTTGTGGCTGTGAGTGGCTGCAGTACTGGTATTTAACCACTGCACCACCAGGACTCCTTTCTTTGGCTAATGGGGGTTCCTGGGTTAGTGTATTTGTGTGTGGGATATACTTACTAGATAACTGCACTCAAACAAGACTTTTAGAAACTCAGTGTGGCATATTGGTTTGAGTGTTGGACTGCAGCTCTGGAGACCAAGGTTTGACTCCCCTGCTCGGCCACAAAACCCACCCAATAACCTTAGGCAACTCAGGGGAGAGCAATGGCAAATCTCCACTGATCAAATCTCGCAAAAAAAACAAAAACATGGTAGGGTCACCTTAGGGTCACCATAAGTAAGAAATTACTTGAAGGCACACAACTACAACAATTTGTGATTTGGAGGGGTGAAAGCTGGGTGAGCAGGAGTGTTAGAGGAGGCAGTCCTCTTGGATACAGGGAAAGCTAAAATGGGCCCCAAACTCTTGGAGGTTGCCCAAATTCAATTTAGCCTTTTTCTGACCTGAATTCAAGCAGTTTATGCTGCTGCCCTTACATATACATGAAAACCATTCATGTTTCACTGCTATTAGGTGTGCCATATCTGGAGGCCCAGCATAATAATAATAATAATATAATAAAATTTTATTTATATTTCCCACCTCTCCCTGCGGATCAAGGCAGGATTACATCGATAAAATGAATAACAGTATACAGAGTATCATCAATAAAATAAATAAAATAACAACATTATAATAGTCAATAAATAACCCAATCAACATCAACACCCAAGCCATGTAAATCATGCTATCTTAACTTAAGGCTCATTAAGAAGGTCAGGTGGATAGGCCTTCCGGAAGAGCCTTCTTGAAGGTTTCTAGAGTAGTGATAAGACGGCTCTCCTCTGGCAGGCTGTTCCACAACTTGGGAGCTGCAGCTGTAAATGATTTTTGGGAAGTTGTACTAAGCCTGTTGAAATGGGTCCAGATAATCAATTTCTTCCAAGACAGCCTGGAGCTGGAAGGCAACTGCCCTCTTGATCACTTTACCCAAGAATGGTGGAAGGGAAACTGGCCTATAGTTATTTTCCCCCAGGGGATCAAGGGAGGGTTTTTTTCAAAAGTGGTTTGACCATCACTAATTTTAAATCAGATGGAAATTTTCCCTCCCTGAAGGATGCATTGATTATTAATTGTAGCAATGTTTTTACTGCATCACCTCCCTGGGTGGTCAGCCATGATGGGCAAGGATCAAGAGGGCATGATGTCTTCTTTACACTTCCAAGAAGCTTGTCCACTTCATCGGTATTTACAAACTCAAAATGATCCAGTTTAACACAGTCCACAGAGTCCCTGGACATCTCTCTTACTGGCTCTGTTACAATGCCCGCATGCAGATCAACCCTTATCTGAGAGATTTTATCTATAAAAAAGTCAATAAAGGCATCACAGCAGCTTTAGTAGTTTCCAATAACAAATTCAGGATAGGATGCAATTGTGTTAGTTCTTTAACTACCCTGAAGAGCTGTGCTGGACGAGACTTTGCAGATGCAATACGTGCAGCAAAGAAATAATTATTTGTTGCATCCATTGCCACTCCATAAGAATCCAACATGTTCCTATGGCGTGTCTTGTCAGATAAATGTTGGTATTTCTGCCAGCGGCACTCTAGTCATTGCACAGCCCACTTCATTTGGCAAAGATGTATAATAATAATAATAATAATAATAATAATAATAATAATAATAATTTTTTATTTATTGCTCTGTGTGGCAATCGGGGTGGGGTACATTTTAAAACAAGCAAGTTAAAACATTCCCTTGTCCCATAATCCAACCCTCCCATCCCCTTAAAACAGAATTAAACTAGAAAGAAGTTAAAATACAGCAATAAAATAAAACAATCCACTTTAACACAAGGAATCAGAAAATAAACAAAATAAAAACTCATCTCTCACCAGACAGCAGTTATTCCGGGAAGGCCTGCCTGAAGAGATCTGTCTTTACTGCTTTCTGAAAAGCAGCAAGAATAGTAATGAGACGTATACCAAGATTTTTTATTTGAAGTGGGTTGGAAAGGATGCTTGGGAGCGATAATGTCTATGGCCCTGGTGAGATCATTATTCCAAATGTCAACCAAGACTTCGACAGAATCACCATCGTTCCCAACCATAAAACCCTCCAAGGCTTCCTGGAACCTTTTGGGTTACATAAACCTTCGAGGGCGGACCATTTTAATAGGTCCTCCATCCCCAAGAGGAATATGGGTAGTAGACTTCAATCTCACTTTGATCAGGAAGTGGTCCGTCCATGATAGGGCAGAAGTCTGGATTACCTCTGCCCATGGATGTTCCTGATCTGTACTAAAGACCACATTGAATGTATTACCCGCACAATTTGTAGGACCTGAAACTAGTTGGGACAGGCCAATGGCTGTCATGGAAATCATGAACTCCCGAGCTGCACCTTTCAGATCTAATAAGCCAGATTCAAAGGGGATGTTGAGATCCCCCAGGACAAGAAGCCTGGGAGACTCCAACACCAGCTCCGAGATTAGCTGTGTCAGCTCAACCAAGGAGTCTGTTAAGCAATGAGGTGGATGGTAAACCAACAGAATCCCCAGACTGTCCCAAGCCTTCAGGATCAAGTAAATACACTCAATGTGATTCATTTTCCGGTTAAGTCTCCTGGTCAAAGTAATAGTGCTTTTATGGACCAAGGCAACTCCCCCCCCCCTCGCTCACTTTCCCTAACCTGCTCCTTAACAGTATACCCGGCTGGGAGAACCTTAACCCAGGTTACACTGCTATCCTCCCCCAGCCAGGTTTCCATAAAACAAGCCACGTCTGCATTTTCCTCTTATAACAAAGCATAGATTATGTGAGATTTGTTCCTCACCGACCTGGCATTGCAGAGGAGCAAGGTAAGGGTCTGTGGTATAGGTGGGATGACCCTCAGTTCTTTTCGACTAACAGAGTGAGTGGAAGATGGGATAGATTTCAAATATCGATCTCGTCTTCCCTTATGTTTCATCCCCACCATGTTAATGCCATATCTCCCCTTGCCCCACACTACTCCAATAGGCTCGCCATGGCCGGTATCTACATCATTAATTTCCCTCCCAAACAGACTGGCTTTTAGAAGATGTCACTCTCACCAGCACTTCCCCTTATCCCTTCCCAGTGCCAGTGCTAATAAAAACAATTGCTCTGGCAATCATCATTCAAGGCTCAGTTGGCAACCTGACCTCTAGAAGAGTGCTGCTCCCACCAGGCACCTCTCCCTCTCTCCTCCTGGCCCTGGTGCTAGCTATCGCCTGTAGAGGTGCCACTCTCACCGGCACATCCCCTATTCCCTTCAGTATCAAGCACAGATTGTCCCAGTAGCCAGTGCTCAGTAACCAACCGGCAAACCAGTCCTTGGAGGTGCCACTCTCACCGGCACCCCTCTTCTGACAGGTGAACCGGCTTTTGGAAGGTGCCGCTCCCACTGGCACCTCCCCTTCTCCCCTCCTGGTGCTGGTGGGCATAAAGGTGTCTAATCCCAGCACTGGGCTGTGTAAACTCTGTCCAGCGGCCGTAGGAGTTAAAACCGGCCGTCATAGAGTAGGACAGAGCTAACTGCCTCTGGAAGGTTGGGGCAGGACAAGGAGCTGCTGCCATGCTACTGATGGTGGTGGAGGTGAGGCAGGCTGTGGAGCCTCCACCCGGTTGCTCACTCATTTGGCTGGGCCTCTGGAAGTGGTGGTGGAAGTGGTGGTGGACCTCGCTCACTTGGCTCCTGGGCCATTGGAGGTGGTGGTGGAGTGGGCAGGCTGTGGAGCCTCCACCCACCTGCTCGTTTGCTCGGCTCCTGGGCCGCTTGAGGTGGTGGTGGAGTATAAGTGTCAACAGCAAAGGTGTTTATTCAAATAGCAGTATTTACATGCAATTCAAATATATTAGGACAGGGATAAGAAAGCTGCGGCCCTTGTCTTGCTGATGCTCTTGTTCAATATTCAGAGTTGTTACTTTTTGGGACTACAGTTCCCAAAATACCATGCTAGCTGGAAAGATTCTGAAAAATGTGGTTCAAAAAGTAATTTTCGCAAGATCTGCACTCATTATCATGCTAATGGCATGATGGGAACTGGAGTTGAACAGAAGAAAAAACTATCTGAAGTAGAGGCAATATTCTCTAAGAGGCCTATTCTGCTGTTCTACTATGTTGTATAGTAAAGTAACCATAACAAATCCATTTGATATTTAACATATAAAGCTATTGTAGCATTCATTTGCCAGATGACAATGAGTACAATTAAGAACTCTTTGGTAAATCATTTTTTTTCTTGGAGGCTTCCTTATTTCTTTACCTAATATCTGAAAGGCCAAATGTTTTATAAAGTTCAAATTCACCAGTATGCATTAGTGCTTGTGTTTCAAAATCATTGGACTACACAGATGTTCAGTTTTATGTAAAGAAAAATGACCTAGTCCAGATCCTTCCCTGAATACAATTAGTCCAACCCAAGATAGCCAATGGTAAGGAATTGGGAGTTTTAGGCCAAAATATATGGAAGACCAAAATGTCACTAGCCCTGATGTAGGACAATATGGTGCCCACACCTGATGGAGCATTTGAATCAAGAGGTGATAAAGGATTTGAGACAGGAGATTATGGAAGGTAAAAGTTTTATGACAGAACTGGGAAATGAAGCTGTGCAGAGTGAATAGGAGAAAGATGAAGCTAATCTGGAAATGATGTCTATGAAAGATATATATGGAGAAGATCAAATTAAAGTGGATTCATTGAAGGGTTTAGCTTGCAAAATTGAGGATGAGATTACATGATAAAATTGAGTGGGAAAGCTAAAAGAGGGGGAGGCTGAAGAACTGAAATGCATGATCCCCTCCAGAATAACTATTTGCAAGAGAATGGAAATCAGATGCAACAAGGGGTGGGGGGGGGGGAGTGGATAGTTTGGAGAGGGGTGAGATCACAGTTTGAATGGTTGAGAAGTAAGGCTCATGTTAGATTTAAGATGAACTTAAAGAGATAGTCTCTATGAAACTGGGTTAAGAAATTTCAGTGTATTGAGATTTGGATGAGGATCTGGTTTTAGCACGGGGGGGGGGGGGAGAAGGAAATTCAATAGAAATGTAGAAGATGATCAGGACAGAATGCTGCTTTATTATATGAAAGAGATTTATAACCAGTTAGAAGTATTAATGTTATATTTATTTACTTTTGTAATTAGAAGGGTTAATAGTATAAATTTAGCATTGCAAAACGTGATGTAATGGCTTAAATGTTTCATATGATTACAGAATGATAATCAGCTATATTTTAATGTCAGCTATGATTTTCTTGGGAAGAAAGGAAATATACTCATCTCTCCACATTTGTGGCTTTGACTTTTATGGATTTGATTATTCATGGATTGTATTAGTATGTTCTCTCTAGGATTATCTAGGTCCTCCAGCGCAACTCTATGGTCAACTTTAACCAAAAGTTGCACTGAGGGACCTAGAGATTCCTAGAGAGAACACTTCATTAGGCATTTGTAGCTCCTCCAGCACAATTCTATGGTCAATGTCTGGCAGATGTTGACCAAAGAGTTGCACTGGAAGACCTAGAGATTCCTAGAGAGGTATTCTCTGAGGTAAAAAATAGTGTTTTTGTGTTTTGCAGCTTTTCCACATTCACAGGGGTCCTGTGCCTCTAACCCCAGTGAATATGGAGGGATGAGTGTACTTTTGATTTTGAAAAATAATGAAATAGGGTATGGTAAGATGGGTACTGTTGAATAGAAATAATTATATTGTTATATAACCACTGACAGAAATAATGGAAGTCTTCTTTTTTTCTGTTTTTTTATCTCTCCTTTGGTGTTTTTTCTTTTTCTTTTTCTCCTTCTTTTTATTTTATTGTATCTATTTTTTGTTGTGTGCTTTCAAATCATTTCTGACTTATGGTAACCCTAAGGGGATACCATGGGCTTTTCTTTGCAAGATTTGTTCAGAGGAGGTTTGCCATTGCCTTCCCCTGAGGCTGAGAGCATGTGATTTACCCAAGGTCCCCCAGGGGGTTTCATGGCCAAGTGGGGAATCAAACCCTGGTCTCCAGAGTTGTAGACTAACACTCAAACCACTGTGCCACACTGGATCTCTGGATCTATATAATCTCTAATTAAAACAGTCTTTTAAAAAGTAGTTTGTTTTAACACCCCGATAGTGATTGGAGACAGCCAGAATGGTGTAGTTGTTTGAGCACTGGAGTAAAATTCTGGAGACCAGGAATTGAATCAATTCTTGGCCATTAGGTGATCTTGGGCAAGTCACACTCTCTCAGCCTCAAGGGAAGGCAAAGGCTAACCCCCTCTCGACAAACCTTACGAAGAAAACCGTACAATAGGTTCAATTTAGGTTCACCAACATTGGAAACATCTTGCAGACAATGGAGTTTATCACATGGGGGAAATTCCGTGCGAAAATGGGGCTTTAAATTGGAAAAAAACCACAAAAGCGGTTAGGCTGTTAAAATGGAGTTAAAATGAGGTTAATCCAAACAGAAACTAATCAAAAACTGCTTCTTTTTACTTTTGGAAAATCCCAAAAGTAAAAAGAAGCAGTTTTTGATGAGTTTCTGTTTGGATTAACCTCATTTTAACTCCATTTTAACAGCGACATCATCTGAAAATCTAATCGCTTTTGCGGTTTTTATCCAATTTAAAGCCCTGTTTCTGCATGGGATTTCCCCATGT
This sequence comes from Phrynosoma blainvillii, assembly GCA_026167975.1. NCBI lineage: Eukaryota > Metazoa > Chordata > Lepidosauria > Squamata > Phrynosomatidae > Phrynosoma > Phrynosoma blainvillii. Next base: position 234,119,005 of record JANUYF010000003.1, on the reverse strand, counting down.
GATAAACTCCAACACCAACATAGTGATTTGCCCAGGGCTGAATCTCAGTCTCCTAAATTCTATTCTGACACTGTATGATGCTGCATTTTTTGATATTTTTGTGTTTGGTTTTTTTTTAATTGTAATAATATGCTGTACTACAGAGAAATATACTATATCTATGCTTTCTTTTTTCTTTTAATGAAACTGTGTTTTGCGTTCTGGAGAAGGAATCTTGATTTGTAATATAAAAGTGGATATACAGTACTGTCACTGGTAAAATCAATTGCTTTTGCATTTATAAATATCACAATATTGTTTTCATTAGGAATACTAAACTAATGTTAGACTCATCAGTTCTTTATCCTGCCTGGCCATTCAAAAGATTGTCTATAAGACACAAAGGAATTTATTACATGGAATTATTCAGCATCCTTGTTTATTTATATTAAGTTTTGAAGAAAATAGACCCTGTGATTCCTTGGCTATATTCATTAGTATAGACTTATTTGCTCCAATATGACTACAACTCTGTAAGTGGTCATTAAACGACCCCCTGAGTTTGAGTGATGCAAATGTCCCACATAACCACAGCTCTGTTTCTTATCGGGTGACTGCTCTCCTTGTAATGAAGTTGTCAAAGCAATACATTTTTAATAACTCTGATTCATAGGCCAATAAAGAACCAGAGCTTTAGCTCATGGTATTTTAAAACACTACTCTTCTATTGTAATTTTTCAACCATAAGAGAAAAAAATTGAATCTGAGAGCAAAGAAATCTTATACTTGACCCTAAAAAGGCTTAGTAACAGGACAAGCTTACTGAGAACTTTACCACACACAGGCTCTCCTATCATTGAAGCTCTAGGATGGGAAAAAAGGCATCTTTTAAAACCTGTACCTGTATATATTATACTGTACTGCAAATCAAATTTCTGTAACATATATTCCTATTCTGGAAATAGGGCCAAAGTTAAACATTTTTACTGCCTGATGTAAAAGGCAACAAGGTGTTCTGTCCCTGTCCCCTGTACAGTAACCAAGAGGACCGACAGCTGAATTTTATTTTGGGGCCTTTGCAGACTGCCAGAAATAGTGCAAATTGAGTCCACTTTAAGGGTTAGGGTTAGGGAATCATGGGAGCTGTATTTTATTGTGGCACCAGAGCTCTCTGACAGAGAAGGCTCAATGTCCCAGAAAAAAATACAATTCCCATGACTCCCTAGCACAGAGCCAGGGCAGTGCCTCAATTTAATGTGCACTATTTCTGGTAGTCTACAAAGGCAGAATGTCTCAGAAAAAAAAATTCCATGATTCCCTAGCACTAACCCTAACCCTTAAAGTGGACTCAATTTGCACTATTTCTGGCAGTCTGCAAAGGCCCTTAGTTATTTGGTTATTTATAACTTCACATAGTATGCATGAACCTCTAAAGAATCTTTTTGTTGTCATTGTTGTGTGCTTTTAAAGTCATTTCTGACTTATGGTAACCCTAAGGTGAACCTATCATGGAATTTTCTTGGCAAGTTTCATCAGAGGAGGTTTGCCATTGCCATTCTGAGACTGAGAGAATGTGACTTGCCCCAGGTCACCCAGTGAGTTTCATGGCCGAGCTGGGAATCAAACTCTGGTTTCCAGAGTCATAGTGCAATGCTCAAACCACTATGCCGCAGTGGCTCTTCTAAGGAATGCAAGTGTTGTGAAATAAATGAAAAGCAAGCTAGGCACTATGTGCTTATTGATATAATCAGATATGATAAATCATAGTGCTTTGGAGTAGGAGCAGGGGCAAGATGTATGTACAAACCACTTGTGAAAATGTTGCCACATCATGTTACCACATTTGAATATCTGCTGTGTTAAATGAAATAGGTGATGCTGCCAGGAATTTCAAAGTAGTTATCCTTTTTTTTAAAAAAAAAATGTAATGCTTCAAAATACAAGTATATTTGTTAAATGAATATTGAAAGTAAACTTTATATCAGAGCCAGTATGGTGCAGTAGTCTGAGCACTGGAGTATGACTCTGGAGACCAGGCTTCAAATCATGCTTGGCCATGGAAACCCACTGGGTGATCAGATGCTTCATACAGTCTCAGCCCTAGCAAACCCAATGTCAAACTTATAAGTCAGAAGTGACTTGAAAGCACACAGCAACAAACTTTATATTAATCTATATTTGAACCAAAGCAGATTTTTTTTGAAGAACATCTACTAATATTTATGTGGTTTCATTTGATGTAAATCTAATTGAGAAGCTCAACCCAAATATTACTGGGTGCTAACAAGAAAAATGAAAATGGAGGCTGAATGTCTCATATAACCTCCTATTCCATAACCCCATCCTTCTCTAATATAACATATCTGTGTCCCAATATTCATGACAAAATTTTAAATGAAAGAAATTGGGAGGCCCAGATGAATAATACCATTATGTCAAGAGATGTTTTCAGTTTGTACAAAAATCAAAGAGGGAGCAAAGTGCATGGCTACCATTTTGACAGCTGCTATATGTGTAATGTCATATCTACTGTGACTTTGAAGTATAACTAAAGGCATTTATATTCAGAGCCTTTACACAGACATTTTACTTGCAAGGAATTGGCATGAGTTCTGTGCTGTAATTTTCCTACAATTTTCCAACAGCATTGAGGACCTCAGACAGGTGACTTACAGAAAACTAAAAAACTGGAAAGGCAGGTGACAACAGTTCCTCTGAATGCCTATACCAATGCTGATATGATCAACTACACATCAAAGTGATAGAGCTGAAGGAGTATAAAGATATTTCTTTGTACAACTGTAGCATGCTGGAGGGAGATAAGCTCAATGAGGGACCTTCTGGTGCCTTGAGAATATTTTTTGAATGTTATTCTATTGTGCCCAGAAAGAAAAGGGTTTTGTGAAGATTGGGGACTGGACAAGAGGCCAGTCAATCAAATTGTCTCTAGAGGGTAACAGGATAGGAAAGAAGCACAATGTTTGGCTGCTTTCCTATAGCCCTCAAATAAAAGCAGTGTGAAAATATCAGGGCCATAATCTGGCTAGTATCTAGCTGTTACACAATGTGAAACAGTGCAAACAACTTATATAGCAACAGTAAAGTATAGTGGGCTATGCACTTGGGAGCAAGTTATTGGAAATCTACTATGTCTTTCCAAAAGAATGGAGAGGAAACAAGGAAAGGTTTTCTTTCTACTAGCCAGAACAGATTAAGAAGAAAGCACCATACTTTTCCAAGAATTTTTACTACTGATCTTAGATGGATATCAGAAATCCCCTCTTCCTTTGTCTGATGATGTGTGGTAAGAGCAATAGCAATAGCAGCTTCATTTATATACTGAGCAGAGGAATCAGGAAGCAGAGCGAAGAAGGAATTGAGCCTGGATAATGATGGATGATTATTATTGTTGTGTCTTCTATGAAGGTTTAAATATTCTTTCCCAATCACTTCAACATCTCTGTATTTCTCTTTCCTACTCTCTCTGGACTAGAGGTGGGGAGAATATTTGACAATATGGAAATAAAACAAATCAAAGAGATGTTTTTCAATATGGAGAAACCCAGAGGAAAACAGACAGCCAAAATAAGCAGGTTTCAGGCCGGCTTCAAGGTAGGCATTTAGATGACACATGCTTTGAAGCCAGCCGGAAAGCGCCTTCTAGCCATCTTATGGGGAGAAAAGCCACTTCAAAAAGAAACTGTTTTTTCTGCTTCTTCCCAGAAAGTGTACATGTACATATAAATGCAGCAACAGCAGTGCAGCCCCAAAGGGTCACTCTTTCCAAACCCTAACCCTAATTGTGCATGTAAATGCCCCATCGCAGGAGTGCATTCAAAAGGAACAGAGCTGCCATACACAAGTGGTGGGGGTAAGCAATGCCCAAAAGAGAAATTATGGAACCTCTTATGGAGATGAGTACAGCAAATACAAAACAGACAGTCAAAGAAGGGGCACAGGGTAAAGGGGGAGTGAAAGGGGGCATGATTGTACCTGCTGGAATCTCATGGGCACACCCCTGCTCTGATGCCCTGTCCTGGTGAAGTGCTGCACATGCAAATATGTGCAGGTTCAAGGCGTGGCCATACAATGGGATGGAAGTCACCAGTTCACTCCTGCACTGGGATGGTGGTGGGAACAGTTAAAAAAAAAGTACCCAGTGGTGCGGCTTGAAGCCATACCATGTGGTCATGACATGTGCACTCCAGCTGCCTTGGGAGCCAGTGGTGTGGTTGGTGGGGTTTCAATGCAGCTTCGGAAAAGACAGCTTCAAGCTGCTTTTTCCTGCCCATCTGTTTTGTCCCCTGATGATAAGAATCCTGGACTAATGAGAATCTTTGCAGTTTGGGACTTATTCTGGATAAATTTCACCCATGTTGAATTTAGACAGAATGCAAATTACATCCACCAAAATATTTCTGATCAAAAACATGGAGACTTCTTGAAGAATCAATTGTTCTCTGCCACAAAGAGGCCTGTGGCCTCACTCAAATGGAGACATATTGGATTGCAAAAGAGGGGTCCCTGTCCCATGCAAATGGATTTTAAATTTCCTGGACTTTGCAAATCTCCCCACAGCCACAGGGCCAGACGGAGGAGGAGCCTGCCTGCAAAAGATATCCTCCCCACCATATACCATATTAACTAAAGACTGAAACAACATGTAGGCATCTGACTAACATCTCCAATTGTTTTTCTCCTGTTTGGTTTGTAACATCTTGCCTGAAAATACAAGAAATTACATTTAAAAAATATATGCTCCTACAACAGAAGAACCTGGAGAAAAGTGCTGGCTTTCTCATTGTGTTTTTTTCTTGTTTTAAATAAAAGTGGCATTATTTGTAGGCTAAAGTGGTACAGTGCATTCAAACATGTTAGCATTCTAGTCATCACTATAACTGCATTCTATTATTTTGATCCAGACATGCAATGCAATATTACATATGTTTAGTTAGAAGCCAGTTCTAGGAAACTATTTTATAACCCAACTTTCTTCCAAAAATTAGGGTTCAAGGAAGCTATGGGGCAGTTCCAGTGATACTAAATTCCTAGTAGTTCTATTAAATTAAAACCCAACTGGCTTGCTCTAATAAATAAAGCATGCTTTCCTATTAGTTGTGGTTTGCTATCAACAATCTCTGTACAAGTTTTCCATTGTGCTCAAATACTGTGTAATTAATATTATTTTCTATTCACATGGGATACAGTTCATGATTGTTCATGAACTGGGTAAAATGTTGGATAAAAATGTCCCTTTAAGAAGTGGTAAAATAATTTCTATGGCTGTAAATGTTAAGAAACACCAGGTGTGAATCCTAAAGGTATCACCACTGTATATAAGGGCTTTGGAATCCAAGACAGGTATGGGTTGAAGAGAGGAATTGGTTTGGTTGAAGTGGGCTGTAGTAGACAGTGTATGTTGACAGAAGTCAGAGCTTCTGTTGCAAATACTTTGCATATATTTTGCAACAGGTAGATAAAAGCCCCCAAGGACTTTGGAAGAAGTCAACTGTGTCTGTGCCTTATTTTAGGCTGGCCAGTGCTTTATTGCCAAATATTTCATACTGGGTTGTGCTTCTGCATTCTGCTGTGAGCTACTGTTGAGGACAAGCACCGCAGGCAGTGCTGAACATTGACACCTCTGTTTCAACTTAGTTTTTTGTTTGTTTTGGTTACTGCACTTGGCAAGACTCAGAGGAGAGCCAACAACCATGGTCATCAACATATCCAACAAACTGATGCCTGTATTATTATTATTAGCATACAACATTTCTTACCATACATTGATATTCAGTAAAAGAGTTATGGTTTGAGGTTAATAAAGTCCCTCTGCCAGAACAACAACAACAACAACAAAAACTGATGGGAAAGTATACTGGATCACCAGGCAAACATCAGTTCATCAGCCTTTGATATATAATTTAAATGATCAGATCACTAAGATAAATTTCTTCTTATGTTTATGTTAAATTTAAGATCTGTGAAAATGTCCCTGCCACAGGTTGCCTTAGTTCTGGTGCCTTGCAATTGTATAGAAAGCCTCAAGTTGGAAAAATACCTAACAAGGCACAAAGAGTCTAGAGTCTTATACTAGATAAAATCATCTGATGTCCATGTAAGGTAGCTGTGTATGTCTTATTAGGTCTGATGTGAACAAAATTTGTGTGTGCAGGGGTCAATATCCCAAAATTAAAAATGAACTAAAGCAGACATATTTGGAAGTTTTGAAACTTCCATTTCTAGAAACACATTTCTGGTTTTGAAAAAATGTGTTGTTGTTTTATGATAATGTGTGAAGCAGATTTTTTATTTAAAATATGCATCACTACATTAGGAGGCTTTTTTTCTCTCTCTCTCCCATTGCCCTCTTTTTCCTCTTTCTCTCTTTGCTTGAAAATGGACAGCCAGGTAATCTAGGGCTGGAAAATCATCCTTAGGAGCCACATCCCAATTTTGGAATCATTCCCAGTAATCAGATAATATGGCACCATAAAATAGGTAGAAATTGGCCTTGGCATAAACACAACATCACTTAATAGACTCTCTCCAAAGTATGAAGGTGTGTTTTACCACACTGAAGATGTAGAACTTTCTTAAATTGCACCAGATTAATTGTCTAAGTCCAAATTGTTTCCTTAATAGCTTGTTTATACACACACATACGCTAAGATAAAAGAATAACCAAGATAAAAAGAAGGAAGAAGGAGAGTTAGGCACTTCAAGCAATTTATTTGTAACCATAGCTCAAGGCTCTCCTTCCTACCCCCTACCCCAATTCTTTCAAGTTACAATAAAAAATTACATAAAATATTCAAACTTGAATGGGCAATTTTACTTACTGTTTCTTGGATGCCAGCGCACTGCATTTAAATATGCATTACAGTAATGGAAGAGAAACTCATGCTTTGAGTAGACAGCTATGCCTTGAAGCAAGGGCATCAGATCACGTCCATCAATAATTCTGAATAAGAAAGCATTTCAAAATCAGAGGAAAGGATGTCACCAGCTTGAAAAGAAACTTTACACATTGCCATTTCTTTATAAATGCCACAAATACCATTGCACCAGAAATACAGAGTGTCCAAGTCATTTCTCACTTTACAGGACTGCAATTTCTTTGTGATTTTTGTACTCAGTGGGAAGCTGCACCTCATTCTGGCATCTGTTTGATACATGTTCAAAAGATGTATTTGTCTTATTTGCAGGTTATGCTTTAGTTATACATTTAAAAAAATTAGGTACATCTCTATACATTTAATGTTAGATCAGTACCAAAAAATTGTTTACCTATATCCCATACATTATCTGGAACAATTTATGACTTCTATTCAAACTTTTGAATAGGAAAAGCATGGATGGTCTGTTCGTTTAACCAAGGTTGGAGACCGTGCTTCCACACAAAAACAGCAATTTATAATTCCACAGATAATCTTTGGGAAATGGTTAAAACTCCATATTTCTCATTTGGTTTAGCCTGCCTTTTTAAAAATTCACATTCAATTCCTAATTGGATTAGTATTGTAAAGCTATGAGTGATGTTAGGTATTCCTCTTGAGCAGAAGCTTTTTCTCAATATATCACCTTCTGAAAAAATGAGTGGATTTTAAGAACCAAGCACCACTTATCCTTGATTTAAAACACTTGAGAGGAACTAAATTTTGACAGTTTTTGTAGGCAGCTTAGTTTTCTCCTTTTCTCACATATTAATGTGAGAAATGAATGACTATATGGGCTTGTCCTTTTAGAATATTGTTCTCCCATAAGGTATCTCTGAATAATATCCAGAGTTTGGGATTATCTCAAAATTATTAATTCACTAATTTTCTAGTGACTTCACCTTATTTTCTAGATTCCATGATTAATGCTGGAATTGAAAATATTTTTTAGTGATTTACATCATTCAAATCCATGGAAAACCTGCCACATCCAGTAGAATAGGAAGACTTGTTGCATCAGAAGAAGAAATATTAGGGAATGGGTCATACAGAAGCCACACTAATCTGTGTGATTTAAAAAACAAAAGGAAGGAGGGACCAGATGAGAGAAAATTCTAGATCAGATAGTTGGATTTGTGGAGCAGAAGAAAAATGTCTGCAGTCTTTCTGAGGAATGGGAGCTAGGATCCATCTCTTCATCTATTGATTATGTGCTGGGCTGGTTTCTATTGTATTATTATTATGGTATAATATGCATTACAATATTATTCAGGATGAATATCCTGCAATGAACCCTTTTGCTTTTCTATTCTGTATTACACACAGTGCTAGGCTCTTAGATAATTGTGAAAAGTTTTCCTCAAACCCATCCCTCTTGGCTTCTCTCTTGCTCTCTTTCCTTACCCTTCCCATCTCCCTCTCTCTCTTCCTCCTCCTCCTTCTTCCCCATCCCCTTTAAATTATACAATTAAAATAAGAGGGGGAGCAAGGAATAGTTAGCTTATTAGAAATGTGCAGGGGTATCACTAGGGGAACATGGGGAGATGCAGACCTCACCAGGTGAAAGCCCAGGGAGGGTGAACACCTGGTGAGGCTTTCATGGGAAGGGAGGGTGAGGCAGTCTACTGGCTTACTCTTCCTCCAGCCCTTCCAGCCATGCAAGTCCTTCTACAGCTGGCGAAGTGGGTGAGCAAGGCAGAGGGAGGGAAAGGAGGTTGGACTGTCTGCTGCCTTGTCCGCTCGTCCAGCCACCTAGTCTTTTTACACTTGGTGGGTGGGCGACTAAGGCTTGGGAAGGGGAGGGGAGGTGGGACTGCTCACTGCTGCTGACCACATCTCCACACTGAGTAACACCAACTCTAGTGATGCCACTGGAAATGTGATCATTAAAATTTCAGCTGCCCCAAAATGTATTTCGGATTCCTGGCTCCTGCATGAAAAATCTGTCCTCAACCACTGATCTTTGCAGATCACACTTTTTCTTTGGGAGCTGGGAGGCTTAAAGGATACAGTGATTCAGTTGTGCAGAAAAATATTTTGCATGTGCTCAGAGATTATCAAAGCTTTCATGTCAATAAATATCTGCTCTTGAGTTAAAGTCACAATCCTATTAAGGACTTTATAGCCCATATGGGGAAAATTTCTAGGGTGGAGTGAGTTAACTTTAAAAGGACCAGCAAAAAAGGCCCTTTTATCACGTACTGTTATTATGTATTGTATTGGTTTCTTTTAATATGTAAGCCGCTCTGATTGCTGATATAGTAGAAAAGCAGGATACAAATAAAAGATTTACTATTTATTATTTATTTTGAAGGAGGCAGAAACAAAATGTGTTCTGCTATGTGTTCAACAGTGTCTACCTCCATGCCATTCTCTGTAAATCTCATGGTCAGGCTCCAAGTCAACATTTTGAGTCAATGTTAACTTGACAAATCCAGTGATTCTGATTAGCAGTGCTTATGAAAATGGATTAACTTTCCTATGTCTTACATTTAACATTACTGACATAATTTTAATTAAACCTAAAATTCCAAGCTGTAATAATACCTTTGTCAGAATGACAGAACAATACAGATATTGGCAGAATGATCTGAATTGAGGAGCTGATAGAATTTCAGTTTAGCTCTGAAACCTGCTGAACCCCAGGCAATTCTTCCTTCCTTTCCACCCTATTTCCCAATTCTTTTTTTTTCCTTATGCTAAATGAGATATGTTTCAGAAAATTCACATTTGCCACTGAAAATGCCAGGTATATATTTCCTCCTTTTTGTCATGTTGAAAGCTTGCATAGACCTTCCTGTGCCTTTTTGGTTGGCCTAATAAAAACAGTGTCACAGTATAGAATATGGCATCTAGTTAGGTAACGCCTCATCATGTTATTCTGCTCTGACCAAATGATGGACTGTTGCTGAGGATCTGTCTACATGGGCCAAATGAACCAGTTTCCTCCCATTCTCTTGGCATAGAGACCAGACTACACATGGCCCAAACCTCGATTCTGTTGCAAACAGACTGGATAATGTTCAGCCTATTCAGCACCAGAAAAGGGGTTATACCCCCCTTAATACCCATTAAAATACCTCTCCAGATCTTCCTGGAACATCGTGTTCCAATGCTGAGTGGATGTTTGAAATGCTTTCCTCTGTGCCACCTAGTGTATTTACTACCACCATGGGACACTTGCCTTGAGGTCAGAATAAGGTGCCTGATCATTTGATTGTCTCTGGGTGCCTTGTTCTGATCTAAGAGGGAATGAATGCACTAGCAGCACAGCGGGATGTGTATGCAAACAGCTGCCTCATGTCAGAATGGAGGGACAAAGTAATGGAGGAAGGTCAGGGCAGTTCTGAGGCCAGGATACTCCAGGATCCCCTGGATTACCCTGGCCAGTGCAGACGGGACCAGAGAGTGCAATGAAACAAAGCACAGTAACATCAGATTACATTTTCTATAATTTTATATTAGAGTAATTGCCCTTATGGTGGCTAACACACATTTTTTCATACCATCTAGCCTTAGACTAATGGTCAGTTTATCTATGCATGTACATCATCTGCTTAAAACTGTGCCAACAGTAATATGTCTCACTCAAATATATTTCACTCAGAAGTAGGCTCCACAGAATCCAAAGGCTCCCTGAGCTGGGAGCAAGCCCAATTTGTTGTCCTGTAGAGAAGCCAACAAACATAGGGCCTCGGCAGACGACTAATTGGGTCGTCTTCCGGGCCCGGAAGAGGAGGGGCAGCCGCACGTTCGGCGCCCCTTCCTCTTCCTGAGGTCGCCCCGGAAGCTGCCGGCCCTCCGCACGTCCGGCGCTTCCGGGGCAACCTCCCTCCGCAGCGACCGGACGCGCTGCGGAGGATAAGTCAGTGAAAGTGCGCCCGCCGCTTTTAGGGTGCACTTTCGCTGTCTTGAGGAAGGAGCGCTGATTTAGCGCTCCTTCCAGGGACACCGCCGGTGCGCCGAGATGCGGAGGCTGCGGCCCCGCGGCGTGCCGGCGCAGGGCGTCCTGGACGCCCTCGTCTGCTTCCCCCCATAGTATTCTCTTGATCTTTTAAGAATCGTGCATTCAAAAAAATTAAATTAAATTAATGCATGCTTGTTTTATTTTGTTAAAAGATTGGAGTTCATTTTATAAGTAAATTAAGTATGTTTCTATTAACTATCAAGTATCTTATATTTACTGATGGGGAAAAATTAAGCTACAGTTTCTGTTATCATATGATTTGAAATATTTGTAAGTGTTTACAGAGAATTAATTCAATCTGGTACATGTTCTGGCTGAGGCATATTACATGAAGAGTATGCAACCAATTTAAAACACTTCAACACAGCACCCAGTACAAATTTAATGGATTTCACATCAGTCCTAAATGGCACAAAGCCAATTAAATCCGTGCTTTTTGAAGGAAATTTATAGAATTAATTATCTGGAAAGGCTCAATCCCTCCTCCTCTATGAATTTTAAAAGCATCCAACACTCACAATATCTGTATCAGAGCAAAACAATGTCAACTGAAAATTAGAATGTCTTTGAAATATAAATACTCATCAAAGAAATGCAGTTCTCCTAAAATATACACAGAATATCACTTCAAGTTCGAAAATATGAACCTATCTTGTTACTGCCACACATATTCTCTAGAAGTTACACAGGCTGCTTCTGCACTGCAGAAATAATACAGTTTGACACCACTTCAACTACCATGGCACAATGCTATGGAATTCTGGGATATGCAGCTTGTTGTGACACCTGAGTTCTCTTAAAGAAAAAGTTAAATATCTCACTAAACTAGAAATCTCAGAAATCCATAATATTGAGCTATGGCAGTTAAAAGGGTGCCAAACTGCAGTGCAGATAGAGCCAAACTGATTCTCAATTGCATACATGTAAGTTAAACAGAAATGAACAGGTATTCTAACTGTACCAGTTGAAAATGTTGCATTTTAAGCAATGCTTTTTCTTTATCTTCTAAACCACCTGAACCTATAAAAATGTAAACATTTTATTTTGCTATTTCCCAAAGGGAGATAAATGTATTATCCCATCATGACAACAGTAATAAATTACAGGAACCTCTGTGTATAATGCCCCTGGTTCCACATTTCATGTGTCCAGCAAGAATATGCTTTATGTTTCGAGGCTGCCCTTTTAACCTATGAGCCAGCAACTGGGAAACAGATATTTAACTGTGATTATTTTCTTATTTTTCTAGACCCTCAAGCTTTTAGGTTGGTGGCAGGGCAGGGCAGAGGTTATAATTGAGATTACACTAGTTTACTTCACAAGTGATGTTAGCACTGCTCTTCCAGGGGTAAGGTATTTATTCAGGTTATAGTCCATTTCCTTTGCTTCTAAACATTATGACATTCCCACAGTGCAATTTTATTATATAGATTTAGCATGGTAAATATATTTGAAATATGCACCCTCTTGTAATAAAACTTAATCATATGAGGGTGACCTATTGACAGCTAGAGAGTCATTCTGTTTGTTTTGTTCCAGTAGATGGGAAAGTCCATGGGGCACTTCATTCTGGTGTTGCAATTGCCACACCTCATTTTAACTAAAATGATTACTACACCGTTGTGACACAAATGTTTGTACAAAAAAGATTTTTCCCTATGGGGAGAAAGGGTTTTTGAATGGGCTAGATTTCCATAGAAGTTGCACAAATCAAGATGACTGGACCAAGAAAAGCATGGCAAAGTTACTGTTTGCATTAGCTATCCCAAGGCAATGATGAATCTAATCTTCCACATTTTTACCCTTCTTTTTTTTGTCTTTCCCTGCAATCACCTGATAAATCAACAACTATGCAGAAGAGCCTCTTGACAGCACTTTTGCTGAAATGCCAGTTTGGTTTGTCAGCTGGTAACTCCTTTCCCCTTGATCCTATTTTCTGCTGTGCAAAATTAAATGCAGCCATGCTTTTTTTGCACTCAGAATAGTCTGATGTCTAGCAGAATGTGATGGACTAAGGACGCTATCACACGGGGAGTCGCGGGGAGAAAGTGGAAATAAATGGGCACGAGCGGAAGTCTTTAATTTACGGGATTTGTCCCGTTCCACCTCGTCTGATAACTAAATTCGAATTTAAAAGGGGGTTAATTCGAACGAAAACCTGATCTTTTCATTTTCGGGATTTTTGGGGATTTGAAAAGATCAGGTTTCTGTTTGAATTAACCCCCTTTTAAATTCGAATTTAGTTATCAGACGAGGCGGAACAGGACAAATCCCGTAAATTAAAGTCTTCCGCTTATCCGGTTTATTTTCAGTTTTCAGCGGCGGATCCCCGTGTGATAATGTCCTGAGTTGTCTCCAAGATAAATACACTTTAAAATTCACCTTATAAGTGAGGCAAACACACTTAAAGATGAATACTCCATATTGCCAAGAATGTGTAGCTCCAAAGCAGAATTTGGAAACAGTATTGGTTTAGAGATAGTTTCCAGAATCATTTCTAGCTGGGTAATTCCTGGAGTTGTAATTCAAAAGGTAACTTTCCAAATCTTTGCTTCTAAGCTGCCTACTCAAGGGGATGGTACCATTTCTGTTTGGATGTGGGAATTGAAGGGACAGCAAAGAATGGTTGTATGTTCAGAATGTTAGTTCATTACAAGAATAGACAAACTGGGTTATGAATAAATTAACACGGAAAATTGTAAACAATCACAATTCAGTGCAGATTCAGACTTATGCTCTGTACTTTTCAGGTGCTTAAAACATTGTCAGTAACTCCCATTGGCACATTGCACGGTCTACATTTTTAAAAAAATCTTATCAGTTGAGTAAGGGAAAAGGACATTTTTAAGTGAAATGGCTGTCAAAAACAATGGGGTTAGATGAGAGAAAATGGAAAGAAAATTGGCTTAAACAACTTCCAGCTGCAGGTAAGTAAGCATGGTCAATGATTTTAGTGCTGTCATCAATCTGCTGCAAATTCATTCATGTTAGTGGGAAAGGAGTTGAGAATTATGGATCTACTCTAGTAAGTCCTGGTAGATATCTGGTGCTGACTGTTATCCTATATATATATATATATATATATATATATATATATATATATAATATAAATCAGTCAGTAGAATTAAGCTTTCATGAAAAAGGATAGCAAATATTTGTTTACCTTATTATCTCTCTTTTTTATTGCTTCTGTAGGGAGATGTGCTTATCACATTGGGAACTCAGGGGAATAAATAAGATGGGGAGTGGGTGGGTAATGAGGGAATTGCATCCACAGAAGAAGATTTTTTTTTCCCTAGTAAAATTTTCCTTCAGTTCCCAAATGTCTAGCATTGAAGATAAAATATAAGTTGAGCCTTTAAAAATAGTTTAGGCTTCCAAAGGAAAATGCACTGGCAAAGTTACCAGGAGATTGTGAACACAGCAAAGAATAAGAGTTCAAGTGTGAATAATTTTCAATATCTCGACTTCTGAAATGCTAAAAATTTGTAGGAAGGAAATTTTCAAAGGGAGAATTCTTTCTTAGAGAGGAAATATTTACATTTTGGCCCCATCTTGGTACTGTATCCATTGATTTTGTTGAGAAGGCAAGATCCTTTGTTGTTCTACCCAAAGTAGCCCAAGACAATCCATTAGGGCTCTGGCCAAACACTGTTTGCTGATGCCTTAATTAAAAGAAATAATTGAACCAGAAGGCTTGTGTAGAGTAACATATGGCAAGTTTGCTATGAAAGAGGTTGCTAGCTGGAGCAAAAGGTTGGAAAAGATATTCTGAATGTAGATCAGGCAAATCACTTTTTAAATTTGCATGATGTAAATGAACACCACTTGTCAAGATAGTATTACTTTAAATCTGCACAGGGAAACTTCACAACTGGTGATTTATTTACTGTATATAAGAAAGAACAGAATGGTGTTGGCATCATGCCCAAGCATCTATAACTTGATCAAAAGGAACATGTAAGGTAGGTATAGAGAACTGCCAGGGAAAAAAAAATCTTCTTAAGCTACAAAGAGAGGGGGGAAGCAATTAATAATCCTGCTGTGTTATTATGGAACAGAAAGATCAAAGTCCTTGAAAGATTCATGGGAAAGACCTGGAATTTTAGCTTATGGAGAGAAAATTGCCAAACACTGCAATAGTGAAGAACAACAGTAAAAATGTTTGTGTGTGTGTGCGTGTGTGTGAAAGAAAGAGAGAGAGAGTGACATGGCTGTGGCAAAGTAAGAGGCAGATGGTAGATATACATACATATACATGAGACTAATAGCATGGGTGGTTTGACACCATCCCTGTACTATAAAAATGTCCTAATGGGAAGATATATTTGATGATGGAATACACTGCTGTGGAAAGTGTTGTAATAATAATAATAATAATAATAATAATAATAATAATAATAAATTTATTTATTTATACCCTGCTTTTTGCCATAGCAATCAAGGCGGCTTACAACTAAAACAAGTACAAATCCCGACAAAAGCAACCAGCTGCATCAGCTAGGATAGGGAGTCTATTTGCCTTTGTTATGCATTTAAGAAAATACTTAAGTGTCAACCTCTTTGAAATGATGTAACCTTGGATTTTCCACATCATCATTAATGTGTCTCCCTTCCTGCACTCTGGAGCACCATTGTCCAAAAATAGTTCTAATATGTGATGACTTCTCTGTAGAGAGGACATTTTGCTGCTTCGTGAATAAGGAGATATTCACAGATTATATATGTCTACTTCACTGAGAGGATCTGTCAGCTATTATGAGTTGAGACAGATGAGATGGCAGATTGATTTTCCATCATTTTGAGTTAAACTGATTTTGGACTGAGCCAGCCAGAGTTGTATGTAGTGATGGAGAATCTTTAAAAATAGTGTGTAAAAGGTATGGTCAACAAAACTCTGGAAAGGACATCTGTGTGCAACTGGAATTCAGGCATCAGATGAAGAAATTTGCCCTGCAAACACGAATAAGAGATAATAAAAAGGATTTACCTTAAGAGACATATGAAGCCTGAAAATATTTTCAAACCTACCAAAGATTGACTTTTTTTTTTAAAGGCATTACTTCTTTTTCAACAAATGAAACTACACTGACATACCTGTCATTAGGTAGTTGTGCTCCAGCAAGTTTAACTATGGTGGGGAACATATCCATATTACTTGTTGGTTCATCAATACTTATACCAGGGTTCAACACTCCAGGCCAATAGAGCAAACCAGGCACTCGAATCCCTCCTTCCCAATTTGTAGATTTTCCACCTGGGTGAAAAAAAATATAGCCATTGAGCTTCACACTGTCTTTTATTTAAACAAATCAAATATTGATTAGATAGTAAAAGTACAAAATTTAATTTATCAGTTAATTGGTTATTTTTTAAAAATGAATATTAGGTGAAACAATGCCTTCCAAACAACTGGGCAAATTGTGTTTATGTGAGTGACTTATTTTTTTAAATAACTGTTTATAATATGAGGAGTTGTGCAGTGTTAAATTTTGAAGTACTTACATTAATTCTAAAGGCCCAAGAGCCACATTCTTAAGAAAACTTCAAAAATATTGGCAGCTATGTTGATTCAAATCAACAGACTAGTTCTATTTTTCCTTTCCATCAGAAACACCTCTTTTATATATCTAATGCATTTTAACTGCTCATTCAAGACCAGGTCAGCTCAAAATACTTTTTATTAGCACAATAGAGATAGATCACAAAAGGATCTTGTTGTTTGCAAAATCAATTTTCCCCTCAAGGTACCCTGAGGAGTATAGATAAAGTCATAAGGAACAGGGAAGCCTAAGCCAATGTGGCAAATCAAAAAGTCCCAAAACTTTAACCCTGCGAACTCTTCCTCTAGTATTGTTGTTATGTGCCTGTTATGTGCCTGCAGATTCAGCTCTGACTTAGGGCAATGCTATCGTAGGGTTTTCTTAATAGTATTTATTCATTGGAGCTTTTCCATTGCTTTCCTATTAGTCTGTGAGTGTGTGACATGTCTAAAGTCACCCACTGTGTTTTCATGGCTTAGAGGGGTTTGGAAGCTAGGGATACATTCACACTACAGAATGATAGTGATTTTATTCCACTTTAACTGCTATGGTTCCATTATGGAATCTTGGGGTTTGTAGTTTAGTGAGGAAATGGAGCACTCTCTCTGAGAAGTCTAAATGTCCCGCCCTAAACTGTCCATAGGACAGAACCATGGATTCCATTGGACAGAACCATGGAAATTAAAGTGGAATAACAGTGGTATAAATCTATAGTGCAAATGAGCCCTGGCCCCCTGGAGTGCAGTACCCAAACCACCAATAATAATAATAATAATAATAATAATAATAATAATAAATTTCTTATATCCCGCCTTTTTCCCGAAGCAATCAAAGTGGCTTACAAATGTAAAATAAATACAATATTGAAATAAACATAATAAGATTAAGACAGCATGCATTCTGTCTTCTCTCCCTCCAGATGATGGTGGATGGAGGGAGAGCCCTCTTCTTTTCAGGCTAGGCCCTATGGAGCCAGCCTGTCCTTTTTTCCCTCCAGATGATAGTGGGTGGAGGGAGGGCCCTCTTCTTTTCAGGCTAGGCCTGATGGAGCCACCCTGTCCTTCTCTCCTTTCAGATGATGGTGGGTGGAGGGAGGGTCTTCTTCTGGTGGTACACTACATGGGTTCTTAATTCAATGGGTTTACTCAAGTTGGGAACAATAGAAGGTTGGGCTGAACCTTGTAACCTATGATGAACAAAGGGCAGCCATCTTAGTTATGATAACATAGTCATGACATAATGCAGCTCTTCATATCTGCGAGGGTTCCATGCAAAATCCATGGGCCCTCAAGTCCCATTGTTCTGAATGGCTGCATGATGTGCATATGACCACATTGGTGCAGCCATGTACATGTCATCATTGGGAAAAGAGTGGGGGGCCATCCACTGATGCTCCAGTCCATGGAAGGCAAGCCTGCAGAAGAGGAGAGCCGACTGTATTACTTCTGGCCTTTGATTACATAGTCCTCAGCCAACATAGTCATTGACAATGCTGTCTAAAGTAAAGTAATATTTATGGCAGGGCAAAATGGAGCCCCCTCCAGATGATGTTGGACTACAAATCCCAGGATTCATCACCATCAGCTATGCTCACTAGAGCTGCTAAGAGTTACAGTCCAACATCATCTGGAGGACTCCAATTTACGCTGCCATAAACACTTATTTACTTTACTTTAGATAATATTATCGATGGCCATGTTGGCTATGAAGGCCAGAAGTAGTATTCTGTCATAACCAAGATGACATAGCCAAGATGACATAGGAAGTGGTGACAAGAAGAAGGCTATTGGTGTAGCAGCCATAGAAGAACTGAGGCACTGGAGAACTAAGCTGCTCAGGGGGGATGGATGTGTGGTCCTAGGAAAAGTATAAGCACAAGCACCAACAGGATTCCAGTCCCCAGATGTAACTCTTCCAGTCTAGGGGTATGATGAGGTCACATATCTGCAGGAACCTGTGCTCCTTTTCCTTAATACATCCCCAAATAAGGAACTATGCCTCTCTTGGAATAGGAATAGTGAGTTTTTTCTCCCATTAGTCTCAATGCACATCCTATTTACCTTTTGTGTGAAAGAATGAATAGCAGATATTCACTTCTAAAGCAAACAACATAATATTATGACAGTGCACCAGGATTCCAGTTCCCAGATGTAACTCTTCCAATCCAGGGATATGCTTCACCCTTTAGATGGGACCCTCTGGTTTTATTTTTGTTTCCCATCCCTCAAGCAATGGTTAATAATTTTATTTAAAACTTTGCATTACAATTTTCCACATTTCTCTTTTAATGGTCTAATCATACAAACTTTGAATGATACAGTCAGTCATTTCTTTAATTTTTTCCTGAAATTAAATCCCTAAAATACTCTATAAACAGATGTAAGCAGCATTTTTATATGCCTGCCTAGACTCTCTTGAGCCTGGAAAGCTCATTAAACTAATTAGATACCAATTTCAGAAGATGGTGTAGCTCTGTTTCTTCTGATATGAAACCCCAACCCTTGCACCCATTTCTGAATTTAAAAATATGAGATGTTACAGTTAAAAATGTAAAAAATTGAAAGGACAATATATACTAGCAGAAGAACATCTGTATGTGAAATGCTGTGATTTTTTAAAAAAAAAAAAACATTCAGGGCTAGCCGTGTTAGCCATATAGCAAATCCAATAACAATAAAAATCCACCAAACAGTAATACTTTTATTGAACCAACCAAAATGCACAATATTCATGTTGCAAGCTTTCAAAGCTGCACTGACTCTTCATCAGACATGATGTTAAAAACCATACAGGAGGGGGAAAAATTGAAAATGTTTAACATCCATTTGCAACATTTGGATTGCAAAGGAAATATCTTTTTTGTGTTGCAAATGGATGTTAAATTTCCTGGACTTTGAGAATCTCCCAGTACCCACATGGCCAGAAGGAGAAGGTGCAAGCCTGCAAGAAATACCCCTCCATACCATCTGAACTGAGAACAAAGACAGCAAAATGCAGGCCTATGACTAACATTTTCAATTTTTATTCTCCTGTATGGTTTTTAAAACCTTTGCCTGATATAATAATAAAAACAACAACAATTTATACCCCAGCCCTCTGTTAAAAACAATTGGCCCCTCTGTTAAAAACAAGCCACTGTAGCTTCAAAAGCTTACAACATGTATAGTGTGCATTTTGGTTGGCCCAATAAAGACCTCACAGAGTTTAAGGTGCCTAGCACTGTTTAGAATGGAGAAAAACATCAGGAAATGAAAGGATTAATTGTTGCTTTCATTTTCTCATTTCTTCCCACTCACTCAAGAAAAAGTAATATTGTGTTTCTAACAAACCTCTCACCTTGTTTGTTAAAGTCATTTCTATATAAACAGACTATTTTAGTGGGATTGTTTTGTTCACACTTATGTCAAATATTTAAGATTGAGAAGAACTTCACCTCTCACTTCTGTTTCATTTATTCATTTTACTTTGACCAACAGCATATAGTTTTCACTGACGACAGCTTGCGATTTTTGTACTGCTGGCCTGTTTATACTATCTATGTGGTCTACATGCATGCATTTTTCTGTGAGGGGCTAGTCTTGCAGGGAGGTTCAGGTTGTGGGTAGATAAAAAGTATAGTATATAAATAAGAGCCAGCATGGTGTAGTGGTATGAGCATTGCACTATGACTATAGAGAGCAGGGTTTGAATCCCAGGTTGGCCATAAAACCCACTGAGTGACCTTGGGCAAGCCATAATCGCTCAGCCTCAGAGGATGGCAATGGCAAACACACTCTGAAGATACTTGCTAAGAAAACCCATAATAGGTTCACCTTAGGATCTCCATGAGTCAGAAATGATTTGAAGGCACACAACAACAATGTATAAATAAATAAATCAAATAGGTAAAATTTGCAACATTATAGAAACATTATACTTCTGAAATTTATACTTTTAATGTAAATATATGCTTTAAGGGCTGTGGAAAAAAAATGCTTATGTAATGGATGGTCTAAGACAGTTTGTAGACTGAAGCCAAGGATTAAAAAAGTGTCTACTTCCATCTAGAAAAGCTAACCAGATTGTCAGTTGGGTCTTTCTGCAATGCTGGTAATTTGACAGTGTTGTCCACCATATTTTAGGACAGGTCCCCAGTTTGGAATTTAGGGATGCACATCTTTGTGTTCTTCACTCTGACATACCAAAATGAGTAACTCCTGCAGATTCTGCACACTGGAGGAGAATGTGAAGATTTATGTGCTGTTCCTGAACATTGTTTTTGTTTTGGGAAGTGTTAGTCTATGCAAAAGCACATATTATGTGCAGAAAATGTGCTTTCTGCTGAGTAGTACACATGGTTTTTCTCTGCAAGAAACACTTTTTGTACAAAAATAACATTTCAGTACAAAAACAGGCATGTTCTCTGTGCAGAATAATTTTTCTTGCAGAAATAGACCAATAATCCTGTGTATCATGTGCTCCAATGAATACTTCCCAAAGTACAAAGAATCTCTCAATAGCCTTGTAGTTGATAATATTCTTCCTCATGGGGTTTCTTTAGCATTGGAATTCCACTGAGAAATAAACATCTTTCCATCCCTGCTTCATACAGAAGACTGCATAGCATGCAAAACTTGGTGGCCCATCATCACCTCATTGGTCATTATCACCCAGTATTTACTGCTAGTGACACTTAGTGACTCCCAAGCGAGTTAAGTGGTAAATTTTCTTCTGAGTTTTGCAGGTTTTATCAAAGGCACTGAAGTCAATCCCCTGCTTATGAGGTGCTCTGTGTTGCATTTATATTAATATTTACAGTCCTATTCAACATGCTTGTTTAGATTTTTAAAAGCAGTTTCCCAGAACATTTACAGACCATTTACAATTGTTCAATTAACATTTCTATATTTGTGAGATGCAATGATTAGAGCACTCAATAAATCATACCCTTATATATTCCATTAGAGCCACCGTGGACTTCTCCATTGTTTGAAATTTCTTCAACGTGTGCCCCATGATCAGATGTGAAGTACACAAGTGTCTGCATACTTAGATTCAGTTGATCTAACGTCTGAAGGATTTGCCCTTTAGAAATAAAAGGAAGAGGGGAAAGATTTAAATCTTTCAGTTTTCATACAAGATATATACCTTGATCAGCTGCTTTATGCCAATTTTACACTAGGCAGAACACCTGGGGCAGGGTATTTAATATGAAACTCATCTCTGATTCCTGTTCTATTTCTTAGATTTAAAAAAGAATGTACTCATCAAAGGGCTTCCCTATTGCATTATTCTGTTTTAAAATTGTTTGTGATTAATTAATATCCTAACAAGTATTTTAATACTTGTTTAATACTATTAATTAATAGTGATTAATACTATTGGTAACAACTTGCTTTTGCAATATCTCCATCTGCATTATTTCTACAGTGTAGAGGCACCTTAGGTTCAGAGATATACAAAAGAAAAACTAAGCTCTGGATAATTCAAAATACAGCTGTATTTATTACAAACAGTTACAGAAATAAGTTTTGTAGTTATTTCTGGATGTAGTTACAGAAATAAGTTTTTAAAAAGTTCTCTCACATTCCTTCAGAAGAAAGTAGATGTTGCTGATCTCCAGGGATATATGAGACAGTGACACTTTATACTCCTTGGCTACCAGGTTTCCTTTAGGTCCAAGGCAAAGGAATACTTCAACATTGCTGGGGAGGGGGAATAGTTAAACACTTACAGAAAGGTTGCTTTCTGTAAGCTACAGTGATGGGACAGTTCTCTGTGATCACTAGGATTAGAAGAAAGGAGGTTTCCAGTTCTGGAGTAGTGGATCCTTATCAGTAGAGCTGCTGGTGTAAGCACATACCAGCTGTAAAAATGTGCAGTACCTTGCACAATGTATTTCAAGAAACTCACAAAAGGTTATAAGAAACCCAGGCAGAAGGAAAGAGATTTGCTAGATGGGAAAAAAAATAAATTTAAAATTTAAAAATTACACACTAAAAATAATTCACATTGGAGAGAGAAAAGAACCAAAGAACTAGAAGCAATAATTTTAAATACTCCATGAATATATGATTTGGATCAATAAGAAGGAAAGAGTTAATTTCCCTCCTGTACGCTTGGAAGATTAGCTACTCAGGAATGCTTTTTGTTTGTCCAGTTGCACTGGAAAAATTACAGATATTTTGTTCAAAGAAAAGTGAAAGCCCCAACTGTCAATGTATACAGAGGATGTTAGGAGTCTTTCCTCTCTTTTTGTGGAGGTCCTGGTCTCTGTAATGACGAGGCCACAACAATGTAAAAATATTCACAAAAATGGCACCAATGTAGACAAAAGCAATAGGAACATAATAATAATTAGCTCATACTCTTTGTCCTGATTTGGCAGGGATAATCCTGATCAATCCTCTGTTGTTCCACTGTTTCAGATACTTTTAAATATTCCAGTTACTTTCTCCTCCTTTCACTTTACCACTTCAACTTAACTTCCATTGCTGCAAACAGTTCAAAGCTGAAAAGTAGTTTCAGCAAGAGGAGAGGACAGTAGGCTGAAGCAAAGGCAAACAGCTGCAGCTTCTCCTAACTTGTGGTGTTGCTTATCAATAACTTTTGCTGCCTCAACCACACATTGGTGTGGCTTACCCTCATGTGTCCCAGTTTTCATCTGTGTAATGTTGTAAAATATGTATACACTATGAATATGCACAGGCATTTAATACAGTGTGTGCATAAGAAATAGATCAGAGTTTGAAAAAGTTATTTTTTTAGACTACCATTCTCAGAGTTGTTGTCTCAAAAAACAATTTATGCAAGCTCCAAAGCTACCTACCATCTCATTCTTTATACGGTATTTAAAAGTCTACTTTGTTCAGATAAATTAGTCCATCACATTTAGCCCAGACATCAAACTAGTTTCTGTACAACCAAATCAAACGAAACCAAACCGAAAAGCATGACAACATTCATTTTTTGCACAACACAGTGCAGGGGGATAGACCAAACTGGCATTTCAGTAAAGCACCTGTCATTAAGACACTGGCCATGCTGGCAAGAAGATCCAGTGAGTTGCATTCCGTAACTTTTAACCCTTTTGATATGACAAGGATAGTCCTGATTATTCCTCTGCTGTCCCACTTTTCCAGTTGCTTTTAAAATGACAGTTTCTCCCACAGTTTCTTTCCCCATTTGTTCTTGGTTTTAGTTGCTGCAAGCTTAGTTCAAGTTGAAAACATAGACTCTGTTAACTCAACATGGAGGAGAGAAGAGAGGGTGGTATCTTTCTCTTTCCAGTAGACTCAGACAAAAGCAAACTGTTGCAGTCTCTCCTACCTGTGTGTTTTTCCTAATATTTTTTGCTCTCTTTATCACACTCTGATGTTGCATGGCTACACATGTCTCAATTTTCTTCTCTGAAATAATGGAATAAAATATAGTATTTCCAAACTTTGATATAACCCAGACCATAACATGTTTTGGCTGCTGCCCAAGGTCAGAACATCAATAGTGCATTGTTCAGCCATGCTACTGACTCTACTATATCAGATAGAGGAGAATATATTGTGATCAGAAGTAAGTCTTGTGTCAGGGTCACTTGATGTTGTAACCCTTGTTCAGGTGGTACTTACCTGGTTTCAGACATCATGTGTAGAGGGCAGTACCCAGCCCCACACATTTCATTGTCCTTTTCCCTCACATAGGAAGCCGCAAATCTGAAGGGAATACATTCTTATTTCTGTGACAAACACAAACTTCTCTTAAGATTTGCCACTTTCCATATGACAAAAGCAACAAAAGTAGACAAGAGTAGATCCTCTCCTCTTTGTGTGGTGATTGAAACTGGGTAAATAGAGCCATAACAGGGATATAATTGTTGACCAACCATGAAATAATGAGTCAAGACACAGTATTTGGAGTTAAACAGGGCCTATCTTTATTGACCTAAAACCTAGTTAAATGTTTGAAACTTGGGGCTGAGAATTGAAGAGGGGAGGAACCTGGTGAGGGTTTAGATGAGATACAGCTATCAACCTGTGACACCTTCTCCAGCCACCCTTGGGTGAAACACCAGACCCCAAGTGCATTATAAGAAAGAGTAAGTCCACAGATCAGCCCCAGCCCCCCCTCTCCGTTCTCGTGTCCCATAGAGACAGCTCCAGAGCCCAACCCTCCACCACAAGGGGGGTCCAAGGTGTACACTGATCTCATATATTCTCCCCAATTACCTGCCACAAACAAGGGACAAGTGTCCGCTTCGTTCCTTTCCCCCACCAGGCCTGCCAAGGTGGCCCTCACTTCCTTTTGAAATCCCCCAAGAAGATCCAGTGCTTCATGTCAGAATTGAAATTGACAAAATCCAGACCCCTTGTGAAACTCTATGAATGAACTAGGGTCATTGCACAATAAAAGGTTTGTCTGGAAATTTGGCTCATTCTAAATTTCAACACAGTTTTTACCAAATGTTTTTACTTATGCTTCAAGCCCTCCATAAGTATAAAAGTTCTACCTATTAAAAATAATCAATGAGAATTGCTAAGTTTCAGTCTTCCTTACACCCATGAGGATGACGTAACAGGAAAAAGTAAACTGAAATGATTATTATGTAGCTGAGTGAAGAATGAAAATACTTAAAATAACTAGTTATTTTTAGAAGCAATCATTTCTCATCTGTATTTGACATCTGATAGTGTTCAAAGCTGCACAGCTTCCTGATCCTCACAAATAGGTGTCACAAAAATAAGATGGAACTTGCATCTTTATTTCCTCTTTTAACATTGACACATGGCTGGATGAGTGATGTACAAATAAGTAAGACAACATGTGCTTCTTGTGAGATAAAGTAAATATAATGTGTTATGATCCTACTACACAAAAAGGCTTAGAAATATTACTGGATGACAGGTGGAATGAGCAACACTATGAAACATATATTGGAAAGGACTCTGAGATAACATGTTCCTTTGCTGAATACAGTACGTGTGTCTGTCAAGTTATTTACAATTATTACTTAAGTGGCTTTATTACTACAGTAAAAACATTCAAAAATTTATTCTAAATCTAAAATGGTCTTAATTTTAATTAAAATACTCCAATGTATTTTCAGTCAGTTTTGTAAGGATGAACCAATAATTTAGTAGCTTTTATTAGAGTAGGTAATGGGTTATATTTCTAATCCTGAAAAAGTCTTAACCTTAGACCTCATTCCAGAACATGTAAAGTAGGCCTACCATGTTATATCAACATTTTAGATTTCCATTGTGCAATATTCACTGAAAATTATATATCTATAAAACTATGGTTCGCACAATAGGTAACCAACATCTTTTATATCTAATGTAGTAAACAGGACTCTGTATTTGCCACAGAGAAAATGAGGAGGAGATTGGAGAATCTTGCTGGAGTGTAAATACACAGAAGCTATTAAACTTTTTTTTTTCACATGGCGGAGATACAGCATGAATTTCCAGATTCATTTTATGGCGCTTTCAGGATGCAAGCTGCTTGTCCTATTTTCCTTTCTACATATTTTGTTGAAAAGTCTGCAGTTGCTTCTATAATAGAGGACTTTAGCTTTCTGGAAGTATTGCTACAAGCCCTCAATAATTTTACTGATGAAAACTGGGACACTTATGGCCAAGCAACATCAGAATGTGGTCAAGATGCAAAAGTTACAAGGTAAGAATAACATACAAGCTAGAAAAGGCTGCAGCAGTGTGCCTGTATGCCCTCTGCTGTCTTCGAACCTGGCTGCTGAGTTCATAGAATCTTAGAATCATAGAGCTGGAAGAGATCACAAGGGACATCCAGTCCAACCACTTACCATGCAGGAATGTATAATCAAAGCACTCTGGCAGATGTCCATCCAGCCTCTGTTTAAAGACCTCCAAAGAAGGAGACTCCACCACTCTCTGAGGGAGTGTGTTCCACTGTCAAAGAGCTATTACTGTCAATAAGTTCTTCCTAATGTTGAGGTAGAATTTCTTTTCCTGTAGTTTGAATCCACTGCTCTAGGTCAGGGATAGGCAACCTAAGGCCCGGGGGCCAGATGCGGCCCCCCAAGGCCTTTGGACCTGCCGCCGCCGCTCCCTGCCATGATGATATTGATTATTGTTGTCATACTTGTTCTTGGAGTTTTCTTGGCAAAATCTCCACAGGGGTTTTGCCATGGCTTTTCTGGGGCTGAGAGAGTGTGCATGCATATTTTTAATTTTTTAAAAAATATTTATTTATTTATTTATTTATTTATTTATTTATTTTTGGTGCTTTGGCCCCCAATGGTCTGAGGGACAGCAACCCGGCCCCTGGCTCAAAAAGGTTGCCAGCCCTGCTCTAGGTCCTATTCTCTGGAGCAGCAGAAAACAAGCTTGCTCGAGCCTCAGTATGACACCTCTTCAAATATTTAAAAAGGGTTATCATATCAACCTTCTCTTCTCCAGCCTAAACATACCAAGCTACCAAAGTCTCTCCTCATAGGCATGGTTTACAGACCCTTCACCATTTTGGTCACCCTCTTCTGGACACGTTCAAACTTATCAATATCCTTTTTCAATTGTGGTGCCCAGAGCTGGACAGGTGAGGCCTGACCAAAGCAGAATAGAGTGGCACTATTTTCATCTCTCACTATACTTCTATTGATGCAGCCAAGAATTGCATTGACCTTTTTAGCTACTGCATCACACTGGTGACTCATGTTCAACTTGTGGTCTACTAGGACTCCTAGATCCCTTTCATATGTAGTCTTGTTAAACCAGGTGTTCCCCATCCCATATCTATGCATTTCATTTTTTCTGCCTATGTACAGTACCTTACATTTTTTTTCCTGTTGAAATTCATTTTGTTAGTTTTGTCCCAGCTTTCTAATCTATTAAAGTCATTAAGGTCATTTTGAGTTTTGCTTCTCTCCTCTGGGGTATTAGCTACTGCTCTTAATTTGGTGTCATCTGCAAATTTGATAAGTCATCGATAAAGATGTTGAACTGGGCCCAGGACAGAACCCTGTGGCACCCCACTGGTCACTTCTCTCCAGGATGAAGAGGAGCCATTGCTGAGCATCCTTTGGGTTTGGCCAGTCAACAAATTACAAATCCACCTAACGGTTACATTGTCTACTCCACATTTTACTAGCTTGTTTGCAAGAATCTCATGGAGGACCTTGTCAAAGGCCTTCCTGAAATCAAGTTAATCAAGTTAATTGAGTGCAAATTACCTTTGTATTTTGAACTTTGTTTGCACCTATGGAAGTAAATTGGGGACAAAGGAGGGGGTGGGAAGGGAAGAAAAAAACAGGACATTTTAAAAGCAGGTGAAAAGTAGAATGATAGAGAATTAATTGGGACTGTTGCTGACAAATTGGCACAGTTGAGGGTTATGTTGCTTTCTTGCCATTTGTTGGAAGAGGGCTAAAAATAGTGCTTGTATATACCACACCAATTTCCATTCACTCAATATTTTGAGCTGATGGTTTAGATTTCTAAATAGTGGAGAGAGAAAAAAAAAATCTCCGCAATACAAACATCCACCCTTTACATGTGAGAGCAAGTACAATGGCAATGGAGATGAAACTAGCTTACACATGGCCATTTCTGTCCACTATATGCAGAAGTTTCAAGGTCTCAATTTTTTAATTTTTTTAAAAAAAATAAATTTATTGTTTGTAAAAGGTAAAACACAATTACATCACCATTCTGCTTTTAAAAACACAAGTTAAAATACATATGTACAAAAATGAGGTCTCATTCAAAACTCCAGACCAAAATCTCCTGTGATGCTGTTGAACACCACTTAGAACTTTCCCCACTGCTGAAAATATTTGTTCTTGTGTGGGAATGAAATAAAACATATGCCCAGTCCAGAGTTAGTGCAGACCATACCTTTTGGTAGAAACTGGCTGTGCTGTTTGCCTGTGCCCCTTTAAAATGCTGAAGAGGCAGTGTAAGTGAGGCAAGGCTCAGTGGGAGGAGAAAGGAGAGGCCCCGGGGTTTGTTTGTTTGTTTAATTTTTTAAATATTTCTAACATATTTTTTTAAAAAAAATATTTTTTATTCTTTTAAAATTTTATTTAAAATATCACATCTTACCCAATTCTATCTTGAATCGCATGAAACTATTCATGTTAGGCTGTACATATGATATGGTAATATAAATATGCCTATGATATTATAATATAATTTTAATTTTGCTAGTTGTTTATGTTACGACCATTACCATTACTTTCAGTGATACATGGAATTATGATTTATGAGTAACATTAGTGCAAAAAGGATTCTAAGCATTCTGTATGGTGTGGGAAGGAGGAAGTCAATGTGTGTGGGGAGATACCACACCAGATGACAGCAATCCTCATGATGCCACTGTGACTACCTTTCCTTTCCAAATGCTTGTGTTTGCATTTGAATGGAAGCAATTTTGATTTATTAATTCATATTCCCTTTCTTGAAACCTAATAAAACTCTTGCTAATTTTGAAAGCTGAGATTACTGAATCACAAGAAGATGTAAAATGGAAAAATCCTAGCTAGTACATGACGCATACTGATTGCAACACAACAGAAATGAAATATAGACAAAGCTTAAATATAACAGGGAAGTTACTCTCTGTGTCAATGTTACCAGAGCCTACAACTATCTTGGATGTGAGCAGCAGTTTGGGATTCATTAAAAATATATAGCAACAGGGTGTTTAAAAGTTGCTTAGTTCCTGAAGTTCTTTTAATGCCCATCTTCTCTGACAGGAAACAGAAAAGTAATTGAAAGGTGCTACCAACATCTAACACACAGCTATGACCAGTGAGTGGTAGGCCTTGTGTCTACACTGAGAGCTGTGGCTTCTGCTAGAAGTCCACTGGCTTTCACAAGAAGTTGGGGGGGGGGGTTCCATTCATGTAACAACTTTTTGCACTCTGAATGGCCAATGGTTATCTTTTGTTCTCTTCTCTAATTAGGTTCATTCACAACTTGAACATTCCCTGAGTGTTCTACATGACAACACATTAAAAGCATCAACAAAAAAGAAAAAAGTGAGACAGATGAATGAAATTTAAAAATAGGTCTGTATGGCCCATAAGAGAGCCAGCATAGCATAGTGGTTTGAATGTTGGACTATGACGCTGGAGACTGGGATTTGATTCCCAACTTGATCATGAAACACTGTGGGACCTTGAGCAAGTCACATACTGTTAATCTCAGGGGAAGGCAATGGCAAACCCCCTCTGAACAAATCTTGCCAAGTAAACCCCATGATAGGTTCCCCTGAGTGTTACCATAAGTTGGATATGACTTGAAAGCACTCAACAACAACAATGGCTCATAAGCCATTATAGTGGTTCAATGAGACATCAGGCATACTATTTAGAAATAGTGAACTCATTCCTTGAGCATGGAATGTAACCAAAACATGGTAACTACAAATAAGAGGATTAGCAAAGTTGGGGGAACCCCAAGGCTTCCACTTATAAAAAACACACAGCAGAAATAGCCTAGTAATATTCATTGCTGAGAGAAGTGGGGGCAGATAGAAGGGAAAATGTAATGGACTGTTCTGAAAGGCAGTTTGGTTAGCAGGCTGGGACTATGAACAAGAGCATTTTATACCTCAACAATTTGTTGCAGATCCATTAGCCTATTTCTGAAAATGGTAGATGTAAAAAGATTTTTTAAATGTGATAAAGGATAGGTAGAAAATAATAATATTCAAAATCTAAATGTTTTAAATGATTTTTAGTATTCAGACATACAAGCTGTGCTAGTCTGGAATATCAGTATGCAAAGGTATCTTGCAGCATCTTTGAGACTGTGTACAGGATGTTGTACTATAAGCTTTTGTAGGTCTATTTCCTCAGATGTAGGAAAGTAGTCTTTCAAAGCTTATGCTACAACTTCTTGAACACAGTCTCAAAGGTTCTACAAGATCCCTTTATATATTGTTAATAATATTGTTAATAGTTTAATTACATTTTACTGTTGCTTTTTCTATGTTTTAAATACATTGTTTTTAATTGGTAAATCTTGTATGCTGATTTTGGGAGAAAGATGTTGCATGCCTTCAAGTCATTTCCAATTTATGGTGACCCTAAGGCCAACCTATCACTGGGCTTTCTGGAGCTGAGAGTGTATGACTCACCAGAGGTCACTCGATGGTTTCCATGATTGAATGAGAATTCAAACCCTGATCTCCAGAGTTGTAGTTCAATGCTTCAACCACTACTGTCTCTCTTGGTTAAAAGGCAGGTTATAATGATGACAAAGATGATAGGTGATGATGAATGATAATGCTTTACTATAACTTTTGAATATCTGTAAAAAATAATTCTTTGTAAATGCAAAAATTAAAAATGTCTTAAATCCATAGAACTGAATTAGTTATATGATATACCCTGTCACCATGCATAACATTGCATTTGTTAATAGGGTAATCCAGGAAACATTCTTCAGTACCTAAAGTATTTCTTCTGTATAACTGGACTTCGTTTAATGTAGTACTCCAAGGGGATTGGAGCACAGAGGGTTAATTAAGATGTGTGCTTATTTCTAATTGCCTTTGTATCTTATCTTGGTTTTTGCTGGGAAGTTTTCCCAATAGGTTAGTATTTTTTTTTTTAAGAGCACCTGTTAATGTAAGATTAGTAGAGATAAGACCAAAAGCAAATGTTAACGGGGGGAAAAAACCTAGATTTGGCAGCTGTGTTATTTCATCAAGCAATTGTTCTTCCAAAACAATTCTAAAACAGAAGAGGAAACTATATTTCACAGACTGTCCCTGGGAACAAAGTACATGCCATGAATACAGTTTCTAAAAAGTCCCTGGAGGATATGCTTATACAGTCATCCCCTGGCATTCGAGGGGGATCCATTCCAGACACACACACCCCGCATGAATGGGAAATAACGTGAATATTAGAAACCCATTGAATATAATGGTGGTGCCCATCCACACCCACCATTTTATCCCTCATGGCCTCCCATCCGCAAAAGACCGAAGGATGCAAATGGGAAGTTCATGAACCACAAAGTACGTCTATATATATATATATATATATATATATATATATATATCAGATGGAAATTCTGCATTGAGCAGCATTACACATAAATTAAGTGTACTGGAACATATTCTGCTACAAGATGGTTTTACAAGCCTCCCTCTTTTAATTAGTAGACACATTAATGGAGATATTTAAAAACTGCTTGACTTTGATGTCAGTAATAGGACTAAGCTTTCAAGTCCACCTACACCCCTTCCCAAAGGGCCAAATGGAAAACTGTAATTTCAGAAGCCACTTTAAATCTTATTTCACATTGTCTTAAAATATGACAAAGTGGCAGATCCGCAGGTGCTGCTTTATGAAAATTCCTTTGTGTCTGAGTGTCATTAATTTTTGGATTAAAGTGCTATGACACCTTCAAACCTAAAAGATGTGTCATGGATGGCTTGGTGAATATTTAAGCATTACATCCTTATGTAAAGAGAAAGACCCTCCCCTGACGAGTCAGGAGGGGTTCTCTATTGTGCCGGCCAGTTTAAAGGATGCCGGACGCACTGATTGGCTGGGCGGGGGGAAGTCCCACCCTTCCTCTGCCACCCAGCCAATTGGGAAAGGGATCTTCTAGGATCCCTAATTGCTGGTGGTCTCGCATATTGCGAGATCACCAGTGAGATTTGGGGGCTATAAAGCCCCCTGGCAGCCACGTGGTGGCAGCCATTTTAGTCCAGCAGACAATTATGGTGAAGGACGGGGTTGTGTTCAGTCTCCCTAAGGAATTCCAGGCTCACAAGCGTCCTAAGCTTGAAAGGAACTTTGTGAACTGGATGATGGGATTTACCATATATAGAGGTGTCATTGAGCAAAAGGATCCGTCTAGGTCTCCTGAATTGTCTAAGTACCAAGAGATCATGATCAAAGCGTACAAGAATTGTCATTTCAATTTGAGGGGCTCTGTGTGGCCCCAGTACAATGAACAATTCAGGATGAGAGCTGCTTTGGATCCTTCATTGTCTTGGCAGCACGTCCAATCTGAACTGTGGGCACATGTTATATTAGGGGCCTCCCTTTCAAGCAGGTATGACAATGGCTTTGTGCCCATGGTCACGCAGCCGAAAGGGCAGTATGCGAGGCCTAGCATGGGAGAGAAAAAGGTTACAGGTTTATGCTGGGACTTCAATTCTGGCAAGTGCTCTAGGCAGCCCTGTAGGTTCGAGCATAAATGTAACATCTGTAATCACCCAGGCACTTCCTGTTTTAGGGGAAGGAAGGCCGGAGCTAGAGTCTCCTTGCAACCTTCCACAGTGGGAGGGAAAAGCACCAACACCAATTAAACTTGATGTTTTGGCTGCTTGGTTGCAGATTTACCTGGATAGGGTTTCCGCTCAGTATTTGTTAGATGGGTTTTCAAATGGTTTCCATATTCCTTATACAGGTTTGAGGGTTCATCGATTCGCGCCTAATGCGCATTCGGTGAGAGAGTCTCCAGAGTTAGTCAGGGAGAAGCTGGCTAATGAGTTGGCTGCCAGTAGGATATCTGGGCCCCATCAACATCTGCCAATGCCGACACTAAGGTTGTCACCTCTGGGCGTCATACCCAAGAAGGCACCTGGTGAGTTTTGTCTAATTCACAATTTGTCATACCCAAAAGGGGAATCAGTTAATGACACCGTTGATCCAGCTTTGGCATCGGTGAAATACGCATCATTCGATGCAGCAGTGCAGGTGGTAAGGGCTATGCCAATGGGTGTTCTATCTCGTGCTCCACATTTGAAAAATTTAGTACATTTTTGCACTGGTGTGCCGTCAAGAGGTCAGGTAATCACTCTATTACTCATTATTTGGACGACTTCTTGTTCTCTGGAACCCCCGGTACTACAAGGTACTACAAGGTGTGTCGATACCTTGTCGGCATTTCAGGTGTTGATGGCTGAGATGGGAGTTCCTTTGGCTGAGGAAAAGACAGAGGGTCTTTTTAGGCATTGAATTAGACACAGTTGAGGGACTTTCCAGTCTACCAGTAGAAAAACTCGAAGCGATGAGACATCAGGTAAGGCTAATGAGCAGTAGGACCAAAGCCATGCTTCGAGAATTTCAATCCCTGACAGGGTTGTTAAATTTCACTTGTAAAGTTATTGTTCCTGGACAGGCTTTTTGTGCTTGCTTGTACAATGCTACTAAAGGGGTTTCCACTCCACATCACCATATCAGTATTACTAGCGGGATAAGAGCTGATTTGAAGGTTTGGGAGGCATTTTGGATCAATTTAATGGAGTCTCTTTTGGAGGTCTGAAATGCTTTTAAAGGCGGACCTCCAAGTGCACTCCGATGCCTCGGGCGCACACAGTTTTGGCCTATATTGGAAAGGTCAGTGGGCGGCAGAGAGATGGCCACAAGCTTGGGTGGATAGGGGTCGGACCTGTGATCTCACTTTTCTCGAACTCTTTTCTATTGTGGTTGCAGTTCATTTGTGGCCAGTTCAATTTGAGAATAAAACTGTTTAGTTTTGGTGTGACCACCAAGCAGTGGTTTATGTGGTGAACTCTCAAACCTCCAAATCCTTGAGGGTGATGGCATTGGTTAGATCAATGGTTACTCAATGATTTTGTTTTTGTTTTTGTTTTTTTTGTCTTTATTGAGAATATTAAAAGGATGAAGAAAAAGAAAAAGAAAAAACATATACATAAAAAACAAACACTAAAAGACATGACATACAAATATATATATATATATATATATATATATATATATATACACACACAACTCCTAAACTAAACACAAACTTAAAACACTTCCTAAGTAGAACCTAAGGATTACATCATTTTCTGTCAAGATAACCTTTTATTCATTATTTTGATACTTATTACATCCCGAACTTTGATAACAAGTAAGGAATTAATCAGCCGTACCCGGCTGAGTGCGAAAGAAATATGCCTAAAAAAAAATAAGAAGAGGAAATTATCAGAATAACAAAATATCATCATTAATTCACTTTCACATGGAGTTACATATCTGATCACTCTGCTTTATATAAACCTTCATATCTAGCCACCCCGATTTCAATTTATATCATTTATCAACATTTACAACATTAGTAAATCTAAAGCACCAGTATTATTTCCAAAATCTATACCCACATCTATTTCTATCTCTTTCTAAATTTCAGTTTTTATCTAGATTAGTCGCACAACATGATCATAATAATCATATATTATGGTCTGGCTCCATTATATCACCCTATATCCTTTCCGTCTTATATTACTTTATTATTACTTTCCATATTATACTACTTATATCTCCATTTATTTTAATCATCAAAAATAAAAGAACGAATTTTATCTTTTGTTTCATCAATTTTTATATACTCATACCATGGTTTCCAGATATTATGAAAAACTGCCAGTGAATCATTTCACACCAAATATGTTAATTTTTCCAATTCATATATCTCGTATAATTTTATCCTCCAGTATTCCAGGTGAAGCCTGACCAAAGCAGAATAGAGTGGCACTATTACTTCTCTTGATCTAGACACTATACTTCTACTGATGCAGCCTAAAATTGCATTGGCCTTTTTAGCTGCTGCATTGCACAGTTGACTCATGTTCAACTTATGGTTCACCTGGATTCCTAGACCCCTTTCACACGTAGTCTCATTCAGCCAGGTGTCCCCCATCGTATATTTGTGCTTTTCGTTTTTCCACCCTAAGTGCAGTACCTTACATTTCTCCATGTTGAATTTCATTTTGTTAGCTTTGGCCCAGCTTTCTAATCTGTTCAAGTCATTTTGAATTTTGATCCTGTCCTCTGGGGTATTAGCTACTCCTCCTAATTTGGTGTCATCTGCAAATTTGATAACTATGCCCCCAATACCGTCATCTAAGTCATTAATAAAGATATTGAATAGCACTGGGCCCAGGACGGAGCACTGTGACACCCCACTGGTCACTTCTTTCCAGGTTGAAAAGGAGCCATTGTTGAGCACCCTTTGGGTTCAGCCAGTCAACCAATTACAAATCCATGTAACAGTTACTTTGTCTAGCCCACGTTTTACCAGCTTGTTTGCAAGAATGTCATGGGGAACCTTGTCAAAGGCCTTCCTAAAATCAAGATATACTATATCCACAGCATTCCCTTCATCTACCGAGCTGGTAATTTTATCAAAAAAAGAGATCAGATTTGTCTGGCATGACCTGTTTCTCTGAAACCCATGTTTACTTTTTGTGATTATGAAATTACCTTCCAGATGTTCACAGACTCTCTGTTTAATGATCTGCTCCAGAATCTTTCCTGGTATTGATGTCACACTAACTGGACGATAATTGTTGGGATCCTCTTTTTCCCCCCTTTTGTAGATGGGGACAACATTTGCCCTCCTCCAGTCCGCTGGGACTTCTCCTGTTTTCCAGGAGTTCTCAAAGATTATTGCCAATGGTTCCGATATATGTCTGCCAGTTCTTTTAATACCCTTGGATGTATCGCGAGATCACCAGCAAGATTTTGAGATCACCAGCAAGATAAAGCCCCCAGGCCATGTGGTGGCAGCCATTTTAGTCCAGCAGACAAGCGACCCAAACCACCTGCCCTTTACTAATAGTTGCTTCAGTAATTATTCTCAGGCTGCCACTGGTCGCCTTATGGGGCCAGGAGGGAATTTTCCCAGAGTTATTGTGACCTGGGTTTTTCGCCCTCCCTGAGAATAACACAGGGTCTGCTTGCAATTTATAGCTTGTATGTTATAGCTATATGCAATTGTTATTCAATCATGATCATTTGTATTGGGGTCAAATTAAGTTATTTTGTCACAAATGGGTGTCAGGGTCCTGGTTAAGATATGTTTAAGCAAGAGTGTTATAACCTTCTGGCGGGCAGGGACCCCCCCCCCAGGATAATTCAGTTAATTGGAATTACGAAGTTGGTTCATGTTGATTTGGACAAAGAGTATACGTCAATGGGTTAACAAATTTTGCTATGTCGTCACCAAACTAGTTGATGACATCATAGACAAGTTACATCATGAGTTAAGTTATGACATCATTTCCGGTCGGGGGGAGATGATTTATTTGGCTGAGTGCTTAATTGGAACTTGATGTTCTTGACACATGTTGTAAAGGGTTTGGTTTTCCCGGTCAGCAAGTTTTTTATGTATAGGGACACATGTGTCAAGAACAATATAAATTGTGGTTAAATTGAATTGTTAAGGAATTTGTTTATGACCCTGTACAAAATAAATAATGTTATGGCCAAGTTTTTTCAACCATAATGATGAGTACGGTATCCTTTTGTGCCGGTGCAATGCATATAATAATACAGTTACACAGAGTAATAGAGTACATCTGTATCTCTTGACATTGCATTTGTTTTCTCTTGGGGACAAAATCTCAGATTCAGATTGTACATAGGTTATTCTCTGAGAAGCTGGTGGCTGAATGATGTTTGGTTCCCCCACTTTCATCTGTATTTTCAAATATGTGTATATTTCAGCACTCTTTGAAAACAGTACAAACAGTTGCATACTCAAACACTGCTGAAATATACACATATTTGAAAATACAGATGAAAGTGGGGAAACTAAGCATGATCTTGCCTCCAGTCTCCCAGAGAATAATCTACACACAATCTGAATCTGAGATTTAGTCCCTAAGGGAAAACAAATGCAATGTCAAGAGATACAGATGTACTCTATTACTTTGTGTAGCTGCATTATTATATGCATTCTCTTTACTTTATGGCCTTGAGAATAAACTGGAATTCAAGGTTACACAAACAGGTATGTGTGGTCCTGTCAGCTATTTCTTACTCTGGTACAACCATGAAGGACAGATTGGAAGCTTTCTTCTCTCTCTTTTTTTTTACCTTAGTTAATCATAATTTAAAATTGCATCTGAACCCTAAACAGTGGCTAAGCTTAGTATTTAGTACTTAGCACTGAAATTTAGGCTGCATCCACAGAGCCATAGAATCAAAGAGATGGGAGGTAACCTGAAGGCCATCTAGTGTCATTGAAGATACCTTCAACTAAAGCATCTCTCACATATGACAATCAGACTGTGTTTTAAAATATCCAACAAAGCAGAGGCCATTACTTTTTGAAACAGTTTGTTCTACTGTTGAACAGCTTGTACTTGTTGTAAATATGGCATACTTTGTAACTGGTCTAGGTCAGTAAGCCATAGTTACTACTACCAGTGCCTTGTGGTTCAAGGATTATGAGCACCTTAAAGTTTGGACTGAGGTTTATCCCAAGGAGCACAGGCTGCCTTATTAAGGCAAACCATCATTTATCTGAGTTAGGACATAATACTAGTAACTGAAATCTGTTTAAAAATGGAAGAAAAGCCATAATTTAACATTAAATTTAAAAAAGGTATATATATTGTATGTGAAACAAATCAATATGGATTACATCAAAGGCAGAGTGATTGTTTAAGATTTCAAGATTTCTTTCTTTCTGTAGGCAAATGACACATTTATTAATATTGTAAGCTGTCCTGATTATTATTATTATTATTATTATTATTATTATTATTATTCAATAACTGGAACAAGTTTTAGCAAGGATTCTAAATGCACTCAATGTCTCTCTTTTTTTAAAAAAAACTGTTTTAAGATTTATTGTGATTACTTTCTTTTGTACTTCACATTAATTGTACTTCCTTCCTCTCTCTTTCTTTCTGTAGGCAAATGACACATTTATTTGGTCTTCTTAGTACATTAGTATTGTTTGCTACCATTATGCACTCATTTTGTAGATCCAGTAAGCTGATAGAACCACGGATAGAGGTTCTTCTAGGAAATAGTCATATTAAGAATAAAGCACATTGATGGAGGTGAGGATAGATTTCACCTCAAAAAAGCAAGCTCTCACTGTATGCAAAAGAGAAAAGGCAAAATTCTTTGAGTCAGGGCACTCAAATAGAAGCTATTGATATTTTAGCTGATTTGCATTTACAAGTTTTGTGGAATATTAAAGGCTAGAAATTTGATTTTTTAAAAACCATTCCTAGGCAAGGACCCAAATTATTGAGATGCATTAATGGACTGGGAACACAGTAGCTATGTATATAACCTATATTAACCATAGGAAAAAGAATCAAGTATTATTCTTACTGCCCTTGCCTAAACTTGTCTTTGTTCAGGTTCTATTTGTGGTTCTATTAGGTTACTGCCTTTTAAAATACATTAGTGATGGATTCAAAATGTATTAAATTTTGACTGTCCAGTTTGTGGGTAATTCATGCAAGTACTGATTAGTTATTAGATGCCAGCTTAAAAAAATTAGATAGTGGACTGGGCAGTCCCTACTGGAAGAATCATAAAGATAGGTGCAGCAAGGGTATAAGAGAACTTAGTCAGAAAACTGGAGTCCAGCATGCCAGTAGACTATGAAAGGGAAGGGACTTGAGAGACTCAGGGATGTCTGAAAGTTGAAACAGACATTACTCTAAAAGCATAAATATCAGCACAATCTTTCCCTAGTTTTGTTGTTGTTAATTGCCTTTGCATCACTCTCGAACCAGGGTGATCCTATAAATGAGACATCTCCAGGCTCCTATCCTCTACTGCTCTGCCCATCTCCTGAAAACTCATATTCATGGTCTCTTTAATAAAGTCCATTCTTTTAGCATGTGGCCTTCCTCTCTTTCAACTTCTCTCTATCTTTCCTAACATTATTGTCTTTTCCAATAATTCATGCTGACTCACGATGTGTCCAAAGTATGACAGTCTTGTTATCTTGGCTTCTAGCGATATTTCTAGTCTGATCTGCTCTAGGACCCATTTATTTGTTCTTTTGGCTGTCCATGGAATCCTCAGCACTATTCTCCAGCATCACATCTCAAATGTGTTGATTTTCCTCCTATCTTCTTTCTTGATTGTCCAGCTCTCACATCCATACATGGTAATAGGAAATACAATGGCTTGTATTGTATTGTATAATTCTGACTTTTGTGCTGAGTTGTATTTCTTTGCATTTTATGATCTTTTCTAGTTCTTTCATAGCCGTCCTTCCCATTCTGAATCTTCCTCTGATCTCCTGGCTGCAGTCCCTGTTGCAATCAATGTTTGATCCCAGATATGAGAACTCTTTTACTATTTCTATTTCCTCATTGTCTAGTTTGAATGTGTGTAAGTTCTCTATGGTCATTATATTTGTTTTCTTTATGTTCAACAGTAAGCCTGCCTTTGCACTTCTTTGATTTTCCTTAGCAGTTGTTCCAGGTCTGTGAAGTTTTCTGCATATCTCAGATTGTTGATATTTCTTCGTCATATTTTCATTCCTCCCTCTTCCATGTCCAAGCCTGCTTTCCTTACAATATGTTCTGCATATAAGTTGAATAAGTAGGGTGATAGTATGCAACCTTGTCTGACTCCTTTGCCAATTGGGAACCATTCTGTTTTTCCGTGTTCTGTCCTGACAGTAGCCTCTTTTTCTGAGTACAGATTCATCATTAGGACTATCAGATGTTATGGCACTCCCATGTCTTTAAGGGCATTCCCTACTTTCCTCTAGAATAAATGTACACTCATTTCTCCCCATTCGCTAGGGTTAGGGGCACAGGATCCTGTGAATGTGGAAAAACCACAAATAACAAAAACACTTCTGTAGGAATCTCTAGGTCCTTCAGTGAAACTCTGTGGCCAACATCTGCCAGACATTGACCATATAATTGCGCTGGAAGA
The DNA here is from genome assembly GCA_026167975.1 of Phrynosoma blainvillii. NCBI lineage: Eukaryota > Metazoa > Chordata > Lepidosauria > Squamata > Phrynosomatidae > Phrynosoma > Phrynosoma blainvillii. Next base: position 234,078,946 of record JANUYF010000003.1, on the reverse strand, counting down.
GCTACAAATGCCTAGTGGAGTGTTTTCTAGGTCCTTCAGGTTGACATTTGGTTAAAGTTGACCATAGAGTTGCACTAGGACCTAGATATTCCTAGAGAGAACATATTAAAAAAAATCCATGAATAATCAATTCCACAAAAGTCAAAGCCACAAGTATGGAGGGACAAATATAGTGGTCTGACATGGACTCAGACCCTAGTAAGTGTGTGTGTGTAGTGGATTAAAGTGGTAGATAGTACAGCTTTAGCTTTTCACCCTGCTATAACTTGAACCTGAACTGGGCCTACTTGCAGTTTCTGAGGAACAATAGTAGTCTTCTGCTTAATTGACAGTAATCCCAGGAGACTTGGCCAGACAATTGCAAGGCTGAGTGCAATGGGAAGGTTTACTGAGACCTTATTTCAGGTACAGACAAATGTTATTAAATTGCAACTCCCATTGTTCCTCACCGCTAACAATGCTGCTGAAGGATAATGAGAACTGCTGTAGAGCAGCATCTGGAGGGCTGCACTTTGCCCATACCTTTGCCTTGGCTCCAACTGTGGAACCAATGTTGTAAAAATCTCTTTCTCTTCTTCCTGTTAGCGGATATTATTGGTAAAACCATGAGAGCTGTGAGCAGTTAGGTTCTTTGCACTCTCTCTGTGTTTCTGTTGACCAGTCGGTGCCAGCATTCCCCTTGCCATGATCTTTAAATAAAGGCTCCTCTATACATAGACCTCTTTGGACCTAATTAGCTGTTCCTGAGGCTTTCTCCAAAAGTCACAACCCTTTGACTCCTAGTTTCCAATGTCTACTTCTTACATCTTACCTTCCATGTCAATGTACAGATTCTCTACCTTCACTATCCCTAAATACAAAATGAGCACGAGACACAAAACACTGTCTTCAGAGGCAGATTTTCATTCTTCTAAACAACAACTGTCAGCATCTCTGCAAGCAACCTTCTGTAAGACAAAAGAAACTTGTCCCGTTGATATGTCCTTACATGTACCAAAATAAATCCATTAAAATGAACAATGAGCTTTTTTGTTGCTTGTTCAGCCACAAAACCATGGATTAAAGCTACAAAGTGGAAAGCACTCTGAGAATCATATCTTAATTTTAGCTTCTGGTTATTTTTCAAGATAAATATTCAGATGTTTCTGCTATAGGTTCAGAGCCATATCCTTTGTTACATAAATCAGATAAATCTGCCTCACTAGTCAACAGGAAAGCAATTATTATTTTCAGACCCTGGCAATGAAAGAAAAATTCTGAAAAATAAAATATCACTCAGAGAAAGCAAGCCACAAATGGATTCCAGTTCAAACTAGGTATATAACAAGTGTTCTGATTTCTTGAATACTGCAGTTTTTAAGATGAAGAGATGGCTCTTATCTCTTGCTGTTTGCCAAAATATGAGTCCCAAAAATATCCAGGACATGAAGATATAATCGTCTGTCTGTGTGTTTAGCCTTAAGTGCACTAGATTTTCAGTTAGGAAAGTCAAGATCCATGTTATATCTTGTGAATCTTCTTACTAATAATTGTCAGCTTTCATTTAACTTTCATTCCTAACTAGATGCCAATTTTGTCTCTAGGGCTTCAGGCCTGCTCATACAATCCCATACAATCTATTCAGTTTTACATGTAAGCAGTCTATTTCTGGAAAGTAATTTGCATACGAAAACTTGTATATTTAGTCAGCATGGGCACTGTTGTAGTGTTTATTATAATATAGGAATTGAATCAATGCACAACCTGATTTCTATCCTTTCCTTCTCAGTATGATAAAGGGTAGACCCATATCCAAGCAACAAACATAGCTCCATTTACAAAAGACAAAGTAATGGCAGCAAACAGCAGTTCATGTGGAAAGAAATGGATTAGATGCATCCACATACAACATCAAAACATGTCACATCCATTTCCACTTAAGTCACAACAGTCCTAAAGCTGGTGGCAGTATGGTAGCATCCTAACTATCTGTATTTATTAATTTTTTAAATCATATATTCCAGTTCCCTTCCTAAATATCTAGGCTATTCTCCACAGATTAATTTGTGATCTAATGTAGAGTGGAACAGTAAGAACAAGGAAAGCAGATAGAATACTTACAGTGACCATTCATTTTAGTCATATAATGGTTCAGAATATATATGAAAATAAGCTTCTGCTGTGTACACATAACTGATCAACATAATATTTATAAATCCGTCTGTCACTTTCTCCCCCTAGGCTGCATCTGTATCTGTAGAATTAATGTAGTTTTACAGTTTTAACTGCCATGGCTCAATGCTATGGAATTTTGGGATTTGTAGTTTTGTGAGATTTTTAGTTTTCTCTGTCAGAGAGCTCTGGTGCAACAACAAATTAAAAATCCCTTGATTCCATAACATTGAGCCATGGCAGTTAATGCTGTAGTAAACTACATTATTTCCGCAGTCCTTATCACTCTTACTTACAATATAGGTCTAAATCTAATTGTGAATCCCAATGACTCATTGAGTCTATTACTGAATGTAGCTCAGTGTATATATAAATTCCATTGTTTCTATAGGTGTTTTCTAGTGGGGACTAATAATTTAATGTATGACATGTTTACTCTTGCTTGAAAATCTGGCCACATCTTTTGTTTTCTTATTTATTATTTTGAACTCATATTTTTAAAAATGTTGGCATTATATTGCTATAGAGCTTTGCAATCACCTGTTGACTGTATATGTCATAATACTATCAGGCATTTTTTAAAAATTTTATTTTGAAACTGCTTGTTTACTTTTCATCTTTAGACCAAGCAAGTTGTGGTTCTTTTTGTAGATATTGTTAAGACAAATAAAAAAAAAAAAAATGGGGAGGGGTGAATCTAAGCAGAAATGCCTTCTAGGAACCCCTATTCACCTGAAAGTAAAGACTCAAGAAGTTGCAATGAATTTAGCTGCAGTCAGTTCCTTATCTGTCAAATCATTTCAGTGTGTGGTGCACCAAGGGATTTTGCTGCAGTGCTGACACTTCCAGTAGTTATTGGCTGAGCATTTCTTGTATCACAAAGGGGAAGCAAAAATTTTCCAGGGAAGAAAGAATGAGACAAACAAGGAGTTGCAAAAAGAGAAAATAAGATCCTAGTAACACAGGGCTTGCTGGTAACATCATATATCAGGGGTTATTTTTCAAGATTCATCTGTTTGATTGTTACACAGTGCTTACCACCAAAGTCCATCAGCTATATTTTTTAAAAGCAAGAAAAAGTTATTTTGGTAAAATACATATATTAGAAAACTGTGGGATTAAACATTAGGTTTTTATACATGGTGCCTTCGTACACACACATTTCTGTATAAGGATGCTAAAGACCAGATTTATTCATTCCACCTACTTTTTGGATCTGAATCTGAGGAATGGTGGTGCTAATTATTCTGACAATTTTGAATAAAATAAGCAAACACACACACAACAGAATAGTGGCAGAGTAGGATAGGGATGGAGATTCTGCAAGAGAAGTTGCAGCTTTTGCAGGTGGGGGTCACTAGGTCCATCCAAATCCCCCTGGATAAGAATTGGAAATGGATGCCTTCCTAAACATCTTGCAGTATTAAATTTATATGAAGATTGTACAATCCACACTAAGTTCTGATTAAAAAAATTAAAACGTGATAGAACAAATTTCCAAATAGCATCAAAATACATTTTGTGCAATGTTAAATATTGCCCACAGCCATCATGGTCTCTAGGCACTTCAAACTACCACAGATGCAGCCAATGTGGACCCATTAAACCCTGACTCCCTGAGACCAAATGGATGTGGGCCAGACAGAAGCTTGTAGCTGATCATTAGACACCTTTTGGAACTGTATCAACCTTTGTAGCTGGAGCCACAGCCCACGTGCAAAATGAGGGCAATCACAATGCCCTGACTCAGAAGCCACATCAGTTCAATACAATTATTTCTGGATAAGCAAATATAGTGAAGCATGAAAGATAATGTTTCAAAGGAGACTTTTTTTAACCAATAACCCTCACATACATTAAACATCCACCTCCCCATGCAACTAATAATATCAAATTGTAAAACAGAAAAAGTTTTCACCCAGCTACATTGTAGGCAGAAGCCATTCTCATCTTCCCCTCCGATTCCAAGTCTGATTCTGTCAGGACCAGGTAAACAGGATTACATAGCATCAGGACTTCTGTTATTCCAACAGCAGGAAGGTTTTCCTGACTTGCTCATCCATAGTCACACCCCAAACCAGATACAAAAATCTGAATGAAACCTCAGTGTTTCCTGTTATTGAGTTTGACCCAGTACTCAAGCCTGGAGCCCTGCTGGCGTGGTTAAATGTCAGTACTGCAGCCACAACATTGTGAGTTTGATCCCACAGGGCTCCAAGGTTGACTCAGCCTTTCATCCTTTTGTAGGTCGGTAAAATGAGTACCCAGCTTGTTTGGGGCAATTGGCTTACAGACTGTAAACCACTGATAAGTGGTATAGAAATGTAAATGCTATTGCTATTAAGCCTTGGGACTTCTGATGTTTGTCTTACTTCTGATGTTTGTCACCTAGGGACTAAATGGCAACAGAAAGTCTAAGCTACAAGTTACAGACAATTTTATTTTTAATTTATTTTAAAATTAATAATCCTGTTGGGATTTATTTGTTTTTTTAAAAAAGGCTCCCCTGAGCTTAAAAGTCCCTGGGATAGATAACACTTCAAAACTGCATTCCCCTGCACCTCTTATGGGTAGAATTGCCATATTGAAAATGGAGATAGTTCCTCTATCTTTAAGTATTGCATAGAAGAGGGAATTTCAGTGTTGATTGTTACCTCGTTGCAAGACAAGCAACACCTGGTGAAATTCCCTTTTTCTGTATAACCATTAAAGGTACTGGAATTCTCTCCACTTTTCAGTCTAACAATTGTACTTAGGTGTATTAACAATCAAGATATTTATAGGGCCTGTGGAAGTTCCTGGGATCCTCAAAAACAGCCTTGGGAGTCCTCAGGCTGGACAAATACCCATTTGTTGCCTGTAAGAAGCCTCATTACTGTTGATTCTACTGAGAGTTTTGTTGCTCTTTAAAGGATTTCAGATTTATGATAGGACAAGCTTTCATGACTAGAGGCTCACTTCATTTGATTAAGTAGGCTCTGGTCTACTACAGCTTATGTCACAGGACATACTATAGTCTTTAAGTTGACAGAGGGTACTTTGTTATGACTATAACAGATTTACCCTGCTAGCCCTCTAAAAATTGTCAGTGCACCATGATAGTATTTATTTATTTATTTTTGAAAAAGGGAAGGAAAAATGTCTAGGCTGGCTTTCATAAGTCACTGAAGAATGCTGAACAAATACAATCACTGTGATCTGTTTGCAATCAGAAATAGAAACAAGAAAAAGTTGCTGTAGAGTAGTTCAAAGACACAAGGAAATCTCAGACTCAGAGGAACATAGTAGCAAGACAGGTTGGCTTAGAAGTCATTCATTACATATAAGCATCAAGTTTTTCATTTTTTATACTAACATTATAAATAATATTTTAAAAATTCTTATCCACCACAAAGAAAATGTTTCTCAATATTCAGAAAATTTTTGAAAAAAGTCAACTGCTGAGAGATTTTTTTTTTGCATTGTGATACTTTTTTTGTGACTTGTTTTTGCGCGAGAGAATTTCTGTGGAAGCCAATTTTATGTGCAAAAAACCCTTTGTGAAATCTTCACAAAAAGCCCAGAAATGCAAGAGGAAGAGGGAACAAAAATTAATGATCTTGTACAGAGAAAGAAATGTGAAGTTTTAGATCCCTTATTTATACCGATCTCTTCTGACTATATATGGTGACATTTCAATTGTTAATCTTGATCCTTTGTTAAATTTATAATCCTTTAGAAAAAACATTACCTTCTTTCCTTCTGTGCTTGTTAAATGCATGCTTTGTTAAAGAATGTAGGATTTAGGCACAGATGGATGTAAAACGTGAGCTCCAAACATATCCATATTGCACCATAATTTCAGTAGCACATTGAAGTTAAGTACATGAAGACAATAATGTTTCACACTTTCTAGAAGAGGTGTAACCACTCTGGTTGCACTGCATAATTCAGAGATATCTTTAAGATACAGTGAGAAGTCAGCTGCCAAACAATCTGGAATTCTGGATATTATCTTTTATCTGGATGTATATTTATCTCTTGGTAACAGCTTAATACTAATAACTTAGGGCCTAAGCAGACTGCCAGAAATAGTGCACATTAAATTGAGGCACTGCCCTGGCTCAGTGCTAGGGAATCATGGGAACTGTAATTTATTGTGGCACCAGAGCTCTCTGACAGAGAAGGCTCAATGTCCCAGAAAAAAATACAATTCCCATGATTCCCTAGCACTGAGCCAGGGCAGTGCCTCAATTTAATGTGCACTATTTCTGGCAGTCTGCTTAGGCCTTCAGTTGCTTAGGAGACCTTTCCCATCTGAAAGCCTTTATCTGTAGGATATTCATTTCTTGGTGTCACCATTATCAGAAACTAGATGACCAGAAATCAAACATTTTCAGTGATAGACCCTTTCATTGGAGCACAGAATTCAGAAGATCTACCTAAAATACAGAGATGAAACCACTCACGGGCCCTCTCATTCAGTCAATGTATTAGTGGATACTGGGTGTATGGGTTTGTGGTATATGTGCACATGTATGATTAACATCTGTTGTAAGCCAACTTGAGGATCATTATTTTGAAAAGCAAGATATAATTTTTTCTAATTAACACAAACAATACACACTTTTGATTTAATTGGCTGGATTAGTACAACAGGAATGGTACAAAAAACATATCAAACTCCATCTTTGTGACTGGTCTCCATTGTTCTGACTGTAGCCCTTCTGTTCCCCCTTATATACATGTCTCTTCAGTTTGAAAGCTCTCTTCAAGAAATAATGTCATTTTAAAACACAGTAAAATTTTATATGAGACAAATTGGCTCAAATCAGTGGACCTACATGGATTTGATGTGATCAATATATGATTCAAACATCTGTCTTTTTCAGAGTTTCATAGTGGGGTTGCAGACTGCCAGAAATAGTGCAAATTGAGTCCACTTTTAGGGTTAGGGTTAGGGAATCATGGGAACTGTATTTTATTGTGGCACTAGAGCTCTCTGACAGAGAAGGCTTAATGTCTCAGAAAGAAAACAATTCCCATGATTCCCTAGCACTAACCCTAACCCTAAAAGTGGACTCAATTTGCACTATTTCTGGCAGTCTGCAACCCCCCATAATGTTACATTTTTGAGCTGCCAAATATTTGGAAAAGTCTGATGGATACTCCAGACAGAAATATCCTATTCACTTAATATCCAAATTAATTACAAATTATAATTAATCTCTCTCTCTATTTAAATAGAGAAAGTGGAGGCAGTGGCAAAGCCATTGAAAATTGATACCTTAATGTAGGTTACACAACAATGCAATCTGTAGCACACTCTACAGCAGGGGTAGGCAACCTTTCCCCTTTAAGGGCCGAGGGACTTCAGCTCCCAGAAGCCTCAGCCATGTTGGCCAATAGTCCCATGTTGGCCAATAGCTCCTGGGATTCTGGGAGCTGAAGTCCCTCGGCCCTTAAAGGGGAAAGGTTGCCTACCCCTGCTCTACAGCATGGTCTCTGTCCCCTCCTCATTGTTTTCTTCTGTTTAAAGATACAGCATGTTCCACACTGGTTCAGTTACTTTTCAAAAGAATGAATAAAAATAATGATATGCTAAAGACATTTACTACCCTGACTCTGACTCAGTTTCCTGGGTTATACTGCTGAACCCAAAAGAACAATGACTCCAAAAAGCTCTATTTAGCAATCAATCAAACTACAATCAGGAAACTCTAGGATAGGTCTAGACTGACCTAAATCAAAGTGATTAAATAGATAGTGAAATCACTGCAACTTGAGTTAGTCATAACTAACATTTTTCCCATTGATATTAATGTTTCTGTTCCACATGTGACTAATCTAACCCTCTAAATGTAAATGCGTATACATGTCTTCAAATACTAGTATTTTATTTTTTTCAGTTAATGGATTTTTAATGTTAAAAGCTGGCCTAAAAAGCTCAATATGATATTTTCCAGTTGATATAGGCTCCTTCACCTAACAAGAGCAGAAGCAAAATTTTTTAAAACCCCCACTAACTTTTCTATTGAAAGCCAAGTTTCAAAGCTTCTGGTGGTTTCAGAATCATTTACTTTGCTTTGATCCTCTTTTTGTACATTTTAAAAAGATGTTACTCTTATCTCCTAAAAGCAAATGTATGAATACATTTGTTAGAAGTTCATTATTGATGCAACCTATCTAAAAAATAATAAATAGCCATGTACATTTTACTTCTTGACAGACAAATTAAAGCTTGAGATTTTTAGAGTTCAAAATTAAGGCTTCACGTGCTTTCCAAAGTTTATATTTTCCTGCTGACCTGAATGAATAATAAAAAGTGCTTAATTATCTTCAACATTTGCATTTATTTTTTCATGAGTTACCAGCACATTAGGGCATTTCTGGCAGCTCATTTTTCTTGTACATTCTCTGAGGTGGGCATTCTAAAATGCACCAACTCATGACAGAATTACCCTGGATGTGTGTGGATGAATGTGGTTTTTATTTTACATTGTTTGATGTTTAACTATAATCAGTTTTACAGATCTTCATGTATAAAAGTAGGGTGAAAATGCTTTAAATAAATAAACAAAGAAGTACATGAATACTCAGAGTAGTCATCCTGTTTCAGACAACCCAGGAGTAATATTGGTCTTGACACAATGCAACATGTCCACCTCAAAAACCCAACATATCTATAGTGGAGATTATACAACAGATGGGAAGCCAACCTGTATTTATGTAGTAAAGTTGGCTCTCCATATCCATGGATAAAGAAAACAAAAATAATGACCTCTCAGGACCTTCACAAGTTCAACATAGACAATGAAGAAATAGAAAGAGTAAAAGAATTCCCATACCTGGGATCAAACATTGATAGAAATGGGAACTGCAGTCAGGAAATCAAAAGAAGATTAAGAATGGGGAGGGTGGCTATGTAAGAATGAGAAAAGATTCTAAAATGCAAAGATATACAACTCAGCACAAAATTCAGAATCATACAAGCGATTGTATTTCCTATTACCATGTATGAGAGCTGGACAGTTAAGAAAGATAATAGGAACAAAATAAATTCATTTGAGATGTGGTGCTGAAGAATAGGGTTGAGGATCTCATGGACAGCCAAAAGGACAAACAGATCAAGCCAGAGCAGATCAAGCCAGAAACTTTCCCTGGAAGCCAAGATGACCAAACGGGGGCTGTCGTACTTTGGATACATCATGAGAAGAGAGGACTCATTGGAAAAGACATAATGCTGGGGAAAGTGGAGGGAAGTAGGAAGAGAGGAAGGCCACATGCTAGATGGATGGATTCTACTAAGGAGGTTACAGGTATGGATTTGCAGGAATCAAGCAGAACAGAGGAGGACAGGGGATCTCATCCATAGGATCGCCATGAGTAGAGATCAACTCGAGGACAGTTAAGAACAACAACATCCATGGATTCTACATTCATGGATTCCATCATCCAAGTCATGAAAATATTCCCTCAATATTCCCTCAAATATTCCCACAAATAAATCCAAAAAGAAAACCTTGATTTTTGACATTTTTAAAAAATAAGGAACAGTATTTAACCACACACTGTATATAATGGAACTTCTGCAGATCATAGAATCATAGAGTTGGAAGAGACCACAAGGATTATCCAGTCCAATCCCCTTCAAATATTGACATCCCTTCAAATATTTAAATAGGGTAATCATATCACCTCTTAACCTTCTCTTCTTGAGGCTAAACATACCCAGCTCCCTAAGTCTCTCCTCATAGGGCATGGTTTTCAGACCTTTCCCCATTTTATTTGCCCTCCTTTGGACACTCTCCAGTTTCTCAACATCCTTTTTGAATTGTGGTGCCCAGAACTAGAAACAGTATTCTTGGTAAGGCTTGACCAAAGCAGAATAGAGCGGCACTATTTACATCTCTCAGTCTAGACACTATACTATATTGATTCAGCCTAAAATTACATTGGGTTTTTAGCTTCCACACTACACTGTTGACTCATGTTCAACTTGTGGTCTACTAGGACTCTTAGATCCCTTTCACACATAGTCTCATCATTTACGTTATCTGTCTATGCATTTTATTTTTCCACCCTTAGTGCAGTACCTTACATTTCTCCCAATTGAAATTCATTTTGTTAGTTTTGGCCCAGCTTTCTAATCTTTTCAGGTCATTTTGAATTTTGATCCTCTCCTCTGGGGTATTAGTTACTCCTCCTAATTTGGTGTCATCTGCAAATTTGATAAGCATGCCCCCTATTCTTTCCTCCAAGTCATTGACAAAGATGTTGAATGGCTCTGGGTCCAGGACAGAACTCTGTGGCACCCCACTGCTCACTTCTCTCCAAGATGAAGAGGAGCCATTGCTGAGCACCCTTTGGGTTCAGATGGTCATGAATTTAAAAGGACATACAATTGAAAAGGGACAACATATACACATATTAAAAACAATCCATATTTAAAATTTCATCATTTAAAATTCACAATTTACTTCCATTGATCTAGACACTATACTTTTATTGATGCAGCCTAGAATTGCATTTGCCTTTTTACATCACACTGTTGAATCATGTTCAACTTGTGGTCTACTAGGACTCCTAGGTCCCTTTCACATGCAGTCTTGTTAAACCAGATGTCCCCCATCCTATACCTATGCATTTCATTTTTTTCTGCCTAAGTGCAGTAATTTACATTTCTCTCTGTTGAAGTTCATTTTGTTAGTTTTGGCCCAGCTTTCTAATCTATTAAGGACATTTTGAATTTTCATTCTGTCTTCTTAGCTATTCCTCCTAACTTGGTGTCATCTGAAAATTTGAGAAGCATGCCCCCTATTCCTTCATCTAAATCGTTGATAAAGAGGTTGAATAGCACTGGGCCCAGGACAGAACCCTGTGGCACCCCACTGGTCACTTCTCTCCAGGATGAAGAGGAGCCATTGCTGAGCACCCTTTAAAAGTCTGGACAGTCAACCAATTACAAATCCATTTAACAGTTGCATTGTCTACCCTACATTTTACTAGCTTGTTTGCAAGAATGTCATGGGGAACCTTGTCAAATGCCTTACTGAAATTAAGATTTTGGTATCAATGGTGGGGACATCCTAGAATAAATCCCAGTGGATACTAATGACCTCTGTACAAATTTAGATGGATGACAGTGTGTCTAATATATGTCAGACTTGATTCTTTGCACTGATTCTGACACAATTTCAAAAATATAGTAAAATAAACACTCCTTACTCTCATGGACTGAACTGTTTTGAATTTTATTGTAGCTGTATTTTAAGAAATAATACTGGAGCAATGGCTGACAGTTTAGGACACTAGTGCCAGAGAAAGGGCATAATCATTGACAGTTTGGGACACCATGACGATCCTATATGCATTAACACTTTCAGAATCAATCATCATAGATAGATATGTGATACTGCTTAATCCTCTCATTTCTGTACAAGAGTTCAGAGGATTAAAACAAGCCTGCAAGACAACAGCATAAATATGTACCTGCAATATGTTTAGGTGATAGCCTTCCTTTCTTTCTTCTTCCCTCATTCCTTCCTTCCTTCCTTTCTATATTCATACCTACCTACTTTAAAAGCATATATTTGCAATATATAAAAGACTTTAATAAGTACTTACGTAGAGTTGAAGAATATTGACAGGGAAGTGTTACCTTTAAGCTACTCACTCCTCAGTAGTCATATAAAGCCAGTGAACTGATGATTTTGAGGCCTTTTTTATGCTGCACCACAACCCAATTCACAAATGTACAATGGACCCTTGTTATCCACTGGGGTTTGATTCCACAACTGTTGGTAGATAACCAAATCTGTGCATGCTCAAGTTCCATTAAATGCAATGACATAGTAAAATAGGGTCCTAATATTAAATGGCAAAATCAAGGTTTGTTTTTTTGGAATATATATATTCAAGCCATGGGTGTTTGAATCCATGGATAAAGAATCAGTGGTTATGGGGCGCTGACTGCACTGGGCCTGGAACAAGACCATTTATCATACAATTGGCATAATTAGTTTATTTCCTGTCCATTTATTGGTCTTCTCAGTACTCACTGACTGTTTTCAATAGCATCAAAAGCCTGTTTGTTCGTTCAGCAATGTTTTCATAATGGAAATACTGTACTAACAAAATTTCCTGCCTTTGCTTTCTGAACAGTATAATTGCTTACTATATTTATTCAAAATTAATTGCAACCATGACTCTTATTGATATCTGTCTAATCTAGGGGCGTTTTTGTTTGTTTGTTTGTTTCTTTTAAAATACTTCTCTCTCTCTCTCTCTCTCTCTCTATATATATATATATATATATATATATGTTTGTGGGTGCATGTGCGTATGCGTGTGTGTGTGTGTGTGTGTATGGTAGGCAACAAAGACATTAGAATATTTCAAGACTTTTCTTCCCTTCGCTCAATCTCAATCAGAGTGGAGAATACAGTCAAGAAATCAGAAGAATTGGACTTGGAAAGGAGCTATGAAAAAACTAGACAAGATCCTGAAGTGTAAAGATGTATCACTGAATACTAAAGTAAGGATAGTCCATGCAATCATATTTCCTACTACTATGTATGGTTGTGAAATCTGGACAGAAATCATATTTCCTGCTACTATGTATGGTTGTGAAGAAAGCTTATAGGAAGAAAAATCAACTCATTTGAAATGTGGTGTTGTAGAAGAGTTCCATGTTGTAGAAGACTATGGACTGCTAGAAAGATAAATAAATGGGTCCTAGAGCAATTCAGGCCTAATTCCTAGATGCCAAGATGATTAAACAGAGGCTGGTGTTCTTTGATGACACCATTAGAAGACATGACTCACTAGAAAAGATAATAATGCCTGGGAAGGTGGAAGTAAGTAGAAAAAGAGAATAACAGCATTCCAGATGGATGGACTCAATCAGAGGAGCCATGGCCCTGTGTCTGCAAGATCTGAGCAGGTCTGTTGATGATAGGTGATGTAATCCAGGTTGATACATGCAGAAATAATCCAGGTTGACACCGCTTTAACTGCCATGTTTTAATGCTATGGAATTCTGGAAACAGTAGTGTTGTGAGACATTTAGCCTTCTCTGTCAAAGAGTTCTGGTGCCACAACAAACTACAATTCACAGAATTCCACAGCCTTGAGACATGGCAGTTAAAGTAGTGTCAATTTTGATTACTTCTGCCATGCATACACAGCCGCTGAGGTCTATCATTCATAGAGTCACCATAAACTGTAGTTGCTTACCACACACACACAGACAAACACAGAGAGAGAGAACTTGAGTATCACTTATCTGATCTGCTTGAAACCAGAAGTGTTTTGGACTTTTTTCTGGATTTTGGAAAACTTGCATATACATAAGGATATCTGGAAAGATGAGTCCCAAGTCTAAACAAGAAATTTATTTATGTTTCATACACACCTTATACACATAACCAGAAGGTAATTTTATAAACAATATTTTTTGTGCATGAAACAAAGTTTGTGTACACTGAACCATCAGAAAACAAAAGTGTCATTATTTCAGTTACCCATGTGGCTGCAGCTTTGGATTTTGGAGTATTTTAGATTTATGGATAAGGGATTCTCTCTCTCTCTCTTGTGTGTGTGTGTACTAATTACACAAGAATTTCAAAAATCTAGCAAGCCTGCCTATTTGTGAAAACCACTGTCTTGCAAATTACAGGCGTCCTTCTGGATTCGCGCCCTTGAGATTTGCAGTTTCAATTATTTGTGAGGTCAAGGCCTCCCCCCTACATCTTTCTTCCCCGACTGTTCCCAGGGCAGCCCAGAGGTCTCGGGGGGCACTCCTCTAGCCTTTCCCTCCCCAAGACCCCTGGGATGCCCTGGGAGTTATGGGGAGAAAAGGCAAGAGGAGCGCTCCTTTTCCCCACCTCTCCCTCACCTGAAAGGCTTGGAGAAGCCACTCCAAAGCCTCTCAGGGGTGAGTGGGATCAGAGAAAGCAAGCACTCCATTCCCTGAACCCCTCCCACCCCATGCCTCTGCCCCACACTCCTGCACCTTTAGCTGACTTCTGAAGCCAGTTAAGGGCACAGGGAAGGTGTGGGAAGACCAGAGCAGATGCGCACCTCTTCCTTCTCCCCCCCCCCCATCCCATGCCTTTAACTGGCTCCCAGAGCCAGTTAAGGGCACAGGGTGAGTGAGGGAAGAGCCAGGTGAGCTTCCTCTGGCCCCTCCTATGCTTCAGACAGCCAGCCCAGGCATCAGAGGGGAGGTGGGTGGGGCTCACGATTTTCCATATTTGCGGGGGTCTTGTTCCCCTCACTCCCACGAATCTGGAGGGACGCCTGTATTTGTCAAATTTGTATCAATAGAGTTTGTATATACCTAGTGTGGTGTGACTTTATAATGAAATGTATGAGCATTTAGGAACACCCTTTAAAATATTAAGGTGTTATCTTTCTATCTTAGTTATTTGCTTATTTCTGTTGTTCTCTTCAAGCATACATTTAAAAATGAATGAAAGAATCCAATTTAAATGTTTTGGAACATAGAATAGGGAAGTCTTACCATTAATGTGTCTACTGAAGGGAGTATAGTCAACCGTGAAATTCTTTGGACCCATTACACCCTATCTCAGTCTTTTTCAATCTGGTTTCTCCAGACATTTTGGACCACAACTTCCAGAATTACTGGCAACTGGCCATACTGGCAAGCACTGATGGAAACTGAAGAGTGTAAATGTTACTACAAGTTACTACACTTTTGACTATCTTGCCTTTAGTAGACACACTAACAGCATTATGGTTCGACTTTTATAGAATAAACAATATGCATCATTCTAAATGTGGATTATATTTCTAGAAGATACTAATTGCCACCAGAAGGGCTTTTAAGGAACCATATTGCCATGAGAGGAAGATGGAAGAACATACTTGTTCATGAGCTGCTATGACATAGCTCCTAGTGATGGCAGTTTGACACTACTTTAACTGCCATGGCTCAATGCTATGGAACTCTGGGAATTGTAGTTTTGTGATAAATTTAGTCTTCTCTGTTAGCTTTGAAATCCAAGAATTCCTTAGGATTGGACCCATGACATTTAAAGTGGTATAATATTATTAATTAATAATAATAACATTTATTTATACCCCGCCCCTCTGTTAAAAAAATCGGGGCAGCTTACAACAGTTAAAAATACATCACATTACAAGCTAAGACCCCAAAACCCACTCTCCCCATTAAAAAAGTATTAAACTAAACATCAATAAAATCTACATAAATTTTAAAAATCACATAAATTATTTACACCAAGCAGTAACAAGCCAAGAACTCAAAGAGGACGAGAGGCACAGCTCCTGAGGCCAGGATCTAATCAGGTATGAAACTACATTAATTCTTCAGTATGAAGCAGCCTGAATAAAGTATGATGCAAAATAGTTATATTCCCATTCAACCACCACCATAATTTTCTTTCACCTAATCCCTTTCCATGTGCTCTTTATCCTGTAGGATATATATAAGCAATTAATCAAAAAACAGAAAAAATGTGATTACCAATTTTTGTAAGCTGCTCTGGTAGCCTTTTTCATTTAAGAGCTGGATAGAATTCCTTTATATAAATAAATAAATACATAACAGACAACTGGAGGTATTCTGTGAAGCTCTCAGATCTCTTTGAGAGGCACTCCGAAAACTCCAGTATCCTAGGAATTTGCCTTACATGTAATAAGTTCAATATTCCAGTAAGCTACATATTGTCCATGTTGATTGATATTGCTTCTTCAGAGTTTCAGAGACAGAAATCTTTCCTACTCTTCTCATGTGTTTTGCCATTGATTTATGCCAACCCCCCCCCCCCATGACTTTGCATTTTAAAGCTACAAAACAACAAAACCTTTATGGTTTCCCAGTCCCATTCTGTTGCAAGCTTTTGCTCTGTTGCACACGCCAATGTTTTCCCTCTCATAGAAAATCAATGGGTTATGCAGGTCTGTGAATTACAAGCTCTTGTCTTCAAAATATAAAAAACAGATGATATTGTTAATTATTTTTATTCTCCCATCTTTAATTACATCTGTTATCTTTCTCCTTTTATTTCCTGAAAGAGTGTCTGATAAGGCAGGTAGGAAAAGATGAGCTAGGATACAAATATACAAACAAATATTAACAATCCAACCCCCAAGTACATTGCCAAAGTACGATCAAAGTGATATAGGCAAAGGCATTCTAGAAGATTCTCTAAAGTCTACAGTACCACATGTTTACTTTGATTCAAAATGATTTTATTGGAATTTCTCAGGGTTAATGGTTTCCTATTGATTTTACACCAGAATGTATCCCTATCCACCTTGAGCTACATAAAATTCAAAAACTGTGTCTCTCTCTACAGGGCTAATCTCTTCCCTGAGAAGTTCAGAGAAACCATGCTTACAAGGAGTGCTGAAGTAGTTGTCAATCATTAAGAACCAAAAATATCTAGAACAAAATGCCCTTCCATTAATGTCTGAACTTTGTTTTGAAGTTCAAACACTGTTTCTGTGCATGTTCCATTAAAATGAATGTACTCTGTGCAGGTACTTGTTGGATTACGTATTTTGTTTTGGAGTAGCTGTTAAACATTTTTGTAAATTGTTTCATATGACTAAACTTAGTTGTGATGATTGTTAACTAACATAAGTTAAGATAATTCCAGTGTCAAGATCTTACTCTAAAATACTCAATTTGAAACCAAATTTAGTGGTTTAGAATTAGAGATCCTTCTGCACAAAATCTTCCAATATGACTATGCCCTCCACACAAAAGCATTATGAATCGGATGCTGAATTTAAAAACAGGGTAATTCATTAATGCATAAAATTGATTCATTAAGGCTAATGGTTTCCTGGCTGAAAAGGAATGATTAGTGGACACATCTGAAATAGTAAAATATTAGCAGTACTGATAATGGCAGGTTAAATAATTTTCTCTGTTTTAATAAACACAACTCTAATATGTGGTGGCTGAGGGATGCAAGACTCATTTCTTGAACAATCACTGTAGCTTGATGGTAGTACTGAAATTCATCCACTCAATTCCGATACTACATTTGGAGTAGAAATGTGAATTAGGTTGAACTCCGTGAGTTTACAATCAAGAGTTTGTTGTTTCTAAGTTCATTGTTAAGCATGTATCTACTGCAGAGGTGAAAATCATTTTGTAATAATTTAATACGGTATTGTTTACTGAAAATAATTTTGTACTTTGCTATATTGAAACCACAATTGGGTATATGGTGAATGGGTGGGAGGAAAGCAAGTGAATATTATCTTTTAGCACGGCTGTGTTTTCAGCTTGATTGTTTCAGGTACACACTTGTTTTCACGGATAATTACCTCTAGAAATGAAAAGTCATTCCAATATACCCACAAAGAAAGTAGAACCCTTGCAGAACTTGATAAATTAGCCTGCCTCTGAAAGTTGTTCTCTGTGAGGCCATATGACTTGTGTAGATTCATACTCAACCTTGCTTGCTTTACAGCATCCTATGTAAAATAATAATAATTAGGATTAGCTAACTGGAACAAAGATAGAAAGTATACAACATGCGTACCTCTCATCCATTTCAAAAGGTACATAGGATGTTGATGAGTTTATAAGACAATTGTGTAGCACTCCAAATGTTGGACTGCTAGACATAGACAGTGCTGGAAATCTCAGGTCAACAACCCCGAGGAGAGTAGAATTCCTATCCCTGGTTTAGATACTATTAATATGAGAAGATGATGGTTCAGCATCTTCCCCAGTCAGGTGATAATAAACATCTGTAATGTGAAAAACAGGGCATGCTATATTCTTTTTGTGACTGGTTGGATAAGTTTTAAAAAGCAGAGCTTTTACTGTGCACATGCATACACCCTTCTGGATATTATCTGGAGTAACATACACTTGGGGTGAAACACACAATCCAAACAAAGTGGTTTCAACTGCCTTGAAGGTGAGGCATCTAGATGACACATCCTCCAAAGAGGATGGAAATCAAATTGAAGCTGTGCTCCAATGCTAAAAACCAGAGCAAAATGAACCCAGGATATTAGCCTGGAAAATGTGCACCTTCAACTCTGCATATAAACTCCCTGACAGCAGAGTGGTTCTGAAAGAGCAATCCATCCTAACCCTAACCCTAAAGCTGCATATAAACATACTGGTGCAGGCACACATTAAAAAAGGATGGAGCTTCCATACTCAAGCAGTCAAGGTGGTAGTGCAAAAAAGTGAAGGTGTGACACCTCCAATGGATATAAGTACAACATACACAAACCAGACAGTCCAAGGGGGCATGAAGTGATGGGGGCATGTAGGGGGAGCATAATGGTGCTTTGCGAGTGTTTTAGTGGGCACACTGATGCTTCAAGGAGGATTGCAGGTGCAACTCTGTGGCCATTCAAAGGGGTTGCTATCCAATGGGACAGGCAATCACCAGTAGTCTGTTTGTATAATAATGCACATGCATGGTAGGGAGACAACAACAAAAAATTACCCAGCAGTGTGGCTTGACGCTGCACCATGTGGTTGGGCTGTGCACATTTGGGCTCCCTTGGGAGTGGCCAATGCAGACAGTGGGGTTTTGAATAGCTTTCGGAAAAAACAGATTTGAGCAGCTTTTCCCTGACCATCTGTTCCATCTCTTAAAAGATTAATCAAAACTCTGGATTAATTTGGCTCATAACCCTAATACACAGCGATAACATCAGGGTAAAACATGTTGTGGCTTTGATACCCCAAAGATGGCCTTGGAAGGGGCTCAATGACCATGCATTTTGGAATCAGTCCCATGGAGCTGAAAGTCTAGTGCAGTATGAATTCATGAAGAGGAATCCCCTCAACTGCAGAATAAGAAAATGATTTCCCAGGTACTGGCAGCTCTTGCAAAAATATAGCCTCTTGCTGTTGTGTCTTACATAGCTCTGTTAGTTGCCAAAGTATGAGGCATTTTCAGTAATTGTTATGTCCCCCCTGCCATCTCATCCTGTTATATGGCAGACTAGCCAAACAATACTAACCACCACACATGTGCCAGTAATAATCACTTTTCTTGTATCCATATTATAATGAGATGGCACTCACCCCACTATCAAAAGGTTTTAGAATTGATAGGCCTCATGATCAGCCCATACTTAAAAAGAAAGTCCCTCCTTTTACATTCACCCAACCCATATTTCCCGAACAACACTGGTGTTTTGTCACCCAAACTTTCTATATTAGAGTTCTTACACAAATATAAGGATGCAATTCTTTGCTAAATTACTTCTTGACCAAAAAAAGAGTATTTTAAAAGCAATTTTCTTCTTTTTTAAAGAAAAAGTCTTCAAAAACTGTGCAGTTTTCAAACATTTCCAGTTTGGGACATATTCTGAGTAAAATGTGCGTGTGTGTGTGTGTGTGTGTGTGTGTGTGCACGCATGCAGAAAACACCACTTTTGGCACATACACAAATGCTATTTTTTGCACAAAAATACACATGCAAATTTTTCATAGACTAAGTTCTCAACCAGAATATTGTGTCCACAGAAAACAGCATTTTATTTTTTATTTTATTTTTTGCATGGAAAGTAATATTTCTGCACAGACTTATCATTTTTTGTGCAGAAATGTTGGTTCCTGCACAGAAAATGCTGTTTACTAACTATAAAAGCACAGATAATTTTTGTGCAAAATAAATCCCAAACTGTGAAGATTCTTGTCAGCCCAGAATTACCACCATCAGAATTTTCTCACACTTAAGAAACAAATTTTTGACCACTGAATACTTTACATTATTTATTCTTTATATACCTATACAAAAGTTCAACTATATACCAGGGCTTTTGCATCATGCGCAAGGCAGCAAAAATTGTTGCACATAAGAACAGCATTTTGGCCAGCCTAGCAATCAATCAATCAATCAATCAATCAATTCTTTATTACAGCCATTTGGCCATCATAAAATAAAAATGAAATAAATAGAAAACACAACTTAAAAAGAAACTCTAAAAAAATAATATACAATAACTTCTTACAAGAGCATACCAGTAACTGCAAACAGATCGCTCCAGCCTCTCAATTTATACAGTTAGTCTATATAACATAACCATATAGTTATCTGATCACAATTATGTTCAAGTAAAAGTTCCAATGGATTAATTGCAAATATTGTACAATATCATGATTTCAAAGATATATTAAATATGATCTATTATATAAATCAATAATTTTGATCTATTATATAATCAAATCAATAAAATAGATTCCAATCTATCCTAATAGTAAGAAAACCTTAATTAATTAAAATAACACATCACACTCTTTCTCCTCAATTAGGCTAGTTGTGATATGTTGAGTCCAAGCTCAGCAAGAACAACTTAGGTGGAATTTTCTTCAGATGGATTTCAGATTTCTATTTAAGATAGAAATTAGCAATCCATCATTTAGACCAATTACAAAACCAGTCAAGGATAAAATGAAAGATTGCCCTCTATAGAGAATGTATTAGTTTGGCATTACCTTGATTTTCAGACTTAGACTACCTCAGGAAGGCATTTGCTTGCAGAATAACATTAACATTTTAGAATATTAGTCAATGTTATAACTTAGTAATCAGTCAATTCTCTATATTGTATGCTAGATGTTATAAACTACCTTTAGCCCATTATATATTATAAGGGCTATAAAGTAAAAGGTCCGATTATTCCTGACAGCATGGTATAAAGAGGCGACAATATGTATAGTGTAAAAAAAAATTCACAGTAAAAAGAGGCGTAGTTAAATAAAACAGATAGGCACTAAACCAGCCTAAACTACGGCTGTACCCCCTAACATTCCCCTACTTTACTATTCTCTGAACACCCACCTGTAACACTAAGGTGATAGTATTTAGGATATATTAATAAAATTTTTATAATACATAGTAAGAAAAGTAGTAACATGTATAGAATATAACCGTTTCAGCAAAAAAGACACCATTAGATAAAACAAATAGACACTAATCAGGTCTATACTATGGCTGTACCCACTAACACTCTCCGACTTTACAATTCTCATAACTTAGTGGATCTGTCTCAGAAAATTTTTCTGAGAAACCATCGCGGCAGCAGGGAATTTAGCAACATTCATGGTAACCAGTTCCTTACAACCAGAAAGGAGGTAATTTACATATATTTTTTCCTGTCTACCAGGCAAACTTTGAAGAAGTGGAAAAATATATGTAGTACGAATTTCTAAATAAAGGGAGAAACAGAAGAAAACATGTGAAATTGACTCGACTTCCTCTGATCCAAAAGGGCAGAAATGACAATGATAGGGTATATTTTTATATCTTCCCTCAACGACGGCTGATGGAAGAATATTCAGTCTCGCAAGCATAAATGCCCACCTAAATTTAGGGATGTTCAAGTTATCAAAGTACCTTGCATGGAGGGATATTCTGTTTGCTTCCCAAATTATGGGATATAAGGTTAATTGGTTTTGTGGTTTTGTATATCTATATCCTTGATTTGTTGGATAATAGCAGTTTTTGCTTTATTATAACCTAACAGTAACACTTGTGATATTGAAAACCCAATGATGGCAATTTTCACATTTAAAGATTTTTTCCAGATTGATGAAAAAGAATCCATTAAAATTAACGGTACCAAGCCCATTGGGTTGAAAATCATTTTAAGCCATGTGTTAAATTTATGAATCCAGATACAGGCCTCCACTGATAGCAAACCAGTTTCCAGATGAAGAATATCATTTGTTACACAATTAGGAACTCCAAGAATCAATCTCAGGAACTTGGTTTGAATGGCTTCAAACAACGCAAAATTGCTAAATGAATGGACCTCTGAACCTTACAAAAGATGTGCTAGAATTTTGGCTTTTTTTAAAAAAAAGTACAGGTATTTGTCATAAATAGGTGGCAGCAGTAGGGGAACAAAAACCCATGGGACTGCCACACTGGGAAAATAGTTGGGTGAGTGGGACTCACTATCATAAATTGGTGGAAGATATGAACATTCCTTTGAAAATGGGACATCATTGTACTGTACCATGCATTTAATAAAGTATATTTAATTTTTTTATAATCCTCAAAAGGAACAGGATATCTGTTCATTGAGACACCAAAACTCAGTGGGATTCATTGAGACACCCAAATGAAAAAGATTGCCTCTGTTGAAATAAAAGTGGCACTCTTCCCTTGTTTTTCCTATTTTCAGTCAAGTTTGCACACAAAAAAAGCATGGATTTGTGCAATAAACATTCTATTTACATAAACTGTACCCATTTTTGTGAAAAAGCATTTTTTCTAGAAAGAAAGAAAAAATAAGAAAGCATTGAAAAATGTCCAAAGCTCCTATAATCCCATCAGAGAGAAAAACTTTGAAAGTTGTTGCTCTTACCTGAAAGAATATAACAAGTGAAGATACATATCCCCACCTAACATACATAGGAATTCCTATTGGTGGCAGAAAGAAAATTCAATGCACTTTTTAAAATCCTAGAACTGGAATGTAAATACCACACATGATGTCATTACTTTGTGCACCGTCCTTCTACCTCTACTAATAATATGAATAGGAAAAAGGAAAGGATGCTGAGTTCGGTCAATTTCATGTTGTCATGTCAAAATCTACATTTACGTCAAATATATATTCAGTTTATAAATATTGATAATATCTTGTTACAAATTATTGTGACCACACTTGCTTCAACAGTTTTACCTCACTTTGATAATTGAGAATGTGGGGGAGAGAAGTATTAAAAACGGTTATGTTGAAGCCCCATCTTCATTTGCCAGAATACTCCAAGGTACCCCTGGAGTAATCTGACCTTGAATTCCCTTTCCCCACTTTCTTTTGCCACATAGCTTTCAGCTATCACAGAGAATGATGGGTGGCTGTCTTCCCACGCAGCCCTGTTCATTGTCCATCACCATGTTATCAACAGCAGGTAGAGCAACCCATGCCCTCAGAGAGACTTGTGCCAGCAGAGGCAGTACCAAGTGGCTAACAGGGGCAATAGGTAAAGACCACCACTGCTGCAAAGAGAGCTGAAAACCCGCAGCAGAAGCTGAATTATTTCAATGCTGTTAAGGGGGAGAAAGCCCTGAATAGGGAGCAGACATCATGGAGACAGTCTAGACTGAATTCAGGGTTTGGCCTTGCATTATGTAAACAAGACACAACAAGCCAGGGGGTAATTTGGAGTAAATCACCCATGTGGATAAACCCTCAATTTCCAGGTTTTTAACATGCTTTGATATGTAATCATTCAGCCTCAATAGCTTAGAGAGGTATCCTAAATTTGTTCTGATTCACCCCTGTGTATGGATGAGGCAAAATATTTTAGGAGTTGGCCCACTGTAGGGAAATAACCATTTTACATGTTCATAGACTATTTTCATATACTTAAAAAGCAATTAGAAAATGAGACATAACATTTATGAAGTCACATAACATACCTATACTCCAATCCATCTCTTCCACAGCATCCCCATATAAGCCATGTTTGCTCTTTCCTCTGAAAAGCTGGGATGCAAACAGAGCTGTATGCACCTGAGGGTAAGAAAGGAAAAGAAGAAACGGTGCATCATTGTTCCTGAAAGAGAAAGAAAGGCAGGGGGAAGAGTAAATTAGAATTCAAAAATGCATACCATTTTATATATTACCATCCTTGTACATATAAAGCTCTTTCCTTTGAGTTTATATCTTGGTCACAGTCTAGGACAGGGATACAAATATTAGACTGTTTCAGTCTTGCACTCAAAGATGAATTGTTTCCATAGTTTTCTACTGGTTGTTGGAGAAAACAGGTATTTCTGTGTCATTACTGGTCTGTGTTCACACATCCCAAAGTCTTTTAATCTACAAAGAAGTGCATGTGAACTTTTTGCATGAAAATTGTGGACTGTGATCAAACAAACAAACAAAAATTCAGTCAGCTTATGTCTGCAAAATTGATATTTTTATGCAAAAATAGCAATTTTGTAACAAATTATAACTATCTAAAACAGTAATTTCTGCACAAAATACTATTTTTGTGCAAAACCTCACATTTTTCACTGAACAACAATGTTTCCAGATACTCTTACATTTTTTGTGCAAAATTGCTATCAAGATATTTTTTTTCAAATTACATATGTAGGTTGTATGAAAATCATTTTGTGTGTGTGCACATGCACAAAAAGCATTATTTACTAAATCCACATTATTTTTTTAGTGCAAAATTACTGTAACAGAGTTTTGAAGAGTTAAAAAAAATATATAGCGCTCTGGAAACATGTTTATTTGCATTAAAAACCTTTTATCTCGCAAATGGATGTTTTTTGAACCAAAATTATGCTTTCCACACAGAAGAATTTCCTGAATGCAAATACTAGTTCAAGGCTGAATCTGCACTGCAGAAATAATGCAGTTTAGCACTGCTTTAACTGACATAACTCAATGCTATGGAATCCTAGGAATTGTACTTTGTTGTGGCACAAGAGCTCTCTAACAGAGATGGCTTAATGTCTCACAAAACTACAAATCCCAGAATTCCATCACATTGAGCCATGGCACTTTAAGTGCTACAAAACTGGATTATTTCTGCAGTGTGGATGCAGACTTGTTTTACAGATACCATACAGGCAGAAATGTTTTTGTCCTCTCAGTTCTTGTGACTGCTGCTACAAGTTGCAACTGGGAATGGAAATGCTTAACGTCATCTACCATATAATAATGAATCAAAAATAATCATCATTGTCATCATCATCAGCAGCAGCAGCAGCAACAGCTTGGGCTAACAACTGAAGCCTAAATTTTTTTTGGAGAGTAATCCCATTTCCCATATAGGAATACAAAATAACTTAAAGCAGATTGATTTTAAAAAAGTACCAAAGAGGGAACTTACATCTCTTGCAACAGCATCTAATGGGAACCCAGGATTACAGCAATAAATATAGGACAGATACAAGTCACCACTTCTATTACAAATGCCCATTTTCTGGAGATAACAACCCCTGAAGCAATATAAAGGATGCTACTGTAACACTGAGTTCTAATTTCAAGAACAGATATCTAATCAATGGTTGATACAGAAAGGTCTAAAAAATCATCCACTGCTTTGCTTTTTAAGCCCACTAGTCCTGATTGACAGCAGTCTCAGGTAAAGGATCTCACCTATTAATATCTTTAAGATTAGAAAGTCAGTAACAGCTATTTTTCTTACTTTAAATCTCTCTCTCTCTTTCTGGACAGAAGGGGAACCATGACTGACTACTTCTCCTGTGACCTTGAAAATGGGATAGCACATCAGCCTGTGAATGGGAGGCAGATTTGCCAATAACAGTTAAAGTCCTGTTTTATTAACTGGAGCGCTTCAGCAAATAGCTCCGTTGAAAATTTACTGCCATTCCCTTCTACACAATTTACCAAGACAGACCTTCTTTCTCAAAAAATCTACGTTTTATTCATTGGAAGGACAATAAAGCAAACTCTTTGCTTGCATAAAGCAGATAGTCACATCCATTCACATGGCAATGAAACCTTAGAAGCTCAACATGACATTGTTTAACATACACAATAATTCTTCTTGGTTGCTATTAAATATTTCTTTCATCCTTTTAAAAAAACCCACACACCTCAGGAGCCGAAACACTTTCCAATCAGTTATGAGTGTCTTGTTAAACATAGAAGAGAGAGACATAAATAGGTCATAAAAGGAAGCTGAAGACCACACATGAGATGCAAGACATCTCTGAAAAAATAACTTGAAGAGCAGTCCATTGTTTATGGACTTCAAGTAGATTTCTTCAACTATTTAAAATACTTAGGGTACACGTAGAATATATAGCCTAATTCCAATTGCTAGCCTTGATGACAATAGAACAATTGAGTCAACTGCTTCATAGGTAATCCCATTCAAAATCCAATAGGTCTAACTTTAAGTGGGAGTAAAAGTGGGATATGGGGCACAATATGTAAAAGACACTGAATTGTATGAGCATTTTTGTCCTTCCAGAAGTTTTTGAACTGCAATAGTTCAACAGACCTAGGAGATTGTCACATGAGTCCATGTTATCACCACAATCATGTTAATAAAAGAAAATGCATAAATACTGGCTTGGGAGCAGCCTCTACTACAGTTACTACAGCAGTTATTACTAGTCCGAGACTCTCTTTCTCAGCATGCTGCTTAACCCCACCTCTCTTCCCTATTGCTTTGCCAGCATTCATTTTGGTTTTATCTTTTTAATTTTTAATTTTTTCTCTTTTTCTACACAAATTAAGCATTACAGCAATGTGATGGGGGGGGGGATGAAGAAAAGAAATTTAAAAAGAAAAGAAATCATGCTGCTTGGGAATAGCGGGGGGGAGGGGAAGGGGGAAAGGATGAAACTGACACCACATGACTGCCAACACCAGTCTGAAGCCCAGACATCTAATGCTACAGAAGCGATACTGGCAGCCATTGATGGGGAAACCCTGCCAGTAAAAAGGTATGCAATAGTCATGGATGGAATTTCAGCCAGTTACAGCTCAGCTACAGTGTCATCTGATATAATTTGGCCATAGGCACATCTATTCTGCTTTAATCCACATTTTTGGGTTTGTGTGATAATCTCCCTACACAGAATAATCGATGATGAAGAATGCCAGGAAGTGTAGTTCAGCAATATCTGGGAGGCTATAAAGTTCCCCTACAAATCATCTCTCTCTCTTTCTCTCTCTCTCTCTCTCTCTCTCTCTCTCTCTCACACACACACACACAAACAAACAAAATTATACACACAGTGCCAATCCAGGATTTTTTTAGGTGGAGGGTTGGTCTTGCTTGTGATTACTGTTTCCTTTTCTCTAAGTTCAGTAAGCACCACCTACCAAGAAGTAAGGAAGTTACTACACCTTCTCTCTTATACTAGCAATTAGAGTTTTGAAGAGTTACTTCCCCCCACACACACACAACAGTTCCAAGGTTCAGGAAGGGCTGATGCAGTCCAAAACAGATAGTTTCCTAAGCCCTGCTTCCAGTATTTGTTCATTTGACAAAGAAAGGTGAAGGCAAGCCAGGCAGGTGTGGAACAGGAATGGGAATCCTGCAGCCATCCAGATGCAGTTGGACTAAAACTCCCATTATTTCTTACCAACTGGCTATGCAGCCTGTGAATGCTGGGAGTTGTAGTTCAACAACATATGAGGGCTGCATGATTGTCATCCCTGCTATAAAGCCTGGCAGTGACTCCCACCCTTTGGGGACCTGGTCTTCAGCAGTGCCAACCCCAGCATTGGCCCTGTATATGTTAAATTGGATGTATATGTGTGTGCACACACTGCACACATAATTATAAGATTACTTGCATTGTCTTGTTTTATTTAAAAGTTATGCCTTAGGAAAAGGAGTGTTTTATGGCCTCCTCACTAATGAACCAAGTATACTGGATGTTATTTCAATCAAAAAGAATTTGTTGCTGCAAACAGTTGGTACAGGTCATCTTTTATAACTGTAAGCATATCATGTCAAAGTGGCATTTAAAGTATGACTAAATTTAAATAAGTGAAAAATGACTTTTTCAAAGTGTCAAGAACAAATAAAGGCAGGGTGTTACTGTCTTCCTTAAATATAGAGCAAAATGAGAAGAACATGATAATTTTCAAAAGAGTCTCTCTCTCCCTCTCTCTCCTTCTCTCTCTCTCTCTCCCTGTGTGTGTGTGTTATCTGCTCCTATGCAGAATATTTTTCATGGTTACAAGCAGCTACATACATTTGACTTTTCAGAGTCTTAAATCTTCAAATGTACCACATCACAGAGAAATAGATGCTTTGTCTTCCACAAGACTGTAAAAAGTGTTTGTCATCCTCAAGAAGATAATCTTACTTTCATTCATTGCAAATTCAAGCACATACACACCTCTGTGGGGGGAGGGATAGATAATTCTGACTCGTACTGTAGTCTATGTCAGGGGTCGGCAACCTACGGCCCCCGGGCCAGTTCCGGACCAGGACGTTGGATTTGCAGGCCCAGGCGGCCCCCTGCCGCGGCAGCGGCAGCGGCGGCACTTCCGCCACCTGTTTTGGTCGGCGCGCGACCGCGCACGCCGTGGCCGGCATTTTTTCTCCAAAATGGTGGCCGCGACGCGTTTGCGCATGCGCAGGATTTGCGCATGTGCAAACACGTCGTGGCCGGCATTTTGGAGAAAAAAATGCCGGCCACGGCATGCGCAGTTGCGCGCCGACCAAGACCGGCCATTGGTGGAGGCAGCAGCGGTGGAAGCAGTGGAGCCGGCGGCAGAGGCGGAGGTGGAGGCGCCACCGCTGCCGCCTCTGCCTCCGCTGCCGCCTCTGGCTCCGCCGCCGCTGGCTCCTCCTCCTCCTCCTCCACCGCCGCCACCTCTGCCTCCTTCTCCTCCTCCGCGGCCGCCGCTTCCGCTGCCGCCGAGCCCGCTTTCGGCAGAGTGGGACGCGGCCTGCATTTTGGTCTCCAAAATGCAGGCTGCGTCACGTTTGCGCATGCGCAGGATTTGCGCATGCGTAAACGCGACGCGGCCCGCATTTTGGAGACCAAAATGCAGGCCGCGTCCCGCTCTGCCGAAAGCAGGCTCAGCAGCGGAAGCGGCGGCAGCGGAAGCGGTGGTCGCGGAGGAGGAGGAGGAGGCAGAGGTGGAGGCAGCAGAGGAGGAGGATGAGGAGCCAGCGGCGGAGGAGGAGGAGGAGCCAGCGGCAGCAGAGGAGGAGGAGGCGGTGGCGGCGGAGGAAGAGGAGCCAGAGGCGGCGGCAGCAGGGGTCCGCCTGGCTCGGTAAGGGGATTCGTGGGGAGCGCACGTGCATGTCAGCAGAGGGGGCGCGTGCGCACGCAAGCACGTGCACGCCGCCATTCCCCCCCCCCCCCGCCTTGGCCCAGCCGAGACCTGGGCCAGTGGAGACCGGCCCAGGTCTCAAAAAGGTTGCCGGTCCCTGGTCTATGTGCTGCACACTACTGCCACCTTTCTCCTTTAACACTTTAATTCTAGCTGGCAGTCCTGTGGGAACTTGTTATCCCCACCCTTTCCACCTAATGAAGTGTAAGGGACCAACACTTTCTTTTGTATGATGTCTGCCTCCAAATCCTCCAAATATTAGTAGCATGTTTTATGACTAAAACATAGGCCAAGTGATGTTGGAACAAGAACAAAAGTTTATTTTAAATCAGCATGTAATAAATGTAACTTGCTTCAGAACTTGCTACTATAGTCTTTTTTGGTTACAAAATTATAACGTTTGTTTCTAATTCACTCACAGTACCTCAGCAACACTGGCTAACAATATCTATCTGGAGAGAGCACCACAGCAACTCTCTCCTTTAGAGCTCTCTGAGTGTTCAGAGTCTCTCCTTTCTAGACTCTACCTCCCCAAAATACAGTTCCCCCAGGAACTCCCTAAACACAGCTCACTCTTGCTTTCGCTCTCGCGCTCTCTGGCTTAACTTTCTCAACTGTCTCCTCACCTGAACACTAACTCTAACTGTCCACCAACTGTCAGCCTGGGCTTTTTAAATGTTCCCAGCTGGAATCCCATTGGCTGGCTCTCAGCTGCCTCCTGATTGGCCAGCTGGACATTGTATTCACCACAGTCTATGCCTACTAACAAGATAATACAAAAAACAGAGCATCCATACTCCCATCCCCTACTGCTTTAGGGAGAAAAGGAATATACTTGCAGGTTTTGCACCTATTGTGTTCCCTCCTTCACATTCTTGATTCCATGATATAAAGGACAGAAATGAAAAATGGAGAACCATGCCTGCTATACCCAAGTAGCCCTTGTACATGGTTTAGAAACTTGTCAGATTAGGATAGGCAGCAGGAGGGGATCCTTTCCTTTCCCTTCTTTTTTCTTTTTGGGATGGTGGGCAATATATATTAGGTAGCCTAGTTAGTATGCTAATGTCTGAACACCTTTCATGGGGTATTTCTGATCTTCGTTTAATAAAAATAACCCATGGTATATTGTAAGCTCTTTAGAGATTTCAAGCTAGGTTGAAC
This sequence comes from Phrynosoma blainvillii, assembly GCA_026167975.1. Taxonomy (NCBI): domain Eukaryota; kingdom Metazoa; phylum Chordata; class Lepidosauria; order Squamata; family Phrynosomatidae; genus Phrynosoma; species Phrynosoma blainvillii. The sequence goes on along the minus strand of JANUYF010000003.1, from coordinate 234,048,862 downwards.
ATGTACAAAACATTCTGATCCATGTTCTAAAATACTGTGACACAATTGTCAAATAAAAGATACCAGCTAAACTAATGGTATGTAGTACAAAGAAGAAAAGGGACAGAGTTTGAAAACTGTGCGTTCATATTATTGATGAGTTTATATTACTATCATAGTTTTTATTGCTCAGTTGCTGCTACTATGTGGTTTTATACGAATTCTATATAAACTTGCTGTAATTGATTAGTAATTGCCAAACTATGAGCATGCATGCCAGAAAAAAACCCACTGCTGTCTACCAACACACCATTCATTTTTCCTTACACCAACATATCTCCTAAAAATCATCTGTGTTTGATTTCAGAAACTGAACAGGCTCAGGATTGATCTCAACCTAGGGGGGAAGCAGACGGTGCAAAGCGCCGTCTTCAGGGCAAGGAAGGGGAGGGGCAGCCGCACCCTCCGCACAGCCGGTGCGCCGAGGATGCCTATCCGCCGCAGCATCCACACACGCTGCAGCGGAAGAGGCGCCAATGGTGCGCCGGCAGCCTTTTGCGGTGCACCTTCAGCGGCGAAGCTGCGCCGCAGGGCCAAGGAATGTGGACGCCTCAGCCCTGATCCGCAGCTTCCTGGGGTGGCCCCGTGCTGCCCGTCTGCTTCCCCCCCTAGTTGAGAATCCCCTACTTGAAATTCTAGAAAGTCATTGCCAGTCCAAACTGACAATAACTGGTTGGCAAATGGGCTAGATGGACTGCTGACCCCACCCTATTCATCTGGGCAAAGGAAATGAACAAAGTTGGTAAGCAGCTGGTGAAGATTTTATAAATTGTTGGGCAGAAGATTTTGGTGGGAACCAAGAGGATGCCATGGGATCCTAGTACCTCTGGACACCTCTGTATGGGACCTGAGCTTTCAAGTGTGGCTGAAATTATACAGTATGCAAAGGGAACTTGTAGCACCTTTGAAGCTGAGTGAAAAATATTGTAGCATAAGCTTTCATAGGCTTGGTCTACTTCCTCAGATGCATATACCAGACTAACACAGCTATGTCTCTGAAATTATACTGTAAACCCCAGGCATATTAATAGGGACACAAAGATCTTTGGAACTAAGTTTTGCATACCCAAAACAGACATGTGGGATGGGGTCTTTTGAACATCTCCTACTTCCATACATGCCCTCCCCCATGAGACACAAAATGTTATTATGAGGGACACGTGAAAGGAGTTTCTGGTATGCCAAAGAATCTGAAAATTTGTGTTGGGAAGAGGGACTCATGAATAGGCCCATGGATTTACTTCATCATGCCAAAGTAATTCTGTGGATCCTGAAATGCTGTGTCCTCCTCACCCCATATAACAAGAGCTTATATAGTAAGAATGAGGATTTGTAGTTCCCCTGCCAAAGGCTGGTAATGGTTTTGATATTAAAAGATCTCTGTTATCTCTTGCTTTGGTAAAGTGAGGGCCTCAGCAGACGGCTTAAAAAGCCGTCCTCGGGGCAAGGAAATGGAGGGGCAGCTGCACACTCAGCGCCCCTTCCGCCTCCCAAGGACGCTGGCCCTCCGCACGGCCGGCGCTCCGAGGACAGCCTCCTGCCGCAGTGTCCGGACACGCTGCGGTGGAAAAGTCAGCGAAAGTGCGCCGCAAAGTTTTGCGGCGCACTTTCGCTGACTTATGAAAGGAGCACTATTTTAGCGCTCCTTTCAGGGGCGGCGAAGGTGCGCCGCAGGATCGAGCCATGGGGATGCCTCGATCCCGCGGTGCACCTTCCCAGGGTGGCCCCGTGCCGCCAGTCTGCTTAGGCCCTGAATCTGATATAAATTCTCACACAAGATTGACCAAAATGATACAGGATTCTGCAGCTCTGAGTTTGTGCCAGTATACAAGCTCAGAGTCTGTTTATCTAAATTTGCTTTACATTGGCTAAAGAGACTATCTGATCAATAGGATAGTGATGGGTTTGTACTTCCTATGATCTGTCAAACCTAAATATCTGTTATAAAAAATTCTAGCCACCCAACCTTTTTCCAATTAAAAGGCACAATTTCCACAGTAGATTATCGTGGTTATTTATTTACTTACACTTACTTACTTCGATGTAAGGTTAATTGAAATAAATGGGACTTACTTATGAGCAGACATGTACAACTGCAGTATTCTTTTTAACATGCTGGAAAAAAATATTTAATTTCAGGCCATAATCTCAAAAAGTCAGCTCAGAAATGATGACAACTCAAATGAATACACCCTACCTATACATTTGAGGATTGTTTGCCTGATAAACAGTGTTTGAAATAGAGCAGCAGAAAATGAGAATTTTCATCATACAAAACATCAAATTTGGAAGACATCAAAAATCTTTGCAATATTTTTAAGCAACAAACAATGCTGATCAAGCATTAATTATTGCTCCCAGGGCAGCTTACATATTATGATATTCAAACATGATTTGGTATGGGATTTTGGTTTTGTTCATAACTGAAAAGTAGTGGTCAATCATTCCAGGCTTATTAATAATGGGCTGAAGAAACAATAGCTTTTATTTTAACTCCAAATGAAGTCCTTTAAGAAGGAGGAAAGCATCTACTGAGAAAATTTCAGAAAGGTGTAACTGTAAACTGCACTGAATATAGGGTTAATTAAAATAGTTAGCACATAGGAGTAGCATCATTTCACCACTGACCACCTGTAAATGAAAAGAAATGTGATATATAAATAATAAACAATATTTTCAGACTGGTACAAATGCAGTTCACATATATTAAGGAAATGAAGCCTATGCAGTGAAAATTAACCCAAAAGAAAATATAAGAAACAATTTGACAAAGCATGAATGCAAGATTGATGCTATTGAATGAGAAAGTATCTGAAATTATGCAAGAACAGAATCTAATGAGCCACACAGAGCCCAACATAGAGCCACAACTCCAGTCATGCTGGCACTACTTTGTTGCTAGCAGAGAATACAGAGCAAATAAGATGGGAAAACAGTTTTATGAAACTCATAATCTTACAGAACATGGACTGGATAGTGCAGGTAAAATATATGTTATGATTACAAAATGCAGCTCTCAGTTACTCAGACAACAACAATCCCATCCCACTCCGAACTGATAGTGTGTCTTTTTCTAGGTGACGATACAACATTTTTACGTGTGATTTTCCTTCAGTTCTGGTGATTTCAGAATTCTGCTTTGTCAGAGGATGCACCAGAATTGCTCCAAATTTGAACTGGGAATTGATCATACCTGATGCAGATCTCTACTAACTACAAGGATAACTGATGTTCCATAAATCTGTTGTGATGTGGGATAAATCTAAAGGTAATTATTCAACATATTACAATAATCAATCCACCACACTGGAATTTCATTGCCTTAAAATTGAATATATATACCTTTTTATAAATCTTTTGGCTTCATCTGTAAATCTCTGAGTGAGATTCTTGTAGCTCCAGGGTTGCTGGATAATACTGTGATTTCTCATCAAGAAGCAATTCAGATATCGAAAGTTATAAAAGAAGAACAGTAAGATTCCAATTAACACTGCAGCCATTAAGAAGAAGCCCAGCACTCTGTGAGAAATTCTTAGGAGACCAATATAATGCAAAATCTCCAAAGAGATTAAAGCAATCGCAGTGATCTGTAGTGTTGTAGAAATGTACATTTTAATTCCCCTCTCAAAAACACTTCCATGCTCAGGTTTGCAGTCTCTGATATTGTTCACAGGGATACCATAGAAATAATTAAATCCATGACTTAATGGGTGGTGGCAGTAGTCATCATTGCTGTGGCAGTTAATCCCAAGATGCCATTTGCCTAAGTGAAGAGAACCATACAATTATTTCAGATGGATATTCAAATGTAGGCCCGTGGACTTTCTAACGCATTAAAAAACAACAACGGGTGTGTCTTTTGCCTTCTCCTCTCAAATATAGGTTCCTCGTGACCAATTTGTCACTACCTTACAACTCCCATTCTAGTCAGTGTTCAAGGAAGGGTTTTCTCAAAACAGCATCATTTGCTTTCCAGACAAGGTATAACACTGGAACAACCACAACAGGAAGGTTTCACAAACCATACCAAAGATAGAAGGGAGAAACTAACAAAGTACTGAGGTATGGTATGTTAATTGAATACTATATATTCCAAATAAATGAAACCACCACCTAAATATGATACTGAACTACATTTTACAATGACACCATGTAGCTAACAGTGAAAACCATCAAATACCCATTCAAAATATTAAATAAAACAGAAGGCCTTTACAGACCGCCAGAAATAATGCAACTCAAGTCCACTTTAACTGCCCTGGCCTAGTTTTTTCTGAGACATTGAGCCTTCTCTGTCAGAGAGCTCTGGTGCCACAATAAACTACAGTTCCCATGATTTCTTAGTACTGAGCCAGGACAGTTAAAGTGGACTCGTTGCATTATTTCTGGCAGTCTGTAAAGGCCCAGACTTTCTCAATTAAAGTCCAAATATTATCCCAAGTCCTTCTGGGCTTTGCTGCAGAAAACAGGTAGTAGTAAATGAAGGCTGATGGACTACATTTAACAGATGGTAAGTAATGTTCTCTTTATTCTTCACAGTAAGGTTGTTATATCAATGATGAGTAACGAGCAAGTAGCAAATAAATGAATACTGTGGAAGAAAAATAATTCTAGTAGCCAATGCTTCTGATAGTAAAGCAAAACCTTCTGGTAGCACAATCTTTCTGGTAGCAAGTAGCAAGACAATTACCTCCAGAGTTTTTATACAGCTGTTTCGATATATGAATCTTCTTTAGTTGTCACGGATTATATATCTCAGCTCACAATAAACTCCATAATTCAGTGTTCAAGATGCTGTTTTCAACAATCTTTCCCAACATTCTCTCTTCTGGAACAAACTATTTTCCATTTAACAAAATCAGTCTCCCTTCTACCTTTGGTAAGGTATAACACTGACCACATGATTCACCTCTGAGTTTGATCCAGTGCTTTGCAAAGCAGCCCAATTTATTTTGAACTATGATATTCCATCTTTAACTTGTGAACACTTTTGGAAGACAGTTTTTTGAGTTTAAAAGCAGAATATACATTTCTAAAACCAACAGAACAAACATGCCTATTTCATTCTGTCTCACCTATAAGAGCTGTGGCATAACCCTTCTGCTGGAGAAGTTTTGGAAATGTTATTTCTTCAGTAGGCAGGCCACCAGAAGAGGCAGAAAATAAGAACACTCCAACACGATGCAAGCTAGCCATTCCTAAAGGAATCAAAAATTACTTTGGAAGATGAGGCAGAACAGTTTTGATTAACAGAATATATACATTTTATAATGAAACAACATTAGAACAACATTTTTATGGAATATAGGCGGTATATTGACTGAAATGTTTCATTTCACCTATGCCGGATCATTACTTGCCTTCCTGCCTTTCTGTTTATGTAAAGAAAACATTAAAAAAAAGGATTTGGAAAAAGTTCATCAAAATGTTCTCCTGGATCAAGGATCGGAAATACATGGCCTATGTGCCACCTATGGACCCCTCTGGACTTTTGTTTCAGGGCCCTGGCCCTCCTGCATGCACATAACCACAAGAAAGGGAGGAGGGGAAGAACAGTAAGAATTACTGTGCTTAAAAATCTTTGGCTGTAGTAATATTCAGAACAAAGCAGAGTTCTCCTTCTCACCTGTTTTACTACAGCAAAATATATTTACAAAACTGGAAGTATATTTCTAGGTAAATATTGGTTTCATTTTCATGTTGATGCATCTCATAGAAGTCTTCAGGATCTGAAAATTGACTCTGGACCCTCAAAGCTTGCCCATTTCTGCCCATGGTATATCGTAGCAGGTAAAACTGCTATTCTATACCCAAATACCTGGCAGTATACCCTATTCTACTCAATTGGACAGTCTTGTGCTACACACGTACAGAAATGTGTGTCAGGGCTAATGAATCAGAAGTATCCAGTTTGAACATCTAAGGTCATTGATTAAGGTTATTTGGAAAACTGGGGAAATATGTCTGAGAGACACTAGACAGGCCAATTTCTTGGTGGGGCACAACACATATTAAATTCAGAACCACCAGAGATAAGACAGGGTTTGAAAAGATGCTCTAAAGATGCATTTAATCTCAATAGTCTTCTTTTAAGACTGTCAGAGGGCTGTTTGATAGGAATTGTTTTAATCTATTTTTCATTGTCATGTTTGTATGCAACTAGATTTAGCTCAACATCCTCATTTTTATTAATTATGAATAGGGGTGGAACAATATTTGAAAAAGATTTTAAATATAGTGGAAAATTTCTGTTTTAATGTCAAAAACCCTGATGAGAACAATCCTGGACTGATGAGAACCTCTGTAGTTCAGAATTTGTTCTATTTTTGAAGAAAGCAGGATTTTCTGCACAATTTTATATAAAAAAGATAAGTTCCAAGCTGCAAATAGAAAACTTGCACTCTTTTGAGCACTTTCTAACAGTGAGAAGAAAATTTCCAAAATGACTAATTATTTCCTTCAAAAAGAAAGAAGCCCTATTTATTATTTTGGTAACTGAATTTCAGCTGTGATTCTGTGAAGTTTTATTAATTATTTGAGCTACCTTGAAATAGCATAGTTATTCCATAGGGAAATTTAAATAAATACATACAATCTCACATGTGCTGTGAAATCATTGCATAGGCAAGCCATTTTATGTTACTATCTACTTCCTCTTCATTTTCAGCATGGAGATAATAATGACTAACCTTATAAGGTCACAAGATAATGTAATCAAATGTGTCATACAAATGATGACAGTGAAAATTATAGTTAGTTTTAAAGTCAAAATTAAGCATGCCCTTGCTTCTACTTTTGCCAAGCAATTTTTTCCTCATTTTCTTATAAACATTGTTCCCTCTATAATTAAACATGCATCATCATGGTCTCAGTTGTTTTGTTCCATGATAGCAGGTCTCTTCCTTTCTTCTTGTTGGATGGTTATATAAAAAAATCTGAATGTTGCAGGAGTGATTGGAGATGTGTTGCTGCTGCTATTGTGTGCCTTCATGTTGTTTTCGACTTACTGGCACTGGGGAAATTATTCTGCCCTTTTTGTAAAAGAGTAAGATGATAATGAAATAGATAGTCGACAGAGAGAATACTTAACTGAAGGGGGAAGCAGATAGGTGGCCCTGGCCCGCCCCCGAAAGTGGAGGATCAAGGCGGAGGCTGCCGGACACCTCGGCCTCGATCCGCCCTTTTGCCGCCTGCGAAAGAAGCACTAAAACAGCGCTCCTTCCACAAGCCGCGAAAGGGGCACTGCAAAAGGCGTGGCACGCCTCTTCAGCGTCTCTTCTGGCTCAGCATGTCCAGATGCTGAGCCAGAAGGACGTCATCAGAGTGCCCGTCGTGTGGACAGGCCGTTGCTCCATTGACGTCCTCAGAAAGAGGATGGGCAGCCGGACATCCTCCCCTTCCTGGGATTGAGGATGACATTTCTTGCTGTCTGCTTCCCCCCCGAGACTCTTCTGCTGTAAACAGATCACACTGCTGGATTAGAGAAACTTCTTTCAGATCTAATAAGTGTTACTGGTTATACCAAATACTGGTATTAATATTTCATATAAAAGCAATAGTTTTATACAAACCACCAGTGACAAGGAAATAATCTTTACATTGAGGTGTCAATTCAAAATCTAACCCTGCAATCCTATACATATATGCTTGGAAGTAATTTTGTTTTGTTTTCCATACAGCTCATGCATTCCCAGATGGATGTCTAGCTTTAATATATTTCATACTTGTTTTAGTACATATTTTTAAAGAACACATTAAGTATGATTTCTACTCATAAAAATTAAAAAAGACCACTCTGAAAAATTGATCCTGCCCTGGCATGAAAGAACAGAGATGGCCAGTCTGGTCTGCCTACCTGCTTGCCTTTCTTTATTGAAATATTTCTTTTTTGCTTTTTCTTCCAACAAATTCACTAAAGTTTCAAAACAGTATAGACACTTCTCCTTAGGCAGGTAAGAAGGCACAGGCTGCTAAAGCTGATGCATTACAAAAGAGTTTGGCTAAAGAAGGGAGAATAATTAAAATTTGTTATGAGGCTGATCAGATTACCTTTTTGGTTCAAGAAAGCACCAGGGTGTATTATATCACTTAGTACAAGTGTTTATTTCAATATAATTAAGAATGTTCATAAATATTGAAAAGTAATTTTAGTTACAAATCATAAGAACAATGAAGAAATAATAACATATTTTACCTGATCTGACAGGATACCGGCCTGTCAAGAAAGCTGCCCTGCTAGGTGTGCAGAGTGGTGAGGCAGCTATCTGTTGAGTCAGCTTTATTCCTTTTTTGCCTAATGTATCAATATTAGGAGTTCTGACAGGGAGAAAGCAAATAGAATTTTAATGACATACTGAGAGGAGACAGATTAGTCTTTTTAAAAATCTGTCATTACGTTCAGTGTGGTTTGTCCAATACATACACTCTGCCCACAACCAAGTCATGAAACTAGAGAGCTTAATCATAAACTCAGTTAGGTGTGCCTATAGCTTTTCAAATCATAGAGATTTGTTGTGCCTAATTATGGTCAACTGAAGTCTTAGATAAAGCCTTCAGAAATCCTGTAGCCAAAGTCAACAAATAAAGATTTAATGCACATGTGCATTGATTATGATAGTATTGGGTTAAATGTATCAAAAATCTAAATCTGAAGAAATACTTATATGTGTGCTTTCTTGGATGCATGCAGGCTCAAAGTGTTTTAAGAGAACTGAGCCAGGCAGAGCTTGAAGAAAGTTACTTTTTATGACTACAACTCCCAGGATCTCCTTATCAGCATGGAAGTAACTTTAACAAGCTCTCAGGTAGCAGCCACTGCTCCCTACATCTCTCAGCTTTCTATGTTGAGTGGCATTAGCTAAAGAAGGATTCTTTTCACATTCATTTGAACAGAACTAGAATGCTGTGTAATTAGAGATTCTGCTTTATTATGGGGCTTCAACAACTGTGCTGAAACAACTGTGGTGGTTTCCAGCCCATTTCTGGACATAAACTGAAGTGCCATTGACTTCCTTTAATTTTTTAAATAGATCGAGGGCTGGGTAGTTCACAAACTAACCATTTACAAATCACAAAAAGGGACACACAGATTTCCATACAAATTTCAACGCATGGCTGATTGCTCCCATGTTGGTAGGGTGGTGAATCTGCTACAGGTTTTATTTCAAACTTTGAAGGAGCTAATGAAAATGCTAACCCCAAAACATTGCTGGATAGCTCCTTTAAAATTTACACCAAAACTCAGATAATATTCTCCACCTCACTGACATCAAAGCAACTAGTTACAACTCTGTGTTGCATTGTGTAACCATGCAGATAGTTGCAGTACAACCCCTGCATCTGGGCTGACAGCAAAAATTGTGGATAATGGAGAAATAACAGATAATGGAGAATTCTATATTTCTAGTGGGAGCTGACCCTAGAATCATGCTGGAAGACTTCCAGAAGCTTAGAGAGCCCCCCCTTTCCCCCCCCCCCGGAAGCTCATGTTTAATGGCCCAGTGGATATAGGGGTTGTACTGTAAATTTTGTTAATTTAAATAGAAATGTAATACATCTCAGTGTAGTGGAGAAAATGCCACTTATGCCTTTTCAACCTGTGTTTCCAGATTGTAATTGTTAGTGCACAGGTTCAGTATCCCTGATCTTCCTAGATATGTTCTCAGCAGTGATGGCCCATCAGTGGAATAATAATAATAATAATAATAATAATAATAATAAATAAAATTTTATTTATAACCCGTCCCTCTGCACCGCAATCGGGGCGGCTTACAACAGTTAAAATACAGTAGTTAAAAAACAATCCACTATCCCAATCCACCCACATCCCCTCCCACACCCCTTAAAACAGAATTAAACTTGAAAGAGAATTAAGAACAGATTAAGACTAATATGAAAATAAATAGATAACAATATAATAGGATGCCACAATCAACAGAGAGCTTGGGGAGGAGAGAATCCAATGTTCATCTCTCTAAGGAGATTATTCTGGGAAGGCCTGCCAGAAGAGATCCGTCTTAACCGCTTTCTTAAAAGCAGTGAGTGTTGTAATGGGACGGATCTCATCCAGCAGGCCGTTCCATAGTTTGGGGGCAATAACAGAAAATGCCCTCTGAGAGGTCTGTTTGGACTTCGACTTCGGTTGTTGAAGCAAGTTCTTTCTGGCTGACCAAAGGGCACGGGGGGGCTCATACGGGAAGAGGCGGTCCCTGAGGTAAGATGGACCCAAGCCATGTAGGGCTTTAAAGGTCAAAACCAACACCTTGTACTGCGCCCGGAAACTAATTGGCAGCCAGTGGAGGGATTTAAGCACTGGTGTAATGTGTTCCCTCCTGGATGTTCCGGTGATTAATCTGGCTGCCATATTTTGCACCAACTGAAGTTTCCGACTTAGACACAAGGGTAGCCCCATGTAGAGTGCATTGCAGTAATCTAGACGTGAGGTTACCAGTGCGTGCACCACGGTTTCCAGGTCTTTCTTATCCAGGTATGGGCGCAGCTGGCGTATCAGCCGAAGTTGATAGCAGGCACTCCTGACTGTCGCGCTCACCTGACTAGTCATGTGAAGCGACGAGTCAAGGAGCACCCCCAGACTGCACACAGAGTCCTTGGAGGAGAGTGTGACCCCATCCAGGACTGGGAGCTGTAATCCCGGACCCGGATTCGGACCTGTAACTGTGAGCACCTCCGTTTTGTCTGGATTCAACTTCAATCTGTTTTTCCTCATCCAATCCATTACCGCTCTAAGACAGTCATTGAGAGGAGAGATGCCATCAGAAGTCTGAGATGACGATCTGGTCATGGAGAGATATATCTGGGTGTCGTCAGCGTACTGAAGACACCGCGCTCCATGCCTCCAAATGATCTCACCCAGCGGCTTCATATAAATGTTAAATAACATCGGAGACAGGATGGCGCATTCACAGAGAAGCCTGCTTGGCGCTTTACTTGCTCATTGTTCATGAAGGCTATTTTCTTCATCTTTCCAGACTTGTTGCATTTCTTTGTGCTGATTCTTCACATACCTTTCTGATACTTTTCTGATTAAGGAAATGTCAAAAGCTTACACACTTTTGTGGCATTTTGGCTGGTCCTTGCATATATATACTGCAGAGCTGCAGATTTTACTATTTTTCTCCTCATCGATCAATATAGATGTTTAAGTTCTGTCTAATTTCATTGTTGTTTTCTTCTTGTTTTATTAATAAATAGATCTAGAAATATCTACACTGAAAGGCAGTGTATGTATACTTAAAATATATTTAAAATATGGAGATGTGTCATGAATGGGGCTTACTTTTGAGCAGATTTATACAGAAGTGTGTTGTCAATAATTCTAGCAGACACCTGTAGCAAATGAACCGTGAAATGGTAGGGACAATTATTTTTAAATCAGTCAGACTCTCAATCACAAAACCCTAATTCAGTGCACACTTATATTAGCCAAAGTGCATTTTTCTGAATTTTGATATGTGTGAGATTCCACATAACCCTAGATGTACCCTGCAGTGGACCCCCAAGTGCCACCTAGGTGATGTCAGGCAGGTCATACCAAGGTCACCTGGAAGACTGACAAAAAAAACCCATCTCAAGATAAGCAGATAGTGTGGGAATTGCAAATGGACCAACATCACTTCCATAATCAGAAGAATGGGCGATAATTGCCTAGATGTCTCACCTGATAGGCCAGCTAATGACTTAATCCTTTTCCCATTCACCTTGAATATTGCCAGACCAGATTACACCACTCATCCAACCTCACACCTTTGCCCTACAGCTAGTTTTAGCCCTTAAAAACCCCTGGATTTTCCCCCTCAGGGTTGCTAGTTTGGAGTTCATGGGGACATTATGTTACTGTGATCTCTAGTCTAGTAACCAGCACTTCCATTCAAACCAATGCTCTCGGAATGGCTGTGTTCCATGCCACTTCACCTAATTGTAGTAAGTATCTGTAATAAGTATCACCCATAGTTTTGCCTCAACATCTTTTCTAAGCTAACCCTTGACTTCCTGAGCCTTGAATGAGTGAGCGAATGTGAGCATATGTGTTTGAGTTACTGTGTCATTTTCCCCTTTAATAAATAATACTTTAATTGGAGAATTCTGTCTCTGCATCAATTCTTAGATCCACCAGACTCTTGGTATACAAGTGGGAGATGGTCTAGCAGGGTCATTGTAGCCGATCCCTCTCAATTTGAGCTAAATAAAATTCCCCATACTAGATTTCTGGCTACAGCAATATCATGTTATAAACTGAACCACTGGATCTTAGTTTTCTGAAGTATTCACTGACTGAATATTTAACATCATGACCTAATATTATGTCAATTGAGCAAATGTTGTAATTTAATCACTTCATTCTAAGTTTTCTTCAAAGTAAAATGAAAAGAACACCACACTCAAGATGTGCATTTGCTATATTTTGAAACTTTATTTCTTAATTTCTATCTCCATGCTGATTTATGATCCCTAAATTCACATTTTTGGTACCTCACAGAAAGATGGTTAGTGTGGAGCTGAAAGCAGTTCACAACCCATAATCCATAAGCAGATCACAATCCTTGTTAAGATGCCAAGGATCATGAAACAGATGTGGTTAGATAAGAACATAATCATTCAGTATTGCATTCTGTCTGTGGTTTACTTAATACTTTTCTTTCTGGTAATTCTGTGAAGGTCATCTATTTAAGAAGACTTTCAAAAGCTAGGAACTGCTGAATCTTTGAACTGGTTCTGAAATTTATGCTTTGAAATATTGCACCCTGGTTTTTAGCTTTGCTGTCATTTTTTTAAAAAGAATTCTTTCTTTCTATAACTTTAAAATGTTCTTCTCCACCATATTACATAGAGTTTTTTGTGTATGGTAAGGACAATAGAGTTAATATATATATATTTTTAAATGGATATAAATAAAACAGATTATTTTCTTCTTTGTAAGGCTAATACATTTGGCTTTTTAATCAAATCAATCTGTCTGTATAGATACAATCCATACATTCAGAGAGATGAGAGGGGGGATTGAAGGACACTTTGCCAAGCTTGGAAAAATTACTTTGGAAGGACTACAATTGCACAACTGGTTAACTATGTTGGAAAACGTTCCAAACTCTGACAAGAGGTCTCTTGTGGAGCCAATCCTTACAAAGGTATTTATTTATAAATAAATATAATATGGATCCAGCTTCAAGGGGTTTGGGGTCAAGATGTTCTCTACTGTGCCTTCTCTCCATACAAAGCTTTTATATGGGATGTGTGCTCTATATATGTTTTTCAATTTTTTTTAGTGTTTTCTGTCATTTTATATGGGTTTTATATGGTTTTAGCAAGATGATTTTAATTGCTATTAATTTTTATTGTAAAGTTTTAAAGCTATTTTATCTGTGAGCCATGTTGGATTCCTTTCCAGGAAAAAGGTAGAATATTAATTTAATTTAATTTAATTTAATTTAAAAACCTATATTTTGTGTCAGTGTCCCAAGCAGCCTGATGAGTTGGGTCTAGCTAGCGACCCTTTTTATTTCCTACAGTGCCCTACTTTAAGTCTAGATCAGGGAATATCTGAAAATTTCCAAGGGTGACCAGATAAGCATCTGGTGCTGATGCTGATCCAGACATTTAGTGAGCATTTCCTATTTTTTTAAAAAAATGAGAAAAAATATTTATTTTTTAATTTTTCAGTTTTACTTTTCAATTTTCCAATTTCACTCATTTGTCATTGCACTGTTTCATGATTCCTTAGACAGGAATAATTTTTCTATAGTTGGAATTATGGAGGTGGTAGTCTAAAATGTCATGGAAGCCAAATGATTTTAGAGAAATTATTTAAACATATTGGCATTATAGATCACCAGAAGTGGTATCAAACCTTAGAGTTGTGTTTCCATAGCATCCCAAGTCTCCAATGCCAAGGTCATCAGCCATGAATAGAACAATGTTGGGCTTTGAAATCCTTTTGTTTGTAGCAATACTTGTTGGCCATAGACAAAACATCAAATATAAAAGGATAATCATTCTGCTGTTTTAAATTAAAATGCTTTTAAAGATACCTGTTTTGAAAAAGAAAGACATTTTTCATTAAGTAATGCTTTTTGAAATCGGGATAATCATTTAACCTTGTACACAGTCACAATGAGAAGAATGCCAAAAGGGAGAAAATGTTCTTCATGGTTCTGGCAGTTTTAAAAATTATCAGTTTATGAGTGGCATGTGGAACTTGATCTTTCACATTTTTAAGACACCCACACAGACCCACACACAATGAATGAATCTCTCTCCTCTCTCTATACTCATCAAGAGATAAACTGGAGAGAAATTTTATGAAGCAATGAAACATTCCTTTAATATATTTGGTTATATACAGTATTTTTGAGTCCTTTGTGCTAGAAAGTTCCTTCAAGTGAGGAGGTAAAAAATTAGAGAGGGGAGAATTGGCTTAAAACATTTCACCACAGTTTTGGACTTTTATATTTCTCCTTCCCCTACTTTTTTACCTTCTGCCCTGATGAAGAGATCTGAAGAACTTGAAGGTTTGCCTGCTCTTCTGGAATTGTACTTAGTCCTAACTAGCAATGCAATTTTCTTTCTTTATTCTTCTTGTTCCTGAAGGACAGTAGGATTTTTTTGTTTTTTTACTCTTCTTGCTCCTCTGTGAAAAGTAAGATATTTCAATTTGGTTACCCTTCGCAGAGAAGTGAACCATTCCTGAAAAATTTCAAAATTTCAGACAGCTATAAAACACTCAACTGGCTTTCCCTCCCTAGGTCTTCTTGCAATTAGTGGTGTGAACCCAAAAAACTCCATATTCCGTGTATAACAAGGAAAGATGAGCTGTGTTTATCTTTATAATGAAATTCCTTTTCCGTCTCCCCTTCTGCAGCCCAGTAGAGTAATTCAATTTGTCTTGACAGGGGCGAACACAATTAAAATGGAGAATATCAAGTTATCTACAGCCCTAAACAGAAGGGCCAAACAAAGCAGCTTCCGGCTGCTTCAAGGGCACGGCGTTCAGATGACGCACACCTCCAAAGCATCTGGAAGCCACTCCGTGGCCATGCTAAAGTGGCAGGAGCCAGACTTTTTAGGAACAGATGCAATCTGCTCCTGCCAGTGGCTCATTTGGGACTGCAGCAGTGGCCCACTTTGAGAGCGGGCAATCTGGTTGTTGTGGTCCCAGATTGATTGGGGCCAGAGTGGTGTCTGGTCCCTCCTTCCAGGCCATCTGCTTTGGTCCAATGTGTTCCTACTGCAACTGTGTATACTTATGTACAATGTCAGGTGC
The DNA here is from genome assembly GCA_026167975.1 of Phrynosoma blainvillii. Classification (NCBI taxonomy): domain Eukaryota; kingdom Metazoa; phylum Chordata; class Lepidosauria; order Squamata; family Phrynosomatidae; genus Phrynosoma; species Phrynosoma blainvillii. The sequence goes on along the minus strand of JANUYF010000003.1, from coordinate 234,033,546 downwards.
ATATGAAGCATACATAGAATCATAGAATCTTAGAGTTGGAAGAAACCACAAGGGCCATCCAGTCCAACCCCCTGCCATACATGCATACATATACTTGTATGATTTGAAACTATACTGGATCTTTTGATGGTGATTGGAGAGTGCCATAAAACACTCAGCTCTCTTTCTATTGTACTGTGTCAAAGAAGGAAGGATGGTTTGTGCTTATCTTTAGAAATGAGTTTCTCCCTTCTCTCCTCGGCTTCTGCAGACCAGTTTAGTTTCAGATTTCCTTGGCTGAGACACACAATTAAAGTGGATGGTTGAGGCGATGTTACTTCTATTACTTGGGGGGAGGGACATTTTGAACATCAAATTTCTCACTGAAGTGCCCACCCTGTTACTTCTTTTGCAAGTGAAGTATCTGCAAAGGCACACACCTAAATCCAACAAATACCAAATTTCAGAACTCATAATACCTGAGCCAAGCATTGAGAAAACCAACAATTCTGTATGTCTAATAACACACAAGATAACAACATTGGTTGCCTGTGAATTCTGGATTTGGTTTTGTATCTTGGAATTAATGTAGTTAACTTTCATGTTTATCTTTGTTTTTCAAAAAAAAAAAAAAAATTAGACCTCAAAAATAAGCCCCTATTAGTAGAACTGGTGGTCTAGAATTTGGTTGATGGAGAAACTGTCTGCTACAATGAGCTTTTGCATTGACCACAAAAAGACTGACACATTTCAAGAAGACTGGATGATCTTTATTGATTATGTTAATCATCACTCCCACAGGATCCAAACTCCAACTTCACAGATAGATCTTTGGGCAGACACTTTACACCTTGACAAGCCAGAATCTCTGGCTCTTGCTGAAAACTAATGTTTTGATTTTGCTGCAGAATAACTACTCATCACATACATACCTTGGCCCTTGTAGTTAATTGTTGTCATTGTCATTGTTCTACAGACATTATGTGTTTTATTGTAAAAACTCAATAAAATTTAATTAGAAAAAAATAAGCCCCTATTAAAATATTCTAAGTTTCCATCTGGGTTAAGTTCAAAGTATTCAGTAGAAAAGTTGTGGTGTTCATATTTGTTGTCATTGTTCTTGTTTGCCATTTGTGATATGTCATTAACAACTTTTGATAAACTAAGGTGAACCTATCATGGGCTTTTCTTGGCAAGATTTGTTCAGAGGAGATTTGCCACTACCTTCCCCCAAGCTGAGAGTGTATGACTGGTCCACATATACCCAGTGGGTAGCATGCATGCATAACAAATATTTTTTTTAATAACTGCTTTTTATTCCAGAATTTCAGAGCACACACACACACAAAAAAAATACCACTCTTATAGCAATCCAGACTATGACATTACATATTAGAAGGAAGCTGTTCTTGTGTTCTGTATTTTTTCAGTGAGGATTTAAGGAAATACATGAACATACAAGGAAAGTTTCATGTTGCACTCCCAACATAGTACTGTGCCAATAGTGGCTTGAGAGACAAATATATAACTGAGCATCTGTAAGTGTTTCTACACTACAGAGGAAGATCTAAAATACACATGGTCTTTAATGTCTGCTATTTTCTGGCAGTGTTGGGAAATTATTGTAAAAGTAATGCCTTGTAGTTCCAAGGACCTCCAAATTAGATTCTTACTTGCTATACTGTACTCCCAAATTTTAGAAAGCAATGCTTCTTGTTATTTCAATATAACAAAAACTGTTACCTTAAATTGCTTTGGGGGAAAAAACACTAGGATGCAAGAAACCATCATCTATGATACAAACACATGGGAGCAGTGATTCCATATACACCTTGTAACTACAGAAATTAAAAAAAAAACTAATATAGCTACACTACCAAAAGGAATAAAATGATTCCCCATGAAGTTACAATTATACTGTAACTTAGGTATACTTTACTTATTTCAAAAAGGAATTACTTAGAAGCAAATATTAATTGTAATAATTCTACCTCTGCTCTCTGTTCATTTGCATGCCCTGCAGGTGACATATATGCAGAGAAAGTGTTCAACATAGCACACTGGGGAAAACTAACTCAAACAGAGATTAAATAGTGACAAATTCAACAGACCTGTCATGCCCAGTCTGACTGAGGACTCATAGGATGACTCTGAGGCTGAACTGGCCCTAGTTCTGCCCTGAGTGCTCCAGCAGAGTCTGTGGCCCCAAAAGAGACTCAGCAACCAAACCTTCTGGCAGCAGAGCTTCCAGGCACACGAGGCAAGGAAGAGGAGGAGGAGGATGCCGACATACCTACCTTCAGCCAGAGAAGGTCTGAAAGGATGTGCCACCAGCACTCGAGGCTTTATGAGAAATGCCAGCTAATCACAAAACAGCTGAGCTCATGAGTGTTGATGATATAACCAGGGGAAGGACGCCAGACCAGTTGTCAGAGACTTAAGGCCTAAGCAGACTGCCAGAAATAGTGCACATTAAATTGAGGCACTGCCCTGGCTCAGTGCTAGGGAATCACATTATTGTATTTTTATTTTTTTTTTTGTGAGACATTGAGCCTTCTCTGTCAGAGAGCTCTGGTGCCACAATAAATTACAGTTCCCATGATTCCCTAGCACTAAGCCAGGGCAGTGCCTCAATTTAATGTGCACTATTTCTGGCAGTCTGCTTAGGCCCTAAGTTGGCTGGTGAAAGCACACTTGTTCCTGAACTTTACTTCATCTTCTTGGCTTGGACCCTTGATTCTCAGACTGCCTGGTCATTTTGCTTCTCTGGAACCCTTACCTGGACTGCTGGACTATGCTTTTGGTGTGAACCCTTTACTTGATGCCACGGACCTTTGGTACTGGACTTTGACTTTACTTATGCTTTAACTTCATAAGCTCCATGAGGTGTTATTTTGCTTATTGTTTAGACTGTGGCTATCAGCATAATTGGATCAGAGACTATTCTGTCCAGGAAAGCTGCCAAATGCTGATAGCCACAGTCTAAGCAAAATAACACCTCATGGGGCTTGTGAAATTAAAGCAAAAGTAAAGGCAAAGTCCTCAGCCAGATTGGGCATGACAACACCTGAATGCACATCAACAGGGCATAGATCCTCAAAGATCCTGCTGCAAAACAGGCTGATGACCTGGACAGCTTATTCTAAGGCAGATGAGCAAGCAGTGTGCAAGGGAGGGGAGGTACAATTTAATCTGATGAACCAAAAGAAAACAGAACTAAATAAAAACCTCAAACAATGAAAAAAAATTAAAGAGAGAGATGATATTCTAAAAGATGTTCATCTGTCACTGGTGTATTGGTGCAGTTGGCCTAACTAAAGGTTTCCAGGGCACTTCCATCTTTGAAGTTTAGCAAGACATGACATGCTTTCTCTGTGCTGATGCTACAAAACAATTTTTCTGTAGCAAATATAGTTTTTCTATCCATACAAGCTACAATTACTTATTGCATAGAGCGAGGCTCTGTACCTTCAACAATAGCTGTTTATGGGTACCAGCATTTCCCAAATGATGACAATCAATGTTAAACAGTTCTATTTGTTAATATTCAGGAGGACAACTAGAGGTGCAGTATCCTTTATCCAAAATCCCTAAACCTGAAGTACCTTGATTACATGCATATACACACATACACAGAGTGAGATTTGGTTGGCACTTTGATCAAGTATAACATGTTACGCCCCCCTTTTTTTCTTTCTCTACTCCCAATCTGCTTACAATATTAGCATCAATAACTCAAGTCTCGCACTATCATATTTCCCCCTTTATAATCATCTCTATATTATTTGCTACCTTCGTCTCCTCAACTCCTCTTCTGTACATTAAATTGACACAATATAAGCAGTTGTAATTTTGTGCACAAACTTTGAAAAGGAAAGAAGGGAGTAAACTCAGTCTTCTCACCTATTTGCTTGCTTGTCATCACTTGATCATTCTAGAAGCACAGAGCAGATATAGCCTGGTATATTTTGAAAAACCTTCAAATCTATTTTCACCTCCTAAACACATTTTCTAGGCACAACTAACTGTCTGTTCTTTATGATATTTCTTCAATTCAACAGTCCACAAAAATGCTTTAGAAAGGCTACTCATGCTTTTTTGTATAATGTTCAAAATGTTACTGCTGAAATAATTCAGATTTATAAAGGTACTTCACTCTAGAATGTTTGGAGGAACCATGATAAATTAATTGGTTCAAAGAGCTAGTAATAAAATGTGTGAAGGGGCAGGTGTTAATCTTATCAATTGGACAAAGAAAATATTCTCAACTATTCCTAATGAAAAACAAGACATACAAAATTATAGATAAAGAGAGTGTGTGGTGTAGTGGTTTGAGCACTGGACTATGACTCTGAACTCCAGGAATCGAATCCTGACTCAGCCATAGAAACCCACTTGGTGGCCTTGGGCAAGTCACACTCTCTCAGCCTCAGAGGAAGGCAAAGACAAGCCCTCTCTGAACAAATGTTGCCAAGAAAAGCCCATGACAGTGTCACCATAAGCACATGATCACAAAATAATTGCTAGGATATGGATGGGCTATGCAGTCAAAGGTGAAATGTAGAGATGTGTGTGTGGAAATTTCCTCATGAGAACAACATCTAGAAAAACAAAGTGAATCTAACACCAGATGGCCAACACAGACATCAACATGAATTTTCCCAAAGGTAGAACTCATGGACACAGACTTTGTTATAGGTAGCAAGTGATATCAAAAGGTAAACAATCGTTAGGCTGGGAAAATAGTCACGTGGTGGATGATGGACAGCAAGAGGCTGGGTTAACTTACATCATACAGGCATTATCCAATTAACATAAGGTTAACACCTAGAAGGTGGAGTATGGGAAGGGCCTAGACAGAGAATCCTTTGTCTAGAATGTTTATTATTCAAGATGTGTGTGGCTGGAAGCAGTGGTTTTAACTGCAACAAGTTGGAGATCCTAAGCTTTTGGGATTGTTAAAGATGTAATCTTTCATGGCTGAACTGGACAAGTTCATCACAATGGATTTTACTTAGTTATCTTATTTTTCTTTTATATGCATTAATAAACTATGCTTTTGGACTTTACAATGTGTCTTCTTGACTGAGGAAGACAGGATCCTGAAGAAGGGAAACTGAGCCAGTTGATGGTAAGAGTTACAAAGTGGCTGTGGATCACAGCAGCCAGCTTGTCCTACAGATTCTGTTGGGTGCCAAAGAGCATCACTGCAACACCCATCAGCCACACACTGACAATAATAAACAAACATCTGTGTCACAGAATTAGCTTTCAATTTTTAACAGTTGTAAATGTCTCCTGAAGCGTGTTCTCCTTGTTGCCGCTAATACAGAGACAGAGAAAATTATGTTTTTAATTAAAGGTTACATTTAAAAATTTAAAAACTTAGTTCAGTATGTACCTCTTTCCCAGTTTCACCCCACATAATTGAATGGTATTTTTCTGCAAATTAAAAAAGGGAAATAACATTTTCATTTCAACATTGTCCTCCCCACCTACACCATTGCTGTATTGTGTGAATGGTTGGAATTTAGTCAAGGATCCCTAGATGCCATAATGACTAAAAAGGCTGTTGTACTTTGGCCAAATCATGAGAAGACATGACTCCCTAGAAAAGACAATAATGCCTGCTAAGGTAAAAGACAGCAGAAAAGAGGAAGACTGCATTCTAGATGGATAGACTTAATGAAGGAAGCCATGGTCCTGAGTTGGCAAGACTTGGGCAGGGCTGTTGACAATAGGAGAACTTTTTAAAAAATATACAAATAAATGGTATTTCATTTCTAAGGACTAACAATGCTGCTCAGAAAAGTCCTTTTAAACTATTTTACTAGCCAGTGACTGTTACTGAATTAATGTGTGGTTTATGTGTATTTCTATTTCAATATATTATATATTCTACTTTATGCACAGATTGATTGGTGTTGGACTGGGGTTTGGGAAATCCAGGTGCAAGTCCCCATGAAACTCACTGGACGGACTTGAGCCAATTACTCTCACTCAGACTGACCGACCTCACAGGACTATGTGTTGCAAGGAGGATAAAACTGAGGTGACCCATGCACTCTGATTTATAAGTGCATTGAAGGAAAGATGAAATAAAAATGTAAACAATAAATAATTAAATAAATGTTTGTCTCCAAAGAAGGATATTTTTCTCACTTTGATCGTGTTTTCTCTAGCTTCCTATCCTATCTCTAGCTTCCAATCCTATCTTCCTATTCCTAATTCTGCTCCATGGTTATTTGCTCATTCAAATGGCAAGAATTCATTTTGTGGTGATGAACTACACCTATAAAGTACCACTGAGTGGGACATTTAAAGCATACTGGGATATGTCACTCACTCTGTGTATGTGTTTTCAAGTCACATGTTGACTTATGGCAACCCTATAAATTTCATAGGGTTTCTTAAGCAAAGATTACTCAGATGTGGTTTTATCTATTCCTTTCTCTGAAATACAGCTCACATCACCTCATATTTGTTGGTGGTTTCCAATCCAAGTACCAACCTAGGCTGACCCTGTTTAACTTCAAAGTTCAGATACCTGTCACTCACTGCCAATATTGTTATGACTATATGGATTTTTCTTTCTGAGCCACACAAGGAATATGTGCAGAACTTGTTAAATGATTTTAAGAAGCCAACATTGGTTATAGGATGGGGTCCTAATGGGGTACTATACTTGCATTAATGGTCAATTTCATAGAATCATAGAGCTGGAAGAGACCCCAAGGTCCATCCAATCCAACCTCCTTTTATGTAGGAAGACACAATCAAAGCACTCCTAGCAGATGGCCATACAGCCTCTATTTTAAAACTTCTGTTACGATGTTCTGTGGGCTTAGAGCCAAATGTTGCTACCCTCTATGGTTCTTTGCACGCATAAGCCACCATTGAAGGTCCTCTAGATCACCTTTCCACTCCTGCTGAGCTGGATGAGACCACTTGGGACCACCTTTTCCCAATAACTGCCACCACCTGGTGAATTACCTGACCCTCCCTCTTAGCAACACACCACGACTTTGCTAGGAGAAATTCCACAAATGCTTCCCTTACCAACTTAAGCAAGAAGTAGCTGAGCCAACGGCACATGAAAAAGAAGTGTGATAGAGGCAGGGTACTTTAAATAAAGAAAGCTTTATTCTAACTAAGGAATTCTAAAGCAAAGGATATCATTACACGTAGGACCCTTTGCCTACAGAGACAAGAGAAATGTAAGTTACAGAATACAGTCATTTCAGCCAAGTCAGTAAAATAACCAAAATCCTAATGCAGGGGTCGGCAACCTACGCCCCGGGGGGGGGGGATCTGGCCCCCCAAGGCCTTTGGACCGGCCCCAGGCCAGTCCTGCTGCTGCTGCCAGACCACCGCGTGCGTGCGCTGCCGCCATTTTGTTTTCCAAAATGGCAGCCGCGACTCGTTTGCGCATGCGCAGTACTCGGTGCATGCGAAAACAAGTCGCAGCCGCCATTTTGGAAAACAAAATGGTGGCCACGGCTCGCTCGCACATGCGCAGTACACCGGAAGCCTCTAACTAGTACAGTTGTTCCTCTGTATTCATGGCTTTGGCACTCAGGGTTTTGATCATTCGCAAGATCAGGCTGCCAGGTGCACATACACTCCCCCTCCTCCTCCCTCCTGGGTTTTTCCCTTTGGGGCAAGAAAAACCCAGAAGGGTGCTGGGAAGGGTGTGCACACTGCTCTCCGCTTCCTCAATGTCTCAGACAAGGCATCAGAGGAGGGACGAGAGCATCAGAGGAGGGACAAGCATCAGAGGTGGGCAAGGCATAAGAGGAGGGACGAGAGCAGCATGCATGAGTCCTCCAGCTTCCTTCTGATTCCTCAGACAGTTGAGGCAAGCTCTCTGAGACACTGGAAGGAAGCCGTGGGACTCATGCTTACTTCTCTCCCCCCTCCTCCATTGCCTCAGAGAGCGTGTGTGCTCCTCTCCATTCCCTCCCTGCTACAGGGTGACAGTGAAAGGAAAGAGAGGCAGGTGCGCACACTCTCCAACCCCTCCCTGCCCTACTTTGCCACAGTTTGCATTTCCAAATCTTTGTGATGCTAGCAGCCTCATCAGCATAAAAGAAAGATCCCCCACATCCCTCGTCCCCTTCCTCCTTCCCCTCCTCCCTCCACCAAGCCAGAGTTTGCATTACCATTTCCAAACCTTTCTGCTTTCAATCTGATTAGCAAAGATCCACCTTCTCCCTCCCTCCTCCCTCTCCCTCCCATTCAAGCAAAAGCAACACCCTCCCCTCTCCACTTTAACAGATTTTGCATCCCCCTCATTTCCAAAGTTCTTTCACTTTCAATCTGATGCTAGCAGCCATCACCAGGAAGGATCCACCTTTTCCTTTTTTTCCCCTGACCATATAACGCATGAGTAAGGCTGGCTACTAGTGAGACAACAATCTTTTTTTTGTTCAGTGTGGTGGCAGGTGGAGGCAGAGCCACAGTGTGGCAGAGCCAAAGTGTGGCAAGGTGGGAAATAGTAAAGGTTCTGCTTTTGGCAAGCCAGGAAGGAGGATGAGGAGGAGGGACGAGAGAAAAACTGGAAGCACTTTGGAAATGATGGGATGCAAAGTCTGGCAAAGTGGAGAAGAGGGGGTGTTGTTTTTGCCTGGCTAGGAAGGAGAGGGAGGATGATGGGGGCAGAAGGTTCCAGGGAGTTCATAGGGCCAAGGCAGAAAACAAACCATTCTCAATGTGACTTTATTTTCAAAACTATAAGACCAGAATTAACAACCTATTGCCATATAAAAAGGAAGAAATTATATAATGCTGCATTAATGAATTAGTGGATTGAACATATGTGTTTACATCATATCATTGTGTGCCTTCAAGTTGTTTCTGCCTTATAACAACCCTGAGGAATCTTCTTGGCAAGATTAGTTCAGAGTGGGTTTGCCCTTGGTTTCCTCTGTGGCTGAGAAAGTCATCCAGTGGGTTTCCATAGCCAAGTGGGGATTGAAACCCCATTCTCCAGAGTCATAGTACCACACTCAGATCACTAAGCCAGCTCTTGTTTACTCCATGGCAAAATAAAACAAAAATCAGCAACTAGGGGTCAATCAACCACGGAATAAAGGATAGCACTTTTGCAGTTTGATACCTCAAATTTTATCCTCCCTTCCCATTTTTTATGTAGAATACTGCTATGTTTATATTCTGACCATGATAGCTATGCCAAATAAAGAAAAAAAAAAGAACTATATATTTTCAGTTGAAATACCAACATATCAGGAACATGAATCAAAATAGGCCAGGAGAGAGTGGACTCTTTCTCCAACACAACTCAGCAATGATTTTGTGCAGTATCTTTGGAACTTCAACTATTACATTCTGGCCATATCCTTAAGTTGGTACGGTAACTTATATAAAGCTCCTTGGCAAGAACCCTAACATAAATCTGCAGTATAGTTTGTTCTAGTCTAAGACCCTTATCATATTAGGTTGTTCCACCACTTTTGTACTAGTGTAAGAATGGAAGCATATTGGTTTGGCATAACTTATCATACTTTCCTCCAAAATAGTACACATGGATCATGTGATAGTACACATGGATCCATGGTCTCATTATCTGTTTTATGCACTGCCAGCCTCCAGCCTCTGGGAGGGAATAAGTGATCATAGCTGCCAACTGCCTTCTGAAACCAGTTGCTGTATGAATAAACACACAGCCAGTTTTGGGAAGTTATTGGCTACTGTGATTGCTGCTCTACCTCCCCCCCCCTCCCGAAACACAGGGCTGCTGTGTGCACATTCAAACAGCAGTTCCACAGTTTGGGAAGAAGGAGGAAAGCAATTGCAATTACCAACCAGCACCCCAAGCCAGCTGTTTTGTGAATGTGCACACAGCAGCCCACTTAGGAAGGTTTTGGATGCTACTATCACTGAAAGATGGAGGGAGGAAGAAGTGGAGAAGAAGAGAATCATGCCCACTCACCTCACATGATTTCCTAAGAAGTGGGACTGAAGCCAGAAGGACCTATCACATGAAGATAGTAATAGAATAGCAGCAAGATTGAGAGCCCATTGACAGGTTTGGCCTGTCAATTAAAAGGTGCATAACAGTGGAATGCAATTGAATGCAAGGTAGCATCAGGATGGACACAACGTTGTGTGATAAGTACCAACCGAATATACTTTTATTCTGTTAAAATTCTACTTTCCTAGCCTCATGTTCTAAGAAGAATAGATGAGATTCTATGGGCCATTTTTCATAAGGTGTCAATTTCAAGTTAATTTGCTGGACCTGAATACAAAATACAGAAGCAGCAGCGCAAGCCAGAGCTGTTAAAGTGACTCAGAACATATGCGCCTCCTCCCACTAAAGGACTGGGAACAACTGTTTTGTGCCTGACTGCAAAAGAATGCCACATATTTTATAGTCATTTATTGATTATTTTGGAAATAATTCTTTATTTTCTTTTTTCTTTCTTTCTTCCTTTCTTTGGTCTTTTTCTTTGTCCTGCCTTTTTAAAATATTTAATACAATACATTGTATAATTTAACTATTAACAACTTTAGGGAACTGTTGAGATATAAATCACGAATAATTGGCATCCACAGCAGAATATGCAACAAACTGATTGGGAAACTATTACTTATTTGATAGAGCTATTTCATAATCTATTAAATCACATAGAAAATGGCATGTTAATCCAAAAATGAAAGACTTCATCCAAGTAAGACAAATCATTTGAACATCATTTGCCTTGCTTTATGAGTTTAATCTACCCAGCTTTGAAAAGCATTCAGTATGCACTTATCAGTAAGAAACCAAAGATTATTGCATACCAGCTACATTAAAAGGGAAACAGCCTCTTTAGTTTTCTTGTGGCTTATAGCCAAGCAATTAAAAAAAATCTTATACAGCCCCAATATATTAGAGAAAAGCATGACTAGCTGAAGATAATTTTGCTTAATGAAGAAAAGTAACAGATACACCATACCCACATCACCTCAAAAGTCAGCAAACCTTTAGAGAAATGAGAGTCTGCAATACAAAAAAAACAACAACAACAAAACCCTCTATGCATTGAGCCATAGAGTTTGAAAAGACCATAAGGATCACAGGGTCCAACCACCTACTATGAAGCAATACACATCTAAAACACTCCCAAAAGATAACCAAAGATCTCCAAGTCCACTACCTCTTGAGCAGCATGTTGCATTATTACACCCAACAAGTTCTTCCTTTTTAGGTGGAATCTCATTTTTTGTAATCTCCAATCATGTTTTAGTTTCTGTAACAGCTGAAAACAAATGCATTCCATCTTCTACATGACATCCCTTAAGGCAGGGACAGGCAACCTTTTTGAGACCTGGGCCGGTCTCCCGTAGCCCAGGTCTCGGCTGGGCCAAGGTGTGTGTGGGGGAATGGTGGCACGTGTGCGCGTGCGCACATGCGCACCCTCCGCCGCCGTGTTCGACCCCCCCCCGTGCACGCTGCCACCGCAGCCTTTGTTGCCGGGGGGCCGGGGGAGGGGGGGAAATGGTGCGGGGGCCAGTTGTATCGGGGTTGGGGGTGTGCGCACGTGCACGCACACACCCGCCCACCCCACACAGCCGCCATGGGGCCGTTCCAAGCTCCCCCGCCCTGATCCTTTGGTGAATTCGCATCAGAATCAAGCGAAGGCACCTTGGAGGACCGTTGCCAAGGTGCCTCTCCTTGATCCTGGGGTAAATTCACCCGAGGATCAAAAGGAGGAACCTTGGAAAGGTCCCCCCAAGCCCCCCCCCCGCCTTGATCCTTTGGTGAATTCGCCTCAGGATCAAGTGAAGGCACCTTGGAGGACTGTTGCCAAAGTGCCTCTCCTTGATCCTGGGGTAAATTCACCCGAGGATCAAGAGGAGGAACCTTGGAAAGGTCCCCCCAAGCCCCCCCCCCCCCGCCTTGATCCTTTGGTGAATTCGCCTCAGGATCAAGCGAAGTCACCTTGGAGGACTGTTGCCAAGGTGCCTCTCCTTGATCCTGGGGTAAATTCACCCAAGGATCAAGAGGAGGAACCTTGGAAAGGTCCCCCCAAGGCCCCCTGCGCCCCGATCCTTGGGTGAATTTGCCTCAGGATCGAGCGGGGAGGCCTTGGAAAGGTCCCTCCAAGGCCCCCCCACCCCGATCCTTGGGTGAATTCACCCTGGAAGCCCGTTGCCACCGAGGGTCCCCCCGAGGAGGATTCCCTCGGTGGCGACGGGCTTCCAGGAGGCCCGTCCCCGCCGAGGGAATCCTCCCCAGGGGGAACCTCGGTGGCAACGGGCTTCCAGGGAGAAGGCCCATCCCTGCCGAGGGAATTCTCCCTGGGGGGAACCTCGGTGGCGACAGGCTTCCAGGGAGGAGGCCCGTCCCCGCCGAGGGAATCCTCCCTGGGGGGAATCTCGGTGGCGACGGGCTTCCAGGAGGCCCGTCGCCACCGAGGTTCCCCCCGAGGAGGCTTCCCTCGGTGGCGATGGACCTCCTGGAAGCCCGTCGCCACCGAGGTTCCCCCCGAGGAGGCTTCCCTCGGTGGCGAAGGGCCTCCTGGAAGCCCGTCACCACTGAGGGTCCCCCCGGGAGGTTTCCCTCGGTGGCGACGGGCCTCCTGGAAGCCCGTCGCCACCGAGGGTCCCCCCGGGGAGGATTCTCTCGGCGGGGACAGGCCTCCTCCCGGGCGCCACGCGCGCTCCCGGTGCCACGGCCACCATTTTGGTCTCCAAAATGGCAATCGCGATGCATTTGCGCATGCGCAGTAATCCTGCGCATGCGCAAACACGTTGTGGCCGCCATTTTGGAGACCAAAATGGCGGTCGCGGCGCGCGGGGCCGGGCAGCGGCCGAACCGGGTGACGGTGGCGGTGACGGCGGCAGGGGTCCGCCTAGGCCCGTAAGTCCGGCGACCTGGGCCGGAACCGGCCCGCGGGCCGTAGGTTGCCAACCCCTGCCTTAAGGTATTTAAATATGGCTATTTGATTATGTCTCAGTTGTGCCTCCTACAAGTTAAACATAGCTAGCTCCCTTCTGAACATAAATTTTCCCTAAACTTTATATGATCTGTCCAGATTCCTTACAATAAACACATTGGACAGATTATATATTCTCAAACTGTAGCATGTTTGAGAGAAATACATTTTTTTCTCTTTATTCACTTTATTCTCTACGTGCAGAATAAAGTGAATAGATATGTTTAAGCAAGCAAAGCATCAACAAAATAAAAATTAAAACATAACAGAATTAGGAAAAGTTAATAAATAATTCTACATATAAAGACAGAAGATAGAATAAATAGATAAAGATAGAAAAGGCCCAAGTATTAAAGAGCCTAAAATAAATAAACCCTAATAAAACAAATTAAAAATAAAGCAAAACCTCACCCCAAAATAATATTAACTATATATTTTGAAATATCTTTATGGTGTTGTCCTGGCATTAGATGAAAGGTTGGCCATGGTTTTTACTTAGGGTTTATCTGTCTCATATTGAACAATTCAAGACCAAAATGCTCCCATTTAAAATTAATCCAGGCCCACTACATTGGTATAGTGATTCTCTGTGCAAATCTTGCTCATGTACTGTATTTTCATAAAAGCATTTAGCCTAGATTTTGGTATGTTCACAAGTTTTATGTGGTTTCTTTTTCATTCTGGAAGTACAATGTTGGTTTGAGATGTATCTCCAACTCCACTGGATTTGGCAAATACTCAGAGATAAAACAAACATCCAGCGAGACAAGGATAAATGAAATGTGTACTAGTTTGAACACAACTGTTTTGTTGATGTTGCTGGCTTTATTTAAAAAAATTACATGAAACAAAGGTTAAACAAAATCAGATAATGTAGTCTCATTCTGAAAAAAAAACCACCTACAAGTTTAATTATGTTGTGTTTATGCCAGGAAATTCAATTAGATCACACAGTCACTTAGCCAGAAATTGAGGGTGCAATTTTGATTCAAGTTTTTACTAAAGACAATGCAAGAGTGCCAACTCTGAAAACTTTCTTCTTGACTGTAATAAAAGTAGTTGTGAATATAATGTAAAAGTCTAATATTAACCTTTCATAACTCCAAAATCCTGTTTGTGTCTACCTATATATTTTGCCACCGCTTAGCCATTAATCTGTTTTATTACCTCCATTAACAGTGATTTCTTAATATACTAGCTAACCTTTTATTAACTTCAGCAGCATTTTTGTGAAATATATTAATGAAAGAACTCCTACAAACTGTACAGGTAAAGTAACTAGCTGCCAAATGCCTATTTTCTTTTCTTAGCTCAGCCATGTTACACATTTGACTATACTATCTAGCATACTTGCTCAAGGAAGCTATTTTGAAACATCTAGCTTGCTCAAATAACACTTTTAAAAAGGGTATTACAACCAGTAGCTCCCATCTTGTGGAAAAATAAACTCCAAGTAAAAAAATGCAATGGTTTAAACATGGGGAAGGAAATCAGTGTCTCACAGCAGGGAAATGCTATTCTTAGGAATCCCACCACTTTCCCCATAGATCTTTCGTGCTATCAGACTCAGAGCTTTGAAAGGCTTTTATGTCTTCTGTAACAGATACTACATAACAGGCTCGATATTCTTGTACAGTATTAGTGCCTTCTGTCATTAACAGAGGACTTGTTCATGCCTAACACTGGATAATGTTGCACTATTTTAACTTCTTTTATTTAATCTGGGGAGACATACCCTTCAACCTTTCACAAATGAAAAGCAGGACACATGTGGCCAAGCAACATCACAGTGTGGTCAAGATGGCAACTGTTATTAATAAGGAAGAGCACATATAAGCTAGGAGAGATTGTAGCAGTTTGCTTTTTCCTAAACCTACTGGGAAGGACCAGATTCTGCCTCCTTTTCCTTGTCCCCACTGCTAAATTAACTGAGAGGAAACTACTTTTGCACTTTGAACCCAGTTTGCAGTAAATTGGGTAAGCTAAGGACAAAGGGAGAAAGTGAGAAGAAGAAAAACTGGGAAATTTTGAAAGCAGTTGGAAAATGGGATGGAAAAGGATTACTCAGGACTGTCCCTGTCAAATCAGGACAGTTGGAGGGTATAGGGGAAAGGATGATCAGCATTAATATAATAGATAGATAGATAGACAGAATTGGTCAATGGGATGATACAGAACTTTCAAAGTTGCATTTCCAGGCTCTGGAGAACTGAGTTTATATAAAACACAGTTTTCCAAAATGTTTCTATTTTCCTATTAGAAACATGTTACTTAAAATGGTAACAAAACTATTGTTTTCATGCTTTTGTCATTTTTTTTAAAATGGCATAGTCTTCCTGTATAGCAGGGGTAGGCGACCTTTTTGAGCCGGGGGCCGGGTTGCTGTCCCTCAGACAACTGGGGGGCTGAAGCACCAAAAATAAATAAATAAATATAAAAATAAAAAATAAAATAAAAAAATATGCATGCACACTCTCTCAGCCCCAGAAAAGCCATGGCAAACCCCCTGTGGAGATTTTGCCAAGAAAACCCCAAGAACAAGTAATAACAACAATAATCAAGATCATCATGGCGGGCGGGGGCGGGGGCAGTGGGGGGTGGTGGCAGCAGCAGGACCAGCCTGGAAGATTACTTGAATTTTCTTTTCTGTCTGATACAAAGCATTTTATTACAGAAATTGTAGTCAAATTTTGGAAGAATGTAAAGATATACAGACTAAACATTTATCTGTTAATGTAGTTTTATACTAATACAGTCACCCCTCCATTCTTGTGGACTTGAGGTCCGTAGTTTTGAATATTCATGGAGGGGCGACCTTCATTAAAATCAATAGGGTGTGCCCCTTTCAAGCCCATGGGGCTTGAATATTAGTGAATCTTCATTTTCGTGGGGGTGGGCGGTTCCGGAACAGATTCCCCCATGAAAACAGTGGGCCAACTGTATCGAATCATTTAATGTCTATTGATTGCGGACTGTATTCATGTAAGTAAACTGGGAGAGTGAAAAGTTGTTAGGGGAGTTTGTGCGTGTGTGTACTCACACATGTATGCATGCATGTTTTATTGTCTCCTCAGTTTTCCAATACAAATTCAACACAATCTGTCTGGTTTCCTAGAGATCCTTGTTCTTCCAAGTACTTAGTACTATTTTACTTTAAAACAGCCAAATGGATGCTATGTCTACATAGCTTTCTTAAATTTCTGGTATTCATGCAGATGATTGGGAGATTACACAGAATATAAGATATTCTTACCTGAAACCAAAGGTATTTAATTTATTTTAGGGCTTAAAATTGGGTTTCTTTTTTATAATCTTAAATTTTGGAGCTAACTACATTGAAATAATAATAATAATAATAATAATAATAATTATAACAAAAATAAACACAGGCAAGAGAACTGGGGAAAGAGGCCAAAGAGGGGAGTTAGCTGAGTGTGTGGGTATAGAGATGGTTGTGTCTCACAGAAAATCCACAGAGCAACCTCAGCATAAATGTCCAGGAATGCTCCACCAAATGAACAAAATCATTGAAGGTAGTGGAAATACTTAAGGACCAGTGGCCCTGGGGTAAATGCTTCCCCACACAACATGTAGCCAATGATGTCTTTCCTTCCTATAGTGGTAGAATTCAAAGATATAGCCATATTAATCTATAGACAGATCTTGTGGCACCTTTGAGACTAACTGAAAGAAATAAATTGGTCAATCCCCTTTGAAGTCCTTTTGTTCCATACCACTGTTCTGAGATCTGAGATGGAATGCCCAAGGAGATTAAATGTTCTGCCACCGGTTTTTGTGTATTCCCATATCTAATGTCTGATTTATGCCCATTTATCCTCTGGTGCAGAGACTAACCTGTTTGCCCAATGTAGAGTGCTGAAGGGCATTGCTGACAAAGTCTAGCATAGATCACATTGGAGGATGAGCACCCCCTAATATTGTGGGTGATGCCATTAGGTCTTCTGATTACGTTTCCTGGATAAATGTGTGGGCAGAGTTGGCATCTTGGTTTGTGGCAAAGTTTAGTACCTGTGTTGCCATCTGAAGGTAAGTACCTGGTTTGGAGGCTGTCTGTAGGTGAGTAAAGGTCTGCCACCAAGGGCCCTTGAAAGAGTGACATCATTGTCCAGAATGGGTTATAGTTCATTAGTGATGCACCTGAGTGGTCCAGGTTGGGAACTGTATGTGATCCCTAGTGGGGTTCTGTTGTTTTCCTTCTTCAATTTGTTCTGTAATAGATCAGCCCGGTTTACACATCTTTCCTTGTTTATTTGTTTTTTCACTTTATGTGGTGGGTATTGTACTTTGATTGTTGTAATTCCTTGAGTTTGGCATCCCTGTCTTGTGGGTCTGAACAGATGTGATTGTAACTGAGGGCTTGCTGTAAACTATGGATCTAGTGGTGTGTTCAGAGTGGAAACTGGAGACATGTAAGTACCCGGCGCATAAGACGACCGGGTGTATAAGATGACCCTCAACTTTTCCTGCCAAAATATAGAGTTTGGGATATACTTGCTGTATAAGACGACCTCTCTTCCAACGGGAGAAAATGAGAAAGTGTTGGGGGAAGGACTGCCAATATACTAGGTGATGCATTCTGGGGTATGTACAATTTGTGGCCAAGTAAGTGATCCTGGGCATGTCACACACTCTCAGCCTCAGAGGATGGTAATGGCAACCCCCATTTGAAGAAACATGTCAAAAAAATCCCATAAGATTGCCTTAGGGTTGCCATAAGTCGGAAAGGACTTGAAGACCCACAAGAACAACAAAAAAGTCTGCAATTGTTTCATAGGTACATGGGAATAGGAGCCAGCATGGTGTAATGGTTTGAGTGTTGGACTACCACTCTGGAGACCTGGGTTTGATTCCCCACTTTGCCATGAAACCCATTGGATGAACTTGGACAAGTCACATACTCTCAGCCTCAGGGGAAGGCAATGGCAAACCTCCTCTGAACCAGTCTTGCCAAGAAAACCCCAGGATAGGGTTCACCTCTTATCCGCTGCTGCTTCCTCCTCCTGCCTCCTGCCACACCACGCCACCCCTTCCTCCCCCCTCCTCCTCCTCCTCTGACCTGGACTTCCTCTCTTCCTCCTTCTCCCGCCTCGCCACACCTTCTTCCTCCTCCTCTGCCACCCGGCATATAAGACGACCCCTGACTTTGGAGAAGATTTTCCTGGGTTAAAAAGTAGTCTTATACACCAGAAAATACTGTATGTGTAGCAGTCCATGGGTTTGCAATATAGTGTGGTGCTTATCTGTCCATTTTATAGCTGTACTGTTGTGTCCAGAAAATGAACTTGCTCAGTAGATAGTTCAGGCTGAGGTTGATAGTGGGGTAGAAGTTGTTAAAACTCTGGTGGAATGTCTTGAGAGAGTCCTCTCCATGAGTCTAAATCTCCATGGGCATATGCATGGCACCACAATATGCCAATGTCTTCATGGCCAACCTAGAACAATGCTTCCTTAACTCATGCACCCAGAAACTGATCCTCTACCTGAGGTACATTGATGGTATCTTCATAATTTGGACTCAGACCTCAGTACAGCAGTCATTCAACAAAAGAAATACAAAGGTAGATTGGAAAGAGAAACAGCAGGAGTGGAATTCATCCACAAACTACAGCCCCTCAGCAATGGATTGACCAAAGACAACAGTTTCCTGCCTCACTACACACTCTTCAACACTATCGGACTCCATCCTCATAGGGGTGTCCTACATTCATCTAGTTCCCTCACCACAGGCTAGTCCCATTGCAAAACTGGATCTACCAGTTCATCTCCATGCTCAAAGACCAGTTTCCTATGCCTTAAAACTTAACCTGCAACTTCATTTCCATACACAAAGGATTTATAATTTGAATTGACATCCTCACACACCAATGGCATACATATGTCTGACCCTGGTTTCCACTCCATTAAATGCATCTGAGGAAGTAGACTGAAGTCTATTAAAGCTAATGCTATCAATTTCTTTCTTTCAGTTAGTCTCAAAGGTGCTACAAGATCTCTCAATGTACTGTTTCCTTCCTATAGTGAGAGAAGATATGTTATTTAATCAGGATTTTGGAAGAGGAAATGAGAGATTACTGTTTAAACCAGAGATCCCCAAACTTTTTGAGCCAAGGGCCAGCTCTCCATCCCCCAGCTCATGAGGGGTGAAGTAAAAAAAAATTTAAAAAATGGCGGCTGGAGTTGCGCGCTCATGTGCACGACTCTGGGTGCCATTTTTGTTCCAAAATGGTGGCCAGAGTAGTGCACATGTTCGCGCGACACTGGGTGCCATTTTGGAACAAAAAATGATGGCCGCAGTCACGCGTGCATGCTCAAGATGCTGGGTGCCATTTTGGAACTAAAAATGGAGGCCACAGTCACGCACGCGAGAAAGGCAGTGGTGGTGCGGCGGCAGCAGCAGCGGCAGGACCGGCCATGGGCCAGTCGAAAGGCCTCGATGGGCTGGGTTCGACCCAGGGCCGTAGTTTGGGAACCCCTGATTTAAACTATTCTACTGGTCTTTTAATTGGTTTGTAATTAATTCTTTACTAATAGGTGGGTTAGGAGGCCACAAGTGTGGTGGTCTGAGCATTGAATCCTTGCTCAGCCATGGAAACCTCTGGGTAACTTTGGGCAAGTCATACTCAACCTTAGAAGAAGGCAAGGGCAAACCTCCTCTGATCAAATCTTGTGAAGTAAACCCTGTATTAGATCTGCCTTAGAGCCGCCATGAGTTGGAAATTACTTGAAGGCATACAACAACAATGGTTGGTTTTTTGAACTAGTTTTAATGTACATAATTTTTTTAAAAAAACTTGTTTTCCTCTGACTAAAAACAAACAAATTTATTTCCTCTTTCTACTCATATCTGTGGATCTAACCTGAACAATCTGCAGAAATGTCCAGTCAAGAAATGTGGACCTAATTTTTAAGGGATGAGGTTGAAACTCCCCCCAGAATAAGCAAAATATCAAATCTAGAGCTGCTGAACTATTTAGGATTAATACTTCTGTCTTATTTGGATTAAGAATCAAGTTTATTTCTCAAACAGTTCATTACAGAGTCCAAGTGGTTTCTTAGAATGTGTGCTACAGCTGGATTAGATGAGAAAGATTAACAGAGCAGTGTGCTACCAGCATACAAATGACACTTCAAAATCCACCCTCAAAGGCTTCATGTATATGTGATCCTGGAAACAAGATGGGGCATCATGGTGATTCATTTATCCACTACCAAAGGAAGAGAAGCTCCCAGAAGATCATCTGGTATTTTTCTAACAGATGGGAATCAAATTCTGAATTATTATTATTATTATTATTTTGGAATCTGTTCCATGCTGTTGCTGTGCAGGAGTCACTTGTGTTTACCTAACAGCAAACAGAAGATTAAATTGTCATCTCTAGAGGCACTGCCTTTTTCTGTTGAAAAATCTCCACCATAGTATGGGTGACATAAATTAGCATCTGTTGAGATTGGAATCACACAACAACTGGCAAAGTTTGTGGAAACCTCAGGTATGAAAAAGATTATGGTCATCTGAACACCAGCAGATATCAATACAGTCGCCCCTCCATTTTCGCAGACTTCAAATCCACACCCCACACCTATCCACGGATGGAAAATGGAGGGGCAGATAATGGGGTGTGCACCTGCAATCGTTCGCAGGCACGCGCTGCCGTTCAAGCCAATGGGGCTTGACTATCGGCAGGTTTCCCTTTTTGCGGGGGGTGAGTGGGTTCCGGAACGGATTCCCCATGAAAACAGAGGGGCAACTGTACAGCAAATGATTCATATTGGAAGTACTTATCGTGATTCCTAGATTTTACATTTGCCTCTATGGTTCACATACATGTGGTGATTTTTCTTAGAGTTTAACATTAGGATTGCCAAGGACTGTTGTTTTCCTCCCTAGCTTTCGTTACAAAGGCTCTATGTATTTAACATCATGATGACAGGCTTACTTTCAGCTAGTATAGGGTTGCTGATTTTCCTAGGACCTACTGATCCCGAGTTTGTGTCATGCTCTGTATGGAAGACACTTAAAGTAATCCAATAGGACATATTTCTCCAATTACTTTAATCTGAAGGATTTCAACAGATGTGCATTTTTCCATCACACTAGTACACTAATGAAAAGAGAATTCATATGTATTAAAATTTTTACCTGAAACACCTTTCAGTCATTTTATTCTTTCTAATATGATCATTTCATTTCATTTATTTGATTTATATCCCACTTTTCTCTCAGAACTGGCAATCAAAGCATCTCACAAGATTACAACAACAACAAAAATAAGTACAGATAAAAATATACCAAAATGGTAATATTAAAATACAGTCATAATATTAACATACTGTTAAATTAAAAAATAAGATAAAATACATTGATATAAAGTAGTATATCCACCTTTCTCAGCAGCCATTCGGTGGTCCAGTTAGTACTAGTGGCTGAAGGGTGGCCTAAAAACCGTTTGAAGAAATAAATATATTTTTAAAGTCCTACAAAAAGTACTATTGTAATGGCAAAACATAACTCACCTTCTGTAGGCAAAGAGCAGAAATACACGTCTTTAGTACGTGCTACAACAGTGTAGTAACTAATGTACCTGTGATACCTGCTTTTCTAGCCAGCTTTACCTATGGCAATTTCACCCTACTACAAACAAGTATCATGACTTGTTTGGTAGGTTGAAGATGGAAGTTATTGAGCTCTTCATTAACTTAGGAAAAATGCAGGATGAAACTTCAAGGAAGCATTGGCAGACATGCAGTGAGTGCATTAAGAAATCTCCATGTGATTCTTTCTGGCTTTATTTATCTTATATGCAAGGAGACTTGAAGTGTAGTGTTGGCTGATGAATATTCAGAGAGCATTTTGAACCAGTTACAAGAATGGGATCCACACAGGCTAGCACTTCATAGTGACAAGTCTCTGTTTTGTTCTGGGAGAAAAAAACAGCCATCTGAATCTACAATACAAAACAAGAAGACAACAATATGTTGCACTATGAGCATCTGGGGACATATCCATATAGTGGTCCCTCTACCTTCACTGGGGTTAGGGGCACAGGACCCCTGTGTATATGGAAAAACTGCAAATAACAAAAACGCTATGTTTTTACCTGAGAGAACACCTCTCTAGGAATCTCTAAGTCCTCCAGGGCAACTGTGGTCAACATCTGCCAGACATTGACCTCAGAATTGCACTGGAAGAGCTACAAATGCCTAGTGGAGTGTTCTGTCTCTTAAAGTTGACCATAGAGTCTCACTGGATGATCTAGATATTCCTGGAGAGAACATACTAATGCAATCCATGAATAATCAAATCTGCAAAAGTCAGATCCGCAAATGTGGACAGATGACTGTATTTCTAAACATGGAACACACAGAAAGAATTAGTGCAGCACTGTGGCAGACTATGAGAAAGCACTATAGGGAACTAGAATAATAAAATCCTAGCTTTAATTCTCGCCTAAGCCATTAACTAAGTAGGCAGCCTTAGACACACCACTGTCTCTCAGCTTCAGCTCTTCCATCTCAATACAGGGGTAATATTTCCTACTTAATGCGAAAAGGACTGTTGTACAGCTATGAAATAGCAAGTGAAGCACTTTTAATACTTGAAAGCCTATAATCAAGCTAAGTATTATCATAATGAAGCCACAACTCTAAATGTGAAGCCAGAAGGAAATTGTGGTAGGAGAATGAGATGGGTGGCTGCCATTTTCATGCATTAGACAACACCACTGTTACCTCCACTCTCTAATTATTCTTTTCCTTCTTTCCCACAAAATTCCTACATTAAGTCTGTAATTCAGTAAAGAATAGCTTTATTCTTTTTGCTACATAACTATAACATTTTAAAGTTATTTCAAAATTACTGGGGTGTGGCATCATTACATTTTACATTAACATTACAGGTTTTCGTCTTTGTCCACCTCTTATCTTCCTCAAAGAGGAATAATATAGGGTGGGTTAAGCCTTTCAGAATCAGGTAGTGGATACAGGAGTGCTGCATCCACTGTGGTGTCAAACCAGATTATTTCTGCAGTGTGGATGCAGCCCACAAATGGGGAAAACTCAGGCACACTGATGCTGCAGGAGTCAGTGATATATAGGGATGCATATATGCCATGTAACATCGTATGTGCTGCTGAGGATTCACAAGTGTGTGTCATCCCTATCACAAACTATAGGAAATAATGACTTTCAAATCACTTTCAGCTTTCTTAAAGCTGAAAGATTTGCTGAAACCCACCAGGTAAGATCCATCCCCTCCAGACACTAAGATATGCTCCTGTTGTTGCCTGCCTTCAAGTAATCTCTGATCTATGGTAACCCTAAAGTGAACCTTAAGATGAGCCAGAATGGTGTAAGGTTAAAGGGTTATGATTCTATGATTCTATGGTTGCATTATGAGTCTGATTCCCAGCTCACCCATGAAAACCAATGGGTGACCTTGGGTAAGTCACATACTCTCAGCCTCAGAGGGAGGCAATGACAAACCCCTTCTGAACAACTCTTGCCAAGAAAATGCTATGGTAGCTTCCCCCTAGGGTCGCCATAAGTCAGAAATGACTTGAAGGTACAGAACAAGAATGGTGAACCTATAATGGGGTTTTCTTGGCAGAATGTCTTCAGAGGCAGAATGTCTTTGCTTTCCTCTGAGGATGAGACAGTGTGAATTGCCCATGTTCACACAGTAGGTTACCATGGCTAAGTGGGGATTCAAACCCTGCTCTGCTGGTGCTCTAGTCCAACACTTAAACCACTATATCTTGGTAGCTCTCGACATGCTCTAGCCACATCTCCAATTGACAAAAAATTGTGTCAATCTGACTGGGGCCTACCTGCATACAGACTATACACAGAACCCTCTTTCCATAGGGATGCACTCTCTAGTTGCGTACGTGTCACTGTTCTAGTTTCAGAGCAGCTTGCAAGATAAGGAAAGATTATCATAACACAGGAAGCTGGCCTCAGGGTTGCACTTCCTGCTTAATGAGAACATACATCAATATTAATGCTGAATATTTTGAAATTTAATGTGTCTTCAGAAAATTACATTAACCCAATTTGTTTCTGCTCCAGACAAGGGCATAGTTATTAGGCTAAAATGTTTTGTTGAAAACTGTTATGGTAGACTGTGGAAGAAAGCTGTCAAACTTTGTTGTTAATACAACACTAATTTGTTACAGCTTCTGGTAAGGATTGGTTTAAATAGCATGTCTAACATTTATGAAATAATTGTACAACAAATTATTCTGTAATAGCTCTGTAAATGTGTTTTAGATAACTGGATCATGCTATTGATGATGAATTCATTAATCATATTTGATGCTCCAACAAACTCTTTTATATTTCATATTAAGTGCTTGGTTAACTGTGATCACTTTTAACAAGGAGTAATAGTAAATTAATAATGTTAATTACCATGGTAGTTAGCCACAAAAAATAGCAGCATCAGAAGACACTGACACTTACAATGGTAATTTTTAATATAACAAACATCCACCTTGAGTTCTAAACTTAGACATTCATTCTTCTTAAGATGCTATAGATTTTGTTCTAGTGAGAGAATAATATCACTAGATCTGTCCTCATTCTCTCTTGCTCATATTTGGTTGGGTAGCCCATAACCAAATACTTGGAAAGAACCAACTACTCCCAGGGGCTGATTGGCAATAGAGATGGGAATGTGTGAGACAGGCAGACAGAGAAGAATGTCCTCTTTCCCACGTTAACTGTTCATAGTCAAGCAGAAATAATGCAAGGAAGCCTTCAGTTCTCAACCAGTGAAATTCTCTTCTGTTCTAGTCGGTAGCAGTTGTGTTTTTGATCTACATGAACAGAGCTGTCCACAAGACTGGGCTTTGGAGTACTTGGGGCACCAAGAGTAACTCCCTGTTTTCCTGAAAGTAGAAGCAATCAACTGCCATATATCTTTGGACTCCTGAAAGCAACAAGAGGTAGTGCTGCTGGCCAGGATGCCCATCTGCCAAGTTTCTATTTCTCCCACATCTTAATCTCAGGCCTGTACCATCATTGGTGAAGTGCATATGTTTTGCCAAAAATGCACTGAATGGAATTCTCAACCATCTATAGTTTTCAAATTCCACTGTTGTTAATTGTTGTCAAGTTGATTTATGGTGACCCCATGAATGAGAGACCTCCACGTTACTCTATCCTCAATGGCCCTGCTCAGGTCTTGTAGACTTAGGGCCATAGCTTCCTTGATTGAATCTATCCATCTATAATGTGGCCTTCCTCTTTTCCTACTGCCATCTACCATGTTGTTTTCCTTCAAGTCATTTCTGACTCATGGAGACGCTAAAGTTAACTTATCATATGGTTTTCTAGGGCTGAGTGTGTGTGACTCACCCAAGGTCACCCAGTGGTTTTCAATGGCTAAGCAGGGAATCAAACCTTGATCTCCAGAGTTGTAGTCCAACACCTAAGCCATTACCATGTTGGCTCTTCCCTCTACCTTACCAAGCATTATTCTTTCCTAGGTAGCCATGTCTCCTCATGATGTGGCCAAAGTATGACAGTCTGTTTAGTTGTCTTGGCTTCTAGGGAGAGTTCAAGCTTATTTGCTCTAGCCACAAATTCACTAGGTACTGCCACTTTCAGCACATAGAATCATGACCAAAATCTAACAACGAGCAATTGCTAAATGGCAAGTTGTGATAAATGGGAGTCCTTCCATTTATCAGAGCTTTCTTCTCTGATAACAAAGGGTTAAATAGTGGGGGAAGTACATTTTAATGAGGTTATATCACAGGTGATGGGATGGCAACTGTCCAATGAGATGGGGGAGATGGACGAGAAGCGTGAACCTTCAAGATGGTTCTGAGAGAGAGACTTTAAAAGGCTGGATGCAACACGAGGCTTTTGGCCTTGGGTCTGCTTTTCTGGTTTTGTCTGTCTGTGGTTCTGCCTGACTGCTGGCTGGCAGGAGGAGGAAGCTGGTGGAGCTGGATAATGGAGTCAAGGCTCCCAGCTATCCACAAACATCAAGGACTGCAAATCCCATCTGAGCTGTGGGTAAGATTAGGGACATGTATTAGTTAGTAGCATTAGGATTTTTGGTTTGTTTTACTGGCTTGGCTGAAATGACTGTATTCTGTAACTTACATTTCTTTTTGTGCCTGTAGGACAAGTGGTCCTGCATACAGTGATATCCTTTGCTCTAGAATTCTTTAGTTAGAATAAAGCTTTTCTTTAAAGTACCCTGCCTCTCTCGTATTCTTTTTCACATGCCTTTAGCTCAGCTAGTTCTTTCCTAAGTTGGCAAGGGAAAGCATCTGTCGAATTCCCCAGCAAAGTCCTGATGTTGCTAAGGGGGGAAAGGGTAATTCATCAGGTGGTAGCAGAAGTAAGATTTGTTTAGATAAAAAGGTGGTCTCGAGGAGTCCCATCCAGCTCGGCAGGAGTGAAGAGGAACCAGAGAACACTATAACACAATTGAACACTCAAGTAAGTCCCATTGATTCAGTGGATCTAACTTTAACTAGTAGCAAATAGATTTAGGCCAGGATTAGAAACATACAGCTCTCCAGATGTTGTTTCAACTGTAGCTCCTAGCATTCCTCACCACTGGAGTAGCTATGGCTACTGGGAACTGTAGTCCAACAGCATCTAGCTAAACCCCACCTCATGCCCCTATTTGTCATGTAACTGTTAAAAATGAGTAGTTTGTCACCAAAAAAAGATGGCATCAACATCATTATCTGAGCATCACAAGCTTGGTTGAATGTACAGGGATTCAAACCCTGCCTCTTAAGAGCTAAACACCCACTACCTAGATGACTGAATTCTTGGTTTTATTTCTTCCATACTGGATGTTCTTTTTATAAGAATGACGAATTTGCATATTTTGGAAATTTTTTATTTTAAAAACCCAAACCCAACAGAAATATTATACTTAGATTCTTAAGATGTAAATGTGTGATCAATGGAAAGCTATGCATTTTCAGCTAGTCAGGTTATACCCGGAAATTCAGGGATTACTGACCTGAGAACTATTGAGATTTTTTGTGGGTTTTTCGGGCTGTGTGCCCATGTTCTAGAAGTTTCTTTCTGACGTTTTGCCAGCATCTGTGGCTGGCATCTTTCTTTGAAAGATGGCCACACAGCCCGAAAAACCCACAAAAAACTATGGATGGCAGCCATGAAAGCCTACGACTTCACACTATTGAGATTTGTTTACTGACGTATTTTTAAATTTGCTTTCATCTTTACAGATACTTCCCTGATGCTCTAAAAATAGTGATGTGCTAATATAATTCAAACCATTAAAATCTATAATTTAAACAATAAAATTTCCAAAATGTTATCCTAATGACAATTATGTTATAATAACAGAATATTAACATAATAATAACATTTATATATCTGGAATGCCCTTATATATCTGGAATGCCCGCTGCCTGCTGTCCTTTTGTCAGCAAGCAAAAACACTTTTATTAAAGCAAGCTTTTAATACATATTCATGGGATAGCTTTTATATGGAGTGTTTGTCATATGTGGTACATAATGTAGTTTTTAATGTATGTAATATTGCTTTTGTTTGATGTTTTTAATTGTTTTTGAAACTTTTACTGTAAAGTCTTTGAAAATGTTTTTTATTTGTGAGCCGCCTTGACTCCCTTTCTGGAAGAAAGAGCATAAAAATGAAATAAATAAATAATAACATACAGAAAAGCAACAAATATAGTGAAGAAAATTACATTGCTTTCCACTGTAGCCATTTTTCATAGCCTAAACTGTTTGTGACACACTTTTTCAGGTACTTTATATAATGCTACTAGGTAGGATTGACAAATCGGTAACAAAATCACTGTTGGGGATGCAGGTAAGACAATTTGGTTCTGAAAGCCCCAGCAGTACTCTTTCTTTCTGGAAAACTACCATAGTTTCAAAAGGATTCTTTATTTTTAAATATTATACAGTGGGTCCTTGGTATCTGCTAGAGTTTGGTTCCAGGACACCCCATAGATACCAAAATCTGTGGATGTTCGAGAAACAGTAACTACAATAGCATAGTAAAATTGTGTCCCTTAAGTAAAATGACAAAATCAAGGTTTGCTTTGGGGGATTTATATTTTTTGGAAGATTTTCAATTTGTTGATAAAAAAAATCCATGGATATGGAGGGCCAACTGTAACCAGACAAGCCCTTATAGTTGCCAGCTTCTGAATATGTACATCTTGTTCAAAGGAATTAGACTACATTATGGATACATTAAAATCTGGGATCTCCTCACTCCTATATTTATTTTGGTAAAACTTGTTTAATGCAGTATGCAGTGAGCTGCTATTGAAAAATGTTTAGAAACTATACCCTGTATAAAAGATATGTGATTCTGATGTTGAAGTGACTCCATGGGCTGCTAATTCCCTACAGAAGGTGAGTTATATGTTGCCATTACTTTAGTCTCTATATGGGACTCTAAATATATATATATTTATTTTTTAGATCTAACTTTAGATGTTAACATTGCTCTTTGAAGTTTGGTTATTGGTAATGTTGATAGCTGTTAAAACTTTAAAGTATTAGGCCCTCAAAGGAAAATGCCCAGAAACCAGAATTGTGGTTATACTAAGTAATATTTTGTGTTTATTGCTTTACAATTTCTGGAATGTACATTATGCTGAAATCCTATTGCATTACACACTAGAGCTGGCGTTCTCTTGGTTAGTCTCAGCTAGAATAGATCCATTCAATCAATTGTTTAATGGTAAGTCAAGAAGTAGTTAAATCTCATGGATTTTCTGGGTCTACTGTTTTCATGACAACAGGATTTAGTCCAATGACAAAATAATAGGACAACACATTTGATTCAGTTAAGCATTTGGACACTCTGGATTGCGTTATGTTATAGTTGTCACCACTTCCCCAACCCCCTGTTGTCTATCATTGTTTTAATTACTTTCTTGAATAGCTATCAAATAGATTACTCATATTTTCCTCCAAGTGCTTATTTTTGGTAAAAAGTGGACTCATTAAAAAAATGACAAGTAAGAAGACAATGCAGTAAGCAGGATTTACTTCCAAGTAAAAATGCACAGAATCAGTCTTTCCATTAGGAGCTAAATTCAGTGTTGGTTTTCAAACAGAGTAGGCCCACTGAAATCAATGCAACTTAAATAACTGGAAATAACTAGAAACCAACAACTAACTAATGCATCTGAGGAAGTAGACTGAAGTCTACAAAAACTCATACTGCCATTTTT
Source organism: Phrynosoma blainvillii (assembly GCA_026167975.1). Taxonomy (NCBI): domain Eukaryota; kingdom Metazoa; phylum Chordata; class Lepidosauria; order Squamata; family Phrynosomatidae; genus Phrynosoma; species Phrynosoma blainvillii. Next base: position 234,004,388 of record JANUYF010000003.1, on the reverse strand, counting down.
TTTCTCTTTCAATTAGTCTCAAAGGTGCTACAAGATCTCTCTACGTACTGATTCTATAGACTAACATGGCTATATTTTGAATTCTGGAAACTAAGGGGGAGAGCAGACGGGTGGCCGTGGGCCGCCCCGAGTAGCAACGAGTCATGTTGTCCCATGATATGGCCAAAGTGTGATAGCCTCAGTTTGACTTCTATTCAGCTTCTTTCCTCTGGCATCATATGCCAAATTAGTCCATTCTCTTCCTGTAAGCTTTGTTCACTGTCCAGCTTTTGCAACCATACACAGAAATTAGAAATATAAAGGGATGGACAATCCTGACTTTGGTGTTCAGTGGTAAATTTGTACGCTTGCAGATTTTATCTAGTTCCTTCATACCTGCCCTTCCAAGTCTCAGTCTAATACAATCATTAAGATTAATGGGTACGATCCAATTGGACAATCTCACTAATATTACAGTTGGCCCTCCATATCCATGGATTCTTTATCCACAGATTCAGCAATCCAAGACTTGAAAATATTCAAAAATAATATAAATTCCCAAAAGCAAACCTTGATTTTGTCATTTTATATAAGGGACACCATTTTACTATGTCATTGTATTTAATGGGACTAGAGCACCCACAGATTTTGGTATCCACAGGGGATCCTGGAACCAAACCCTAGAGGGCACCAAGGGACCATTGTATATTAATCCTTTATTTATTCCACTTGTTTTGTACACAGCCAATTGTACAATGTGAACATTTAGAAGGGAATGCCATAGTCACAAAAAGGCAACATGCATTTCTCAAAAACAAGTCATGCCAGACTAATCTGATCTCTTTTTGGAGGAGATAAAATACCAGCTTGGTAGATGAAGGGAATGTTGTAGACATAGCATATCTTGATTTCAATAAGGCCTTTGACAAGGTCCCTTATGATATTCTTGCAAACAAGCTTGTAAAATGTGGGCTAGACCAGGGGTCGGCAACCTACGGCCCATGGGCCGCACCCGGCCTGCCGACCCCCGCCAACCGACCCCCGCCGCCGCATGCTCTTGCTGCCACGCGGCTGCGGCCACCATTTTGTTTACCAAAATGGCAGCCACGACTCATTTGCACATGCGCAGGAGTACTGCGCATATGCAAATGAGTTGCGGCTGCCATTTTGGCAAACAAAATGGTGGCTGCAACATGCGCGGTGGCTGGCAGTGAGGGATGCACACGCGCGCATGAAGACCTAACGGAAGACCTGGGGACCAGCGACTCGCCCCAGGTAGGTTAACGTTGCCGACCCCTGGGTTAGACAATACAACTGTTAGGTGGATTAGTAAATGGTTGACTGACCAAACCCAAAGGGTGCTCAGCAATGGCTCCTCTTCATCCTGGAGAGAAGTGACCAGTGGGCTGCCACAGGGTTCTGTCCTGGGCCCATTGCTATTCAATATCTTTATTAATGACTTGGACGACAGTATTGGGGGCATAGTTATCAAATTTGCAGATGACACCAAATTAGGAGGAATAGCTAAGAAGACAGGATGAAAATTCAAAATATCCTTAATAGATTAGAAAGCTGGGCCAAAACTAACAAAATGAACTTCAACAGAGAGAAATGTAAATTACTGCACTTAGGCAGAAAAAAATGAAATGCATAGGTATAGGATGGGGGACATCTGGTTTAACAAGACTGCATGTGAAAGGGACCTAGGAGTCCTAGTAGACCACAAGTTGAACATGATTCAACAGTGTGATGTAAAAAGGCGAATGCAATTCTAGGCTGCATCAATAAAAGTATAGTGTCTAGATCAATGGAAGTAAATTGTGAATTTTAAATGATGAAATTTTAAATATGGATTGTTTTTAATATGTGTATATCTTGTCCCTTTTAAAATTGTATGTCCTTTTAAATTCATGGCTTCATTCCCTCTATATAATAAACTGGTTTGCAAGCTGATTTGAACTGGTTTAAATGGCCCTTGTTTGCACTTGCGCTGATTCTGACGCAGTTTGTGAAGGGGCCCCACTGCTGGCACATGGTTAAATGCCTGTACTACAGCCACTCACTCATAGACCACAAGGTTGCGAGTTCAATACCAGCCAGGGCTGAGGCTCGACTCAGGCCTGCATCCTTCCGAGGTCGCTAAAATGAGTACCCAACTGTTGGGGGGCAATGAGCTTACAGTTGTAAACCGCTTAGACATCCCATAGCGCGATATGAAGCAGTATATAAATGAAGCTGCTTTTGCTTTTTGCTAAACACATTTAAAGCACTTCTTCCGGATCTGCTAAATTCCCTGCGTCTTTTGCGTCTTTTGCAATGAATCAATTCAGCATGTGGATCTGAATCGGTTAGGGGCAAAAAGGGGCAGAAAGCTGCTTTTTTTGCCAGCAAAACACCGGCTTTTCTGCTGCTTTTTGGTGCTCTTGTGGCATCTAAATGCTGCACCGCCAAAAAGTTGGTCCCCATGTGGTTGGGCGGGCAGCTTCATGGCGGCTTGGGGGCATGCATTGTCTAAACAACATGCCCCCAAGCCGTTGGGAAGCCGCCACAACTGGGCTATCTGTTTTGCCCCTCAAATCTACTTTGCTTATGCTACCAACTACTTTTTCAGTTAATCTCAAAGGTGCTACAAGATCTCTCTACATACTGATTCTACAGACTAACATGGCTATATCATTAAAAAATCAGGTGTGTGTGTTGTGTTACTTCCAACTTATGGTGATTCCCAAGGCGAAACTGAGAGCCGTTGGACTAGGACTCTGGAGACCAGGGTTTGAACACCAGCTCAGCCATGGAAACCCATTGGGAGACCTTGGGCAAGTCACAGTCTCCCAGCCTCAGAGGATGGCAATGGCAAACTCCCTCTGAAGAAACTTTCCAAGAACTTGCATCCCCCCCCCCCCCATGCAACCCCTCATCCCCCTCCAGACCTATCCCTCTTTCAATTGTCTATGCTTAAGTTGTGCAGGTCTGCCTTAAAGTGACCCCGCCATAAGGTTTTCTTGGCAAGATCTGTTTGCTATTGCCTTCCCCTGAGGCTGAGAGAGTGTGATTTGCCCAAGGTCACCCGGTAGGTTTAGTGGTTCAGTTGGAATTCGAACCTAGAGCCCTAGTCCAACCCTCAAACCACTAAGCCACATTGACTCTCCCTAGTATTATAAAAACACCACTTTTAAATCCTGGCTGCGCGCCTGCGCAGTAGACCCAATCCTCCCCCTCACTTCCTTGTCGAATGAGCCTAAAACCACCCACAGCGCATGCCCCAAAAGGATGCTCTAAAAAGGCAGCGCCGTCTGAACCGCTTCGAACAGGAGAGGAGGAAGAGAGGCAGTGCGCACGCGCAGCACTTAGTGTAGCGGGGCTCGGTCTTGCAGCGCCATGGCCGCGAAGCCCGCCTCCTCCCGGGCTGACGGGCTGCTGCCTGTCACTCACCTCATCTTCGACATGGACGGCCTCCTCCTGGGTGGGTAGCGCGCGCGCCCCCCTCCCGCACTTAGTCCTCCGACAGCTGCGCGCGAGATGGCGGCGCGAGCCCTTCTTTCCCTGGGCGCGCGCGCGTGCGTCCGCCCGCGAGGCGCTGCTGTCCTTTCTCCCTGGGGCTGCTGCTGGTGGGGTCAGCGGGAGTGGTGGACAGGGGTAGTCCACTGTTGCTTCTTCCCCTTCCTATTTGCCAGCTCCAAAGCCTTGGTGCCACGTGTCTACCAAAAGCAAACACACACAGGACACGTCTTTACTTTCTGTTTTGGGAGAAGAGGGGGAAATTATATATGTATATAAATTATAAGATATATAGATATATATATATATCTTGCCATTGCCAACAACCAATGCAACACCCAATATTTTATATATATGTGTGAAATACACACACACACACACACACACACATATATATATATATAACTTTTTTATATATCTTGCCATTGCCAACAATCAATGCAACACCTAATATATTATATATATAGGTTGTTGCATCCGCACTGCTGGAGTAATTGACTTTGACCCAGCTTTAACTACCCTGGCTCATATTCTGGAATTTGTATTTTTGTTGTTGTTGTTGTTATTAATTTGTTTCCTGTATTTTACCAGGAAATGGGACACAATTTGTAGCTTGGTAAGATATACAGGAGAGCCACTGTGGTGTAGTGTATGTTACAACTTCTTTCCCACAGGTCCCAAACACACTGCAGAAATAATCCAGTTTGAGACCGCTTTCACTGCCCTGACTCAATGCTAGGGAATTCTGGCAACTGTAGTTTTGTGAGACATTGAGCCTTCTCTGTTAGAGAGCTCTGGTGCCACAAGAAACTACACTTCCCAGGATTCCCTAGCACTGATCCAGGGCAGTTAACGCAGTCTCTGGATTATTTCTGCAGTGTGTTCAGGACTTTAGTCTCAAAAGGTGCTACAAGATCCCTTCAAATAGTGATATTCCAGCTTTTGAAGCACCATTGATTTCAGTGACTCCTCTAGTCTAAAACATGATGAAAGCCAGTGTGGTGTAATGGTTTCAGCATTGGACAATGACTAGAGGATAGGGTTCGAATCTCCACTCAGCCATGAAACCCACTGAGTGACCTTGGGCAACTCACACTCTCTCAGCCTCAGAGGAAGGCAAAGGCAAACTATCTGAACAAACCTTGCCAAGAAAACCCCATAATAACTTGCCCAAGGGTTGCTAGAAGTTGGAAATGGCTTGAAGGCAACCAACATACATCATAATAGTAATCATAAATTTTATTTCTTTCCCATCTCTCCTCAAGGGTTGAGGCAGGGTACAACATGTTAAAATACAGAAAACCACAAACATATTGTTAAAATACAGTACTATAAAACTATTAAAATACACTCATAAGAATACATACACAGTTTAAAGCTGGAAAGGTCTTGTTGGCTGAGTATAAAAATACAGATGAAATGTTTGCAGAAGGTAAAGTAGACAGGTCAGTATGAAGGACAAGCTGTATTTGAATTGGCAATACAAAATACAATACAAAACGGGCCGGCGTGGCATAATGGTTTCAGCGTTGGAGTAGGACACTGGTAGACCAGGGTTTGAAACCCAGCTAGGCCATGGAAACCCAATGGGCGGCCTGGGACAAGTCACACTCTCTCAGCCTCAGAGAAAGGCAATGGCAAACCTCCTCTGAACAAATCTTGCCAAGAACACCCCATGATAGGTTCACCTTAGGGTCGCCATAAGTCAAAAATGACTTGGAGGCATACACAGGCAACAGCAACAAGATATTTAGCCTTCTCTGAGAGCTCTGGTGCCCCCACAAACTACAAATCCCAGGATTACATAGCAGAGAGCTAAAATAGTGTCAAACAGCATCATTTCTGTAGGGCAGATGGAATGTAGATTTCTTTTTTCCCAGTCCCCCCCCCCCCCCGATTGATTCTTCCCCCCTTGTTTCAAAGTATACTTATGGAAACTATAGGTCCCCTTTCTTATGTGCACATATGGCATGTTCTGCACATGTTACACAGGGGTTGTGAAAGGAGGATTGAGGAAGTTGTGTGCTATTAGAGGATGATGAATCATATTTGCAGTAATTGTCATTTATAGTCTCAGGCAGCAAGTCAGAACATGGGAAATTTACTTTTTGGATAATGAGCTTTAGAAGTCCCTACCCACTACTGCCCCTGGTCTCTACTGTTATATGAATTGTAGTTCATAAAAGTAATTTTCCAGAGTTCTGCCATACCCGGTAAGTCAGAGATGGTAATTGTGAACCCCTCCATTTATTGCTGGATTGTAGCTCCCAGGAGTCTTAGCCATCATAGCCAATGGTGAGTAATGCTGGGAGTTGTACGCTATGGGATCTTGTAGCACCTTTGAGACTATCTGCAAAAAAAGTTGTGTCATAAGCTTTCATAGACTTGGTCTACTTCCACCAGTTCTGACCATGCATCTGAGTAATTAATTGCCTTTGCAGACTGCCAGAAATAGTGCAAATTGAGGCCACTTTAACTGTCCTGGCTCAGTGCTAGGGAATCATGGGAATTGTATTTTTTTCTGAGACATTGATAAATAATAAACTACAGTTCCCATGATTCCCTAGCACTGAGTCAGGGCAGTTAAAGTGGACTCAATTTGCACTATTTCGGGCAGTCTGCAGTAGACCAAGTTTCTGAAGGCTTATGGTACAACTTCTTTTGCAAAAGATCCAGACTAACACAGCTATGAATTCTAACCGTCTGGAGGGCGTTGGGTAGAGTACTTGGAGTTCAACTGTATTGAATAGGACAATGACAGTAACACATCTAAAACTGTGATGTTTGCTGAAGTCAGAGCAGCTGATCACTGCATAGGATCCACCAGGTAGGGTGCTTGGTTGCCAGATCTTATCCCTGCTTGTCTTGAATGCAGTCTTACTGATTTTAGTCAAACAGATTCCCAAAGTTATGTACATAGGTTTAGAACCTGTCTTTAATAAAATGAGTCGCAAATAAATTGATTGTAGATGACCAGACATGTACGGAGTAAAAGATTGAAAAGATATGAGCAGATAGGTAAACTATTTCAACTGAAGGATTTTGAAAGTTACATGGAAATTTATATGGAATTTAGGGTTACCACACTAGATTACATAAGACGTTCTCACAGACGGCTAAAGGAAGAATCCAGAGTCTCACTTTGAAACAAATTATGTTGAAATGATGTGTGGGTTTTTACTGTAAGCCGCTTGGATTGTTGTCATTAAGCGGGATACAAATAAATATTATTATTATTATTATTATTATTATTATTATTATTACTCATGGGATACTGTTGTTGTTGGCAGAGAAAGAGAATTTAATACCATGGCCGTCTTGCAGAATATGAGGGGACAAATGACATAATACAAACTATTGTACTACAGAGAAAGGAAAATAGATGATAAGGATCTTTGCAGTCAAGATTCTCCCTTGATAAAAATAATAATAATGGTAATTGTGAAGACAGAAGTCATTATAATGAGTATGGTTATGATAAAGTCTTCAGTGAAAGAGATTGTCAACAAGCTGCCAGACAATTGATTATACACTTTTAAACAAGATACAGTTTGATGACTGTTAGTTACTCATCATAGTAAGACTACTTTCTTGAAACATTTGGAGCTAGAATTAAATATACTTCAGCATCACAATGATTAAAGGTAATAATTGTGCCATTGGTTGCTGGTTTTCTAAGATCTGCATATCTTTGCTTGCTGTGTGAAAATCAAGTGAAATTTTATTTTATTGCACTTTGTTTTTTTGAAAAATATTACTTGTAAACATACTGGAAACAAACTTGTGGTAAGTTGTATCTTTCTGTTATAAATATTTGTCAGTATGTTATCAAAATAAGAATTGCTTCTTGTGTTTACTGTGTCTGTAGGATTCTTACAGATTGCATCAGAAGGCTAACACAAATATTTTTCAGAAGCCATTTAAAATACTTTGAAATTACGCATGTGAAACTGTTGTGTCTTTCCTGTTAATATTTTTAACTAATACGTGTATTTGAAATAGAAATGCCTTATTTCAACCTGTCACAAGTGTATGTTTATTTTCTCCTTGGAGCATCTATGCTGGCGTATGCACTTAATTTCGAAATTTCCCACCAAAACTACTTTAGTGAAGTCCACATGGTCTAAATTGTTATCACACAACTTCTCATATATAATTTATATATACTGCTGGCTAGTATGCCCAAAAATCCCTTTTTTGGCCAAGTCTCACAGTCCACTAGAGTTTGATAAAACTTCTCTATTTAACACCTGGGAATGTGAAAACAGGGATTTTCAATTTTTGGCAGGCAAGCTGTAGTATTAACTAGTGAGCTATATTCAATTTGGCATGTCACAAATTATGGAGGCATTTAGTATAATGTGAATCTGATAATGTAGAAGATAGTTTGCTTCCTAGTTGTTTTATATAGCTGTTTTGCTTACAGCTTTTTGTAATTGTTGTATTTTTAATGTGGTGTTGAGAGTTCTGCATTAAAGCAATGATTATATTTGTGTTTCCATTCCAGAATGGAGCTACTGCTTTACTCCTTCCATAAATAGATTTTCCCCCTATTTATAGGGTGCAATTATATGCTGCAAAGAAACGTATTTCTGGAGTAGTGTTGCCTTTGACAACAATAAAAAGGATTTTAGGCTGTCATTTACTTTTTAGTGCTTTGGCATTTTTAAAATGCTTCTGCCATTTCTTATGCATTCAAATTTGAATTTGGTTTCCATTTCCACATTGTTGTTGCATGTTTGGAAAATGTCTTTTTTTCTAGTATAATTCTGAATAGATATCTCTTACAGGGCACCTATGCATGCTACTCAGAAACAAGTTGCACATTACCTAGTATGTCTTGTTATAGTAGTTGTTAACTGATGTCAAGTTGTCAATAGTCCTGATCAGGTCTTGCAGACTCAGGGTCGTGCTTTCCTTGATCGAGTCTATCCATCGGTAAGGACAGGGGTAGGCAACCTAAGGCCCGGGGGCCGGATGTGCCCCCCCCCAGGCTTTTGAACCAGCCCCAGGCCGGTCCTGCTGCCACCGCTGCCCACCATGATGACATTGATTATTGTTGTTATTACTTGTTCTTGGGGGTTTTTCTTGGCAAAATCTCCACAGGGGTTTTGCCATGGCTTTTCTGCAGCTGAGAAAGTGTGCATGCATATATTTTTAATATTTTTTTTTAAAAAAATATTTATTTATTTATTTATTTATTTATTTTGGGTGCTTCGCCCCCCCCCCCCCCATTGTCTGAGGGACAGCAACCCGGCCCTCGGCTCAAAAACGTTGCCTACCCCTGGTGTACTGGTTTGAGTGTTGGACTACAGCTCTAGAGGTCAGGGTTCGATTTCCTGCTTGAGCATCAAAACCCACTGGGTGACCTTAGGCTAGTCAGACTATCTCAGCCCCAGCAATGGCAGCACCAGCAATGGCAATGGCAAAGGCAAACTCCTTCTGAACAAATGTGTAATAGAATAATTTCACCATCTTTCTAGAAGTATGATTATAGAATTCCCCTCCCTCCAATACATCAGATTGTTATTAGTTAATGTGAAGTCTTTTCACAATACGCTTTTGATAAATCTTAATTGAAAAGTATTTCCTTGAAGTAGTTTTGGTTTCTGTTTTACATATGGAAAAATTTGGAAGCTGAAACAAGTTGATAGCAAGGAAGGAAGCCTTTTGCTTCTTTCATTTGCGTTAAATAATATGTTAATAATTCTATACTTATTCCTTTTGTAGATTCAATTGTGGTTCACATTGGAGTAGTATTTGGGGGCTTCTTTTGGCAATCATTTTTGAGGAACTGATTTATCACTTTCCATTTTATAAAAGAAATATTTATTGTCAAAAACAATCAACCAGTCTTTACAATCAAGAAACAAGTAATTAGGATTAAAATGTATCATATGTCTTCAGATACACAGATACATTGAGATCATGTGGTAATGGCTTCAATGTCTATCTTAAAAAAGTAGTTTTAGCTTTAGCTGTCATAAGTTCCATCCCGACTTCAATGTAGCCATTTCAGAATTGGGAAAGTTACTTTTTAGGCTTAAAATTCCCAGAATGCCTAGCAAGCATAACCATTGAACAGTCAAGGGGAGGGGGTAATGAAAAATGTTTTCCATGCTCTGGGCATTTTTTTATTTGGTAAAGTAGTTGGCTGAATAAGACATTATAACGGCCTTTGCAGACTGCCAGAAATAGTGCACATTAAATTGAGGCACTGCCCTGACTCAGTGCTAGGGAATCATGGGAACTGTAGTTTATTGTGGCACCAGAGCTTTCTGACAGAGAAGGCTCAATGTCTCAGAAAAAAATGCAATTCCCATGATTCCCTAGCACTGAGCCAGGGCAGTTAAAGTGGAGTCAATTTGCACTATTTCTAGCAGTCTGCAAAGGCCCTATGTCTCAGCAAAAAGCAACTTCATGAAATTGGCAGACATGCACCAGCATATTTGAAGGAAGGATCAGAAATTATAGAGATTTGGAACAATCAAAACAGTATGTAAGGGATTACAAACCTTTAACATGTGTGGGGGCGGGGGGACACAGATCTCTATTAAATGCCATGTATCGAATACAGACAGTAGTAGAGATCTTTGCTAGTGAAACTGCTGGAGCATTTATTGCCATGAGTGCAGAACAAACATAAATTAAACAAATGGTTCTCCAAAATAGGATGGCTCTTGATATAGGGCTAAACATATAGCAAAAATTGCAAAGATCCTCCACATGAAAGAGGAATGGGATCTTTTCAGCTGGTTAACCAGTTGGCTCCCAAACTTTGGACCAATAAAATCTATTTTTCTGGGAATTATGGGAATAATTATGATAATGATAATCTCATGTTGTATGATAAGATGTCTTCCACTTTGTGAAAATGCCTTTCCAGGAGTTAACAGAATGATGGGAAGAGCAAAAGAAAATAATCAATATTCAGGCCATGAAAAGAAATGTCAAATACTATTACAAAGATTTGAAAAAGAGATAAGAAGAATATAAAATACTAATAAACAGAGAGGTGTTTAACTCAAAATGATTAAAAGAAAAAAAAGGAGGGATTTGAGAGGAATAAATTTAAATTTGAAATAAACATAAAAAAGGATAATCAAAAGGTGCATAAAAGAGTTAAGAACCCATAGGTAGGGTTGAAAAACATGTAAACCTATATACTCACATATTACTTACTTATATACTATATATTCAATATATCTAATATAGTTTTCAGATAAAGTTTTTTGTTTATATCTTATGCACACTTTACAAAAAGTGTTTGCGGCTTTAGGTTTCTAATTATTAAAAACACTTGAATACTGTCATTTATAAACACATTGCTTTGAGATTGGCCAAATGTATCAAGAATAATTGGGCTGGTTTATAATAAGAAATGCCCAGTTTGAAATAGGAGGTAGCTGAGTCTGAAACATAGATAAGAGTGGATGGATTTATAATTTCATCCTTATTAATTGCAAGGACAGCATTTCTTTCTAAAGATAGTTGAGAAGACACCAAATGGACACAAACTGATTCTGTGCAATTGATTCATGCATTATTCTGGCCCTCCTATGCATAAATTATCCCTATTTTAAATGGTCATGAGATGTATGAACAGATATGTTGTGGGTTGGGCTTTTACATACATGAAAAAGGTGGTCTTAAAAATTGATCCTATGCCTTAACTAGCCAATAATGTTATGGGGGTGGAAAATACTGTCAGAGAAAGGGAATAAAACCATGTTGCATCAAATGTGTGGTGTGTCTACCACCTAGGACACCCCTTCTGGCAAGATTGTAAATAATAAATTGGAAATTACTGCTTCACTTGTTTTGTCCTGATTAATTTGATTTGGTACTTGGTACTTAGAAAACCGTATCCCACAATAGTTGTTCTGAGTGTTGAGTTTCAGACCATTCTGTGGAGTGGACTTTTGTTGAATCTTGTGTTGAAGCATATATTGTTCAAAAGGACATATCTTAGATGAAACATTAATGCAGCTGTATTTATAATTTGAGAAATAAAAAGAATATTGCATTAAATTGTTTTATTAATTTAGGGGCTACATCTGGCAGTCCATTGACTGCCACAGTACAACTTGTCTCCTTTCCCCTCCCACCTTTAGCCCTTCATGCCACCTGAAAATAGGCTCTGAAAGAATTCCCAGTGTACCAGATCCTGTTTTAGAGAATGGGAGGAGGGCATTATCTCCTCTCACTTGAGTTGAATGTTTTCATTCCAGCAGTGGAATACCACCGTTGGTAATTTCACCTGAGATCCAGGTTGTTTCTGCCTTCTGATTAAGAAGGGGGTAGGTACTCTCACATAAGACTATATCTCAAGGGAAGTTACTTTTCCTGTTGCTAAACAAGCTGAAATTTTATAGCCTGAATTTTACAACTCTTTCTCTCCCAGTGTCCACATGGACAAAGAAGGGAGTATCCTGCCCCTGCGTTAATATCCCTCCAGACCATCTTAATTGACAACAATAAAAACAACATTTGGACAAAATGTAGGCCTGTCACTCTAATATTGGCATTTCCCACCTATATGATTTGAATGCCTTTGCACAATGAAGAATTGTGCACTTTTGGTTAGCCCAATGAAGATATCATTTTGTGGATTGTGTCGTGCATGTGAGTGCTTGCAAGTGAGTGAGAGAACCTTTGTCCAGTAGACTTGGCTTCCCTGATTCTCCATTCTAACTGAATTGAGAGGATGTTGGTTGTATGACCAATATTTTACTTTCAAAAAATGGTTGTTCTCTTCTTTCAGTAGATTAAGGGCCTCGGCAGACGGCTAATTGCGCCGTCTCCGAGGCCCGGAAGAGGAGGAGCCGCCGCACGTTCAGCGGCTCTTCCTCTTCCTGAGGGCGCACCCGGAAGCGCCGGCCGTCCGCACGGCCGGCGACTGCGGGTTGCCCTCACGCCGCGGCAGCCGAACGCGCCGCGGCGTTTGAGCCGCCGAAAGTGCGCCCGCCGCTGTTAGGGTGCACTTTCGGCAGAATCTAAAAGGATCGCTATTTTGGCGGTCCTTTTAGATGCGCCGGGGATGCGCCGCCGTCCGGAGGCTGAACTCCGGCGGCGGTCCGGACCAGGGCGTCTCCGACGCCCTCGTCTGCATCCCCCCTAAGTAATCTTTGTAACTAGAATGACAGAAACATTTTAAAATAGATTGTGAAGAGTGGAGAAAGCATAGTCCTTCATGGCAACCCCCCCCCTTTCTCCCCAGTTTTCTTTGTAGCCTGAATAGTTTATTAATTGTAGTACAAGTCTATCAGAATTCTGATATGCTACACTAAAATTCTGTTTAAAGTCTAATTCTGTAATGCATATGCAACAAGGTTTAGTTAGGCGTCTTAAAAGTGGAGCATATTCCACTCCGTAGCAGAACCCCAGGAGAATAGGAATAACTGAATTTAATTTTTTGATGTATTGCTGAATCATTCATAAGAAGATGAGATGATTTTGTGTGTGTGTGTGCGTGAACTCTTACAGCAGAAGAAACAAGGCAAACATTTGGTTCTTAATACATGAATGGAGCATAGGTTGTAGGTCACTTTTGGGGGGGGTTGCTATGCTCTTTTAAAATAACTGGATTTTAGCATAGTATCAGATGGTCACTCAGAATACTGTGTAAGAAGTCAAGAAATTGCAAGGAGCTAATTTTATTAGTAGCTTTTCCAGTTGGCTATAATGTCTTCAGTTTTTATTTTGAATAGATGTCCATGCTTGTCCTTTAATATGCAGAAACTTAATAAAATAGAAGAGATATGATAACACCAATAATAATAATCAGTTTTGGAGTCTTGATAAAGGACAGTTGGGATCATATGCTTTGGATGCAATAGCAAAAACAGTTGTTTGTGAGACACTTAACCTATGTACAGAAAGTTGCTTATTTGATACATGTATTCTTAGTACGAGTAAACCTGATTACAAACCACTGTTTTTGAAGTTATGGTGTATTTGATCAACTTTTACTAGTTTCTAGTTAGAGGTACTCCTTTAACAGGAAAGGAAATATAAAGTTTTCATTCCTTCAGGTCCTCTGTATGCTAGAAGAACTGAGAAATATGTAGGACTTTAATTAGTTTGATTTAACCAATGGGTACTCCCAGAGTATTCCTTGCCTAAGAAAACCTGTTAAATTTATGGGGTTGCCATAAGTCACGAGATAATTTGAAGACATGGGCAAACACACGCTCAAACTTATATTTTGACTCCATTGTTCCATTTCTAAATCCCTCTGGCATGTGCTAGAGAGGAGCTGGGGGAATGGAGGGATTAACCATAAACCAACACTGATTAGTACAGGGGTCGGCAACCTACGGCCCCCGGGCCGGTTCCGGCCCAGGATGCCGTATTTGCAGGCCCAGGCGGACCCCTGCCGCCGCCGCCGCCGCCGCGGCACCTCCGCCGCTTGTTTAGGTCGGCGCGCGACTGCGCGTGCCGCGGCCGACATTTTTTTCTCCAAAATGGCGGCCGCGACGCGTTTGCGCATGCGCAGGATTTGCGCATGTGCAAACACGTCGCGGCCGGCATTTTGGAGAAAAAAATGCCGGCCGCGGCGCGCGCAGTCGCGCGCCACCCAACACCGGCCGTTGATGGAGGCAGCGGCGGTGGAAGCAGTGGAGGCGGCGGCAGAGGCGCCGCCACCTCCGATGCCGCCTCTGGCTCCGCCGCCGCTGGATCCTCCTCCTCCTCCTCCTCCTCCCCCACCGCCGCCACCGCCACCACCTCTGCCTCCTCCTCCTCCTCCACCGCCACCGCTGCCGCCGCCACCGCCATCACCGCCGCCACCTCTGCCTCCTCCTCCTCCTCCTCCACCGCCACCGCTGCCGCCGCCACCGCCATCACCGCCGCCACCTCTGCCTCCCCCTCCTCCTCCTCCACCGCCGCCACCTCTGCTTCCTCCTCCTCCTCCGCCGCCGCCTCTGCCTCCTCCTCCTCCTCCGCGACCGCCGTTTCCACCGCCGCCGCGGAGCCCGCTTTTGGCAGAGCGGGACGCGGCCTGCATTTTGGTCCAAAATGCAGGCCGCGTCGCGTTTGCGCATGCGCAGGATTTGCGCATGCGCAAACGCGACGCGGCCTGCATTTTGGACCAAAATGCAGGCCGCGTCCCGCTCTGCCAAAAGCGGGCTCCGCGGCGGCGGTGGAAGCGGCGGTCGCGGAGGAGGTGGCAGCGGCGGCGGAGGATGAGGGGCCAGCGGCGGCGGAGGAGGAGGATGAGGAGCCAGCGGCGGCGGCGGTCGCGGAGGAGGAGGAGGAGCCAGCGGCAGCGGAGGAGGAGGAGGAGGAGGCGGTGGCAGGAGTCCGCCCTGGGTAAGGGGACTCGTGGGGGGCGCGCGCGCGGGTTAGTGGAGGGGGCGCGCGCGCGCAAGCGCACGCGCGCCGTCATTACCCCCCCCCCCCTTGGCCCAGCCAAGACCTGGGGTAGTGGAGACCGGCCCAGGTCTCAAAAAGGTTGCCGGTCCCTGGATTAGTAAATCAAGCCAACATCTGTGGATTCCTTTATTGAAAGGTGAAACTTTGAGAAATGCTTCATTCCTGAGCTATATCTCCTAGTAAAATGGGTAACTACTACATAATTAGCTTGCATTGTTAGGCCCTTCATACCTAAATCTACCCCTTCTCTTTAATATCAGAATTAAGCCCTCTATGATCCTAATGTGGAAGCCATTATCAGCAGATGAGAAGGTCATGCAGGCTAACTTAGGAGTTGCCAAGAGGATTTGTTTTCTGGACATGTAAGAGGAGGTGAGAAAAACCTTTGCTTGAGACAATGGTGTGGTGCCTGGGATAGTGAGCACTCCATCCATCTTGCACCTTAATCCATCCTGCCATGGAAATACACCCATGGACACCCCCATGTTACTTATCTGGAAGACCGAACATCAAAGTGTCATGTAAACATATCAAAGATTTAGACCATTTAGACACATCAATCCACTTTCCTTTCAATATGGGAGCCTTTCCTTTGTTCACCAGCTTAGTCCGGCAGCAGGAAGAAATATTGTCATTGTGACCAAGCTCCTCAAATGGCTCTCCCAACTCTCTCTGTCCAGTTGGAGCCTTTAAGTTCTTTATTCCCCAGGACCATCAGCAACTGAGACTGAAATCCTTCAGGTGCAGTACCTCTGATTTATCTTAATCTAACACCTTTATTTCTCTAGTTTTGTGTGTGTGTGTGTGTTGATTTCCCCTTTTTAAATAAAATGTATTTCATGGAGGATATGCCTTTGTGGCTTCTCTTTGCCTCTGTATACCTAGGAATAGTCCAAAAGGGTGCGTAACCCAGCTAGTAATTTGAGCTAATATTTAATCCCCCTAAAATCTTGGACTGTCCTCCGAGACAGGCCCCAGGCAGTGGTTACAGCATGCATGACCTTGGGATTATTAGATTACTTCTTTATGCCTCTTAATGTAAGAGGAACTAGTACTTGGATGGAAGACCACTTATAAATACAAAGTGCAGTAGGGTATATTTCGGAGGAAGTGGCAAAACAGGCAGCTGGCAAAACCACCTCTGAGTGTTCCTTGCTCAAGAAAACCCTATAAAATTCATGAGGTCACCATAAATCAACATGAAGGCACACATAGGAGATTATCACATGGAGTCTTACTGTTCTTAAAGTGTCACTAGATCATCCCTAAAGCGCGAGGGTGTGATCACCGACCACACTTGTCTCCCATGATGAAAACATAATGGAGATGTCCCCTTGCCTCTCCCATCATTAAAGTGTTTGCAGAGCCCTTGGGCATGCCCACGGGTGCACACCTCCATTCAAGCCTATGGGGCTTGAATATATGCAATTTTCCATTCTCGCGGAGGGGCAGAATGGATCCCCTGGGAGAATGAAGGGTTGACTGTATTTCAGATTTTATTATGTGCTTACAGATTTACAGTAAAGCTATCCTAAGATTTACTGGCAAGATTTATTTGTAGGATGTTTTCCATTGGGTTCCTCTAAGTCTCAGAAAGTGTGTTTTGCCCAATGTCACTCAAAAGGATTCTATGACTCAGCAGTGATTTTAATACTGCTCTCATGGAGTCATAATCCAACAGTAAAATCAGCACATCAAGCTGGCTGTATTTAGGATTACCCTTTATATCTCATTCTGTTTCTCTTTAATAAATACATTGGTGCAAAACCGCTTGCTAGTCCTAACTAGAATGGACCCATTGAATCAAGTGTTGGCTGGAAAGTGACCACATGCATTCAGTAGGTCTACTCTGGTGAGGACTAATTATTGGATTTTGTACTTCTTTGCTTCTTTAACCTTTTAGGTCAAAATCTAAAGAATTACATTTCCCCCTTTCCTCTTGCTTGTACTCAAGCTTTTTATCAGCTTTGTAAAGTTAAGAGGTTGGGGAGAATGAATTCTATGAAGTACCATGCTTCAGGACTGTACTGTATGCTATATGAATGGCTAAAATAAATATATTAGTTTATGTTCATGTCTTACTGAAATGAAACCATAGCTTTGAGTCAATACCACCATCATCCTGTCTTGAGTGACTTCTTTAGATTAAGCATCATGTACACTCACCCCTCCACATTTGTAGGTTTGACTTTTGCTGATTTGATTATTCACTGATTTTATTAATATGTTCTCTTTAGGAATATCTAGGTCCTCCAGCGCAACTCTATGGTCAACTTTAACCAAAAATCGCACTGAAGGGCCTAGAGATTCCTAGAAAGAACACTCCACTAGACAGATCCCCCAGCACAATTATATGGTCAGTATAGGGCCTAGAGATTCCTAGAGAGGTCTTCTCTCAGGTAAAAACATAGTGCTTTTGTTATTTGCGGTTTTCCCCTCGGTGAATGTGGAAGAACAAGCATATTGCTTTCAGGTCTTTATTTTATCTTGCCATAACAATTCCTCCCTTCTTTTAACTGTAAAGCAGGGACCAGGACCCTATGTGCCTCCTGAGATTTTGTTAGGCTTCCAATGTCCATAATCCCTCACCTTTGGCCATGCTGGGTAGGCTAATGGAAGTTGTAGGGCAAAACAATGAGGAATGGGCTGGCAAGGATTCCTCACTCTGGTTTTAAGGGATGCACTTACATGAAATGACATTGCAATAACCATTTATGTAGTTTTTATTTTCTTAAAGTATAGCCAGGTAACAATACAATTAGTTCCCATATTTTCCATTAGCATCTTCAAAGGGTGCTGTTTCTTGGCTGACTTCTCTGCCATCATACATGGTAATCTACTCCAAAATAGCTTCTCTCCCCCCCCCCTTTGTTGCTAAAATGTTTCAATAATGTTAGCAGTTCATCCATCCAGGCTGACTTGTTTATCACTGAACTATAGCCCTGGCAAGCAGCTTGCTTTGATAATCACCCTGGGCAAGTGCCTAGTTGGAATAGAAACAGTGTTTAATGTTTTGAAGAGAGAAAAAAAAACTTGTTACTAATGGTAACAACTAATGCAGCCTAAACCTTTGAAAGCACATGCCTGAGGTTTTTGTGGGATATATAGGGCTTAAGAAGGGGAAAACAAGGTCCAAAGCAGTCCATATTTGAACTGAGTGTCAGTAATCGGCAGAAGTGAACTTACACCAGTTTAATGGCTTTGGAACTGTGGTTCTTCTTTCCCCTTTGCTTTGACTTTGAAATACTGAATTTTGTATTTGATGATTTGACAGATTGCCTCAACTGTGTTGTAAAATAAGAAGGGAAATGCACTCAAAACAGGGTCTTCATTGTGCAAATCACTTGTAGCCAGCAGGTGCAGTAATATTCAGTGGTAAAATGTGTTCCAATAATAACAGTTTAAAGGCAGGAACCTAATCTCAAGCTATATGGAAACTGGAGGGGGGATCCTCTCTTTTGGGGATGTGCCTGTTTGATTTTTTAAAGTAGTTATTATTACATTTTGATTTATTCTAAAAGTGTCTTCATACATTTCTTTTCCTGATGGTGACATTTAAGCTTAGATTTGCTTTTTCAGTAATAAAATCAGTAACACGGTTTAAAATTTAAACACTGAACAACTCTTTGGATATTTCTACCATACTTGCACATTTCTACCATAAGTCTATCAGAAGCATGGAGGGGGGCAAAATGAGGGCATTGAATCCCCCCGGATAAGAATTATGCCCCATAAAATTTTCCTTTTATTTGTGTCCCAAATTTCTAGCATTGTACTAATTTAAAACTTCAGTTGAGCATTTCATTTAGGCAGCCAAGGAAAAGGAGCAGGCAAAGATACCAAGGAAATGACAAATATATCAAATAGAAGTATTATAAGTGTGAATGATTTCCATTTCTCATTCTCTGTGGTGTTGCACTGCCCTACTGTGTAGTGGATGTATATAAACTCTAGGTAGCTTTTGCAGCAGTTAGCATCAGTCCCTCTGTGTCCCTGCATTGACATCCTTCTTCCTCTATCCCCAAATCATACTAAACTTGTCATCCCTTCCATTCCATAAGGACTTTGGACATCCCTTCCATTCCATAAGGACTTTGGACCAACTTGCCACTTCTTAGCATTGGATTTTGTTGTTGCTGTGTGCCTTCAAGTCATTTCCAAATTACGGCGATCTAAGGTGAACCTGTCATGGGGTTTTCTTGGCAAGTTTCTTCAGAGTGTGTTTGCCATTGCCATCCTTTGAAGCTGAGAGACTGTGACATGTCCAAGCTCACCCAGTGGGTTTCCATGGCTGAGCCAGGATTCTGGGCTCCAGAGTCCCAGTCCAGCATTGAGTTGCACTAATGCATAAAGACTGGATTTTCTATTTCTGATTATGGGATTGCAGGCTCATTGCATAGTTTGCCATTTGGAGTTTGCCTGCAGGCATGGATGTGTGTGTTTCTATGGCAGCATTGAATCCACCCAGATTAAGGGGGGGGGGTGTCCTGGAAAAATTTCCAACCCACAAAATAAAGCATGATCTGATTTAGAATACTGAGTTAATTTGCTAAAAATTTTTTTTAATGTTCCAAATACCAATAGGTATTTGTACTGAAATATTTGCTTTTGGAAAAAGAAACATGGAACACATGGATGTAGTTTAAATATTATATTAAAACATATTTAGAGTTTTATGTGGAAGTTATGTTCATTACTATAACTGTTTTTAAAATTATTATACTTCCCTCACATCATTTAACGAGGAAAAGTCACGGAAAGCTGTTCATTCATTTTAGTGCACCCATAGAACAATGCCTGATATTGTGGTATCCATCTGCTTCCAAAAGAGTTTTAAATCACTTCCACTGAGGTCACTGCATTGCCTCCACTTTTACTGCCTGCTCAGTTCAGTTTCAGATTGGGGCAAATAGAATTATTCTGAATTCTTCAGAATTACTTAAACATTTTCAAACCTACATTACCCACTACATGCATTTCCTACTTGACCCAATCAGGTGCCAAGTTCAAAACCTATCCACTTCTAATGGATGGATTCACCCTGTAGAAATAGATGCTTCTTTCCAATTTGTAATGAAAATTCCTGAATCCTGGAAAAATTTGGTCTGTATAAATTGGCTGATATCTGACAACCAAACATCCTCTCTCTAATCCCAAATTAACAGCTGCTTGGTTTTGGGGATTCCTGTGGTTCCTTCCTGAGACAGTGCATCCCTGTTATCTGTTGGAAGACCTACGAATCTGAAAGATACTGTCTTGTTTACATAAATGGCAGCTCTAATCCACATGGGGTGAATTTACTCCCTCGTGTGTATGTGTGTAGTCATTTTGTTTAAAAAAAAACCCTCAAATAAGATGAATAAAGACATGGAGAAAGTCTGTCTAGCTGATAGACTATCTGGTTTTAAACAATCTCATCCCTGTGAAGTTGAATGTTTTCACAGCTGGTCTCCATAGTTTTCTGTGGGTTTTCTGTGGCTGAGTTCCACAAGAATTTATTCCTGACGTTTCGCTGGCATCTGTGGCTGGCATCTTCAGAAGCCCATCCCTACCAGCATCACCCTACACTATTTTTTCTTAGCGTACTTGGAAAATATTTCTTCTGGAAAATATGTTAATATTTACTGGCATACTGTCTATTTTTGTTTTTTTTCCTGCCTTCCTATATCATAGGGGGCCATGACACATCTAAATTTCACTTGTTCCAAGATGCTGAATTTTTAATAATACAGTCTTTAATGTGGCATCTTTCAGCTATAAGATGAAATCAATTAATAGAAAGTTGGATAAGTCCTAGCATTTGGAAGGTCC
Organism: Phrynosoma blainvillii; assembly: GCA_026167975.1. Classification (NCBI taxonomy): domain Eukaryota; kingdom Metazoa; phylum Chordata; class Lepidosauria; order Squamata; family Phrynosomatidae; genus Phrynosoma; species Phrynosoma blainvillii. The sequence goes on along the minus strand of JANUYF010000003.1, from coordinate 233,983,724 downwards.
ATGTGACTCAGACAGTGATTAAGGCAGAAGATTAAAGAGTAATACAAGCTCACATGAAAGGTATTGATGCATATACAGCAAATCTAGTAAATGTTACTATCATTTGCTAATTTCCTGTTTTTAGTTTAACCCTGAGAAAATTATTAGGAAAGCAGAAACCAATATGTCTCACTCTTAATTTAGGGCCTCTACAGACGGTGCAAAGTGCCATCTTGGAAGGCAGGGAGGGGAGGGGCAGCTACACGCTGGGCGCCCCAACCCCTTCCCAAGGATGTCATCACAGCATGCACCGCTACGCACGGCACGTGCTGTCAGGAAGTCTTCCCGGCGCAGCGTTTTTACACGCTACACCGGAAGAGGCGCAAAAAAGCCACATGGCAGCTCTTTCGGCACCCTTTTTGCTGCCTGGGAAAGGAGCGGTGTTTTGGCTCTCCTTTCCCAGGCAGTGAAAGGGAGGACTGGGCTGACGCATCTAGCAGCCTCAGCCTCGATCCTCCATTTTCCGGGGTGGACCAGGGCCGCCCATCTGCATCCCCCCTTAGAAGCTTTGCAGGGGCTGAAAATATGGAAGAATAGAGAATTTAGTGAATTCAGTAGTGGTGGCTTTTTTTTGGGGGGGGGGGGATTAAAATATTTTAAGGAATCTAATTGTTACGATATGTAATCATATGTGATAATTTCCTTGCAATGATACATTTTAATTCAAAAATGACAGTGAGGAAATAGTTTTCTGGCATTTCTGTGGTGTAATTTTTGTTTTATGTGACACATTGGAATTGTAAACTGTACTTGATTCTTTTTATTATATTTTTGTCATAGCTGAGGAGTCAGAAAAGTTCAAAAGCTTAGAGTGAAAATAGGATCCAACTGCTGGCATAACAGCTTCCAGAAGGAGGACAGTTGGACCACTTTACTACACTTTACTACAGCCTGAATATCCTAGGCAGAGCTGGGATACCATCCAGACCTAGTAGGTAGGGGAGTTGAGGAAAGTTGTGCTGCAGTTCCAGTGCAATTTTGTCATTTGGCCAAGTAAAGATTATGAATGTATTTACATTGTTAGGTGATAGGCTGTGTGGTAGAATTCTGTGCGGTAAAAAAACAAAAATAACAACAACAACAAAAAACCACAAACAAACCTGTCCTCCTGTTTGTTGAGTACATTTCAGCCATTATTAAATTAAATATCTAAAAAATTAACCAATATAGGCTATTTTTTTTAACTTGCAGAAAAGATCCGTACATTTTAGGATTTTGTTTGCAAGCTTTGAATAAAGTACTACTTTTTGAAGAGTGGTTTGTTAAAAAACAATAATTGAAACACATGCCAATTTGAATATAGCAAAATCATTAAACCTTCTGGAATGTATAAGCTACAGTATGGTTTGGGGTTTCAGATCATTTGTAGGTGAGTCATTGTTGTTCATTCTAAAATGTCAGACCACTACATCAATGTAAGAAAGGTGTCCCTTCATATGTATACTTGAGGTGTGCGTACATGTGTGTTGCACACACAGGTGTTCAAATGAAAAGCATTAATGCATGGGGACAGTAAGATCCAATTTTTTGTCTGAAGGCTCATTTTCAGTATATAAACTGCCATTCCTATATGGCAAAACTATGCCAAGTGTGAGGGAAAGATTGTGCCTCCCAAAAGACAATATACACCTTGGGAAACTTTCACATTATGTATTTGCCACGATTTCTTAATGCTGAGTCTTCTATGAGTCTTTTCTTCTACTTTATACTTTTTTTCACAGAGGCAACAAACAATCCTGTTATACAGTATAGAATGAGTTCAACTTTATCCTTAGGCTTTTCTCCATACCTTTAGTTATGGCATTACCTCCATATGTTAGACTGAAGGTCTGAGAGGACTCTGTATATACAATTGTTCCTCCACATTCACTGGAGTTAGGGGCACTATGGAATATTGTATGAATATGGAAGCCGCAAATAAAAAAAGGCATTATGTTTTTTCCTGAGATAACACCTCTCTAGGAATGTCTAGGTCCTCCAGTGCAACTCTGTGGTCAACATCTGCCAGACATTGACCATAGATTGTGCTGGAGGAGCTACAAATGCCTAGTGGAGTGTTCTCTCTAGGAATCTCGAGATCCTTCAGTGTGACTTTTGGTTAAGGTTGACCATAGAGTTACACTGGAGGACCTAGATATTCCTAGAGAGAACATATTAATAAAATCTGTGAATAATCAAATTCTCAAAAGTCAAAGCCACAAATGTGAAGGGACAAGTGTAGAGCTTTATACCCAGCTGGAACTGTTATGTTTCCAGAGTTTGAGTGTCAATACAGCTATTTCTCACTATCAACATAAGATGTGGAGATCAGAGTTGCCAGGCCAGCAGGTTCAGTCTTCCTTCATGTGACGAGAGGCCTTTGCAGACTGCCAGAAATAGTGCACATTAAATTGAGGCACTGCCCTGGCTCAGTGCTAGGGAGTCATGGGAATTGTATTTTTTTCTGGGACATTGAGCTTTCTCTGTCAGAGAGCTCTGGTGCCACAATAAATTACAGTTCCCATGATTCCCTAGCACTGAGCCAGGGCAGTGCCTCAATTTAATGTGCACTATTTCTGGCAGTCTGCAAAGGCCCGAAGGGGCTATGCAGACAGGCAGGAAAAGGTGACCTGAAGTTGCCTTTTCCCTAAGCTGCAGCAACCTCACTGCCTGCCCTGAGATTGCCCTAAATGGGGATAGAGCAACCGCACTGGGGAGAGTCAATGCAGCTTTTCTGAGGCTGTATTGAAGCCCCAGCAACTGCACTGCCCGCCCCAAGGACGCTGCAAAGGGAGTTGGAGCAACCGCATGGGCCAGCAGCAGCTGCTTTAATTTTTTTCCTTCTCAAATGCAAGTGCACATCTCTCCACACCTGCACATCTGTGCAGGAAAACATCGCTGTGCACCTGCACAGGACCTGTTTATAGGGTGGTATACAGTCTGTCATTTTGTCTATACAAAGGTGACTGATGTTTGGCATCCCTGTATGTGGCACACACTACTGCCACCTTTCTCCTTTTACCACTGTAATTTTAGCTGTCAGTCCTGTGGGAACTTGTTATCCCCACCCTTGCCACCTAATGAAGTGTAAGGGACCCACACTGTCTTTTGTATGGTGTCCCCCTACAAATCTTCCAAATATTAGTAGCGTGTTTTGTGACTAAAACATAGGCCAAGTGATGTTGGAACAAGAACAAAAGTTTATTTTAAATCAGTATGTGATGAATGTAACTTGCTTCAGAACTTGCTACTATAGTCTTTTTTGGTTACAAAATTATAACGTTTGTTTCTAATTCACTCACAGTACATCAGCAACACTGGCTAACAATATCTATCTGGAGAGAGCACCACAGCAACTCTCTTCTTTAGAGCTCTCTAAGTGTTCAGAGTCTCTCCTTTCTAGACTCTACCTTCCCAAAATACAGTTCCCCCAGGAACTCCCTAAACACAACTGGCTTAACTTTCTCAACTGTCTCCTCACCTGAACACTAACTCTAACTGTCCACCAACTGTCAGCTGGGTTTTTTAAATGTTCCCAGCTGGAATCCCATTGGCTGGCTCTCAGCTGCCTCCTGATTGGCCAGCTGGACATTCTCTTCACCACACTGTGCACCTGCACAGGACCTGTCATACACCCACAAAGCATGTAAGGATTCTCAGGCCTCCACCTCTCCCGAAGGAGTGGGTGCAGTAGACAGGTGCCACCGTCTGATTGTGCGACCCTTGGGGTGAAGGAACGGGTTTGTCAACTGAAAAGACACTCCATCATCCTCCACAAAACATGTCCCACACAGATCAGCGGGGAGGGGAAAGGTACATGCCAGGGAGGTTTGTGTGGACAGACTTGATACATGCAGCTGATGGTCATGCAAGGGACAAGGTCAACAGGACACATGGACAAACATTACTCCAGGAGCACCCCCCCCCCCATCATGCCAGGAAGTGGTGTGCAGGTCTTATGCACACCTGGTCACCTGCACAGAAATGGTCACAAAAGCCTGTTTCATGCAAACTGCAGTGCATGCTGACAACAAGCGTATGTGCAACAGAATGCATTTATTGTCATAACAGAGGACAGTTATTAGGACACATGCGGAGGAGGGTTACAGTTAGGGTTAGGGTTCTAATATTCAAGTGCACCTGCGCCAGTGCATCTACAACTGGAAACATAGGGCGTTTTAAATTAAAGCTTGCATCATAGGGCACATGTTCTGAATTGCTGAGTCAATTTCTGCTGCATGTGCGATGGTACATTTATATGGCCATTTTCTGGTGCATCAGTGTCACTGCATACATACACACAGGCGAAGGTGCGCATCTTCACTGAAGGAGCGGAAAACAGTTCTTTTTTGAAGCAGCTTTTCTCAGCTAGAGGGCGCTTTCCTGGAGACTTTTAGGCCACACCTACAAGTCACCCTCAAAGCACCCCTTTTTGCCTGTCTGCATAACCCCTAAGTACACTATAGAGAAGGTGAGAATGAGGGCTTCTGTCCTTAAATATTTTGGAAGATAAAAGTCTTTTCTTTCTAAAACACATTTCATGTAACAGTTTCTAGTTGTGATGTAAAGCTCTTTGACAGTTTTAGGACTCAAAATGTGCTGAATTGGGGGGGGGGGGAGAGATCATAGCATTTTGTCATTGTAGCAGCTTTTGACAGTGTTTTGTTTTGTTTTGTTTGGGTAGGTCTAATTTTATGATCTGGTAAATTGAAAAGACCACAGTGCTGTAACAGCCAAATATGGTATTCTCTTCTGGGTTTAAAGGGCAAAAGTCTTCTGTCCACTGACTGGTAAAGCCAGTAGAGATTGTGCAGGATAACCAAAGTGCTGCCTGCTCTTTGTACAGCTGTCTAAGCTGCCAGTCTTGTCTGGACAGCTTTGGAGCAGTTAATCTTATAGTAGGAGTGCGACAGGATGGAACGACATAGAACGAAGTCCATGTTGCTATTTGGCTAGTGACCTCGCTAACAGTTAATAGCCAACTCATTGTCAATGATACTTCAGTACTTGGTTTGAAGAAATTCTTGCAGAGTTTTGAGAAAACATAACTTGCTCCAAACTTTATCAATTTTTTTTTTTTTTTTAGAAAGCAACTTCTGGACTAAAATGCTTTGTGATCCACAGATCAGCAGATAAACCCACAGTGACACTAACATTAAATATGTTCATAGTGAAAAGCAAATTCTACCCTTAATATGCAAAAGTTAAAGTAATGTCAAATGCAGAAGACAGTGGAAACTAGCTAATATGGGTTAACTGAAGAGCTAGGCCAACATTAAAAAATTAATGCACACTGAGAAATTTGAGTGGTTTGAAATTTCTCAAAGTTGAATTGGATACACCAAATAAACAGACTACTAATCTACTCAAAGCAAAGCAGTCTTTAGTGGGGAGTATACCAGACTGTTGTAAAAATAAAACGAAGCCATAAGCCGACTGAAATGAAGCCTATTGATCAGTTACACTGCCCAATAAATTTTCCTTTGGAGGATATTGAAAGATACTGTGTAATGATTTTATCTATGATGACAGTGTAACAATTGTCCATTGTGACTTGAGCACTTAATCAGACTCATTGAAGTAAGCACCAGTTAAATCAGATCTATGCTAAAAATTCAGTGGAGGTAGAAAGATGTACTTTTCTGAATGAACTAGTTTGTGTTAAATGTCTCTTTGTACTCTTAAATGTAGTTTTGCTTCCCATTACCAACTAATAGTTTTCTTAATACAGTAGCAGTTCATGAAATGCTTGCTGACACAACATCAACAATGAAACTGTTTGAGTAAAAAACAAACCCTGAAAGCTTTGAACAAGAATAGTGATTAATGTTTATTTGTCCTTTGTATGGGAGTATGATTTCCCCCTTCTTGGTGTTATTTAGGTTATTTAGGTATTTGAGTTGTAGATATTTATGCTTTACAGTGTATTAGATGCTTTTAAAAAGTAAAAACTCCCTACACCCCTCACATTAACATTGTTAATGGAATATATTATAATTAATTTGTGCTTCAGTTTCCCATCTCTCTTTGAAAAGCACTGTCTAGAGGTCTAATTAAAGGAAATAGGTGGCCTATGGGATGTTGTCTGGTGGAGGTTAGGCCAGTAAAAATCCGTGTGTGGTTGTTTTAGAAGTGGGGAAAAAACCCACAACATATTGAGGATAGAGAAAGCTTGTTTCCAGCTGCTCCAGAGATTCCACCTAATCCACAGATTCCACTTCAACATTAGGAAGAACTTCCTGACAGTAAGAGCTGTTCAACAGTGGCACATGCTCCCTTGGAGTGTGGTAGTGTCTTCCTCTTTGGTGGTTTTGAGATGGCCATCTCTCAGGAGGGTTTTGATTGTGTATTCCTGCATGGCAAGTGGTTGGACTGGATGATCCCTATGGACTCTTCCAACTCCATGATTCTACGACTCAAGACTTTCTGATGAGCATGATCTATGACATCTGCTGCCTGAACTCCCCTATTTCCTCTTAATTTTGCTCCAGTTCACACAGGATTTTGTCAGCAAGCAAGGTATTCCTATGAGCTATTTCTATAATAAGCTGAAGTCTTTTGTGGTCGCTTGTGTTTGAATGGGCAAATCCTATAGATTTACAAATATCTCTCTGCTAGAGATCTGGCTGTATAGATAGATTCATTCTCTCTTCCTTTCTTTGTGTGTGTGTCTTTTTCTGTCTGGGAAAAGCCCCAGAAGCACTTAAAAGATTCCTCTCTGTGGTCTCAGTAGCAGTACTTGTTCCAAAATAGCTCCCACATAGAAAAATGGCAAAGATCACTGACCTACATGGTCACAGGGGAATGGCAATTGACACTTTAGGAGCAAATTTTGCCCTAAGAATGGATATGAGCTTGGTTTGCCTTGTAGGCTTCCAAAAGGAGGTTATGAACAAAAGGTGGCTCATTATAATCGGTACTATTCCACACATACCCTGGCATGGGATGGGAATTATAGTCTTCCAGATGTTGGACTGCATGTCCTTCGGTACCTTACTATTGGCCATGCTGGCTAACACTGCTGTGACTTGCTACACAACATCTCCAGAGTATGTGATTTCTACTCTTAATCTAGCAGGACTTCTTCATGACACTTTAATTTTTAAGATTGCATGACCAGTGCCTGCTAAACTATCTGCTATTTCTTTATTAACCAGTCACCCATTCATATTACCTCTTGGCTACTAAAGAGTGTTGAAAACTCTTTGATGACCAAACTCTATCAAAAGGATTTTAGAAGTCAAATTATATACCACACTACAGTGTACCCGCACCATCTGTAGGCTTGCCATCTGCGGACTTGAGCTCATGCAGACAGCAATCCCTTGAGCATTATAATAGGGTATGTGCCTGCGGTGCATGTGCCACACCACACACAGGAGCACAAGGCCATAGGAAAGAACAGGACTTGAGGTCCTGCTTTTTTTGCCTTATGCAGGGGGGGGGGGGGAGTTTGAAACGGATCTCCCGCTTATAACAAGGGCCCACTGCGTTTCCTTCTAAATATATTTCAACTCTCTGAAAAGGATTATTAGTGATGTCAGACTTTCCCTGTGTTGAAGCTATTCTGATTTGTCCTCAGCAAGGCTTATTTTTTATATATGTTACTCTTCTCTGCCTTTCCTCCAGTTTATGCAGAACTGAGATGGTTCCATTATTTTAAAGCTGAAATTATATTGATTTTAAACTTTTGTTAAAGTTAGTAAGCTAGTTTAATTAAAACATTCATTCATCCCTGTATGTACATGTACATATATTTGTGTGTATATGACTGATACAAGGCTTACAGTTTAAGATTGGAGTTGCTAAAGAACTTTAAAATTCCATTTATTAATTTATTGTACTGAAATTTTGCTTATTCAGCAGTATTCATGCAGTTGACTGGTTGACACCTTTTTATATAAAAAAACTGAAAACACAAAATACAGTAATGTAGCATGCAAAGTATCCATCAGCAGTATGAACTTTGCTATGCAACAGCAAGGTGAAAATACCATATATATTCGTCTGTAAGTCTAAAAATTTATGCCCCAAAATTGATTCCAAAATCCCAGGTCGACTTATTTACCGGTCACTATGTTAATGTGATGGCAGCTCTTTCAGATTTCCCCATGCAGTGGGAAGATAGGGCCTCTGCAGACAGGGGTCTCTGGGCCGCCATGGGAAGCGGCGGAGCGGGACTGCAGCAACCCCACGGTGTGACCCCGATCCTCCCTTTTGCCACCCCGAAAAGAGTGGCAAAATGCTGCACCTTTTAGGGACAGCCAAAGGCCACCCTGAGAGCAGGCGTGCAGCTCTTCCTTGCCCTTTTCAGAATGCTGCGCCGGGAGGGCGTTCTGATGCCGCGCACCATGCATAATGGTGTGCGGTGTCAGGACAGCGTAGGTGTGGGGTTGGGGCGGCCGGCTTGCGGCTGTCCCACCCCAGTTCTACATCCAGGCTGGTCCTTTGGGCCAGTCTGCAGAAGCCCATAGTTTCTTTTTCTCTTGAGCCAAACAGAAAGAGTCTTGAGTGGTTAATTGCTTTTAAACAAACCAACAGAGACCTTGTCCCACATGCTGCTGTCTGGGTGAAGGCTGAAACCAAAGTTGAAATAAAAAGCCTCAATTAGAGTCTCTTTTGCTGTATGCACACATACACACACTGAAGGAGCCTCCAAGTTTTACCCTCAACTTATCCACGAGTCATGGCAAAATCCATAATTTTGGCCCCACCTGTCCTCGACTTGTACATGAAGTCAACTTATAGTCGAGTATATACAGTAATAAAACTAGTGTACCCCTCCCAACAAAAACATGTTTAACAGTTCAAGTCCGCATTTGGTCCCAAGTATTTTTTTTTAACTTGTGTTTCATCAGTTAGCTCCAAAACTTTATCCTTTTTAAATGTATGGTTGATATAATATAGTAAAGAATGAAACAAAAGATTCACGCATTTCTCCCTACTCTCTAATGTGTAATTGTTTAGTACTTCTCTTGGACGTTCACTGGCCTATTTCCTGCTTCTGGAGTATGCAAATAAATATTTTATATCTTTTAGCAATTTGCTTTTCATATTTCTTCTTTTAGCAATTTGCTTTTCATATTTCTTCAGTAGCTCAATATACAAACAGAGTGATTAGGCCAGGGTTTGTTTGTTTGTTTGTTTGTAACTGTCAGGGCACTGTTTTGTCGAATCCTGGGATTTGTAGCTTCATGAGGTATTCAATCTGGGGTTGCCTCAGGGTTGCCTTAGGGTTGGAAATGACTTGAAGGCATACGGTACACATACACACATCCTGGCCTAAGTTCAGAGTACATACAGTGTTCTTTATTTTATATTGGCCTCTTGTGTTTTCAGCTTAACCTACTTTTAAAAACTGGCAAAAATAAAGGCTAGGCTGGACATATTATGGCCCTGAGGCCACATGACAACCTGAAGGCTGTGTTTGTAGCTCTTCTAAAATTCCCCAGACCTCCCTCTTTGTCTAGCAAAGGATAGGTTAATGACCTTTCCTCAGAGCGGTGATTTAAATAAGTAGTAAGGTATTTGTTTTTCAAATATATTCACTCCTGAATGGACTCTTGTTAATGGTCCTCAAAGCATTTGTGGCCCATGGAAGGTCCCAGGACCCACCATCACTTCCCTCTCCTAAACTACACTCCTCAATTAATGTAGTTTGACACTGCTTTAACTGTCATGGCTCCATCCTATGGAATCCTAGGATTTGTAGTTTGTTTTGGCACCAGAACTCCCTGACCGAGAAAGCTAAATATCTCACAAAATTACAAATCCATAGCATTGAGCCATGGTAGTTAAAGCAGTGTCAGGCTGTATTAATTCAGCTTAGATGTAGCCTAAATTATGCTTGGTGTTTGTGTGTTTTTAAAGCTCACTGTCTTGTAGCTCCACTTGTAACAAAAGAAAAAAAACATTTAGTAGTTGTGCCACTATGTTTGAACAAAAATAATATTGTTTGGATTTTAAGTATCCAAACATAGAATATTTTTTTAGCAGATCAAGGTACATGTATTTTACTATTAGATATATAAAGCCTGCCATGTAGTGTCTTTCTAGAGTTAAAGGGAACCATTCAAAACCTTTGGAAACTGTATATCTCTGGTGTGCTTACACATATAGTCAGACACCACCACCCCCGTATTCATGGATTCCTCATCCACAGATTCCTTATCCACGGATTTAAGCATCCACAGCTTGAAAATATTTTTGAAAATATAATTTCCAAAAAGCAAACCTTGACTTTCCATTTTATATAAGATAAACCTTTGGGGACAAAGTGAGAGGCGGGGAGGAGGGTGGGGAGAGTGGGAAAGTGAGCAGTCCAGCGTTTCTGTCATTTTATCTGCATTTTCATTGTGACGGGCTTTCACACACATTGTAGTACCTCCAGAGCAGTCTTCGCTGCATAAAAGGATTGCTATGAAAATTGCTGTGAAACAAATGTATACTGGAAAAATGAAACGACTCACCCTGATGGAAAGGAAAGAGCAGGCTGTGTCCTGTTTGTTGTCTACATAAGATAATGTGAGAAGGAACAACTATTTCCCCAGCAGCTTTCCATTAAAAACAAACTAATTCTAAAACACTTGGTGTAATCAGCAAAGTTAAAAGATTCGTATTCCGGGGGCTTGTAGGAAATTGTGCAGCTTCTTATTCAGTCTGTAGCTCTCAGTCTATTTTCATGGGATTTTTTTTTAAATGTCCGTTGTGGTTGTGACTGCTGTTGTGTGCCTTCAAGTCATTCTGAATTGTGGCAGCCCTAAGGCAAATGTATACAAGATTTTCTTGGCACGATTTGTTCAGAGGGGCTTTGCCTTTGCCTTCCTCTGAGGCTGAGAGAGAGCAACTTGCCCAAGGTCATCCAAGGAATTTCACAGCTGAGCAGGGATTGGAACTGTGGTCTCCAGAGTCATAGATCAAGTCTCAAACCATGCTGACTCATTTTAATTGTATCAATTGCTCAATCTGTTTACATGCAAATCATCCCATTTAGGAACTGGCCAGATTTCAGAATTTGTATTAGATAAAGTTGAATTTAGCTGCTGCAGTGCTGTATGTACACAACAGGTTGTAGCCAAGGGATCTCTAGGGTGATCAGTTTAATTATTGGATTGCACTATAAAACAATCCTCCAAGACTGCTTCCCATATTTATACAGAGGTTGCTAAGATAAAGTGATGCAGAAACAGAATTCTTCTAATGAATTACGTTTTATTAAGGGTAAATCACACAGCAAACAAATACTCACTGACTCACACATATAAGAGCTATGGAAATGATACGAAAGGCTTCCTTAAGGGATGATTACCAAAACAAGGCTGCTCCTTTCATGATGAAGATATGCTGGGAGCTCTTGGAAGACAGGACGAGTCATGGCAGCAGAATACAGGAAGACATAAAGTCCCCTGCTCTCTGGCTAGCTCACTCTCCTTCCTTCTTCTCTCTTGTTCTCCTTGAACATAGAAATTTGGATGTCTTTTATAAGCCAAAAGCTGGCCTGAAGGCAAAGGAATTTGTCCTGCATCAAACAGACCAAATTTGCCTGGGAAGGATCACTCGAGCTGGCAGTTTCTGAGACGGTGAGAATGGAGTTGTAAATTAACCTTATCTCACTTGTCCAACAGAAACCTAAGATGTTTTCTGCCTTGTAAATCTTGACTCTAGAGGTGTTAATGTCTTTTATTAGCAACTCCCAAAACTCATCTATTTGAAGTGCTTATGTGATGCCTACATGCTCCTTCGCCTCAAGGATAATGGATTTTAGGGTCCAAAGTCCGTTTTAGGGTCATAAGAAAAGACAGGCACCCATTTAAAAATTAGGAAGAGTCCAGTGATGGTAACAAACGGCCATTGCAGACCAGCCCAAAGGGCTGGCATGGGGGTAGAGTTGGAGCAGGGCAGCTGCACGCCAGCCGCCCCAACCCCATCCTGATGCTGTCCTGACACTGTGTGGCCGTACGCACGGTGCGTGCCATCAGAACACCCTTCTGGCACAGCATACAGACACGTGCCGAAAGGGCATGGAAGAGCTGCGGCGCTGGTTCTTAGGGTGGCCTTTTGCCACCCCTAAAAGGAGCTGGCTCTTTTAGGGGTTGCAAAAGGAAGGATCGGGGCTGCAGCGTGGGGTTGCCACGGCCCCAATCCACCGCTCCCCCGGATGGCTCTCTGCCGCCCCAAACGGGCTGTGTGCATCGGCCTAAAGTCTTAGGTGCAGTAGTCTACAGTTCAGTATTCTGAATCGGATTTGCAGTATTTTGAAATTTTTTTCATATTAGATGCAATATGAAATGAAGTCTGATAAATAATAATGAATGTTATATTCAGGTTCTAAAATTACTAAACATCTTTACATTAGGATCTAGGCTTGGTTTGTTCTTAGAGCAGACCCACTAAAACAGTGGAGATTAAGTCAGGTGTGACTTTATTAAAATAGGACTGAATCCAACCCATTGTGAAAGTATAATGTAAAAGTGTATAAACAATTTTAGTGCAAGCAATACATCAACATGGAGGTGGGCTTCTATGCACAAAAGGATTAAAGACCAGTCCAAGATTTAGTGGAAGATCCTGTCAGTGGAAAGAGGGAGATATTATTTTTATCCTTTCCCTGCCTTGTTGTTCTGAGCATATTTTGTAGAAAGCCAGTGAAAGTCTCTCTCCACAGCCCTTGCCTAAATATGAGTGGAAATATGATGACAAAGAATGCTTTTTACTCTTCTGTGGAAATTCAAAGTCACAAGCAGTCTCTCTATTTATACATTTTGGCATATCACTGAAGAACATAAAATGCTTAGATTTTATGACATGAGATTGACTTGTCTGCAGATTAACAAAAACCCTATCCTTCTCTCCTTAAATAGATCAGTAATTCTTTTAAACTGAAGCGGTGTATATTCAGCACTCAAGAAACAGAATAGAATTCAGAGGCAGACATCTTAATCATTATGCTTCCAAATCTGCTCCACATAACTTTACTGAGAGCTTCATGTAGAAGTGCCAAGTGAAGAGGATAGTGAGGGTTTTTTGTTTGTTTGCATCCTTAGGCTATCAGTCTTTGCAGCATTCAGAGCCAAGTCACTTGAATTTGTGCTTACTGGAAGAAACATGTTATGTCACTACTGTGCTTTGAGGCAGCCATGATTATAGTGGAAAGGTGCTTAACATTTTCTCTGAATCTCTCTTCCTCCTAATTAAGATTACTTATGCTTTAGAGACCATCCTGTCATTTTATGACATGAGATTGACTTGTCTGCAGATTAACAAAAACTGAGTTCATATTAAAAACAGAGCTTCCAAAATTTTGTTTCCAGAAACGCTGTGGAATCTGCCCAGAATGTTGAAAATTCACCTGAGGATAATCCTGTTGTTTAAACATCTTTTTGTGGATAGATTTTTAAAAATAGTTTCCGCATATTTTAGTGCCCATTTTTATACCAAAAATCTGTGTTACACATACACTTACTTGGTGTGTAATTTTGTTGAATGTATACATTTCTTCATCTTTATTTTCTAAGGAGATTATTGCATGGCTTTTAAAACCGGTTTACCTCTATCTGGCTTAATCTTAATTCGGGTGGCATCCTGATTTTAGACTTTTTTTTTTTTGCTGTACAACCTGCCGCCCGAATACAGCCAGGGTGCATTCCCGCTTCCAGGAGCGCTCCTCGTGGCTCTTTTCCAATCTGGGAGTTTTCTGGTTTAAGAAAATGGCCATGAGGAGCAGCTCTGGAAGTGGGGATGGACCCAGGCTGTTTTCTGGTGGCAAATTCAGTGGCAAAAAACATTGATAAAATCAGGATGCCACCCAAATTAAGATTAAACTGGATAGAGGTAAACCAGTTTTTTTTTAAAAAAAAACACAAGCAATAATCTCCTAAAATGAAGTTAGACTAAACTGACCAAGCTCTTCACTTGGTTTGTTCACATACCTTTGAGCATGTTTATTCTTTTATAAGAAGGAAATATATGCCATGTGCTGGCAGGGGTCACGACATGCCATCATGCCATCCTCCAAATAGTTCCTCCTCTGCACAGAAGGGTCTTCAATATTAATAAAAAATTGGTTGGGCTCTAAGAGCCATAGGATAATAAAATACCAGGCCACATATAATATACATTTCTCAGTTGTATCTTATTAACATGCACATTCAATTTATATATGTTTAGAGAGTCGAAGGTACATTCATGGATATAACATCATTTTTGATATGTGAAAACCTGATTCAGATATTTAAGGATGACACAAAAGTGACAGGGAATGCTGTTGCATTTGAAACTGTGATGTATCAAAAAATAATCAGGGAGAAAAGAGTCAACGTGATGTTGTTGCTGTGTGCCTAAAGGCTGACTCCAATATCTGGACATAGCGTATTCTTGGCAGTTTTTCTTTCAGAGAAGGTTGCCAGTGCCATCCCCTTATGCTGAGAGGGTGTAACTTGCCCAGGGTCATCCAGTGGATTTCCATGGCTGAGCAGAGATTCAAACTCTGGTCTTCTAGCACTCCTAGTCCAACAATCAAACCATTATACCAGACTGGCTGTTGTGAAAAGATATAGATAAAGATTACTGTGATGTTAAGGAAAATGCAACATGGGACTTACAGTAATAGAAATAAAATGTGTATGTGAAAATCACAGTGATTAGGCAGGAGCAATCATGAAGCTACACAGGCGAAAAGGATAATATAATTTGGAAGCCTTGAGAGACAAGGACAAAGTTATAGAGTGTATATTGAAAACACCTGTTGTAGATTGCAAACACCTGAGATTCATTAAGTAGTCAAGGTAAAATGATGAAATACTTGGGTTGGTCTTAAGTATGGGATGATCTATGTAAACCAATCAAAATGAATGTACACGCCCACTGGGTGGAAACTGACTAGTGGGTGGTGACTAACAATGGCTATAAGTGCAATGTTTGCCAATGCATATTGTGGAGTAGTGTGGTGGAGTAGAGATTGTGATTTGCAGGGCATATAGTATTTATATATAGTAGAATAAAGTAGATCTTTTATATAAGACTACTGAGTTGTCTGGTGTCTTGAGGGAAGATACAAGAGCCAGAGGAATCCTGGAGAAGTTTAGAGACATTTCAGGAAGAAGAGTGAGAAGGCTTGGAGAGTTTGTCAGGGTCTTCAGCCTATTCTCTGAAACTCTGCTGCTTGGGAAAGAAGCATTAACCACTGATCAAAGCTGGTCAGCTCTGCTGCATAACAAGGTGGTGAGTTAGAGCCAGAGGTGAAGAGCTACAACTCCCATCATCCCTGACATGTGATCCCTCCACATTCACTGTGGTTAGGGATAAAGGACCCCCATGAATGTTGACGAACTGCAAATAAAAAAGCACTATTCTTTTTACATAAGAGAATACCTTTCTAGGAATCTCCAGGTCCCCCAGTGCAACTCTGTGTTCAACATCTGACAGAAGTTGATCATAGAATCATGCTTAGAAAAGATGCTTAGAAAAGTGTTTTCTGTAGGAACATCTAGGCTCTCCAGCAAAGCTCTATGGTCAGCTTCCAGCACAATTGTGTTGGAGGACTTAGTGATTCCTAGAGAGAACATATTAATGAAAACCACAAATTATCAAATCCACAAATGTAAAGGGCTAACTGTAGTTGCAATATGAGCCAACAGTAGCTAAGTATCATTCCCTAACTGCATTGTGAAGTGGTACAGTACTCATCCTTTTGTATTTGAAGTCCTATCAGTCATTCTGTCAAACACCTAGCTTCTACTTTTTTTCTCATAGCTGTATAGGAATGCTGTTGTTTATCATTCATTGTATGCTTTAAAAATTGAGTAGTATTGTTGGGAGAAAATACAGACAAAAATAATAATTACATTAGTAGTGGAAAATGATAGACACATTACTGAAGATAAATTTTAGTGCTGCAGTAAGTATGAAATACAAATAATATAAGTTAAAAATTGCACTGGTATTGTTGGAAATTATTTTTATTGTTATAACTAAACCAGAAGGGTCTCAGTTAGTCTACTTCTGTGTCCCACGAATAGTACATATACAGCTGGTTGAAAATGTACTGTATACTGGATCTCTGAATCAAAAATTGAAAAGATGGGATTGGCAGTTTCTCACTGAACAGTAAAAAGCAATGAGTACTCACAAAATTTGCTTTTAAAATCCTTAGTATATGGTTATGTTTGTTTGTTGTTTTTGGAAATAAATTCAAGAAATGACTGGATCCTTAGGCAGAAATCTTATGTGCATGAATTACTTGTTCTCAAACCCTCTTCATTATAGGTTGTAGGGTTGTAATGTACGGTAAATACAGTCAGATGTAGAAGTTGTACTGCCACTGGCAATTTTATGAAGAGTGTGGTATCTTTGAAGAACTTTTAAAGTCCTGTTCAAAGGCTGGAAAAATAAATTATCTTTTAGTTTAAATAGAATATGTAATGACATCCCTTCAGTAATGAACTTCCTTGTCCATTTGTCATCTTTAATTCCATGATAAAGATCAACTCCCAATTAAAGCATTGCTTTGCTTGCACATACATAGTTACAAATGTGGTTGTGCTGGTTGTGCAAATGTGCAAGTTTTCAGGTTAAAATTATACATAGCAGTCCCAAATGGTATGATCGAAGATATTGGTCCCCCTCCCCCTCCCAAGAGAATCGTACCATATTGTGATGTTGTATTGTTCCTATCATGTATCACTTCTCAGATTGCAAAGGGAATGCTGCTGGATTTTAAAAAGACAGAAAAAAATTCTCATATGAAAGCTAAATTACCTATTTCTAGAATTTTCTCTACTGTGATCAAATCTTTGAGGGTTATTCAAAGAAAAGGTAGGGTGAATACTTACATCTGTCATTGTTATGCATGCAACCAGATTTCAGTCCACATTTCTGAAAGCAAAACTATTACTCCTGTTTGTTATTTTGGCATATCATTGTGAGTTTACTGTAAAAGTATACCATTTAGAGAACTATTTTCTTCAAAAGCATGGGCAAAGGGATTATTCCTTTAAGGCAATTTGTTTGATTTAAAATTCAGGACTTTTCCCCAAACAACATTGTTTTTCAATTACAATTTATGGAATTTGGAATCCCAAATTGGGATAGTGGTCTAGTATGTTGAAATGTCATAAGACTTATTCTTATACAGTGCCACTCATGTGAATTTGCTTTACTTTCTCAGATACTGAACGTCTTTATACTGTTGTGTACCAAGAAATCTGCCAAAGGTATGGAAAAACCTATACTTGGGATGTGAAATCCTTAGCAATGGGCAAAAAAGCATTGGAAGGAGCAGAAATCATTCGGGCTGCCCTGGACCTTCCGATAACCAAAGAAGAGCTACTGCATGAAAGTCAAATTAAACAGGAGAAATTGTTTCCCACAGCATCACTGATGCCAGGTTGTTTTTTCTCTATTCAGATTTATGTTTCTCAAATTAAATCTTAATTTGTTATTTTAATCTTGCATTAGTTTAATTTAGTTTTAAGGGGGGGGAGGGTTAGGGATTGGGTTGAAGGAGTGTTTTAACTGCTATCTGTTTTAATCTTGTTGTACGCCGCCCCAGTTGCCGAGCAGAGGGGCGGGTTAAAAATAAAATTTATTATTATTTATTAATAGTTTTAAGTGTTGTAGATTCCTTTGCAAAAATAAATAAATAAATAATCACTTATAGACCTTAGGCTGAATGGGACAACCTTAATGAAAGGAATTCCCCAAACACCATTAAAATGAATTTGACATATCTTGTCCATCACTGCTTTTTCAGGTCTCTTAAATGACTTTGACTCTTTTTCCTTCCATACACCCTTCACTGAGAGCCAGCATGATGTACCATTTCAAATATTGGACTAGGACTCTGGAAGAGTTCAAAATTCTGTTTAGCTGTGGAAGTCCTCTGGGAGTCCTTGCACAATTTATACTCCCTTAACCTCAGAGGGAGCCAATGGCAAACTCACTTTAAATAAATCATGTCAAGGAATCCCTGGGATATTGGTAGCCATAAGTTGGAGTCCACTTGAAGGTGCATAACAACAACCTGCTTCAAATGAATAGATCTCTATGCACTCAAAAATGCATGGAGCAAAAAATAGCCACATAACCTGTCCTTTTCTTGCCACCAGTATACAGGTTACTTGAACACCTGTGATGTCCATGCAACAGTATCAGTTACAGCATAGCATGAAATCAAAAATATGGATGACATCAACTTTTATTCACTGCTACTCTTGGCACATTTCTAGTGGTCTGTGTGACAGAATCTGTATGTGACAGTTATTGCTAGTATATAAAGTAAGTAAAGGTATTCCCTGTTGACAAAGTTGTCAAGTCATGTCTAACTGTAGGAGGCGGTGCTCATTTCTATAACTAAGCCAAAGAGCCAGCGTTGTCAGAGACTACTCTGTGATCATGTGCCCAGCATGATTGCACAGAACGCTGTTTACCTTCCCACCGAAGTGGTACCTGTTTATCTACTTGCATTTGCATGCTTTCGAACTGCTAGGTTGGCAGAAACTGGGGACTAGTGATGGGAGCTCACCCCATCATGCAGCACCTGGGCCTCGAACTGTCAACTTGCTGATCTTACGATGCATCAGAATTGGCGTCATATATGCCAGAATTGCTTGTATATGCCATCATATACCGTAATAAGTCATGCTTAATAAAGCCATGCTCATGCTTTTTGAAGGTGTTTTAAAAGAACAGTCACACAACAGCTTTCCATACTGTGAACTAAAAATAAAGAGAGATTGAGACTAAGCTTGAGAAAGAGAGAGAGAGCCCTGAGAATTAATAGATTTCCTGGAATGATACTTTAAGGTCATTTATACTAAACAGTTTGAAATGAATTTTACCTTGAAGATGGCAAACCAATAAGTAACTCATCAGCTATTTAGAATGTTCTTACCTTGAGACAGATGAGAACCTGCTTTTTTCCTAGGTTGAATAGCTTTATGTAATTGTTCATAAACCAGTGCTTGATAAAAAAGTATTGTGTAGGTGCTGGGGGTGGGGAATGGTGACTGAGTAAGATGGCACTTAACTGCCATCAGGTATGTCTCCTACTTTTTATTCTGTTCTGTTACTATTGTAAAACAAGCACTGCTCATTAGACTTGCTAATAGAAGTCATGCCTTATTTTATACAGCTTGTTGAAATGTCAGTTTACCAAATGAACTGACTTTCTAAAAACTACTCAGTGCTTCTTTGTCCTGTCTTTAAAAATATTAGTATTCTCTTTTCTGGCTATAGTATTAGCATGTATTTGTTTTATCTGAAGATTATTTCTTGTAAGGAAACATGAGAAACTCTGCATCATTGGTACATCTGTAGCTGCTTTTTGGATGAAATTTGACAGACTTCTTCTTGTTTGTCTAAATTCCTGAGAGCTTTTGTATCACTAGGACAGAATTCTTTGTCATCCATATTGGACATCAGAAAATGATTAAGGAGTTCTTACACCATGTTCTGTACATTGCTCATTTAGCAAACACAGTCCTTAAAGTCCTGCCTGATGTGACCTGCCAGTATGTATTGTAATTGCGTTTCATTGGTCATGACTGAGTTTCAGTCCTGCCTAATTCTGAAGAGATTTCATCTAATGATAAACATGGTGTCATAAGTTGTTGCAACTCTGGGTGAAATTCTAATTCAGAGAGGTGTTAAAATGTGGTGGTGGTGGTGGTGGTGGTTATGAGTCTTCAAGCTGATTCTGACTTATGGCAAGCCTATCAGTAAAATTCAAACTGGGACTTCTATGATTGAAGAGACATGCTGCTGTGCCAAAGCAATATTTTTTAAAAAAATCCCTGAGCAGAAGCAATCAGTATTCCAGGGATTTAACTTGCATACTAGCTATAAATGTACATAATTTTTGGTTGTCATGGAACAAATTTAAGCTTGTTAGTTTCCACGTGCAATCAGAAATGGTATAGACCAGGCACTGTTTTGCCGCTTCAGTGAAAGCAAAGCCTAAATTGCAGTGATACCGTTACTGATTACTTTTAAGTTCTAGGTGAGACCAAAAAAAAAATAAATGTCTGTAATTGGGTGTGAAAAGCACAATGCATGTTTTGATCTCAGTGATGAAGGAGGTGTAAGGAAAATTTTGTTCAATACTTCTGATCTTACGATGCATCAGAATTGGTGTCATATATGCCAGAATTGCTTGTATATGCCATCATATAATAAGTCATGCTTAATAAAGCCATTGAAATTGCCTGAGTTTCCCCAGAATTCCATGCCATGGTTGCTATAAATCTCTCTCTCTGTAATGGAACAGTTGAAGTATAAATGGGTAGCAGTGAATCTGTAGCAGCAGTGCATGCAGACTGCTGGTCTCAGTTGACCAGCAGCAGTAGGCCCTGGCACATGACCAAGGATGTGAACTGATGCATCTTGTATTCTTAGGATGATTTCAAATTAAAACTGATGAAATGGGTTTGATTTCAGACATTCATGGTGCCTTTAAAACAATACAGGATTATTGCTTTCTTGGGCCAGTTGCATGAGACAAAAACCTGGAAAATGGAAAGCAGAAGTCATTTGGTTCTTCTCTAGCTGAAGAAACATCTACTAACCCAAAGACAGGGTCATGCTGAATATGCCCATTAGGTGAGTTCCCTAGTGATTATGTAGACATTTTGCCATGTGCTTCTTAAAGAGAAAATCATGTCAAATGTTGATGAGGCAATATGATATATTTTCAGGTATCCAGTGCTATTTATGCTCTGTAAGGTAATTCAGAATAATTCTGAATTCAACCCAGTAAGTTCAACTTAGACAATGAGAAAATAGAAATAGTAAAAGAATTCCCATATCTGGGATCAAATATTGATAGAAATGGGGACTGCAGTCAAGAAATCAAAAGAAAACTAAGAATGGGGAGGGTGGCTATGAAAGAACCAGAAAAGATTCTAAAATGCAAAGATTACAACTGAGCACAAAAGTTAGAATCATTCAAGCCATCATATTCCCTATTACCATGTATGGATGTGAGAGCTGGACAGTTAAGAAAGCTGATAAGAAACAACTCAATTCATTTGAGATGTGGTGCTGGAGAAGACTGCTGAGGATCCCATAGACAGCCAAAAAGACAAAAAAAATGGGTAATAATAATAATAATAATAATAATAATAAATAATTTGATCCTAGAGCAGATCAAGCCGGAAACCTCCTTGGAAGCCAAGATGACCAAACTGAAGCTGTCATACTTTGGACATGGAATGAGAAGGGAGGACTCATGGTAAAAGACAATAATGCTGGGAAAGGTGGAGAGAAGTAGGAAGAGAGGAAGGTCACATAGTGGATGGACTCTATTAAGGAGGTCACAGATATTAAGGAGTTGCAGGAATTAGAGAGAGTAGTGGAGCAGACGTCTCATCCATAGGATCACCATGAGTTGAGATTGACTCAAGGGCAGTTAACAACAACAAAGGTAATTCAAAGGTCTATACTGGGGTGAAAATCATGTGGCCCCCTATAGATGTTGTGTGTTTCTAACTCCCAGAAAGAACATCTGGATGGCCACATGATTTCTGCTCCTTCAGGGTTCTCAACCATATGAAGAGTCTACATAAATACAGAAGACTGCCTGCTGCGGACATTTATCCTCCAGCATGTGGAGATGTGCTGGAAGCAGTAGAGCTAAGTAGAGTGGCTTACTTCTCTACAGACTTGCTTCCAATCACATGGGAAGAAGAATGCCTGCAGAGGACTTGGACCTTCTCTATGTATACATGGAGATTTTGGGAAATTAAAAAAAAAAACCTTCAGAAGGAAACTTCTGTACAATGTTTGTTACAAAGTAGCTTCAGTTCATGTTCTACCTGATCATTTTACTGTGACCTTCCAGCATAAATCAATGAACAGATTTTTTAAATAAAAATTCTCTTTTTGAAGCAAACAGTTAAAACATTTCTCATTGTAACCTACCATATAGTGAAATCTAAATAATACAGAAGTTTTCTCTGAAATCTAAATGTAATGCTAACATGCTACAATCAACATAGAAGCCTTGACATTTTATCAGTAAAGTGAAGTTAAGGTCTGCTTTTTAAATGAAAGGAAGAAATTGAGAGGGAATTTGACTCATGAAGTCAAGCACTTTAAATATAATGCAACAATCACATTTATTATTTTGGAGTTCCTTCTTGAACTACAACCTGTTAGATCTTCGGAGCAGAGATGTAAACCTTCACAAATTTCATTCTTACAAGCAGGAATAAAATTTTGCAAAGATATCCTTCTCGCTGAGCAAGATTATGTGAAGGGCATTTTGTGTAGGGGTGGGGGAGTATTTTTCATACATCAGGACTTTCTCTAGAAAATTCATTTGTGCAAAAACATTTGGGGGGGTTACACAAAAAACATTGTGTACACAAAAACGTTCTCAAATCAACTATGGGCCTAAGCAGACGGTGCAAAGCACCATCTTCGAGGCCAGGAAGGGGAGGGGCAGCCTCACGCTGGGCGCCCCAACCCCTTCCTGAAAACGTCGTCAGAGTAGCTGGCCCTCCGCACGGCCGGCGCTCCGACAACGCACTTCTGCTGCAGCGTCTGCACACGCTGCAGCGGAAGAGGCGCTGAAGGTGCGCCGGACACCTTTTGCGGCGCACCTTCGGCGTCTTGCGGAAGGAGCACTATTTTAGCACTCCTTCCTGGGCCTGGGACGCTGCGCCGCAGGGCCGAGGTGTGCGGATACCTCGGCCTCGATCCGCAGCTTCCCGGGCGGCCCCGTGCCTCCCGTCTGCTTCCCCCCATGACAAATGGCAGCCCAGTGAATGAGAGGCCTTCAAGTGCTGTTTTCAACCATCATCTGTGGCTTTCTTGATTGAGTCTATCATCTGTAATGAAGTCTTCACTTATTGCCTTACCAAGCATTGTTATCTTTTCTAGTGAGTCATGCATTCTATTGATATGGCCATCTCATATGATATGTCAGTCTTGGCTTCTAGGGTGAGTTCAGGCTTGATTCGCTGTAGGAGCAATTTATTTGCCTTTTTAGCACTCCACAGTATCCATAGAACTCTTTTCCAGCACCACATTTCAGATGACTTGATTCTCTTTCTGTCTGCTTTCTTCACTGGATAGTTTTCATAGCCATACATAGAAATGGGAAAAATGATGGCATGGATAATCCTAACTTTAGTATTCAATGATTTCAATGACTTAGAGAACAGGGTATGTTTAGCCTTGAGAAGAGACGGTTAAGAGGTGATATGATAGCCCTGTTTAAGTATATGATGGGGTGTCACATTGAGGAAGGAGCAGGCTTGTTTTCTGCTGCTCCAGAGAACAGGACACGGAACAATGGATGCAAGCTACAGGAAAAGAGATTCCACCTCAACATTAAGAGGCACTCCCTGACACTAAGGGCCATTCGACAGTGAAACACACTTCCTCAGAGAGTGGTGGAGTCTCCTTCTTTGGAGATCTTTAAACCTAGGCTGGATGGCCGTCTATCATAGGGGGTGCTTTGATTGTGAGTTCCTGCATGAGTGGGATGGCCTGGATGGCCCTAGGGGTCTCTTCCAACTCTATGATCCTATGATATATCTTTACACTTCAGGATCTTGTCTAATTCCTTTATAGCTGCCCTTCCAAGTCCTAGTCTTGTTCTGTTTTCTTAATTGTTTCCTCCCACTCTGAATGATGTTTGAGCCCATGTATGGAAAATCCTGAATTATTTTGATCTCTTAAGTGTCTCCTTTAAAATTACGTGGATCACTTGTGGTCATAACTTTTGTTTTCTTGATGTTCAGCTGTAAAACTGCCTTTGTGCTTTACAAAAAATGGTAGTTAAAACTTTACATCTTGACAACTCAGTGGCGTTACTAGACATGTATCTGAGCCATTAAGACTATCTATATCAAAGAAAGAATGAATCTATCTGAATCCAGTTCAAACATGAATGGAGCCAAGCAATGCCATTCTGTGATACAGCTGTATGCTTATTCAGTCTCTTACTGAAGATCACTTCAGGAACTTCTTTTGTTCCTTCATAGCTGACCTGCCAGGTCCTAGGGTGGATCTCTACTGTAGAAATGGTGCAGTTTGACACTACTTTAACTGCCATGCTTTATCCTACAGAATCCAGGGATTTGTAGTTTTGTGAAGCACCAGGACTCTTTGGCAGAGAAGGCTAAGGGCCTTTACAGACTGCCAGAAATAATGCAGCATGAGGCCACTTTAACTGCCTTGGCTCAATGCTAGGGAATCATGGGAACTGTAGTTTTTTCTGAGACATTGAGCCTTCTCTGTCAGAGAGCTCTGATGCCACAATAAACTACAGTTCCCATGATTCCCTAGCACTGAGCCAGGGCAGTTAAAGTGGCCTCAAGCTACATTATTTCTGGCAGTCTGTAAAGGCCCTAAATCCACACATCTAAGCATTTCATAGGATGGAGCTACAGCACTTAAAGTGGTTCCAAACTGCATTATTTCTACCACATAGATGCACCCCTAGTCATCTTCTGATTTCTTGACTGCACTCTGCATTCTGATTAATGCCTGAACCTAGGCAGTAAAGCATCATCTGCTTTAAAGCTATGTAAATTTGTAGTCATTATTTTTGCTTGTTAAAATAATGTTGTGGGAGTGTTGAAAAAAACAGTCCTTTGAAACCAAACATTCAAAACTGGAACTTTTCAGCAAGCTTCTTTATTGTAAAAGACAAAAGCAAAAGCAAAACAAAATAATAACAATAATAACATCTTCACTTTAGCCAAAGCTGGCTAAGCAGGAATAAACTCTATTTGCTACATATTTCAAGATTTTGTTAGTAGCATATCAAGAGAATGTTTTAATTAGATCATTACAGTTCAAAAGTCAAAAAGCAAGTGAGAAACTTTCTGATTCTCAGCCCTCAGTCCCACAAAACTCCACCTTTCTGGGTGTGACCTTTACAAGTTGATTGGGTGATACTACGTGACGTGTTCTAGTCCAACCCTTAATTACAATAACATATCATGTGACTACATTTCCCATAACAAAAATTATGTTTACAAAACCATAACACAAACAAACCTTCTTTCCCAGAGAATGGAGTCCTGTTTTGGCTAAACCGCACCTGGGACTGTTAAACTGTGAATCTAGCTCTCAGAAAAACAACTTTTCACAGCATGGAAAAATACAGACACACATCTTTTACATTTCAACATTTTAACATTGACTCTATATCCCATCTAAACCTAACATTGTTTTCTTAATGTTCAACTGTAAACTTGTCTTTGCACTTTCTTCCTTGACTTTATACCATAATGATCTTCTCCAGTAGTATGGTGTCATCTACATATATTGAATTGTTGATGTTGAACATTTTACTTTCCTTAAAAATAGTTTTGTTTTTTTAAAAAAACTATTTTGGCAATGTTTTTATTTTATTTAAAAAGACCCAGAAATGTGAAAAAAACTGCTGTGGTTGACTATTTTTTGTAATTGGGACATCTTGATGAGATATCTTTTCCTATCTAGACTGAGAAGATAAGTGTGTCATCTGTGCATTCCTACATCAGAGACATAGGGATTCAAAATGGTATTATGTGTCTCACCAGGGACATCTATTGAGTGCTTCTGCCTGATGCTGTGCAGTTGTTTTATGCCGTGTAACTAGAGAAGATGTGCAGTATAATCAGTGTGGAATATTTATTACCTTCTATTTAGTCTTATCTGTGAGCTCTCTGTGATTGGACTGTGCTCTTCCTTGATGACCAAATGAAACTGCTGAGCATTCCTGGATCTATACAGAGAGCCAACCACTACTCTGTTAATTTTACAATCCCCCCATCCTATCATTATGTAGCGATGTCTGTAATAGAAACAGCATGTGGGCTATATGATCAAAGGTTTTAGATTACACTCCTAGATAGTAGACAGGCTCTATGTAGTTGCAAACCTATATGTTCTAATTTCTAAAGCAAATTACCAGCCTGCATGTTTGGTCAGGCAATTATAATGTGGGAATCATGGTTTAATTCATTGATTTAAATTGACATTATTTAAAACAATCCACCATATTATTAAACAGTCATCTTTTATTTCAGATTTTTTTCCACAAAAGTCTCCTGTTTTTTCAAAGTACTACTTGGAGTGCAATTCATTTAACAGAAGCATCTATTTAGCAAGCAAAATGGTTGATGAAGGAGGGGAATACAGTATTTAAAAAAATTCTAAGTGATATGCAGACTATTTTTTTTTCTATGTGAACATGGAGGCATCTATTTTCCCTTTCACCTGGGTTTGCAAGCTCCCAATTGAAAAGATGGTGAAAATGTGCTAAATTTGGTAAAATTTGCAAATTCTAAATTCTAAAATTGGCTAAACTGGTGTTAAAAGCATTGCAACTTTTCAAAATAAGAGTTCAGTTATAGAAGAGACTTTTAACAATGTTTGTAAAATTGGTAGGTATTAATTATGCTGTGCAGTGTCCAAATATATAAGTAATTTATCTTTCCAGTGTCCAAATTAAGGAATTTTAAAGTGTTACAGCTTGTGTCTGAAAATGTTATGTACCACAAATTTAACAGCAAATGTTAAATTCGATATTGGTCTCACATAATGTATCTCTATAGTACAGATTAATTTCTGTAGTTTAGGAAGGGTATATAGAGATCTCTAGCAAAGAATTATAAGCATCTCACGAAAGTACTGTATGCACCTCAGGATTCCTTAGTCTGGAACCATGGGGGATTGCAGACTGGCAGAAATAGTGCAAATTGAGTCCACTTTTAGGGTTAGGGTTAATGCTAGGGAATCATAGGAATTGTGTTTTTTTCCTGAGACATTGAACCTTCTCTGTCAGAGAGCTCTGGTGCCACAATAAAATACAGTTCCCATGATTCCCTAGCACTAACTCTAACCCTAAAAGTGGGCTCAATTTGCGCTATTTCTGGCAGTCTGCAACCCCCTCATGACAGTTAAAGTAGTATTAAACTGCCATAGCTGTGTGGTGCAGATGTTTCTTCAGAGTAGACCTTTTTGAAATGAATTGGACTTATTTTTCACGACCAACATAATTGTCCTAAATTTCAGTAGGATTATTCTACTGCAGCCCAAGATTGGATCTGATAATTAGAATTCATTTAAAAAAATGGGTGTGTACTTTGAAATCAGAGTGGAAATTAAGGATAAATAGAGGATGGGAAAAAAATAAATAATTTCTGACACCCCAAATTCATGAGATTCAAAAGAGCAGGGAGCTGAAGCACCAATAAAGCTCAAGGGAGTTTGGATTTAAAGTACTACAAATTAATTATGTGGGTTTTTTTTTCTTTCAAAACTGTCAAATCAAAAATGCTGAATTATTCCCTTTTTGAAAGTTTCTGCAATCCCATGAGAAAGACTTCTATCCTGTCGGTTGTTTTTTCCTCCCTAAAACAGTATGTGTGTTTTCCGAGTTTTTTATTTGACATGTGTGATTAATCATTTCTTAAAGTTGCTGAGGTTTTTAACTTGGATCTTTTCAGTTTAGTAAACTATAAAATCAAGCTTACTAAATGTGCATCAATCTCTCTTTTTTTAATTAGCTACATCTTGTTGTGTGCCTTCAAGTCATTTCTGACTTATGGCGCCCCTAACGCAAATGTATCAGAAGGTTTTCTTGGCAAGATTTGTTCAGAGGGGGTTTGGCTTTGCCTTCCTGTGATTGTGCCTTGCCCAGGGTCACCCAGTGGATTTCGGTAGCTAAGCAAGGATTTGAACCCTGGCCTCCAGAGTCCTAGTCCAACTCTTTAATTACTAGCTAACTATTTATTACTTTCCTAAGAACTACTTTCCTGTGAATTATTTTGCTTTAATGCAGGAAGGCATCACTTCACAGCTCATATACCTATATATCTGGTAATCTCTTACCATTTCATCATTCCATATTTTGAATTTTTCTGAGAGTAGCTAGAGATCCATGCTTAATTATTTGATTTTTAATGTTCTCAGAATATCTCGGAATGTGTATGTGAATGTATATATATTTAATTTTCTCATAGGTTTTGCACATTGCATTTCAGGCACATGCCTTTTTCTTATAAAACAGAAGCTGTTGAAATTTTTAGCAAATTCCTAGTATCTGAAGTATCTGTTTTGCTGAGCAGAAGAATTGTAGCTCGGTCGTAGAGCACATGCTTTGCTTTGCTAATGTTCTCGTTTCTATCTTTGGCATCTCTTGGGCTAGAGAAGCCCGTAACCAAGGTTTTGGAGAGCTTTTTTTCAACCACACAGGTGTGAGATGTGCCAGTAAGATTCAGCATAAGGGAGCCTCCCTATGTTCCTTGAGGATCATCTCTCTCTCTCTGTGTAAGGATAAAGAGATGTGGACAAGAAGGCTACAAAGCTGCCTGATAGTTTGTGTCATGCCAAATGCTAAGTGATTCTTACACATGAATCTGTTTGTGAGATCAGAATGAGATGTTGAAAGTTGTATGTTTATGGGGTTTGTATGAGCTTTTCCTGCTAACCTGGCTCTTCTACTCTCCAAAGGTGAGATGTCATGGAAAGAGATTCCCCACTTGTATTTATTAAATGTATAGCCCACCTAGAGAGCGGTAGCATTTGTTTTTATGTTTCTTTTCACTTTCAGACTAATTTATTTACTCTTTGGTGTTTATCTGGGATTGCAGTATAAGTAGAACTAACAAATGCTGCTTCTTAAGTATGTGTTTGATAAGAAAAATGAAGTAGGGCAAGAAGAAGGGAAGGAAATAAATATGTGTGAAAAGAAAATAAGTTTGTGAGAGTAGAAGGGAAGGCCAGGAGAACAGAAGCAGTAAATCTGCCACCTCTTTTTTCCATGTCAACAAAGTATATTTTAACATGTTAATATATTCTTGTTTCACAGGAGTTGAAAAACTAATCCACCATCTACATCAACACAACATACCCATAGCTGTTGCCACCAGCTCGGCACGAGTGACATTTGAAATGAAAACAAGTCGACACAAAGACTTCTTTAATTTATTTCATCATATTGTGTTGGGAGATGACCCTGAAGTGAAGTATGGCAAGCCACAGCCTGATGTGTTTATAGTTTGTGCAAAGAGATTTAATCCACCGCCACTTCCAGAAAAGGTAGGGATAATAGTAATAGAGACAGTAATGATATATAATCCAGGTCATGTTTTGATCTTCGTTTATTATTTAATATTGCAAGTTTCTCAAGAGCTTTGAAAACATTGTTTAAAGGGGGGGAGGGGAGAATATTTGCAAAAATTCTCTTTCTGCATTACAATGATTTGTAATGTAAATGCATTTTGCTGTGCTGTACTGGAAAGTAACAAGCAGGTTTTAATCATTTCCAGTATTTTTTTTTTAAATAAACCTGAATGTTAAAAGTTTAGAAAGTGATGGTATTTTCACACTGTGACATTTGGTATTGTATATGCTTTTGAGTGCAAGTGACCTCTTCTAAATATTGAGAATATGATATTATCTAACCTTTCATGACATTTTTATTTTGCATGTTGAATTAGAAATAATTATATTTGATTTATAGTTTTAAATGTTGCAGCTGAGACAGAGTAAACATATTTACCTCCAGACTTCCACAATAAAGAGGCAAAGCACTAAATTCTCTTTCATCCTCATCCTTATGCTCAGGGAACTAATTTATTACAATTAACTGCAATGGGTACTAAACTCCCTCCTTACAATTTGAGTCCTTCTTGTTTGAAGACATTAATTTATTGGACTGTTCCCTCCAGAGCAAGCCTACACCCTGGTTTGGTCCTGTAGAAAGTCATTTACTTGATTAAAGCCACTCATAGCCAACACTTTGCTGTAATAAGGAATCTCTCTCTCTCTCCTCTCTGCTTCATAACCAAGTAAATCTAAGGACAACTCCATTCACTTTTAAATTGGGTTCAGACCTCACTGGATTTTTAACCCTGGGCTAGAGTCTTAGGGCCTTTACAGACTGCCAGAAATAATGCAGCTTGAGGCCACTTTAACTGTCTTGGCTCGTTGCTAAGGAATCATAGGAACTGTAGTTTATTGTAGCACCAGAGCTCTCTGACAGTGAAGGCTCAGTGTCCCAGAAAAGAATACAGTTCCCATGATTCCCTAGCACTGAGCCAGGACAGTTAAAGTGGCCTCAAGTTGCATTATTTCTGGCAGTCTGTAAAGGCCCTTACTTAGGGGCGGTGTAGACTGGCCTAAAGGGCTGACCTGAGGGTAGAGTTGGGGCGGGGCAGCCGCATGCTGGCCGGCCCAACCCCACCGCCGTCCTGACTCCGTGCATTCGTATGCACTGTCAGGACACCCTCCTGGCACAGCAGAGCCACGGTGCTGGGTCTTAGGGTGGCCTTTTACCACCCCTAAAAGGAGCGGCATTTTGCTGCTCTTTTGGGGTCAGCAAAAGGGAGGATCGGGGCTGCGCCGTGGGGTTACTTGCGCCCCGATCTGTTGCTAGCAGGGGTGGCCCAGAGCCACCCGAAACGGGTCATCTGTAGAGGCCCTTAGACTAGCTTTCAAAGCTTTCCTCTGACGTAATTGCCCTTTCCTTGATAGAGGAAGGGGGAAACACACCAATATTCCTACAGTCAATCTAAGTCCTGAATTGGGAGTGGAAGAGGAAGTATGAAACTGAAACCATAGTACAGTCGCCCTTGAAGTCTGCAGTTTTGCATATTCATGGAGGGGCGACCTCCATTAAAATCAGTGGGGCCTATGGGGCTTGAATATTGGCGAATCTTCATTTTCGCGGCGGGGAGGGTCGTCCGGAATGGCTCCTCCATGAAAACAGAGTGCTGACCAAGAATGTGAGGAAGGGTATGCCTGTTGATATGCAATGATCCCTTCACATTCACAGGGTTAGGGGCACAGGACCCCAGTGAATATGGAAAAACTGCAAATAAGAAATACACAATGTTTTTACCTGAGAGAACAACTCTCTAGGCATCTCTAGGTCCTCAAGTGCAACTCTATGGTCAACATCTGCCAGACATTGACCATAGAATTGCACAGGAGGAGCTACAAATGCCTAGTGGAGTGTTCTTTCTAGGAATCTCTAGGCCCTTCAGTGAGACTTTTGGTTAAAATTGACCATAGAGTTGCACTGGAAGACTTAGGGGGGAAGCAGACGGGCGGCCATGGGCCACCCCGGGAAGCTGCGCTGTGGGGCTGAGGTATCCCCACACCTCGGCCTCACAGCGCAGCTTCGCCACCCCTGAAAGGAGTGTTAAATTGGCGCTCCTTTCACAAGTCGCCGAAGGTGTGCCGCAAAAGGCTGCGGCGCACCTTCGGCAACTCTTCTGCCGCAGCATGTGCGAACGCTGCGGCGGGAGGTCCTCCTTGGAGCGCTGGCTGTGCGGAGGGCCGGCTGCTCCGAGGACGACCTGGGGAAGGGGTTGGGGCGCCGATTGTGCGGCTGCCCCTCCCCTTCTCTGCCCCCAAAACAGCTCAATTAGCCGTCTGCTTCCCCCCTTAGATATTCCTAGAGCAGGGACAGGCAACCTTTTTGAGACCTGGGCCGGTCTCCCGTTGCCCAGGTCTCGTCTGGGCCGAGGGGGGGGGAAATGGCGGCGCGCACCCTCCTCCTCCGTGCGCGACCCCCCTGCGCACGCTGCTACCGTAGCACTTGTGGCCGCAGCTGCCACAACGCATGCCGCAGCCACCATTTTGGAAGTCCAAATGGCGGCTGCGACGCGTTTGCGCATGCGCAAGAGTACTGCGCATGCGCAAACGCGTTGCGACCGCCATTTTGAGTTCCAAAATGGCGACCTCAGCAAGCGCGGCCGAAAACGCGCCCCAGCAGCGGCGGGCAGCGGCGGCAACCTACGGCCTGGGCCGGTAAGTCCGGGGCCTGGGGCCTTAACCAGCCCCCGGGCCGTAGGTTGCTGGTCCCTGTCCTAGAGAGAACATACCAATACAATCTGTGAATAATCAGATCCCCAAAAGTCAAATCCACAAATGTGGAGGAATGACTGTAATGTTCCTCTTCCCAGCCACACAAGCTCACAGCTGTCTACATACCATGTTTCTGTATAGGAAGCATTTTGCTTCGCCCTCCCCGCAACCTTTCTTTATGCTCAAAAGCTTAGTGAAAGCAATCAGATCTGTTTCTTGTATAGTTCCTTATTAATTTGAACATTAGATGATTGGTGACTCAGACAGCATGACAAGTTTAAGATTCTGAAGCAGAAACTGATTTTTACATACTGATTTATGTACCCTCTTGAGATTACTCTGGACTGTTGAATGCAAGCTGCCATTAAATTATATAGCAGTAAATAAGTCTGCTAATGTTTGAGGCAAGTCCCCTGTTCTGTCGAAGTCTTTTATTTATATAGCTAAGGATGTATGGTTTGCAAGCTGTGTATATTCGGTTAATTTGTTCTGCCCTATTGCAACTCCCATTGGCTGTATCCATTAAAACTTACTACCAATTACATATAGCTCTTTAAGCTCCCCTTGAAAGGTTGATTTTTGTTTTGAATTGTTTTGTGTTTAGATTTCTCACTGTAACGTTACAGTGATATAAGAACACTGACAAGCTCAATGCTAACAGTCCATAAACATGGACATGGGTCTAAGTATTTGCCTAGGCCATGAGAGGAGAAGAAAGATGCCTTTTCCTATGTTAGCTGATAATCCTCACCTCATTCAAACGTGG
Source organism: Phrynosoma blainvillii (assembly GCA_026167975.1). Taxonomy (NCBI): domain Eukaryota; kingdom Metazoa; phylum Chordata; class Lepidosauria; order Squamata; family Phrynosomatidae; genus Phrynosoma; species Phrynosoma blainvillii. The sequence goes on along the minus strand of JANUYF010000003.1, from coordinate 233,951,125 downwards.
TACATGGCTCTAACCATTTGACACGCATGCCCACTATGACATGCATGCCCACTTTGGCATGGCATGGCATCTCTGATGGCACGCGGAGCTGGGCTGGCCAAGGACAAAATCCTAGCTGCGAGGGAGGTCTGGGTCAGGGAGTTGGAGATGGCTGAGCCCTTCTCTTCCCTCTCCTGCCCAGACAAATCTTTTGTTGTCGCCATACCCTGCTGACACCCACGCAGTCCATCACCCAAGATACACTGCTTTCACTCAGCCCTCCCGCCGTGCGCCAGACTGAAGTGAAAATAAGGGGGTGGGCGTGTGGTGACCCAGAGACTACCACTACCATAATGCCATTTGTGGGGCCGCTAGCACTAAGGGGCAGCTGTACAGTAGAGAGGGAGACTGAGAACACAGCTCCTTTTTTGTGTGGAAGCGGTATGCTCTGGATAATATAGTTTTGTGGAAGTGGTGTGCTCTGGGTAATGTAGCCCTTAAGCACCGCCACTTCCACCCAGCTCCATTATTACCTAGAGCCACTCAACTACAGCCAAGGCTCCTGTTTACAGGGACAGTTGTTTCTGTCCTTGCTTCTGATAGTCGTTTGCTTGCTTGCTTCAAACTGAGGTGAGAGTTGGGTTGAGCTTGGATGCGGGGGGTGGGGAGGTGGGCTCTCGTTTTGAAGGAACCTTCTGACGCTCAGACAGTGTGATTTGCCCCCAGTGGGTTTCCATGGCTGTGGTGGGATTTGAGCCCTGTTCTCCAGAGTTGCACGCTCAAACCACTGCACCACGCTGGCTCCTAATACATATTTGAAGTTGTTGCGTGCCTTCTGTTCTTTCTAAATGCTTGTTATTGTGTGTCTCCAAGTCGTTTCCAACATATGGCGACCTTAAGGCAAACCTATCATGGGGTTTTCTTGGCAAGATTTGTTCAGAGAGGTTTTTCTGCCATTGTCTTCCCCTGAGACTGAGAGAGTGTGACTTGCCCAAGGTCACCCAGTGGGTTTCTATGGCAGAGCTGGGATTTGAACCCTGGTCTCCTAGGATCCTAGTCCAGCACTCAAACCATTGCACTGCAGAAATAATCCAATTTGACACCACTTTAACACCGTGGCTCCATGCTATGGGATTCTGGGAATTATAATTTTGTGAGGCGTAATGAAGCTACCTACACTGCAGAAATAATCCAATTTGACACCACTTTAACGGCCATAGTTCCGTGCTATGGGATTCTGGGAACTGTAGTTTTGTGAGACATAATGAGGCCATCCACACTGCAGAAATAATCCAGTTTGACAGCACTTTAACTGCCATGGCTCCATGCTATGAGATTGTGGTATTTGTTGTTTGTTGTGGCACCAGAGATCCCTGACAGAGAAGGCTTAATGTCTAAAAGGTCCTCCATTTTGAGCAGGGCTGAGAAGGATGGATTTAATATTTATATGAGTGGGTTTTTTTGTGGGGTGTTTTTTTTGGGGGGGGGGGACTTTTATTTGCTCAGGTCTTCCATTTTTTCCTTGCATGTTTTCTCCCAGAAGTCCCACTGCCCCCATCACCAGGTGACATCCAGTGCAGGAATGCCACTGAGTTTGTGCACTCGATCTCTAAAAGGTTCACCATCACTAGCCTAGGCCATCAGAGGAGAAGAAAGATGCCTTTTCCTATCTTAGCTGATAATCCTCACCTCATTTATATTCATTATAAACATACCCAAATGAGAATGAGAATAGAAACACTTAGGTTTAAATTACAAGCAGAGTGGAATTCTTTAATCCTCTTCTTAAACTCAAAGCAGCCCGGTGTTGTTTTGCATGAGCAGAAAAAGGTGGGTCTAACAAACTTTTAAACATCTTCTATCTTTTCTTTTTAGCTCAAAATTATCCCCTAAAGTGGCTTTTTCATCCATAATGGGGTTGGAAATGGCATTGGATAAGGCATACTTGAGCTGACAAAATAATGGATTATTACCGGCTTTTTCTGTTTAAAAAGGAATTTCAGGGTCCTTACTGTTTCAAAGACTTCTGTGCAATAACAATTTTGACTGCAAGCAGCAAGACATAAACTGTATTACTCTGTGGATATTATCACACGGGGCCTAAAGCAGAAAGAATCCACACCCAATCCCGTCCTATTGCGGGTTTTTTTCCCGTGTGTTCACACGACGTCACACAGAACCCCGTCCCAACCCCATCCCATCATCCCCGTTCTTTTGAATGCCGGTTTCTTGGGGAATTACAATTGCACGACCGGAATGATATCGCAATAATACTGCTTTCGCCGTATGTCTGATCACGAGATATGTATCGTGGAGCCCAGGCCCCGCGCAGGCTTCGGAAGGGGTGTGTGTGACAGCCGGCTGTCGCACACGCACACATACCCCTTCCCAACCCGGGAAAGAGAGCCACTCCGAGCAGAAAGCTTGGGTTGGAGCGGCTCTCTATCCCGGCTTGGGTTGGGAAGGTGTGTGTGTGTGTGTGAGTGAGAGAGAGAGAGAGAGAGAGAGACAGCCGGCTGTCACACACGCACACACACTCCTTCCCAACCCAAGCCGGGAAAGAGAGCCGCTCCAACTCAAGCCGGGAAAGAGAGTCCTTCTGCTCAGAGCGGCTCTCTTTCCTGGCTTGGGTTGGGAAGGGGTGTGTGCGCGTGTGTGACAGCCGGCTGTCACACACACACACACACACACACACACCCCTTCCCAAGCCTGGAAGCCCGGTTGCTTTCCTTGGGAGGAGGTTGCTTTCCTTGGGACGACCTCATCCCAAGGAAAGCAACCAGGCTTCCAGGCTTGGAAAGGGGTGTGTGTGTGTGTGTGTGTGTGACAGCCGCAGCAAGTGACAGCCGTGAGTGTCCTGTTTCTGCGCATGTGCAAGAACATCCTTGCTGTGTTCTGAAGGGGATCTTCTCACTTGTGTGTGAACGGCAGATACGGTCCCCAGGAGCGCATCTATCGCGGTATCGTTAATTGCACAATGATGCTAGTTGCGTCTGATAGCCATTTCTGTCTTGTGGGGTCTATACCGGTATAGTTCTGGATTGATTCCATACCGCTTTCTTGCCAATTTGAGACCCGTGTGTGATAACATCTTATCTTTTAAAGAGGCAAGCTGTACCCAGTGATGGGTTTACACAGGTCTAACAGAAACATTATTCAGAGCCAGACGGATTGTGGGACCTGTTTGTCTCCCAACATTGACTTGTTTTTGAATTTTATCCTGCTACTTTATAATTCACATTGCAGACTTCGTGGTAATATGTGATCCACCTAGGCCAGGGGAAGGCAACCTTTTTAAGACCTGGGCTGGTCTCCCGTAGCCCAGGTCTCGGCTGGGCCGAGGGGGGGGAGAATGGTGGCGCGTGCGCTTGCACGCTTGCGCACACCCTCTGCCACTGCGCACCCCCCCCACGTGCACAGCAGCGGCGCGTGTAGCGGCCACCATTTTGGGGAAAAAATGGCGGCCGCGACACGTTTGCGCATGCACAAGAGTACTGCATATGCGCAAACGTGTTGCGGCCGCCATTTTGATTTCCAAAATGGTGGTCGCGGCGAGCATGGCCGCAGAGCGGCAAAAACATGCCGCGGCGTGTGGCAGCGCGCAGCGGCGGCAGCAACCTTCGGCATGGGCCGGTAAGTCCAGGGACCGGGGCCTTAACCGGCCCCCGGGCCATAGGTTGCCACCCCTGATCTAGGCAGTATGCAACTACACATGTTAGCAAAAAAATGATCACAGCTTTATTGGTTACAGCTGAAATGACTTGACCCTTTGTAGGGGTCTGCATCCAGGCATTGGTTCATCAATCTGCTGACCAATGAAAAACAAATCAGCACGCGTGGAAGGCACTATGTGGTTCCCCTGTCACCTGGGGATGAGTTGAGTCGTTGACATAACCCAATTATCAACAGCTTCAATATCCTAAACTGAGGTCCACAACACAATGCAGAAATAATCCAGTTTGAGACCACTTTAATGGCCCTGGCTCAGTGCTAGGGAATCCTAGGAATTGTAGAATTCAAAGATGTCGCCGTATTAGTCTGTAAAATCAGTATGTAGAGAGATGTTGTAGCACCTTTGAGACTGACTGACTGAAGGAAAGAAGTTGACAGCATGAGCTTTCGTAGACTGAAAGGAAATAGAGGAAATAGACTGAAGTCTACGAAAGCTCATACTGTCAACTTCTTTCTTTCAGTTAGTTATACTGGGAATTGTGGTTTATTGTGGCACCAGCACACTGTAACAGAGAAGGCTAAATGTATCACAAAACTACATTTCCCAGGATTCCTTAGCATTGAGCCAGGGAAATTAAAGCAGTCTCAAACGAGATTATTTCTGCAGTGTGTTTGGGAGCTGAGACTCCTAACTAGGCGTGATGAGCACACAAAGCTCTGTCTTTCCAGCCAGCTGGATCCAGGGCCAAGGCAATAACGGCCAAAAGTTGGGATGAAGTTACAAAACATGACAGAGCACATAATAACAACAAATGAGAGAGGAAGGGTGGTATGAATCTCTAAATCAGGGGTAGGCAACCTTTCCCCTTTAAGGGCCAAGGGACTTCCAGAAGCCTCAGCCATGTTGGCCAATAGTCCCATGTTGGCTAATAGCTCCTGGGATTCTGGGAGCTGAAGTCCCTCGGCCCTTAAAGGGGAAAGGTTGCCTACCCCTGTTCTAAATGAACTGAAACCAGGAGTGAGGTTGCCCAGCTTAAATACACAGTAGCTGTACCAAAGACAAGCCTGTGTTTATTTGTTCAACTTTATTCGTACCAATCCATCAGTTGGCCTAGTGATGCCTTGTTGGTTGGTTTTCCTGCCCTTTCTCAGAGCCCTCAAAAACCCATGTGGGGTTCTGGGAGAGAGAAGGAAGTTCAGGATTTGGGGGGCGGGGGCAGAAATGGTGCACATCACTGGCCACTGTGAGCCATAAATGAAATCAGGAACATATTCTCGTTCCTTCAGTTCCCCTTATTTATAAAGAGTTTAAATTAAGCAAGAGACATCTGATGTGTTTTTTTTTCCTCCTAAGATTTTTTCTCATCCACAATTGGCCAACTTTTTATTTTTATGTATATGAAAGAAGAGAGGAATAAGATGTGTATACTGGAAGTAATTTAGTTATTAAGTACTTGGACAATTCCCTATCCTTTTTGTGGATTGTCTTGAGCTTCTTTATATCCATGCTAAGTCATGTAGTAAAGTGAGAATCTGGCCAGCATATAGTTCCTCTGGTGCCAGTGGTACTTTAAGGAAAAAGTAATTTGCATCTTTGGGAAGTTCCTGTTTCCTGTTTTTGTTTGTACATGGGAAACATATTTGTCTATGTTGTGGCCTTCTCTTTCTCTACATGGATGATTAGATGATGATAATAATAATAATAATAATAATAATAATAATAAGTTTTATTTATAGCCCGCCCCTCTGCTAGGCAATCGGGGCGGATTACAGCATTTTAAAACAGCACAGTTAAAAGCATTCCCTCCAAACATGATCCCTCCACCCACCCCTTAAAACAAGATTAAACCAGAAGATATTAAAACAGCACAAAATTGAATTAAAAACACACTTCGGAGTCAGTACGCCAATGAGCAAATTGTCCCTCCCAGCGGACTGTATTATTCTGGGAAGGCCTGCCGGAAGAGATCCGTCTTTACTGCCTTTTTAAAGGCAGCAAGAGTGGTTATCAGACGGATCTCGTCCGGCAGGCCATTCCATAGTCTGGGAGCAGTAGCAGAAAAGGCCCTCTGGGAGGTCTGGGACAGCCTAATTTTTATTGGCTGTAACAGATTCCTCCCAGAGGACCGCAGGGCGCGGGGGGGATCATACGGGGAGAGGCGGTCCCTAAGATAAGATGGACCCAAGCCATGTAGGGCTTTAAAGGTCAAAACCAACACCTTGTACTGTGCCCGGAAACTAATTGGCAGCCAGTGGAGGGATTTAAACACCGGTGTTATGTGCTCCCTCGGTGATCTACCAGTAATTACCCTGGCTGCCATATTCTGTACCAGTTGAAGTTTCTGGGTTAGGCACAAGGGTAGCCCCATGTAGAGTGCATTGCAGAAATCCAGACGTGAGGTTACCAGGGCGTGTACCACAGTTTCCAGATCCCTCATATCCAGATAAGGGCGCAGTTGGCATATAAGCCGAAGCTGATAACAGGCACTCCTGACCACCGCATTCACCTGACTAGTCATGTGAAGCGATGAATCAAGGAGCACCCCCAAACTGCGAACACAGTCCTTTACGGAGAGTGTGACCCCGTCCAGGACTGGAGACTGTATTCCCAGACCTGGTTTCGGGCCTGTGACTGCAAGTACCTCCGTTTTGTCTGGATTCAACTTCAGTCTGTTTTTCCTCATCCAACCCATTACCGCTCTTAGACAGTCATTAAGAGGTGAGACGCCATCTGAAGTCTGAGACGATGATCTAGTCATGGAGAGATATATCTGGGTGTCATCAGCGTACTGAAGACACGGCGCTCCATGCCTCCGAATGATCTCCCCCAGCGGTTTCACGTAAATATTAAACAGCATCGGGGACAGGATGGCACCCTGAGGGACGCCACAATTAAGCTCAATTTTGGATGAGCAACTGTCCCCGAGCCTCACCCTCTGAGATCTGCCCGAGAGGAAGGAACGGAACCACTGCAGAGCAGTGCCTCCGAATCCTAACTCTCTCAGGCGATCTAAGAGGATGGCATGATCTATAGTGTCAAAGGCTGCAGAGAGATCCAAGAGCACTAGCAGGGTCACACTACCCCTGTCAATACTCAGGCGGAGGTCATCGGTCAGAGCAACCATGGCAGTCTCAACCCCAAATCCTGTCCTAAAGCCGGTTTGAAATGGGTCAAGATAATCGGTTTCATCCAAGACTGCTTGGAGTTGGGAAGCAACTGCCCTCTCGATCACCTTACTCAAAAAAGGGAGTAAGGAGACTGGTCTATAGTTGTTTCTGTCCAGGGGATCCAGGGAAGGCTTTTTCAGGAGTGGCTTAACCGCCGCTTCCTTTAAACAAGATGGTACTTTGCCTTCCCTGAATGATGCATTGATTGTGTCCCGGAGGAACACCTTCAACGCATCTCCCCCCTGGACGACCAGCCAAGATGGACATGGATCGAGGGGGCAAGTCGTCTTCCTCACCATTCCAAGCAACTTGTCCACGTCATCGGTACTCACAGATTGTAATTGATCCAGTGAAGTGCCATCAACGGAGTTCCTGGATGCCTCGTCTACGGATTCTGCCAAAACAATGGTGTCTAAGTCGGCTCTTATCCGAGAGATTTTATCTGCAAAGTGGATATTAAAGGCCTCGCAGCAGGCTGTAGTCGGGTTAAGTAGGGGATTCGGCGCAGGAGGAACCTTCGTCAACTCCCCCACCACCCTAAACAGCTCTGCCGGGCGGGACTCTGCAGACGCAATGCGTGCAGAACAGAAAGATTTCCGCGCTGCACGCAAAGCCTCCCTGTAGGAATCAAGATGTTTCCTAAGGCGAGTTCTGTCGGATGAGAGACAAGTCTTCCGCCATTCGCACTCTAGTCGTTGTCCAGCTTGCTTCATCCTCCTAAGCTCCTCTGTATGCCAGGGCTTACGATTCGAAGCAGGCTGGAAAGGACGCTTGGGAGCGATTGTGTCAATAGCCTTAGTGAGGTCGGTGTTCCAAGTGCCCACCAGGGCTTCGACAGAATCACCGGCGTTGCCAACCATTAAACCCTCTAAGGCTTTCTGGAAACCAATAGGTTCCATTAGCCTTCGAGGGCGGACCGTTCTAATAGGTCCACCACCCCCGGGAGGGTGGGTAGTAGCCTTTAGTTCTACCCTGATCAGAAAATGATCCGTCCATGACAGGGCGGAGGTTTCCTTAACTTTCGCCCACGGATACTCCTGTTCCGTACTAAAGACCGCATCGAGGGTATGACCAGCACAATGTGTGTGACCAATTGGGATAGGCCCATGTTAGTCATGGTATCCATGAACTCCTGAGCCGCTCCAGTTAAATCTTGCAAACTGGTTTCGAGTGGGATGTTGAAATCGCCCAGAACCAAAAGTCTGGGCGATTCCAGCAGCAACTCAGAAACCAGGGCGGTCAGCTCGGTTAGGGAGTCTGTTAGGCAACGGGATGGCCGGTATACCAACAGGATCCCTAAACTATCCCTGGTCTTCAGGCTAAGGTACATACACTCGATGTGAGTCGTTTTCCAGATAGGTTTTCTGATCACGGTTAAGGTGTTCCTATAAACCAAGGCTATACCACCCCCCCGCCCACTTTCCCTCACCTGCTCACTAACTGAGTACCCAGCTGGGAGTGCCTGCGTCCAGATCGCGGAGCTGGCATCCCCCAGCCAGGTCTCAGTGAAGCATGCCAGGTCGGCCGCCTCATCCACCAAGAGGTCGTGGATGATATGTGTTTTATTTTTAACCGACCTGGCATTGCAGAGGAGCAGGTTGAGGGTCAGTGGAATGGTTGGAGCGCTCTCCAAGTTATCCCGGGAAACAGAGCCAACTGAAGGAGGGATGAATATTAAGCATCGATCCCTCCTTCTTTTGTAACATTTGTTGACTCTGTTACCGCCATACCTTCCCTGCCCCCACACAACCTGAATCCCCGCTCCCAGACCATGGTCAGCTCCAATCCATGAGGGAGGAGATAAATGGCCAGCCGATTCCAGACCTTAAACCCGACAGCGGCTGCATGAATAGCACAGAAATTGCAGGGGAGGGTAATCCCCCAAGGCCATCTAAATCTGGCCTACGATGATAAATAGAGGGGATGGGGCTTCAAGGCCAACTAATCTCGCCTCCTCTGCACCACACCGGCCAGTCAGGGAGTACTGGGGCCTTCAGAGGCCCAGATGATGGCTCACTCCCCTCTCTCAGGCTGCGCTGCTGTCGTCGCACGCCTTTGGTGGGAGGTAGGCTCAGAGGGCCTTTCCAAGGCCAGTTCGTCCCGTCTTCCTCCTCCTCCTTCCGCGCTGCGCCGGCCTGCTAGGGAGCGTTGGGGCCTTCAAGGGCCCAGATGGTCTCTCCCCACTCACCGCCGCCGCACGCCTCAAAGGCCAGGTATACAAGGCCAGGTAAGCTAGGACCAAAAGGGCCCAAATCGTGAGTCCTCCTTGCGCCGCTCACCGGGGCCAGGCAAGGCTCGCTGGGGCCCGAGGGAGGCCCTAAAGATGGTCCGCTGCCGCTGGGGGGGTGAGGAAGGGCTCGTTGGGGCCTTTTACGCCCAGATGGTCCCGCCCTCCTTGTCCTCCTCGCGCCGCTCACCGGGGCCAGGCAAGGCTCGCTGGGGCCCGAGGGAGGCCCTAAAGATGGTCCGCTGCCGCTGGGGGGGGGGTGAGGAAGGGCTCGTTGGGGCCTTTATACGCCCAGATGGTCCCGCCCTCCTCGTCCTCCTCACGCCGCTCACCGGGGCCAGGCAAGGCTCGCTGGGGCCCGAGGGAGGCCCTAAAGATGGTCCGCTGCCGCTGGGGGGGGGGAAATGCATTATATTCAGATTAGTAGGTCGCTAGGGATATGTTATGAATTATTTTAGGGAGTTAATTATAGTTATTATCACATATAATATTTAGAAAAATGTGAGATGGTGTCAGGGGGGCAGGCTATGTAAAACATTCCTCTTTTAGGATATACTACCTGCTGAGTTTGTTCTCCCTCTTTTCAAGGACTTGGTCACTTTTGCAGATGCGAACAAGCCTTGAATATTTACATTTAATTTACTGGCATTCTTTCATAAAATGTTTTAAGATGTATACTGGTCTGTGTCATGCAATGAAAAATCTGTTTTTTAAAACAATTCAGTGTATTGATCTTTTTGCTAAAATTGAAGTTCCTTTTTTAATTTCCCCAGCCCTTGTCATAAATGTGCACCGTCATGGCCTTACAACAAAGAACTACTAAAACAAGGAAATGCTCTGTTAGCATTATTTTTTTTATTATTTTGTAATTTATTATTCTAGAGGAGCCTGCAGGAATCTTGGAAGGCACAATGAGTTTGTGTGTGTGTGTGTTATTGTTGTTGTTTTTGCTGTAACTTTTAAAGATTTCTTAATGTTGCTTTTAAAATGATTCTTATAATTTGTCTCCCATGTTTTTATCTTACTGTACTTGCATATAGTTTGTTCTATGACGAGGCAAGGGTATATTTATTATTATTGATACATTTTAATGTGCTTCGTTTGGCAACAAGGCCACATAAGCTGTACGGTTTATTAGTACTAGCATACTATTTATTGCATAAAGAGGGCAAAGTATCTTATCTAATCAGTGTAGCAGACGGTAGCCATGAATTTAGTGCAATTGTAAAGTGATTGTAAACTGCAATTTATAAAACACTGTTTGAAAACCAGGGCTTCATTTGTGTGAAATACAAGGGGTAGGGGACATCATACATAAATAATAGATGATTTCATTTAGTAATGGCTAAAAAATTCTTAGGCCCAACCTGCCCTTGATTTCCACATTTCCATTTGCTTAACAACAGTCTCTAATTCACCAAGGATTCACTCCTCGTAGTAATATGGCTGTCTCAGAGTCACATAAGAATGGCTCAAGAAAATTATTCTTAGTGTCTAGCCCCAGTTATGGAACTACCGCTCACTTGTTGGCTCATCAAAATTTGGGCCTTCACATGATTAGAAAACACTGTGAAACTGTTTGTTTAGCCTGGAAGGAAAGTCAGGAAAAGAAAATGTACTGCATATACTCATTTGTAAGTCTAGACATTTTAGTAAAAAAATTGACCCAAAAAGTCTGGGTCAACCTATCCACGGGTCAGTGTAAGTACAGTACTTATTATCCTTGGGCTTGCCATCTGCATATTTAAGCACATCACATCGCCATTAGGGACAACAGGATTTGAGGTCTCACTTTTTTGTATCCACAGGAGGGTGGGTCTGGAACAGATCCCCTGCAGATACCAAGGTATGGTAAAAATTTAGCTGTTATCAAAAAAGGAATCATCGCTTTTTCTGAGTAGAGTGGTGAAAGGATGGAGTTTAGTCCATCCCTGGAGCACCTAAAATATGCACTGATTCCTTCAACTCTCTCTGCCATGGCATCTCTTCTGACTTTTTTGAATGCCTGGGCTGGAAAATGGCAGCAGCGACAGCTCTTCAGCCCTACAAATGAGTGCCAAGAGGAATCGGACTTTGAAGGATTTGAATAAGACATTTGTGTATGCTTATCAGCTTTTCTGGGTTATCACCATTTTCTTTGCCTTTTCATGCATTTTGACATATGTGCATTTTCTTAGCTCTGCCTGTGCCTGGTCACTTCAGCCCAGGCATTGCACAACCACTATTTACTATAGTTCTCTCTTCATCCATCCAACCTTTAGGGTGAGCACAAACAGTTATGCATGGCAGAATTTTGTGTCCTTGGCATAGTTTTCCTTTGCTTGTCATTTACATCCTTTGTTCTGCTCCTAAATTTTACCTTTGACTTATCCAAGAGTCATATCAAAATCCATGTCATGCCCTGGCTGGGCGAGGAATTGGTGGATGAGAAGGACAAGCCAGAACTTCCTCTGGAACTTGAGCCTGCAGCGGTGGAGACCCAGCCTATCCCTAGTTCTGCTTTGCCAGATCCAGCAGAGCCTGTGGTCTCCCAGGAGGCTCCGCAGCCAAGCCTCCTGGCAGCAGACATAGAGGAGGATCAAGGGACTGTGCTTACCTTCAGCGACGTTGAGCAGAAAGAGCGGGTCTACGGCGTTCGAGGAGACTTTATGAAAAATGCCGAGGTAATCAGCTCCTGCTGAGATCCTGCAGCTTGGGGATTTAAGTAGGTGCAGAAGAACCTCTACCTCGGTGCCAGAGATTATCTGAGCTTCCTGGTGAAAGCCTCTGTCTCTAGTTCCTTTGTTCCTTGGTCTGAAACCTTGACTCTTGGACTGCTGACTTATCTTGGATTACTGGAAGCCCTTGACCTTCGGACTGCCTTGCCAGTCTGATTCTCTGGAATCCTAGACCTTTGGGAACCCTTGGATTGGTATCTCGAACCTTGCTTTCTTCCTTTCCATTAGCAAAAGACTTTTGGTTGCCTCTGCTATCAGCCCTCTTTTTCTAGAGAAATTATGCTCCATGTTCAGGTAAATAAGCAGATGTATAGAAAATGACATCCACTTCTGCAATGCTTCAGCTCTTTATGCAGTTTGCAGATCATTTTCTGCCTCACAAGAAAGGTGCCAGAATTCATAGCATATATGTTAGAATTTCTAACATCTTCTTTAGACACTTGGCTTTCTGTTGGACTGCCAGCTTACAGTTAGTGCCAGCAGAAATGATAAACAGGTGCCCATCAAAGTTAGTGTAATCTTTGGAAAATTACTGTTCAAGTGGCCAACATTCATAATGGTCTCACTGCAGCTACCAGTCTTCTTTCTTCCTCATCTAAAACAAGCCACTGGCTCCACAACACACAAGTCTCGCATGGTGAATCTAAGTGACCTCTCTAGTCCATGCATCCTATATACATGTCTGTACATGTGATGGAAGGAAAGTGATAGTAGCAACTACAAAAAGGTCTGTGAAAATCTGGGTTCTTTTTATATACCATTCCTGGCATACAGCTCCAATGAGCAAGGGAGAATGACTTTTGAACCAACAGCACACACAAAAGTAAAGCAAATTTAAAAATTATTTAAATGATAGACAAGATGGTAAAAAACAATATTATATTATTATAAAACAGTGAGTAATATAAAATATGAGGTAGCAATAAAAAGGAATGGTTACATTATAACAACTTAAGCAACTATAATATGGTTAGAAAAGGAAAAAAATACTAGAAAGTGTTGATTAAAGCACAACTACTGAAGCTGTGACAGTATAGATAACATAAGAGATTTGAGAAAAATGCAAAATAAATATAAATAAGACCTGCCTTGCACCCTCAGCCTTCCTACCTTAAAAGAGCCCAAGCTTTAGCTATAAAAATTATTCAGTTACTGCAGACTAACCAGAGTATGCTTAAGCACAGTCCTAATAAAATATCTAATGCAGGGGTAGGCAACCTTTTTGAGCTGGGGGCCGGGTTGCTGTCCTTCAGACAATTGGGGGGCCGAAGCACCAAAAATAAATAAATAAATAAATAAATATTAAAATTTAAAAAAAAATTAAAAAATATGCATGCACACTCTGAGCCCCAGAAAAGCCATGGCAAAACCCCTGTGGAGATTTTGCCAGGAAAACCCCAAGAACAAGTGATAACAACAATAATATCATCATGGCGGGGGACGGCGGCAGCAGAACTGGACTGGGGCCGATCCAAAGGCCTCGGGGTGCCGCATCCGGCCCCCGGGCCTTAGGTTGCCTACCCCTGATCTAATGTATGATTCAAAGGTTATTCTCCCTTGCTCATTGTAGCCATATATGAGAAGTGATATATAAAAAGAACCCTGATTTTCAGTCTAATCATTGAATTTAGTCAAAATATTGTATGAATGGTGGACCATTCTTTTGTCTTCTAAAGGAAAAAAAATATTTGTTGTCGTCCTCCCCCCCCCCCCCCCCCCCATAGCCAAAGTGTTAAGATGTGTGTAAGGAAGGAGAAAGAAGGAGTTGGCTGAACAAGCTTTTCTTATTAATAAATGACTTGGAGGAATTGCAAAACAGATAAACAAAAAACCCTGCACTGCTTCTTTCAGCCTCAGCTTCAGTTGTTAAAAACTAAAGCAATTGTTATGATGGATACTTAGATTCACCATGCGAGACTTGTGTGTGATTTTTGGCTCTGCTTAAAGTGATTACTGGAAAAGTGCTTCAGGCTCAATGTCATTCCAAGGATGAAGAAATTCATCTGTGAAAGTTTTGTAGTTTAATAAAAAGATTTTTGTGTCATTATGGAACAAAACCTTGGGACATTAGCTTAATGTATAGATAAACGATTGAAGGTGCAAAAAGGAGACATATCTGTAATCCAATATATCCATATCCAAAACTCCAGACACTGCCCATTATGTTCCATATTTTCCCTTGATAGGAGATCCCTCTCAGTATATCACTTTTGATAACAAACAAATTGTCCAGACTCATGAAAAACCAATCTTAGACCTGTTAACTTGGAAAGAGGGGCATTATCTCATATACAGCCTCATGTGAGGACATCTGTATAGTTTGGCTTTTTTCCTTATTGCAGGCTGCACAAGTGTGGTGGATATAGTTTTATGCTAGTTTTATGACACAGACTGTCCATGGGCTGCACAATCTTTGCTTTCGTATAAAGTCTACTTCCTCAGATGCATTTGGTCTTCCACTAAATGCATCTGAGGAAGCAGACTTAAGTTTACTTTGCTCATGATGCCAACTTCTTTCTTTCAGTTAGTCTCAAAGGTGCTACAAGATCTCTCTCTAAATACTGATTCTACAGACTAACATGGTTATATCTTTGAATCCCTTCATATATTTAAATATGGCTATCATGTGTAAAGATATACAACTCAGCACTAAAATTAGAATCATCCAAGTCATTATATTCCCCATCACCTTATACAGCTGTGAGAGCTGAACAATGAAAAAAGGCAACAGAAAGAAAATAAACTCATTTGAGATGTGGTTCTGGAAAAGAATGCTGAGGATAATATGGACAGCCAAAAACAAACAAAAAAAAAACCCAACAACAATTGGGCCCTTGAAGAGATGAAGCCTGAACTCTCCCTGGAAGCCAAGATGATGAAACTGAGGCTGTTGTATAATGGCCATATCATGAGAAGGCATGACTCATTTAAAAAGACAATAAAGCTAGGGAAGGTAGAAGGTAGTAAAAAGGAAGACCACACACCAGACTCAGTCAAGGAGGTCACTGAATTTTCAGGACCTAAGCAGAGCAGTGGGGTCTTGGAGATGTCCAATCCATAGTGTAGCCATGAATCAGGGCCGACTTGAGGGCAGTTAACAACAACAAAATCACATCACCCCTTAACCTTCTCTTCTCCATGCTAAACACACCCAGCTCCCTAACTGCCCTCAAGTTGCTCCTCATAGCTGTTGTTAACTGCCCTCAAGTCGCTCCTCATAGGGCATGATTTCCAGATCTTAGATGAAGGCAATGGTAAATTTATGCCAAGAAGAACCTATGATAGAGTTGCCATACATTGAAATTAATTTAAAAGCACATAACAACGTTAAATAACAATATATTCATTTTGTATCTTAATATTTTCTCTCTCTCATTCTTTCAAATAATTGATACAGATATTGTATTTACATTATCAATGTTCTTTGATCATTTTTGTCTTATGAGCATCTGTCTCAGTTACAGAAAGGATCAGTAAAAGGTAGTGGTAAAATCTTCAATTTTAAATACAAATATTTGTACAGGCAATGGGAAACAGGCACCATTTTAGAAGGGATCATTGTTTGGCTTTCTTTCTTGCACAAATTCTGGGACATTTAGTAGAACCATTCCTACTCCTAAGAGTTACAGAGGAAACAGTGAGGAATTTCAATTGCTTTTTAGACATTGGTCATTGGTATAAGTAAATTTTATGTGCATGAGCTGTTGAGTATTTTTTGGACTTTATTATATCTACAGGAGGGAGAAATAATATATAATGTATGTAGGACTGGAGACTGGGGGATATGGGAAATAGTTGGCACCCTTTCTATGTGTATTGTACTTCTTTCTTTTATGTAAAAGTCATAAAGGCTTAAAGCAGCTGGGTGGAAACACCTTGTGTATCTTAAAAGTTCTAAGAAGTGGTGTGAACTAATCACCGCTTTAAAACAGGAGACATTTTAATATTATTATGCAGTGTGAGATTATATATTTGGTTCCACCTGAGAAGATCTCTCTTTCAGATGACATTTCAGCATAGAATATGGAAGGCCACAGATTATTACACATTTAAATGATGGAGACGGAAATACAGGAAATTCTTACAGTATTCAACGAACGCATTTCCTGTGGCTATATATTTGCCTGCCTGGTGATATGAGCATGTATAATTATAGGACAATGCCACCTTGTGGTGATCATGTCCATTAAAAATTAATTTTAGCCATTTCTGCATAAATTCAATAGCTATAGCCTATGGAAGAAATCTTGTCTTGATATAAGAGGCAATAAATGTAGTCACTGTGATCAAAGCTCAGGTACCTTAATGTCTAATATATTATGTATGCCATTGCGCATACATTGATTAGTGAAGCTAATAGATTATAACCAGTTATGTCCACTGAAAGAAGGCGCACTGGTCTAACAGAAGGATCTCTGAACTGAAAGGAAGGAAGGAAGATTTATACAAGTTCTTCTCCTGAATCACCCACCACAGTGCTCCAAATGGCTCCTGAGTTTGTGGCATGGAAAGACAAAGAGGGCTGGAGATACCCCCTGAATCGTGCTGGTTATCGAAAGCCATTCTCCCCCATAGGAATTGGGGGGAAAAATTATTGTGATTTTTAAAAGAATGATGAATAAACCATTTAAGACAAGATGTTCATATATTTACTCTCCATACATTATTCATTTAAAATACCTTAATAGGTAGACCATTATAGTATTTCACTATGTACCATATCTCACATCATTGCAATACTTGGTTTCAGTTTACATTTTGCAGTTCTTTTTATGGGAATGAGTGCTATATGTCTGCTTGGCTCTATGGATGGAGAGAGGAGACAATTATTTCTTCCCGCTTCTCATAAACAGATAAAACTAAGGAGGTTACTAATAGTTTAGGTATTCCTTGCTGTTCATGACATTGTAGCTCCATATGTAACAAAAAAGATATTTTTTAAATAAATAAATGCTTTATTAAATATTAAAAAAGACACTACACGTACGAAACAATACAAGACAAACCAATTACATACTATAACTATATGCAAACATCAAACTATTTCATAAAAATACATAAAAACACTAAGAAAGACATAAACATATCAGACAAATTGACCTCCTGGGTCCTTAGACAAGCCCTCCCATTCAAGGTTACAAAAAAACAAACAAAACAAAACAAAACAAAACACCTTACCTTCTTAATCTAAGATGAAACGGGCTTTCTAATGGCATTATAACAACATAATCTCATATCTTTTTCATAACCAAAAAAACCAAAATTGTTCTCTTTCCAGTTTTATCCAAAGTCTATTTTGGAATGGGTCTTCCCGAACCGCTCTTCTAATTTACATCTAATTACTATTTCTTAATTTTTCTTATTAATAAATTCCAAAAGCGGTGTCCAAATATTTATCTTTTTTTCCCAATCTTGTCCTCTCCACATTATTGTCCATGTATCCAGCTGCATCAAATCCACCAATTTGCTCAGCCACTCCTCTTTACTGGGGATATCTTTACATTTCCATTTTTTCGCATAACTGATTCTTGCGCTAATCACCATATAAAAAACCAGCTTTCCAAATTTGTCTTCCAAGGACCTATCTATATATATATATATATATTCAATAAATATAATTTAGGGTCCATATCAAAACAAGTTTGCAAAATCTCCTCAATTGTTTTATGGATAGTAATCCAATACTTTTTTGCTTTTTTACAGTTCCACCACAGATGATATAAAGTACCACTCTCTCGATTGCATTTCCAACAACGATCTGATCTACCTTTGTAAATTTTTGCCAATTTAGAGGGGGTCATATACCATCTGTGGTGCATCTTATACAAATTTTCACGCAAGTCATAACATGTTGTATAATTAACTGTTTTGGTCCAAACCTTTCCCCAAAATTCAAGAGTAATTGCATACTTTACATCTTGCACCCATTTCACCATATAATTCTTGACTACTTCTTCCTCCTGATCTATTTCTAACAATAGTTTGTAAAATTGGGCTATTTTGTGGGAACTGTCAGAAAAAACAGTTTCTTCAAACACAGTTATGTCAGGTCTCAACCCTATTGTTTTTTGGTCCATACTGAACCTCTCTCTAAGTTGGCGATAGACAAACCAGCCCATGGTAAAACCCGCTTGTTTCAATTGTTCCAAACTTTTAAATTCTATTTTCCCACTTTCCAAATTTTGAACTGTTAGATCTTCGTATGTAACCCACACTTTCTGATAGATTACTTCTCGATTATGGAAAGCTTCGTGGATAGATGTCCGTAGGGAAAGTTTTGGACTTAGTCTTTCCTTATACTTGTGCCATACCCGCAAAAGATATTTTCTAACATAATGATTTAAAAAGTCTTTATGTACTTTCTGTTTACTATAATATAAATAGGCGTGTAAACCAAATCTCTGGTCTACCCCTTCTAATGCCAGTAATTTATCTTCTTTTAACTGTATCCATTTAATTAGCCAATCCAAACAGCAAGCTTCAAAATAAAGTTGTAAATTTGGTAAATTCAATCCTTCCCTTTCTTTTATGTCTTGCAATATTTTGAAGCAGACTCTTGGTTTTTTTCCGCTCCAAATAAATTTGGAAATTTCCTTATGCCAATTTTTAAATGGGGTAGGGTTTGTTATAACTGGCAAATTCTGAAAAAAAACCCATAAACTTAGGTAATATGCTCATTTTTACCAGTGAGATTTTGCCGAGCCAAGATAAATTGTTTCCCCCATCTAAGCAGATCTTTTTTTATTTCCCTAAATAACTTATCATAGTTATTTCTAAATAGGTCTACATTTTTGCTTGTTATTTCAATTCCTAGATATTTAACCTTCTTCGCCATCTGAAATCCTGATGTCTTCCAAATCTCTCCTTCCTCCTCCTTCGTCATATTTTTAGTTAGAACATATGTTTTTCCCTTATTAATTTTCAACCCCGAGACATGACTAAAGTTATCCAGTTGTTGTAGTAACTTTTCAACACTTTAAAAAAGATTTTTTTAAAAAATATATAATTATTTTCTGACTCTGGTTAGAGTGGTACTCTCACGAAATCAAATGTAATATTTGTATTCCAAACCAAGTTATAACTAATGCATTTTATGTTCCTAAACTATGTGGCTTTCAATCTATAAAGGATACCAAAGTTGCAATTTTTTCCACATGTCTGTTCCCCTGCCTCAGAAAGTACAAGGAAATACTTTTTTTCATAGCTTCAAAATGTTTACAGATTTTACATGTCTAGCCCAATCCCTTTGCACACATGTAAGCCATGGATTAAATAGTCTTCTGTCACTGAAGGAGGCACAATAGTTACTTACTGCCCTGTATGCTTAAGAAATTCATGTCCAGATCAGACTGAAGGTCTACTGTAGGGTTGCTTTGTCCTTCCAGAATATAAATTGAGACTATAGAGTCCATTCCAAATATGAGGACAATTATATACAGGAGAGCATATGTGTTGTCCATGATAATATGAACTTCTACACACACTTGCTTGGATAAAGTATGCATTATCCAAAACTACTTATGAATAATAGGAATTACTATTAGCCTTTGCAGACTGCCAGAAATAGTGCAAATTGAGTCCACTTTAACTGTCCTGGTTCAGTGCTAGGGAATCATGGGAACTGTAGTTTATTGTAGCACCAGAGCTCTCTGACAGAGAAGGCTCAATGTCTCAGAAAAACCTACAGTTCCCATGATTCCCTAGCATTGAGCCAGGGCAGTTTAAGTGGACTCAATTTGCACTATTTCTAGCAGTCTGCAAAGGCCCTATGTCTGTGATCTCATGCTCCACCCCAAATTTATGACATCAGGTTTTAAATCTAATGAAATTAAAAATGTGAAGATCCCCCCCCCAAAAAAACCCTGTAAGTGTTACTCTCAAGAATTTCAGCATCTCAAAAAGTAGCCCCTAGCTTCACCTCAGTTGCGTACCCCTGCCTTATTGGATCACTAAAATGTCACAGTTTTAATAAGCATCTGTGTTCACCAGATCTCTTTTTCAGATTTTGATGGTACAGGATTTGGGAATTGGAAAAGGAATGTAAAGTACAGAAATCTGGTAAGATTTATTGCCCATTGTCTGCAGGCGGACTAACTTTCAAGGTGAAGGTATTGGATGTTACATATACTTAGATATAACGTCTAAAGATATCTTTATTGATTTAGCTAAAGTAAGCAGGCTCCTGAAAGGGCATAGCACATATGTAAAGGAGCAATGTCACAATTGTTCTACTAAAGTAGAGCTGTGGAGTTAGTATGCTAAATCTCAGACTCTGACTCCTCCACTTTTCTACTGTCTGAGTCCGACTCCAGTTCCTTCCTAAATGGCAAATATATACAGTCAGCCCTCCATATTCATGGATTCTGCATCCATGGATTCAACCATCCACGTCTTGAAAATATTCCAAATTCCATCACCATCACACCAAGCAAAAACAAAAATCAAACCCTGATTTTGCCATTTTATAAAGGGGACATCATTTTACTATCCTGTTGTATATAATGGGACTTGAGCATCCGTGGATTTTGGTCTGTGAATATCCACAGCAAGTCCTGGAACAAAACCCCAGCGGATTACAGGGACCCAGTGTAGTACTGTAGTAAATTTACTGTACTAAAATGGTAGCACAAAGCATTTCATCACCACCATGGGACTTATCAGGCTACATAGGGACTTTGCAGACCAGCCCAAAGGCCGCCCCAACTGCACCCTGACGCCATCCTGACGCCTCATGCCCGTTTACACGGTGTGCGGCGTCAGGACGACCTCCCCATGCAGCATGCAGACACGCTGCACTGGAAGGGTGCAGAAGAGCTGTGGTGCCAAAAGGGAGGATCGGGGCCGCAATGTGGGGTTGCCGCAGCCTTGATCTACCACTAGCAGGGGCCGCCTGACTGCATAGCCCCTTAGATTGCTAGAACCAAAACTTTATTTGGATTTGAAATATTTGAAAATTTATGAACAAGAAAAGTTTTCTAAATTCCTATGAATTTAAATATGCAATAATTTAGGTGTTTAATGATTTTTAAAAGGTATAATAATACCATTTCTATAAAATTATATATTTACTATGTAATGTTATAGTGTTATAAGTTTTTTATTTTGAAGCCAGAGTTAGTACATGTCTACCAAATCCTCATTCACCCAGAATTGCATTTGACTCCATGATTCTGACTCACCAGCCCTGTACAAAAGTCTGCAAACCTCTACAGATTTTTCTAAAGAGAAAAGAAACTGCAAACTGATAGATACTTCAGCATCTTTCTTCTTCATTGAATCTGCAGACTCTATCTAATACACAGTAGTATTTTTCTGAGTGCAGCCAGGGTCACTCTTTTTCTTAGGAGAAATAAACACTAGCATTGTTCGTCACCTATATATAATCACAGATTTTGGTCTTTGCTGTTGTCACAATATTTTTCCTTTCCCCCTAAAAAGTCTAGTCAATAGATTGTGTGATTGGGGAAGCTTTGTCATCCTGACATGCTTGAAGCTGGTACGTTTCCTCAGGGAATCTCATTTTCTCCCTTCATTCATCAATGCAGGGGGGTTGCAGACTGCCAGAAATAGTGTGAATTCAGTCCACTTTTAGGGTTAGGGTTAGTGCTAGGGAGTCATGGGAACTGTTATTTTTCTGAGACATTGAGCCTTCTCTGTCAGACAACTCTGATGCCACAATAAAATACAGTTCCCATGGTTCCCTAACTCTAACCCTAACCATAAAAGTGGACTGAATCCACACTATTTCTGGCAGTCTGCAACCCCCCGCAGTCTTCAAAGTTAACAACATAGAATGACTTAAAATTTTACTGACCTGCATGCCAAAGACTGGATTCACATGTAACATTAAATCATGGCTTAGTCTTACAAAGATGAGGTAGAACTGTAATCTTCTTCCAGAATAGCCCTTTGATAAAGGAATTCCAGAAAATTTTGCTTCAGTTTCATGCTAATTATGCCTATGTCTAACTCGTAGTTAGTAGAGACCACATAACTATGGTTCCAAGCCCTTGTTTATGAAGCTGTATTGTTTTCATCAGCTATCATTATGATTCAGAACAAGTTATGGTTTAGATGCAATACTAAGTCACACACAGACACACATGCAAATGGAGAAACAAACTCAATACACACTGTTAAGAGTTACCTGTAAATTGTTATTTCTACAGATTAGATACACCCTTATTCAAACTTGGTGTAGACAGCTTGAAATCAGTGGGATATAGATTTCAGTGGATTAGCTGTACATCTGGATCCAACCCTCTCTGTTTGGAATAACAAATAAAAATAAATACAGTGTGGCATTTCCTTAAATTGATTTCATTGGAAACAAGTGCAATTGATGTTTTATTTGCTGGGTTCTATAATCTAAACATCTGGCCATTGGTTTAACTCTCATCCAGGCATATGAGAAAAATAAACCATACTGAGTGATTTCTTTGGTGTTTTCTGACACCAAGCAAATTCCAGAGTATTTCAGAATATACAAATATCTCATTTCCATAGGGGTATTTGTCACCGTAAAAGGAAAGGTATTAACAACCAAACACACAGCACCATAAAAGACATGTTCATGTGAGGTGAAACATTTGTTTTGAGTAGCTGACAGACCTACTTTGTTTTTTAGGTTTTTTTAAACAAAATGTAAATAACACAAATTCTGTGCCTTCGAAGTATTAGCACTACTTATTTTGTTCAAAAACAAACAAAAAATGTGTTTTAACATGAAAAATCAATAAATGAAGATTAAGGGATCATATCCTGTGAAAATATTTGCTAAGCAAGAATAGCTGTTTTTATTTATCTAGAAGAAGACCTCTCTTTAAGGTCTTCTTGGGCAATTTTCTGCCATGGTAAAAAATAGTCGGCTAATAGCAATATCCTTAATTGAAGGCCCTTATTTTTACCAGCCATTTTACAGTCAACCACAGCATGTCCCATGGATGTTGTAATGATCCCTGTAAATAGATTTCCCACATATGGCACACCATATTCTAGTTTTCTTACCCAATGCCCTACTGCAGAAAGAATGAAGTAAGGCTGTATGTTGAACTGAATCCATTTATATTTGGTGTTTGGTTAGTAAACCTTATGCCATTTATGAGCTAGTGAAATAAATGGTCCCCCACCCCATTTTGTCATGTATAAACTTGGTTCAACTAGTGTTGTCACCATACTGTAAACTTTAGCTATCCATGATGTATAAGGCTGCTTGCCCAGGAAAATGTCTCCATTTAGAGGGTATGATACAGAAGCCTTGGAAGTACCACCGCCTGTCTATCATCCCACTTTCCTCCTTACACAGGATCCAAGGTGGCTTTAATTTTCTTGGTTTCCTTGGTATATCCTGCTGGAGTAGGTATTTATCTCTAAAGTCAACCAAATGTCAATCAGTTCATTTTCATACCAGTTCAGCAGACACCAGCCATGTGTCCTAAAAGGTTTTCTGCTCATACGTAATATTTTCATGTTTCTCTGTTTTCAAACCTCAAGGATCTTTTGAGTGCACAGAATCTCTTCAGGTTCATTGTTCCTTAGTGGAAATGCCCTGAGTCTGGATGCCACAGTTCTATTAGGAATACACTATCTGTTGGTACACTTCCACCAGGATTAGTAGGCCAGTATATGCTTTCCATTAGTTATATCTAGAGTATACCATACTTGGACTTTATGGGGTTTGTCTTGCTTCCTGCACTGAATACACACTATACTTCTAGATTAAACACATGGATCATATGGTAAATAATTGTTTCTCTCAGGAACACACCAGCTATTACTAGCCATGTTTCTCTGCATAGTTTCCTTTTGGTCATGGGCATTCCTGAATTATATTTTGCTTGCTCAATGCTGAACTGTCTGTGGATACTTTTACCATATTCTACTATCTCTCAATCTTATGTCCTTCCACTTCTGCCTCTTAGGATGTCCGTATTTCCCTCTCTTAGAGACATTGTCAGAGCCTGATCCTTAGCTGTGATTGTACTAGGTGGATGTCCTGAGGAAACACTGGTTTTTTGTTGTGAACAGCTTTCAGCATGAAGCACTTTTTTTTTTTCCATATGGGCACTCCTAGAGAAATAATCCAGTGTTTCCTCTGAACTATAACTTCACTTTCAGACATTCAGCATATAATGCATAATGCACTTTGAACAGATGTAATGATTTGATGCTTTCCATATCCCTTTTTCTACCAGTGGAAAGTGACTTCTCCCACTCACCACTCTACTTTGAAGGAACAGCAGTGTAAAGTCATTATTTCCCATCCCCATCCAGATGATAGCAAAATAATCTGAAAGCCTTTATAAACACACACTTAGTATTGATGCGTCAGCCCTGAGGCTGTTCTCTGATGAACTCTGACTCTTCCAGGAATCCTAAATGCCTGGCTGTGAAGCAACTGATTTCATTTCACCTTCGTGAACAGGACATTTCACCATCTCAGTAAATATATGTCTATGCAGATGGCAGGATTTCAGATTACGGTTGTCTATCCATTACTTTCTTTGAGCAGAGAGAGAGTTGTTTCTCATCAAAGTCTCCTTCATTGGAGGCTTTTAAAAAGAGTTTGGATGGCCATCTCTAAGGGGTGCTTTGATTGTGAGTTCCTGCATGGCAGGGGGTTGGACTGAATGGTACTTGAGGTCTCTTCCAACTCTATGATTCTATGAAGCTCTTATACAGATTTCTCTGTATTGTGTATCGGAAAACAGCACTATGTTGTAGGGGACAAAAAAGTACCCCCATGGCAAAATTTAGCAGATTTTTTGAGGCGGTTTTTGTCCCCATAAAAGAAAAGAAAAGAAAAGCTGTACATTGTAAGTGGAAACTCCAGATGTGTCAGTGTTGAAATGCCAACACTGTAGGTCTTGTTCTCTGTAAATTGCAGTAAAACATGAGTCTAAGGTACTAAAATACCCTAGTCTTCCTGAATGTCAGTTAATTTAGCCTACATTTGCAAACCTTTTTGTCTTTACCCTTCAGTTTTCCTTTTATATTAACTTTTACAGATTTTACTAGTGAAGGTAGGAGGCCAGCCTTGAAATGATGAGCTTTAAAAAGTATGCAAAATAAGATATTTATGTAGTAGAAGCTGTGCAGCTTCACTTGACTCGTCAGGCTGCAATTGAAATATGCAGAGCACAGTGTTTTAGTAATAAATTTAACCTGTGGTTCTCCCTA
The DNA here is from genome assembly GCA_026167975.1 of Phrynosoma blainvillii. Classification (NCBI taxonomy): domain Eukaryota; kingdom Metazoa; phylum Chordata; class Lepidosauria; order Squamata; family Phrynosomatidae; genus Phrynosoma; species Phrynosoma blainvillii. The sequence goes on along the minus strand of JANUYF010000003.1, from coordinate 233,926,183 downwards.
AATTTAACCAGGTTAAATGAAGGAATCACATTGAATTGCCCCTTTTCTCTAAATGTCTGGTTAAATGAAAGAACACACTGACGTCCCATTTTCCTGTTAAAATACTTTGTTGGTCTGCATGCATGATGTTTCTGAAGACAAATACCATATAAACCTCTGCTTTAAAATCCCTGTTTGCAACCATGGAGTGAAAAAGATGGGCCAAATAAAATGGTTTCCACCTGCTTTGAAGGCAAGGTGTTTAGATTATGTACACCTCCAAAGCAGGTGGAAATCTGATAGAAACCACGCTCTGGGCCTAAATCCAGGGCAAAAAGAAGCCACAATAGTCCAACTCAAGCCAGAAAATGCTCAGCTTCAACCCTGCATATAACCACCCTGACACAAGAGCAGTTCTCAAGGAGCAATCCATCCTAACTGTAAGCCTAAAGCTGCATATAAACAAATTGGTGCAGGTGCACAATTTAAAAGGATGGAACTGGCGTATCCAAGCAGTCAAGGTGGAAATGCAAAAAAAAGTGAAAATGGGACACCTTCAGCGGATGTAAGTACAACATACACAAACCAGACAGTCCAAGAGGGGTCATGGGGCGAAGGGGCATGTAGGGGGGCCAACAACCGAAATCTAAATCTAAACAGACCTCGCAGAGGGCATTTTCCATCATTGCCCCTAAACTATGGAATGGCCTGCCGGATGAGATCCGTCTCATTACAACACTCACTGCTTTTAAGAAAGCAGTTAAGACGGATCTCTTCCGGCAGGCCTTCCCAGATTGACCCTCTTTTGAGGAACGAATACTGACTCTCCTCCCCATGCTCTCTGTTATCCTACCACTATTAGTTATAACTCTGTCTCTTATTGATTCTTGTTTTAAATTTTTCTAGTTTAATTCTGTCTTAAGGGGTGGGTGGGATGGGTGGAGGGATTGGGATACCTCATTGTATTTTAACTATTGTATTTTTAATTGCTGTGAGCCGCCCCGATTGCTATGCAGAGGGGCGGGATAAAAATAAAAATTTATTATTTATTATTATTATATTATTATTGTGCTTTGCCAGTGCTTTACTGGGCACACTGATGCTACAATACCCTGTACTAGCAGAGGATTACAGATGTGACTGTGTGGCCGACCAAAGGAGCATCCATCAGTGGAATATCATCTAGGCAGCAGGCAGTCATTAGCAGTGTGTTTGTGCAATGATGTGCAGGCATAATGGGGAGGTGACCAAAAAAATAATAATCCAGCAGCACACCTTGACTCTGTGCTGTGTGGTCAGGCTGTGTGCATTTGGGCCGCCTTAGGAGCGTCCAGTGGACAATGGAGTTATGACCCAATTCTGGAAAATGCAGGTTCCATGAACTTTTTCCTTCCCATTCCAGGCCCTAGTCAGCTTTCCTATTTTTGACTGATTGAACCTCCCCTCCCCTGTTTATAGGTAAGAGACTTGAGTGGGTGGTGGCCATCCAACCTTAAACCTTCTGGTTTTTTTTTAATTTTATTTCTTTAAAATATGTTTCCCATCTTATTACAGAAGCTAAGGAGTTATATATAATACACATTCCGTATCTTTCAATCTTTGTACAGTATTTATATATATGGTGCCAACCATACATAGTATTGAATAGGAAGAGGCACACATTACTTATAACCAACAGAAGAGATGCTAACAAATTTAAAAATATTTTCAAAATAAATCCTTTCTTGAGATTTTGTTATAGTTTATATATTGCGGCTTATTGCCATAATTCTTTAATCTTTCCCCATTTCTTAGAATATTGTTGTTCCGATTTCCCATTAATCATCATTGTTAATTTATCCATTGTCATTGGTTTGTTTACTTTTACAATCCATTCTTCTATTATTTGTTTATTTCCTTCTTTCCAGTATTTTGCAAATACTATATGGGCTGCAGTAATCATGTAAAGAATTACTCCTATCTCATCTTTACTTACCTTCCCCGTCAAATCCTCAGTTATATTTAATAGATATAGTTTTGGATTTAGTTCACAGTGAATTCAGAAAGTTCTTTGTATCCTAGTGTTTATCGCCTCCCAGAACTTTGTTGCTTCTTTGCAGTTCCACCACATGTGGAATAAATTGGCATTCTTTTGACCACACTTCCAGCAGTTATCTTCGTTATTGTTTTTCATCTTGGCAAGTTTTGCAGGGGACAGATGCCACCTATAAAGCATTTTATAATAGTTTTCTTGCAAATTTGTGCTTTTAGTAAATTTTAGATTTTTGAACCATACTTTTCCCCAAGTATTCAGTGGTATTTGTTCATTTAAATCTTGCATCCATTTTATCATGCTTTCTTTAATAGTTTCTTCTTTTAGTTCTATATCTAATAACATCTTATATACTCGGGATATCATCTGCTTTTCACCCTTGTCAAATATTTTTTCTAAATCTTTTTATCTGTTTCTATTCCCTTACTGTTCTGTCTTAGATATAATGACCATGGTATTTCTATTCCTTCCTTTTGAAGTTCCTATCTTGGCTTGAAATTCTTCCCTTTTCTTGTTGTAGATATGATATCTTCATAGGTGATCCATTTTCCTGTTTGGGTTTTTTCACTTTTATGAAAGGCTTCTTGGGTCGACAACCTTATACCTTCTGGATAAATTATTAATGCAGATTTATTTACAATTAAAGCTGATTCAGCCCTTCTACACTGGGCCAGTGATAGTAAGAGTGTGTCCTTCTTGATTTTATTGGTTTTTTAGACATTTTCAACACTGTAGTCCCTATCTCCCTTCCAAATCTTTTACAGAGAGTTTGAGACACTATATTTTAGTACAGTGGTCCCTAAACTTTTTTCAGGCCACCATCCCCTTTATTCTTGGGCAAAACCCCTAATGCCCTCACAATGCCAATGTGTTGATATTAAGTCTACTGTTCTACAGCAATTTTAAAACAACCAATCTTGTTTGCTACTCCCTTTGCACACATTCACCTTGGGAGTAGCAGCTGAGCAACTAGCTGAGCAGTAACTAATAAGCCTCATGCCCATGCCAGCTTTGTTGTAAAGGCTGGCGCAGGTTAGAGGTTTCTCAGTTGCTACTCAACTAGCTGCTTGGTCGTTGTTCCCTTTGCAACTGGTCACCCTTGGAACAGCAATTGAACGCTGACTGAGCTGTGACCGAGAAGCCTCTCACCCCTTTTGGCCTTGTGGCAAAGGCCAGAAGCTTCTTGGTCACTGCTCAGCAAGCTGCTCAGTTGCTGCTTCCAAGGTCACCAGGTACACAGAGAGAAACTTCTCCCTAGTGAAGAAGGACCCCAAAATGGAGCCACTCCAAACCTCAGCAGTGATGCCCTGCACATAAGCCCCATGAGAATTTCCCAACTACTGGAGCCATTGCTAGTGAAAGACGCAGCTAATAGAGTGAGCCTGCACAGACAGGTGAAGAGCAGGAGACACCACCACATGAAGTGAGGCTACATGGTGGTTTTAAGGGACCCTGAAAACCAATTTAATGTAACCTTCATCCCTACCATGGTCCTAAAGACTGCTGGTTCCCCTTGTCTTTCTTGCCTACCAATACTTTATCTGCCCCTCTTTTTCCCTCCCTCCCCCCTGCTGCCCTCTTTCTTCCTCATCACCCTTCTGGATTGTTTCACAGTCGGCTGGTGGGGGTGTACCATCCAGTTTGGGAATTACTGCTTTAGTATTTCCATCATAGCCTAGCAAAAAAACAAAACAAAACAAAAAACCCACAGCTATTTTAGAAGGAAGTTCTCCACAGCATCCACACCAAGGGTGTCTCATATGATTCTGTGCTGCATTCATGATATCTACCGTACTCATTGTGGGGGGTGCTTCCAGGAAATTCAGTGAGCACCTTCATTACAATGACACATAGCATTATTCTTTCTTTTAATCAAATTCAGGAGAGGACATGGTTGCTTTGAACTGGTAGTCTTGAGCAGAACAAATGAGCTGAAATGTCTTCTACACAGTACAAAACTTTACTCCAAAGATTATATTTGTCTTGTTTGGGTTTTTTCCTGGAAGTGGGTGAACATTCATTTTCTTTTCTTAAGATGGGTCCTTTCCAACAGTCAGAAGTCTTCAAGGAGCCCACAAACAGTTCTTTCCCTTGGTTCGCTTCCCACATCTAGCGAAAGGTCTTACACACCCCTTACTTAAGATCTGGAAAATATATCCCATCTCCACATGGTCCCTTCTTGTAGTTTGCTCCTTTCTTGTAGTTTGCCCTTGTAAATGTTTTAAGGAAGTTTTTGTCCTTGATTCTGAAAGAAATGCACTTTGAGCCCCTTAAAGTGAATGCCTTACCTACTTAAAACCAGCCATAAAAAAACCATGAAACAAATACTGTACCCCTATAAAAGAGAGTAAGTATTTAATAATCTTCTGTAACTTGATTGAGGCAAGCAACTCACATCAATAAATAGACTTTGTAATAAGAAAACCCCAGATGCTGAGGAAAGAATATAATTGTGATCTAAATGTAGTGGGGTGAACTAATGAAATTACCCCAGTTTTGGCATTAGTGTGTTATCAAAATAAACAGGAAACTATGTTAAAGTGAGTTAATATATCTACAGAAAATCCCATGACTTGCTTGTTCCAACTTTAGATGCCATCTCTCAGTTCTTCAAGGCCAGTGTCCTCTTTTGCCATAAAATTCTACATACATAAAATGAAATATAATAGTTTGGTGTAGTTAAAGAAAGCCATTTTGATGCATCCATTTCAAAGATGAGGAGATAAAATTTTAGAGGGATATAACTTCCTGTATGCGCATAACTTTATCTACTTCTTACACAATATTTCTTTCTGTGTAATAATTCTAATTATATCTACAAGGTTTGGCATGTCAAATGTAAAAGCTGAGCCACTTAATAGTAAACATTTTCTTGCAACTTTTGTTTATGCATCTCACAAAAGCATTAGTACCCATTTATGCCAATATTAATTTGCTCCAAACATAGAAATATTCACTTTTGATACCTGCTGTGCTTATTCTTTCTCTTTATGTTTTTAATTTTCAAGAATGCAACACTATGGTTATGGTAGTTCTCACAATGCATATAGTATGTATTTGCGGCAGTTTTACTGTACTAACACAGGAAATTATTCACACAAATATGTGGAACTGCACCTATGAGATTCTATGCTTCTCCTGGAAACCTGCTCTGAACACATCTTGCCAAAAAACCCCACTTGTGATAGGTTCACCTTAGGGTTGCCATAAGTTGGAAGGGACTTCAAGGCACGCAATAACAGCAACAAACCAGAAGGACAAGCTGAAACAGCTGCTAACCAGTTAGAAGTTGCTTTTTGGAAGTCATGGAAGCTAGATTATGTCTCTGCAACCAGGAGCAGGTAAAGTGCTATGTCAGTTACACTGAAATCTAATATTAGCCAGTTGGGTGGAGGAATGACATAGGCAGTAAGAGCAAATCTTGTAGGGAAATTGGTAACTAATAGAAAATTAATTTAATAAACCTAATATGCCATATTTCTTTCCTCTTTCCTTTCCTTTCCTTCTTTTATCTTAATAGGGTTGTTATTACTTATCTAGTACAGTGCTACTTAAATGGTGGTTGCTGGACCAGTACCAGTCCCTGAGCCATTGACTACAAGTTACTGGCAATTTTTGAAGAAGGAAGGAGGGAAGGAAGAATTGTAGTCAATGAGCACAAATATGCCACACTGGGGAAAAATAATTCCCACCCCCACTAGATAGCCTAAGAAGCACTAGTCTAAAAGGTCATAGCAAACATAACTGATATAAAATAGATATGATTTGGTTGTGTTCTTTGTGTATTCATATTAAAATTAATCATAAAAAATCAAATCAATATGAGGAGTCATGTAAAATAGCAATCTAACTGCTAAATTTAATAGATAGATATTTTAAGAGTAGGATGAAGAATGAAAAAAATACAATTATTAAACTAGGAGACAAGTCAAAATAGAAAGGGGTTAAAAGCACTCCAGTTTGTAGTATATTTCCAAAATGAAAATGTAGAAATGAGTAGAGGCACTGAGGTTTGAAACAGGGACTTCCCACACATAAAACATAGGCTTGGCCAAAGAGGTGTGATCTCTTCTTCTGTTCACTTAATCTGCGGTTCTAGTCATTCTTGTTGGAATACATTGTAGTTCTTTGTGAACTGTTCATGAGCATACTTCCCTATAGAAACAGATTCTAAATCATGAGCCTATGTGCCTCATGAGCATCTTAGACAAGCCGATGATAAACACAGTTTGAAAACACCTGGTGTTATTAATCAATGCTTATAAATATATAACAGTTTTGGCACACAATTTCTCACAAGTCTTAGTATGCTGTGCTCTAAGGATACCATCCTCTGTTGAAAGACTGTACCAGCCATCCAGAGAAATTAGAGCAGTGGTTCTTAACCTGGGTTCGATCAAACACCAGGGGTTCAGTGAGTCAGTCCCGTGGGTTCGGCGGAAGTCAAGACACACATCCGATTCATATGATTCGTGATGACACGCCCCGCTTGTCCATCATTGGCTGCAGGTGATAACCTGTATACGTTTTATATTTATATGCCCCATCCAACCAAACCAGCTTGCCCCGCCTCCACTGAGAGAAGTGGCCCTCTGATTGGCCGTGTGGCGTGATTGACAGCGCGACAGCCCACTCCCCTCACCGGATGGCGCTGATGGTCCATCTGTATTGGCTGTAGAAGGGTTCGGTGAATGCGTAAGAATCGTAAGAAGGGTTCGGTGAATGCGCATATGAAACTGGTGGGGGTCAGTACCTCCAACAAGGTTAAGAACCACTGAATTAGAATAACCTCTCATGTAAATATGACCTTGTTACTTCAAAGTCACATTGTCTCTATCTAGCTGCCACTCACAGAAATACATTCTTTTACTTGAATAGATGCTGAATAGATGCAAGAAGTTGTTTTCTCTCTCCTCCCCTTGTTCCATTTCTGACTCCCCTCACTTCAGAGCAAGGTAGAAGAAAATACCTCAGAGTAAAGCCGTCTGTGAATTGTACTGTACAAAAGCAAATAAACAAAAACACCTGCTGCCAACTGTGATGTGAACATGGAGCTAGCTATTTCTGAAACAACTGATATTGCCAAGTATTCTAATTAACAACTTGCTGAAGTGCATTTAAAACATGTAAATGTAAGAGTTTGTTTCTGCATCAATGACAGGGTTTCTCTCCCCCTCCCCAATAGTCCTCACTTTTGTCCTTGCACCTGTGCTGTGAACAAGTTTGTTTTCAAGAGTTTCCTCATTCTACAACCTCAGTTACTTAATATCAAAACCAAATGATTAGTCTGCACATAATGGTCAATTTTATGCAAACATCCAAATGTCAGAGCAGCCCAAGAGTAATGGAACAGTAATGCTATACCATTAGTTTAAACTTTATGAGAATTCATTGTAAGGCAGATGTTAGCTGAATTTGCACATGTCTAATGGATTGGATCTAAACTGTCAGTTGCTGTAAATCTGTAGCTTGTCTCTTTGCAGGGAGATGCAAGTCAGCAATCCTAGAGACAGCCCTAAAGAGCAATGGCAGAGGCATAATAGGGAGTGTTTAGAGAACTTAGGTGTTTGTTATCCTCCAACAAGGTTTTAAGTTTTTATGCTTTTAATTTGCTAGCTGTTTATTTTGGCTAGCTTTTATTTGTTTTATTTGATTTAGCTCTTCTTGAGGGATTTGTTAATTTGGAGGAGTTGTTTTTGCTCAGCTTGTTTTGCATGCCACTTGCTATCTCCCTTCATGCTCCATGCTGGCTACCTGGTTATCTTGCCAGCTTACTACTGATCTGAGAAAAGAAAGAGTAAAAACCAAGGAAGAGCTTTTTGGGAGGCTATTTGGTAATATGGATAGTTTATCCTGTCAGCAACAACAAAGTTTTAAGCTCTGGTAACAATATGGGCTTTAGTACTGTATATTTAATATTGTGGCCATATATTGTGAAATAACTGCTTCCTCAAATTAAAGTTGGTGGAGCAACGGAGAGGAAGAATTCGGCTCCAGTACATAAAAAGTTTGTTTACAGGAGTCTGTTTGGTCTTTCTCTAGGGTATGGAAAACGGAGACTAGGTCACTATGGTTTTAACCAGAGCACAGAAAAGGCAGCAGAGTGCTAAAGAACCTACCTCTGCATCATCACAAAATACTATTCTGGACTACTGTTTGCTAGTAAAAAGTAGGAGATTTATAGAAGTGAGTTTAAGAAAGGATAACTCTATACCTTCTGCCGAAGCACCAGAAATATGGAATTTTGCCTCCCTAGAGAACAATAATGCTAATAATGATCAGCTGGAAGCTTCAGTGGATTCAGATCTTCATGAAGCGCTGAGCAACTGGTCTTTAGATCCAGAATGTTTATGTAAAAATTCTTATTTAATGCCCTCTACTTTTAATACTCTCCTGTGCAACTCAAGCCCAAGGCCAGCATAACAGGTTCAGCCTTCAGATAAGGATACAGATAAAGATACAGCAAAAATTTTTCCAGAGATGTTTGAATGTCTTCGGTACCAATGTTTTCTTGTAGTTCAAACTAATGAGAGAATTTTCCAGAGCCTGGATTGTTTAAAGAAGGAAATTTCCAGCCTCAAGGCCAACATCCAGGTTTTATCAGGACTAATTGAGATAGGAATTTTAACAACAGTTCCTACTTCTCCTCTAGTACAGTTCAATCAATCTAATCAAGATCTTGATAATAACTTGCCTCCCCCTGATCTTCAGGCCAATATTTCCCTCCGCAATGAGAGGAATTTTGGGGGCCATATAGGTGAATGGACTGGGAAAGACAGGGAATGACTTCATCTATCAGATCAGTTATAGGTGACCCGAAAGAAATGCAGGATGATATGCTGGAAATTTATTATCTTCCCCTCTCTGATATCGACTGGATTACAATAGATGAATGGCAAGAGGATCAAGAGGTGGAATTGGAAGGGGCAAAGACAGTTGGGGAGCAGAATGTATGTATGGAAAGCTGAAATGTAGAATTTAGGGGTGAATTTTAATCAATACAGCTATGATGTAGATCTAGACAGGAGTTTTTCATGTGAAACCTCCCAGCATGATACAGACTGCTGTATCTCTATATTTAACTGGCCTTTACAGCATGTAGTGCTGAGGTGCTTTCTGAAATATTATCAATAGCTGGGGCTTCAAGGAAGAATTTTGGAGGAATGTCCTGCAGGTATTTATACCTCTTGGGGCGTAAGGGGCTAAGAGGGGTGGTTGAATTGTTTTTTACATGTCTGAAGCACGGAAAAAAATTGGTCCTTGCTCCCTACATTTATAAACAATAATGTGTCATTAAAATGGGGTAAACACCTGTTTGGTCATAGTTCCTCTTTTACTTACTCACATCATCAAGTCACCTTACAAAGAAAAGCTGTCAGCTATATTGCTTATGATCAACTTAAAGGGGTTCATTTTCATATGGAATCCTTACATAAGGGCAATATTGGTAGTAAAACTGTACCTTCATATGAATCCAAACAACATTTCAGTCTTGGGAAATTTTCTAGAGTTGTAGGTTACAATCCCTTGATTCCCTTTAGGACTCATGCCAAGAGTACTCAACCTAAACACAAACAGATCCACCTCAAACAAAACTTTAACAGGAATTTTAAAAATCTCTCTGACTAAATATAGAGGAAAAGATCAAGCAAACTGTTGGGGATTTCCCGTTTCCAAACCCAACTAGCACATTTGCCATGACTGATAGCCTAGAGCTGCAGTTTTCTTTTTCAGTTTTATCATGGAATATTGCTGGATGGCAGAATAAAGTAGCAGACCAGTAATTTGGGAATTTTTTCATGTCATTTGACATTTTATGTCTGCAAGAACCCTACCAGATATTTAAGATATGCAAGAAATATCAGATATTTCTATGTTCGTGCTACAAGGTTTTGTCTCTTTCCTGCTCCCTGCTACAAAATGTTATAAGAAGGGAAGAGCCAGGTCTCAGTAAAACTAGATGTTGTGTCTGAAGTAATCTATCAGTCTAAAAATAATTTCATATTGTCTGTATTGTTAAGAGGTAATTAGAGGCCAGAAATTGATGCGTTAATCTTTGTAAACGTATACTGTCCACCTGACAAATATAAGTATGGAGGGCTGTTTTGGGATGAATTGGCTCTCAACCTTTGTGAGACACAGTTTTCCAAGGCAAATATAGTAGTATGTGGGGATTTCAATGCCCATATAGGCTCAGGTCCCAAAGGAAAGGAAAATGCTTTTGGATTGATTTTAATGAGGGTTTTTTTAAATCTGATCATCTTTCACTAAATAAAGAGGGTAGGAAATTACTTGAGTTATACTTTTCTTAACAGCAGATCAGGTACTGTTATTGATTACATCTGCTCTTCAAATATATTGCCGTATAGGATGAGTTATGATATTTTAGACCACCCAGAAAGTGATCTTTTACCTATAGTCATTCTGTTCTACCTTCCCAACTATCCCTTCCACCTACGAATCTGGCAGAGGGAACAATAATTAGGGGAAAACACCTAAAGTGGTCTCCTGGGAGGGACAGCCCAGGAGAGGTCAGTTCTTTTTCTGTCTTGCTCTTCTCTTACCTTATGGAGAATTCTCTCAGCTGAGAATCTTCCCTAGCTACTCGCCCCGTCTTAGACAGGTGCGCAGCTGGCCACTGATCTGGGGACAGCAGAGGTTAAGGGCCTGGCAGATGGAGGGGTTTCTCCTCTGGTCCAATGAGGTTCCATACCACCACCTGACCCATCTTGGGGCCAGGGCGGCGCCTTCGGACAGTGTACAGACAGAACCAAGGGCCGTGAGTACCAAGGGCCCTTCTCCCTCCCCCCCCCCCCCCCGGTCAGTGCTCCTCCATGAGTGAACCATGCTGTTCCAGGCTTTTCTGGCTCTGGAGCTCCCCATGTCCTTAAGACCCCCAGGGGCCAGCCAGGAGAGTCTGGGGAAGCGGGGGACCCCCTTTGAAGTCCCATCACTCAGGATTTGATCCACCTGCCCACCTCTTATATGTGCTGCACTGGGAACCTTGGACCACATGTTCTGGTCAAGGGCCGTCTTGGCTTTGACTTCTGTTTTCTTTCATCTCCCCCCCCCCTTTTTTTTTCACCTTTGGTCCAGCTCTTTTTTGGCTGGCTAACAACTGACCTCTCCTGGACTGTCCCTCCCAGTTAGGAGGGGGGAAAGTCTTTTGTTTTGCATTTCTCTTCCTGCCTCTAGGAGCAAATGTGAGGGACAACCCAATCTAAGGAGGATCGAATCCTTCTCTGCTGGAAATGGACGTACATCAGGCAAGACTGATGTTCTTTTCTACCTCCTCAACTGCCCCCTCCACCTACTGATCTGGCAGAGGGAACAATAATTAGGAGGAAATGCCTAAAGTGGTCTCCTTCTGTCAAACCAGGATTATTTAAATAGTCCGCAGGTCACGAAGGTATATCAGTCAAAGGAAACAGCAATCCTATAGAAGGTATTCTGGCAATTTCTTCAGCATTAAGGCAACTAAAATGGTTCATCAGCCTAGAAAGGCCTTTGGCAAAGCGGACTGGTATGATAATGAAGGTAGGCAAACTAAAAAGAATCTGGCTCAATTAACTAGGTGGGTTAGGTGGACACAACTGGAAGCAGACTTGGAAGCATTGGCTTCCTGCCACCTAATTTATAAAGATCTATTAATAAAGAAAAAAGAACTGTTATGACTGTTCAGTGGAAGGAGTTGGGGTTGGCAGCTTTGGAAAGAAAAGAAAGATAGTTCTGGAATTTGATCTCATTATCAGAAACGAGCCTCAGTCTCACATTAGATGCATGCATTTCAGCCACTACCTGATGTACCTACTTTAATAATATTTTCAAAAGTGATGTGGATAGTAGTTACATTGGTTCAAGCAGTAATAATCAGGCTTTGTTGATGGATAGATCAGAAATACCAGAATGGCCCCCTATATCAGTACAAGAAGTGAACAAACTTATAGGTGCCTTAGAAACAGACAAAGTGCCCGGTGAGGATAGGATTCCACCAGAGGTTTATAAGAACAATTCTGAATGATGTGGTCCCTTGCTACTAAAATTATTTTCTTATATAAACTCCACAGGCATTTTTCCAGAGGGTTGGAAGCAGAGTATTATCTGCCCAATTTATAAGAAAGGAGACAAACAAAACCCTCAGAATTATCGTTCAATTCGTTTACTGGACATTAGCGCTAAGATTTGCAGCCACTTTCTCCTCCAGAAGCTGATGAGTTGGATGGAGGACAATAATTTTCTTCATCAGGAACAGGCAGGGTTTAAGAAAGGCCACAGTACAGTGGATCATATTTTTGTGTTACATCATTTAATTTATAAATACACTAGTAACCCTTCCAAATGGCTGTTTGCTGTGTTTATTGATTTCTCCTCAGCTTTTGATACCATAAATAGGAATCATCTGTGGGACAAGCTTGCTGGGACTAACATAGATAAGAGGTTGTTACTCCTAGTTCAGGAACTATACACTAATACAACTATGAGGGTAAGGATCAACACAGGTGGTAGGTTGTTGGAAGAAATTAACACAACAAAAAGAGTCAGACAAGGCTGCTTGCTAGCACCCCTCCTGTTTAACCGCTATATTAACAATATTGTAAGCATGACAAATTGTCCTGATCACTTCCCTCCGTCAATAGAGAATTGCAAGATGACAATTCTGATTTATGCAGATGACGTTGTATTATTATCTATGAATAAAATTGGGCTGAAGAGAAGTCTAAATAAACTCCATGAGTTTTTCCCAAGCAGAACAACTTAGAATAAATTACGCTAAATCAAAGGTGATTGTGTTTGGCAAATGATCTTCTAAATTTGATTGGAATATAGGGAAAAATAAGATAGAGCAGGTGCCCTCTCTTAAATACCTGGAGATATATTTTGATGAGAAAACAACTAGGAAGACTTAGCTACAAAATAACAAAATAACAATACAGCAGTCATCCTGTGCCATACTGAATGTTTTCTACTCTAGTGGGGGCAGGCTTGTAATTCCAGCGCTAAAAGTGTTTTTAGGGAAAGTAGTGGCTCAAATGCAATATGGAAATGAGATCTGGGAGTTAAATCTAAATAATCTTTATGACCTAGATGTCTGTCAAAACAAGTTATTGAATCATTTATTGGCAGCACCTCCAGGGACTCCAGCTCCATTCCTTAGGACAGAGATAGGGCTGGTATCTATAAAAGCTAGGGCCAAGATGGCAGCCCTTTCATACTGTAAGAGGGTTTTGGACATTCCAGAGGACTGTCTACCCAAGCTCTGTTTATTTGAACAATGGAAGAAAGGTGGCTGGGCTATGCTAGGTCAAGATGTACTAATCTCTAAAAAAATTTCAACATATGTTTTTGTTTTTTCTGGAGTTAAAGATAAGCTCAGGGGCTGGATTTATAAATGGGATAATGACCAGGATTTAGCCTCAATTAAGTCTTCAAATTTCTCCCACTGGGATCACCTGTTGAGTTCAAATCATGTAAGAGCTCAGTATTTAGAAACACTTACCTTTGCCCCCCCTGAAAATGACATTTACAGAATTATGTTTCCAGACTATGCCAATATCTCTCTCGGATGGCAGATACAGAAATGTTGAGAGGAACTTAAGGTTCTGCATCTGTGGTGTGGGAGAGGTAGAGGATCTCTCACATTATTTACTTTATTGCCAGCTTTATCAAGATCCCAGAAAGAGATTCTTGGGTCAGATTCTGGCTTCTCTGCAGGCAGGGGAAGTTCCTACATGAAAATAAACTGGTTACTTTCAGACTGTGATCCTTATGTTACACACAGAACAGCTTTATTTGCTAAAGCAACTAAAAGTATACATGCTATCTATTGAAAGATATTGCTATAGATTGTGCGGGGGATTCACTTATACAATGCTTTTTATGGGTATAATGTCCCTGTTGTTGTTGTTTTTTATGGACTTGTAATGGCTTTTAGTCAAATACAATAAATGATTGATTGACTGACAAACCAGGACAAGAGTGTTGTGTGAAGGCCTAGATATACTGAAAAATTTTCTGAGTGTCAGCATACCTTTTGTATCCATAAGTAGCACCTCCCTCCACATGGCTGTTGATAGATATGGGGAGAGCTGCAGCTATATGTGTTGCCAAAAGGTATGTAAAGAAAACCACTTTGAAGTATTTTCTTTCAGCCAGCTCAATAGACACTATGGCACCAGAGCTAGTCTTTAACATTGGGATACCTCCTTAATCTTCTCCTTTTTTCAGTTAGCTCAAGGACAGTAAGGAAATTTATGTTAAGCTATATTTTAACAAGTGTGTCAGATTTTGCAGGATTCTGTTAATACAAAACATGCACATATTTTTCACTTTCTCGTCATTGGGAGGAGACCATGAGCATCAGATTCTCTCCCTCTTCCCTTTTAGTTTTAAAATTGCACACAATTAAAAATGTGTATCTTTCAAAAATGCACACATAAACTACTAAATAGCAAACATGTAAAAATGGGAAAGTATTATGAAAATATGTTCAGATTTCCCTGTGGAAAGAAAAAGAGCCTTGTAATCCAATATTAAATATCACACGAACACACTTAGTTAGCCAAGGGTCATCAATAGGATAAACTAAACTTGTCTACAAAATATAATGACATAGCCAAGTTGTAGTAACAAAATACCAAACACAGTTATAGATACCAATTATACACAAAATATTTAAACAAAGTATATAATTATACACAAAATATTTAAACAAACTAATGAAATTAAAGAAATATGAAATCCAGAGCACTACATCATCTAGAAATTTATTTAGAATTTTAAAAAGATACAAAAGTTTACAAGAAAAGTAAAAGATGGCCACCAGTCAATATTGGTATGTCCTTATGCAAGTTGCAAAGAAAAGAGATCTTCTTTGATCAGTCATTTTGGAGTATAATAATAAGCGGAAGTAGTTCATCTAAGGGTAAGCCAGAGAACTTTAAGTGGTATTTGGGAAGCCCAATTAGACAAAATATTAAACAAGAATGGGAAGAAAAACAAGTGGAATTTGGAAAGCATGCTTCCCAACTCACCGTGAAATGAGTTTATGGTCCAAGGGCATGGTGGAAGAGTGCCGTGATACCAGCTTTGATACAGAGCTGGACTTCTGTACATATTTGTGGAAGCTCTGTGAATGATGGGTAATGTCAACCAATAGAGTCAAAGCTATTGACTGACAGGTAGGACTAAAGGGAAACTGATGAAAGTTTTCATTCAGGTTCAGAACTTGAGTATTTAATTAAACTCCCTGGCACCAGTGCCTCAGTCCTTTGAGAAGCTTCATCTCACACGCCCTCTCTAAGTTTCTTGTACTCATCTTGCTTGTATGTAATCATCACAATTTTGTTTTAGACAGTTTGGCATGAGGTCCAGATCTTCCAAAATTTCATTACCCTTCTAGAATGTCTCGTGACATATTTCCTCTTATACTGACTGAAGCTTTTGTAATTTTGCAAGACTGTTCTTGGACAGTGATGGAGACTATTCACAACACTCATAGTCACACACCCATTGGGGAACTGAAAAAGCACTGTTTTTTATACTCTTAAAATCCTAACTCTTTATACAGTTAACCCAGCAGGATTCCCAAACTGCAAATATTGTAGCTATTTAAAATTCATTTATTCATTAGTACTTCAATAGGGCTGCTGTTAAGTGGGTCACTCAAACACATTTTCCCAGTTTTATAGTAGATATTCAGTACATCAAAAGCAGAAAATAAGAAAACTTGAATAATCTGAAAGCTTTATTATGGCACATTACCAAAATGATACATTTAATATACAAACTATTTTCAGCACATCTCATTGGCATGTTGCTGTACGTCTTTAAAGGCAGATTTCATCAACTGTCATAAACAACCAATAAAGCTCATACCTGTAGTATTTTACAGATTGCTATTTGTATGTTGTTACATGGTAAATGTCTACTCATTTCTTCACCTCAAAATTATTGTGTCTTTCTAAAAAAAAAAAAAATTGTGTCTTTCTGGCTGAAGTTTAATAAATGTCTTTGGACTGAGGCAGTCAGTTCATGGTTTCTTAGAAATGAAAAGATGCATCTGTATATGTATGGATAATGAAAAACTTCTGAAGCTTTAAAGAAAAACATGAGTGGCTCCCATTTTTAAGAATGAATACATATAATGAAAATCAACCTTTAACTTTTATATAGTCTGGTTCAGGGTCTTCTTTTCCAGACATTTTTGTGGAAGGTTGTTGACAGGCCCCATCTCCTACAAGTGTCTGGATTTCCCTGCCAAACCATCTGTGTTTATGTGGTCTTGAACATGTATATGCTGATTTATCTAAGAATTTGTCTCATGTAAATGGATATGAGTATTCTAGTAGTCTATGTGAATAGATATGGTTGGAATTGGCACAGTCAGCTGGCATCAGACAGTCTCAAAAGGTATTAGGGAACAGCTGACATGCACGCATAGCCATGACTATTGATAACATACCTTCAGGAGATCCCATTAATCAAACCTCAGATATAAATATATCCAGGCAAGAAATGTTCCCTTGGCTAAGACATCTTGCCAAGAGTGCTCCAATAGGTGCCGTTCCCTTGTTTGTTGAGTAGTTTAAAACAATTGTCAATGCAGGCAAGCAGGTTCTTCCATTTGCCTTATTGTTTCCTTGTGTATTCCCCCACCCCACTTTATGGTCAAAGCAAGGTCAATCTGTGCAGCATTCCCAACTTTGTAACATTTGTAGGGAATCTAGGGATGGCATTAGGAAAGGAAACAATTGCTACAGGGAAGACTATGAAAACCCCTGAACTCCAGTGTCAAAGGTACTTTCCTGGCAGTTGCTTTTGCATGCTTGCTCATTTTGGGGCTGTTTATCACTTCTTTCCTGCCTGAGAGCCCTAGTGTCATTTGCTGAAATTATGCAGATCTCACCTAGTGAGTTAGAGCTATGTAGAGCTTAAGATCAGTTGTTGTGACAGAAACTGAGATCTTGACAGAGGCTAGCTTGCTCTCCTCCAAAGCCCTGGTCCTGGCTCCTGAAAACTTTGCTAATTGGTTCTCCTTTTCTTGGCAGAGATAATTCCCAAGCCTTTTTTCTTTTTGTAACATTAAATTATGTTTAATAATTTGTAATATTTATATTCTTTGTAATCTTTTCAGAGATAATCTAACAATGTCTCAGCTTGCATCTTAATTTACCTCTATAAGGTATTTCCCTGCACCATGGAACCTCCTCATTTGTATGCTGTATGCAACTGTGGGTATCTAGAAAAAGATTATATCTATTTTTAGTTTCTTTTGATTGGAAGTCTAACTACTTTGTGCATTTCTTTCCTTGGTAGTCTAGTGAAAAAGATTATGGCCTGGCTTCCTTTGTACATTTGGTCCCTCTTACCTTCAATTGTGATCCTGGGTTCCATTCTTGTCTTAAATTTGTTCAAAGAATTACCCCTAGGCACCAAATGTCGATTCTTTTATAGAGCTATTTTCCACTTCAACTGTCATGGCCTCAACCTCTGAAATCCTGAGATTTGTTGCCTAGTGAAGTACTAGAGTTTTGTGGATGATAATTGTAAATATTCCTCCCTAAATGGTATATCCCAGAATTGCACAGTATGTTGACGTGCCGTGGCATTGAATCATAGCACTATAATTCTGTAGTGGGAAAGGGCCCATAATTTCAAAAACATGTGAACCTGAAGTAGAATTTAGTATCTTCTTGAGAATATGTGATGAATCTAGCAAGATGCACCAGGCGTTTTTCCATGAATGAGTGTACTTTAGATTCAGAGTTCAAAAGTATCCTTTGGCCACTGTAATTTTGTGTGAGAACTCAATTTTACACTTCTTTCCATTTGCAACAACCTGAACTTTCCCTTCTCCTTGTTTTCCTTTGAACTCTCTTTCCATATCCCTCTCCGTTTCTCTTTTCATTTGCAAAATCCCAGCACTCTGAATTTGTCTATATGCAATTTGTCATATATATCCTCTATATAGACTGCACAACTGCAGCCTGTATTCCAAAGCCTCTTAGTTTCTACCTTTATAATGAGTATGTTTCTGAGTGATCTTCCCTATTGTAAATTAAGCTTGGTTAATGGAACTGCATTTTGTTCCTTGTGTCTAGTATGTATTGGATTCTTTGTCACTTGTAAAATAATTAAGAAGGTCTATAATAATATTTGCTATTATCCAGTGCAATTATTCCCTATTAGAAGCTTTATTATACTATTTGCTATTCCCTGATGCAATTATTTGTATAATTTGACTCTATAGTTTGAGCATATGTAAATTTATACAAGTTTCTGAAGATAACACTCAGTAACAGAATGTTTCCTTTGACTGAAATTCCTTGGGTTGTTTTAGATATAAATGACCTGAAGTAGCCAAGACCTAATATACTTTGTATGTGACTGTGAATAGAGCATTTTAACTGCTTGATAGCTACTAGCATTTTTTTAAATGAGATTTTCACCAAAATGTAAATTTTGAAGGGATGTCTACAGCTCTTGCCCCACTGAACAAAGTGACCAGTAGAAATCTCATACAACATTGTACTGTTAAAGTTGGTGAACATGTGGTATTTTACAGACCTGATAAGATATTTGTAGACACTCATAATAAAAGCAGCAACTTTGTACTGAGTGTCCTGGACTACGGCCAGCACCAGTCCAAACAAACACTGATAAGAATGGTTTAGCAAGAAAGGAGCTAAGAGGCAGGCTACAGACCTTTCTGTTAGTTCCCAAGAAGCACACCAGTACCAAGCCAGGGTCAGGATTCCAGAGTACACAAGAGTCAGTTCAGTCCAAAGTTGGGGCAGCCAGAAGGTAACAAGCGTCCAGTCCATTCCAAAGTCAAAGGTTCACAGCACACAAGGGTTCCAGAGAGCAAGGAGACAGTGCTGACAGTATCACACAAGGAAACTGCAGTAAGCTCTAACACTGAGTGGTCCTCTCCCAGGTGATTAAGCAGGAGATTCCCTCCTCTGTGCCAACTGAGGCTTGTTAGTCAATTGCCTCTCTGCAAGCCTCCTTGACCGACGCACGCAAGCACTCTCTGCCCTGCGTTGTCTGAAGGAAGGCACTTCCACACTTGTTTCTTCCTGATCCTTACCACTAGGCTGCTGTGCCTCCATAGGGATCCTACTAGTGCTAGGACCTGGCTGCTCTTCCTCCTCTGGGGCTGGGAGGACAGGACTGGGATCTAGCAGGGCAGGATTAGGACCTGGTAGAGCCTCCCTTTCCTCCTGCACTGGAGTAAGCTCATCTTCCTCCTCATCCTCCGAGTCCAGCTCCTGACTGACCATGACACTGAGCGATGTACACTTGCATGCCTGTTTAATACATGAGCTGCAAGGCAAATTTTGGAGTTTATCTGCAGACAGCACTATGTCAGGTGCCAACTTAACGGTAATTTAATTCTTTTTGCAGTGCTAACATGCATAAGGGATTGCTTCTTTATAGTAAAATTATAATATTTGCTCACATTTGAGCAGGAGTGGAACCAGATAAATAGCAAAAAGAACAAATACCAACTGATTAAGCTTTTTTGTTTGTTTGTTTGTTTCATGTATTGCCAGAAGCTGTGGAACATAAATAAGGAAAGTGACCATCTTATTTCAGCTATTTGGACCAGGGGTTACATTAATATTTTATGAATTGTGGCATTATATTTCAAACTGCTTCACATATTCAAGTCCAGGTTTTAGACATGAATCAGCAGTAAGCCCCCCAACACTGCCAACTATGGGGGGAAGCAGACGGGTGGCACGGGGCCATCCCAGGGAGCTGCGGATCGGGGCCGAAGCATCTGCATTCCTTGGGCCCGCGGCGCAGCATCCCTGCTCCAGGAAGGAGCGCTATTTTAGCGCTCCTTCCGCAAGACGCCAAAGGTGTGCCGCAAAAGGCGCCCGGCGCACCTTCGGCACCTCTTCCGCTGCAGCGTGTGCGGACGCTGCAGCGGAAGTGCATCGTCGGAGCGCCAGCCGTGCGGAGGGCTGACCGCTCCAACTACGTTTTGGGGAAGGGGTTGGGGCGCCCAGCGTGAGGCTGCCCCTCCCCTTTCTGGCCTCGAAGACAGCACTTTGCGCCATCTGCTTAGGCCCTGAGTTTGGTATAATAGTTCATTCCAAAGTACTGTCAGAACTTCAAGGATGTATTCAGAGTGTCTGCACTTTTATTAGATGCTTAATGAAATGTTCCCTATTCATGCTCTGAGTTTGCTTAACCATTCATAAATGACTTAGTTCTAAAGAACAGTAAGCAGAACAATTTCACTTCATTAGTAATCTCACTTTTGAATTATTTAATGCTTTCTAGGTAAATGCTACTCATATACAGTAGCAACAAGTCTTAGGGGGGTTGCAGACTGCCAGAAATAGTGCAAATTGAATCCACTTTTAGGATTAGGGTTAGTGCTAAGGAATCATGGGAACTGTATTTTATTGTGGCACCAGTGCTCTCTGACAGAGAAGGCTCAATGTGTCAGGGAAAAAACCAATCCCCATGATTCCCTAGCACTAACCCTAACCCTAAAAGTGGATTCAATTTGCACTATTTCTGGCAGTCTGCAACCTCCCTTAGCTAACTTTAATAAAACTGTTTTATTGAACCTGATATGTATCATTCACAGCATTGTGGCATAGGAGGTAGTTACTGATCAGTCCAAACTTTTTGCCATTGAAGACTATGATTTTCCACTTTTTTCAGAGCCAAGCAAATTAGCTTGATTTCTTTAGATCCATGATTGCAGTTATTGCATTAAGCTACAGGACAAAATAATGCTTCCTACTCCTATAGTTTGCTTTTACATTTTTAGGTTTTTCCTGTGGTTTCCCCCCCACCCCCATGGTTATTAAGTTAATGCTGTCAAGTTGCACTAAAGCATAGTTAGTTGAAATCCACCAAATTATAGGCATGCAGTCTTATCTCTTCATAAGAAAGGATACAGCAACCTCACTGTAAAATGTTTTGTTTGTTTTTTATATAGCCATATAGTACAGCTTGGATAATGCATATTGAAGTACTTCTCGAAAATGGCTGTAAAAAGTCCTTGATGGATTTCACTGGACATTTTGTTCTATATTTTAGCCTTCACCCATGTGGATTGTACTAAGTGAATTCTGGAGTATCTTCTGTTTTCATCAGCATACCTGTGTATTCTAGGAAAAAAAATCCTGCATTGCTTAGGCATGTTTCTGGGTGTGGAATTAACAGTATTGCATAAAATCCCAATATGTAATACTAAAGCAGCTCATCAGCATCTCCTCCTCACCTTCCTCCTCCTTCCTTCCTTTCTTCTTAATTTTTAAAGTAGTGAGCAGACCTTTTCTGAAGAAGGGACATAGCATACAGTGGGCCTTTGGTATCTGCTGGAGTTTGGTTCCAGGACACTCTCCCCCCCCCCCCCCCCCATGGATACCAAAATATGTGGATTCTCAAGTCCTATTAAATTTAATGGCATATTCCTTCTAATATTTAGTTGAGAGAATTGCCTTTGGTAGTATTCTCCTTATGTCTTGCCCTGAAAACTCACATCATGCCACTCTACATAAGCCTTTGGTGTTGTGTGCCTTCAAGTTGTTTCCAATTTAGAGCATTACAAAATATTCTGGAGCTGAGAATGTGCACAAGGTAACACAGTGGGTTTCCATGACCGAGTGGGGAACTGAACCTTGATTTCCCAAGTTACAGTCCAGGGTTCAAACCACTACACTACACTGGCTCTCCATAAGTGCTTACAACGGCACATATAAAAATGGAATTGACTCAGGGAAGATTTTGGATCCAAGGGAACTGGCATCGGTAACTAGACTTACTGCTTTTATGTATCAATACTAACTGGCCACTTTAAAGAACTGAAAGACCTGCATCATCTCACATGACTCTGAAGATTTAGGGCAAGAGTCATGAATACATCTTTCTAGACCCTATTCAGTTTTATCCCACTTCCACAATTGTATAAATGTGCTTAATACTCTTAACATTTTAATATCTCTTCCATCATGCATTCATTGCATTCAAGAAAGTGAACTGATATCCATGAAAACTCATCCTAAAATACAAATCATTTAGCCTTTTTTCCTTTTGATTGAAGACAGTCTGACATGCAAGTTCTTCAGTTTCTAGAATGATTGAGGTGTTAACTGTCCCTGGTGGCGCAGTGGTTAAATGCCTGTACTGCAGCCACTCACTCATAGACCACAAGGTTGCAAGTTCAGTACTAGCCAGGGCTCAGGCTAGACTCAGGCCTGCATCTTTCCAAGGTCACTAAAATGAGTACCCAGCTTTTGGGGGGCAATGAGCTTACAGTTGTAAACTGCTTAGACACCCCATAGCGCGGTATGAAGAGGTATATAAATGAAGCTGCTTTGCTTTGCTTTGCTTGAGTTTTACTCATGGAAGCTGGATTTTGAGCATTTTGTATGGCTTCCTTGCTGTTACAGTTGATCATGGTTCTGTATCAACAACCTTTGTGCAGGTGCTTAGCTATCTCAGCTTTCTGCCTTGTTGCTGATATTTAAATTGCCAATAGACACAACTACTAAGTCTTACAAGACAGAAGGGATTGTGTTAGGCACTCAACCAGGTACCAAGAAGAAAAACAGAAACTAAAGATAACATGTTCATAAGCACATCTGGTCTTTTTGATTGACAAAATAACAAACTACCTTACATTCCTAACTTGGAAGGCTTTAGATTTATGCTGGAGAACTCTCATATCTATGGATTTACTGTATTTCATGGATATGTCAAAAGAGAAATCAGTCACAGCTGCACAGTCAGTTTAGATTCCTTTTTTTAAAAAAAAAACTTCTGCAAAATTCAGTCTTTACTCAGCCCAAAATACTGCTAGGTTCTTGACAATAGGTGTCAACCAATGAAAACTGAAGGAAGATTGGGTACATTTATTTGTTGCAACATTAAAACCACTATAATTACGGGTCATTTTCCCAGCTTCTTCAGTAATTAAGTGTTTTAATTGCCTCTGGATCTGAGGAGTTAGTTAAGCTTTTCCATTATGCATATTGCATTCCACAATCATTGTCGTTTTTTCATACAATAAGCTTAATGGCATCATGGAAGTCAATTAGGTTTGCCAAGGGAACCTAGTGAAGTACATTGTGTTTGTATGGTGTGGATTAAAAAAAAGTTTCTGAACAGCCTTGATAATGTTGTTTTGTGCAATGCAAAAGCATCTAAAGACCAAGTATGTCAGACTTGTTCTTTTTCTGCTTTCTGAATTCAGAATGAAATTCAAGGGCAGGAATTTATGCTTCAAACTAGCACAGAACCCATAGACAGGAGAGCTGTTCCAGAATTTGACATCTGTTGTTCAAAACAATATTTGTTGGGTCCTTATTTTTAGAAATAGTGGTCATTAGTCTGTGACTGAAAGAGTATTAAGACATTGTCATAAGCATAGCTTCAATTATTTTCAGAGATATTGATGGGAAAGCTTTGCTTTGTAATTCAAATAGAAACACTGCATTAGCTAGAAAGTGTGTGCAGTTTTTAAAAGATTCTTTCATTTTCTACACTACATTAATATTTGCCAGTGACTCATTCAAGACTTTTAAAAGCATTCTTAGCATCAGTTGTGAAACTGTCTTTAATCTTCAGCTGGAAATAAAAACTAAATGAAAGAATTTAGTGAACATGCAAAGATGACTTACGCAAGTTAAAAAAAAATTGTGCTGCCTCATTGGAAGATAGTATGTTTCAGTTTATTATATTTCAAAGAAGAAGATGTCTTTTAATATGTTGATTGTTGTTTACTGAAATATTCAGGGACAGAAGAGCCCATACATATATGGTTTAGGCTTACATTCAATGAGCAGTTCCAACTAGACTATGGGACTAAGCAGACGGCTAATTGGGTTGTCTTGGGGGCAGGGAAGGGGAGGGGCAGCCGCACGATCAGCGCCCCAACCCCTTCCGCAGGTCGTCCTTGGAGCAGCCGGCCCTCCGCACGGCCGGCGCTCCGAGGAGGACCTCCCGCCGCAGCATTTGCACATGCTGTGGCAGAAGAGTCACCGAAGGTGTGCCGCAGCCTTTTGAGGTGCACCGTTGGCGACTTGTGAAAGGAGCGCCAATTTAGCGCTCCTTTCAGGGGCGACGAAGCTGCGCCGCAGGACCGAGGCGTGGGGATGCCTCGGTCTCCCGGCGCAGCTTCCTGGGGCGGCCCAGGGCCGCCCATCTGCTTCCCCCCATATCTGTTGGATCAGTGGTACTTACATTATTGTTGAATATCCAAGTTTTCACTGATTCAGTAGATCTATTTTAGTTGGGACTGACAATTGGGTTTTGTTCTTAGGAAATCTATACAGTAATGATGGATGTTTTCTAACGTTTAATCAGTTTGCACTTGAGATCTAGTCTTTTTTTTTTTTTTTTTAGTTTCTCTTTGCATGTAGTCTAAACATGAAGAGCTCAGTTGTGTCTCTTCATGTAGCCCGACCATCAGGATGTAACCTCAAAATGGTTAGTAGAAGCTTAAGAGTTGCTAGGTATGGAAGGAAGTTCAAAATATCTGGGAAAGCTAACAGGGCTGATGTGCCATAACCTAGCTCTAAACCGGAACAATTGATCTAAAAGAACTTTGCAAGGGAAGCTTCATCCACTAGACTAACATCAAGATCCCAGAAATCACGGTTCCAGGATTCACCTAGAGGACTCAGCCCATGGGACATTTCCTGTAAATAAGAAAACAATTGACACTGAAACAGTGTTATCAAGCCACCTCTCTACTCTTTCTCACCAGATTTCACTTTTCTTTTTATTTTCTCCTGCCAATCCTTTTGGTAGGTGTATCCCAGTTTTCTGGATTTAAGTGTGAAACCTTCAGGCAACATAGTAAGTTTGATATATTTGCTATCATTTGTGAGATAAGAGTTCTGTCATGCTGTGACATGATTAGGAGTTTAAAGATCCTTCCCCCACCCACATCACTAATGGTAGAATGAACTTTCTGTTCAACATCTGCAAAGTCTGTTTTGTGGAGTATGTGCCTCTCTTAACAGATATGTCCAGGGAGATGTCACTCATGTGGCAGTATATTCTGTTAATTCAAATTTATGGTTGTCATACTTGTGTTTGCTTGGATGTGCAATGTCTGCCAAACCAGGAGATACTGATTTAGTGTCAAATCATCCTGAAAGTCTGAATGAGATCCGTTAGTTCAGATATGCAAAATTAAAAGTTAATTTTGCCACTTATTTTTCTGATATCCCACATACCCCACTGGTATACCACATATGTTGGCAAAGTGTGGCCCTGCAGGGGGTTTTGGACAACTGTTCCCATGAGCCCAAACCAGTATAGTGAAGAATTCTGGAAGCTGAAGTCTCAAACTATATGGAAACCTATACTTTGTCCAACCCTGCCTTACTAGCAATACTTTTTGCACTTTGAAAGACCAACACTATTCTGTATGGATTTCTGCTTAGCTCTGGCTTGGTCCTTCTAGGTGTTCAGCTTTATGCTGAGTTTGGGAGTTCCGAAGATAAATAGTAGAAGCACGCCTTTACAATTACAGGCATACTTCAGCTAACAAAGCTTCTGTCAAAGAAGTTATTTTTTACATTGGCTTTTTATGCTTGCCCATTATGTCTTTTTTTTTTTTTTTTGGTTCTCATCCTCTTTCTAATGGATGGTGGTTGTTGTTTTAGCAGTGTTGGCATTGAAAAGATGGTGAAAGCAACCTTGAGAAACACAGACTTTGGGGTCAATTGCAACAGCTGTTTCCGGAATCCTTTATTGGGCATGCATGAACAGAAAAACAGGCTGCATCTGCACTGCAGAAATAATCCAAGTTGATACCACTTTAACTGCCATGGTTCAATGCTATGGAATTCTGGAATTTGTAGTTTGGCGAGACATTTAGCCTTCTCTGTCAGGGACCTCTGGTGCTACAACAAACTACAATTCTCAGAATTCCATAGCACTGTGCCATGGCTGTTCAAGTGGTGTCAGCCAGGATTATTTCTGCAGTCCAAATGTAGTGAGAGAGGAGAACAGATAAACCTGCCTTTCCAGATACCTCCTATATGTTAAATGAAAGCTTGTACTGTAAGTTTGGTCAGCAAAATGGAAATCATAAAAAAGTGGAGGCTGGTGAAAGAAGTCATAGCTGGGTGTATTTTGCTAGAAGCGTTCAAATGGTCTCTGGAAGGTTCAAAAATATGCCAGACTTGCCTCATCTAATTCTTTCATTTAACATGTGTGTATTGTTGGGTTTGAGGGAAAAGTTTGCTGAAACATGTTGAACTGATCTCCCCACCCCTTCTCTACCTCCCTCTCTTTCTTTTGTTTTTGCTATGGAACCTCTCCCTATGCCTTTCATGTTATTTCTACCTATGGTGCCCAATTTTCTGTTAAAGAAGTAAGTCTCAGCAATTTGTCATCTTCATTAAGTGAGATATACCTGCAATTAATATTTTGCTTAGGGCATGCCTTTATGAGACAAGTTTGAGGCCAGGTTTTTACAGAATAATTGCTGATGGATGCTGATACTGTATATCCACACCAGAGAAGTGTGGATTTTTGGTCAAGTGCTATATGGTGTAAAATCTGTGTTGTTGCAGAATTCTCCTTTAATTCAGCATTCCTCCAGAAAGGTTTACATTTATTTTATTTTGGTGTTGTTGTTTTAATTTTTATTGTGCTATGGCTGTTCAGGAGCAAAAGGAATTTTTAATAGTAGGTGGAATTATTGTTTATTTTCAGATACCATGTTAGTTTCTGGTCAACATCAGTCAGAATTGTGCCTTCCCTGTGGGAGAGAACACATGCCTTTGGATTCTAATCAGTATCCCAAATGTCATCTTCCTTATTTCTAAGAATTTTTTATGTGGATAATTAGTCACAATGGGGACAATTTGCAGTCTGCAAGGAAAACATTTTTTAACACATATTCAAGAAGGAATCAATTTAAAGTCTGGAAGCAAAATGTCATATTTCTTAATTTTTATTCAGAACCAAACTACTTTCATATATCAATTTCAGAGGGAAATCAAATGATCAAACATGTAACTTGGGGAAGGAGAGGCTGTGCGGGGATCCAGGTAACCAGCCAAAGCTACACAATGCACAAGAAGATGGTATTTGATACTAGTTTTCTAACTAGCATATCAATCTGTCTGCCACTAACATAAAGTTTCTAGTTTATTTTTTTCCTAGTTTAAATAAAAATAAATAAATAAAACAAATTACTGATTATTCAAAATTCCAAAATACTCCAAAGTCCAAAATTGCCCACATGGCTGACTGAGATAGTGACCCCTTTTTTCCTGATGGTTCAGTGTACACAAACTTTGTTTCATGCATAAAATTATTTTTAAAATTTATTTATGAAATATAGCCTTCAGGATATGTGTATAAGATGTATATGGGACATAAATGAATTTCATGCCTTTGCTTAGGCCCCATCTCCAACATATCTCATGAATATGCAAATATTCAAAACTAAATAAATAAATAAATAAATCAGAAATCCAAAACACTTCTGGTCCCAATCATTTCAGACAAGGGAGACTCAACTTGTATTGTATTTATTTTACATCGATATTAGATGATGATGATGATGATGATAAAAATTATTATTATTATTATTATTATTATTATTATTATTATTATCATCATCATCACCCCACCCCTCTGTCAAACAACTAGGTGGTGGTATTATATCCTTCTGAACATACATATATTTAACATCTGGCATTTCAGTTATTTACTTATTAATAATTTTATGTCTGTATGTCTGTCTCTCTGTGTATACATATGTTAAAATGCAGTAATAAGATTGAAACAGCAGCTAACATGCAATGTCAATAAAATTAAGTAATGCAAAGTGGCATATTCATTTAAAACAAAGAAAAGATATAGAAGAAAGTGACCTTTCATTTTGGCACTGAGTTCTGAGAAAGCTCTGCACACATCATCAGATCTTAAAGGGCAGGCAGATAGCATTTAGAGCCTATATAAATGGGCAAAAAGAGATGCTTTCAGGCTGACTTGGAGGCATGGCGTTTAGACGGAAAACTCTAGGTGCCGCTTGCTGGGAAAAGCCGCTCCAAAAAGGAGCGGCTTTCCCCCCACTTCTTCTGGAAAGATGCACGCCTTTGCATATGCGTATGTATGCAACGATACCAGTGCATAAGAAAAAGGGTGCTGGAGATTTAAAACAGTCATATAAATGCACCGCTACACATGCAGCGGAAATTGAGTCAGTGATCCAGAGCATGCACCCTACGATGTAGGCTTTAATTTAGAGGACCCTATGCTTCCAGGTGTGTGTGGATGCACCGCCGCAGGTGCGCTTGAACATTAGAACCCTAACCCTAATTGTAACCCTACTCATATTCCCTAGCAACTGTTCTCTATTATGACAATAAATGCATTCCATTCCATGTATGCTTGCTGTCAGAATTCACAGTAGTTTGCATGAAAGAGGCTTTTATGACCTCTTCTGCACGGGTGTGCAGGTGTGCATAAGACCTGCACACAAGTTTCTGGCATGCTTTGGGGGGGGGGGCTCCTGGAGTAATGTTTTCTGTGTGTCCTGTTTACCATGTCCCCTGCATGACCACCAGCTATGTGTATCAAGTTTGTCTACACAAAGCTCCCTTGCATGTACCTCTCCCCTACACAGAGAGTGACAAACTGTATACTAGCCTATGACATGTTCTACGCAGGTGTGCAGGGATGTGTTACTGCACACATGTGTATGTGTCTAAGAGAATGGGGGGGGGGGAATTAAAGCAGCTGCTTGCTCTGTCTCCCTTCATGGCATCCTTGGGGCCAGTGGTGCAGTTGGTGGGGCTTCAACACGGCCTCAGAAAAGCTGCATTGACTGCCCCCCATTTAGGGCATCCTCGGGGAAGGTGGTGTGGTTGCTGCAGCTTAGGGAAAAGGCAGCTTCATGTCACCTTTTCCTGTCTGTCTGTACAGCCCCTTCTTATTCTGTTAACAGAATAATATACAAGGCAACTGGGAGTAAGAATGATAAATCTTAAAACACACACACCTTCTATGGGCATGGCTATCTTCTCATTTGTAACCTTTTAAGGTCAGGTGTATTTTGGGTTCATTTGTGATCTTCATAACAGCAAAAATCCTGAACATAGGGAAATGTGAGGAAATCTGACTTCATAGAAGAGCCTGCACACATTGAGAAAATGTGCATGGTTCTTCCTTGAGGCATTCTGCTCAACATGTGTAGGTTGGAAGTGAAACTGTAGAAGCATAGGGCTGTTGACATTGAGATTAGTTTATTACCCATTTGTTCTTCTATGCTTTCTTTGCATTCATGTGTCTAAAACATTTAAGAAACTATCTATGTCTATTAATTTTTAAAAACTAAGTTTGGAAAGCCTTATGTTTGAAATATTTGCTTCAGTTTTCCAGTTTTCCTCATTTTGTAAATTATAAGTTAGCACTTGTGTCATTTTATTCTGACTTTTACTTACTGTCATACTAGCATACGATTTGAGACAAATTGTAGACCAAGAGATACTGTTCTCCAATGTGGATATAAAACACTTACATTAATAACTTAACTGGATGTTGGGAAGAAAGAGAATGCAAAGAAATATATTTTACAAATAAAATTAGCTCATTTAATTTTCAAAATATAGGTCTGATGAGTATTTATTGCTTAATAAAGAATGTATTGCTTAATAAAGAATAAGAATGACTTAAATAAAATTCTTGTTTCTGGAATTTGTCTCAGACTGAGAATTGAACAATATATAAGTAAAAATATTAAAATATTTTGGCTGTAATTTGCTTAGCTTTTAATGACAACAATAATGCATAGTTCTTACCATACCAGAGCAATCTTATATTAGGAAATAACCATATATTCTTTTACTAACTCACATGTTTTCATAATGACAGTGATAATAAAACAATATATTGAATTACTCTGTGTGTGTGTTCCCAGCAGCAGTACTTCAAATTATTGCATCCTTTTTAGCGATCATCTGTAACTCTTTGAAGTATAGCACTTTGGCATCCATTTTTCTGCTTTTAAGGGTTTTTCCCATTTTAGATTTATTTTCTTTATGTTTGAATGCCACATAAATAATGAATTTATTTAAAATATATTTAGTTTTCAGAACAATCATATGTTCCAAGCTGATACCCAGATAATATTCAGGGTCCTTTCAATAGAGGCTTTTCTGCTTCTAGAATACTTAGATGGTCTGCCAGTGTTTCATCTTCAGTTTTTCAACCTTTTGTCTTGAGTTTTGGATTGCAGAATGGGAGTTTCCAGGGCAGTGGGCATGGGGAGGAACAGCATGCCTCGAGCACAAACAGATCAAATCACTGTGGGACATTATATAGTCTGATAAATATGTTGAAATTTAATTTAGTCCACCAAACAATGAGTAGATGCTAATGAGCATCTGTTCATAAGGTAGTAGGAATGCGCTTAAAAGTATGCCTGCATCTCTGTCACTGAATTATGGTGTGTCTTATAACAAACTACTACACTTAGGGGCTGTACGGATGGCCCCTAAGGGGCGCCGGATCGGGGCCGCGGCAACCACATGCCATGACCCCAATCCGGCTTTTTGCCGCTCGAAAAAGAGCTGGAAAATGCCGCTTCTTTTTTGAGTGGCAAAAAGCCGCCCTTACCACCGCCGCCACGGCTCTTCTGCAACCCTTTGGTGCAGCATGTCTCCACACTGTGCCAACGAAGCACCCTGACACCACGCGCCATGCATGGGGCACACAGTGTGATGGCGGTGTCTGGGTGGAGTTGGGGCAGCTGGTGTGCGGTCATCCCGGCGCAACTCCACCCCCAGGCCGACCCTTGTGGTCGGTCTGTACAGGCCCTATGCAAACCCACATGAACTTTATGTTTAAACTTGAGTCCCATCTCCAAGATATCTTATTATGCATGAATATAAGTATTTCAGAATACAGTAAAATAATAATAATCCAAAATCCAAAACACCTCTCGTCTCAAGTCTTTCAGATAAGGGAGATTCAACCTGTAGTAGTAGGCTGTATCCAACACTCCTGTTGTGTCTGAGGAAGGCTCTTCTGCCTGGGCAATTGGCTGTGGAATAATTCTCCTCCCTTATCTTGCCCCTACTCAGAAAACCCTGTCCCAGAGGTCTAGAAAACTCTTCAGAGCATGTTTTTAATGCCAAAGAGAGCTGTTCAGGGCAGGAGCCTGACACATCACAGATTCTGGCTGGTATATTTTCCACAAGAACTTTAAACCCTTAAGTAATTGCTTCTCACAAAATTATACAAACTCTGTCAGTCAACTAATTCTTAAAAGCAAATAATTAAGTTTGGAATACAGAGTTATAATAGAACCTATCTTCTGTTCATGATTTTGCTTTTCTTTCTGATTCTCAGTGTCTTGTGTTTGAAGATGCTCCCAATGGGGTGAAGGCTTCACTGACAGCTGGGATGCAAGTGGTCATGATTCCAGATGAAAACCTGGACAAGGAACTTACAAAAGAAGCCACTCTAGTGCTCCAGTCTATGAACGATTTCAAGCCAGAACTGTTTGGTTTACCACCATTTGACTGAGAACTGTTCTTTTAAAGATTATTTTAATTCAGCCGTCCTAAACAAAGGGAATGATAGATTTTAGTTGGCTATTTTAATGATGTGTTTCGATTTTATAACAGCAATTTACTTGATAATTCATTAATTCAAATATAGAAATGTGTAGCACCCTTCTTCTTTGGAAACAATCCCATATACTTCCAGAAAATTTGCCCCCAGCACTGTCACCTGCTACACAAGGAAAGATAGTGAAACGCTTGTTTTCCAAGCAAAGTTCCTTCATGTGTCTAAATGCACCTCCAGTGAAATCTGTTGTTTTAGCTTCATCTGACATTTCACATTTCTGCCATTTTTAGTCTTCAGTTTTATCAGGAGAGGATATGCTTAATTATTTTGCAAAAACGTTATATACCTTAGTGAGACTAACCACATAGATTGGAAGGCTGAAGGCAGGCCCTGTTAATTTTTATTGTAATGCTAGACTTCGAACTGTTTTAAAAGTAATTATGTAGCATTATGCAGACAGTTGCTACAATTCCAATCAAGCATGTCTGCCATTATTGCTTTTCCTTAGGTCCGGTCGCTGCGGCGGGAGGTTGCCCCGGAAGCGCCAGCCGTGCGGAGGGCCGGCAGCTCCCAGGGCGACCTCAGGAAGAGGAAGGAGCGCCGCGCGTGCGGTTGCTCCTCCTCTTCCAGGTCTCGCAGAGGACTCAATTAGTCGTCTGCCGAGGCTCTATGTCAAACTTATTTTTTAAGATTATAGAGTGTGTTTTTTTAAAAAAACACCACACCAAACAAACAAACAAACTAGTACAAAAAGATTGCTGGATTTTTAACTTGTTAAAATCATGCTGTATGTATCCAGTTCAGAGTGTGGAAAATTTACTTTTTTGTACTACAATTCCCAGAACCCTTACACAACATGCCCCACCTGAGAGTTGTGAAAAGTTAATTGCTTCTTTGTGGTCTCTGTGATCCATACATACGAATCTTGTGCCTGTGCAAAGCACAGTGGAAACATTTTAGATATTAGTAGACAATAGCTGACACAACATTTTAATGTGGGAGAAAGATGCTGGAAAGTATAGCCATAAAAATGATAAGTGTAAAGGTGATAGTGGTCGTAGTAGTCTTGGCTTATAGATTTAACTGAAGAGCAATGGCTGAGATGGTGAGATCTATACCTACCAACGTACTGTTTCAGAGGTGAAGCAGATGGGCCAGAAGGAGAAGCCAGAGGCTTCTTCAGCTACAATCAGCCTGGGACTATAGTGATTGCATAGCCTGCTCTCAAAACAGGCTGCTGCCACAGTCCCAAATGGGCCGCCGGCAGGAGCAGATTTAATCCACTTCTGAAAAGGCTGGCTTTTGCTGCCTTGGGGCACCCTCTGTGTGGCTTCTGGCTGCTTTGGGGTCATGCATTGTCTGTTTCAGGCCTCAGTCTCCAGTATTCGTTCCAAGCCCTTCCTTGCATTACCTGGCATCAAAAACAACCTTGGTATGCCATCCTGTTACCCAAGCATCTTATTTTCCCACAAGTTGCTCTTTCAGTTCTGTTCCTGCCAGCACAGCTCATAGTATTGGACCGCACCACTTAAAACAAATTGGTTTGTTTTAACTTGTGATGTTGTTTTAATTTGTTTTAATTTGTTGTACGCTGCCCCGATTGCGCTGCAGAGGGGCGGGATAAAAATAAATTATTATTATTATTATTATTATTATTATTATTATTATTATCATCATCATCATCAAGGTTTGCTCTGAACAAATTGTGCCATGGCCAAATCTCTTGGTCAAACTCTACCTGTATCAGATTCTCCATTCCAGGCCTCTTTGGTTATCCCAGTCAATATTCCTATTTTTCTTGCCCTCTTGTGTCTAATACAGCAAACTTGTATGAAGCCATCTTGGTTGACACCAATGTTAAGAAAAACAAAAAACTGAAACAGGGAAACAATTGTCTTTTTTAAAAAACACTGCACCTTCTTCCTATCCTTGTAGAGGTGTCTCAGATCAGGAATAGCAAAAAGGCACAATGCAGCTATGAGCACTGAAAGCAGAAAGCCTGATCTAATGAATCACAGATTCTGTTCCTCAGCAGTCCAGATAGTAATAGTTTCCTGATTGTGTGTGTGGCTGCTCCTTAGGGAAATTTAAGGCCTAAGCAGACTGCCAGAAATAGTGCACATTAAATTGAGGCACTGCCCTGGCTCAGAGCTAGGGAATCATGGGAACTGTATTTTTTTCTGGGACATTGAGCCTTCTCTGTCAGAGAGCTCTGGTGCCACAATAAATTACAGTTCCCATGATTCCCTAGCACTGAGCCAGGGCAGTGCCTCAATTTAATGTGCACTATTTCTGGCAGTCTGCTTAGGCCCTTAGAGAGAGAGTTTGCCTTCATTTGCTTACCTGATGACTAGAAGAACATTGTCCTCTTCACTAGACTGAGGCTCACCAGCCAACAAATTAATATAGTCCACCATTATTGATTGTACCATAAAGGTGATGGCCAGAGCAATCATGATTCTGCATTATGCTGGCAGATGATACAGAATACACCTTGAGGATCTCTTTTTGAAAAGAAACTTCTTCTCCAAAACCAATTATTGTCTTCAAAGTACAAACAGCAGCAAAAAGGCTAGGTATAGGTACACAGTCACAGCAACAGAAGACCAGTCAGAGATCTTTTTACACAAGATTCAGATGTGTTTCATATTCCTCATGACTATCCCAACAGGGTTGCCCATGGAGTAGCTGAAATGCCAATCAGGTTTTTTAAAACAGTCCTCAACCAGACCTAAATCATTGTTTTGACTCCCCTGACCTACACATTGCTAATACATCTGTCAGCAGGTGCCCCTGACAACTACACTATCCAGCTATCTTTGTGCCATTTCCATATCTGACAGAACATCACTGTGTCTATGTCCTCACCATCATTACTTTGAGGTATACTATAAAAGTCTATTCTCTGCCTTAGATGCATACTCCATTCTACTAACACTAAATAGGGTCTTTGGGCAAAATTATGCATTTGGAGAAGGGTGTATTAAAATGGTTCATTCCCATGCCCTTTGTTATGGCTGAGACATCCCAAGTATTTCCAAAATGCATGGCTGTAGTCATGACATTCTCCAGAACATAGGCATGTTACATTTTTTTTTACTGACTATTGTTGACTTCATCATGGACACAACTGCAGTGCAACTTTGACTTAACAGTTACTGATGGCCATTCCATTTTGTGCCATTTTCAAGAAGTCACAACTAACTCTTTCCAAGACCATGCAGGGGTAGCTGTGGTGGCCATTTAGCAAATTCAAACAAAAATCCACCAAACAGTGATACCTTTATTGGCCAACCAAAATGCATGCAAAGTGCTTTTTCACAAGACACACATTAATAACAACCACAGTCTCCCTAGCTTTGCTAAAAAGTTGTAGTTTGTTCCATTCAGTAACCACAGTGACTGATGTTAGCAATGATGTCCATCAACATTTGCTTTCACTTGTATGTTTTGGCAGTTTACTAAGAGGTTCTGGCCTACCTGAAGAAGACAAAACAAAACCATAGTATATCTAGAAATCCTGACATCTTGTCTGCAAACACCTTGTTAGTAATCTAAAAGTTTGGTTGTTTCTGTTACTGCCAACTTCATGTTATTAGTCCAGTGTCATGATGATATTTGTTTATCTGGTTGTCATCCATTTTCAAATTTGTAATTTACTTCATGTTATGCATTGTATTTGTTGTAATGTTCTCATTTTATCTCATTTTGTAATTACATTTATTTTGGCTCACTCTTGTGTGATATATATATATAATTTTACTTACAATATTACAGTATTTGTACACACAGTTAGTGTTCAGGTTATGTGCCATTTGACGTTCTGATTTTGGGGAAGCATCACTCAGTGGAGCTTTAGTTTTATTGTTATTCTGATGCTGATAAAATTTGTATTGTTTTTGTTTCAATTGCTGCCCCTCATGACTTCTTTGTTAGATTTGACACAATGGCTAAGAATTCCTTCTGAAGTTTCCAAACTACTAGTGGTCCCTAATAGAAAAATATAGAGCAATATGTTTCTTCAGGCAGTCTTGACCATATATAATTATCACAGATGCATTTCTTCATGGATAGGGTATCCTTGCATACCCAGTGAATATGCCCAGAATTCAGCATTTACATCAAAGAGTTAGAACTTCTGTTTTCCAAGCATTTCATGCTTTTGAGCCATCTTATTATAGGGTGTGTAGTACAGGTAATACTATATACATATTGCAACAGCTAAAAGAGGACAGCATTTAGCCATGGCCTCTCTGTGACCTCTCTCAAGTTTAGATACAAGTGCATTCTGAACTATATTCGCTCAATATGATACATGTTTCAGGAGAGGACAGTGCACTGATGAGTTCTCAAGCTAATTGCCTAGACATTAGCCTTTGCAAAATGCAAAGTGCTGGAGACCTCAAGATGTTCAAGGAAGTTATCTACTATGGCACCCTATGTGGCAAAGTGGTGCATTTTCATTACCCCTAGATTACTCCACTTCATTGCTTAAGTTCTCTGTTTCCTTTATCATCTGAAATAATTGGGTCTGTTCTTGTCCATAAAAGTGTATCTTCCTGAACTTTCTTTACTATTGTTCAGCTTTTTAAGATTTCATTCACCCTGTTTGGTGTTTCATAGGGATAAAGTTGTTTTCCTTCCTGAGGTCTCCTCTGTGCCTGAAGTTGTACTACAGTTTTACATGCATCAGAATGTTGTTCCTCCCACATAGGTGCAAAGCCCATCTATTCTGCTGAAAGCAATACAGTTGGCCCTCCATTCTCATGAGGGATCTGTTCTGGTTTCCCCCCCCCCCCCCGAAAACGGAGATTAATGAGTATTCAAGCCCCATAGACTTGAATGGGGCACGTGACCATGGGAGCATGCCCCATTGATTTAAACGGAGGTCGCCCCTCCATGAATATGTAAAACCACAGACCTGAA
Organism: Phrynosoma blainvillii; assembly: GCA_026167975.1. NCBI lineage: Eukaryota > Metazoa > Chordata > Lepidosauria > Squamata > Phrynosomatidae > Phrynosoma > Phrynosoma blainvillii. The sequence goes on along the minus strand of JANUYF010000003.1, from coordinate 233,889,672 downwards.
GTCCACGAAATGGATGGGCTTCTGTACTTTACTCTGGACATTTGCTATGAACTTGCCTTCTATATCTACACCACTGCACATTTCAGAGACTTTCCTACATTGGTCCTGAGAAAGAATTACCAGTTTCCTTCCAGGTGAGTGGTGAGAACCATCGAGATTACTTATTAACTTGTTCATCTGCCTTTTCAGCAGAATTTCATAGTCTTTGAGAGTGTTGATGTCTGCAGCTTTGCAGTGAGAAGTTTCCTTCTCTGCTTGACCTATGCAAACCAGGTATGATGTTAGAATCATGTACTTTCATTTCCCATTATCATCTGGATAACAATGCCTTAGATAATCATTCAGCATGGAACCTGGCTCTTAAAAGCAAGTTTAAAAGTCTCTCAATGAGTGATTGTAAAAAAAAGAAGAAGAGATTACTGACCTGTGGTTATGGTTCTTTGACTGGACAACACCCCCACCTCATTTCTATGTCTGAGGTGTACAGTTTAGCGGAGGATGTGAAAATGAGAAGAAAGACAGGTCCTTATGTTGCAAGATGTGGAATTGAGGCAAAGTCCATCTTAATACTGTATTTGTTATTAGAATGTCCCTGTGACTCTGTACCACAGACATAGGGCATGGGACTTATGTGTGAATTTACAGATGACCCCCTTAAGAAACCACATTGATGAGTAACAGCCTATTCTTCACTTCCACATTCTCAAACATCTGAATGCTACAATAAACCAAAGTTTTTACATCCTCATCTCCCTTCATACCTGCATGATTGTAAGCAAATTGGTCAGTTACTCACTGATAGAAGGAGGCTTTGTAGTGAGCCTAGAGATGAGATTTGTAGAGTCTAGAGCTGAGATCTGTAGTCATGTTAAAGTCTTATCTTTGCCCATTTAAACTAAACTAATTATACATAGCTAGAGTTCAGAAGAAGGTAGTCACTTAGCAATGATTTGTACTGCCTGAGGCTTAGCTGATGCCAATCACTTTTTCAGTATTTATAGAATGGTATTCATATTTTCTTTGGAGCCATTATCCCTGCATTACCAAGGAAAATTTGCCTTTTATGCAGCTATTTATATCATGCTTTTATGCAGCTATTTGTGTAACTGAAATAGCTGTACTTACATATTCAGATTCTCCCTTCTTCAGTCATTCTGAGTTAGTAGCGGGATCTTGTGCAACATGTGTGCACACATACCTATACTCACATCTTACTCCTGTGGGGGTTTGTGATTTATTCATTATAATGCTGAAAAGGAGATAGTGTTCCCTCAAAACTCCACATCTGGAAGGCAAATGGAATTTGTGACTGCTTAGAAACACAACCTTGTGTTTAAAAAGGACTGTAATTTGGAGACTGTGAGCAGGACTCTTTCTTATTTGCAGCATTGTCAAAAATATGTATTTGTTTCATTCAGGACTATATTCTAAAAGGCTGAGCACACAGCCTTTATGTTTATTGTACGGTCCAGGAGAAACCATTCTAACTGATCTTTTATCTAGAAGCTTAAAAAAAACCCAAAGGTTTTGAAGTTCAGTATGACCCCTGTATCCATGGAACTGGTACTGTGGCTTCACTCACCCATGTCTGGGGGGAAATGTTCTGTCTAGGCATTTACTATGTACTCCTGCACAAGTCTATGGTATGCTTCCAGCAGAGGTTGCCCATAGAGTTGTGCTGGAGGACCGAAAAATCCCTAAAAAGGAATTTTATCTAGGAATCTCTAGGTTCTATAGCATGACTCTGTGGTCAACTTCCACAAGACGTTATTCATTCAATAGGCTTCTCTATTTTCAGTTTCATGTTTTCACAGCAAATCCAGGACCAGATACAGGGATCATACTACACAACTGACAGAACCCCCTAGCCACCATGGTTGGTGGTCATGCTGGTTGGGAGTTCTGGGACCGGTAGCATTAACACTATACCACCAGCCAAGAAATGTATGTAAGAAATTTGTGTGGTCACTTTGGAAATGAAGTGTGTGTGTGTGTAAGAGAGTAAGGGAAAACCTTGAATTAGGCCAAAGTTGAGAACCCAGTGTAGAATATTCTATGGGTATTTTTTTGTATATAGGTGATACAAATTGTAAAGCCAAACCAAACAGGTTTTCACACACAGAGACAAACACAGCAAGATAGAACTTGTAAGTTTTGCAGAGTAGTAGATTTTTGTGCTATAACTGTTCTCTCTCTCTTTCTCTCTCTTTTGTACTGTAAAACTCTCTCTTTTTTATAGTGTATCTCCCAAAATAGCCCATTCAGCATTAGAGGAATTTCCGTGTAAAAAGTAACACTTTCCAAATTCTGAACATTAAGCTCTTTAAACATTTTGAAGCCAAACAACCATTTCTCATAGGAAGGACTGGTTAAACAAAATACAAGAATATTTTAAAAATTCCAAAAAGCAAAACAAAAATTAGCTATGCACAAGTAGCCTAAAATAAAGAAAACTCTGTAACATTATATCATAGATAGAATCATCAAGTTGGGCCACTGAGTCCAACCCCCTGCTCAGTGCAGGATCTCTAGCAGATAGCTGTTCATTCTCTTTTTGAAAGACACCAGGAGAAGGAGACCTCACCACATCTCTAGGCAATTGGCTCCATTATTGAACTGCTTTTACTACCAAGATAGTACTTTCAGTCAAAAATCTACCCTATTATAACTTAAAATCATTAGACTTTGTTCTGCTCTATGATGTGGCAGAGAACAGGGCTGCCCCCTCTTTTGTGTGGCAGCCCTTGGGGTACTTAAAGAGTACTGTCATGCCAGTCCTCATTCTTCACCAAGATGAATAAGCTTAGCTCCTTCAACCTTTCCTTGTATGTTTTGTTCTCCATACCTCTTAACATCCTTGTCCTATCTGAACCTGTTTCAACTTGTCTATATTCTTAAAATAGAGCATGCAGAACTGAGCACAGGACTCCCATGTGAGGACTGACCAGTGCAGAACACTGTTGGACTATTATTTTCCTCACCATGGAAACTTTGCTTCTATTAACATAGGCTAAAAAGGAAAAAAAAGGGGGGGAAGCATCCACACAACATCACAGTGCTGGTTCATGTTCAACACAATAATCACAAGGTCCTTTTTGCATGTAGTACAGCTGAGCCATACATTTGCCATCGTATACCTGTGCATTTGGTTTTTGAAGTCTAAATGTAAAATTTGTTAGCATTTGTTTCTACTGAAATTCATTTTATTAATTTTTGCCCAATTTTCTAGTTTATCTACATTCTTTTGAATTCTATTCCTATCTTCCAATGTGTTAGACAGCCCTTCCATTTTTGTGTCACCTACAAACTTGATTCTTCTACCCTGCCATCTGAGCCACTGATAAAACTGTTGAACAGTAATTGCCGTAGGACAGAGCCCTCAGGTACTCCACTTGGGAACTCCTTCTAGTTTGAAGCACAGCCATAGATGACAACTCTTTGAGCATGGTTTTCTAACATATTTAATCAGTTTTCTAGTCAAAATATCATGGGGAACCTTATCAAATGCTTTGCTGAAATTCAGGTAAATGACATTCACAGCACTCCCGCCATCTACTAAACTAGTGACCTGATCAGAAAAGATATAAAATTAATTTGACAGGATATTTTCCTGATAAACTCATGCTAGATCAGTGTTTTATCATCAAGATACCTGCAGATAGACACTTATATAATCTGTTCTAATATTTTTCGTGATATTGAGGCCAGGCTGAATGGTCTGTTATTTCTGGGATCTTCTTTTTTTGCCTTTTTGAAGGGGGTTTGCCTTCCTTCAGTTCTCTGACACCTCACCTGTTCTTCAAGATTTGTCAAAAATGATGGCAAGTGGTTCAGCAACTTCTTTCAGTACTCTGCGGTGCAGTTCATCTGGCTCTGCAGATGATTTAAACTCCTTTACATTAGCTAGGTGATTCCTAAGTAACTCAGTATCAATCTTGATTTGCAATTCAGATACCTTGCCAAGGTCTCTGCTGGTGCATGGAAGCACATAGGAGAAAACTGAAACAAGAAGAGATCTGTGTGCTTCCATGCAGCAGCAGAGATCTTGGAAAATAACAACTCCATTAGTGACAACTGCATTATATTCACTGAATTTTTCAGCAATAATTTGATGTATTTTGCTGTTCATATTTGTTCTGTTTAGGAATCTGTTGAAATACTGGTTAACTTTATGGATTATTATTATTATTATTTTTAAAAAACAAAACTGTTTCAACACCAGTGTTTCAAATTTCTTTAAAGGCAATAATTATCCAAAATCTGATATTCCACTAATATGCCCTGAATGCCTAATAAAAAATATGCCTCTCCTTTCTGCTCTATCCTGATTCTGCTCTTTCTGATTACTTGGAAACAATTCCAATTTACCGTAGAGGACCAAGTGATTCAGTATTTACAAAGCTAATATTTATAACTCCACAGTTCTTTCAGTCAAAAAAGTGTAAGCAATTTATGTTCATCATTCTGTGTTACTATTCAGAGAAATGTAATCATACTTTCTTACACTGAATAATATCAATGTATCTGAACACTGCTTTCAAGTGTAAAAAAGGTACCTTTGGGATCCCTTTTTGTCATAATTTTTCACTTACAGCAGGAGACTTATTAGGTAGAACAAACTCTAGTAAGTCATAATTAGTAACTTTTTAAAAGTAATTACCATTTAATTTGTGGGTGGGGGAGGGAAGTCACATTTACAAAGTTGTCCCAAAGGGAACAGCAGCAGAGCACTAAAAGTCTTAAGGAAACACATGCTCACTTTGATTATATTAGATAACTATTAGAAAACAGAGTGTGTGTTTCATAAGGTCAGTATGTTCTAAACTCCATACTTTAGAAATCTAATTTAATTAATTAATAATAAATATTTATTTTTTTAAAAAATAGCACAAACAAACAAAGTATGTACAATTTGTTTTGCTTTTAACTGCCACTCTAGATGACTCAATAACATTCCCTGTCGCCTTCAGGTTAATAGACAGCTTTTCCCTGTGGAAGGGAAGACCAATCTAGTGTACAATTACTTGAGAAAGAAATAGATATATTACTTTGACATCAAAGCCCACAGTGAATAAACTTGTCCTATAGACCCCCTCAGATACATCATGGCAGCAATATGCACATTCACATAAGCATGATTGCCTAATAAATAAAATAAAATAATTGCTTGCCTTACTTTGCATAATGATGCAATTAGTGTATTTTTGGCATTGGTGCTCCCTCAAGTGATGGAAGAAATCTGTTTGTCATTTCATATGATTTTCCTCACCCGTGTGTCTTGCATTCAGCATGCTTTCTTTGTGATTGGTCATTGAAAGGTCATCCATAATTTGCTATTATGATTACTGACACACACGTACCAAATAAAATGTGGGAAGGAAACATAAGTTAGTAGTAGAGAATGCACATTTCCCCTTTAATGCTCATTTGATCCATTCATGAGTCTGAACTAGAACAGAGTTATGAACTCACTTAAGAACTACCAAGTTCCAGTTGATACAATAAGTCTATTCTGGTTGTGACTGGCAATTAGATTTGGGTCTAAGACTATAACTGTGGTTGTCTGCTGTGGTTTTTATTGATTACATGGACTAGGATGATGCCTGGGAAGAAGCTGATCTCCATTTGTCATTAAACAGCCTAATGCTAGTCCTTAGGCCTGCTGGGCAGAGCAGAATTAGAATAAGGATTGATCCAGGGTAGCAAATAATAGCTGCTTCTAAATGCCAAAACTAATTGTGTTGTAGAGATAAAAAAAATAAAAGACAGTGCACAAAACTGCTTAAGATGAATCCTTGACAGGATGATGAATTTTAGCTGATCTATACTATTAGTTTATTTTTATCAGTAGAACACTCTAATCCAGGGGTAGGCAACCTAAGACCCGGGGGCCGGATGCGGCCCCCTGAGGCTTTTGGACCGGCCCCAGGTCGGTCCTGCTGCCGCTGCCACCGCCCACCATGATGATATTGATTATTGTTGCAATTACTTGTTCTTGGGGTTTTCTTGGCAAAATCTCCACAGGGGGTTTGACATGGCCTTTCTGGGGCTGAGAGAGTATGCATGCATTTTTTATTTTTTTATTTTTTTATTTTTTTAATTTTTATATTTTATAAAAATATAAAATAAAATAAATAAAATAAATTAAAAATATATATTTTATATTTATTTATTTATTTATTTATTTATGGTGCTTCGGCCCCCCCAATTGTTTGAGGGACAGCAACCCAGCCCCTGGCTCAAAAAGGTTGCCTACCCCTGCTCTAATCCTTTTAAAGCAGGGCTGAGCAACTGTGGCCTTTTAATGTGTCTGGACTGTGACTCCCCGTTAGGGAGTCCTTTTTTATATGACTAATTTGGGTAAGCAACACAAGTGTGTGTCCTAAGTCAAAGGACTTGTTATGGACCCTCTTTTGCCCTAATAAACTTAAACTAATTTGGAGCCGTCCAATGCAATTAATTTTTCCAGGCTGAAGCTTTTAAATCTCAAGTTTCATGTCTCGCACTAACATGGCTTCCTGTTAGAATCTTGGTAATATTCTATCAGAAATGTAGTTTAGTGTGGGGATAATGGGAGGTTGGGTTAGAGGAGTCAGTGTTCCAGGTGCCTTATCTGCTGACCTTGAGTGCTAGGCTCTTCTGGCTGAGAATGTTTTGAGAAAGGAGGGAGAGATGAAAGCGCGGGCTTTTGCACATTCTTTTACTGGCTGTTGGGAGGGGGAATCTTCAGTCTCAGCTAAAACGTCTAATGGATATGTCTGACCGGTAGATCTTCCAATAAAGTTCTGTTGATTTTTCAATCAAACTGACTGGTTGGTTGTCTAAAGGTGCTGCTGTCTATTGCATGACACTCCCCTACCTTTTTTCTGTTAGAACTGAGTGAGATATCCAGGTGTACTCTTTACTTAGGAGTGAATTACACCTTCCAATTTTCAAAGCAATAAGAGCCAATAACTTGATTTCTTGGCAGGATTGGAAGAAATTTGCAGGAATAATTGCCTTTTTGGGAGGATCCAGAGATGACAATTTTTAAATGGTGCAGATATTTTCATGCAAGAGCAACCTCTATGTTTCCAGAGCAAACTCTATGTCTGCAGAATATCTTGAATGACTGAACTGAACTGTAATCCCAGATGGGTGTGTAACAGGGAGATGAAATTATTTCTGAGCACATACTGAGGTGAGAGGGTTACTATTAAAAGACAAGTGCTATTTAATTCATTCATCAGTGTTGCAATCCTATACCTACTTAGAAGGGATAAAGTTTTTTGAAGACTGGACTTAATAGGCACATGTGTAGAACTTCACTTTCAATAAAGGGAAGGAGCAACAAACATATTCTGAAAACAACATAGGGACAGTTCAGCCAGAACTGAACTGAACTGATATTACTTATTGTAATATCAAAACAACAACAACACAGGGAAGCAGTGGCTCAAATGGTTAAGTTGCTGGCTTTTGATTGCAAGATCTGCAGGCTGACAGTTCAAGGATCAAGTGCTGCATGATGGAGTGAGCTCCTGTCACTAGTCCTAGCTTCTGCCAACCTAGCAGTTCAAAAGCATGCAAATCCAAGTAGATAAATAGGTACCATTTCAGTGGGAAGGTCGGACAATGCTGGCTCTTCAACTTAGTAACAGGTTAGCACCACCCCCTACAGTCAGAGACGACTTGACAACCTTGTCAATGGGGAATACCTTTACCTTTAATATCAAAAATATTTTTTGAGAAATGGAGAAGACAGTACAGTTCAACAGTGATGCAGGTTTGAGAAGTGGGGGAATGAAGAGTCACTTATTGCCATTACTTGATTTTCTCCCATTGGAGGTCAGACTAGAAGATGAGAATGGAAATTGTAGGACTAGGAATAGATTGAAGGCATCTTTAATCAGATTTTCATCTTCATGTTGAAATTTCAAAGCACATGTGCTCCACCAAATATTACATGACCTTGACTTAGGAAAATTTTAATTAGCTCAGTTAATTATCTGGGATACATCCCTGTTTATACAGAGGGAGGTAGCATAGTAAATTAACAGAAGCAAAGTCATTCAATGAATTGTATTTTATTAAGGGGGAAATCAATCAGCAATGTAAGCATACACACATACACACTCTCATACACACAAGAGCTAATAGAAAAGCTTCACTTGTGAACATAATTACCATAGCGTGGGTGCTTCTCTTAATGATAAAAATCTTACTCAGCTGGTCAAAGAGCAGTACTGTTCGGGGGACAGCATGAATGGAGACTAGTAGAAGTTCAGAGAGAGATGTAAACTCCCCCTTGCACTCCTATTAGCTTGGCAAACAAAGATTTTGGGGTCCTTAAAAAGGCCAAAATTAGCCAGGCAAAGGTTGTTTAGTATACTTCAAAAGGTGCTGAATTTACATAGCAAAGATCACTTTGATCCAGAGGTGGTGATGGGTCTTCTCTGGCTCTTGTTAGGAATGCATCCTGGGCCATAAATCTCTTGGTCTTTTTTCTGGAAAAGGTGTGAATGTTTCCTGATTGCAACTCCTGACTAACTGTTTGATCTTTATTTCAATATGGTGCCTACGTGGTCTCCCCACTTTGGGGTGCATGACAGCTCTCTCTACATTTCTGTCTAAGGCCATAGCAGAAAAGCAAGCACACCCAAAATTGAAACAATTCAGTGCTCCTAACACACACTGTAGGTGGCATGCAGAACATTTGAAAGCTGCACAATTTTTTTAAAAATAAAACTCAAAAACAGAGACAGACAAAATGTCCTTAATAACAAGAACAAATTTTACTCTACATTCAGGCACTCAGCAGGCAGTAGCAATGGGAACTTTCAGTGAAGAAAGTTCTGATACTAATTCCTCTAGGGAGTTTTCTAGGAAGCATGAGCATCTGGAGAATCTGTAAAGCATAGGAGAATGGTACATGAGTTATTAAGAATGCATACACTGCCTGTCCACTCTGTTACAGTAACAGTCTTAATAAACAGACTGAGCAGTACAGTCTTACAGTTTGAAACATGTATCCCAAATTCTCAAAATCTGAACATTGGTCTCTTTTGAAGGGAGGTGGAGAGGTTGTGGAAAGACCAGGTAGAGATTCTACACAATGCTACTTAGAACTACTTTTGGATATATTATCCCTTGACTAGTACATCAGCAGTTTCACTGTTTATCACATTCTGATGTGTAAACACAACCTGGGACTGGGAGACCTGAGGATTTTGTTGTTCACTTTCTTTTGCCATATGAAAAATCAGCATGAGCCATTGTCAACAGCCCTGCTCCGGTCTTTTAAAATTAGGGTACCCTGTACCTACAGATTTATTCAACTACTGGTGACAAACCAAGAAATACATGTTTTTTGGATCATCTTTCCTCTGATGTTGTGTGACTTGAAGCCATTTCCAACTTATGGCAACCCTAAGATGAACCTATCATGGGGCTTGCTTGGCAAGTTTCTTCAGAGGGGATTTGCCATCTGAGGTTGAGAAAGTGTGACTTGTCCAAGATCACCCGGTGGGCTTACATGGCTGAGCTGGGATTCAAACCCTGATTTCCAGAGTCATAGTCCAATATGCAAACCACTACACCACACTGCCTCTGTTGCCAGGTAAATATAATTAGTTGTGCTCAGTTTTTCACTTTTCTCCCTCTAAATATATTCACTTCTCAGCCCTCCACATTCACTATCATTCTAGCTTTCCTTAGACATCAAGCCAGCCAATGTCCTGCCTTGTTATTTCCACAATTCTGACTTCCACTCCTTCCCTGGCACATGCTGACTTTTGAGGATGATATACTGATCCATGTGATAGACAAGTGATATAAACAAAGTCATTTTTCATTTTAATAGTATCTCTGCACAAGTGTATGTGTTTTTTTCAAAAAATAAATGTGGTCCTTTGGATTTCAATTTTTATGTTGTGTGAGCTATGCTCAACTTTGTTAAAACACAAAGCATAAACCTGCTGTATGTGCATCATAAAATTAATAAATTCTCCTACATTGCTTTCATTACTTATTTCATATGCACAAATAAAAATATGTGTACGCATATGACTGAGGATTTGTGGAAATCAGGCTGGACTATAAGATTTACCTAAAATTATATGCAGAATGTGCATATTGAACTGATCAAAATAAATGATTGCATAAAAATTATTTAGAATGTCCCAGACAAGAATTAGTTACAAATGTTAGGAATTTGACCAGTTTACACTAAATGTGATGAGCCTATGAAGTATCATGTTAAAATTTAGCTTTAAGGAAACCAATGTAAGCTGCTGATTTGGAAAATATGAGTCCCTGAAAAGTACATGAAGATTTGTTGTAAGTGATATAATGTTATATTCCTAGAATAAAAGATAAGATTCAGGTTTCTGTAGTTTTACAGAGCAACATATATCTATATCTATATAGATATGGCAATATATTGATTATATATCTGCAATAATAGGAAGATGAAGCGGGCTGGACAATGACTAGAGCGCGAATGGCGGAAGACTTGACTCTTATCTGACAGAACTTGCCATAGGAAACATCTTGATCCTTTTCTTCTGCATGTATTGCATCTGCAGAGTCTCATCCAGCAGGTACCTCCTGCGCAGAACCCTCTACTTAACCCAACAACGGCCTGCTGTGACGCATTTAACATTCACTTTGCAGATAAAATTTCTCGGATAAGAGACGGCCTAGATGCCAGTGTTTTGGCATGGAGCACAGTGTCTTTAGTATGCTGATGACACCCAGATATATCTCTCCATGACCCGGTCATCAGCTCAGACTTCAGATGGCGTCTCTCCTCTCAATGATTATCTTAAAGCAGTAATGGACTGGATGAGGAAAAACAGACTGAGACTGAATCCAGACAAAATGGAGGTGCTAACAGTCACGGGCCCAAAACCAGGTCTGGGAATATAACTCCCTGTCCTGGATGGAGTCGCACTCTCCTCCAAGGACTGCATTCACAGTCTGGGGGTACTCCTAGATTTGTCGCTTCACATGATGAATCAGGCGAATGCAATGGTCAGGAGTGTCTGTTATCAGCTTCGGCTGATATGCCAGCTGCGCCCTTTCCTGGAAAATAGGGATCTCGAAACTGTGGTACATGCTCTGGTAACCTCACGTCTGGACTTCTGTAACACACTCTAAATGGGGCTACCCTTGTGCTTAACTTGGAAACTTCAATTAGTTCAAAATATGGCAGCCAGGTTGCTTACTGGTACATCTAGGAGAGAGCACATTACACCAGTGCTGAAATCTTTCCACTGGCTGCTCATTAGTTTCTGAGCACAGTACAAGGTGTTGGTTATGACCTTTAAAACCCTTCATGGCTTGGGTCCAACTTATCTTCGGGACCGCCTCCTTCCTTATGATCCTCCCTGAGTACTTCGGTCCTCTGGGAGGGACCTGTTACAGTCCATAAAAACCAGGCTGTTGGTGACCTCCCAGAGGACCTTCTCTGCCTCCGCTCCCAGATTATGGAATGGCCTGCCAGATGAGATCCGTCTCATTACCACCCTTGACTTCAAAAAGGCAGTCAAGATGGATCTTTTCCAGCAGGCCTTCTCTGAATAACATCCTGGCCCAAAAAAGAAAAGGCGACATTGATTCCGGCTCTTTAACTGCCTCTGCCATGCTGCTATTTCTATGTCCGCACTATATTGTTTTTATTATAACTTACTAATAGTTTAATATATTTTTAAGGGGCGGTTGGGTTAGGGAAGGGGATTCTTGGTTTGTTTTAACTTGTGATGTTGTTTTAATTTGTTGTACACCGCCCCGATTGCACTGCAGAGGGGCGGGATAAAAATTATTATTATTATTATTATTATTATTATTATTATTATTATTATTATTATGCAATGATCAATAAGTCTAATATAAGTAAACTCTCTTTTCCTAGTGCAGTTGTCCTGTCATACTGATGGAGAGAAACTTTCCTCCTCCTGTTTCATCCCTCTTCCCCAACCTGGGCATGTTCATCTGTTTGTGGACAATGATTAGTTTTTCATTGATAATTTATGAACCTCAGAGTTAAAAATGCCAAAGGCAGGCCTAGGCACTCCATATTATGGGTCTTGTGGTTTTGTTTGGGCAAACTCTAAGTGAAGTCCTCTTCCTCACTGGACTTTTGTTTTAGGCCAGTTGTGGGATGTGAAACCACCACATTTTGCAGCAATTCTGAGCCATTTTTCTGAAACAACACATATTTTTTAAAAAAGAAAGAAAAAGAAAATAGAATTAGGTTTGGGAACTTCAGGAGCTGCAAAATGGAGCCCTGTGAGCTGCAATCTCCCCATCCCTGTTCTATGGAATTCAAGAAGTGATATACACATTTCTTTCCTCTCATGTCCTACTTGGAGGCCAACTCAGATGAGGAAGAGAAAGAGGAGAGGCAAGATTATGGACACCATTTGGACCTGGAGTAGGCTAGAGCCTGCCCTGTCATGGCACTGTCAGTGACAGAACCTGGTCCATCCCAGTGCCAGCTGCACATTGGGAGAAGGAGGTAAAGGAACTTCACCCTGTCAGGCAACATAAATAGAAGCTCTGGGAGTAAAACATCAGGCCATACCCTGTTCCACTTAAAATACAGGATGCTATTTAGCTAGTGAGGTCAACTGGGCTGGTTAACTCCTGGTTATAAATTACTGTAGCCATTCTTCTTTTAAAAACTGCTCACAAACTCCTGTGCAACTCTGTCACTAGTTTTCTGGATTCCTGACCTTCACCTTTAGACTGTTCTTTCTGGCAACTCCTCTCTCAGCTTTGGACTCAGCACTGCATTTTCCCTTTGAACCTTGGACTTCCTGGACCATGGTTCTGCTTGTAACCCTGTATAAATCTCAGGACTGGTCTGTCCCCCCCGCCCCCGCCCTGCCAATTTATGTTGATTGTAGATGTGCTCACATGGGCACTTGTCAGTCTTAAACAGGCCAATTCTTCCCATTTTATCTTCTTAACAATTAGGTGAGGTAGGCTAAACTGGGGGGAATAGAATAAGAATAATAGTAATAATAACAGCAGCAGCAACAACAATATTCATTTATAACAAAGAGTGAAACATCAACCATATATAGTCAAAAGCAAAGACAGTAAAACCTAACATTATAACACTATAAACACACACACTCCATCATCCTACTAGCCATTTATCACCAGATTTAACTGAAGATCATTCAGTAGAGCATAAGATATGAAACTGTCTCTCCTTGATCCTAGATTAGTGATGATGATGATGATGATGATGTATCATATCTGTCTTACTTGGATTGTGACTTGTTATGGAAAATGTGCATTGTGGCCTTTGGCTTCTTCACTGGCAGCATGTTATGTGTCACTATGACCCAATTAAATACATACATGCAGGGCTTGTCTTAGACTAAAATTAAAAGAAAAGGTAGGTTATAAATACAAATGACACAATGAAACTGTCATCTCAGAGAAGTGTAATAAGATGCTTTTTTTTGTCAAGCCTGCTCTGATCAGAGAGCTGCTTTGGATGTATTTTAGCAGAAATCACAATTTATCAGAAATTACCATTTAATGACAATCCCCAGTAAATCCTGTTTTGGAATATTTGATATCTGTGTCTTATAGGAAATACCATGAAATTCTAATGGTTGTCTGTTAACAACTTCTATAACCCTTTCTGTCTTTCTGTCTTTATTCTTTATTTATTTGACATATATTTCTTGCATACCATTTAGATAATCCTGGACTATGATATTATTGAGTCACTGCAGCGTAGGAGAGCTAGAGTATGAATATGGAAAACCCAGGTTCACATCCCTACTGGGATATGAAGTATCATTTATGTAGTCTTGGACAGATCAATATTTTTTCACTCAGATTTCTGTGTAATAAGATTGCACCCAATATACACTGCTCATTGTATCTTGGTGGAGAAGTAGAATGCAGCTGTAATATATAAGCACATTTTTGCCATCAAAATGTCTCTAAAGTTGTGATGGGAATGCCCATTCCTGGCAGATCCACCCAGCAGAGCACATGCTTTCCAGTAAAATAAGATAAAATTTCCTGCTACTCTTCTGTTCTGTTCTGAGTTGAGCTCGTCATTTGTAGGACAGAATTCAATAGCTAGCCTCAGAATTTAATTTCATGTTTCAAAAGAAACTGTAAATAAGTAATCCTCAGGGAGAAATCGAAAGGTCAGAGCCATATATATACTTTTGCCACTGAACCATCAATGATAGGGCTGGAGGTTGAAGATCTTTGCATTTATTTTTGCAGATACCAAATTTCTGGAAGCACAACATCTAGAAATCACAAGAGACAGTTGCTGGTGCTTGCATCATCTCCAGGCTTCTATTACAAGACATTTATGTTCACTGAGAACATGAAGGAACATTGTAAAGAGTCCCTCTAGTTGAAATCATGTTTTGTTTTTGTTTTTTTCAAAATCCCTGTAAACAATATGTAGTTATATAATATTAAAGACATCTTTGTAAAGTCAGAGCTTGCTTCCTCAAAATAACACAGACAAAAAGCAAAGTTTTTGTTTCTAAATTCAAGACAAATCAAGACAAATGCCACTCTGGAATGTTCTTCCTCAGGAGGCTAGGCTGACCACCTCTCTGCTGGCCTTTTGCCAGCAAGTAAAAACATTTTTATGCAGCCAAGCATTTTGTGTAATGCATAACAGGGTGGGTTTTATGAAGCAGGTGGGTTTTTAGTTTGTTTTAAACTTTTATATATTTTATGTGATTTTTATATTGGATGTAGATGTTTTAATTGTTTTGAATTTTATTGAGATTTTTAATATTTTATCTGTGAGCCGCCTTGGGTCCTTCCAAAGAGAAAGGCAGCATATAAATTATTTTTATTTTTATTGTTATTGTTATTATAAATTAAATAGCTAAAAGAATTTCTTGTCAGCATATTCTTTTGAAAATTTTATTGAAAGTATTTGAAAATCCCATTTGGTATGTATTACAAAGCACAAGGAACTAGGACTAGTTACAAAATTCCAGATATTTAGAAAAAAAATACACTCCAACATATGAATCATGATACCAGGATACTCTATGATCTCATAATTTGTTTGTCAGGGTGTGGCCATTGGGTCTGCCTTTATAGTGGTGGGAAAGCTATTCTTCGTTTCATCACTTTTTCTTTTACAGCTTCTCTGAGTTGACCAGGAGCTCTCTTGGTGCCAAAACTCTGAAAAAACAAGGTTCAGCATTGGGACAGCTCTTGTTCATCTTAGAAAAGATGTATGAGGAACAGTGGTAAAACCAAAAATTGATCTATACCAAAGCACCAGATCCACTGGCCACCACTGTATTTGCTCACTAGTCCCCTTCAGTTTAATCACAAGGCTTTTTTTTTTCTTGAATACTTAGAAGAATATATAATACATAATTTTAAAATCTTATATACTGGGTTCTTGGTATCCTCTAGGGTTTTGTTGCAGAACCCCCCATGGATACCAAAATCCATGGTGCGCAAGTCCCATTAAATACAGTGGTCTATAAATGGTGCCCTTTATACAAAATGGCAAAATCAGTGTTTGCTTTTTGGAATTTATATATTTCTTGATTTTTTTTCAAGCTGTGGATGATTTAATCTGTGGATGAGGAATCCATGGATTTGGAGGGATGAATGTATATATCTTGTGTGTGTGTGTGTGTGCGTGTGCATGCATAATACAAAACTTGGAAGTGAAATTAGAAAAGATGATATTGAACAAATAGCCAGAATTAGTTAACAAGGTCTGTCAAGGATGCTCACTGTTGCTTGTTCTGTTTAACAAATTTATAGGGACGGTATTAATGAAATAAAATAAGGAATATTTTTAGTCTAAATGAATGGCAGATAAGGGAGAAATTTATTAAATCCAGTTAATTTGATTTTTCAGAACTGTGGCCTAAAAAAAATAGAACCAAATAAAGATATTAATGACAACTCTTTTGCCACAGAGAGATCTATGTGGGAAACAAGCAGAAAAAGCAAAGACATTTAAATACATAAGAAGCAACAGTAAAATTAAACATAGAACAAGAATAATGAAACAGACATTAAATAAAAAAGGATGTGGGGACAGTAGAAAGATTTCTCAGAAGAAGAAATGCAGGGGAACATTTCAGCACTACAGAGATGTTAATTATGGGTGACAGATAACATGGAAGAAGAGAGTGAGAGGCTTTTGAAATGTGTACATGGAAGAAAAGTTAAAAAATTAAAAAGTGAGTTAGCCAGAAAGGAAAATAATATTTGGTAGAACATAAATGGGACAAGTCTGATGATACATATAAAGTCATGGTCATGAAGCATCAAGTATATTGATGAGACCGAGATGTGCTCAT
Organism: Phrynosoma blainvillii; assembly: GCA_026167975.1. Taxonomy (NCBI): domain Eukaryota; kingdom Metazoa; phylum Chordata; class Lepidosauria; order Squamata; family Phrynosomatidae; genus Phrynosoma; species Phrynosoma blainvillii. Next base: position 233,873,353 of record JANUYF010000003.1, on the reverse strand, counting down.
TGTTTTTATTTCCCTTCATTGTATTCTTGATAGCTTGACCCTGCAGTATTCCATGTGTTCAGACAGAAGATAATTATCTGCTAGAGATGTTTAGTCCATTTCCCTCAACTAAAGCACTAGATATTTTTTTCTAGCAGAGAATTCTACATACCAAAAGTACAAATCCCAAGATTCCTGGTATAGAGATATTTGGTATCTATATTAAATCAGATTGCAGCAGGCTACTGCAATATGAGCTTGAGGTAGAAATGTGATAAATAATTCTTGATGCTCTTGAAAGGTCAAAAGAAAAAGAAAGGATATATTTGTTGTCTCAGGAAATCCATCTTAGGATGGAAAAGGAGATAGACAAAATAAGTTGACCTATACTTGGTTACAAGAGCCCCTAAAAGTTAACTCTCATGTGTGGGTGTAAGCTACCATCCATTATTTGGAGTCGGAGCCCCATGGATGTTGCTCCACAGACAATGGAAACAAAAAGACTGAGTAACTTCTTGAAAGAAAGAGAGGTGACCTTTACAGAAAAGAAGGAAGTAAAGACTTGGATACATAGATCAAAGAAAGATACAGAGAGATGAAAAAAAGTGAGCATTATGTAAACTTACCTCTATCACTAATCACTTTATACAAGCATTAACTTCTTTGCTTCCAGCAGCTGGAACCATAACAGTTAAAGTAGTATCATACTCTATGAATGTGTAATGCAGATGTAGTCTCAGAACTCTAGTAATACAGGGCTTTTAATCTTACAGAATGCCTATATGAACATGTAAGAGTCCTTGATAGAGTCAGCCTAGATGTATAGACAGAGGTGCTGGCCATAGGAAGGGGACTGTTACAAAGTGGGCAAAGAAAATGAGCACACACCCCTCACCTATCCCAATCTCATAATGGAGAGCAGTGATGATAGGGAACGAGTGAAGAGGAGAATTATCTTCCTCAAGTTTATTTTCATTCCCCATTCAACTTCCAAAATATTTTACAAAACCATAGTCTGAGAGCAAAAATGTAGACACCTTTCTAAAGCTAGGCAAGTCTGAGTGGTCAGATGGCACATCTCCTTTGAAAACTGCATATGCAAGCTAGCAGCAGAAGTAAGGCAAAATATAAGTGTATCAAGTAAATAAATAACCCTGTTTAGCAGTTTTGAAGCCTGAGGAATCCACCATATTTCTTTAGAAAGGGAGATAAGCAGTAGTACACTAAAGACATGCTTTGCATGTTCAGTCAAGTTAAATACAAGTTGATAGATTCAGTAAAGGAAGCCACAGCCCTGAATCTGTTGCATCTGAGCAGGGCTGTTGAAAACAGGCCCTTTGGAGGTATCTCATTTATAGGGTTGCCATAAGTCAAATCCAGTTTGTTAGTGCATAACAACAACATTTTGCAGAGTAGCCAAGATATGCTCAGGACAAGATCTAGGTATCTGTTTCCAATTGGCACACTTTGAAAAGTCACTACATAAACTTCATCTCAAGTTTAAATTCTTGTTATGAAAAATAGGAAAGGTACACTAAGGCAAAGACAATATAATTATTATAAGTACACTTGAAGCCTAATCTAAATTTGTTGCCCTATGCTTCTTGAACTAAAATTGTTCAAGCTTGAAAAGACCACTAAAAGTTTGTTCTAATATTATATCTGTTGTATAGGGAAATTTTGAAACAATAATAGGCTACGTAGTAGTCACTCAAGCCATTTACTGATTTCATGCACAATCTGTATATTATTGTCTCTCACCACAAGAGATGTACAGTACTAGGGTATAGACTTTCAGTAAAGCTAAAGGTAGTCCCATTGACAAGGTTGTCAAGTCGTGTCCGACCATAGGGTGGTCATCTCCATTATTATTATTATTAAGCCAAAGAGCCAGCATTGTCAGAGATTACTGTGCATCATGTGGCCAGCATGATTGCACAGAACACTGTTTACTTTCCCACTGAGAAGTGGTACCTATTTATTTACTTGCATTTGCATGCCTTTGAACAGAAGCTGGGATTAATGACAGGAGCGCACCCCATCATGCAGCACTCAGGCCTAAAACTGCCAACCTCCTGATCTTATGAAATAACTAAATCCAGTATCTCATAAATACTGAACAGGATGCCAGGTTAAGGGTACTTCTTTTATTGAAACTCTTGCATCTTCCTCCATCCCTGTGATATTTGGTGAATGTTTCAATAGTTGCAAACAGTAGAATCCACTATTTGGAGCAACCTATTGAAAATCTAGTGCTGTTCATCTCTTGTGGTGAAAAGCAATAATGTGCAGGTTTTGCATGAAATCAGTAAATGGCTTGAGTGACTACTGCATAGTCCATTATTGTTTCAAAATGTCCCTATACAACAGACATAGTGTTAAAACAAACTTTTATTGCTCTTTGAAAGCTTGGACAATGTTACTCAGTGAGGGTTATTAGGACTAATTCTGGACTTTCCCCAGCTATTTATATATGTATTTCAATTTATGTATGGTCACATACATTGGAAATGTAGGTCTGAATCCTATTCATTAATCCCAACTACTTATAAAGCAAAGCAGCTTCATTTATATACCGCTTCATACTGCACTATGCAGTGTCTAAGCGGTTTACAACTATAAGCTCATTGCCCCCCAACAGCTAGGTACTCATTTTAGTGACCTTGGAAGGATGCAGGCCTGAGTCACACCTGAGGCCTGGCTAGTACTGAACTCACAACCTTGTGGTTTATGAGTGAGTGGCTCCAGTACAGGCATTTAACCACTGTGCTACCAGGGCTGGGACTAAGCTAAAGCAGACACACTGAAACAATCAGATTTGTCTATATGATATTCACCACTCAGCAATACTTAATGGGTATAAGTAGCTGCCCATTCTATGCCAACTAAGCTAAAGCTGGGACTAAGCTGGGACTTAGGCAATGGTACTTACTTGTTGAGCGGTTGAGTTTGCTTAGGTATTTCTATACTAACCTGTAACTATTTGCCCATTCTATGCCAACAAATCCATACACATACATAAGGTGAAACTTCCATGCCTGAAGTATACTCATACCGCACTGCATTTTGTCCAAAGTTCTAAATTAACTGTCTGAGAACATCTTGTGAATTTGCTATTCTCTAGGGAGGACTTTGGGTTCTTTGGACTAATTGATGATTTATGAGATGTGTGAAACATATAGTGAATTATAGCTATGATAGATTAGCTTTTCACCACTAATGATTCTTCTGTCACTGCTAACAGCTGACATTTGTCACTGGAGAGTGAGAGGAAGATACACTGTGATTGCAAAACAAGAATAAAAGAGTCAGGAGAATCGTCTTTAAATACGAACAATAAGAACTGTAAAATGAGAGAGAGAGAGAGAGAGATAACAAAAACAGAGAAAGACAGTGAATTTATAGGAGGTTTTGCATTTTACTTTTATGGTCAATTCAATTTCTTAATATTCCAGGCCTTTTGTTATACACAACACATACAACACTAAAGTTTGTATAACTATTGTTCCATAGATGAATTCAGAATTTTCATTAGTATCATGGTTCAATTTATAAATGGCCAAAAACTTTGTAACAATTAATGAGTCAATTAATCTCATTATTTTAGTATGACCTGCAGATTGTTTAACATCAGCAAGTAGAGTTGCCAGATGAAATAAGGGACAGGGCTTATTAATTTAATGTTTATGTAGAAGAGACAATTTCAATAGGTGTTGCTCATCATGCAAACTTCATCTGCTGAAATTCCTTCTTCAGTACCACCATTGAAGTTACAGCACCCTCTGTCTTATTACACCTGGCAGCCCTATCAGTATAAGGAGGAGTAAGCATGCAATTTGTTCTTATAAGCCAATGATTCCCAAATTTAAATCCTCCAGACGTTTTGGACTCCAGCTCTCAGAATTCCTTACTGTGTGGCTTCTGGGAACTGGAGTCCAAAACACCTGGAGGACCAGTGTTTAGAAATCTCTGTTATAAGCCATTGTACTATAATTCAATCAAAGTAATGTGTGCATCACCACTGATTTTTATAGTTCCACCATGTTTGTCATAGATAGATAGATTTTCTTCATGGTTCCCATGTTCTTTTCAAAGGCTCTCTGAAGGATGGTATGAGTGATGCCTGTATTCTTCACAACAAAAAGAATGACTAGCTTATGCCTTATTTTGCTGATCAGTGTAAATACTGTATTATGAAGTGCTTCTATCAAGGATGTTAGTGCAGAGGGAAAATTGAGTCTATATGCCAAAGGCTGCTCACTAGGAAACAGATGCCACTGCTAAGTCTGGAAAGTCACTCATGACTGCTGGGTTATTCTGAAGAGGCTTTTTAATCTTAGGGGGACTGCAGATGGCCGGCTCTCAGCCACCCCTGGAAGTGGTGGATCGGGGCCACGGCAACCCCACACCGCAGCCCCGATCCTCCTTTTGGTGCCCTGAAAAGAGTGGCAAAATACTGCTCCTTTTAGGGGCGGCAAAAGGCCGCCCTAAGAGTCAGTGCACAGTTCTTCAGTGCCCTTTTCGGTGCAGCGTGTTTGAACACTGTGCTGGAAGCGCATTCTGATGCCGCGTGCTATGCGTAATGGGGCGAGGCGTCAGGACAGCGTCAGCATGGGGTTGGGGCAGCCGTCATGCAGCTGCCCCACCCCAACTCTGCCTCCAGGCCGGCCCTTTGGGCCAGTCTGCAGAGGCCCTTAGTTGCAGCAAAGTATTTGCAAGCATGATACAGCAATATTTACCCCAACTGACATAATTCTCCACCATCAACCGACATCCACACCACCACATGGTACACATATACACAAAGTCTAGCTAGGATTCTGATCCAACCCCCCTGCTAGTGTTTCATCATCTTCCTGTCATGTGTCCACAGTGACTGTGCAGCTTTGGACTGTGATGGCAGAACTACCTGCTGAAGTTTCATCAGCTTCCTCTGAGTCAGCTTTTCACCTTTGTGCACACTCACCTTTGCACATACTGAACTCAGGGCATCTTTCACCTTTGATCAACATTGCATGCATCTGGGACATTTTACAGTCTGAGGCAAATGCTCACTGACTAAGGACATTATCAGTTTCTTTTCTTTTCTTTTTTTAAAAAACTCATCTCTCCTTCTTAAGCTTTTTAATCACAACCAAGTTGTTTGCTATATAGAAAAGAACTGGGACTCTACTGTGTAAAGAACTCATTCATAATGGTCTGTGTGAGTCAAACAGTAAAGATTATTTTAAGCATAAGTGATTTACCATATGCTCATTTAAGCCATTCTGAACAGGGTTTGGCAGAAATGTTCCAGCCTCCAAGCTGTGCAGCTAATTAGTATTTAAATAGTCTGATTTTGCTTTATCATAATAACACATCCGTATATTAACAATATAACAATAAAAACAGTATATGTTGCTTCTACAGATTACTTTGCACTTTTTTGAAAACTGATGTAATTTAGTATGAGTTTTTCACTTAAAGTAATCTTCTCAACATAATTTTTATTCTGTTGTATCAATATTTTAATACATTTTGAGAGCCAGAATGGTGTAGTGGTTTGATTGTTAGACTACAACTCTGGAGACCAGGGTTCAGTTCCCTGCTCAGCCATGAAATCCACTGGGTGACCTTGGGCAAGTCAGGGGAAAGCAATGGAAAAACCTCCTTTGAACAAATCTTGCCAAGAAAACCCCATAAGTCACAAATGACTTGAAGGCAAACAACCAATATTTAATGCTGGTACTATATGATATTTAAGGCTGGTACTATATGATGCAGTGGCTCAAGTGGTTAAGACACTGACTCTGTTGATTGCAAGATCGGCAGGTTGGCAGGTCGAGGCCCGGGTGCTGCATGATGCAATGAGCTCCTGTCACTAGTCCCAGCTTTTGCCAACCTAGCAGTTCAAAAGCATGCAAATGCAAGTAGATAAATAGGTACCACTTTAGTGGGAAGAACTGTGTTCTGTGCAATCATGCTGGCCACATGATCACAGAGTAGTCTCTGACAATGGTGGCTCTTCGGCTTGGTGACAGAGATGAGCACCACCCTCTATGGTTGGACACAACAACCTTGTCAACAGGGAATACTTTTTCCTTTACCTACTATAACTATATGATACCATGTTTTCATCACGAAGAAAAAACAGTAAATACTCTTATCATTCATTACTGGTTAAAAGAAGGAGAGAACTGTCTCTCAGAAGGGATGTCTCTTATTGTGGGGATGTTAAGTCATTCCCCTCAAAGAAAAAAAAATCTTTGGATCATTATACTTGTAGTCTGTGATCTGTAATCCAGTGAAGCTGGATAAATGATGAAGATTCTGGGAAATCCAAAGAATACTACTTCACTTAATGCTAAACAATGGATTTCACATCCATAAGATGCAATGATGGCAAGCAACTCCGATGGCTTTCAGGGGAAGTTTAAACAGGCTCATGCAGGAATAATGTTATCAGCAGCTGGTAATAATGAGGGCTATATATTACTTCAGTACTGGAAACAGTATGCTTCCCAATACCAACCCCAGGAGAGGATGAATGAATGGGTGTTTTTGCACTTGTGAGTTTTATGAAAGTTCCTCAAAAGCATTTGGATGGCTATGAAAGGAACAAAATCTTAGGGGGGCTGCAGACTGCCAGAAATAGTGCAAATTGAGTCCACTTTTAGGGTTAGGGTTAGGGAATCATGGGGACTGTAGTTTATAGTGGCACCAGAGCTCTCTGACAGAGAAAGCTCAATATCTCAGAGAGAAAAACAATTCCCATGATTCCCTATCACTAACCCTAACCCTAACCCTAAAAGTGGACTCAATTTGCACTATTTCTTGCAGTCTGCAACCCCCCTTAGACTAGATAGACTCTGGTCTGTTCCAAAAACTACATAGTATAGGAAGCTGCTTTATACCATCAGATCATTGTCCAAAATGCCTTAGTACTATATAAAAACTGATCACCAGACATATCCTAGCATTCCCAATAAGAGTCTTTGCCAGCCTGATATTGAAATGTTAGATATGGAAGCTGGTGTTGGCAAGGGGACAGCCAACTACCAGCACAGTCTACCCAGATGCAGCCAAAACACTATCATAGCAGAGTTCAAAAACAAAAACCCAGCTGTTGGTATTGAAAATGCACTGACCACTTTTCACACTCAAAAGAAACACTCACAGCCCTAGTTGATTCATCTAAAATTCTGGAGGCTTTATCTTCAGTTGCAATGTGTTCAATATTTTACTATATATATATATATATATATATATACACATCTTTTCATCAATGTCCAACCAGCTACTCTGCTTCAAACAACTCTCCAACTCTCCAAACTAACCTAACTAACCCACATGTGACCAGACTCTTGGTCCACTTATATAGGAGGTTGGCTCTGAACTGCTAAAATTATGTATTGTTTCCTTTGAGACCAAAATTAGTGAAGAATTACCTGCCTAGTACTTGCATGAATGACATTATCTTTAGTCTGTTAAGAGTGTAGAGTAACAGACATAAATAGTGAGGAAATGCTGCCTGTTGTTCCCTCCACAGTTCACCATAATTGCTGTGTTACCAATTTGTAAGTGTCAAAATGTTTATTTTCTTCACATATATACATTCTTCATGGAGTTGCTTTTAATAGCATTAGGACTTTCCCCCTTCATTGGACCTTTCCATGTAGCAGAAATTTGTCTTCCTCTTTGTGCTAATTAACAAATGGTAATAACATTACAACCCATGTCCATATTAACATTTCTAACATTACACTATTTTCTCCTCCTTGTTATTTAAGAAAGGCAATATCTGAGTTAATTGGATGTTTACACAGTATTCTGGACATGTTAAGTGCTGGGGTGAAGACATACTAAATATTATTTTCCTTTGCTGTCACATTTTCTCAAGCACTGGGTTTACTGTTGTTTAATTTCCTCTTTTTTCCATGTCCTTGCTTATATCTGTTATCTACCAATAAGTGCAGGAAAGAAGATTCAGTATGCAAACAAGAAAAAATCCAATAGCATGAGCAAGTTGGGGGCCTCATATAATTTAAAGGCCCATTATCAATGAGCTAGGCCTTTCCCCCTTATAATGTGAACAACTTAAATGTGCTTAATTGTTGTTGTGCACAATTCCTAAGAAACTCTAGGAGTGGTATACATGCTCTCCACACACCTCTTCCTTTATCTTTACAATGATCCTATTAGAAAGATTGTGTAAAAAGCTAACAAGCATTTTGACAAAGTAGAAATTTAAAACAGGGCTTTTCTGGTCCTAATTCAACAATTTAACTAATACATTGCATTGGCTTTGTAGCATCTTCTGTAGTTGCTCAAAGTGCTTTATAATCTTGGCAATTATCAGGTCAGCATTTATGATTCCATGTTACAGACATAGCGCTGATCAGCCTGGGCCATGACTCATGATCTTCTTAGTGAGAAACTTGCTAAGTTTGTTTAAGTAAACTTTCAATATGGGGGTGGTAATGCTCCTTCTCCTTCTGTTGTGTACTTTCAAGTCATTTCCAACTTATAGCTATCCTATGTTTGCCGTGTGGCTCAGGGAATGAGTGTGACCCAGTGGGTTCCCATGGCTCAGAGGTGATTTGGACCCTCATTGTCATGCCCTGCCTGGATGAGAATTCTGAGGATGAGTCAGAACATCCTCTGGACCATGAGCCTATGGCGGAGGAGACCCAGCCTGGCCCTAGCAGCCCTGCTTTGCCAACTCCTGTGGAGTCTCCAGCAGAGTCTGTGGTGTCTCAGGAGATTGCATCACAGCTAAGCCTTTCATCAACAGAGACGTCAGACATGGAGGAGGATCAGGGGACTGTGCCTACCTTTAGTCAGCATCGAGCCAAAAGGGCAGGCCTCAGGCATTTGAGGATACTTTATGAAAAACGCCAAGGTAATCAAGGTGATCAGCCCCAGCTGAGCTCTGGCAGCTTGGAGATTTAAGCAAGTGTGGAAACACTGCCTCAGTACCAGAGGTTATCTGAATTTCCTGGTGAAAGCCTCTGTCTCTCCTTGTTCCTTGCCTTGAACCTTGACTATCCTAGACTCCCAGTATCCTTGATCTTCGGACTCCTGATGACTCTCGGACTTCTGCATTCCTGGACCTCAGACTGCTTTGTCTCCCGGCTACTCTGAAACCCTCAACCTACAGACTGTTTGACTCTTCGCTGGCTGCCCCTTAGGATTGGTAATGAGAACTTGGTTTCGGGGGCTCTCCCTTGCCTTGACTATCAGCCCAACTGCCGGCTTTCCAGGACACTCATCTCCAGAGAGATAATCCAATGCTCAAACTACTACACCATGCTGACACTCTCACCAATCTGGTATAGCAGTTATAGCAGCATACTAGAATTAGAGACAATTAGGCTTGGATCTGTAGTCAGCCATGAAGCTCATGGCTGTAATTGTGAACAATTGTTTTCTCTCTCCCTAAAATGGGAGCTCAGGTGTGTGTTGGGGAGAACCATCTAACCACTAAGCTAAAATAGAGTTGCTATATGTCCTGATGAACCGGGAAAGTCCCAGTTTTAATCCCTGTAAAAATGTCCCAGCTGGTTGCAGCTGCATGTCCCAGTTTCCAGTGATGTCTGGGCAGCTGAGAGGGATTCTGGAGTCTAGTCCCATTGTGTGGGGTGTTGGGGAAACAATTGTTGCTACCCCCAGTGGCTTCTCCTTCCCAGGGGGCCCTGGGATGGGAAGTGGCCATTATTGGGGGAGCACCTTTTCAGCAGTCTCTGCTGAGTCCGCTGCCATTTCTGCGCCTTGCCTGCCCAAATTGTGGCTGTCAGGGCAGCACAGCAGCAGAGAGGCCAGAAGGTTTGTTTAAGCCTTGGAGACAGTGAGGCACTGCAAAATGGAGGACATTCTAGAAAAATATAGGTATTCAAAAAGAAAAGTTAAAATCATTAAGGCTGCATCCACACTGTGGATATAATCCGGTTTGACACCACTTTAATTGCCATGGCTCCATGCTATGAAATTCTAGGGAATTTAGGGGGGAAGCAGACGAGCTAATTGGGTTGTTTTGGGGCTTACCTGAAGGCACAGTCTTTACATGACGCACGCCGAAAAAGCGCCCCCTACTTGATTTTTCCCATGAAAGTGCGCTTTAAAAAGGAGCCACTTTTTTCCGGTCCTTCCCGCAACATGCGCACTTTCAACGGTACGTCGGGATGCAACGACGGAGGGACGCCCACATAAAAGCTGCCGTCGGCGGTGTGGATACACGTGTACTAAGGACGCCGCATTTAGAGCAGCCCTTGAGGAGCATGCGCTCATTGAAACAAGCCTCAAATCAAAGCGTTTTCGAGGGTTCAGGTGTGGGCGTCCCGACGCAGGTGCGTCTGCTTCAGAACCCTAGCGCTAACCCTAATGTACAATGTGAGCATGTGCCACAGCGGGAAGGTGAAACTGATGCTAGCGGATGTTGACATTCTTGTTAAAGAGATAAAGGGGAAAGTTTCACTTTTAAGCTGGACCCCCACACACATTCCAGTGCCATTTTCCCAAGAGAACTTTAGCCAGCTGCAGAACTCCACAGCTCTCCACTTCGGGGCTGCCTTTGTCCACAGCAGGGACAATGGCACAGCCAGCCACAAGCGGAGAGGCCAGAAGAGGGAGAGGGACGTCATGGACCCACGCTGAGACGGCCGACCTCATAGCTCTGTGGTCGCAGCCACACATTTTGGACAGATTGAGGAATTCCTTTTTGAATTCAGAAACATTTAAGGAGTTGGCAGCAGCCATGAGGGCCAAGGGCCACCAACGCACCTGGGAGGAGTGGCGTCGGAAGACCAAAAACCTCACTTCCGACTACAAAAAGTTTAGGGACCACAGAGCCCGAACTGGCCGGGCTCCCTCCACCATGCCCTTTTACAGGGAACTCCATGCCTTTCTCGCCACGGACGGAAGCATACGCCCAAGCAGAATAGGCACTAGCAGCGATTCTACAAGGGTCCGGGTCGGCCAGACAGCCAGAGCACAAGCCATGGAGGACCCCTCTCTGGGAGAATGTGCCCAGGAGCTTTTGCCCCGTCAAGGTAAGATGCCACAGGGACCCTGGGAAGGGGTGCAGAGGGCAGCAATAGGGTGGCCACTGGGCACAGATGGCCATATCCTTTGTCACTTTTAGGTGACCAGGAGGAACACCCCGACTCAGATGAGACATCCTGCAGTCAGAGGGCTATGGACATCTCTGTCACAAGACCACCATCCCGTGCCTCCACATCATCCACCAGCAGGCCAGGATCCCGTACTTCACATTGGAGCACTACAACTTCCAGGAGCACTAGCCACCGGAATCGCTCCCCTGTCCCAAGGACAAGTACAGCACTCAGTGACGACGACAGTGAGGGAGAGGAGAGGGCAGGCCCCGGGCCATTCACTCAGCTTATCCACCAGGTCCAGGCTGCACATGGTAAATTCCCTGTTATGACAAAAAGTGCACCCCGTCACATGTAAGTCTGCACCCCCAAAAGCAAAGCAATTTCCTTGGCGTTTGTGACATTTTATGCATCTGTTCACCGGGATACAGAATGTCCCCCTTCCTCGCACACCGGTTGTGTACCCTAGTGTGTGGAGGGGGGGGGGGAGAAATGTTAATGCATGTGTTCCATTCAGAAAATCCCTCGCATGAGCACCACCTGCATGCCTCCAGTGTGGACACACATACCTCCCTGGCATGTACCTCTCCCCTCCCCCCTGAAATGTGTGGAAGATGTTGTGTGTGAAAACGGTGTCCTCTGACATATGATGTGTCTCTAGAACGAGAAGTAGAGGAACAGGGACAAGAGCAGCAAGATCAAGCGGCTAATCCCCGAGCTGCAATGTCACCGGCAGCCCGCCTGGCTGAGATCAGAGGGAGGAGGATACGTCGCCCAGCAGCCACAGCAAATACGAGTGTCCAGCAGGAGTACATGGAACGGAGCATCGAAATCATGGACAAAGGCGTAGAGCAGGATAAACAAAGAGCTGACCGTTCCCATGAAATGGCAGAACGTTCCCATGAAATGGCACAACGTTCCCATGAAATGACAGAACGTTTCTATGAACTAGCTGAACGTTCCTATCAGCAGAGGCAGGCCGATATTGAGGATCGGAGGCTGCTTGATCAACGTATGGCCCACGAACAGCGGCATGTAGCTGATTCCCTACAATTGCTGACTGGCCTGATGGGCCGAGTGGTGGATGTCATGGAGAGGTCCCAGAGGGCTATGGCAGTCAGCGGGGAGGGTGTGCAGGAGGATGGAAGAGGGAGGGCTATCCACCAAGGCCAGAAAGAGATGGGTGTGGGGGTCAGTAGTGGAGGGAGGGGTGACGTCCCACCCCTGGATGTCGAGCCTGTTGTGGGGAGAGGGAGGAGGGATCCACCCCTGGTTGTCGAGCCTGCTGTGGGGAAAGGGAGGAGGGGTCACTGTCCCCCTTAGCTGTTGAGCCTGCTGTGGGGAGAGGGAGGAGGGAGAGGGGGCCACCCGTGCAGGAGGAGGCTCCAATGGAAATGGACATCATCGAGCCACAGCCCTCACAAGAGTGTAGTAGCCTTTTCAGCAGTGATCTAGTAGTCCCACCGCCCACTGTTCACCCATAAAGGCAGAGAGCAAGCAGAGGGGATGGAGATGCTGCAAACAGCAGCACTAGTACCGAGGCCGCCATCCCATTCTGCTCCGCATGTATGCCCACTGCACTGATTGCCACCGCCGCCACACACTGATCCCAGTTCGCTGGTCGCCACCGCCGCTGCCGCCGCCGCACACCATGCCCACTCCACCGCCTCTGCTTATTGGGAGCTTGTATGGATCCTCCGACGGGCTTACACAGCTTTTAAAAATGGAAGGGTTATTAGAAGGCAATGATTGACGCACCGACGTCTGTGTGCATATTACGTCATAATTTTTTAAAAAATAAAGTTTTATTTCTTATCAACAAAAAACTATTTACAATAGTGTGCAACTGGGGCAATGGGAGGGGAGAATGGACAAAAGGGTTTCAAGGGGGATGAAGGAGAGGGAGGAGGGCGGAAGCAAGAAGAAAGGGAAGGGGGAGGGAAAGGGCCGTCAAGGATTGGGAAGGGGGGGGTGGATCGGGGGCTGGGGAAGGCCCAGGTGCTGGAGGATGGCTGCCATGGAGGTGACCACCGTCCGCATCTGCTCCTCCAGGGCAGCCAACCTTTGTTCCATCCGCCGATCTGCAATGGAAAAGAGAAGAGAAAAGTGTGGTTATAAGGTTTCCCTGCACCCCATCACCGTACGCTGCAGCCAGGGTCCCTGGGGAGCCCCACCAACCCCCTCCCCCTGTGTCCCTGTCATACTTACCCCTTTCGGATTCTCGGGTCGATTGGATGACCGCCAGGCGGGCAACACCAATGGGACCCTGGTGTGCTCCGCCTGGCGGCCTGCGACTCGGCCCGGCCTCCTCCTCCTCAGCAGGTCCGCCTGTGAAAGGAAAAAAGACACTGTTTAGAAAGCCAGCTTGGAAAGCGGAGGGGGATGGGAGGGTCAGGAATGCCATGGAGGCCGCAGTTATGCCGCCGGTGGTACTCCCTCAGGGGCCTACCTTCAGCCATGGGAGGCTGCTGTGCTTCTAGAGGGAGAGCAGGGCCTCCCTCTACACGGGCCTCCCTGGCTGGCCCGGCTTCCCTGTCCGAGGAGGAAGAGGAGGATGAGGGGGAACTCGCAGGATCTCCCCTCCGTCCGTGCCGCCGTCTCCGCCGCATGCCTGCATTGGGAGAGAAGGGGAACACCATTAGTATGGGATGGGGATGAGGGGCAGGGGAGGCAAAGGGAAGAGTGAGAGGGAAGGGGGGGCATGGGGGAGCAAGCTACGAGGGCCACACTTACCAGGGGCGCGGCGATCCTGCCACCGAGGGCGGCCGGCCCTCACCCATAGTTCCCGGAGCTGCTGCCAAAAGGGTGGCCTTCGCCGAACCGGAGGATGCTCCCCATAGTCCTCCAGGGCTTCAAAGAACACCCCCTTCAATGCCTTAAACTTTGTGCGGCATTGTTGGGGGGTCCTTATGAAGCCCTGTTCCCGGAGGGCCCGGGAGGCCTGGGTAAAATACCCCCGGTTCGGCCGGTTGGAGCTGGCCATGACCCTCCTAGCAGCTGGCTCCGGGTTCAGGGCTTGGAGGAGAATGCCCACTTCCTCATTGTTCCAGTAGGCGATCCTGATGGGCACTCTCCTCCTGGCCGCCATCGTCCTCCTCGGAATCGCTGGAGCTCCGCAGGAACATTTATAAGTGAATGTTGTAGGGGCAGATGGCCTTACCTGGGCCCTGACCAATGGAGACCCTCATGTGGGAAGTTTGAATGTGATCCCCAATGGTTGCCCTCTGGGCTACCAATTGATACAATCGAATGGGCCATTGGGAAAGCTGACTGTTGGGAATTTGGCAACATTGTCAGAGGTTTCAGTTGGTGGTTTGTGCACTGTATCCTTCTACTGCCAGGAAATCTGGCTCCAGGTGACCCCTCCATGCCCTTTCGTGTGTGTGTCTCACTGTGTCATGACAGCAGGATTGCCATCCATATGAAGAGTGGGCATCACAGGATCTCATCATGGGATGGTGCAGTGCTGTCCCACATAAATGGAAGCCACACACAGGGTGGGGATACCGGTACATCTTTATTGAGGTGCGTTCAGGCTCATGGCCTACTACAATGGTGTCCCACATTTATGCAAGGCACATATGGAGAGGTTCCCTCCGGGAACAGGGCTTCATAAGGACCCCCCAACAATGCCGCACAAAGTTTAAGGCATTGAAGGGGGTGTTCTTTGAAGCCCTGGAGGACTATGGGTAGTCAAGGCAAGGGGTTCTTGAGGTGCTTTCAGGCTCATGGCACAGTGCAGTGGTGTCCTACATCTATGCAAGGCACAGAGAGAGAGGGTGGGTAGTCAAGGCAAGGGGGTGTTGAAATGCTTTCAGGCTCATGGCACACTACAGTGGTGTCCTACATTTATGCAAGGCACATATGGAGAGGGTGGGGAGTGAGGGCAAGGGGGTGTTGAAATGCTTTCAGGCTCATGGCACAGTGCAGTGGTGCCCTACATTTATGCAAGGCACAGACAGAGAGGACAAGGGTGTCTTGAGGTGCTTTCAGGCTCATGGCACAGTGCAGTGGTGTCCTACATCTATGCAAGGCACAGACAGAGAGGACAAGGGGGTCTTGAGGTGCTTTCAGGCTCATGGCACAGTGCAGTGGTGTCCTACATCTATGAAAGGCACAGACAGAGAGGACAAGGGGGTCTTGAGGTGCTTTCAGGCTCATGGCACAGTGCAGTGCTGACCTTGGGTTACAGTTGGAGAAGAGAGCATGCTTTCAGAACCTCCTGGTCTCAAAGAACTCTGCCAGGGCCTCCCTCACAGCCTCCCCTTCTCTCTGCTTTCTGAGATCATTGTGCTCCATGGGTGCCCCCAGGGTGGGAAGCACAAAGCGGCGCCTGTAGCGCCCTCCCTCATCCAGGACCTGTCCCTTGGTCTCGCAGATGTTGTGGAGGATGACACAGGAGGCAATGATCGGGATAACATTCTCCTCTGCCACAAGGAGTGGGGCAGTGAGGCACCTCCACCGAGCCCTCAGGCAGCCGAAGGTCCTTTCCACCACATTCCTGGCGCGATTCAGCCTCCTGTTGAATCCATGCTGCCTGGCATTGAGGTTGCCCTGGTAGGGCTTCATCAGCCACTTCCGAATGGGGTAGGCGCTGTCGGCGAGCAGGAGGGGGCCGATCTGTTGGCCTCTCAAGGTGATGGTGGGGTTCCCTGGCACGTGGATGCCAGCCTCCATGGCCTGAAAGATGATGGAATTCCTCGCCACCCTCGCGTCGTGAGTCGATCCAGGCCAGCCCACTTCCACATCTACAAAGCGTCCCTGATGATCCGTGGTCCCTTGGAGGACAACAGAATAGGTGTCCTTTTGGTTGACAAACTCATTCCTCCTCCCCAAGGGTGGCACGATCAGACAGTGGCACCCGTCTACGGCACCCACTACTTGGGGGAAGCCGAGCTCACCGAACCCTTGCATGATCTGTGGGTGACAAGAAGGGGTGAAGGGGACAATTAATGAAGAGCCATTGCATTTGCTAACTGATGACGTTTTCCCCGTCCCTGCGCAGGTTCATCGGCCCTTGCTCCCGAGTATACAGGAGACCTGACTGCACACTCGTAGTGAACTAGGCATCCCGGTGCAGGGTCGTCGGCCCTTGCTCCCGAGTATACAGGAGGACTTTCACTGCACAACCATGGGCCCCTAGGCATCCCGGCGCAGGGTCGTCGGCCTTTGCTCCCGAGTATACAGGAGGACTTTCACTGCACAACCATGGGCCCCTAGGCATCCCTGCGCAGGGTCGTCGGCCCTTGCTCCCGAGTATACCGGAGGACTTTCACTGCACAACCATGGGCCCCTAGGCATCCTGGCGCAGGGTCATCGGCCCTTGCTCCCGAGTATACAGGAGGACTTTCACTGCACAACCATGGGCCACTAGGCATCCCTGTGCAGTTTCATTGGCTAATACAGCTGACTCTGATCAGTGACAGCCACACTGTATGCCATGTCATGACATTTCCTGCGCAACAGGGGAAAGTGACAGGTGTGTGTGTGACTGTCCTTACCTGTTGGGGGTCCCCCAGATACACTGTGTGAGAGGAGCAGCTTCTCCATGATGAGGGCGAACTCCACCAACACTTCTCCCACAGTGGTTTGGCTGACCCCGAACTGCTCTGACGTCTGCTTATAACTGGCTCTGTGGGCGAGCACCCAGATGGCCATGGCGACCCTCTTCTCGATCGGGATGGCCTTCCTCATCATGGTGTCTTCCCACTGCATTTCCGGACTCAGTACTTCCACTAACCTGTGGAAGAGGTCACGGGACATTCAGAAGAACATCCTCCATTGCTCATCTGCCCAGATGTATGTGACGAACCCGTCCCACCAGTCGGTGCTTCTGGGGAACATCCACCTGGCGCGGGGCTCTCTCGGGGGCCATCAGAGCGGCATAGGCCATGGTGGTGAACCGTGTGACTCGTCTTGCAGCACCCGGTCTCACGGCTGTCACTTCGTTGACAGCGACAAAGGGGCGAAAGTCATCACGGCTGCCTTCCCTGAATGTATCTGCGGCACGGACCATGGCGGAGGCTGCTGTGGCTGTGCATTGCAGGGCCAGTAGTAGCGCTGAGCACTCAGTTGCCGAGGCAGCCATTGTTCCTCTGCAGCACATCGTGCGCAGGTCCTGAGTACTGCCAACATTTCTGTTAAAGGGACCGTGTTTTGTCTGCGCACGTGCGCATGCGCTGGAGAGAACAGAAAAAAAAATTAAAGCTGCCGCTGCTGCCCGTGCGGTGGCTGCATTCTTATTTGGGGCAACCTCGGGCACGGCAGTGCGGTGGCTGAGGCTTTAATAGAGCCTCGGAAAAGCTGCATTGACTGACTCCAATGCGGTTGCTGCATCCCCGAATAGTGCACCTTCAGGGCATGCAATGCAGTTGCTGCGGTTTCGGGAAAAGGCAAATTCAGGTCACACTTTCTTTCCCGTCTGCTTAGCTCTTGAGTTTATTTTGGCACCGGAGTAGAGTTCTGGCAATTGAGTCATGGCAATTAAAGTAGTGTCAAACCAGATAATTTCTTCTGTGCAAATGCAGCCTTGGTGTTTGCAGCTTTTATTTTGAAGTGTATTCCATTTTTTGGGAATGTTCTCCATTTTGCATTCCCTTGTCCCCCTTTCCTTTGAAATGTAAATAATATAAATATAAACACAAATCTACATTTATTTCATATGCTTTATTTACTGCTATATGACACACACTGAATTTTATTATGCACTCAACCACATTTTTCTGATGAATTTATCTTAGGGCCTCGGCAGACGACTAAAAGAGTCGTCTTCCGGGCAGGGAAGAGGAGGGGCAGCCGCACGAGCGGCGCCCCTTCCTCTCCCCGAGGTCGCCCCCAGAAGCACCGGCCGTCCGCACGGCCGGCGCACCGGGGATGACTTCACTGCGCAGCGTCCACATGCGCTGCGCCGTTTGAGCCAGGGAAAGTGCGCCCGCCGCTTTTAGGGCGCACTTTCCCTTACATCTAAAAGGAGCGCCAATTTGGTGCTCCTTTTAGATGCGCCGCAGGAGCGCCGCGGTCCGGAGGCTGAACTCCGGCGGCGCTCCGACCCGCAGTGTCTCCGGGGCCTCCGTCTGCTGAGGCCCTTAGTTAAAATGCCTTGTTGGCTTGCAATATATTTGTAAAACTCTGAGCAAGAAAAAGGCTTAAAATTGTACTTTACACCAACCCTTGACTGAATCTTTGTTGTCATTGTCATTGTCGTTGTTGTTGTTGTTGTTGTTGTTGTTGTTTTTGTTGTTGTGTGCCTTCAAATTATTTCCAACTTACATACACCCTTAAGTGAACCTATCATGCGGTTTTCTTGTCAAGCTTTGTTTGCCATTACATTCTTCTGAGGCTGAGAGAGAGTGACTTTCTCAAAATAACCCAGTTGGTTTCCATGGCCAAGTAAGGATTTGAACCCTGGTCTCCAGCATCATATTCCAGCATTTAAACCACACTGGCTCATGCACATAAATGTAGGACCCATTAAAATAATCCAACATAAAATTTTAAATATATAATTTTAAAATGCATACATTTCAATCTTCTGTCCAGGAAAAATGTAAAAATCTCCTTTATTTTGAGCATGATTGAGAAGCACAAATTTATATTAATGTTTTTGGCTTTTAGTTGGTCATGTCCTCCATTTTCTTGAATGTCCTACATTTTGTCCTGGTTTTGTGGAAGAGGATTATGGCAAGCCTATTGATAGATGAATGGGATAACATAAATACTACCACTGTTGCTACTAGCATCCAGATCTCATAGTTTTAACTTTTAGCCAACCAGCACAATTCTTTGGAGGAGAAGATATCAATAGATGCTATTAAATAATAACAGAAAAAAGGATGAAATAACCACACTCAGAATCCAATGTGGATGTTTCTTTGGAGGTTAAAATAATAGTTATTTATCACCTTATTTTGAAATTGCTCACACTGCTGCTTACAGGGCTTCTTAGTACACCAGTACATTTCTGCATTACTCTTCCTTTCCCCATGTTTCCTCCCTGACTAAAATTCAAACAACTACATTATTTTCCCTATATGTTTATACTATGTAGTCCTGTCTGATTATTACTCTCTCTCAATTTGCTGCGGAAACCAAGCCTTCTGTAATTTTGTTTTATTTTCCCAAATAACTATGCTCTTCAAATACATAAATCATTCCAGAGGTTCACCACTCTATAATATTTTTGTAAGAGCAGACAACTGTACTCAAAAGATGGCAGCAAAAAGCCTTTATGAAATGTTGAAATTTCCACTGATTCCATTTTCTGTTTTACCTAACTAAGCTTTTTTATATTTTTACTTTTTCTGGGGAGACTGCATGAAAATTACTATGATTCTTGCAAGCTCTGAATATGTATTAGATATGCAATTCCTTTATATAACATCTGATATTTGGCAACAGCATAACTTTTCTTCCTTTAGCTTCTTATTTTCTATTGAAAGATCGAACTGCATCAAGATTCTAATTGAATCATGTTTCTTATCTGTTAAAAAAAAATCCGATTTTCCCTAGTCCTTCTATTTTTTCCAAAGCTTTTTCTTCTTCCATCTGTCTTATCACTAATTTCTCATTGCATGACAGGACAACAAAGCATTCTTATGACCTACATCATTGTTCTCTCACAAGCCTTTTGCATAGCTACATTGCCAAAATCTCTTATCTCGGGTGTTAAAAATATACATTTCTCTCAATTGTTAATTATTTTTTCTATTTAATATTTAGTCAAGTTGGTGCTTATGGAAGATGATTCCTTATAGCTTTTTCCACATGGTATTATTATTATTATTATTATTATCAGTAGTAGTAGTAGTAGTAGTAGATTTATGCCTTGATTCTTTTAAGACCATATTCACATGAAAATATTTTTGGTAAAGCATAATGGATATGAATTGAAATGTTTGAGTTCATTATGAGCTCAAAAAGTGTTCCACACCCAGGGGCTAACAGTTTAGAGCTATAAACAACTGATGTTCAGGACTATAGACCAGGGGTAGGCAACCTTTCCCCTTTAAGAGCCGAGGGACTTCAGCTCCCAGAAGCCTCAGCCATGTTGGCCAATAGTCCCATATTGGCCAATAGCTCCTGGGATTCTGGGAGCTGAAGTCCCTCAGCCCTTAAAGGGGAAAGGTTGCCTATCCCTGCTATAGACAATAAATCAACTGGGACCATGTGCTGTTTTCTTCCTTTGAGTCTTGTTTCATCTTGTATGCCATATGTCTCCTATGTCCTTCTAACCTTCAAAACTCTCCACAATTGTTCCTTCTCTTATTTCCTTGGTTTCTGCTGTGTTGGAGGTTTGTTGGTCATTTATCCATCCAGTTCTTTCCTTGGGCCTCAGCAGATGGAGGCCCCGGAGACGCCGCGGGTCGGAGCGCCGCCGGAGTTCAGCCTCCGGACCGCGGCGCTCCTGCGGCACATCTAAAAGGAGCACCAAATTGGCGCTCCTTTTAGATGTAAGGGAAAGTGCGCCCTAAAAGCGGTGGGCGCACTTTCCCTGGCTCAAACGGCGCAGCGCATGTGGACACTGCGCCGTGAGGTCATCACCGGTGCGCCGGCCGTGCGGACGGCCGGCGCTTCTGGGGGCGACCTCGGGGAGAGGAAGGGGCGCCGCTCGTGCGGCTGCCCCTCCTCTTCCCTGCCCGGAAGACGACTCTTTTAGTCGTCTGCCGAGGCCCCTTGTTAGATCGAAGGTCTCTTGCTCCATCAATGCCTTTGCTCTTTTTTTCCCTCACTTCTTTTTGGGCCTGTGTCACTCCTCCTTTCTTTTTTCTTTTTAGAAACTACGTCAAAATGTATTTCTAAAATCTTAAAATCCTTAGAATCTTCAAATTCTGCCATTTTGTCTCCTAAACTCCTTTGATTTCATATATATTAAGGTCATACACAATCTGTAATTTAATCAGTTTTTCCCTTCTCAATTTAAGTGTAAACATCAATAACATAATTTTGTTACTTCCTTCCATTTTCCTATTCCATTTGTTTTGACTTAATTAGGTTGTAAATTGGTTTGGCATGAGATCAAAGAGTTGTGTAGCAGTTTGAACACTGGACAACAACTCTAGAGACTGGAATTCAAATCCTCACTTGGGTACTGGGTGATCTTGAGCAAGCCACACTGTCTCAACCTCATAGGAAGGCAAAGACAACCTTCCTCTAAACAAATCTTGTCAACCCTTCCCCCCATGATTGGTTCGACTTAGGGTTGCCATAGTAGCAGCAGCAAATTGGTTTGGCAGGAAGGTTTTCAGTTTAGTAAAAGTACCTAGCCTGAGTATAGGCAACCTGCAGCATGCCTGATGTTTTGAACTCCTATCATCACCAACTAGCAAAACTAATGATAAAAGATCACCAGGTTTTATACTGATGACCTAATGCATTCATACCATCCCATGACTGTCTTTCTACAGAGATTGATTATAGCTGCATCTACATTACAAAATTAATAGTTTGACACTGCTTTAACTACCATAGCTCAGTGCTATGGAATTCAGGAATTTTTAGTTTTGTAGATATTTAGCTTTCTCTGTCAGAGGGCTCTGGTGCCACAACAATGTACAAACCTCAGGATTCCATGGAATGGAGCCATGATAGTTAAAGTGGTGTCGAACAGCATTAATTCTGCATAGTGGCAGCAGCCTATGGCTCTTACCAGTAATCTAGATTGGCTTCCATCCAAATTCTCTTGCACATAGGCTTCCATAGATACCTCTGACATTTTGGTCTACTAGTAAATATTCAAGCTTTGTCTGTATGCATAGAAGGGGTATACTAACCAATGTCAGAAGTGCAATGGATGAGCCTCACCCTGGGAAAACTACCTTCGTGATCATGGTGTCTCCCCTGCCAGGTAAGCAGAAAAAGGTGATAGGATGTAGGTGAAGGTAAGAGAATGTAGATGAAGGTATGAGAATGTGGAGAGGAAGGGTAGTAGGAATAAATAGAGGGGAAATAGGAGTGAGGAAGAGGAGATGGCTTGAAAGAGAAGGATAGAGGAAAGGAGGATGGAAGGAAGGACATGGAAAAGTTTGATAGGATGTGGGGTGAGCTTGAAGCAGATTTGTTAATTTAGTAAGGAGAATATAGAAAAGATTAGAGGAAAGTAGACAGAGGAGAGAAGGAAGATATGAAAAAAACTGAAGAATAATGAAGTAAAATATGGATACTCATATCTTATAATTTTGTTAATTCACGGTGGTAGATATGTTATATGTTACATGTTAGTTTGTGTGGAAAGTGTGTTTGTTATTAACTGTAATGTATTAATGTGCACTGTATTGTTTGTTAATTTGCATTGTTTGGAATGTTTTAATGTTTATAATAAAAAATTTAAAAATTTAAAAAAAGTGCAGATATATATGGATTGAATATGACCAGGGGATCATAATGACAGGAATCGTGAAGCAGGTGTAAGTCACATTAATCAAGAAAAACTTAACAAGTTGCTTAGTGAATTGTACAACTTTTCTATACAGAGGCCAATCTTAATAATTCTTAACAGAACATCTGTTCTATTCTATTGCTAATTCAAAGAATGTCAATGCATCAATAATGTTATAAAGAATAAACAGAAAGGTGCATTGGCATGAGTGACCAACATAGGATATACAGATACCAGGGTTGTTTTGTTTTATTTTGTTTGTTTTGACTCAGGCATACAACTATCTAGGTAGCCTTGGTAGCATCACTGGCTGTGATTCAAACTAGTGCAGATATTAAAGTTTTGTAAAATTGCAGCAATTGAAAAATGCTTTCAAACATACCTTTACTTACCAATAAATTGCATCCAAACAGTGAACAGCAGATCTATCTGAGGACAGAATTCCAAAGAGATGTAGTAGCACCACTGGAAAGGCCCTGCAGTTCATCATAGCAAATATTTAGCAGGGTATACAAGGGAATACAGAGCAG
This sequence comes from Phrynosoma blainvillii, assembly GCA_026167975.1. Classification (NCBI taxonomy): domain Eukaryota; kingdom Metazoa; phylum Chordata; class Lepidosauria; order Squamata; family Phrynosomatidae; genus Phrynosoma; species Phrynosoma blainvillii. The sequence goes on along the minus strand of JANUYF010000003.1, from coordinate 233,850,380 downwards.
GATTTCCCTCCCACCAAAACATTAAAACTTTTCTGGTAAAAATAATTTAGCACTATAGTTCATCGTCCTTCTAGTCATGAATGTGTTGTTGTTGTTGCTGTTGCTGTTGCTGTTGTTGCTCAAGTAATCCAGGCTGTATGCTTTGTTTAATATTCTTTGTTCCAAGCAATTCTATAAAATGCAAAGCAAGATACCAAAGCTGTAATATGCTTTAAGGTCATGCCACCCCCCTGGGCAGTGTTTAAAGAGATTTCCTTTTGCGGGTCAACTTGCATATAACTTTTGAGTTTATTCTAGGACACAGTTTCTCCAGGGTAAATATCTTTTGTGCCTACATTATAATACTTCTTAGATCAAATACTGATGTTCATCAGAACACTGAATAAAAAAGAGGGAGGATAGTAAACAATATTCAGATGCCTATCAGCGCAGAAGTTCTGTTGTTATTTTTAGACTGTAGTTTTTGTCAAAGCAATTAGGTTAATATGAAGCTATGATTCTTTAAACCCTACAAAGTGGAACTAAACATGAAGATCCAGATGCTGCTGCTATCAACAGACATCACCTATACTCTCATAATGTTGTATATTGTAGACTGGTAGAAAATGGAATAAAATCTAGTGGTGCTGTAGAATCTTAACACAGGTAAATTGAGCTAGACTAAGTGCAGGGAATCTGTTGTTAGCATCAACAGTATACATATATCAAGTATAGTTCTGGCTGAAAAATCCAAGCTAGTCACAAATCAGTAACAATGCTTTGCTTTAAGCCAGTGGTTCTTAACCTATGGTCCATGGCCTTCTGAGGGACCACATGTCCTCATGATGGGGGAGGGGCTCACCTCCTTTTACACTCCCAAGGCCTGTCAGGTTCAACCCCATGTTAAAAAAAGTGGACAGTGAAAGAGAAAGTGCTCCATCCCTTCTGCCAACCCAAGCAGCAAGAATATGCCTCTGCCTCTCCACTGTTTCTCCTTCTCTCTCACCGCCACCTTTCCAGCCATCCTTGCCTTGATCATTTCCCCTCCAGTTCCTGTAGGAAACCCAAAGGAAAAGGGCAAGAGGACATCCCTGCGGTAAAGACAACTTGGCCACAGTCTCAGCTGAGTATCCCCTCCTGCTCACTAGCTTGCTGGTCTTTCCTCCTTCCCTACCACTTCCCCCTTGTCCACCTCCTTTTACCAACAAATAACAACAACAAACCTATTTTGTGCAGAATGACTTGCTTTGAGGCTGTTAGTATACACAGAATTAAAGGAAAAGATAGATGGTGAGAGGTGGGCAGGCAGGTGAGCAGGCAGGCTGGCATAACCCATGGTGCAGGAGAAACCGAAGTAGCAGCAGTTTTAGAGCAGAGGGACCCACGCTCTGGATTTCTGTAAGCAAGGGATGTGCATTATGCATGCGTATATGTGTATGCATTCACTTGCATTTGCCTTCAGGAACCTTCCCCCCCCCCCCGCACATCAAAGCACATACACACACACACACACACACACACACACACGAACATGCCTAGCAAGGCAAGTCCCAACTGCTTGCTGCACTGGACACTACTAGAGATACGCACACACACACAGCAATGAACATTGGAGATGTTTTTGGTGGCCAAAAAGTGCAGAAAGAGGAGCAGGAGGGATGAGGTCTAGTCATCCTCTAAAATTTATTTATTTATTTACTTTGCTTTGAGGTTTTAATTCTTGAGTTAAATCTTGGTGGTCCATGGCAACAAAAGATATTTAAGGGGGGGGGGGTCTGAGGTAAAGAAAAATTTAAGAACTTCTGTCTTATCCCATACATGATCTTTTTATCTTTTCATTTTGTGGAAAAAACTAAAACTGAAGAAATCCTACACAAATTACAGCTGAATTTATTTGCAAGAGCATACACAAGCCTTCAGTTTTAAGATGTCAGGCTCACCAAATGTTCCGTGATTCATAAAGTACAATTTCATTCTACAATGTGAAGTGTTATTTTATTTTAAAGCAGAAATATGCACCAGATTGCAACAATGCAGTGTTTGTTGTTTGGTCTAAATGTTGTAGCAAGGTTGAGTTACTGTAACTGAAAGATGTCCATGTTTTTATCAAGGGAAGTCATCATATGGTACAGGAGATAGCCCTTCAGCAGCTATTCCTTCTGAGTCATTTTATCAGGCTTGCAGCTTCAGGGAACAATCATCAACATTAACAGGGGTCATTGTGACACACTGAGACATTCTCCATGGTTTCCCATGTTAAGTGAAATTCTTTAGAGAGCTGAATGTCCTTAGGTCCTGTCAGCTCCCTTGGAGAATGCTGCTGTCTCAAAGTCATCCTCTGTGTATGTGTGTGTGTTTCAGCATGACTTGATTTAGAAGAAGAGACATGTTCATATTTGAAATGATATGCAAAACACTTCTACACAAAGTAAAATGAAAAGCAGAAAGGCAGCACAAATGAAGGATCCAAACTCTTCAGTATCCCAGCCACACAAAATGCAGTTTTATGGATGGAAGAGCAATTTTGCAGAAAACATAGCAACTGATGTGAACAATTCCTTTGCCGGCTTTTCTTGTTAGTTACAGACAAGTAGCAGTGATACGTGAGCCACAAATGCACACATTGTGTCTGTGTGCATGTGTTTAATTCCTTTGCGTGATTTCATTTTTTAAAAAGATCCTTAACTGGAGTGCTAATTCCTTTTTTTTGTTAAATATTTTACAGAGCAGCCCTATCAGAACAGCCCATTCCATGTATTATCATTTTTTGATAGTATAGCCAAAAATATATAAATAAATATGATTTTTTTAATTTGCTGAATTGCTGTTTTTCTCTGGCCAGCTACCAGCAACTACAACAAGGTCCTAATCTTAAAAAAAAAGTTAGCTATGTTTATGTTCTATTAGTATTAAATGCGTCTACATATCAATATATAAATACACTTTTTCTAATTAATACAACAATAAATAAGCAAGTCAAAACAATGACAACAACTATTCGCCCAGCTTTGGAAAGATTTAGAAAGTGTGGATAGCCATTATTACTTGAACAAGACCCAGCAGGCAACTACTACACTCAGCGCTGGAGCAGCCACTGCAAGGAGCAACAACAATTGTGCGGCTCCTGAGGAGAATGAAAAGGAGTTGCAACAGGGTCCATCTAGTCCTTTAGCTTTCTGATATAGATGGACAACAGCAGCATCCAGGACAACAGCAGTGCCCAGGTAGTGAGAGGTACTTGCCGTAGATGGCAGGATGGTGGTATTGACCAGAAGGGGATATAAAACTTTATGACTTTTACCACTGACTCTAAACCCCCATTCAAGGCAGAAGAGAGTACAAATGAAAATTACTCAGTTTTTTCCAGGAAAGACTAATGAACCAGAAAGGGGAGGGGGAAGGAACAATGACCTATTACAACTAGTTTAATTTGGCCCCTGGACCATAAGGAAAACCTTAATAAATTTAAGGAGGAGCCTGGAATTAACAATTTGGCCACTGAACTGTCTTGTACTGAGATTTTGACACCAACACCTTTAGTGCAACTTCCCAATGAAAATAATCTCTGTGGGAAACTTGAGATGGAATTACCAAAGCAGTCACCTGAGAGCAATGATGGTGTAATCCAAGCGAAAGTAGAAAACCAGATTTTGATACCAGGAAGTGATTATTTGTTCATAGGTAGCTGGCTCCTTTGCTGAACTGAGGATATCCAGCTGATGAGAGCTTTTCTGAGTGAATCAAACTTCTAACAATTCTTGCAGATAATTGCAAAAAGCACTGGTTGAATCAAGAGGAAGAGAGTACTGATAGTACATTATGTACAAACAGAACTACTATTACTACCAAGATCTGCAATAAGGCAAGTGGGGGAAAAATCTCTAAAAGGAATACTACACCCAAGAAGAAGAGTAAAAAGAGTAAGAACATTAAAAATCTGAAACTAACTAATTATAAAAGGATGCAGTTTCATTATTACTTATAATTTCGAAACTGGTATAGTTTATGAATCATAAAACATGAAAAAGAAAAAGATGAAAGTCACTAGTTTGAAATAGCAAGTTACTTGGAATTATTTACTTTTCCAGTGATAAAGTTGCAAGTACGGAGCTTATCGCATTACCTTTTACTTTGAATTTAGCCTGCTGGGATGCAGCCAGGACGTGGCATGGAGGCGAGAATTATTGCATCATAATTCACCACCGAATCACCAGGTGACTGCAGCCCGGGTCCCAGCCATGCTCAGCTGACCCTTTTTCAAAGTCGGGAAGCTCTGGAGTTTTAATGGTGGCCAGCTGAACGCAGCTGGCATCTAGGCTGCTGTCGCCCAGCGATTCGACAGCAAATTACAATGCGATAATTGCTGAACCCCAGGAGGCTAAATTCGTAAAAGTAAAAGGGAATGTGATAAGCTCCTACATTATATTGCCTTTATAACTTTAATGGAGAATAAGTTGTGCTCTATTTGCAGTGTAATAACTTATATGGTAATAGGATGTAGCTTATCTTAAATAGTAGAGGAATAATAGTAATAGTAATAGTAAATAGTAGAGGAATAATATCTCACAGTTCAGCTCCTGGCACATGCTGTGCCTTGTGATATGGCCTTATTTTCTTTTGTGGGTGTTGGGCTGATGATGAAATGTAAAGGAAGGTGCCTGCTAAATACATCTCCTCAATATATGCACTGATTTTTTCTGTTGCCATGTCCTTTTTTTGCCACAAGGAAGCTGAAAGGCATGGGGAAAGTAGAAGCTATATATCAACCTGCAGCCACTTTAAAAAACAAAACAAAAGCAAAATAACAAAAGACAAGATTGAAAGCAAAAGGTATGATAAAAAGAAAAGTGTGTATTCAGCTGAAGAACCTGTCAAGCCAGATTGGGCAACCTCATTGGCTGTGTGAGGGCTGCAGGCCAGATGTTCTCCATGTCTGGCTTGAATGGCTCCTGACCAGAGTTACATTGTCAACATTTGGCACACGGCCTAGATCCAGTGTAGGCCAACAGAAATTAGTTGCAAAGCCCATAGCAATTGTATCTCTTCCTATAAACATGTTCTGTGTGATTCCTTCTTGAAGCAGACAGTAAATCTGAAAAACCTGCCAGAGAATAACAGTTTGCCTTCCCTCGCTTCATAAATGTGTTGCTTATAGAAATCTCTGCCTCAGAAAACAAGCAATGGACTCGGCAACTTTCTGCTCTTTTCTCAATCCATACAGTTTGCAGACTCTCAAGTAAACTTTTTTTTTTTAAGCTAATGAACAGAAAAAGAAAACAGCAGTGCTCATCTTGGCCCTTTACTGATCCTTCACAATATACATTTAGTTCAATCACCAACCTGACCTATAAGAGAAGCTTGGTAACACCTTCCTTGTTAAAGCATGGATTTTTTATTTTTTTTTTGGTTCAGCTAAAACTGCTAAAATTTCTGCACTTACAGAAAAAGGTTTGTTATATGTTTTATTGGCTGTAAAAGGCCAGGAGAGAGTAGAAGAAATAGAAATAAATGTGGGAAAAGGTGCTTTCTTTCCCTGCCTTAGTGGAGTGGCCCATTAGTTTGCTCTGTGTTTTGACAACTGAAAATGTGGGACGATTTTTATGGGTCAAGGAGGCATCTTTGCAGCAGAATATATATCTACAGGAATGCTTACACTACAAAACAGAGGCACTGAAAGATTCTACATGCCATCTACTCAGGCTGTTGCTATTAACATCTACCATCAATTGTAGATGGATACAATATAAAAAAGAGAGAAGTCTTGAAAAAAGTTATGTTCCATAAAGTATGTCAGAAACTGGGTAGCCATTCCCATAGATTCTGAAATAAACCACAAACTATGTTAAACAGAGTGGAATGAAAATAACATCTGGTATGTAACCAAAGAAATTTGAGAAGTGTATAAATGAGTTTTGCCTTGTTGTCTTGGAATATTATTAGAGTATTCAAGGTGTAAGACAAGGTGGGCTTATTGTTGAACATTAGGAAAATGAAAATAATGACCACTGAAGATCTATAAGAATTCACCCTAGAGAATGAGAGCATTTAAAGAGTTCCCATACTTTGGATCAAATATTGATCAGGACAGTAACTGCCACCCCCACCCCCACCCCCCAAAAAGACTAGGATTGGAAAGGGTAGCTATGAAAAAAACTGGACAAGATCATAAAGTACAAAGACATAACTCTGAATACTAAAGTGAGGATAATCCAAGCCACTGAATTCCTCACCACTATGTACAGATAGATGTGAGAGCTGGACAGTGAAAAAAGCCAATGGAAAGAAAATCAACTTATTTGAGTGGTGCTCGAGAAGAGTGCTGAGGATACTGTGGATGGCCAGGAAGACTAACAAATGGGTTCTCGAACAGATCAAGGCCAAACTATCCCTGGAAGCCAGGATGGCTAAACTGAGGCTATTGTACTTTGGTCACATCATAAGGAAAGATGAATCATTAGAAAAGGCAATGGTGCTGGGAAAGCAGCAGAGAGAGAGTAAGACCACATGCTAAATGGTTAAAATCAATCAGGGATCAAAATCAATCCTTTAACTTTAAAGGAGCTATCCTATGTGCTGAACCTGGTTTTGTGCATAGAGTTCAGCACCTTGGAAGTTCATAACAAAATCTACCCCCTCCCCTGACAATCTTAAAAGCTATGTCCCATAGCTAGAGCTTGGAAGCATTTCCCCCCTGTTCCCATAATTCTGGAGCTAGCAGAACCAGTGGCTGTAGAGCCACAGCATTATAATAGGAGTGGTTCTGTACCATTATCACAAGAAGCATCAGAAAAGTCTGCAGCTCAATGACAGATCATATAAACTTTGCAGGCAGAACGTTCCACGTTCAGTATGTGGCATTTTCAAATAGCATGGAAAAAATAGTCCTGTTTTAAATCCAGGAGAGCCACTGCCAATCATAGTCAATACTATTGATCTAGGTCAGGGGTGGGCTGTGTGGTGGGGAGTAGGGATAAATTCCATCCTGACTCTCACATGGGCTGAGTCTCCACCACAGCAATCCTGTTTTCCTCTGCTGCTGATGTTGATGTTACATCATTTCCTGATGCAATTTTGAGAAGGATTCTGGGATTTTGGTGAAGAGTCAGGGAAAGTGAAGGCATTTTCATGCATTTGGGTTGTTTTCTATGGTTTTGGGGAAAAATTGAAGGCATTTTTTTTAGTGTATATTTTCATGACTACCTTTCTTCTCCTCCTTCTCCTTCTACACCTACCATTGATTGAGTTGGAGAACAGCAACAATTAACGAATACATAACATCAGTTTAAAGCATCAATTTAAAAGGACAAATAATATGTACACATATTAAAACAATCCACACTTAAAACACATCATCTAAAATTCACAATTTAAAAATCATCCGGATAAGCCTGCTGTTTTAAATTCAGACAGTGTATTCAGCTGTCAAATCTCTTCTTGTTGCCCAGCCAACATAATCATTTGGTTGGTTTGCAAAATTTGAAATAATAAAACATTAAAATCCAAGCTTTGGATAGATTGGAACTCAGTACACAACATAAAAGATAAAATAAAGCTTTCAATAATAAAGTATCTACAAACAACTAAACACTATTACGTTAAATTATCTTAACACAGTGTCAGAATGACCTTTAAAAACTCTTGAAATGCCTGGAGAAAATAACACATCTTCACTGAGATCTCAAAGTATCACAGTACAGGCAACAATTGATCCACTCTGGGAATGGTGTTCCACTATTAGAATACCACCATTGAAAATGCCCTTTCTCTGGTAACCAATTAGAAAAGCTTTCTTGGCAGGACCACACTGATAAGGACCCATGAGATTACAAGTGTTGACAAGGAGCCACAACATGCTTCCAGATCCTGGAGTTGAGCTTGAAAAGTTTATATATTTCTGGACCATATCTGCCAGGGTACATCTACACTGTAGAGATAATGCAGTTTGACACCAGTTTAAGTGCTATAGCTCCATCCTGTGAATTCCTGGGATTTGTAGTTTTACAAGGTATTTCACCTTCTATGCTAAAGAATTCTGGTGCCTTACAAAACTACAAATCCCAATATTCTGTAGGATGGAACCATGGCAGTTAAAGTGGTGTAGAACTTCATATATATATTGTGTATATGCACCCCCAGTTTTCCCCAGAGAGTAGCCTTAGAGAATTGTGGAATTGTAGGGTTTTTTTCTTTTAAAAGACCTTTCCAAGCATTTTCCTGGAGTATGCAGTGGTTTTCACTTTTTAACTTAGAAGTGACAGATTCTTCAAAAAACATTAAAAAAAATAAAATGTGGTGTTGTGAAGCAGTAAAGCACTGGAAATGCTTCCACTTTACAGCTTAGCATTGTATTGTCACCTGCAAGGCTCTGCAGATAAAGACAATCAATACTGAATATCACTATGCAATATAAGATTGGAAAGCTGTCTCTGAAGGCAAACAAATTCTACTCTAAACATTACTGAAAACTGGACTATTTGGAAATGCATGGACAGATCTCTTTACAGCATTAAGAGGCTATTTGTCCATTATCCTACTCTGCAATGCTTACCTTTCAATTTATAAATAAAGTAACGCTTAATTTATTTTGACTTCCCACAGTCATATTCCTTTATCCATCCAATGTAGCTTCTGTACACCACTTCTGTTCAGTCGATACTTTTATGTTATCCTGTATTGTGTACTGAGATTAATCTGCTCTACTGTTTTTATTGTCATGGCATCTTTTATAGATTAAATAGAAACAGAGGAAAGTGTACCAGAATATTCTCAGACAGGGCTAATACAGAACTTTTATTCATACTATTAATTATTTACAGGAGAAAATATGGTTCTAGAGAACAAAACATGCAGATCTTCCTTTGTAATAGCACTAGTAGCAGATGTATTAGTATTAGTATTAGTATTGATCACTAATTATATCCAGATTAGATCCAGAATAAAACAGTCACACTTACGTCACACATGGAAATCAACATATAAAGTATTCATATCATATGAACATATAAAAAAAATGTGATTTAGTACACTGCCAAATTACTGAGGGCATTTGTGAACCTATTAGAACATGCCAAGGATCCAGTGTATCCAGTACTCTGTTTCCAACAGCAATAGTTGAGTATTATCTGGGAAAGCCCATGGAAATTCTGGTCTTAGGTATCATGGTTTAGCTTTACTCTGTTTAAAAAAAACAACAGCAGTTCATTGTCTGTTTCACAATATGCTCCTGATCTTGGTTTTGCAAAGAAAATGGAACTTCTTCATCTTTTGGTCTCAATTATGTCTATCTGATTTTTATATTGATTATCAGGTGATGTTCATGTATACAGTTACCTCTTTAGCTGCTTGATGAATGTGTTTGGGATGAACAAACTATTGGTCTCACAAAATCCATTCAGTCACTCTCCCACGTTTCTTGATCCTAGGCCAAATTTTCGTACAATCTGTGATTCTGTTCTTTTTCCTGCTTTTGCATTCCTATCACCTATAATTAAGAAGATCTTCTGTTTTGGTGTGTGATCAATTTCCTACTGGACTCCAGCATAGAGTTTTTCAATGTCTTCTTCTTCTGCCTGTGTAGTTGGAGCATAACTTGGAATATGGTATATTGATGCTTTTCCCCTGAAGTCTTATTGATATAATTTGGTCAGATGTTGCACTATATCCTTTTTCAGCTTTTGCTACATCACTCCTCACTATTACGCCAGCTACATCTCTTCCTAGAGCTGAAGGACCTAAAGATGGTAGTGCACGTACTGGTAATCCTAAGGGGGACTTTTGCAATGTGGTCTACATTGGGCTACCTTTGTACCAAGTTCAGAAACTTCAATTAGTTCAGAACATGGCAGCCAGATTGGTTACTGGCACATCCAGTTGAAATCATATCGCACCAATATTGAAGTCAATTCACTGACTGCCAGTTAGTTTCTGGGCAAGGTACAAACTATTAGTTATTACCTTTGAAGCCCTACATAGTTTGGGGCAAGGTTACCTATAGGATGACCTCTTCCCATATCATCCACCCCATACACTCAGGTCCTCTGTGGACATTTACTCCAGTTAGCCAGAACTAAGTTGGTGACTGTCAGCCAAGGGACTTTTTCTTCAGCTGCCCCTAGACTGTGGAATGACCTGTCAGAAGAGATTCAACAGCTGAATACATTGCCCAAATTTAAAACAGCATTGAAGACTAATCTCTTCTGGCAGGCTATTCTGAGGATTTTTTAAATTGTAAATTTTAGATGATGATTTTTAAATGTAGATTGTTTTGATACATATGTCTTTTGTTTGTTCTTTTAAATTGATGTATGTTTTAACTCAGGGGTAGGCAACCTTCCCTCAGACAATTGGGGGGGGGGGGGCGGCGAAGCACCGTAAATAAATAAATAAATAAATAAATATTAAAAATTAAAAATTAAAAAAAAATTAGGTTGCCTACCCCTGTTTTAACTGATGTTGTGTTCTTAACTGATGCATATTTGTTGGTCTGTTGTTGTTCCCTGCCTAGATCCATGGGGAGATGCAGCTAAGAAATAATAACAATAACAACAACAACAACAACAACAACAATAATAATAGCCCCCATTTCTGCTTAGATTTTCATTTCCTGAGTAAAGCATTGTGCAGTTATCAGACTCAGAATTTCTCATTTCTGTCCACTTTAGCTCACTCACCCCAAGTATTGCAATGTTTACATGTTCCATTTCTTGTTTTTCTATGTCTAGTTTCCTCTGATCCATGCTTCCAATATTTCCGTGCCTATAATATGTGTTGTGCAATTTTGGACTTTATTTTTACTTCTGAGCACATTGACAGCTGAATGTCCTTTTGGCTTGAGTCCAGTTGTGTCATTAGCCATAGTGCTACTTGTAGTTGTCTTCTGTACTCCAGTAGCTCATTGAGTGTCATCTGACCTTGGAGTTTCATCTTCTGGCACTCTCTCTTGTTTTGTTTTGGATTGTCTTATCGTGGGGTTTTCATGTAAATAGACATTCAAAAGGGTTTTACCATGCTTCCTGCTTCACAATACTAATAACTATTAGCTATGGTACACTACTATTATTTTAGAGAGATCCTCCACCAGTGTCACCCCTTATACTGCTGTTGTGCAGTAGGGTGTTTTTTGTTTTTGTTTTGTTTTGGAGGGGGGCATATTTAGTCTGGCTTCTCAGCAAAAGCCTGACTGTCATGGGAGACCCTACCAGCAGTACTGCTACCATTTACATAATCTCATAGAAACATGGAGACCTATCACTGTTGAAAGGTAGTGCTGTGGTGAGAAAGACTGCATATTAAAACAAAATACTCATAGTAAAAGTGAATTTTCCACATTAACAAAGAAAGACACATAAGGCCAAGGAAGATTACACATAAAAAAATCACAGAACATTTTTGTACAAGCAGTCCATTGTGTTTGTTTCTTTGATTGATTGATTGTTTTTTCCTTCTGCATAGAGTAGAGGAAGAAATGTTGGATTTAATGCAGAAATAAGCAACTATCTCAGTGGAGGAAATGAAAGATTTTTTTTTCTCTGCTGTGTGGAAATGTGCTGGTCTCATTCTATCAGAGTGGTTAGAATTTAGCTGCATTTCAATGATTCAGTTGGCTTCACTGGAATATAAACAGGACACTGATTAAATAACTTTGCTTTGAGCATAAATATTGATAGAAGATGAAATCGGAATTGAGATTAATTTACCTTTCCAGTTGAGGGTGCTGTTTTAATCCTGGAGAATAGTATATAAAAAGGAATAAGAGCATTTCCAAACTAAATGTGCAGAGTACAATTCAATAGTCATCTCTATCACAAATGCCCATCTGAGATGACATAATGAGATCTGTTCTTGAAAGGGATGTGATTTTTTGTAAATTTCATTTTCACAGGAAAGAATAAGTAATTTTACCATTTCTACTAAGAGAAAGTCATTTAAAACTGCACAGTATTTGGAGACTATTCACAATTTGGGACTTACCATGTGCATTTATGCACTTTTCTGCAAAAAAAGAAAAGAAAAGTAAAACACATGGGCTGAAGTATTGCTAGCCAGTTAATAAGAAAACAAAAGATTATGAAAACAATTAAGGAGAATTGTTCAGCTAAGAGTTTTAGTAAATACACGACATAACCAGACCCAAGGAGTCATGACCTTGATAGAAGCCTAGTAGAAAAACCAAAGGAAAGAGTGAAAGAAGGAAACAGAGGATAGTCATGCTTGAAGCTCCACAGCCAGAACTTGTGGGTCAGAGATCTCTGATATTTTGCCTCTTCAAGCACATTATGAGAGGAGAGGCACACAGAGGAGAGGAGAGTCTTATGAGCTCTATAAAAGAAAATGACAAAAACAAAATGGGTCTGAGCTCTTACTAGACCATGCCAGAAGATACAAATCTGCTTGGCCAATTGCAATCCCCAGAATGGGTGAGATGGTACTCATAGTACACCCCATTGGCAACGGAACAACATTTTATACAATATCAGCTATACACGAGCATAATATATCTCATATTACATCTGTCAAGGAATGCACATCTCTAAACTGGAATCTGAATATATTTCACTAATCCAGCATGCATAGTGTTACAGAGAGATTAATTCTGTTTGTTCTGCTGACATTATTCAAAATAAAGGTAAAAATAAAGACATTAATACTTATTGAGCATCACCCATAACATACTTATGTATTCCTTTTATCCATAGGGGAGAAATGTATATCTAGAAAAGTACACAGTAATCTATCACAGAAGGTTCCATGTAAAGATCTTGTAAACTTAACTCTACTTTCTTTAGACATTCTTCTAGAATATAAGTACCATACTTATTTCAGCAATTCAGCTACCCAATATTTTTACAAAAGTCTAAGAGAGTGAACTCAAGTCTTCTAGTAGGATTAATTCATGTTGAAAATGCAGAGTGGTCTTTCAAGTCACACAGAACTTTTCATTGTATATCTTTACAGTTTTGATTAAAAGCATGAAAAAATGTTTAAAAGCTTGGGGATGATGTTAAGCCCAGTTTGTGTGATGTAGTGGTTTGAGTGTTGGACTACAACTCTGGAGACCAGGGTTCAATTTCCAGCTCAGCCATGAAACCCACTGGGTGACCTTGGGCAAGTCACATGCTCTCAGTCTTAGGAGAAGGCAATGGCAAACCTCCTCTGAACAAATTTGCCAAGAAAATCCCATTTTAGGATTGCCATAAGTCAGAAACAACTTGAAGGCAAACAAAAACAACATCAACAACAACTCTTCTACTGCTGGTGGGGAAACCTGTTCACTTGGCATACTCCCATTACCTCATCAAATATTTTAACTGTATTTTGGAAACATTATAATACATGAATTAATATCAAACCTAGAATATCCCAGCACTATAAATATCCAATGCATGGAACTACGAGTTCAAAACATGGGTGATTTTATGAAACAGCACAAGTGACACACATTAAAAAAGACATCTTGATGGAGAGCATATGTGTGCAGTGGCTAGCAATTACAATTAAGGCTGAAAGACATCAGTGGATAAACAAACAAACTAAGGCTTCATTGTAAGAATGCTATTAAAAATAAGAAAGCTCTCTAAGGGTGCTGACCTAACATTGTACTGAGTTAATTTCACTTTTGTTAGAAGTGAGAGACCAATGAAGCGGGGGGGAAGGAGTAGAAAGTTCTTTAAGAGTATCAACACAGAGAGGTGAAGAGACTTTGAATCCCTGATAACTACTTAACCCTGTTGCTACTGTTCTCTCTCTAAGACATTTTGAACTATATCAGTGCTGAACATTATTGCATTTCCAACTCCTCTTGCATTAGCAACTGATAGCTCCTTGTGGAATCTCATTGGAATTGGTGGTGCTCAAAATGTTCATATGTGCATGAAACAAACCCTTCACAATCACAAGCAACCACACTGAAACTCACCCTTTGTTCCCTAGTCTGCTGATTCTCTCAATTTCATGTACTTCCTGGCAGCAGTTTCAGGATCATCAGTGCTGTATTGAGCAAACAATCATAGAAAGCTTCTTGCAGGTGATATTACCAGTCTGGAATCAGCATGTTAAAATACAGACCAGAGTGGACAATTGGAAGGTTGGGGGGGGGGCTGCATTAGCCCCTCCAGGAGAGGGCATCACCCCCATAGTAACTGCATTTGAGGAAAACAAATAATTGCCCCTCTTGGGGACATGGGGGCCATTTTCACCATGTTGTTTGATCTTCTCTGGTGCACTTTATGACCAGAAAAGGCCTTTTTAAACAAGATGTGAGTGGAAGTACATCCACATTGGCTGCATCCACCCAGCAGAAATAATCTAGTATGGCACCACTTTAACTGCCATGGTTCAATGCTATGGAAGTCTGGGAGTAGTTTTGTAAGGCATTTAGCCTTCTCTGTCAGATAGCTCTGGTGCCACAACAAACTACACTTCCCAGAATTCCATAACATTGAGCCATGGCAGTTAAAGTAATGTCAAACTGGATTATTTCTGCAGTGTAGATGCAGTTTTCTAGGACTAAATTGGACCAGGGCCCCTCAAATTTATTTATTTATTTATTTAGATTGCATCTTTTAAGGTCTGAGGGCCCCATGGTGCCTCCAATCATGTTGGTAATGCCTTACGCATCCCCTAGAGGGCATTTGGAAGCCCTCTTTTTTTGCAAAACATTTTTTGACTGGTAGGGGGCCTGGCAACATACAGCACAAGCCAATATTCACTGTTTTCCTTTACTTCAGCGGTGTTACTACTGCAGCACAGTAATATTCCTGTTGCTTCAATACTAAAGAAAAGTTTCCACCTCCATAAAGATTTTGTGCTCTTTTTTACTTTGGAATAATTGCAGAGGGATGAAGTGCATTACAGGAAGCATCATTTCCTCCCACCCAAGCCAGCAGTTTTGGGCTCTCTGCTAACTCATTACAGCTATTTGACATAGTACAAGAAGTTCTGTTATGTGGTAATCTGTTGTCTTGTCAATACCCACTTATTTCATTTACTGCCTAGTAATTTACAATAACTCTGGTTAAAGAGGATTTCCCTCTATTCAGACTAAATTTAATCTTCCACTTTTATGCAAGTTTAATCACTCACCAGTTACTATGAGCTGTCTCCCTCTTTTAATGAATATCAAACACCTTTTAGAAACTGAGTGCTACTATGTGAAGATTAAATTGCCCCCCTCTCATTTTCTTTAGGATGATACCTTTTATTGTTGTCCCCATAAAATGCATTTACAATCTTCAGTAATTAATTCTCCTTCTTACTGAACCTGATTCCCATTCAACTCTGCCATTCACTTTGACTCTTTTGAGGCAGCTCTACTAAGAGAGAGAGGAGGGAGGGAGAAAAACCAAGCCGAGAATACATTTAATTTTCTTTTTTTATCAGCACAAGAACAGACCTCAGTGCAACGCAAAGGATATGAAAGGCACGTAATTTGATGACTCTGGGTCTGAGAACATGTTTTAAAGTCCATTATGACAGATGTGAGAAAGTTGATGCAAGTATTGCTGTACATCCTGCAGGTTGGAAAAGCCTGCTTGTTAACAACGGACAAGAGGGAGGGCTTTGTTAATTGCTAGCCATCATGGCTCATTGATTAAGCAGTTTGTTTTTCATCCTATGGGGCATGTGATTTAACATTTGCATTTTAATGTCTAAAGGAAACCACCATTGGACATGTGACAAATCACTTGGAGACATGCAGATGTGGGGAGCCACACTGCTTTGCATATATTAATTGGGAAACATCTAGACTTCAGACAAGGCATGTTCATGTACCAGATTTAAGGCAAGCAATTCTGAATATTGCTGACTTGTGTCCTGGGAGGAGGGGGCAATGTCTGGCTTCATTCTTGCATTGTAATTAGAACTCTCCAGCATAATTTACCAGAAATCTCAACACTGTCACATTACATTCCTCAATACATTCATCTGCTTGAAAGAAAAGGCTGTGGGGCAAGGGGATACTGCTGATCCAATGCTGAGTGGGCATGAATGGAGATGATTTTACTGTATGTCAAAAGCCCTGTGGAAGGAGGATAAAATACATCCATTAGGACTTAGATTTTTAAATTGATTTCTTGTATTTTTCCCCCGACACTAGGTTGAGCAGCTGTTCTCTATGTAAAGAGTCACTTTGCTCTTTGGAAAGATGAAACTCAAATGCATTTATTTGATTTGTTTATTTATTTGTATGCCACCTTTCTACCAGAAGGGACCCAAGGCAGAGAAAGATCTCAAGGTGCATTTGGATGTGCACATACCTGGCATTTATGGACACTTTTTGCAGCAGCTACCTCAGAGTCATTTCCATGTTCATGTGACACAAAGGAAAGAGACCTCTGACTTATTTGCTTGCGCCTTAACCTACTTTTCTTGCTAAACCAGGATTCAAGGCAGCTCATGAGAAGATTTTTTAAACGTTCAGATAAAAGCACAAAATAAAAATTAATAATGTTAAAATAAATTAACATTAATTAATTAATTAAAATTAAAAGCAGCACCCACTCATTAAAAGTGCCTTCCTCCAATGATAAACAATGACCCCCCCAAACCCTTTCAATGAAAAGGCATTTGCCTGTTAGACAAAGGAAACAGGACATGAGCCATCTTGGAAGCTCCTGGAATAGTCTCCTTTGGGAGTGTTTTAAAGCTTAAGGGGAGCCAATGAAAAAGCCCTCATCTGATGTCCCCACTAAATACACTTCCAATAGTGGTGGGACTGAAGGCCTTTCCTGAAGTTCTCAGAGCCCAGGAAGGCTTGTACATTTTGTTGTTGCTGTTGTTGTTGTTGTTGTGTACCTCCAAGTCATTTTTGACTTATGACAACCCTAAGGTAAACCTATCATAGGGTTCTCTTGGCAAGTTTCTTTAGAGGGAGTTTGCCATTTTCTTTCTAGTATAATAGGCCCTTGGTATCCACTGGGGTTTGGTTCCAGTATGTCCTGTAAATGCCCAAATCTATGGATGCTCAATTCCCATTAAATACAATGGTGTAGTAAAATGTGTTCCTGATATTTTTTTTAATTTATATTTTTTTTGACTATTTTCAAGCCACAAACAGTTGAATCTGTGGGTAAGGAATCTGTGGATATGGAGGGTATATAAATGCATTTTCTCTACTTTTTCTCTACTGCTTGTCATTTAAAGCAATGTTTCCTCATTTCAATGAAACTTAGGAATCTCCAGCACTTAGAGGAAGAGAACGGGTGATTTATGTAAACCTAATGCAAGCATCTGGATTGTTCACATCTGGGTTAAATGAGAAGACATGTGTGTGCATGGCCCATAATGCCTTTGTCTCTGACCTTCCTATATTGATCAAGAGGTCTGACAGGGACTTCAAGCAAATGGAAGTACCATCTTGCCTCAGACTTCCACATGAAAATGTGAGGGACTAAGGGGATGGAGAGGCTGAGGTCAGGGCTTGCCTGCCCACTTCACATGCTTAGCCTTCCCATGTGTAGGATGAATGCTTTCACTAATTTATTTTGTTAAGGACATAAGGCATCAATGCAATAAACCAGGCCTATGACCCATAAGGTTGATCACAATCTGCAGTCCAGGTTTGGAGGTCTAGGCTTAGGATGGATATCCTTCCTTTTTGCTTCAAGATGCCCAGGACTGCCATAGTGGCCTGAATGCATGCAAAACATATGTACTGTAGTGGGGTTTTACTTCACTCCTGGGCCTTGTGCTAAGAAAAGGAATCACCACACTAGCAGTACTGTAGATATGGTGGGTTGTAGACCACAAGGGCTGCCTGGGAGAAGCAGGGGACTGATCAGTTGCCAAGGGTATGGACCTAGTCATCCTTCCTCCTTTGTCCATAGAAGTTGTTTATGTTTAACTATAAAGTGTAACTTAAAAGCATTCAAAATTTGAAGCATATCAGAACCTAATATCATGAGAACACAATTAGAGAATGAAATTTTGACATATATTTCTAAAAAATGTATGAAGAAAAGACTGATTGCTTAAATTATTCCATGTGGTGACTGAACATGAATGATTCTTAGCCTATTAAACTTAACCAGTATTACTTTCAAAAATGTGTTTATCTTGAGAGGGGATCTATAATTTTTATAAGCTTTTCAAAGGGGCCTGTGACCCCCAAAAAGTTTAGGCATCTGTAATATAAAGGGTTTACAGATGCTTTTATTCTGCTTGGTGGATTATTTTGAGTAAGGTAATTGATGTGAACTTCTCTGAGTCAGGGAGTTAGGCAGTATCAAAAATACTTCAAAGTATTTATGTTTTGTGACATTTGAAATGCAAGCCTAAAGCTTTGACAGTGCAACAAACTAGCATGGGTTTGACATCTTTAGTGGGTAAAATTAGAAGGAAGTATGAAAGATGGAAGGAAGTTGTCATTTTCATCTGTCAGGAGAGGAGAAAAGAGGTAGTTAACAATTTTTTCACAGGCTCTCTGTTTCTCTTCCTCTGTGGGGAAAAACAAATGATTACCATATTTCAAGACTTTCCTTTGCAAAGGCTGAACTGATAACTGGAGAAAGCATGAAACATTTTTAATCTGGAACATTTCCATTCAAGTTAGATTTGAGCTTTCACTTTATTATAGTGGATGGAAATAACACTTGGTTTTCATTGTGTCTTCTACAAGCCACTCACATATTAATGGTCCTGGTTAGGGCTAGATCATGAATATGGATAAAGATGTACAAACTGGAGGATTTTTTTTTGTATTTATTAATTTTTGGAGAAAGAATTTCATTTCTCATTAGCAATGTTCAAACAATTCATTTGGTCCACATTTGGAGCAAACTGAATTCTGCATTTCCTGGCCTGAAGCTTGGAAAAGGTATTTTAAAAAACAAAACAAAACACTACTGCCTGGATCCTCCAGGCAGTAAGGCCAAGTTCTTTCCAAGATTAATGTGTGGATTAGAACAAATATATGAGATTCCACACCAAATATGCATATTTTAGGATGCATACATGTGGATTTTATGAAAAAGGATCCGACAAGAAAATAGAAATCGAATTATATGAATTTATGAATGAATATATATGGAACTGGCATGGACTGGAAATAAATTATTCAACCATGTTTAACCTTCCATGATAGCCTCAGCTTTATAATATTGCACCTTCACATATGTATGCAAACTCAAGAATCTTGTAATCTTCTGAATATTTCATCACTCATTAAGAGGGACAAAAGCACCATGTTGGGGTAAAGGAAATAGTAAGGTATTGTCACTGTGCCAAGTTGAAATATCTCCCTTAACAAAACACTTGAGGAATTTCAAAACGGGGAAAAAAAGTTTTGGAAAAAATTGATGGAATTGTGGGGAAAAGGCTGATTCACATTCCTAAACTGTCAGTAGTTTCTTTGAGACATTTGGAAATAGTAAGCGTGGATTTGATGCACTTTTCTCCTCCACCTCCAACTTCCATGTGTTGATGGAAAAGGTGAAAAGAGAAGCTTCTGTATTTACTGACAGCACTGAATATGACAAAGGGCATTGTTTACCAGTAACTGCAATGCCTGATCACATGGAGCACATGTTTATTGGAGTTACTGCCTCTGTTCTATGTACTGTCTCTTCTATTGACCTTTTCTGTCAATATGGGAAAACTGTGGAATAAGTCTCTAACATATATGTCCCTATTTCTCTCTCCAGGGAAAGTCATTCCAAACACCTGAAAAGTGTTGATCTCTCCCCCCACCCCTGCCTCCACTACACACACACACTAAAAGTGAACCTTGAAGCAAGTTAAGAGTTTCATTTCCATACAAAATGTGACAGATTTTAAAGGAAGCTACAAGAACTGTAGTAAACCAGGACAAACCTCCTGGTAGTCTTTTCTGCAAAGCTGTTACTGAATTTTGTGAATTGGAGATAGCAGGGACCAATCGGTTTTAAAGGGTTTGCATGTACTTTTGCATTTTAGAAGCAAAGATTTAATATCTCTTAATTTTAGACAAATGAAAAACAGTGGGTCCTTTCCATCCACATTGGTTTGGTTCTGGGGGTCCTGTGGATGGGAAAAACTGCAGCAGCTCAGGCCCATATTAGTCAATAGGCAGTAGTGTGCATGTACACATTAGCACAGGAGCATGCTGCCATTGGCTAATATGGGGCAGGGTGATCATGGCTAACCTGTAAATAATAAATTATTATTTTAGCTACTATTTATTATATATCCTCTTTCACCATCACACAACATTTGATCCAAAAGCTGAAACTGGTTTTCCTCCTGCCCTAACACTGTCTAATACTAACGGAGGTGTTTCCTTCCATTTGTTTGCATGAAGGCTGGTAAAAATACATGGTGAAAAGGAGGTTTCATTTACTCTTGGCACTCAACAGTTGTTAGCTCCCTCTTCTGTATCCCATGATTTTATTTTTCCTTTTCTCCCCTTTCTGATCAAATGAAAACTAATAAAGCAAATCATGTATATTAGTTTGAAGTAAATCTGGAGAGAAAACATACCAAGATTCATTTGGCCAAACTGCATTTTCAGCACATGAGAAAAGTAGTTCAGGGCATGGAAGATTCACATCCAGTTTCTTCTCATGTCATTTGAACTCCTTAGGTTCCAGCTAGAGCTAGAGCATCTTGAACTCTCATGATGTCCCTATCTAGTCCAGGCTCATGACCAACCAAGAAAGGGTGAAAAAAATTGTTTGGGTCTTATTTTGATGTGAAGTATCCTCTGAGCAGTTCCTAAATCTATATATGAACTCAAAGAGTTAGCCAGTGATAATTTTCACTTTTTAAAATTTTGTGATGGAATTCAGAAATTTAAACAGGCATACAACAATGCTTCTATTTGAGGATAGCGTGCATGCAAAAATGGGATTTGTGTTATAGCAAAACATGTGCAGTGCAAAAATGGCAATATATGAGGAAATATATAAAATTGTGTATATTATTGGAAATGTGCCTGAAAAGTATATCAATTTTAATGGAGTTTTTTTAAATTAAAAAAGAAATAATAAACTAATGTGGAAATAGAGCACAAGCAGCTTAGCATTGTAAAATATGAAAAATGGTGAAACTGAGCTTGACAGATTTATCCATTTCTACTTGTATGTGCATATAATACTTAAAGAGCTGCATATCAGTACTGATTTTTTAGATAATCCCATTGACTCCACTTCTGTTTTCTCTCTCCATATTTATTGTTTTATTCCACATAAAGCAAATGACCAAAGTCACCTTTAAAGCCTGTTTTTCATGATCCTTCAGAAAAAGGTGGCAGGGCTGGGAAACAAAGTAAATTATCTAATTTTCCACTTGTCTACTAAAAGGTTCACAGAGCTGACTTATCAGCCATTAGTGAACCAAGATGACAATGACTCTCATCCAAAGAGTGATTGACAAGAGTTATCTTTCCTCCCTCCTCACAATTTTCTTAGAATCAAAGGTAGTTCTAGGGGAGGAGATTTATTCCACCTTAGCCTCCAGTTGATGTATTTTGTATTTTTTTTTTTAAATTTAAATAGCACTTTTATATGATGAGAGAATAGTAGAACAGATTGTTTCTATTAGACCTAGGCTCTGGCTCATCTTTTTCATTTGCCACAGTATTAAGGACTGGAAAATGTCACCATAAGCCACTTCATAGGATTTCTTCTATTGTCTTCCACTACTTATGTAGTCAATTGCATCAGAAAAAACAACTAAGCTTAAAATTCATTAGTTCATTCCTGATGAACTATAATTTTGAACTAGATTAACCATTATTTTAGTCCTTTTTGCAACTCATTTGATGTGCTTTGTAAAAACAGTGGTGAAGACATTCATCCACTGAGAGATCATGATCTGATCTGTTTATTAATGTTGTGTGAATGGTTTTTGGGACTCACAGTAGAGAGCCAAACTACCACCATGATAGGTCCCAGAGCAAGTGTAGCACCTAACAGCACTAATTTCATACAAAGTCATCTGTTCACCAGCTGGGCTAAAAGACTGAACAAACAGCAGCTGTATGAAGGTAGAGAGCAGGAGTCTTGTGAAAGCAAAGAGTGGGAAGAGGAAGGAAGGGAAGTAAGGAATAGTGGGACAAGACACCCCTGGGAGAAGCTGATGGGTTATTTACTTGAGGAGAGGAGGACAAATGCAGGAATAACTGGGGAGATCACCTTTCTTGATCTACCAAGGATATGCCATTGTTCTCTCTCTCTCTCTCTTCTATTTATTGTCTCGAGGAGACCAGTGACTTAGATTTCACTTCCTTTCCACCAAACTTGTTGCCCTTCCCAGGTGGACATAATCCTGAAACCCAGAAGACCTGTTCCAGGAGGCTGCAGGAATGAGAGCAATACAAGTGAAGTTCAAACCCTGGGGTTTTGTGGCTTCCAGATTACCCCTTAGAGAAGGATGAGATGGAAAAGGGAGATGGCATGTTACAGTCTCCTTGGTCCAAGGAAGAAACTGAAGATGGTGAGAGAGAGGAAGGAAGGAAGGAAGGAAGGAAGGAAGGAAGGAAGGAAGGTGAATCTTTGTCCTGAAAGAAGGGAAGAGTGATCTATACCCAGGAGATTATCTCATGGAGAATAAGGACTGCAGGAAAGCAGATTGCTCTCATCCTTATCCCATCATTATTGTGCAATTTTTGTGAAGATTATCACACACGTCTCATTTATCATGTGCTTCTCCCATCAGTGCAGTGGAATGGTCCTGCCACTTTTTATTATCAGGACTTTCAATTAATAAAAAGAGACAGGACCATTCCACTTCACTGAAGGGAGAAGGACAGGATAAGTGTGGCATGTGTGATAATCTTTGTAGCAATTGTACGATAGTGACGGGCACATCCTGCTTCTCTCTCGTCACTGTATCCCATCTGATAATCTCCCCAGTGAAATACTGAGTCTTATTCAGTAGTTAAATATTTTTTCCATTTTTCCATTTGTTTTTATTTTTGAAAAATGTTTATTAAGTATAAAATACAAATATGCATATTGACATACATAACAAACATATACAACCATCCATACTAATGTCATCATCTTCTTCTTCTATACCTGCCATACTACCTTATTTCTACCTCCTTTCTACCTCCTTCTGAACTTCTTTCTTACTCCATTTCTCATTTTCTTACTCCATCTCTGAAGTCCACACATTTCTCTATTATTCCCAAATTACAACAGAGGGAAAACTCAGTGTTTCACTGCCTAAAGAATTACCTACACAATGGCCTTTATTTTATTTTTTTTAAAAAAACTGTTATTATTAAATACAAAATAATTTATTTAAGAAGTGAGGATGAAGACTAAATATATACCTATCTTTTCCAAAGAGAAACTTGCCCCATACCATTTCAGGACCTTACAAATACAGATATGTAATAAAGTGTAATCATATTTTGTAATTACAAAAATGAAAATTAAAAATATTTTAAAAATAAATAGGTGCTGGTGTTGTAGAGAGACTATAATGTCTGGTCTTCCTAAGAATGCAATATGCAACAGAATATAGAATACAAAAATGTAATTGCTAATAACTACTTTAAAATCCAGGATCTGCATAGGATGATGAAATCAGAAGAGTGATGCAGTGAAAACAAGCAGGGTGAATGACATGAAATGGCCTATTTAATGTCTCCTCACTTAGATGATTAGAAAGTTGCCCTTAGAATATTAAGTAGCCAATGTTCTACTATTACCACTTAGTCAAGAGTTAATCAAATCAGTCTGCAAGACTGATAGTTCTTCAGTCCAGTTTAGCCTCTACTAGTAAAAACTTCATCTTGGCTGGTATTCCTGAATGGCAAACTACAGCTCTTGATGTGTAGCTCAAAGTACAGCTAAGAGCTTCAATCCTGTTGTGGCAAAGCTGCTACACCACCAATCTGATTCTGATATACCAAAAGTGGCTTCCACTTGCCACTTTTGGTATATACTGTGAAAAAGATGCAGGGTTGCTTTAGTATTGACAAAGCTCACGAGCCATTGAAGGGAAATATTAACCTTTTAAGATTTATAAATGATGTGTGTTAGTAGATCAAACACATCAATTTATTTAAGGATCTGGCTTGGAAGAATGGAGTCCAAACCAAACAAATAATTAAACCCAAGTGCATATATAATTCTTACACAAACATGCAATGGCAATAATCGAGCAACAAAAGCTATGGCAGTCCTACAAGCTCATCAATAAGGAGGAAGCACTATTTCCAGAATATGCACGTCGCACTTCTTTGTATCTTACCCAGGTGTTTTCGCTGGTATCCTTTAACAACAGAATTGTGTCACTATATTTGAGAACATGACTCAAAATGTTTTATACATTCTTAACTTGAAACTACTAAGAGCTTACTCCATAGTTTATGCCTCAGTGTGGCTTCCCCTCTCCTCCAACATAGCTCTATCTTATGTAGGCTTTATACAGACTTTCTGACCTTTCTTATTCACCACTGACAAAGGTTCTTGGAATTAACTGCAGACTGGTTGAAGCTGATGTTTGCACCATTAAGAGTGTATCAACATTACACTAGGACCTAGAGACAGAGCTGATTTAGTCTGGAATATCAGCATGCAAAGGTAACTTGCAGCACTGTTGAGACTAAGGGTCTTTACAGACAGGCGGCCATAGGCCGCACTGAGAAGCCGTGGATTGGGACCAAGGCTGCCCCACGCCTCAGCCCCGATCCACCCTTATGGCGCCTCTGAAAAGGAGAGGAGGAGCCAAAAGGGGAGCCGGAAGAGGCGCCAGGCGTCTCTTCCGCACTCCTTCTGGCTCAGCGTGTTCAGATGCTGAGCCAGAAGGACGTCATCGGAGCACCCGCCATGTCCAACGGCGGGTGCTCTGATGATGTCCTCAGGAAGGGGTTGGGGGGCCCGGCATCCAGCTGCCCCTCCCCTTCCTGGGCTTGAAGACAGAGCTTTTCACCATCTGTATCTCCCCCTAACTGTGTGAAAGAAGTTGTAGCATAAGCTTGGTCTGCTTATTCAGATGCATGGAGACATTACACAGTTATGGCAGTTTGGCAGCACTTTAACTCTCATGGCTCTATCCAAGTGCACTCCCCTAGCATTGAAGCTCTCTAGTAGAGAACTTTGAGTACCTCAGCAAGCTACAAACCCCAAGATTCAGTATGATGGAGTCAAGACAATTAAACTGACATTACACTGCTATGACTCTGAAATGTGCTCACATTCTGTGGCCAGAACTCTCTTGGTTACTTTCACTTTCATTACAATTTATTTTATCAGTGTAAGGCACTTTTTCATTTGAAGTGAAGCTCTGGTGTGGGGACAGAAGAGAAAGCTATTTTGAAAGAGAGCTTCCTGCGCTATTTCCCCCCCCCCCCCACCCCATTATTCAACTACACCAATACAATCATGCTGGCCAACTGGATCATGTCCTGTGCTTCAGTCTGTGCCCTTGCACTAATAAAAGGTCCAAATTGGCACACTGAATAAACTTTGGAACCATATTGCTCAGCCCTTTGTATTCCTTTGTATGTGTCAGGCTGCAAAGCCCTTCTGTTTTGAATCTCTCAATAAATGTGAGTTGATTTTATGATTCCAGATTGCTGTCATACCAACACACCCTGGATTATGCACTATCCCTTTTGACTGGCAGATGGTGTGTCTTTGCTGTTAACTAGGCTTCATCTTGCAATGGTTGCTGCAGTCTTTCATTTTGCTGTCTAGCGACCCTTGCCTATTTGTAGTGAAAGTGATCCCTGTTTCCAAAAGCTGCAGACAATGTGTGTTTGTGAGTTACTAGCACTTATTTTTCAGGAGAAAGATTGCGTACTTTCACTCTTTAATGTTCCTAAAAAGAGTTGGGGATATTGTTATGTTGTGGAATGGGAGGAATTACATATTATTTCTGTACTAAAAATCCAGACATTTTCTTTGCCTAACATGAAGAAAATTTCATAAATTCTTATCAAAACTAAATTGAGATTAAAATGGAATTCTCGTCCATCTTTACTAACCAAATTCAGGAGGAACAGCTCTTCCTAGAATGGAGAGGAATGGAGTTGTAGCTGCAATGATTAAACATGAGGAGCTTGAATCCTGTTGGTAAGCCCAAAGTAGATTAAATCCATTTAATCAATTGTTGAATGATGAGTCAACACATTGACAAGTCCCATTGAGTCTATGGGTCTACTCTACTGAGAACTAGCAACAGAATTCAGAGGAGGATGACAAGCCTATGGTTGAATACATATTGATTCAAATGTACATTTTTAAAGAATCAAGCAATCAAAGTCCTGGGAAATCATATTTAGATCTGTCAGTTCTTCCATTTGTGCTCTCCATCCCCCCCCCCCCCCCCATACAAAGAAATTTTCAAATATCTGCACATCTCACCCATACCTTGTCAATTTCAACACCTGGTGAAGGATAGAATACATACTGTGCAGTGTACACACATTATTGAATATCTGTGAACTGGCAAAAGAAGCAAGATAGGATACAAAAGGCTTGGTGCTAAATTTCTCATTAAGTTCCTTGTGCAAAGAAAGCCATAATGCATCAAAGAAGAGGGCACTTCTTTAAATTCAAGCTGAGAAGCAAGTTCCCCTACATTCCATCATCTATCACAATCCATGTCTATCTGATGATAGATTGCTCTCACCAAAAGGGCTCCCACTTCTGATTAAATGTGTGACACGCATGTTTCAACAGCATGTAATTGTTCAGAAAGGAGCTTAGAAACTGGCTTGGGTCCCCCCCCCCTTTATTCTCTTTTTGTGGAAGTTGTCAAAAACAGATCTACATTTAGTTTCATATCCACTATTTCCATCATTAGGCTACTGATGGCATCCTTTCAAGTATATTACAGGATATTATCAATGGAGGCAACTGTCACAGAATTATAATTATACAGACGATGC
Source organism: Phrynosoma blainvillii (assembly GCA_026167975.1). NCBI lineage: Eukaryota > Metazoa > Chordata > Lepidosauria > Squamata > Phrynosomatidae > Phrynosoma > Phrynosoma blainvillii. The sequence goes on along the minus strand of JANUYF010000003.1, from coordinate 233,823,577 downwards.
ATTCCAGTACAAGGAGACAAGCTATCTGTCAGAAGTCAAAGGTTACATGATTTATTCTGCCATAAGCCATGCCCTCATTAAAAGCCACTTTGCTTTCCAGGTGCCTTTCTCCATCAGACTGAAACTCAGCAGCACGGAGGTGAAAGTAAGTTAAAAAGGAAATCTTTATGCAAATGTCACATTTTACTTGCAAATTCTTAAGGACAATTATCTATCATGTGCCAGAAAAAAGGTAATTACTTATGCATAAAAAGAAAATAATGAATAATTACTATATCCACCAATCATGAGAAATGCTAAGAATTACTTTTTTAATAAATGTATTCTGAACTGCCTCTGTTCTTCTTTTTCTCAGTTTCTTTGATTGACCTCATCTGATGTGTGTGTGCGTGTGTCTTCATGTCTCTTTTAGAATACCCTATTAATAGCTTATATCGGTGTCCCTCTCAATTCCAGGGGGGACCGTTCCAGACCCCCTCCCGTGAATCCGAAAAAATGCAAATATTCAAGTTGCCATTGTTTACAATGGCCATGCGCTCCTGCGCATGGCGCTGTGTGCATGCCTTGGGCGTATACCGCATTTTATCCCATCCCACTTGCCGTCTGCGAATGACCAAGACCGCAGACTCCAAGTCTGCGAAAGAGGAGGGACTAGTGTAGATTAAAAACAGCATAGGAGAATTAGGTTTACTTCCTCATTATTTCAGGTGCACTGAAGGCCTGGCTTGTCAACACCTTATTTTTTTTTTCAGTACTGGCTTCAAAGAACTGCATTAGATACCCTAGAAACTACATTTTGCAGCCTGGATACTGCTGCACATGCTCATGATAGTCCATTGGGTACAAGAAACAAGGGAATTGACATCAGAGTCTTGCACCCCTACTAAGGTACCCAGGAAACTGCATGTTTCAGAGTTTCTGTCCTCTGGGATGCTGCTTTTTCATATTATTTGCCCTGTAAGCAATCTGGTTAGTGATGAACCTTTTAATAATTGTGGCCTCTATCAGTGAAATATACCATTGTTGTTGTTGTTGTTGTTGCTTACCTTCAAGTTTTTTCCGACTTACAGTAATTCTAAGGTTACCTATCATGAAGTATTTTTCGTTGCCTCCCTCTGAGGCTGAGAGAGTGTGACTTGCCTAAGGCCACCCGTGGGAGTAGCTGCAGTGGGAAGGAGCTCAAGGTGAGCTCAAGGTGAGCTCCTTACAGTCTAGGGATAACTTTCAGTTCACTTTAGGCTGCGCTCTTGAAGAATTCACCATGATCTAATGAGCACTGCAGAAATAATGCAGTTTCAAAACAGAGAGGCTGGCATCCATAGTTTTTTGTGGATTTTTTGGGCTATGTGACCATGTTCTGGAAGAATTTATCCCTGATGTTTTACCTGCATCTGTGGCTGGCATCTTCAGCCTCTGAAGATGCCAGCCACAGATGCAGGCGAAACATTAGGGATAAATTCTTCCAGAACACAGCCACATAGCCTGAAAAACCCACAAAAAGCTATGCAAAAGAACATTTTCTTTTCCAGAGTGGGGATGTGACAAATACAAACCCAATTTGACCTGCTCAGAGTGTGGAGAGGGATATAGGATTCAGGTGAAGGCAGAGGAAACCTTATTTCTTGTGCACCACCAAAGCCATATTAAACTAAGGCTTGACTTCAAAGCCAGCTTGTAAAGTCCTCATCAGGATTTCTTGGCTGTAAATTTCATTACCCACCCCAATCGGTTGGCTTTTTTATTAAAAAAAAAAAAAGGGGGGGGGGGAATCCCACTGCGTTTATTGGTTTAATTCACCTCATCCAAAGAATGGGGAGTAAGGGATAGAGGGCATTAAAAACATGTACACAGTCCAGGATCATGAAGCAAAGAATTTCCACTGGTCTGAAATAATAATTTATCCAAGGATATAACATCAGTGCCAATTTATTTATTTTATTTAATAGCTAATCTTCTAAATTTGTGTTTGTTCTAGAAAAGTAGGGGTGGGGTAGAATTTTAGGTAGATTCTTATTCTCACATATTCAATCCTACACTGTACAAGAAAAATGGGTTATTATAGAAATAAACTTTATTCTTGCATGTTTAATTTATAGTATAAGAAGGGGGAATCATAGGTATATGTCATCTATCGAAATATCCCATTATTGTAGTTGTTGCCTACCTTCAAGTAATTTCTGACTTATGATAAACTATCATGAAGTTTTCTTCCTTGCTTCCCTCTGAGATTGAGAAAGTGTGACTTGTCTAAGGTCACCCATTGGAATTCCATGACTGAGTAGGGAATTGAACCGTTTTCTCAAGCTTCATAGTGCAGTGCTCAAACCACTACACCATGCTAGTTACCATAATACCATTATTAAATATCATTGTTATCAGAGGACAAATCGACCTCCTCATATGTTCAATTAGAGAAAGGCAACGATAAAACATTCTGTTTCCTCCCTTCCGTCATGACCATAGCATGCTTTCAAAAATAAGAAAATAGATTATCAATAAAAAGCCCTTAGAGAATTATAGAATTATAGAATTCAAAGACATAGACATGTTAGCCTGGAAAATCAGTATGCAAAGGGTTTCTGTAGCACTTTTGACACAAACTGAAAGTTAGCATGAACTTCTGTGGACTTCCGTGGTAGCATGAGCTTTCATGGACTGGAGCCTACTTCCATAGATGCAGTCCAAACATGAATCTGATTAAGTAGGCTGAAGTCTATGAAATCTCATACTATCAGCTTTCTTTCAGTTAGTCTCACAGGTGCAACAAGATCTTTTTGCATAGAGAATGATGGAGATGAAAGATGAATAGAAAATTATGGGATACCTTGGAATATTTTACCAGCAAAAATGTGACTCTCACTCAAGGGTAAACCTGCCTGATTGCTGAAACCATATTTCTAAAGCAATTCCATTGTTGAAAAGAAAACATACTAAGTGCTTCTACAGTGGGCACTTGGTATCTGCTGGCTTTGGTTCCAGGACCCCCTGTGGATACCAAAATTCATGGATGTTCAAGTCCCATTAAATACAGTGGATAGTAAAATGATGACCCTTATATAAAATGGCAAAATCAAGGTTTCTTTTTTGGAATTTATATATTTTTTGAATTCTTTTCAAGCTTGGATGCTTGAATTTGTGGATATATAATCTGTGGAGCAATGACTGTAGTTAGAAACTGAGTGTCTCATCTGTTTTCACTCTCAGAATTTTTGAAGGCCACAGTTTCCAACTTGAGGCTCAATGTAAGTCAGAGCATATCAGACTGTAGGCTGTTTTGAATCCCATTTTGAGGAAAAGGTGGGATATAAATAAAATAAATAATTTTCTTCTTCTTGCAAAATTTTGTACCTATATCTCTGCATATATTTTGTATATATATTTATTTTATGCATAATTTAGAAATTTACATATTTTCTCCAATAAACTAAAGCACATTTGTTGTGGTGTGCCTTTGTTTCCAACTTACCATGAGCCCAAGGCCCTATGATGACCTATCATGTGGTTTTCTGAGCCTGACAGTGTATGACTCATCCAAGATCGCCCAATGAGTTTAGTGCACATTTTAAAAATTTTCTCAAACACATTTTTCTAAGTACAAAGTTATTAAATAAATTTTTGGCAAACACACAAAAACGATCAAATCATGAACTTTTAAATGTTTCCAATGAAAAATTGAGTTCAGCTCCTGAGGGAAACTCCACTTCATATCTACCACAAATTATGCAGTGGAATTTCCCGCATTTGGGGAAATCACTGGTCAGTAAACTCGGAGTGCAATGAATGAGCCTCACCCTGAGAAAATCACTTTCATGATGATGATGATAATAATAATAATAATAATAATAATAAAATTTTTTATTTATAACCCGCCCCTCCGCTTGGCAATCGGGGCGGCGTACAACAGAATTAAAAATACAACAAATAAAACACTATCTCCCACCTCTTATGATCATGGTTTCTCCTCTGATATGCATATATATCAGAATGAAATGAATTTCTCTCCTGCCTTTAGGGGATGTAGTATTCTGATATTTTCTTTCATGATCTTATATCTATCTTTCTTGTTTTAGTGACACATTTGGACATATTACTTGCCACTGTCATTTGTGATTTGTACAAATTGTACAAAGGATCATATTTGTTGTAGATATACTGCTAAGTAGAGGTCTGTATGTGAAGTTCAAACATAAGCTAAATGCTGTCAGTGTAACCAATTCCAGTATAGACGATGATGTTTCTATGATTCTATGTTTCACCTATCTTCCTGAATCTTTGGATCTGGTTTTAGAAGTATACCTTTGGCTCTGGTAGAAAGCTCAGTTTTAGCTTGTCCTTTGTTTGGAGGTGGATCATGCTATTAAACGTGGAGGATTACTGTCAGTAGCAGGCAGTAGTACAAGGAGAGGAAGATTAGGTAACACAGTTTATTTCATTTTTGACATTCTCTGAGAGAGAAGCTGTGAACTGCTGGTGTTAGGTGACATTAAATCACTTCCAGTAACATGAAGCTTACTTATGTTTTGGGGTTAGGTAGGAAGGCTGGTCTTTCATCATCTTTTACAGAAACTGGCAAACTGAATTATCCCTTCATGTGTGGATCTAATGTGATATTCCTAGTTTCTAATAAATATGTGGGGTTTTTTTCTGCATCCAGCGTGTGGTACAATTCTTTACATGCCCTCATGAAGTAAAGCCCATTGACTTTAGTGGGACTTATACACAAATACGTGTATAGTATCTCACTCTTAAAGTTGTCAATGTTCTGTGTTTCCTAGCATGTTTTCCTCATTATTTTGCAATATATTGGCAAGTGATAATCTCAAGGAGAAGATAATCTCAGGGACAAATTCTTCTTAAGCTACAGAATGCCCACCCCTGCTTATAACATTCTTTCCAACAGACTATTTTCTCTGGATTTATGCTGTGATGGTTTTAAATAATATCTTAAGCTGTTTAAATGAGATTTCTTATGTCTTATGTGTGCATTTTATGGGCCTTTTGCTGTGCAAATGTTAATAGTTATTGACACATGTAAATGTTTCTAACCACCAGACAGTGAGATCTTGGTTTGAGTTTTGGACAGTGATTTCTCCTTTATATAATACAATGGGATGGAATTATACTAATAGATGTCAGTGACAAAGAAAGAATGGAAAATCCATTTCTGATGATGCGCTCTGGATATCCTACTGTGTTGTACTAGATAGGATTATTTAATGACAAGCTCTAAAAATCCTATCAGCCTGTTTCCCTAGGAGCATGACAGAGCACTCTAATGTTCAATTGCCATTCACTCTGCATGTGGCTAAGGAACCTACATATAGGCAGCAGCAGAATTAAAAATGTCAGCCTAAAATATCTAACTGTACCAATAGATACCAAATAAATCTGCATACTTTTCAAACAACCGAAATCATATCTGTGGAGCTTGTGCCTTTTATTACTTTCAATATACACTATTCGAGAGAAATTTGAAATGTATTATTGTTCTACATGAAACTTAAAATATAAAACATTTTTGCTGTTGTTTCCTATATGTACTGTTTCATTCAAATGTATGGTGTTTGGTGTTGTTACATAATCCCTTCTCCCTGGTTCTGTCAGTCCCTATCATATTGATGGAAATGAGTAGAAACTCTCATTTTCACTCCATTATTCTTCCACTATAATATTGGATTTCATTCTGTTTGCCTTTTGACAGGAAGTAAGAGACAGGAAGTGATCATGATAATTATGTTAATAATGAAGTAAAGGATGTTTGCATGTAAATGTATACTTTGCAATTCTAGGGGAAATTCACTCATCATTTCCCAATGAAAATAATAATTTTAAAGCCTGTTATATGTGTGCATGTGTTTTCAAGTCACCTGTCAACTTATGGTGACCTCATAAATTTCATCGGATTTTCTTAGGTGATGAATATTCAGAGATGGGTTGGGCAGTTCCTTCCTCTGAAATATATCCCACAGCATGTGGTATTCATTGGTGAGCTTCCATTCAAGTGCAGCCAGGGCTAACTCTGTTTAAGTTCCAAGATCAAATAAGATCTGGTAACTGTTACACAGGAGCAAACTATTTTCTTAAGAAGCTTTGCGTGGAGGGAGGAATGGGGTGGGGAACCTTATAATCATGTGCTTTGTACATTAAAGGGGTGGGGAGGTCATCATCCAGATGTATTGAAATGTTTCTTAAAGTTTCTCCGATTTTGTACAAAATTTAGAAAAAGCCAAGCCAAGTATAACAATTTTTTAACAACATTTTTTTTTAAAAAAAATTGTATTGATTTTCAAGTCTTTATAAGATATTCAAACATTACAGTGCAACATAATAACAAATATAACAATAACCATAGGATGCGATGTTCCAACCGCCAGTGCCTTTTGTATATGGAAACACAAATATAATTTAAACTCATATCTGAAAAAGGGATGCTTGAAAAACTAATAGTTTCAACACTACTCAGAACTGGATGCAACATTCTATGAAATATCACCCTCCAGACTTTCTTCCAACATTGCAGGAATTCTGCTTTCTATAGAAATTTTATTCCTGGTTCTCAGCACAATAGTCACCCGTCTTTAGGACAATTAAAATAGGAAATATTTAGGAGTTAGTAAAACTGAATTGCTTTTCTAATTCCTTAAATAATGCACATGAAGCACCTCCAGCATTCTCAAAATGTAATTTAATCCCATTCTCAGTCTCAAATACACCTATGGAAGGCTGCATGGGCATACATCCATTTCTGCATACAGTAGTCCCTCCATATTCGTGGGGATTAGGGGATCAAGACCCCTGTGAATACAGAAAAACCACGATTAACCCTCCCCCCCCCCTTGGCAGCGATTTCCAGGGTGGGATGGGTGGGGGAACAGGAGTGCTCCTGGAAAGTGTCCCTCAAACCTTTTTAATAATAATAATAATAATAATAATAATAATAATAATTTTATTTAATACCCTGCCCCTCTGAGCACAATCGGGGAGGCTTACATCATAAAATCAGTACATAAAGATTAAGAACAATTTCCTCCCCCTCCCCCCCTTAAAAAACCATTAAACCAATTAGCAATTAAAATAAGATATAAAAGAGGTAAATTCCTCCATATAAAAACGAAAAACAATACATAAGAAAAAGAAAGAAGCTGGCAGCTGTGTAGTTCCTGGCACAAAAAAGAACCTGGTCACAGAAGGGGAAGTATCTCGGAGGGAGATTCTGGAGCCAGAGTTGGTAAATTAATCTGGGAAGGCCTGCCGGAAGAGATTCGTTTTGACAGCTTTCTTGAAACTGTCAAGTGATGACGATTGGCGGATCTCCTCCAGCAGGCCATTCCACAATTTGGGGGCAACTACAGAAAATGCCCTCTGGGAGGTCGACACCAGCCTCGTTTTTTGAGGCTGTAACAAATTCCTCCCAGAGGACCGGAGGGTGCGGGGAGGATTATACGGGAGGAGGCGGTCCTTGAGATAGCCTGGACCCAAGCCATTTAGGGCTTTAAAGGTAATTACCAACACCTTGTACTGGGTTCGGAAACTAATAGGCAGCCAGTGGAGGGACCTCAATACCGGGGTAATGTGGTCCCCCCTAGATGTTCCAGATATTAATCTGGCCGCCATATTTTGAACCAATTGCAGTTTCCGAACCAAGCACGAGGGTAGCCCCATATAGAGCGCATTACAGAAGTCGAGGCGTGAGGTTACCAACGCGTGTACCACAGTTTCGAGATCCCTTACTTCCAAAAACGGGCGCAGCTGGCGTATCAGCCGAAGCTGATAACAGGCGCTCTTGACCGTCGCATTAACCTGATTAGTCATCAGGAGCGACGAGTCAAGGAGCACCCCCAAGCTGTGAACACAGTCACTGGAGGAGAGCGTGACCCCATCCAGGACTGGAGGTTGCAACCCAATTCCTGGTTTCGGGGCCGCTACTGTAAGCACCTCCGTCTTGTCTGGATTCAGCTTCAATCTGTTTTTCCTCATCCAGCCCATTACCGCCCCAAGACATTCATTGAGAGAAGAGATGCCATTGGAATTTGAGACCGACGAACGAGATATGGAGAAATAGATTTGGGTGTCATCAGCATACTGATAACACTCAGCACCATAACTCCGTATAATCTCACCCAGTGGCTTCATATAGATGTTAAACAACATCGGGGACAAAATAGCTCCCTGAGGGACCCCACAAGTGAGGTCCCTCTTATTGGAGCTACAGTCCCCAAGCAGCACCCTCTGGGACCGACCCGAGAGGAAGGACCGGAACCACTTCAAAGCAGTGCCTCCGATACCCAGCCCCCTCAGGCGGTCCAAGAGGATGCCGTGCTCTATTGTATCGAACGCCGCTGAGAGGTCTAGGAGCACCAACAGGGTCACGCTACCCCTGTCGATGCCCAGACGCAGATCGTCGGTCAAGGCAACCATGGCAGTCTCAACTTTTTAGTGGGACAGGGGCTTGAGGGAACAAAACGCTCCATTCCCCAACCCCTCCCATCCCTCCCAGGCTTGGAAGACACTTCTCCTGAGGTTTTCAGGGATGGGATGAGTCAGGGAAAAGGAGCACTTGCTTTCCTCTGGCCCCACCCACCTCTGAGAGAGATGCTTCAGAGGAGGGAGAGGGACAGGGAAGGGGTGGTGGAGGACTTGAGATCACAAATACTTGAAACCGCAAATGTCAAGGCTAAGAATTTGGAGGGAGAACTGTATTTTGAGACAATATTTACAATTTTATTTACACATGCATCTGAAGCTATCACTGTCTGCTACTTGCCATCTCTTATTCTTATTCTTATTCTTATTCTTATTCTTATTCTTAAGCAGGGATCGGTAAATGTACCTGCTTCTTATCCATGACACTTTTTCCTGTAAACTTTCTCTTTCTCTCTTGACTTGAAAAGGTATATGTTTTTAACCTGCACGCAGTAGCAAGTCTATCTCTGTTACGTCTTAAATCCAATCTAGACATCTCCTTCCACCCCAGCACCATTATATATCAATTGATATCAATTGATAGCTACTAACCACTGACAACCAAACAACTTTGTGTAAACATTTTTGACTAGCAGATACACCCAGATCTTGAGATAAGGCCATTTAGCACGCAACCATATCTGTCACAAACAGATAAATAATATAATGAAACTCTATCAAAAGAACTGAAAGTTCACACTGAATTGAAACACTGTTGGGCTGCAATACATTTTTCTATACTTTATTGTGATATTATAGGAAAGACTGGGGGGAATGCCCAGCTATGAACTACTCAGATAGTTTTTATTGTTGTTGTTAACTGCCCTTGAGTCGATCTCAACTCATGGCAACCCTATGGCTGAGACATCTCCAAGACCCTCTGCCCTTCACTGCTCTGCTTAATTCCTGCAACCCTATACCCGTGACCTCCGTAACAGAGTCCATCCATCTGGCATGTGACCTTCCTCTCTTCCTACTTCTCTCCGCCTTTCCCAGAATTATTGTTTTTTCCAAAGAATTCTCCCTTCTCATGATGTGTCTGAAGTACAACAGCCTCAATTTGATCATCTAGGCTTCGAGGGAGGTTTCTGGCCTGATCTGCTCTAGGACCCATTTATTTGTCTTTTTGGCTGTCCACGGGATCTTCTTTTCTTCCTATCATCTTTCTTAACAGTCCATGATAACAATATATGGTAATAAGGAATACAATGGCTTGTATAATCCTAATTTGTGTTGAGTTGCATATCTTTGCGTTTTATAATATTTTCTAGTTCTTTCATAGCCACCCTCCCCATTCTTAGTCTTCTTTTGTTTTCCTGACTGCAGTCCCCATTTCTATCACTGTTTGATCCCAGGTATGGAAATTCTTTGTTGGTTTGTGTGATGTAAATGTAGCATAGATCAGAAGCCATCCTTTCATCAGCCATCCTGTAAATGCTGTTTCCATGAAGACACAATTGTAAATCCAAAGTAAAACTTTATTGTTGCATAGTAAAAACAGAAAAGAACTATATACAATCCATCTTGCAGATGATAGAGCCAATAGGATCACAACTTATTGTTGTTAAGTTGAAAGCAAGGCAAGTTCTTAACAAAGAGAACAAAGGAGCCCTTGGCCTAAACCATAACTCCACCTACATAATGATAGGATGATCAGCTTTATCCCAGCTCTAGACCAGCCCCTAGCTGTGTGTCACTCCCCATGTGACCTCGTTCTCATGCAAACCAGATGAGCTCATATGTTTACCTTCCAGCATCCTGTTTTCCCAGGCTTAACATCCTTGCCTTTGTTGTTCAGTGTGAGATTGTTTTAGTTTCACACCACCTGCATGCTGAGTCCTCTTTGTTTGGTTAGACACTTCTCAGAAGAGATTTTTTACACATCTCTACATTTCCACTTTGACTGCATATCCCATCCATATTCCAACATTCTTTTACTATTTCTATTTCTTCATTGTCTAGGTTGAACTTGTGAAGGTCCTCGGTGGTCATTTATTTTTGTTTTCTTTATGTTCAACATTAAGCCTGTCTTTGCACTTTCTTCTTTGATCTTCCTTAGTAGGTGTTCCAGGCCTGTGAAATTTTCTGCTAATATTATGGTGTCATCAGTATATCTTAAATTGTTGATATTTCTTCCTATTTTCACTCCTTCTTCTTCTGTGTCCAAGCCTGCTTTTCTTATAATATGTTCTGCATACAAGTTGCACAGATAGGGTGAAAGTATACAGCCTTGTCTGACCCCTTTACCAATTGGGAACCATTCTATTTCTCTGTTTAATTATTTGCATAATTAAATCTCTGTGTTCTGTTCTGACAGTAGCCTCTTGTCCTGAGTACAAGATTCCTCATCAGGACTATCAGATGTGTTGGCACTCTTTAATGACGTTCCATAGCCTTTCATGATCTATGTAGTCAAAGGCTTTGCTATAGTCTGTAAACCACATGCAAATTTTCTTTTGGAATTCCCTGGTGCACTCCATTAGCCATCATATGTTTGCAATGTGGTCCCTTGTGCCTCTTCCTTTCCTGAACGCTTCTTGGACCTCTGGGATTTCTCTCTCCATGAATGGTTGAAGACTATGTTGCAGAATTTTGAGCATGATAGTTGCTGCAGTATCTTATGTCTCCCTTTTTGTGGATGGGGATGTATATTGATGACTTCCAATCTGTTGGCCATCATTTGTTTTCATATCTGTTGACATATGTTGGTTAGCACTAGTGTTGGCTCATCAGTGTGGACTGCAGCAGTTCAATTGGAATATCATCTGTTCCTGATTATTTCTTTTTCGCTATTTCTCTTACTGCAGTTTCCACTTCACTTTTTAGAATTTGGGGTTCATCTTCATATGGTTCTTTATTCAATGTGTCCTTCAGTTTGCCATCTCTTTTATATAATTCTTCTGTGTATTGCATCCAATGTCTTTTTATTCCTTCTTGGTCTTGAATTATGTTGTTTTTATTGTCATAGATCATTCCAGATCTTGGTTTGAATTTTCCTTTGATTCCCCAGACCTTGTGAAATAGATCTCTTGTTCTTCCCTTTTTGTTGTTGTCTTCTGTTTTTCTGCATTGGTTGTTGTAGTAATTTTCTTTATCTTTCTGGGCAAGCTGTTGTACTGTTGCATTCATAATTCTTAGTTTGTTCCTATCTTCCTTTTGTTTTTCTTTGCTTCTTTATTGCTTGTAGTGTTGTTGTTGTTTTTGTCATCCATGGTTTTTCCTCTTTCTTTTTGTTTATTGAAAGCATTATTATGTCCCTGGCTTTAGACCATAGTTCCTCTGATTCTTGGTCTATTATGCTTAGTAATGCAAATCTGTTTCTTATGTTGTCAGTAAATTGTTGAGATATTATTTAGATCATATTTTAGTGTAATCACTGGTTTTGTTTTCTTCTTGAGTCTTACTTTTATTTTTTATATGAGTAGTTCATGATCTGTGCCAGAGTTGGTGCCTGGTCTAGCCTTGGCTACCAGTATAGAGTTTTGCCATCTTTTGCTTCCAATTATACAGTCTATTTGATTTTTGTGTTAACCATCTGGTGATGTCCCTGTGTATAGCCTTCTTTCTAGTTGTATGAAAAATGTGTTTGCAATGAATAGGCTATTGGCTTCACAAAAATCTATCAGACACTCACCTGCTTCATTTCTTTTGCCTGATCCAAAGCTCCCTACAGTTTTTGATTCTTCTTTGCTTCCAACTTTTGCATTTTAATCTCCAATGGTCAGCTTGACATCCTGTGTTGGTGTACTGTCAATTTCTTCCTTTACTCCTTCATAGAATCTATCAATTTCTTCCTGTTCTGCCTCTGTGATTGGTGCATATACTTGAATTATGGTGATAGTCATAGGTTTACGATGTAGCCTTACTGAAATGATTCAGTCTGATTTTTCATTGTATCCACTTGACTGCTTTTGCCACATCTTTTCTTAGTATGAAAGCCACCCCATTTCTTCTTGTCTTTTCATTCCCTGAGTAGACCACTGTATAGTTGTCTGATTCAAAGTGGCCCATTCCTGTCCATTTTAACTCACTCAACCCCAGTATTGCTATGTTCATGTGTTTCTTTTCCATTTTTACTGTCTAGCTTCCCTTGGCTCATTCTCCTCACATTCCATATGGATAGTGAATTGAGACTATTTCAGTTATTTGATTATCTCCAAGCAACAGGAATTTCCTTCAGCAGTTAGCCATGCATCACAGAGTATTCAAGGCAATGGAAATGAATGTGAGATTTTTGTTCTCCAGATGCTGCTAGCTTTTTTAGTTGCTTTGGGGTCTACAAGTGGCCTTTCACAAAGTTTGAAAACAATCAGAACTTCTGAGCCTGCAGTGATCATTGACCAGGCTAGCTGGGACACACTGTAGGCTACAATCCATTTTTTAAATATCTAGTCTTTTGGGAGGTAAGAAAAAGAAAAAAATGTATCAATGCATGGTTGCAATCTTCATCAGAATATCAGAACCTAAACTACACATTCTGCAAAAGCATGTGATAGTGCTCCTGGGACTATTTCCTTGAAACTGTGGGGTTGCATTATTTTAATCTTCCCTAGAGTTATGTAGAATAACAGCTAGGAAGAATGGGCTTGAATCTTTTTCCTGCTATACCTGCTTTCTGTATGCAGTGTTTTTTGTAATGGAAGAGCATCAATAGTATTTTAGGTCTCACTTATATTCTTAAAAAGACTCTTCCACATGGCAGCTGGCCCTTAAAAAGACAGCAAGATTTCTCTTGATGTGGCTTCTGTAATACGGCACTTGAATGAGATAGATGTATTATTCCTCAGTTTCTGCTTCCAGCTTTGTCTCAAGCTGGAAGAAATCATATGGACTCATGGTGCTCTGCTTACAGCTAGTTGGAGCTCAGTTTCAAAGCTGTTCTTGATTGGTTGGTTGATTGGTTATATGTAATTATTATACGTATTTATTAGGGGGGTTGCAGACTGTCAGAAATAGTGCAAATTGAGTCCACTTTTAGGGTTAGGGAATCATGGGAACTGTATTTTATTGTGGCACCAGAGCTCTCTGACAGAGAAGGCTCAATGTCTCAGAAAAAAAACACAATTCCCATGATTCCCTACCACTAACCCTAACCCTAAAAGTGGACTCATTTTGCATTATTTCTGGCAGTCTGCAACCCCCCTTAGGGGGGAAGCAGACGGCGCTTTGGGCCATCTTGGAGGCAAGGAAGAGGAGGGGCAGCCTCATGCTGGGTGCCCCAATCCCTTCCTGAACACATCATTGGAACGCCCGTTGCTCCACATGACGGGCGCTCCGATGACGTACTTCCACCGCAGCGTCTGCACACGCTGAGGCGGAAGAGACGCCAAAGGTGCACCCAACACCTCTTGCGGCGCACCTTCGCCGTCTTGCAGAAGGAGCAGCCTCATGCTGGGTGCCCCTTTTCCTTACAGGGCCCGAGAAGCTGCGGATTGGGGCCAAGGAGTGCGGCTACCTCGGCCCCAATCTGCAGCTTCTCGGGGCGGCCCACGGCTGCCCATCTGCTTCGGCTCTTAGTTAAATTTATATCTTATCTTTCCTCTAGTCAGCTCAAAGAGCCACACACAGTTCTCTTCCTTTCCACTTTGGTCTCACAACCACACTGTGAAGTACCTCAGGGAAACAGAAGGACAAAGATCGTGATCTTGTCAGTTTTATGACTAAGTAAGGACTAAAAACTAGTTCCCTCAATTCCTAGCTTAAGAGGAAAAACAGACCGGCAAAATACAGTGTCTTCCTGGATTGGGGCATGTTGTATGCACATCACATGACCCCAAGATGCTGGGAACATGCTGTGAAGCTGCCCCACTGCCAACATGACAGTAGTTTTTCAGCATTCCAGCAGCATGGCATTTAGATGCCACATGCTGCAGGAGCACCAAAAAACCCCCACTGTGGTAGCAAAAGTGCCTTTTTCCCTGAGCAAAAAGGAGTGGTTTTCTGTCACTTCTTTTTGCACTGAAAAAATGGCGGGTTGGGAGTGTGGTGTGGGATGCTGCAGTGCCATGGTGTGTGGCTCTGCGGCAGCCTCAATCTGGTGTTTTGGGCTGTCTGTTTCAGCCCTTAAACTCTGATCAATACACCAATGCTAGGTGTAATGATCTAGGAGCTAGGTGTGGCACTACTGAGATTACTCTTACCAATGCTTCTTCAAAAAGCAAAGCAGCTTAATTTATATACCGTTTCATACGTCGCTATACAGTGTATAAGCGGTTTACAACTGTAAGCTCATTCTTCAGTGACATAACCATGTTAGTCTGGAACATCAAAATTAAAAGGAAATTTGTCACACCTTTGACACTAACTGTTCGAAAGAAGCTGTAGGGCCTCTGCAGACCAGCCCAAAGGGCTGGCCTAGAGGCAAAGATGGAGCAGGGCAGCTGCACACCAGCTGGCCCAACCCCACACTGATGGTGTCTTGACACTGTGCGCCATTATGCACAGTGCACAGCATCAGGACACCCTCCCAGTGCAGTGTCCTGACACACTGCGCTGGAAGGGGGGAAGAAGAGCCGTGTGCCGGTTCTTAGGGCACCCTTTTGCCGCCACTGAAAGGACTGACATTTTGACACTTTTCTTGGGGTGGCAAAAGGGAGAATTGGGGCCAGAGCGTGGGGCAGCCCTGGCCCCGATCCGCCGCTTCCCGGAGGCTCTGTGCCACTGTAGTTACATACTCATTGAGTGACAAAGGCAAGATTAAAGATTTTGTCTAAGGTCAGTGTTGTTGTGGTGGAGGGAGTTTTGGAACATGGTGTGTGCAGGTGGTGAACTGTTAAAATGGACCTTTTCATGTCATCACTATACACACTAGTTTTGCATTTCTTTGGGTATTCATACAGTCGATAAAGATTCTTCCTTGGCATCAGTTCACTCCACACATCTGAAGAAGTAAGCAAGTCTATGAAAACTCATGTTACAACTTATGTGTCTAAGGTTCTGCAATATCTCTTTGCAAACAGTGCTTCTTCAGGTTTTCTACAATATCTTTAGTACAGTTATAAAGAAAAGTTTTCGATATAGTACAGAAGACTCTGATATGTGTTCATCCCCATAAAATGTTGTTTGAAGTCCATGGCACACATTTTCTGCATAAGTGTGAAATTTTTTAGTAGCTTTATATTCTTCCAATCAGTCAGTAATCACAAACAGAATAACTTGTACTCATAACATCAGAAATACCAGAAACAAAGCCAACAAAACTGACCAGAAGAAGAAGACTTTTATGGCCAAGTTACATCATCTGTTACTCTAGTTCAATATGGACATAAAAAGTTGGTTTTACAAAGTAAGCTTTAGAGCAGGGGTAGGCAACCTTTTCCCTTTAAGGGCCGAGGGACTTCAGCTCCCAGAATCCCAGGAGCTATTGGCCAACATGGGACTATTGGCCAACATGGCTGAGGCTTCTGGGAGCTGAAGTCCCTCGGCCCTTAAAGGGGAAAGGTTGCCTACTCCTGCTTTAGAACTTCAGAAAATAGATGTGTCTTGAAGTGGAGCAGACAATAAATGTCAAATGGTGTTTACAGTGACTTCTGCCACATGAAATGTTATGTACTACAAATGCATTGCCTTGAGTTATGAATGTTGTGACCTCTTCAGATCTATACATCCAAATTACCACTGTTTCATATTTACTAGACCACTGGATGATCTGATGTAAATGAGAGGATATCTAGGCAATTTTCTAGGTGATGTATCTTATCCAGATATTATGTAGCTTTTATAAAACACAGATAGAAGAAATGTGCAATGCTGTACATTCACTGAAGCTGTGAAAGCAACAGTTCACTAGTCAGTGTGTCCCAGCATTGATTTTGTGTTAGAGAAAATTATACTGACACAATGCATTTCAGAAAGTGTGGGCCAAAATAGATGACCATAAAGGGGTAGCATGATGCTGCCCCTTTGATCACTGGATTGGGGCCATGGCAACCACATGTGGTGGCCCTGATCCATCATTTTTCCAGTGCAAAAAGAAGTGGCAAAATGCTGCTCCTTTTTGTGCCAGAAAAAAACACACCTTTTCTGCCATCACTGTGGCTTTTCTGTGCTCCTGCGTTGCGTGGCATCTAAATGCCACACCACCATAGCTGCCAACATAGCACTGGCTTTTGGGGCAGTGTTGGGGTGTGTGTTGTCCAAATGCCACGCCCCCATGCCACTGCCGGTTTGTTTTGCCTTTGAGTGAGCTGGAACATGAGATAAAAAAGCAGTTAGTAGAGACAGCTAGCATTATGTTGTTCTGAGAAAAATGTAGGTTCTTTTTAAGTATCCAACTTGGGCAGCATAGCTAGATATGATTTATATACTATCACATTAATAATAATAATAATAATAATAATAATAATAATAATAATAATAATTTATACCCCGCCCCTCTGTTAAAACAATCAGGGTGGCTTACAACAATTAAAAATACATCAGTACAATCTAAAGAACCCAAACCCCCACCCACCCGCATAAAAGTGTATTAAACCAATATCCATTAAAACCAAATGGATCAAACTAACATACAATAATAAATAAAATAAATAGACAAAAATAAACAAAAATCAGACAAAAATTAGACAAAGATCAAACAGCAGCAATCAAAACAGAAAAAGGGCAAAGGTATAACTCCTGAAGCTAGGATCAATCAGGAAAGGCGTGCTGAAAGAATCTGTCTTTACTGCCTTTTTGTAACTACTCAGGCACGTAATATGACGGATCTCGTCTGGCAGGCCGTTCCATAATCTGGGGCGATTACTGAAAATGCCCTCTGGGAGGTTGCAGACAGCCTAGATTTTTGTGGCTGAAGCAAATTCCTCCCAGAGGACCAGAGTGCGCGGGGAGAATTATATAGGAGGAGGCGGTTCTGAAGATAAATTGGACCCAAGCCATTTAGGGCTTTAAAGGTAATAACCAACACCTTATACTGGGCCCAGAAACTGATAGGCAGCCAATGAAGAGATTTTAGCACAGGAGTTATGTGATCTCTCCGCAATGTACCTGTGACCACTCTGGCTGCCATATTTTGTACCAACTGAAGCTTCCAGACCAAGCATGAGGGTAGCCCTATGTAGAGCGCATTACAGAAATCCAGATGAGAGGTTACCAGCGCATGCACCATGGTCTCAAGATCCCTTTCTTCCAGGAAAGGGCGCAGCTGGCGTATCAGCCGAAGCTGATAGCAGGCAGTCCTGACCGTCGCATTCACCTGACTAGTCATCTGAAGCGATGAATCAAGGAGCACCCCCAGACTGTGAACACAGTCCTTCGTGGAGAGTGTGACCCCATCCAGGACTGGAGGTTGCAATCCAGTCCTTGGTTTCGGGGCCACTACCGTGAGCACTTCCGTTTTTTCTGGATTTAATCCCAATCTGTTTTTCCTCATCCAGCCCATTACTGCCTTAAGACAGTCATTGAGAGGAGAGACGCCATCGGAATTCGAGGCCGACAATCGAGATAGGGAGAAATACATCCCATCTAAGTTCCTAAATCTATGATAACACAGCTAAAAATATGGAGATTTGTAAATGAACATTACATTTCATTTACAATGGAGGGTTAATAGACTTCACAAAGAAGAGGGAAATGGCATACAAATTATTTCTATAGGTCTTCTCTACACAAGATATTGGATAGGGCTTTTTGGTATGTATAGAAAAAGCCATTACACTTGTTCTCTGTGCATTTTTCCAATTCCCAGTGGCATTCTTATATTGATATAGTATTAGGTTGTGAAACCATTTTCCCCTCCCGGCAGAGAAAATTGGGTATATTTTGAGTACATTTTTATACATTAGGCACATTTTTCCAGTTTTTGAAAATGTAACACCAGTTATTTTGCATGAACTTAGGGCGGAAAAATGCACTTAGGGTGGAAAAATAAAAAGCACAGATATACAATGGGGGACACCTGGCTGAACGAGACTACGCGTGAAAGGGATCTAGGAGTCCAGGTGGGCCAGAAGTTGAACATGAGTCAACAGTGCGATGCAGCAGCTAAAAAGGCCAATGCAATTTTAGGCTGCATCAGTAGAAGTATAGTGCCTAGTTCAAGAGAAGTAATAGTGCCACTCTATTCTGCTTTGGTCAGGCCTCCCCTGGAATACTGTGTCCAGTTCTGGGCACCACAATTCAAAAAAGATGTGGAGAAACTGGAGCGTGTCCAAAGGAGGGCAACTAAAATGGTGAAGGGTCTGGAAAGCAAGCCCTATGAGGAACGACTTAGGGAGCTGGGGATGTTTAGCCTGGAGAAGAAAAGGCTGAGAGGTGACATGATAGCCTTGTTTAAATATTTAAAGGGATGTCATATTGAGGAAGGAACAAGCTTGTTTTCTGCCGCCCCAGAAACTAGGACCTGGAACAATGGGTGCAAGTTCCAGGAAAAGAGATTCCACCTCAACATTAGGAGGAACTTCCTGACAGTAAGGGCTGTTAGACAGTGGAACACACTCCCTCGGAGTGTGGTGGAATCTCCTTCCTTGGAGGTCTTTAAGCAGAGGCTGGATGGCCATCTGTCGGGGATGCTTTGATTGGGAGTTCCTGCATGGCAGGGGGTTGGACTGGATGGCCCTTGTGGTCTCTTCCAACTCTATGATTCTATGATTCTATGATAACCAGGTAGCTTTGGATGTATTTGGGGGTATCTTATAGTGGGGAAATCCCAGTAGAAAGTACAAATGAAGAGCTTATTTTACATATGTATATAGTGATGAGTTTTGTGCAAGATATGTTATGCAAATGTTGTACAAACCATTTATATATTTAAAATACTTGTGCATCTGCCAGAGCAGAAATTACTCAAGTTACTTGATGATTACAGAGCAAGATAGCCACATCTGAGAAAATGTTTGGACTCTTTCATGCCTGAGTACATAATCAACCATGAGGTACATAGCTATTAAAAAAAAATGTTATCAAGTACATTGCTACCAAAAAAAAAAAAAAAAAGTAGTAAGGAAGAGCAAGGTTATCTCATTTCAACTCATTTGGAGGTATCAAAGCAGCTTACCAGAAGATTGATATGACCATCAGAAGTACACTCATCCCTCCCTGTTTGCGGACCTGGAGTCCACAGTCTTGGTCCTTCATGGATACCAAGTGGGGAAGGACAAAATGGGGCATGCACCTGAGGCACGGACACAGCACTCCACAGAGGAGTGTGCACCCATTATAACCAAATGGGCCTTGAATATCTGTGATTTTCCTGATTTGCAAGGGGGGTCCGGATTGGATACCCTGAGAATCAAGAGGGACAACTGTAGTACACATGGTAAGAAAGTGGTGGCTCTTGTGACCTCTGCTCATTATTCTTCATAATACCATTAATTTCCTCAGCCCTCTGTACTTGGGACAATCACTCACTTCAGTAAGCAAGGCATATGTCTCAGTCCTATTTCCTTTGCAGCAACAAACCTTGCTCCAGCAAATGATGCCACAATCAGGACCCTGCTGAGGAATTCTGACCCAGAGCCCAGTGGTGAGTATAGATATTTATGCAAAGAGAAGTTGGGCAGCAGTACAGATCAAAACAGGTTCAAGTACCAGATATTTTTGTTTAACTGTAGTATGTTAACAAACTGTGAAATGGTGGTGACCATATTGGCGGCTTGCTATTGACACACTGAATGGGATTCATTGATATGAAATGCATATTGGCCAGATGAAAACAGTGGGTACCAATCAGCTCATGTTCAGGTCGTATGGCTGTAACAGAGATTTAAGCTTGCATTTAACTCACATGTTGAAACTATTAAGTGTTGTATAAGTACTTCAATGCCTAGGATCCATTCTTTCTTTTATATCTAATGTTCTAGTATTTTTCTTTGTTTCTTTTTAATGGAATCCTGGGTTCATTATCTAATACGAAAAATTTCACATTTAAAATAAATAAATAAATAAATAAATAAATAAATAAATATCAGTGCAGATGTTAATTGCTGGTTTACCTGCCAAAATTGGGATAGAAATTGGGAACCAAGCCTGTTTCAGGGTCCCTCCATTTTGGGGATACTATTTCCATCATCTCTTGGCAATCAAGGGAGGCTAACAAAACATTAACAGGGATAAATGTAAGATATTACAACCAGGCAGCAAAAATGAAATACACAAATATAGGATGCGTAACCCCTGGATTGAAAGCAATACATGCAAAAACTACAAAGTAAACATAAGTTAACACTGTGATGCAGCAAGTGGAAAAGTGAATCCAAATCTGGCTTGTATCAGATGCTAATATGCTTTGGTCAGACCTTGTCTGGAATACTGTGTTGCCAGTTCTAGGCAACATAGTTTAAGAAGAATATTGACAAGCTGCAGAGGCTCAAAGAATCCAGCCAGCCCCATGAAAGTAAAACAAACAAACAAAAAACCCTTATTTTTAAAAATAAAGACTTTCTTTGGCTCCATCTTCGTCTGCCAGAATACTCCAGGGTGCCCATGGAGAATTCTGGCCCTGAATTCCCCCCCACACCTGCTCTCTTTTGCTGTGGATTTTCAGTTCTCACAGTGAAGAATGGGCAGCTGCCTTACATGCGGTCATTACAGTGGGCCCTTGGTATACCATAAGCTACGGATGCTCAAGTCCCATAGTACTCAATGTTGGTTGTACCACCATTGAGGACAATGGAACTTTGCCCCCTCTACCCCCAAAGCCAGCCACGCCACTCTCACTGTGGTGAGGTCAGGGGGCTACCTTTATTCTTCATCCTCTTCCCTGCCTCCTCTTTGATCCCACTGCTGCTGCTGCAGCTCTTTCTCCTCCTCCTCCTCCTCTTCTTCTCCACTCTTCCTCCTCCTCTTCTCCTGTTGCCACTGTCAATGGCTCTCCTTTTCCTTCTTCTTTCTTTTTTCCTGTCTCTGCTGCCTCCACTCTTCCTCCTCCTCCTCCTCCTCCTCCTCCTCCTCCTCCTCCTCCTTCCTCCTTCCTCCTCCTTTTCTCCTGTCACTGCTGCCTCCATTCTTCCTCCTCTTACCCCTCCTCTTCCTCCTTTTCTCCTGTCACTGCTGCCTCCACTTCTCCTCCTCCTCTTCCCCCTCCTTTGCCCTGCTGTTACTTGTCCTCCTCCTCCTCTTTCCTCCTCCTCCTCCTCTTCCCCACTTCCTCCTCCTCTCTTCCTCCTCCTCCTTTCTCCCATCACTGCTGCCTCTGTTCTTCCTGCTCCTCTTTCCCTCTCTGTTTCCCTGGTGCTGCTCATCCTCCTTCCTCCTCCTCCTCCTTCCTTCTTCTCTTTCCCCCTCCATTCCCTTGCAGCCACTTATCATCCTTTTCCTTCCTCTCCCTCTCCCTCCCTCCTCCTCCTCCTCTGCTGCCCCCCCATGGGCTTGCCATCTGCAGATTCTCAAATCTGCAGATGGCAAGTCTGCAGATATGGAGGGCGGACCGTATTTGTTGCTCAATGCCACTGTTGAGGTCACAACGAGGCACCCAACCATGCTATGGGCCCTTTGTTCTGACCTAAGAGCAACTTTTGCCCACAGAGTGGGCAGCCATTTTTGTCTCTGCAAAAAGAGTCAAAACCATGCAGCAAAAAGTGAATTATTTAAACGTAGGTTAGGTTAAGGAAACCCTAAATTGGGTGTGGGCATCCTGAAGACAAACAGATCTAATTTGAGATTTTGGCCCTGCATCATGTAAACAGGATGCAATGAGTCTGGGGGAGGGGTAGAATTCGGGGTAAATCATCCATGTAGAAAAGCTCTTAAATATCTATTAATGCCTTTTCCTTGGAGTGTCCATTGAATCACATAAACAAGAAGAAAAACCAGGTTTTTAGCAAGAAAGGGGGGGGACACAAGTGTGCACACACACATACATGAACACACTCTTTATTTCTCTTATATCAAGGTCTCCCCAGTCATTTTCTTTTAGCAGAAATACTTCCACAGCATGAGAAAATGAACATGAAACACAAAGAGTAACTTCCTTTTACTCTTTGTGTTTCATGTTTATTGTCTCATGCTGCGAAAGTATTTCCGTTAAAAGAAAATGATAGGGGAGACCTTGAATGATAGTTTGTCTTTAAATGCTTCTCAAGTCACACCTACTGATTTCTCGGTCATAAGTAGCATTTATGTAATGATAATAAGCTGTTTTATATGATCAAACTCCCCGGTTGCACCAACTGGAATATAACAGCAGTCTTGGGACCTCATTCCTATTCACCAGAGAGCAGCAGGCATTTCTAATCTGGTATGTCTAAGCTATATTGCATGCAATATAGCTTAGACCTCCTGAGTGATTGTGAAAACAGCCCATATAGCTGACTGAAAACTTTATCCCATTTGGCACTCCATGTGGATGAATACAAAAGGTTGCCCTTGTCAGGCTTGAAAAGCACAATGTAGCACAGTGTGTTAGGTAGCGCAATATACTGAACACCCCAGTACATAATTTCTCCCCTTCTCATCCCAGCAATAGCCTGAAAATCTATTGTCTAATCAGCAGGACATATATAATAGGTTTAAATGATGCAGAATCATCCCCTCAAATATTCAAGAGTGTAGTCAGGGATACATCCAAGTGGCAATTTTAGGATTTTAATCTGAAGCCCCAATTCTTGCTTCCTGGTGTTCAAAGCTCTTTCAATTGCTACTTTTCACCAAACCCATTGTTAGAGGCAGAGATTTGTTGACAAAGTTTTGGCTCCAACTTCTAAATACCAACAGATATTTAGGAGTCTTTGGCTTCTGAATACTCATTGGATTACAGACAATTGCCATAGCAAAGGGATGTTAAATAAATTGTATCTATTTAGCAACATTGGACATTTGTTCATGGCAACCATTAAGACAAGTGTGGGAAGGTGGGAGGTGACTTGGTATCAAAACTCTTTGCCCCTTCACCTGTATTCCTATAGTTGGCTTGTTCTGGAGGAAGGAAATCCTATGAAGATTTGGAAGAAGAAAACTGCATGATTTCCCCCTCCTCATGATAGTGAAAGCCTCAACTCCCTTATTGACCAATCTATCTAATTAGTGTGTTATCTGCATTTGTAAAATACATATAAAATTGATTCCTTAGGTGTTATTAAAGTGTTGTATTTTATTGTCTTATTATTTTATTTTAAAACAGAGATCTAAAACCACAGGAGTACAAAACAAAACAGCATGATAAAAATACAAATGCACATGAAAAAAGTCAATAGGATAAAAAACAACAACAACAATGCAAAGCCAGGATTCACAAAGGACAAAATAGGAATGAAATATTATGCTTTTATCACTGCTGAATTCTAAGCTGAATATTCTGGGGGTCATTCCAAAACTTATTCAATGACTATACTTCCAGCTTGTTTGTTGAAATGGCTGTTCTATATTTACTTTGAGCATTCTCATGATAAAAGGTAAAGATATTCTTCATTGACAAGGTTTTTAAGTCGTGTCTGACCATAGGGGCAGTGCTCATCTCCATTACTAAGCCGAAGAGCCAGCATTGTCAGAGGCTACTCTATGATCATGTGGCCAGCATGATTGCACAGAATATTGTTTACCTTCTCACTGAAGTGGTACCTATTTATCTACTTGCATTTGCATGCTTTCAAACTGCTATGTTGGCAGAAGCTGGGACTAGTGACAGGAGCTCACCCCATCATGCAGTTCAACCTTATTGCACCAATGGAAGTGGCATGTATATTATTCCTTTGAAAAAAATTTATAGCAGCACAACCGGAAACAAAATGCATGTATGAAACTGTGACAAAGCAATGTTAAAAATACAAAACCTAGTACTATAAGGTAAACACAAATGCATAATATCTTGTTAGCTGAAGTGCATTTTTCTGAATTTTGGTGTGTGTGTGATATTCCACATGACCCCAGATGTATCCTGCAGTTGACCTCAAGTACCACCTGGGTGATGACAGGCAGGTCATACCAAGGTCACTTTGAAGACCAACAGAAACCATCTCAAAGATAGGCAGATGATGTGAGAGTTGCAAATGGAACATCATCATCTCCATAATCAGAAAGAATGGCCGATAATTGCCTAGATAGCTCACCTGATGGGTCAGCTAATGACTTAATCCTTTCCCCATTCACTTTGAATATTGCCAGACCAGATTACTTCACCCATACAATCTCACACCTTTGCCTTGCAGCTAGTTTTAGCCTTAAAAAACCCTGAATTTTTCCCCTCAGTGTGTTATTTTGGAGTTCATGGGGACACTACACCACTGTGGTCTCTAGTCTAGTTACTGGCACTTCCATTCAAACCAACGCTCTTGGAACGACTGTGTCCCACACCACTTCATTCAATTGGATCCTGGAGAAAGCCTCATCTGTAGTAAGTATCACCTGTAGTTTTGTCTCAAGATATTGTTGAAGCTAACTCCTGATTTCCTAACCCTTGAATGAATGAGTGTATGAGTGAGAATTACTGTGTGATTGTCCCTTTAATAAAATAATACTTCAATTGAAGAATTCTGTCTTTGCATCAATTCTTAGATCTACCAGCCTCTTGGTATACAAGTGGGAGATAGTCTCGCAGGGTCTTTGCAGCCGACCCCCCCCCCCACTCCATTTGAGCTAAATAAAATTCCCCATACTAGACTTTTGGCTACAGTCTGGAGCCTTGGGTGAAAGAGAATGGACAATACTGAATAAACTGACTCACACGAAACCAGCAAATTTTAAATTGTCAGCTGACATTTTCATGGAAATCTACTACTCAAGACAGGGAAAACAGAATGATAAAGTATAGTCAAAGGATGCATCTACACTATAGAAATAATTCAGTTTGATACCATTTTAACTGCCTGGTTGCATCCTACAGAATACTGGGATTTATAGTTTTGTGAGGCAGCAGAATCCTTTGGCAGGGAAAGCTAAAGACCTTGTGAAACTACAAATTTCAAGATTGAGCTACGACACTGAAAAGTTGTGTCAAAGTTCATTATTTCTTCAGTGTTGATACACCCAAGGTCATGTCTTGACAGATTCAGCATTGTAACATTATTTTCATCTCTTAAGGAAATGGAAACTTTGAAATTTGCAGGTCATCTTTTTTTTTAAAAAAAATGCACACAGGACAAGCTTTTCAAAGATTTTCTGAAAATCATTTCAATGAGCTACTTCTAAATGCTCGTTGCTTGGAAACAATGACTGAAAATAATTCATTCCCCAGAATATCTAACATAATTCAGAGCCATATGTGACCATCTTCTGTTGCTGTGTTGTAGTCATGTCTAGCTAAAAATACCATCATCAGAGCTTTGAGCTCTCACCATGTGGATCTTCATGGATGAATTTTCTATACCAACTGTCATCACTAAGCAAGTTTTGCGTCCGAAATGTTTTGGGATGTTTTAGTTTCTTTTGCTTTTGAATTGTTCAGTGATGCCTCATTCCAAAATGCAATTGTTCAGTGATGCCTCATTCCAAAATGCAACTTTATGGTTGATCCAAATGAAATTATTTATATTATGACATTTATTTATGTTCAGGATTTTTACAACACCTTTCAACATGTCTCCAGTATGGTTTAAGAACTATCATGATATAATGAGTGAGAAGAATAATTTCACCAAACCTTAATGTTTTTAGTTATATACTGTACTCATACTACATTTTCACCATAGGGCTTTTCTACATGATTAAAATACTCCTTATTCCAATCAAATACACAGTTTAGAGGAATTTGGGCTTCTTGCAGGTGGACGGATGACTCCATAAACTCAGCAAAAATAGAATTGGGAGTTTCTACTGGAGTATTTATTTGTGAGCTGTCTCGGATCCCTTTCTGGAAGAAAGGCAGCATAGAAATTAATAAAATAAATAAAATATCCACAATTATCTGTGAGGATGTGCATTATAAAACATGTGGTCATCTGTCCACTTCACATGGAGTCACATGTATTCACAGGGCTGCACATTTTCAGCAGATGGAGGGTGAATAGATGTGAATTTGCACAGAACAGTGAAGACAATCAAGCATTGATGTGAATGTGTGGAAATCTGCCTCAGTTTGCATCATACACTTATGTTTAGACTAGCCCATAATCCTAGGATCACAAATATTCTGAATATCTGTTTCAGAGATTCCCTGACTTCGGAATGTTGTGAACTGAGATTGTGACCTAACATACCAATCTACAATGAAGTACTTATATTCTGGCCTCAAAGCCTGTTCAAGAATAGAGAGGATGCATACAACATTGCCACCTACAGTTGCCTTTTGTTATAAATCCCTTGGACTGGCCTGGTACAAATATTAGTTGCCTGATTTTCTTTCCTTGTCTGGCCCACTTCTCAAGCCTGACCTCAGGAAGCTTAAATTGGATAAATGCACCATTATGTCACAGAAAATACAGTTTCTATCAGGCATACTCCTCTCTGAAGCTGTTTAGGTGGTATTGTTTACATAAATGTATGAACAATGTACAAAGCCACTTAGGTGGTGTGTGACCAATAGACAGAGAGGAATGAGTATGTATAAGAGAGATTTGGAAGTGATGGTGAGGGAAATATGTGACTAGACAACACTGACACACACACTGAATGCAAGCATTGCATATAATTGTGGTTAAAGCTGGAACTCTTGCTTCTCCCTTGACATGCCAGAGAAGGAACCCCCAAACAAACCATGAGTTCTTTTGCTGGCTTGTTAGAAGAGATACAAGTTAGAGTGTCTGCCTCTGATTCATTTGGGTGTCACACTAAACAAATGATGACCAAAGATCTGTGGCTTATTTTGCTGATCTCACTTGCAGTGAGAGACTTGGTTCATTGTGCACCAACATGCTATGTATAACAAGCCAGGCTCACCTGGGAAAATGGTTTGTTGTGACATGTGAATGAGGTGTGTGTATAAAGTAGGGGTGAATAACTTTGACAGCTCCACATCATGCCCCCAAATGGAACATGAAACATGAACAACAACAACAGGCAAAGACAAAGTAGAAGTCCACTTTTGATTTTCAGTGTGCTGGAGGTTTATAACCCTGACCTGATTAAACTTCAAATCATACTACTGAAAGGCTCCAGGAATGGTAAGATTTTGGATTTATTTCCCCCCAGTGCTGGGTGAGGAATGGGGAAGCAGACAACAAAAACAGCACTTTGTTCACCCCAATGTATGAAGGAAGAAAAAAAGAGCAGAGTATCTGATAATTAAAACTGTTTTCCCTATTAAGTTTAGCTCCATTTCATTTTAAAAGTAGAAAGCATTCAAATCTGATTTGAATACCTTTTTTATCTCGCAAATTTGCTGAGAGCAGGCCAGGACTAGAAATGGCCCATCACTTTTTCACAAAACTCAAATTTAAGATATTGATTGCTGATATGGCATCTACTTTAAGCAAACCCTGTCAATTTCAGCGATGTTTACCATTTATTAGAAGGAATTCTACAATCGTGCCATCTTGCATGGCACAAGTTATTGCTAGTTTTACATATAAAATGGACTTATGAACTGGAAAGAAAGAATTTTTAAACATGTTTTTTTCATCCAACATGGGAGTCCAAGGATCTAGGCTTATTTTGTGAGCACTGTTTTATTTTAGGGAGTGCAAACTTTAATCTTCAATTAAAACTTCAAGGTCCTGTTTTAAATACAGGACTAGCTGAAACCACCTGAACTGATGGGAGATAAACTGATAATGTAATATTGTGGAGCCTAAATAATATAATGTTGGGGTTTATTATATTATTATACTGTGCTTAATCTATTTCTGTTGTTTTAAACCTGACTCTAACTGTCTGTCAAGCCTGAATTAGGGACAGGCCACACATACCAATCTAAAGAACCCACACAACAACACAACCACAAGTCCACATATATAAGGAGTCACCCTGGGGCCCAGTAACCCAAACCAGAAAAAGAACTGAGGAAACAAAGGCAAGGTGAATGACAGGATTTCTAGGTCTTGGAATTATGGAAACCAGCTTATTACATATATTACATATTTATTAAATGCTGTAAAGGAATAAAATAAGCTCTAATGCTCTGTTCTTTAGGCTTCTCTATATCAGACTGTTCTCTCTTCTTCAAATCAAAAACTAGCCTCTATCAGCAAAAAGTCTTATCATGCCAAAGGTAAAGGTAAAGGTAAAGGTAAAAGTATTCCCCATTGACAAGGTTGTCAAGTCATATCTGACTGTAGGGGGCGGTGCTCATCTCCATTACTAAGCCGAAGAGACTACTCTGTGATCATGTGGCCAGCATGATTGCACAGAACGCTGTTTACCTTCCCACTGAGAAGTGGTATCTATTTATTTACTTGCATTGCATGCTTTCAAATTGCTAGGTTGGCAGTAGCTGGGACTAGTGACAGGAGCTTACCCCGTCATGCAGAACCTTTTATACCAAACCCTCTCTCAAATTTATATTTTTATTTATTTATCTCATTTTTATGCCACATTTCTCCCCAAAAGGAACACAAGGTGGCTCACAAGACTCTATCAAATCCAAACCCTGTCTGTCTCAACTTTTAACCATGCCAGTATCAACTATCAGCCCTGCTGCATGAACACTGTCACCATATTCGTAAGTAGTGGAAACCTTTTTGGGATCTTATCTAGGACTGCTTTCAGGCTATTCCACTCTCTTCTCGGATCTCTGCTGTAGAAATAATGAAGTTTGACTTGACTTGTCTGCCATGGCTCCATTCTACAGAATCCTGGGATTTGCAGTTTGCTGTGGCACCAGCATTCTGTGGCAAAGAAGCCTAAAGACACTGTAAATATACATATCCCAGGATTCTACAGGACTGAGCTACAGCACTTAAAGTGGTGCCAAACTGCACTGTTTCTACAGTGTAGATGCACCCTATGTAAGGCTAGGCTGACCCCATTCCTGTCATCTTTCCACTGGTAGCCAAATACCTTTAAAAAAATAGGTTGGTTTTTGACCCACCTAAATAAACTATTTGGCTGTTCCAGATTAGGCTTTTAACAGATAGGCACTGTCCTGTTTTGTTTTTTAAAATGATCTGTTTGTAATTTTTTAGCATCATAATTTGTTAAATTGGGTTTTAACATTATAACCATTTGTCTGTTTTTATCTGTACCTATTTTCAAATCTTGTTGTGATGTATCTTCAGTCCCAGTTCAGGACAAAGGTGGGATATAAGTCAAATAAATAAAAACTAAAATAAAAAAATATGCCATAAATTATTGTGAGGAAAGGGAGTAAATATTAAGGAAGTTTTGGTATGTCAGGATTTTTATTCTCCATTTATTATTTTCTTTAAACTATTATTTTTATTCTGCTCTCAGCTAACAATATGGCTAATCCTCAAACATTCCATTGTAGTTAAAATGGTAATGCACTGCAGTGGTAAAGCACAATTGCAGAGTTACAAAATAATGTTAAAAAATATGGGAGTTATGGTGGTACAAGACAGCCTTTCAATCCATTAATCAAGCTGTTTAAATTTCTAAGTTCAAAGTAAGTGAAAGAATACCAAATAGGTATTAATCTGTTTCTGCAATGTTTCCCTCTGTCACATTTTGTCTGCTGGATAATTTTATCAACCGAGGCAGACAATGAAAAATGAAAATCTTATAACTGGGTCCCTCCTGACCCTCTCAAATGCCATCATTTTCATCTTGACATGATCCCATGTGAGGCAGCTGTAACTTGAACTAAAAATGAGAAACAGTAGTGTGCACAGAGGAGTGGCAACTGAAACAAAGATCAAGATGAATCCAAATACTAGATATTTTATCAGAAGGGAAAAGAAACACATGTTTAATGTCATGAGCAAGACAGCCACAGTGACATAAATCACCAGGAAAGTCTCCAATCTTGTGGTCAGACAAAATGGTTGCAGGAAGGGGGAATAGAGGCCTGACTACCTCCAAATGTGCCTTCCTCAGCACAGGGAAACTGGCCATTGATCTCACTAGGATGTGATTTATTTCCTCATGGAAGATGTTTGGTATAGATGTAGCTAAGGGGCAGGAGTGAAAAATAATGCCTCAATAAGAATTCTACTGTTCCAATGAATTTTTTCTTCAGTCCTCAAATTTCTAGCATTGCAGTAACTTAAAACTCCATTTGAGCATTTACAAATATAGTTCAGCCATCCAAAGAAAAGGGGCAGGCAAATTAGCAGTGTCTCCATTGGTTAAGATGCTGACTATGTTGATTGCAAGATCAGCAGGTTGGCAGGTCGAGGCCCAGGTGCTGCATGATGCAGTGAGCTCCTGTCACCAGTCCCAGCTTCTGACAACCTAGCAGTTCAAAAGCATGCAAATATAAGTAGATTAACAGGCACCACTTCAGTGGGAAGGTAAACAGCATTCCGTGCAATCATGCTGGGCACATGATCACAGAGTAGTCTCTGACAATGCTGGCTCTTCAGCTTAGTAACAGAGATGAGCACCACCCCTACGGTCAGACATGACTTGACAACCTTGTCAATGGGAAATACCTTTACCTTTACTTTTTAAAGTGAGCAAGGCAATGCAAATACAGCAAATGTAAGAGTTTTATGTGTATATGACTTTCACTGTCTAAGGACTTCATCACATGAAGCAGTAAACCACAACAACACAATAATAGCAGGATAGTAAGCTTTGGTTGAGGCTTATCAGATGACTTCAGCCCTCTTTGGTTGTTCCCCTGGAGACTGTTTGGGGACTGAAGGTAATTTCCACTGGGGAAGGAGAATTCTTATGTACAGTAATGTGCTTGGGACACATCGTTCACAGACTCTTTCTTGCCTTGTGAAATGAACCTGCATTTGGACATTTCCCCCCTACACTTGTTTTGTGAAATGGCAAAAAACTGTTCATAAATGGACAGATGTCAAGGGGAAGAGTGGGAATGCAGCTCCATTGCCAAGACAACCGGTTCAGCACTCCCTTGCTGTAATTCAGTTGCAACAGAACGCGGATGAGCTCTACACAAAAATGAGTCTTCATCCAGCACTGCTCAAGGTTAGGCTTAATGGAGTTCAAAAGTTTTCTGTGATGTAGAATCGGTAGAGTAATTTCTTTCAGCTAATGAAAGGAAGGAAATGGAAATATTCACCTCATGCATCTGTGTGGGAAAAGGAAGGAACTATTATAGTGGCAGAACAGAAGGCACTAGTTATTTGTCTGCCTGATAATACTCTACATGCTGCCTTAGTCTGTATCATTGTTCTTGAGGAAAGGGTACCATATTTTATCTCTTCTTCTTGATAGAACACCTCAGTGTTTATCAAATCTACTTTACTAATAGCAAATTTATTATCTGTACTTGGAACTATATATCATCAAAATGACACCATCTCACAGAAGGCTTTAGGAAGCCTCTGGTTGTCAGAGGTACAAGCAAACTGGGGGTGGGGGGGTGGGACCCTAATCTCCCCATACTAAAATACCCAGCCAAATGAGCATGCTGAGTGCCAACTATGGGTGTGATGGAGAAATATGAGGAATGGGTTGACATGAAGTAACTTGGCTAGATGGAACACTGAAGAGATGGACTCTGCACTGCAATATCCCACTGCTGTTTCCATGTGTGCATAATATTATCAACTTTACATGTTGGAGACCCAGGTCCCATCATGGGAGAAAAGTGCTATATAAATTAAACAAAGAAACAATTTTACTTGATAATTATGACAATTTGGGGCCATTTTGTCTATTAGCAGTAAAATGTGTGGTTTGTGAAAAGAAAGCAATTTGTTTGTGTGTGTGTGTGTGTATGTGTGTTTGCCAAGTAGTGACCACATAAAACAGCTAATATACTACAAACTGCCATGGTGTTGGGAAGGGAGTAGTAGGAAAAGCAACATGCTGCATGTTATTTAGAATTTTGCATGAATTGTAATTTGATATTAAAATAAATAGAACTGACACACACTAGAAGTGAGACTTTGCAGAAGTCACAGCATAGGTTTGAATAAATGCACCAAAGAAGTACCTTTGGCCTCTTCACATCCACAGATTTTGCATCCATGGATTCAACCATCCACAACTTGAAAATTTCCCCCCCCCCCCAAAAAAAAAGTGTAACCTGCATATGTCACTAACCAAATGACAGCCATACCAGTGACATTTATGTTTTCCCCATCACCTGCATTTTTTGTATTTATTTACACTGCCTTCTTCAGATGCTGGCAATTAAAACCTACTCACCCCAACAGTGATGTTACTAAGATTTTGAAAGAGAGATTGAACTCTTTAAAAACAGCAACACATACACACAAGAGCAAATGAAAAATGTTAGGAAAATGGTTTGAAGGACAAGCATTTCAGTGTTTAATGGTTAATAAGCATTATTCGATCTCCCTATTCCCTTAAGGACACCGAGAGCCTTTGCTTGTCTGGTTGTGCGTTTGTCTGAAGTATGCAATTTATGGAATGAATGTCAGATCTAATGACTACAAACCTAAGCAAACATGATGGAGAAGGGCAACCAAGAGGTTATCTGAGAAGTGAATGATCCAGTCTAAATGGCACAGACTGTATTTTATAGGATGTGTACTTGTACTATATAGGTGAAGATGTTTCTGCTGATAACAGGTTAGTTGATGATAATAGGTTCATGGCAGATTACAAAGATGATGATGGCTCTGAATTTTAAGGTATAATAAAAGTATTACTCTGATATAGGTTTCATTGTTTTCTTTAATAATTTTTCCTTTGGCCAAAATGTCTCCTTTGCATTTAGGGCATCTCAGTTATTGTAACACAACTTGGGCATTAATATGTTTGTGAAAATTCAAGATATTTCTGCTTTACTTATAACTTAAATCAACACAAGATAAACAAGTAGTGTGGACCCTCCTTGACCTTCTTCTCCTTTAAAATGGGCATTTCTTTCACAGATATATTCAGATTCTGACACATTTTAAAGCCAATGCACTAGTCTATATTAGGGATGGTTTTTTATAGAAATCTCAAGAATCTCAAACTACAAAAAATCTCAAGAAATCTCAAACTACAAAAAAGAAAACAAATCCCAGGCTAGCTACTATCTGTAATAAAGTCAAGTGCTTGGCAGGTATTTTTCAGATGTTGAACATCACAAATTTAAGCGCTTACACCATAGGTGCTTATATATTGAGAAGGCTATATTACTCCCACTGTTACTAAGAACTAGTGGCTATGTTGTTTAGAGTTTTAAAACCATAGGAATATTTTCCATAACTAGATAGAATGTTATACTTTTCCTTCTTTATGCATTTATATGAAATACTTACATCCTACATTGTAATTGAAATATTTATTACTGTTATCATTCTAATGATGTTACTGTTTGTGTGTGTTGCTGTTAACTGCCATCAAATTGACTTTGACTAATGATGACCCTATAAATAAGAGATATCCAAGTCACCTCTCATCAACAGCTCAGGTTTTGCAGACTCAGGGTTGTGGCTTCCTTCCTTGTGTCTGTCCATGTGGAATGCAGTCTTTCTTTATTCCTAATTCATTCTACCTTATCAAGCATTATAGTCTTTTTTAGTGAACTGTGTCTTCTCATCATATGGCCAAAGTATGACAGTAGAACTGGGGCTGTTTGCTTTTCTGTCTTAGAAGCCAAAGCAGTAATTGGAATGTGGAGGGGGGAGTTTTCACCAGTTGCTGGGGACCAGGAATGATGGAGCTGGCCAATATTCCTCAGCCCTACAGACATATCATGAGATGGCAAAGTACAATATTTTATGTTTTATATCTTGGTATATATTTTGGTCTATGACTATAAAATTGATAATGATGATGACAATGATGATAAGACAAATACCTTTTTTTAAAAAAAGCTCCCCAAATTCAGACTGGTTAGTGATGACTGGATTTAGGATTATGAAAGTTGTAGAAGTGTAACAAAAAGTACTTTTTCAGGTTGCTGACTTTTTCAGGTTGATGTGCTCAATTCAGGCCTGGATTGAGCCTATCCATTTTTGTAACATTTTCAAATGGCTTCATATTCTAAGCTATTTTATATGGATATTGTAAAACTTTTCTTCTTTTAGCTTTCATTTCTGCTGTATTGTCACCTTCTCAATTGGGGCTTCCTTCCCATTGTAAAAGGAGAACAAAAATAGGGTAAAAGGGGAAGAGCAATTTTTCTTGTTGACTGCATTATGCAGCATTTCAGCAGCTAGTTATCACAGAACAGATAAAAGAAGAAGGACTAGCTCTATAAAAAGATGTCTCTGCATAAAGGCTGGTGACTAATACCTAGAAATATGTAGCAAAATGAAAGGAATAGAAAACAAACACTGCTTATTATACAAGCGATTGACATCATTTCCTGTGGTGCAACATTAGTGCCAATCATAAGAGAGTTTAAAATCCAGCAGAATTGGCTTGCTCAATAAACCCTTTCAAACAGTTTTAATGGTTTGATGAACATGGTTTTACTGAGTACTGAGTAACTCTGTCCCTGACATCATACACATCATACATCTCAGTATTTGTAATACTTAACCATCTTCAGCCAGGTAGCCTTTCTATATGTCAGAGGTTTCCATGTGATCTAGAACCCAGATAGTAAAGGGTTCTGAGCCTTACGAAGGGTTATATATATATATATGGCTGTATATACGAAGTTCCCTTCTTTGGAGAAAACTCTTAAGCCACTAGTGATTGTTCTTTTTCCAGGATCATACAATAGTGGTTCAGAAAGACAGAATATGCTGTATCTAAGCAACCTATT
The DNA here is from genome assembly GCA_026167975.1 of Phrynosoma blainvillii. NCBI lineage: Eukaryota > Metazoa > Chordata > Lepidosauria > Squamata > Phrynosomatidae > Phrynosoma > Phrynosoma blainvillii. Next base: position 233,788,539 of record JANUYF010000003.1, on the reverse strand, counting down.
TCTCTGTTGCCTTACTTGCTTTCAGTGATCTGAATTCTTCTCATGTCTAACTTATTTATTTATATCCCACCTTTCTCACTGTATAGGGACTCAAGGCAGCTAACAAAATTTAAAACACTACAACTTAAAAACCATATAAAGCATTAATATGTAGATACAAAGTTTTTTTAAAACAACAACAACAATTAAACAGTTTTAAAAATTAAAAACATTCCACATTAAAACTTAAAATATATTAACACTCCATACAAAACTCTCTACAAATGAGACAGATCATTGAAAGCCCAGCCGTTGTCAGTTTGAGCAAGCCTGGTAGCATAGCAAAGTTTTTATCTGCCGTCGAAAGGAAAGCAGGGATGAGGCCATTTTGGCCTCTCTAGAGAGGAAGTTCTGGAGCCTGGGAGCAGCCACTGAGAAGGCCCTCTCTCTTGTTCCTACCAATCAAGTCTGAGAGGGTGGTGGGACAGAGAGAAGGACCTCTCTTAATGATTTCAGTGCTCTAGTGGACTCAGTGGACTCATTAAAGGGAGATATGGTCCTTGAAATAACCTGGACCCAAGCAGTATAGGGTTTTATAGGCCAAAACCAGAACTTTAAATTGTGCCCAGAAGAGGACTGACAGCCAATGGAGCTGTTGCAACAAGGGAGTTGTGTGCTCCCTATAGCCAGTTCCAGTTAACAACTGGGCTGCAGCTCTTTGGGCCAACTGAAGTTTCTGAGCATTTTTCAAAAGGCAGCCCCACATAGACATCCAAATGGGATGTAGCCAAGGCATGTACCACTGTGGCCAGATCTGATTTCTCTGGGGACAGGTGCAGTAGGAACATTAGTTTTAACTGTGCAAATGTGCCCCTGGTTACTACTGATAGCTGGGCCTTCAGGCTCAGAGCTGAATCTAGGCGTACCCCCAAACTGTGAACCTGAGTTTTCAGGGGGGAAACCCCATCTAACACAGACTGAATCCCTATTCCTGGATCTGTCTTTCAACTAGCCAGGAGTGCCTCTGTCTTGTCTAGATTAAGCTTCATTTTGTTTGCTCTCCAGGTACCAGTTTATGACAGAAACAGCTTCTTTGGAATTAGGTGGAAAGGAGAGATAGAGCTGGGTGTCTTCAGCATACTGGTGACACCTCACTCCAAAACTCTGGACTACCTCCCCCAACAGTTTCATGTAGATGTTAAATAGCAGAGGAGACAACACTGAACCCTGTGAACATACTGTCCAAGTGTCCCAATTTAGCCAAGATGCTTCCAATTAATCTTCTCTCATCCCACTTTCCCAGCTGCTTTTAAAATGCCCCAGTTTCTCTTTTTTCCTACCACTGTCCCCCTTTGTTCTCAGCTTTCTTTAACTTCTGCATACTGAGAGCAAAGAAAAAAAAGTATTTTGTACTCAATTAACTCTGCAGAGAGGGGGTCAGAGTCTTGCCCTTCCCACTAGGTTTGGGTAAAAGCAAACTGCTGCAGCATCTCCTGTCTTCTGTGTTCTTTCTCATGAATAATATGTGCCATCTTCACTACACTGTAATGTTGCTTGTCCATATGTTTCACAGTTTTCATCTTTGAAATGTTGTAATGTATGGTCTTATCCACATCTTCTACTCTCTCTGAGATAGAAACTACTGTATATACTCATATATAAGTCTAGAAATTTTATTCAAAAATTGACCCCAAAAACGTATCCATAGATCAATGTAAGTACTGTACTTTAATACTTATTTTATTTAAAAAGAACCATGTCCCAGTGAAAGACAAGAGCATAATCTGTCCTGGAAGCAAGGACTCCTCTCTACTCTCTCATCTATCCAGTCTTTAGGGTGAGTATAAATAGTTATACCTGCTGGAATTTTATAAGTTCTTTGGCATTGTTTTCCTTTGTTTCATCTTTTAGATGCTTTGTTACATGCCCCTAAGGTTTACCCTTGGCTTATTCATGGGTCATGTCAAAATCTGTAATTTTGGCCCCCAACATCTGCCCAAACTTCCTTTTTATTATCTTACTCCTACTAGTCAACCTACCTTAGTCATGCTTTCTCCTGTCCCTAATTACTCTAGCTTAGTTTAGCACCCTTAGAGAGCTTTCCTATTGCTAATGGAGCTCCTATAATAAAACTTTAATTTGTTTTATATAGCCCATGTCATCTTTGTTCCTGTCACTATTGCCTGCTGTAGAGTAGTCATATCTGTGTGATGCACCAACAGAATTTTGATCTGAGTTACAGTTCTGTTGTGTTTCCCCTCAGTCCCCCCTCCCAATCATTTTCAAGCTTTCATTCCCAACTCATTCTTTGTTTGTATCAGGTTAAAAAAATCCCCCCCCCCCGTTCAATGGAAATTGTATGCAATTTTTTAATTGTCATACATTTAAAACATATACATACAATTTACAATCATGTCATCACATAATATACAAACAACTTTACACGCATTCTGTCTTTCAAACCTAAACACATATTTTTCACACATTAACTCTCCTTTGCCACTATTAAATATCTCTAATAAATTCTGACTTCCTTGTCTTAACACTTATTTTACATAATTAACCGAAAACCTTATCATATACCTCTATTTTTCTATATTTTTTGTTTATATTTCATTGTTGCATCCCCTCTTTTCTGCCTATTTCTTTTCATATTTTATTTTTCCAAATTGTATTTTGTTTATAGATTCATATATTATATTCAGTAATTTTCCATTTTCCAATGTGCTTTGAATGTCTCCCACTCTTTTTGTGCTTCTTCCTTTGGTTTATCTTTCATCATTGCAGTCAGTATCTCTAGTTTCATTGCTTCTTTCATTTTATCTTCCCATTCTTCCACTGTTGGAATATTAATCTGTTTCCAATATCTTGCGTAAGTGATTCTTGCTGTTGTTGCTATATATAATATTATTCTTCTATATTTCCTTTCTGATTCAGGTTTAATCATATTTGTCATATTCATTAGAAAAAGTGTTGGGTCAAGTGGAATTTGTATCTTTAGTATCACTGTGCTTTTTTCTTGGATCATTTTCCATTTTATTTATTTATTTATTTATTTTGCTATTTTTACAGTCCCACCATTGGTAATACAACATGCCTATTGATTTTTTACATTTCCAACACTTTTCATTCCCCAGTTTGCAGATTCTATTAATTGCTACTGGGGTCATATACCAACGGTAGAACATCTTTATATAATTTTCTTTATAATCTTGACACAAGGTGAATTTGTTGGTGTCTACCCATGATTTTTCCCACACCTCTAATTCAATAGTTTTTCCGATATCCTGAGCCCATCTAACCATCACTTGTTTCACACATTCATTTTCTAGTTCTCTCTCTTTTAATATTTTATAAAATTTAGAAATATGTTTATCCTCATTTTCAAATTATCTTGTCTATAGTTGATTTATCCTTTATAAATCCCCTATCCATTTTATCTATTTAAACCATTGTTTTAACTGTCTATATAAGACCAATTTTTACCAATTAAATTGTTTAATTCTTCCTGTCTTTTCATCTCTATCTCATTTTCTCCTTTCCACTTTATTAATTCTTTATCCATCAGCCACGGTTTCTCATCTATTCTTGATTTTCCTAAAAAAGCCTCTTGGCTTGATACCCAGCTTGGAATCTGGCTGTAATATTGTTTTCTAATTTTAATCCATACTTTAAGTAACGCGTTTCTAATGATATGATGTGAAAAGTCTTTCTTGTCCTTTAATTTATCGTACCATAAAAAAGCATAGTAGCCATATCTCATATTGGTTCTTTCAAGATCTAATAATCTTTTATTGCTAAATTTGATCCAATCTTCGATCCATGTTAGACATGCAGCATAATAGTAAAGTTTCAAGTTTGGTAAGCCGCAACCACCTTTTGTTTTGTCATCCATTAATAGTTTCCATTTTATTCTAGCATTTTTCCCTAACCATATAAACTTTGTCAGTTCTCTTTGCCATTCTTCGAGATATTTTTCTTTCATTATTATAAGTAAGCTTTGGAATAGGTATACAAATTTAGGCAATATATCCAAGTAGCTTTTTTTCAGCCAAAAATAATTTCTATAATGTATTCATTCCCAATCCTGAGTTTAAACTGGAGATAATTTCCTGTTGATTATGAAAACAAACAGTCTCCAAAGTCAGTATCTCATTTCCTGTTGCCAAAACACACAGACAGCTGATATTTTTCTGTTCTCCATTAAATGGAATGGGATTATTACTGAAGACATTGGATTTCCCCCCCCCCCCTTACATTTTGCTGTTTTTTAAAATGTTCCCTTGGCATAAAAGAGGCATTAAACTGCACTATGCTTTTGTAATCTACATTTTCATATTGTGGTATCTACATTGCTTCATTTTGTAACATAAATGGTGGTGAGACTTGACCCCTCCAAGACAGCAAGTCTTGTGACTCTGGTGGTGTTCCCAGATTTCAGATATGATGAATTAGAAATGGTGGTGGTCATAAAATGGCACCCTGCATCTTAATCCTTAACTTCAAACAGCTTGGTGAGCACTACTGATGCAGAATCAGGGCCAGTGTGACAAACAAAGCCAGTTAGACTTGGCAAATACATTCTTGAGTCCCTACTGAACTATGAAACACATTGTATGACCTTGGTCTAGTCTGTTTGGTTCAGTCTAAAGGGCCTTTCAGGATACTTGTGAGGATAAAGTGTGGAAGATGAGGCTATTAATGTTGCATTGAGCTCACTGGATGAAAGGAGGAATGTATTCAACAAAATAAATATTTTTTTCATGAAAGCCAAAAAAAACAAATCCTCTAATAAAAGAGCCCTTTTAAGATGTTACGGACCTTCTGTATGTATTGTTTGTGGAGATCGGAAGGATGGTTGTAGACATCATACAGTACAACATTTGAAGAAAGTGAACTCGTCTTTATTTAATTTCCATGTCCATATATGTATATAGAAAATTGTTACATGTTTTTGCCAGGAAAAGTTGCATACTTTTGAATACAGAACAGAATCAAACCACTGCCATCCCTATAGCATGTCCAGAGCTATCCCACTGCTGGAACTAGTGTATTTAATTTCCATTCCTCTACAATCTATGGAAGAATTTGAAGAAGAAGAAGAAGAAGAAGAAGAAGAAGAAGAAGAAGAAGAAGAAGAAGAAATTCTGAAATAGCCCCCCCCCCAAAAAAAAGGAAAAAAAGGGCTATCGCCCAATCTTTTCCCCTGCTGGTGTGATCCAACATGACATTAGAAAATACAGGTTTTTCTCTTCTCCAATATATTCATGTTTTTAATCTATTTAGAGCATTTATACTCTGCCCTTCAACCACTAAGATTTTCAGAGCAGCTTACAATTAGTTAATTTGACAATTCCCTACCTTCAGGTTTACAATCTAAATAAGATACTACACAAGGAAAAGGGAATTAGTAGTTTTAATTAGTTAAGTTGCTCTCCTTCCCTCTCAGAAGTCACTGCAATGGCAGCTGAAACATGGATTGAGGGGGGTCAGACCAGCTAGTGAGGCCTATTCATAGAATCATAGAATCATAGAATCATAGAGTTGGAAGAGACCACAAGGGCCATCCAGTCCAACCCCCTGCCATGCAGGAACTCCCAATCAAAGCATCCCCGACAGATGGCCATCCAGCCTCTGCTTAAAGACCTCCAAGGAAGGAGACTCCACTACTCTCCGAGGGAGTGTGTTCCACTGTCGAACCGCCCTTACTGTCAGGAAGTTCCTCCTAATGTTGAGGTGGAATCTCTTTTCTTGCAGCCTGCATCCATTGTTCCGGGTCCTAGTCTCTGGAGCAGCAGAAAACAAGCTTGTTCCCTCCTCGATATGACATCCCTTCAAATAGTTAAACACGGCTATCATATCACCTCTCAGCCTTCTCTTCTCCAGGCTAAACATCCCCAGCTCCCTAAGTCGTTCCTCATAGGGCTTGCTTTCCAGACCCTTCACCATTTTAGTTGCCCTCCTTTGGACACGCTCCAGTTTCTCCACATCCTTTTTGAATTGTGGTGCCCAGAACTGGACACAGTATTCCAGGTGAGGCCGGACCAAAGCAGAATAGAGTGGCACTATTACTTCTCTTGATCTAGACACTATACTTCTACTGATGCAGCCTAAAATTGCATTGGCCTTTTTAGCTGCTGCATCGCACTGTTGACTCATGTTCAACTTGTGGTCCACCTGGATTCCTAGATCCCTTTCACAGGTAGTCTCATTCAGCCAGGTGTCCCCCATCGTATATCTGTACTTTTCGTTTTTCCGCCCTAAGTGCAGTACCTTACATTTCTTTGTGTTGAATTTCATTTTGTTAGCTTTGGCCCAACTTTCTAGTCTGTTCAAGTCATTTTGAATTTTGATCCTGTCCTCTGGGGTATTAGCTACTCCTCCTAATTTGGTGTCGTCTGCAAATTTGATAACTATGCCCCCAATACCGTCATCCAAGTCATTAATAAAGATATTGAATAGCACTGGGCCCAGGACAGAGCCCTGTGGCACCCCACTGGTCACTTCTTTCCAGGTTGAAAAGGAGCCATTGTTGAGCACCCTTTGCGTTCGACCAGTTAACCAATTACAAATCCATGTAACAGTTACTTTGTCTAGCCCACATTTTACCAACTTGCTTGCAAGAATGTCATGGGGAACCTTGTCAAAGGCCTTACTGAAATCAAGATATACTATATCCACAGCATTCCCTTCATCTACCAAGCTGGTAATTTTATCAAAAAAAGAGATCAGATTTATCTGGCATGACCTGTTTCTCTGAAACCCATGTTGACTTTTTGTGATTATGAAATTATCTTCCAGATGTTCACAGACTCTCTGTTTAATGATCTGCTCCAGAATCTTTCCGGGTATTGATGTCAGAGATGGACAGAGATGATGTCATGATGGAGCTATTTGTTATTAACTGCCATCAAATCTACTTCTATCCCTTGCAATCCTATGACTGACAGACCTCCAGGTCACCCTTTCATCAACTGCTCTGCTCAGGTCTTGCAGACTTAGGGCAGTGGCTTCTTTGATTGAGCCTATCTATTTGTACAGTGCTCTTCCTCTTTTCCTATTGCTTTCTATTTTACCAAGCATTATTGTCTTTTCTTGTGTCTTCCCGCGATATGGCCAAAATATGACAGTAGAACTGTATCTGCTTTTTTTCTGTCTCTGAAGCTAAAGCAATAACTGAAAGGAACCCTGGTGGCACAGTGATTAAATGCTGGTACTGCAGCCATGCACGACCACAAAGGTGTGAGTTCGATCCCAGGCAGGGCTCCAAAGTCCACTCAGACTTGCATCCTTCCATAGGTTGCTAAAATGAGTACCCAGCTTGTTGGGGGCAATTAGCTTGTAAAGTGCTTAGGGAATGCTTAAGTGCACTGACAAACAGTATAAAAATGTACTTGCTATTGCTATTGCTAAACATTGAAGGAGGAGTTTTCACTAGTTTCTGAGAACCAGGCATGATGGAGCTGTCCAGCATTCCTCAGCACTCTAGACCTATCCTCTCAGATATTCAACAGCACCACAGCCTGTTGTTCCTCTTGTTATTAATGACAAAGGCACAGATTTAATTCTTTGGGCAGATATGTACTAATTACTTCATTGCTAGTTTCAATAGTGTGATTGAACATATCAGTTACAGGTAATATACCTTTATTTATTTATTTATTGCAGATATATCCTACTTTTCTCCCAAAATGGGATACATTCATTCTGTCATGATGGTAAACTCTATTTTGTGTGATAATGTGTGTTACTGTGTTGTAACTTCAAAAAAGTATGGCCACTACCTAGCTTTCAGCAGGCACTTCCAGGATATTTCACAACAATAGACTAATAAGCTAAAGAGCAATAAACTAATGTAATAGTAATGATAATGATAATTTAATAATTATGAATATGCATGAAATATTTTTAGGCCTCTCTGCAATTTGAACAAAGCATTCCTTTATGCAAAGTACTACTTTACTTAAGTACTACTCTTTCATGCCAAAAATACTTTCTCATCTCCTTCCCGACATCTGTTCGTATACTCTCGATCCTTGCTATTCAAGATAAAACTAATTTGCTGGCACAGTTATTTTATTTTATTTTATTTTATTTTATTTTTGTTTTTGTTTTTAGGGGAAAGGATTGTGAGGCAATGCAAAATACAAAATAAAAAAAATACAAAACCTATATTTTTGCAGTGTAACTATCAAATCCATCTTGAAACTTGATCAGCCCAAACAGAAGAGATACATTAGTGGGAAAGAAAGGTAGGAAAAGGCAGAAAGTATTTTGCACACTATATAGATTATAGCTATGTGGAGATGTCTTGTGGAAAGTGCATCCTGTTCTGTCATGAGACATTTGGGGGTCTTTGGACCCCCAGTATCAGCTATCATGTTCATGGGTGGTTGCAATATTGGGGGAAGGAGAACCCATGGAAACTCCTGTTTATTGCCTGGCCCTTGGTGAAAGGGGGGTGTCCTTTAACCTTAAAAGGTGCATAAAAGAAAGAATCCCAGCAGATTTGTTGTCACATAAGGTCTACCTGCTGTTATCTCTCTTCTACACAACTATAAGTAGTACAAAGTTAAGAATTTCAGATGGTGGATTCTTGGCTTAATTCCTGAGAACTTTTTAAAGTCTGCCTGGGTAAAAAATATTTTGATGTTACTCATTGCCTTTCCTTCTAGCCTCCTAACAATGACCACTGTGTTGTTATGTAGCCATGACATAACTGACCCAGCAATCTGGGCCTAGAGTCCATAAATAAGCTATACCTTATGGATTATACTGTCATTTAATGGCTACCAGGGAACTTTTTCAAATGGGCCCTAATTATTTCTGCAACACAACTCAGAATATTTCTTTCCCTGCATCAGTACATAAACAGAAAGTTTATTGTATCTCTGAAAAATGAAAAATAAAATAAAAGATATGGAGTGTGGTGTCTTATCCCACTTTTGCCTCCATTAAAATTCAGAGCCATTGGATAATCAATATATTGATCAAAAATTGTTTAATTTAATATTGGATACTGTTATGATAGGTTATGTTTGCAGTGTGAAATTTCCAGCTCTACCTGCTTCTTCTACACAAATATTAGTGGTACAAAGTTAAGGATTTTACATGTTAGTGGAAAATTTTACTTTCTAATAAAACACATTCATGTTATGAAAAGCACATTGCATATGTCTGTCTGATAGAGTAGACTGGATCTCCTCCCCCCCTTTTGTTGTTGTTGTTGTTGTTGTTGTTGTTGCAAATAATTGATCTAACTAGCCCAGAATGTATCTGTCTCATGCACCAAATTTTCATTTCCCTATGTGTGATTGAACATTTCTTTGATAGTATTTCTTTCCACATACCATGACTGGAATCCTGTTTTTTGGTCCTGGGTAGACTACACCCACTGAATGAATTGTTGAATGGTGAATCACCACAAAGGTAAATCATATATATACTCTAACCAAGAGTAACATCAAGATTTAACCTCAAGAGTATTTTTCCTTTCACAGTTATAACAGTCATACTCTATTTTATTTCATCCTGAGATTTGAATTTGGTGAATTATTTAGTGTTCTGTGCTAGAGAGCTGTAATGCACAGCTGTAAACTACAGTTTCAAAGATACTAAGAGAGAAGGCTTTGAGAATTAAATGAAGGGCATCTCAGGAACTGTAGTTGGGTGCAGTACACTAGAAATCCTTTACAGAAAATTCTAAGTAACTCATCAAACTGCAAATTCCAGCATTCTGTAGTATGTAGCCTCAGCAGTTAAAGTAATATCAGTCTTTTATAACAGTATAATATAGCTACACTCCATGACTTACAATGCAGCATGTGAACAATTTTCTTATAGAAATGCTGAATATAATGAGTGATTTTAAACATGCAGTTTAAAGGACAGTGAAGGTCTACTCTTCACTAAAAGCCAACATGATGTAGTGGCTTAAGTGTTGCATCAGGCTATTAGGAGACCCAGGTTCAACTTCCTCAGTCATGGAAATGAACTAGATCACTTTGGGCACGTTACACTATCTCAACCTAAGAAGAAGGCAGTGGCAAACCTCCTGTGAATAAACCTTACCAAGAAAACCCTATAACATGATTGACATAAGTTAGAGATAATTTGAAGACTCATAAGAACAATAAAATCTTTTTGAAATTAAAATCTACAAGTGATCAGAGGAATATGTCATCCTCCAGACATAGCTGAATGACATTTCCCATCACTTGTAGCTAGCCAACATAGCTGATCATGAGAAGTGGAGTCCAATGTCTGGAGGGCCAAAGGCTCATCAGCCCTGATCTACAGAAACAGATACTTTTTGATACTAAATAACATGGGAAAGTAATATTTACTCTCTGCATCCTTTCCAGTGAGAATGAGTGTGGTGTAGTGGTTTGAGCACTTGACTAGTAAGCTTATCGCACGGCACTTACAAGAACGGGAAAGGAACGGAATGGAACAGGTCAAAAACACATTTTACTGGACAGGAGAATGCCACCGATGCCGCCAGGAGTCCCCAAGGCATTCCCCAGCCGTTCCTGGCAGCCGATTTTTGAAGGACGGTTCAAAATTGTCCTTCAAAAATCAGCTGCCAGGAATGGCTGGGGAATGCCTTGGGGACTCTTGGCGGCATCAGTGGCATTCTTCCATCCAGTAAAATGTTTTTTGCCCCATTCCATTCCGTTCCTTTCTGTTCCCATTCCTTAAGTGCTGTGCGATAAGCTTATAGAACACAGGAGACCAGGGTTCCAATCCCCCCTCAGTCATGAAAACCTACTAGATAACCTTGGGCAAGTAACACTCTCTTGGCCTATGGGGAAGACAAAGGCAACCCCCACACAAATATTGCTAAGAAAATCCCAGACCACATTCACCTTAGGTTCATCAGAAGTCAGAAACAACTTGAAAGTTCACAATAGCAAGTCCTCTTCAGTCTGAGATCCATACAAGCATAGCCCTCTTCTGGAACTTCTCCCCCTTCTATTGACAGACATGGAGTTAGGGGGAAGAGTTCACGCCAAGGCAGAATGGAGAGAAAATGGGTTTTTGAAAAGCATGGCAGCAGGCATATGGCCTGCTGCTGTGTTTTTCTGGGAAACTGAATGTTGAGAGATTCCTAATATGCTCAATAAAAGAAACCTCTTGTGAATGCACTGGGTACAATCTGCACAAGGTAACCTACTATGTGCCTCTTCTAAAAGGCACATCTTCTTGCATATAGGTCCACAGTATTTGTGATAACAAAACCTCTGCTATATTAGTAAGTCAGCAGGTACTACTCTGAATCTTAATGTCCATTTCAAATACCACCCCTCCCAGAGGGATCTTTTAAAAAATAGATACTGTCTTTCAGGAAGCTGAATCACAAAGTTGTCATCTTTTTTGCTTTGAAGAGTAGGCACCGTTTGGTCCCTTTTATGTTTAAAATAATTGCATGCATTTTAACTACAAGGATTACTCCAAATAATTTGTTCTATTGCTTATGTCCTTGCAGAAGACAGATGCAGCATTCTCCTTTTCTTTGAATATAGAATGCACAAATAACCAGAGTGCTGGAAAGATTTATGATTAAAATATAAATTTTTCATAATGGTTAATAATCTCTCCACTGAACCTCTTCTCCCAGGAGAGTAAGGTATCACAGAAAGATAACTGATTTCTTATAGAAACAGTTTACTTTTGTAACAATGTTACAGAGGCAGTAGCTAACCCTTGCAATTGCCCATCACTTGAATTAAGAAAATTATATTTATAGTATCAGTTTGGATGGGGAATGGGGACAAGGAGATGAAAATGTCTCTTTATTGGGTGCACATTCAGGAAATGGTTAATGAATAATTTCCATAAATTTTAAAACAAAACAAAATTAGCATGTTTTCTTTCAATCCTTTTAGTGATACCTAGGGTCAAGCTATGTATGCCATCATTCACAGTTTGCGAGACTCATATCTAAACTGGCCTCTTCGGAAGGAAAAAAAAACCTATATGGGCCTTGATCTGGAACCCATTCCTGATCCTGATTCCTGGGTTGGGGACCTATACAAATTTCCTGATAGAATTTTTCTTTTGGGAATAACTGCAAGGGCATGATTTTAAGATGGAAAATAGGCATCTGACCTTGATAATGTACAGATTATGGAACACCGGCAGATTTTTAAAAACAATTTAAGCATACTTTATTATTATTATTATTTAAAAAAACAACTTGAATTATGTTACCATTTGTAGTTTTACCTTCATTGATGGAGATCTTTGAGGTTCAAGGAAGAAGCAGGGCCTCAAACCTATATACCCTTCAACATATCACTGATGAACACATGTGATCAAGAAACATCTGAATTTAATCAAGATGACAAAAATCATTTATGAAGAAAAATAAACAAGTTGGGGGAGGCCGTAGCAGTTTCATTTTGTTAAGGCCTATTAGGAAAAGCAAGGTTCTTCCCTTCCTCTCTCCCTCCTGTTGAGTTAACTGAGTGCACACTACTTTTGCACTTTGAGCTATGCTTGCAGTAAATGAAGTAAGCTGTGACAAAAGGGAAAAGTGGAAGGAGGAGAAAGAAACTGGGGCATTTTAAAAAAGCTGAAAAGGTGGGATGGCAGAGAATTAATAGGGACTGATAAATTGGAGCAGTAGGAGGGTATGGACCTCTTGGACCAAATACCTCATTAGATCATCCTTTTTATGGGAACTAGAAGCCTCTTTACACTGGCAGTGTTTCCTAGTGATCTACTATAGAAGCCTCTATTGTAGGAGAGCAGGAAGGTGATGTGAAATATTTCTACAAGTAGAAGACTATCCTGATCCCATAATGATGTATTAACTCTTTCAATGATTGCACTGCTTCTTTAACAGGCAAACCCAGAAGGCTTCAGCGCTGGTAGGCCATGTGGGAAGAACAGAAGGGAACACTTTCACCTTTGGGCAGAAACCAGTAGGAGCAGTTGGGCCCTGAATGCCTGTCCTAGTAGGATGATTGTTCAGTTGAGCTTTTATGCTTTCTCTTTAAAGGTCAAAGATTATTGCTCCCTGTTTTAATAAGGCTACAATAAATAGCTATTAAGTGTGAAGACATCTGGTGCACACTGCTGTTTCCCATATTTTCAAAGCATGACTCACATAATATATTGTGGCTGGTTTGCTTTTCTGCCCATAGACAACAAAACAGTTTACAAGATTATGCAATACTATGCAATGGAAAACAATATATTTCAGAAATAATAATTGTGAAAGTGAAATGTTTGACAAAGCAACATTTTTACAAGACATGTGGTATAAAACAAATTTAAAAGAGCTAGTTTAAAAGTATAGTGAATGATAAAACACAAAAACTGAAACCATGTGGAAATAAATCAATTTTCAGTAAGTGTCTGACTAGATAAGGGAAAGAACAGATCTCTAGGAGGTGGGGAGTATAATCTTTGTATCACTGCTGGAAAGACCCTGCTACATATGTCTGCTGATCTGATGGGATCATGCTGATTCATACTGGACATGTGGTCCCAGATAGTTCCAAGCAGAAGTTTAAAATGAGCTCATAAACAAGTAGGCATTCACAACAGTGCTATGCTTTGACCTTATTATTCCTACTTGATTTTATATCAGTGAAGGGATGCTGCTATATGTTGGGCAGCAATTTGGCGTTATCTTTTTTTCTTTTCTCTTTACCTTTATTAAGAAAAAAACTAACAAATTCACAAAAAATAAAATACATAAATGTAAACATACATATAAGCAGACACTACATACAAAACACTAAAATCAACAAACATACCTTCTTACAAACATTAAATAACTCATCTACATTGTAAGATTTAACATGCTAAACTGACTTTCTAATAAATGAATATTTGCCTTTTCAAAATAGACTTAAACAATCCCCTAATCAATCTAAATTATGAAGATCACTGTTCATATAAGTTATAGGTCTTAAGTTTACATAAGCATTCTAAGCCAGACTCTAATAATATATTTTCCCCACATTGTTTGCTATATTTTATAACATTTTAAATCTTTTAAGTTTTTAACATCATTATTTTCCTTCATATTCTCTTCCTTTTCCAATATTTCTTAAACCTTGTCCAATCATTATTTACTTCTTCTTCTGCTCTTTCATTCATTAATGCTGTTAAGATGTCTGATTCCATAGCTTCCCACATTTTTTCTCTCCATTCTCTATTTGACGGTGTTCTTAACTGCTTCCAATTTTTGGCATAAAGAATTCTAGTGGATGTCACCATATATAATAAAACACATCTATTTTTTCTTTCAAAATCTTTTTCTAATGCACTAGTCATGTTTAATAGAAAGAAAGTTGGATCAAGTGGTATATCAACCTCATATACATCTGACATTAATTCCTTTATTCTCCTCCAATACTTCTGGGCTTCTTTACAGTTCCACCAAAGATGGTAAAATGTGCCCCCTTGTTTCCAACATTTCCAGCAACTATCTCTTCCTGTTTTATATAATTTATTAATTTTAAAGGGAGATAGATACCAATGGAATACCATTTTTATATGATTTTCTTTATAGTCTTGACAATATGTGAATTTATTTGTGTCATACCACACTTTTTCCCATTTTTCTAATTCAATGGGTTTCCCAATGTCCTGCGCCCATTTAATCATCAAGCGCTTAACTTTTTCATTTTCAAGATATCTTTCTTTCATGATTCTATAATATTTAGTAATATGTCCTTTATTTTTATCAAAAAATATAGTATCTATTTCATTTTTCCTATTTGTAATCCCCAGGTTCTTTTTGTCTAGTCTATATTTTCCTTTCAATTGACTATACAGGAACCAATTCTTCTTAATCTCTTTTTCTTTTTCTTTTCTTTTTTTATAAGTTTATTAATGAATAATCCACATTAAAAACAAATAACACAAAGAAGTACAAAGACATAAACATAAAATCAACAACAAAAAGAGTACATAAATAAGAGTAAATTAAACAAAATAAAAGAAAAAAAGAACATAAAAAAAACAAAAGATCATAATAACCTCCTATCTGTCAGTAAACAATATTGTTGTAAACCTTTGGCTTCCTTTTATTCAACTATGAGTGTCTACTACATTAACCAAAAAGTAACAATAAAAAATTATCCTCGCTATCTATGCTGTCTCCAAGATCCACTAGTTTTGAGAAATTAAATTAATTTAAGGTAAGTACTATTGTTTTCCCCCATTCTTGCTCAAAAAATGTTAACACATCTTTCCAGTCTTCAGATATATTAGACTCAAAATCATTTTTTAAAGTTTGGGTTATCATATCCATCTCCATACCATCAAATAGTTTTATTAGCCACTCATCTTTAGTTGGAATTCGGTCATTTTTCCAATTTTGGGCAAAACAAATCCTTGCAAGGGTTATCATATAAAAAATTACCTTCCTTTTTCCTTTCTTGTAGTCCTCATTTAATCTCTTTTTCTAACTGGTCTTGGGTTTTCATAGTGTCTTCAACTTCTCTTTTTCAATTTACTAAATCCTTATATGTCAGCCAAGGTGTTTTTTCAGTTTCAGTTCTCCTAAAAAAAGGCTTCCTGAGTTGATACCCAACTAGGGATTTGATAGTAAAATTGTTTTCTTATTTTTAGCCAAACTTTTAAAAGTGTATTCTTTATGAAGTGATGAGAAAAGTCCTTGTTATCCTTAAGTTTGTCATACCACATAAAGGCATGAAAACCAAACCTCATTTTAGTGCTTTCCAGATCTAATAACCTGTTATCTTTTACCTGATTTTATTTAAGCCCCTGAATCTTGGATAGTAAAGAAATGATCATGCCTGTGTAAAGTATAAAGCAGGAATGTTCATGTGTTAGATAGCATAATATCAAGAGTGTAGGCATAGACTGGTTCCTCTATGCAGCTTTTCTGACAAATAGCAAAGAACTTTCAATCCCTCAACCTAAGAGATAGAGAACCATGCCTTTAATGGAATGCACATATTAGGAATATAGAGAGTTATTCCTAGGCTGGGAGTAACAAGAACTTGGGTAGCAGAGGCAAATCTGAATACTCTAGAGAAGTAATCAGCTATATTCCTATTCAGTTGTTTGCAACACAGAGAGAAGGGAGTATGCTAACCTCCCCCTTCATCCAGTTGGCTCCCTCTCCTGAATAAAAAAGCATCAAGTCTGAAGATAAGAGCTTTTGCTAAGCATAGAGGCTCTTCACTCACTTGAGGACACTAAGATTTCCAGTCACATAAGGAGCTTTCATGCAGAGTGGAAGCTTTCCTGTTAAGACTTGCCAGTTTCCATGTATACCTTTTCCTTATTCAGATGTAATGGAAAAACAGAGCTGAATATAATCACCATCAGTAAGATAACCTCAGTCCAAATGCCTTAATGACTAATCCTAGAAGCTCCATGTAGATCATAAACAATACTGAAAGCAAGTTAGTTGTTGAGATACAACATGGCAAGACTGTCAGAGGGTTGATATACTGTCTTCATAATGCCCTTAAAGAGTCTATCAAAACAGGTTCAAATGCTGTTCTTTGGAACTTGTTCTGCAAATGGGAGCAGAACCACTGTAAACTAAAACTACCAATCTACAAAGTACATCCAGAAGGATGTTGTGTTACCAAAAGCTTATAGGAGCTCAAAAAAGTGCCCCTTTCCCAAGAAAGATCATCTGTCTGGACAACAAAGTCTGATTCCATCCCATAATGACACCATAACTCAGACTAGAAATGATAGATAATCAGTGTTCTCCAAGAATATTTGAAGCTAACTTTCCATTGCCCTTAGGGACATCTTGGTCAGAAGAAAAAATGTCATCATTAGGCAGCATTTTTTTTTTTATTAAATTTATCATTAAAATAATACAAACCTATATAAACATATATGGACATTATACAAACATATACTACATTTACAAACATATATACACCTGACTGACTCAACAATAATATCTATCAATCTATCAATCACACCCAAACCAAAACTAACTAAAATCCTTCCTGAGTGTGAGTGTGAGAAAATACAATAATTTCAACCTCGACCTCAATCTGCTTACTTCACTATCTATCTATATGCTTATCTGCAATCTTACAGGTGCCGATTTTGAGAAACGAAGAGATGCTTAGATTCACCTATCTATCTAGCTCATTATATATAATCATCTTTCTGTTCCTGTACAATAAAAAAATATCAAGACAAACCCAAAAAAGCAATCACATTTTATACATTGCTCTAACAAAATAATTTTGTCATCAATCCTTTATAATCGCTATTATTTAGAAATTTTATCAGCGGCTCCCACTCCGATCTTATATCGTCCACCGATTTACCTCTCAAGAGCAAAGTAATCTTGTCAAACATTATACAGTCAACCAATTTATTTAGCCAGTCTCCTATTTTGGGTTGATCATTACTCTTCCATTTCGAGGCATACACTATTCTTGCTATAGTAGTAATATAATATAATAGCTTTCCATATGTTTTTTCCACATCTCTGTCCTCTATCATACTTAATAAGTACATTTTAGGATCTATCTGTTCCTGAATTGGTAAGATCTGAGTTACTACCTTATGAATTTCCTTCCAGTAGTTTTTTGCCACCCTGCAGTGCCACCACATGTGTATGAAAGACCCATCTTTGTCATGGCATTTCCAACATTTTTTGTTAAGATTTTTATGCATTTTGGCTAATTTTACAGGGGTCAAGTACCAACGGTGTTGCATTTTTTGGAAATTTTCTCGCAAATCATAACAAAGAGAGTACTTCTTCTGGCAAACCCAGGCCTTTTCCCATTGGTCTAACGCAATAGGTTGCTTTAAATCAATGGCCCATTTCACCATATTATTTTTAATAGTTTCCTCTTCCTGATCCAGTTTCAATAAAAGATCATAATACTGGGAGATTCTGGGTGGTTTTTCTCCTTTGACAATCAATTCAAACTCCCCTAATGGAGAACCAATACCCTTAGTCTTTTTATCTTTTAGAAATCTTTCTTTAAGTTGTCTGTACAGAAACCATCCGCATGTGAATCCTTCATTCAGAATTTCTTCCCTTGACTTAAATTCTATCTTCCCTGATTGTTTATCTATATTAATGAGCTGCTCGTATGTTATCCACCTATCTCTATCTAGTCTTTCCCATCCAAAGTATGCTTCGTTCATAGACGCCCAAAAAGGGATGTTCTTACATAGCGTATCTTTATATCTATTCCAAACCCATAATAAAGTTCTTCGTATATAATGATTGTTAAATTCTTTGTGGACTTTGCTTTTATCATGGAATAGATACGCATGATATCCAAACCTTAATCCAGTTGCTTCTAGTGCGAGCAAATCTTTATTTTCCAGAAGAAACCAATCAGTCAGCCATACCAAACAGCTAGCCTTGAAATATAACTTCAAATTAGGCACCGCCAATCCACCTCTCTCTATTTTATCCTGCATAATTTTCCACCTTACTCTAGGTTTTTTACCTCCCCAGAGAAATCGGGAAAGCTCCTGGTGCCAATTCTTAAAGGGCTTATCATTCCTAATGATAGGCAGATTTTGAAACAGAAATCTTTGGGAGAATGCTCATTTTAATTACTGAGATTTTCCCTAACCAGGAAAGTTTCAATTTACTCCATTTCTTTAGATCTTTTCTCACTTCCTCCCATTTCCTCTCATAATTATTTTTAAACAAATCTACATTTTTTGTTGTCATAGTTATTCCAAGATACTTTATGGACTTCTTATTCTGGAATCCTGTTTGTCTCTCCAATTCCTCTATTTCTTTTTCTGAAAGGTTCATTGTAAGCATTGCTGTTTTTTTCTTGTTCACCTTTAACCCCGCCACTTCTGTGAATCGATCCAGTTCCTTCATTACTTCCTTCACACAATTAGGGTTAGTTATCGTCAGAACCAAGTCATCCGCATATGCGCGTAATTTCATTTGTTTACCTTTAATTTTAACACCTTCTATGGCCGTATTGTCTCTAATATTATTATTTAAGATCTCCAAAACTATCAGAAATAGTAAAGGGGACAGAGGGCAGCCCTGTCTGGTTCCTTTCTGTACATTGAAAGCTTTAGTCTTTTCTCCATTGACTATTACAGTAGCTAGTTGTTTTTTATAAATTGCCTCTATCCAACCTAAAAATTTATCCCCCACCTTGATTTTCTTTAAACAGTGCAACATAAATTTCCAGTTCACATTATCAAAAGCTTTCTCAAAATCTATAAAGATCATGAGAAGCTTACGATTAATATCTTTCTCGTGAAATTCAATTATATTCAACAAATGTCTTATATTGTCTTTAATATTTCGCCCCGGCAGGAAGCCATTCTGGTCGGAGGCAATCCAATCATTCAATATTTTCTTAAGTCTCTCCGCAAGAATTGAAGCTAATATTTTGTAGTCTGAGTTAAGTAGGGAAATTAGACGATAGTTTCTAACATCAGTTCTATCCAAGTTCTCTTTCGGGATTAAACAAATATTCGCCTCCATCCAAGATTTTGGACATCCACTCTGTTCTATATTATTTAGTATCTCCGTCAATGGAACAGACAGTTGATCTATAAATGTTTTGTAATATTCAGCTGGGAGTCCATCGGGTCCCGCTGATTTCCCAGCTTTAAGTCTCCCTATTGCCTCTTTTACCTCTTGCACAGTAATAGCTTTGTTCAGGCCTTCATTTTGTACCTGCGTAAATGTTTTAATATCTATGCTGCTTAGATAGCAGTCAATTTGTTCGTTATCTACAGCTGTCTCTTTATATAAGCTGCTATAATATTTCCTAATAATCCTTAATATACTAGCCTGATCTGATACTAAACTCCCTGCCTCCGACAGCTGACAAATAAGGTTTTTAGCTTTTTGTTGCCTCAATAAATATGCGAGCATCTTGCCTGGTTTATTTTTCCCTTCAAACATTTTTTGTTTTGTAAATATCAATTTATTTGCTAAATCTTCTGAACAAATTAAGGCTAACTTTTTCTCAAGTCCTCTGATTTGATTTATTAATATATCATTATTAGGGTCTTTTTTGAGTTGGGTCTCCTTATTTCTTAGTTGTGTATATGTCTCCTTAAATTCAGCTTCTCTAAATTTCTTCCTTTCGGCTCCCTTTTTAATAAAAAAACCTCTTATAACGGCCTTCGAGGCATCCCAAATTATATCCATGGGAGTGTCTACTGTTTTATTTTCTAAGAAAAAACTATTTAATTGTAATTTGCCCTCCTCTACTACGTTCTTCTTTTTTAATAGCAGAGTGTTAAGTCTCCAACTAAAATTCTTTTCCCCGTCCTTGATTTCCAACACAATTGGGTGGTGGTCAGACACAATTTTAGGTAAGATTTCCACTTTCACAATTTTCGCAATAATATCTTTCGACACAAAAAACATGTCCAACCGTGCCCAAGATTTGTGCCTAGCTGAGAAAAAAGTAAAGTCTCTTTGTAAATTATATTTTGCTCTCCAGGCATCAACCAAATCATACCATTCCGTTAAATCAAAAAATTCCTTAGGGAGTTTCCCTTGATTTATTCTAATCTTTTTGGTAGATAGACGATCTAACTGGGGATCTATAACACCGTTGAAATCCCCCATCATAATAAATGTCTCTATGTTCAAAGAAGCCAATTTGTTCCAAATTTCTGCATAAAATTTCCCTTTATTTTCATTTGGTGAGTAAAGCCCTAATATAATCAGTTTTTTCCCTTGATATGTCATTTCTACTACAACATAATGTCCCTTAGGATCCCTTAAAATTTCTTGGGGGTTGAATTGCTTCTTAACGTAAAGAACAACTCCTCCTTTCCTTTTATCTGTTACAGCTACAAATTCTGTTCCTAATTCGCTCCGCTTTAAGTATTTCGTATCTGATTTCTTAATTTTTATCTCCTGGAGACAACACACATCACATTTCTGCTTCTTAATAAGATAAAATACTCGATTTCTTTTAGCTGGACCGTTCAAACCCTTCACGTTCCAAGATATAAATTTAATCTTCTTAATAGTTGTCATTCCCTGTTTCATCTTCTGAAATAGATCCTTCCTCTTCCTGTGGGCTTTCTTCACCCTCTTCTGAATCTTCCTCACCTATGTCCTTAGATACCAACCCTTCCTGAGAAACATAACTTTCCACCCTTACTCCTTGTATTGCTATAGCTCCTATATCAGGATCTTTATTGCTGGTCTTGATTTGAATCTCTTTAACTTTTGTTTTCCCTGTCTTATCTAATCTTTCTTTCATGCCTTTCTCTCCATCTAGAAGTCTTTCCAATTCTTTGTCCTTAGTATTCTCCTGATTGTATACATCCTTATCTTTATATTCCCCCTTGCCTTCCTCCTTCTGTGTTCTTTTCCTCTCCTTCTTGCTCTCAAATCTTTCCTCTACTTTGAAGTCTTTCTTATATTGCCTCCAAAATTCCCTTGCCTCTGGCACAGATCTTAATTCGACTTTGGTCTTCCTAAACCAGAAGGTCAGGCCTTCTGGAGTTAGCCATCTATAAACTATCTGAAATTTCTGCAGCTGCTGTGTCAGAAAAAGGTACTCCCTTCTCTTTCTCATCACACTCGGAGCTATATCTTTAAAGATTTTTACCTCCGTGCCATTAACCAACAACGGTACCTCATTTTGTAGTCTCAATAATTGCTCCTTCGTGTGTTTGCGTACAAAATTAACCACTATGTCTCGTGGTATTTTTTTCTGCAGGGCTATCTTGGAATTAAGTCTGAATAACTTATCGATTTCGAGATCGAAAGAGTGCTCTGGCTTCCCTAAATACTGAGCTAAAGCTGGTAATAAGATCTCATACAAGTTTTCACCTTCCGTTTCTAATAATCCTCTTATTTTGACCGATCTTTCTCGTTGCCTTGCATCAGCCTTAGCTTTTTCTCCTTCCACATCTTTAGCCAGATCCCTCAAGCCATCTATTTTCTCTTCAACTTTCTCCTGTCTGTTCTCAATACTAACCATACGTCCTCGTATATTATTAAATTCCACTGCAATTTTATCAATTGCATGCCTCATATCTTTCATTTCTGATCTCGCATTTTTCATTTCAGATCTTAACTCATTAGTTATTTCAGATTTAAATTCGGTTAAGTCCTGCCTCAAGTCATGTATTTCCTTACTCAAATCTAATCTCATAAATTTAATTTCTTCCAAAAGATTAGTGTAAGGGTCAAACCCTTTTGTTTGATCTGTAGATGCCCTCCTTTGTTGGGTTGGTTGGGCTTTTGAAGTTTGACTTCTTGATGTCATTGTGCCAGTTGACATATTTAATTCTGATATGATAATCCAAATGGATCCTATCAAATCCTCCTTCCTGACTACAGCAACCCAATTACCCAATTACTCAACTATTCAGATAATTCAGATGCAACCCAATTGTTCAATTATTAAAGGTGTTAGTTTGTATACCACACTTATGATCCAATATAGGTCAGCCAGTCTCTGAGGGCTACTAAGTTCCCTCTTTATATAAGCTTAAATATGCCTTTAAATATCCACTTAACCAACACCAGACAGAAGAGAAGGAGAGGAAAAGAAAAAAAAAAAAGAATAAGAAGGGGGAAAAATAGAAAAGAAAAAGAAGAGAAGAAGAAGAAAGAAAGATAAACCACAAGGGAAAGAGAAAGAGCCTTCAAACCCTGAGTTCCCCTCACCACGCTATCGCCTGGGCTTTAATATACTATATAAACAATAATGTCCTTTGGAGCAATCTCAAAAGCAGGTAATCCGGAGTTTTCGGTTCTCCTCTCTGTTCTTCACTCCCTACTTTTTAAATATCAATATGTTATCAACTTAATATCTTTAGCTCTGTCCCGCAGGGAGCACAAACCACTAAATCTTCATCCAAAGCTTCAATAAAGGCAGATTCCAAAAGACCACAAGTCCCAGAGTTCTCCACTTCCGAAAGACCACAAGTCCCAGAGTTCTCCACTCCTTATCAGTTCATATACAATAGTTACGCGCCGGTCTTATGTCTACAAAGGAGGCATCCAGCAGACAGTCCCCACAAACCGCTAAAGCAAATTAGTTAAAAGTAACTGCTCTGCTTCCTCCTCCTGCTTATATCATAATTTGCATTCATTTCCTCTTGTGACTCTTTCCCTAAAGGAACGCAAAGGAGCCCAAAGCGCTGGTTCTTTGTCCTAAGCTTTGGGAAGGGCGAGTCCCATAAGACTACCAGTCCCAGAGTCCTTCACTTCTTATCAGATCTTTCTCTGCAGTGGAGACAAACAAATCGATCCCACAGTCAAATAGAACCAGTTAGTTAAAAATAACTGGTCTGGTACATCCTCCTATTTATGTCACAATTTGCGCTTGTTTCCTCCTATGACTCTATCCCCGACGGGGCACAAGGAGCACAAAACGCTATTTCTTCATCCAGAGCTCTGGCGAGGGCGGGTCCCAAAGGACTACAATTCCCAGAGTCCTCCACTTCTTACCATATTATATACAATAGTCACACGCCGAACTTTTGACTTTTATCTACATGGGAGACATCCAACAACCGATCCCACAACCAGATAGAACCATCAAGGTAAGAGTAACTGGTCTGCTACGTCTTCCTGCTTATATCATAACTTGCTCCCGTTTCTTCCACAGCTGAGCCAGTTTAGGCGACGCGCCTCACCTTTTCTATGTATGAGGGAGTCTACAAACTCTCTTCAGCTTCACTCATATAACAAAAATATTCCCCGAAGTTTGAGATCGTCTTTCACATTCATACCTTCACAGCCACAGCTCTGCTTCTTTCCAAGCTTTCCTCTAAGCTTATGAGAATAAATTGGTGGCGAACCATACCATAAAGTGGTAGCCTACGGCAAAGAATTGGCGGCTTTAGTAATGATCTTCCTCCTTTTTCCCTTCCTTTCCTCCTCTTCTCTGTTGTTTTCCCCCGCTTCCTTGCCTTCCAGAATGTCTCTCACGGTCTTCAAGGGGGGGGATTAGAAAGCCCCTTCGCTCCCCTCTTACCAGAGGGGAAATTCACCTGGTAAAGTTCTTCTTCTCCCTATATCTTTGCCGAGCTTACGGAGCAACACTTTCCTCCGTCTTCACGGTTCGCCTATCCAACCCGGAAGTCATTAGGCAGCATTTTTTAAGCACCTGAGTCCAGAGAGGTATTCTTTGGAAATGGTAGTATCATTGTGTAATTCACTGAGGCATTCATGCCCCATTGGCTAGCTAGAAAAGATAATGATGAAGCCATTTATTAGGTTGATCTATTGCAAATGTTTCATCCACAAAGTTAAGCTGATACGAAAGAGGGAAAGATGGTGCATTTGAACCTGTTTTGATAGACTCTTTAAGGCATTATGAAGATTTTGTCCTCACACTGCCTTGCAAAATTGTCATAGCAAGTCTGTATGCATTGCCGCATCAATTTTTCTTGGTAGCTGTTAATACATGTACAACCCAAAATAACTCTGCTGGAAATCTACTCAGAGTCAGCAAAGTAAGCTTTCTTGGCAGTCTTCACTATCATACAACAGACACAATTATGTGCTCTAATGTGTGTTGAACAAGAATAGCAAGTTCTAATGTGTGAGGACAGAGAAGCTCAATTTCACATATTGATTTGAATTAATCTGTTTGGGATGAAAGCATGTAATATATGTACAGTTGACTGAGATGCTATATAATAAGCCCATTTTAAATTACAGTCTGTCACCCTGTTTGAGAGCATGGAGCAGACTAGAGATTGAGATTAATAACAACAACAACAACAATTTATTTCTTATATCTCACCTTTTGCCTGAGCAATCAAGGCAGCTTACAAATATAAGATACAAATTAAAAGCATATGTTACAACAATAACAGTAATACAATACCTCCCCCTTAAAAGACTAAATACAATATTTTTCAGGCTAGGCCCGATGGAGCTGATGATGGTGGATGGAGGGAGGCCTTCTTCTTTTCAGACCAGGCCTGATGGAGCCGGCTGCCTTCTCTCCCTCCAGATGATGGTGGATAGAGGGAAGGCCTTCTTCTTTTCAGGGAGTGGGATTTAAAGTCTCTGCTTCTCCCCCAGCTGCAGGTGATATAGTTGCTGCTGCTGTGCTGCAGTTGAGTCCCTACACTTTAATGCCCTTTGCACTCCTCCTCTGCCACACAGCAGGCCCTGATATTACTGGGCAGGGGAGAAATTCCACAGTCTGTAGTCCTCTGAAGACGCTGAAAGTGATGTTGTTGCAGCAGCTGTTAAGTGCTGGTCTCTAGGAACCCTCCAGTCTCAGCATCTCTTGTCCCCTTCAGTCTCTTCTATCTGCTAGGTTTTTAAATAAATATGTATAAAGGAATGCAGAGTATGTGAGACCCTTGGGGATAGTAAACTAGTTTCCTTTTGCACTGTACCATTTCTTTCATTAGGATTTGCTGTTATGTCCTTCCCAGTCCCATTTATACCATCTGATATACACCTTTTATACCTTGAATATATGTTATATATTCCAATTGTTTGACAGAGGGGCAGGATATAAATAAAATTTATTATTATTATTATTATTAAATCTATTTAGTGAACTGATTTAAAAGAGGGATTCCCTTTTTCATATATAGTGGCAGCTAGTGATAAGTGGAGTGATGAATCACCTCTAGGGCTTAGCTTTACTTTAAAAGAGCTATCCAAGGTGCTGAACCTATTTTTGGTGATAGGATTTCACCTAAATTTCAGACTTAAACTACATGGACATTAGCGCCACCAGGTCCAATTCATGGCCATGCTAAAGCATCAGACTTTTTCAGACTTGTGGGGAATCATGGTAGCGGTTACTGTCTAATAACTAGAAGTAGTCTCTGAAAGTTCCATATATTTCAGCTGAACCTATTAAGTGTCTCTTGTATATCTTCAAAGGCAATGTTTCATTTTTATTGCTTTTTTATTGGTGTGATGGCAAATATTTTAATAGTATTATTGAAGTCAAGTATCTTCAAGGCATGATGAGATATTGCAAAAATCATGAATTGACTGCCATTGAAGGTAATTTTGCCATGGTTTCAGTGTGACATTCAAAGAAGTTGTGGGGGAGAGAAGAGCAGAGAGAGTCCAGAATCATCTATTTGGATTTGTGATTAATATGTATTTTATTTTCCCAATAAGAATTCATGTAACCCTGTGGATGTTATTCTACATAATGTAGTGCCATGGACTAGGAAGATGATGTTGCTTAGTGTGGCTTCATATCAAAACATTTGCTTAGCTCAGTGTTTTATTTCCCTGCTTTGTCCTCATTTCAAAAATGAAACCAAATATCAAGAGGAAAAGAAGAGATAATATTTTTAAAGCTGCAGTCCTATACTCTGTCATGCAAAGGCATTTTGTAGCATCGTTGAAACTAACTGTGAGGAAGAAGTTGTAGAATAAGATTTTATAGACTTGGTCTACTTCCTCAGGTGCAAGTCTATGAAAGCTTATGTTACAATTTCTTTTGCACAGTTAGTATCAAAGATGCTATAAGAGCCCTTGGCATATTTATATTTCAGGCTAACATGGCTATGTCTCTGACTTCTATACCCTGTTATGTGGGGGAAAGCCTCACTGAATACTGCACAACTAACTTTTGAGTAAATATGTAAAGGCTTTTATGGTAAATAAAACAAATGAAAACTTAGCACATCCTTTATGAACTGATATGACAGTCCAGTCACATGTAGCAATGATGTCAAAAAAGGCACAGAACCAATCTAACATAGGCTAGAGCTAACATAGGCGAGGGACTATGAAGTTTTTATACAGAGTCTAGGTGTGGCAGGGCTCCACTCCACCCATAGGCAGAAATGCTGGAGTTTTTATACAGCAGGTAGAGTCTAGGCGTGGCAGGGCTCCACTCCCCATATATAGTGTGATGGCATCAACATGGGGGAGAAGCTGCACAACCTGTAAGAAACATCAGCAGTCTAAACACAATATTTGGTCCAAAATCTTAGAATATTAGATTATTACCCACTATTATCTCTAACCTTAGTAGAAGCAGTGAAGAGTATAAAAACTATTTCAAAACACAGGGTATTCTCATAGCAATGAAAAGTAAAGTAATATGACACAAGTGAATTGTAGAAATGGTATGAACCCAGATTCTCTGCCTTTGACAAAAATTACAGTGGAGAGCAGCAAATGTGCTTTCAAGGCATTTCTAATAATAATAATAATAAATTTTATTTATATCCCGCCCCTCTGCTGGGCACATTATTGTTTGTCTGATTTCGTCTCTTCAATTTAACTTCACTCATAAATGTTGGTACAATGCCTTAATACTGATTCAATAAGAAAAAAACCAAAATGAATTAATATCTTGCGTTCAGTGGCCAATACGTAATCTAAATTTCATGCTGTGAAATACAATGATAATAAAATAGGAATTACGCATAATGCTTACAGATGTGTATGCAATATTGTGTTTTAGAAGTACACCATGTTTCAGAAAAGAATTCTGACCCCATTTTTACCTTTCTGTATTTATTACGACTAGAGAGTTCTTGAGAGCTAGCATGGCATAGTGGTTTGAGTGTTGGACCACGACTTTGGAGACTAGGGTTTGATTCCCAGTTCAGTCATGGGTGCTTTGGGCAAGTCACATGCTCAGTCTCAGGGGAAAGCAATAACAAAACCTTCTCTGAACAAATCTTTTCAATAAAACCCTGTAGTAGGTTCACTTTAGGGTTGCCATGAGTCAGAAATGACTTTAAGGAAAACAACAATTAAAAAAGATTTCAGTCCCTTTCATACAATGTGATGCATCAAAGGGTTAAGGCTCTGACTCTAACTACTAAAGCTTAGGATAGTGGTCCACTTTCTCTTTTGTGTGTCATCTAAATTTTACTGACATTAAGTTTTAACATTGTATTTTATGATGTGGTGTGTGCTCACACGTGTGTGTTTGTGTGTTTGGTGGATTTTCCCCTGACTCTGAATATATTCTGCATTGCTTTAGGCACACTTTCCATAGCACATTCACAATATGAATGCCTGAATGCAAAGAGAGAGTATCTTTAATTCAAATCCCTTCTCTCTCTCTCTCTCTCTCTCTCTCTCTTTTTTTTTTAAAGGAAAAGGGTTTGTGACACCACAAACAAATATTTTAAGAAAGAGGAAAAATTGTTATCAAACTTGTGGGAAGACAGCCAAAAAACAAAGACAGAAGCAAAAAGCAAGGAAAAAACTGTAAGGTAAGACACTATTTCATAGGGTATCCATATACACAGTTTCTGGTCAACCCAAGGACAGGCACATAAGAACTGCTGATAGCCATGTTTGCTTGTTGTTAATTATGGCTTGGGAAAAGATTCTGTGGATGGGCTTTTCATCTTCTAAGTTTACAAAACTGAAAAACCACAATAACTGGTTTATCATTTGTCCTGATACAGGGACTTTAGCAACACTGTCCTTCCCTGCCATCCTCTTTGGATGGACACAACTGTGATATGAATAAACATACTCCAGATGATCCCCTCCCCTTGACAAAAAGTACGAAGATGTCAGATTGTCTACTGGAAGACTTTTCTAGTTTGGGATTATATATGATTGCAACTTTTCTTTTTCCTTGTCTGGAAATGGGCATGTATTTTCAGTATTTTCTGGCACATGTTACAAAAGTATGCATTTTTGTGTATATTTTTAAAATGCTCCTTAGGTTTTAATAATCCTTCTATGACTAAATGCTTGACAATAATATTGGGTGTTTCTTTCAATAATATATGGTGCTCATTTACTTGTTCCAGTTAGCTCATAATGGGTCTCATACAGAAACAAAGGTGAGATCAGGGATTTCTAGCTTCCATCAAGCAAGGATCCACTTTTCACACTGGCAAGCACTCATGGGCTGTAACCAAATGGTTGTGGCCTAAGAAGTTGAAGCAGCACTTTGCAGTCTTTTTAATGGAAAAAAAATACATAAAATACTATTCTTTTCAATTTATATATTATTTTAGATATTTAAATTTCATAAGGAATAAATGAAATTCATCCCACTTACTATTAACAAATAACAGCCACACACATTAATTAATACCTGGAAAGTTTAATTTTATTATTAAGAGATACATTTCCCCCATTAATAAATGATTAATTAATATTTGGAAAGATTAATTTTATTATTTAAAAATCAGTCTCTTCCAGTCTTGTTAATGGATACCCCCACCCAACTCATGCTTGATCAATTATTTTGAATTTATATTTACATATAAATGTTAAATGCACTTAAACTGACTTTTAAATACTATGATATTGATATGATATTGAAAACAACACTATCACATTGACAACTAAATGCCCTATGGTTCATAAGATTGTCAATATCATAGCATTTTGTTCTTTTTATTATTGATGATCATGTATTTAGCAATTGCTTCCCAGTTTCTTTTTTTTTTTTTTAAATGGGGGGCACTGTATGGCCACAGGAAGAGACCCACATTGACCTGTGGGATACATTTTTTTACCATCCAAGTATTGGCAGAAATTAAAGGGAAAGCGCTACAGTCTACCTGCAATATGCATGCTTAGCTTTGGAGTATATTTAATCACAATTGACATAAGCTTTCAAGTGTTCTTTTTCTCCTATCCCATCTTGGTTGTCCAAGAAAAGAATTTGGGCTTGATGTATGCCAGCACTAGTCTTATGGGGAAGATACCTAGAATAAATCTCTATCATCATCTGCTGTGTTTTAGATTGGTGTTACCATTCCTATTTAGGTTAGTTCAGGAAAGTTGAGGGGAATACTGTTAATTAAATTGCATTGCATTAATTTTTCTCCTCAAGAAATATATCATCTTAGCATGCTACAATAAATGCATCATTATTATATTTCCATTAAATCTAATGGGAATAATAAGGCCAACATTTTCTTTCTTTCTTTCTTTCTTTCTTTCTTTCTTTCTTTCTTTCTTTCTTTCTTTTTCATACACTTGGTTTTATAATCTAAAGAAAAGAAAATGCCAAAGATAGCCATAGGAACATGAGGTGCTGCAACTTCATCAGAATACCCAGAATTGCTCAGATCTCTTCCATGAATTTCATTTCTTATTTGGTTAAAAATAGCAAAAGGAACATTTGTTGAGGCAATATTGCAGAGCATATTTATATATTTGTGGAGCCCTTTTATAGCTTCTTTGAAAAGGTGTTGCATAAGGGCATCTTACAATACACTGGTTTTTGAGGATACTATGATGAAAAGAAACTATAAATAAGGTCAGCTTTTTGATAATATTTTCAGGACCTTTATAAAGTTCTTTCAACATTATTTCGAATTTGCTCACTGTGTGCATCTTGAACTGCTGAGTTTAAAGAAAATTCAGAGTAATGCAATAGATTCTTCCCAGCAGGAATCTACAGAACTATGCTGGTTTTTTGTTTTTACCTTAGTAATATTTGAGAACAAAGGTGTCTGCTTCAGAGACATGACTTTTTGCTTGTTTATTTGTTGATTTAAAAAGCTGTATCCTACAAAATGTAAAGCAGAGGAAATACTGATAAATTTGCAATACAAAAAAAGCAAATATTTGTAATTAAGCAGGTAACTGTGAGGTGTTATGAAGCTTCCTTACATGGCTTAGGCTTACACACTTTGAGATGAATCTTCTAGTCTAGTGGTGGAGGGGACATAGGAAATTATACAGTGGACTCAGTCAGCTCTTTTACAAAAGTAAAATAAGACTGGTTTTGTCTGGGAACATGAGACCAAATTCCTTCATTCATATATTGACCCCTATCTCCCTCTTTCAAATTGTGTCAAATATTACTTTGGTTCTGGTTTAATAATATACATGCAAAACACTAGGAGGGCTAGAAAGTGGAACTACATGTCTTTAATAATTTTGGGCACTAGCTATAAAGCTGCAAATAACTAACTGTGTTGAGTTTTGTTACCTGGTGATATACAGTATAATCTGTATAAACTGCGCTAAAGTATTCACGTGGGCCTAGCTGCTGTTTTTCTCTCTTTCTCCTCCTTTCTGGCTGGTAGCAGAGCAGAATTATTATTATAAAGAACACAGGATGCCAGTGAAACTGCCACCCTCACATTGAGTTTCTATTCCTTTCTTCTATCATTCGTATCATATGTATCATAACTTTGCTCACTGCTGTTTCCTAATGTGCATTTTCCCACTACCTCAGATAACATGAAACAAAAGTCAGGAAAGGGTAACATAGGAATGTCATTTGGATGTTTCCAGTGAACATGGGCAGGAGGCAAAAGAGGCCAGATGTATAATTGTCACTATAAGAGGCAGCTTCAGGACTCTATGCTTTCAGAACAAAGATCTGATGGGACCTGGGGTTCTCTCAACTCACACAATTATAGCACTTTGATACCACTTTAACTGCTTGTAGAATCCTGCGATTTGCAATTTACGAAGGGCTACATAGTATTCTCACCCAGGGAGCAATATTGCCTTACTGAACTACACATCCCAAGATTTCATAGGATTCAGCCATGGCAGTTATAATTGAGTCACAATATTATTACTGTGTGATGTGGAAGAAACCTTGGGCTACAAGAATAAAAATAAGTAGTAGACCTGAGAGAAAGGGGAGGGAGAAGAAATCTTTGGGTCTGGGCTTGCATTTGTATTACATACCCTCCACAGTTTAAACTAAACTGCACCCTACAGAGTCCTACCTGGAGTAGGACTAATGGTGACAGGACACAGGGCAGTACATTACATAGAAAGAGGAGAAAAACTGCTGACATGAGATTAGGGATGTAAATGTCCATCAGTTTCATTCTCTCAGGCAAGTATGCTTTTTTTTAAAATCATTTTTCCTCCTTGCTGAGAAAAAGTTGGAAATTGCACACTTTTAAAGAATATTTGGTTTGAGACTTGTACTGTGGAGAAAAATGCATGGGATGTTTTTGCACATGAAATGGCATTTTCTGCATTGAGAACAAGAAAACTTGTTGTTTTCAACAAAAATGACAGTTAAGGTCATATGAATTCTTTAATGCAGTTCATACAGATTATATTGTATATTGCCAACAAGAAAACAAGACAGAAAACAAGTTCCTTGAACAGAAAATATAATTTTCGATACAGAAATCTGTTCTCCGTGCAAAAGCCACACCTTTCTCTCTCTCTCTCTCTTGTACAAAACAAGTCCTGGATTACAAAAATTCTTGTATGTCTAGGATTCTCCTTGTCAGGGCTTTCTTATGATCATGACATATTGAGTATTTTCAAATATTCTTTCCATCCTCACCTTGACTTTCATTATGATTGCAGCCCTGTGTTTTTCAGAGAATTAATCCTTAGACAATTTTGAACAGCATATTACTGTAAATTAGGTGTGGATAAATTAAGATTTTGGCACCCAATCTTGACTCCAAGAGACCTAATATTGTTGTCAGTGGTTCCTTAGTTGACCACGCTCCCTTCCTATGATGCCATCATTTGCCAGATTTGCTTTGTTTTCCATGGATTGTTTTTCATTCTAAAAGGTTAAAGGCTATTCTCAAAACTTGATTACTAACAGTAAGGACTTCAAACTAAACTATGCTGGTATTTATTTATTTTTTAGATTCCTGCCCATAATTTTTGTGGCCTTACCTGCTACTGAAATGTGGGTTCCAAGAATTTCTCTGAAATTCAATCTGTCCCTCAGGTTGAAAGATATTCATCATTCTTGCTACAGTGCTATTTCATGGTATCACATAAGAGACCAAACTGTCCTGAATGCCCTTTGCCTCTTGTCAGCTGCCATCTAGCTGAGAGCCTTGCCATTGGGCTACCTGACTTGTTTCCATCCCAGCTGGACATTATAAATACTAGAATGTTAAGCTCTAGTGCCTGAGCTTGCTTTCCCCTCTTCTCTCTCTGTCCTTTTTTCCTTTCTGCTCTCCATTTTAGAATGAAAACCTTAGAGAACAAGGTTTACCTTACTGCTAATATTTGGAACTTTTTTGGTGGAAAAGTAGGGTAAAAATGCCATGCACGCATATATACACTATCTTTGGTCAAGTATATGTGATAAGAGGGGGAAGGAGAAGAGAGTTAATATGAGCTCTGGATTAAAGTTAGTCCATTAGCAATGCTTCTTATTCACAACTCTTTTGTTCACAAATTGTACATACAGCCATTTAAATCACATGTAAACAGAAACAGATGGGGTGTGAATCTGCTCTGACCTCTGGCAGAATGTAACATGCCAACAAAACAATGAAAATGATACACTTTTGCTGCAAGCTGTGCACTCTGCAGCAAACCAGGCTCCACATTTGGATATTTTCATTCTTTAACAACAGTTTTCCAGCTGACAATCTTTTCCTTAGATAACAAACTGTTTCAGCTGGATCCTTCACCAATAATATAATGTTGCAATTCCTTTCCAGAAAACAACAAAGCAAGATATGTGCTTGCAATTTTCTCTCTTCTTCTCAAAAAGAGAAAAATAGAAAGACTCTGACTTAGCAAAATAATAGAAGAAAAATACAAAACTCCATGGCTGAACACATGTGGAATTAACCCAGAAAGGAAGCAAGGAGGTTTTAGCACCTTTATGTTCATACGTTGCCCCAACTGGAGGAATAAAGACTGCCTGTCTTTCTGTCTGCACAAATCTTCTCTATAAGTTTGGTAGTGTCTGATGACTTCGAATCACTGGGACAGCAAATCTTATTTGGGCTTTTGTCCAAATTTTAAAAGTGTCAAAGGCTGTCATAGAAGCATAGAGAGACCACGAGGGCTAGCCCCCTGCCATGCAGGAATACATAATTATAGCAGCCCTGACAGATGGCCATCCAGCCTCTGCTTAAAAAGAAAGACACCACCACACTCTAAGGTAATTATTCCACTGTCAAACAGCTTTCACTGTCAGGAAATTCTTCCTAATGTTTAGATGAAACCTCTTTCCCTGTAGTTTGCATCCATTGCTCTGTATCCTAGTCTCTGGAATTGTAGAAAACAAGCTGGCTCCATCTTCAATATGACATCCTTCAAATATTTAAACATGGCTATCATGTCACCTCTTAACCTTATCTTCTTCAGGCTAAATATACCCAACTCCCTAAGCCACTCCTTATAAGCCATGATTTCCAGATTTTTCAACATTTTTGTCACCCTCTTTGGAATACACTCCAGCTTGTCAACATCCCTCATGAACCGTGGTGCCCAGACATGGACATAGTATTCCAAGTAAGGTCTGAACAAAGGAGAATAGAATGGCACTACTATTTCCCTCAATCCAGACACTATACTCCCCCTCCACAAATTTCAGCACCCTAAAACACATTTAAAGTTCAGACTGAAGCCTGGAAAATATTTTTGCACTGAAGCCAGCACTGCCCAAATTCTGCCCTTAGTACAACTACATATATGCACAAAAACAGGGGCCAGAATTCACTAAGCAGTTGCATATGCTTAACTTAGAATTATGTGTTCATGACTGGTTCATATTCATGATCCTTACATATTCATTTGTTTAGGGGATACAGAAGGACAGTGAACCACTTACCTGGCAGCAGCCATTGTAAGCAATAAGGATCTGTTCCCCAATTGACTGGGAACTAGCCTGACCATTAGACAGAGTATTTCACATGCTTCAAGCCACAGTTGGTGGGAGGAATGTGGAGGGAATGCAGAAAAGTTGTCAGTGAAGAGATTTCTGTAGCATATAGTATATCTTGTAGTCCTCAGCTAGACCATGGGTTCATTATTCAACTGTGAATGTTAAAATGACATGCAGAGCAACCTAGTCTTCTTCTTTGTAGAGAAGTGGGGGCAAGGGGAAATCTCTTGGCATTTTGTCTCATATGGGTAAAATCACTTTACCTACCCTCTGATTACATTTAGTAGCTGTTCCAGGAGGGAAGGGAAGGGAAGGGATAAACTGCACTGTACCTGTACCAGGAGAAAACCGGTATTTCTAAGCAGATTAGTAGAGAATCACTGGTGTACCTCAGATATTCCTGCATATTTATCTTAGATGGCTTTGTAAATGATATTGAACTGACTTCTATGAAGGTGATAGCTGTATTTCAACACATTTGAAGGGCATAGGCTTAGGGATAATTAGACAAAATGTTTAAACCATGAGTCATATGAGCTTTGTCAATGAAGGGCATATTAATCAGCTCCATGTTGCATACAGACACAACGCTGGGGATCCAGATTCCTCCAGAATTATTTCCTATAACTTTCTCCATGATAATTAATATTTCCAAGCAGAGTGAGAGGGATGGATTGCCTTTTATTATAATATACTCATTTGAAAAAAATTACTTGCTTTTATCCCAGTATGGCATAGACACATGTGAAAAATTCCATACAAATTACTTTGAACTTGCAGAATGGAAGTCTTACAATTTCTGTAATAATGGCATGGTGCATCTGTAGATCTTTAAAAAGCATTTTACTTAATCTCAGATAGTAAAGCATAGATCTTCTATTTTAGTGTGTGTGAGAGAGAGAGAGAGAGAGAGAAAGAGAGAGAGAGAGAGAGACAGACAGACATACAGACAGAGAGTCTAAAAACTTGTGTTTTGTATTCCATAGAGGTGGTGTATCAAACTTTGTTTTGTGGCTGGCTCATGCATACATATTATTTATTTATATATTATCCCATGTTTCTTTCAGGACGGGACACAATGTGATTCACAGTATACATTAAAATAAAAGAACAAAAACAATGGGCTTTCAGATAGTCTGTCAAGCAAATCCTATGCAGGAAAAGGGGTAATTTCAACCAAGGTCTTCTTTTATTTATTGGACCTCTGACAGTTTAGAAGCAGAGCCTAAAGAAGTCAAAGCATTCCAATCTTTTTTAAAAAAATCTATCCCACTCCCAGTAACTTGAATAAAGAATTGCAAGCTTCTAGTTCTCCATTTCTGTCCAAACACTTTTTATAAGCTGAGGATCTGGAATAAGTTCTGGGAGTCCTTTTTTATGAACTGAAACCAAATGAGCCCCTTGATTCACTAGGAAGCTGTCAGTGATGAAACAAGCAGGACAGAGACTAGAGTGATGATGGCAGAAAACTCAAAGAAAATCAGACTGAACATGATTTAAGCTCATTGGAAGGTCTATGCCATGGTGATCATGACAGTGAAGAAATTACACTTCTCTGCCTCCATTGCATTTGCACAGCAGAGCTGTCTTGAGTGATCAGGGGGCTTTTACAATCTAGCCCACAAGAAGGAAATAAAGACCACTTGACAGTTCACTGTGAGGAATTTGCAAGACACTTTGCAGACAAACTCACCCAGATCCACTCTGACTTGGATGCTGTAGCTGAAACAGATCCAATGAATGCAATCTTGATGCCTACATGTCCTGTTTTATTGGATAAGTTTCAATTTGTGCAGCCTGATTATGTGGACAAGATCCTTGGATAAGTGAGGGCCACCACATGCATACTGGATCTTTGCCTGTCTTGGCTCCTGAAAGCAGCTAGAGGGGGACTGGCCAAGTGAGTAAGGGGAGTGGCGAATGCCTAACTGTAGCAAGGCAGATTTCCATCCTGCCTAAAGGAGGCTATGGTAAGGCCATTACTGAAAAAGGCCTCCCTGGATCCCGTCACTCTGGATAACTATTGACCAGTCTCTAAAATTCCATTCTTGGGAAAGGTTCTGGAGCAAGTGGTGGCCTTCCAGCTCCAGAGGTTTCTAGATGAAACAGATTATCTAGATCCATTTCAGGACTGGCTAGGGGATGAAGACAGTAGGTCATCTTG
Organism: Phrynosoma blainvillii; assembly: GCA_026167975.1. Lineage (NCBI taxonomy): Eukaryota > Metazoa > Chordata > Lepidosauria > Squamata > Phrynosomatidae > Phrynosoma > Phrynosoma blainvillii. The sequence continues at coordinate 233,751,942 of JANUYF010000003.1, read as the reverse complement.
GTAAATAACCTATACAGGGGATTGGATGGGGGAGTGTGTCCCTGTTGGTTCTGCTGGACCTCTCAGTGGCTTTCAATATCATCAAAAGTGGTATGCTTCTGGGCTGTGAGTAAGCAGAATTTTGGCTGATGTACATACAGGCTTTAGGGTTTAATATGCTCATCCCCATGGAGGTCATAGATGGCATGACAGATAACTCTTTTTGATTATGTTACAATGAGAGAGGACTTGGACATTTGCCTTTTCATTCCCAAACACATACACACACACACTCTTTCCTCTCTGTGAATTTGAGGAGAATGCATCTTCTTTTTGTTTCTTTTCCCGAAGATTGTGCTATACTATAGGTCACAATAGCAAAATATTTAGCCTGTGATGTCTGGTATCCCCCCCCCCCCCCATACAACCCCCTGCATACATGATAGGTTAGGAAAGTGGGCAAAATCTTGTTAAAATATCCACCATGTTGGCCACAGAGGAGGCAGGTTGGGGAAAAGTTGGGTCACTTTTTATATACCCCCCAAAATAAATAAATAAATAAATAAATATTAAAAAAAATTAAAAAAATCACAAAATATCCAGAAAATGAAAGCTCTTTTTTTTTTTTTTGGCTGTTCCTCTCACCCATCATTCTCTGAAGAATTGGAGGACAGTATTACATTAAATTAGCTTCTGTGTACATATTCTGTTGGGTACTAATCATATAGAGTTCATGTCTCTTGGATCAAACAACTAATCTTTGCAGCTTTGTCAGACTGCTGACTCTCCCATCAACCACACCCCAGACTTGGGAAAGTGTGAGATGCTACTGAATAGCATTCTTTTCTGTATGGCAATGGGCTGCTTTTGCTAGAAAATTTACAACAGGAATGCCACACTGAGAAAATCTTGTTTACCTGCAATTAGGTGAACTTGATCAGACAAGACCAAGAGGCAAGACAAGGATGGGTCAGGGAAGTGAAGCGAGGGGGCTAGTGGTTTTGGAAAAGTTGTGTTTGTTAACAAGAATGGCTGCCTTCTTATTCCTACTTTGAAACAAAAGTAATTGACTGCTGGAACTGCTTGTGTTGCGAGTATTGATCAATGACAGTGAGAGGCGTTCTCCACTATCGCTCGTCCTGTGAGGCCTAATTAACAAAGGCTGGCTTGCTGAATTAGATAAAGCTCAGTGTCCACCGAAATTAATGTCTGATGCCTGAGCATCCTTCACCTAATGGGGGAAAAATCAAGTTTAAGTGGAAGAAAAGAGGAAAGTCCTGTTAAGAGCTAAAACAATTGTGACTAGAATAGAAGTAGATTAATACAAGAGCTTTACAAGGGCAAGCTTTTTTTAGAGAGAGGAAAATGGGATGCTCTGTTTTGTCTCCTAACATGCCCAATGATGCCTTTATTATTAAAGATATCCCTTCCTGTTGTATTGCTTCCTCAAGATAAGAGATACTTTTTGTGTTAGATCTTTGTAGTATTTTTATGCAGGCAATGAAAGGGATGGGAAAAGAAATTTGAAGTTATCTTAAATGTGCCTCAATTAAGAGTGTTCTAGAGCTGCTTGGCCTGACAAACTGTTGAAAGTAGCCCTTGTGTCACCAATGAATTGAGGACTAATTGGTGCTTTGTTAATGGAACATGACAATTAGACAACACTGACATTAAGTATGGGTACTGTGGTTATGATAGATCAAAATAATCAACTTTTGGCTCATGCCACTTTTGCATGTGTTTACTAACAAATCTGATGTGCCTCATTACTGCACTAATATTCATTTTAAAAAAAAACATTTCGTAAATGTTCCTCCCTTTGCAGTGGCCAAACCAAGCCCCTGCACTTATCACTGAGCCACTGCAACCCTCCTCACTATTCTGTGGCTGGAAGAAAGAAGATTGGCAATGTGTTTGGCTCTCTCCCTATAGCTGGACACAAAATAATTACCTTATGTACTGAGATTTCTGGAGAGGAAAAGTGGACATCAGTGAATTATATAATAATTTTACATCTGACTATCTGAAGTCCTCTCTGATCCCTTCTGTCTGCCAGCCACAGAATGGTGATGGTAGAGGAGCACAGAAGTGTGGAGAGAAGGTAGGTTAGAACCAGCCCTGGTGACAACCAATCAGGACTGAGCTACCGACAGCCAATAAGAGGCTGAGCTGCAAGGGGAAAAATTCTGTTAGGAACAGTTGGAAGTCAGAAAGGGTTTGGATTACAGACAGTGAGGGTCTGGTGATGAAGGTTCCTGAGTGGAAGGTTAAGGTCCAGAAGAGAGGGGCCTAATGCCCATAATAAGCTCCAAGTGAAGGAGTTAATAAAGAGAATATCCTGAGGGGTATTGATAGCCTTAGAGGCTGATTAAGAAATAGTGGTAAAGGTACCCAAAGAAGGGCTAAGAGTGTCCTGTGGGGGTAATTGAAAGTGTTCCAAGGAAAGGAGTGTTTCAGAGTATTATTATTTGTAACTGTAACCAATTATAACAAGTGCAGCAAGTCCAAGTGAAACATTGTTACTTGTATTGTAAATAAAGTTTTGTTGTTACTTTATGAAACACTTGTCTACAGTGTGAATGAATATCCACGCTTCTAAACAGTATACAAGATAGGTTATACCAAAGAGTTAGAAGAAAAGGTTGGCGAAGGAGTGGCTCTTTGCATTGGGTGGTGGCAGCTGTGGGGTGAAAAGGGTCCATGGTGTGGCCACAAATGAAAGAAAAGAAAAAGTGTGCTTCACAAGAAGCCCAACAGTAAATTGAATGGCCAGCTGTAGTGCAGTTCCTCTGTGGAACTGCTACACTATACTGTGTGGCAAAGGATTCTGCCCTTTACATGCAGACTTAACAGAGTAAAATGAAATTTTGCATGTGGAACAAGTTTTCATGACTGCTTGGATACACCTATTTTCCTTTATATGAGTTTCTTCTTGCTTCACTCAGAAGCCCTTTCTTTTCTGAAGAATCAATTCCCTTGCTCATGGCCAAAGAAATTATGAGTTGCCCTGGAACAACATAGTGAAAAACCTGTAGATTAAAGAACATGTATTCTTTTGAGAGCATCTGATAATATTGCAAGTTATATCAATATTTAACTCCAGTTAATGCCATAGGAGTCATTGAAAATCTGTTCTTTGAGTATACACCCACGAACACATAGGAACAATCCAGATATCAGCCACAAAGTAGCAGCAATTATCACTCAAATTTCATTTTGCATGATCATTTATCAGAATCAGGATTCCATGAGATGCAAAGTGGGTTTGGATCAAAGGGGGGGGGGGATCAGCTTGTTTTCAACTGATGAAACAGATTGTTACAATGATAAGTTACACCTGACACCAATTGCTGAGTAATTGTTGAATGCAATTGAGATCTCTCACTTACTATTATAAACACACCACAGCATGCAACATATAACTCCTATAATTATTATATGAGATTGGATATGAGAGGTGTATGGGAGGTGAATCTCTGATATGATGAGAGAAAGAACTATGATGACATATATATGAGGAGTTGGAGGAAATGATCCTGTTGTTGCTTTTTTTTTTTTTAAATGTGGTTCTGCATCTATACAGTTGAAAATTAAAACAATTTTCTTTTAAATAATGAGTAGGGCTTCTTAGTTATTCACACAAAAATTTAACGAAGCAAGAATACTTCAATTAATTCTTAAAAACTTGCAACATTAGTCAAATCATAGCTTAGATAACAGAACTTAAACTGCACTTGGAATTGCCAGTGGTGAAACTGAATCCTGGAAGTTTGCATTCCAAGAGTTTATAAGAATGCTCGCATTTCCAGTCAAAATGCCAGGGCCATTTTAACAAAATGTCTTAGAGTACCAATATACCAATATAATGCCAGGGCCATTTTAACAAAATGTCTTAGAGTACCAACATACCAAATGTCCCAAATTTTCCATAACTATTCTGATATTGGTGGAGCAGCTGCTTTATTTGGGTAGAGTTATTTTCTTCAAAGTTCATTGTAATTTTATTTCCTCTTTTAAAAGGCATTGTGAAATAAAGAGGATATTCAGACTTAGTTCACAGTCTGTTACAATAATAGTTAAAATTTAAACATGCTTGCAAGAATCCTATATCACCTTTTACTTGATGTAACTGTATCTATATTGAGTTAAGTAGCAAAGGTACTAAGAACAGTTGTTAATGAATTATGGTTACGTGTATTGGGGTGATGGCAAGAGTATCCAATGCACATTAGTGCCTGATGCACAATGGGACCAATATGCATTTGTGCCAATGTGCACCAGCCACATTGCGTAATGGCCACTATGCCAGCTCTGCTATGTAGTTACATAACAATAATCCACTACTGGATATGGATGTTATGAAACTGCCCAATTCCAGTTCCTGTATATGCAAGTCCATTTACAAAGATGTAACTTCCATACAAGATTACAGCCATTCTGTCTCTGGGACATGTCAGTGAAGTATGCCTTTAGTAGTATTGAATGATTTGCATTTAAATTTGTATTTACTTCTTCCACTTTAAAAAGACAATATTTTGTCAGCATCAAATTGTTTGATTATAGTATTTCCCTCTTGAGTTGTATCCCTGGACTTTGGTCATTGAACTCTGCGATACAGAGGTCACCACTTTTCTCATGGTGGCTATTGTCCATAGTCAGCTAGGTAGGTTAGAAAGAAGGTATTGTTCTTAGATTTTTAAGCATGAGTTCCCAGTATCTAAAGGAGAATTTGACACTGAACTTCTTTATAGGAAGTGTATTTGTTAAAAAAACCAAAACAAAACAAGTCATTATTCACAGATTATGAGATGTAGTAAAATATTTTGGCTTCAGACCAACATTCTTGATAGACATATGGAGTATCTTCAAGTGGTGGGGTAAACTGGGTAGGCCCTAGGTCTGACTCAAGATATTTTAATGCCTGAGGTGGAATAGCAGATGGCACTCTGTGTTGCTATAACTCAAGGTTCATTGGACACAAGCTTGGTAAAACTACTTGGCAACTGAGGTAGAAAATTACACAAGCTTCACTCACACTACCAGACAGTAAAATTACAATAATAATACATTAATATGGGTACTATGTTCCTTCATGATGTTCAGAATGGGTTGTCTGAAACAGCTATCTCAAATAATAGTGAGGCTTGTTCTGCCAAGATTAGGCATAGATAGATCATTCTGTTTTTGGTTTGTGTCAGCTTCTCATTTGTCCATTCATAAACCCATTTTCTATTGTTTCCATATCAACTGGTAATTTTAAAAAGAACTGCATGAAATTTGCATCACATTTGATGTTCCTTTTTCTTTTCTTTTTTTAAAAAAATAAATGATCTAATTTCCTATTCATTTTACCATAAAATATGCATTTTCCAAACATTTAAACTTAACAACAACAACAAAACCCTTGTTGATACCTTGTTGGTATCTTATCATAGAATATATTAATGAGATAATGCAGCTCTTAAATCCTTCAGCCTATCACTTGTGGAAATGGAATGATGTAACCTCTGAATCCATGATAACATGCTTAACAAACCCATATCATACCTTATCTTTTCTTGTATTACCATATCCATGATTTGTTTTGAATATTTGTTATCTATAATTTATTCTACCCTGAAATTGATTTGCATTTGTTAATAAAAATGATTTTGCTCTGTGTTAACATCTATGCAAATCCTACAACAATTTTTTTTTAAAAAAAGCTTCCTTGTATATATGTTAGCTTGAAAGTGCACATGTATATGTGATTCTGACAAATGGAAAAATTAAGGAAAAACTGCATTCTTATCCATTTATCAGTTTGTGAAATATGGAGTTGTAAAATGTAGATTGGTAAAGTTCTCTTAATATCATGGACCAAATGAAGCCTTTGAGTGTTTCTACAGACAAAATTTGTAGATGATTACAACAATACATGGGATTTGCTTCTTGTGGTTCAGTATTTTTTACTGAAAGACAGACAGAGACACAGACACAGGGGAATAGACTAGACAGAGGAACAGACCTGGATGAAGGAGATGTGAAGCTCAGCAGAAGGAACAGCTCAATTTAAGATATCCAGATGACACCATATTATTATTGGAATATAGGTGAGTTTTGGAAAGTGAAGGAATAGACTACAAAAGCAAGGCTACAGTTCAGTGTTAAGAAAACAAAAATAATGACAACAGATGATTCACTTAACTTAAGAATCCACTATAAAAACCTTAAAATAGGTAAAGATTTTCTATACCTAGGGTCAGTTATATATCAAAATTATATGTAAGTCAACAAATAAATAATTTACAACTAGGATTTGTAAGATCTTCTATAAAGGAACCAGATAAGATCCTCAAATGGAAAGATATATCATATATACAAAAGTAAGGATCATCTATGCCATAATATTTCCAGCTTCTATGTATGGTTGTGAAAGTTGGGCAGTGAAGAAGTTGACAGGAAGAATATCAGTCATGTTATGGATGCTTTACCTTTTATATGGTTCCAAAAAGTATGGTAGAAGTATTTGCTTGAATGCATGCATGAATGAATGCAATTCTATTGTAGAAGTTGCTGTGTTTAAACTGCTTTGATGTTACAGGATGATATATGAAGAATATATACACATTCTACATATACATGAATTTCAAAGGGATAGCTGTGTCTGTCTGTTGCAGCAAAAACAGTAAAAACATCTTGTGAACCTTAAGGACCTACATGTTTGCTTAATATTTTATCTGACAGTGAGAGCTAAAGTCCATTAAAGGTTATACCAAATAAAACCTGGTCATTTTTAGATGGCACAAGAGCCTTTGGCTACATCTACACTACAGAATTAATGCAGTTTGACACTGCTTTAACTCTCATGGCTCAATACTATGGAATTCTGGGCTTTTTAGTTTTGTGAGATATTTAGTCTTCTCTGGTGCCCTACCAAACTACAAATCCCAGTATTCTGTATGATGGACCAAGATAGATAAAGCAGCATCAAACTGCATTAATTCTTCAGAGTGGCAGCAGCCCTGGATACAAATCAGAAACACACTAATATAATGTTATCATGTGCCTTTAAGTTGACCTATGGCAACCCTATCCTAGGGTTGTCTTGGCAAGATTTGTTCAGAGGAGGTTTGCCATTGCATTCCTCTAAGGCTGAGAGAGTGTGACTTATCCAATGTCCCTCAGTTTCATGACTGTACAAGGATTCTTTGAGTCCACATCCAATACTCAAACCACTACAGCAAAATGGCTCTCCATATCCACTATAAATTAATTAATTATTCAAGGGGAATTATGGACCTTTTTTAATTTCTCCTATAAACTCCAATTTTGTGATCAACAAGGCAAAACACAACTGCTACAAAGATCTCTGCAGAATTTCCCTTATAGGGCAATGAACCTTCAGAATCGTGTGCCAGTTTCCCGTTCAGCAATGCATGATTCCACATGATCTAGCCAATAGTCTTAAAATATAAACAGGACCCCTTCTTTTGTGAGAATGAAATTCCAAACCATGCCCTATAGAAAGGAAAGGAAAAGGTTGGCGTATAAATGAGTAAAGAATTCCAGCTCTGGAGTAATCCCTTATGTCTTGTGTGTGCATATGTGTGTGTGTTTAGTTCAAATAAAGTTCACTGATTTGTGTAGTGAGAGGCTCAAGCCAGCAGCAACAGCCTAGTCTAGCATTCTAAGAGGAGTGGTAATATTCTTATGACACAGCAATAGAAAAGTGCTCCGAGTGACAGGTGGCATTCTCTTTGTTACCCTGCCTTTGCACATGTCTCTGACATCTCTTCACGGACACAGCAGGGCTTTGATTCCTTGGTGTTTTGTATTCCTGCCCTTTCCACGGGGTTGCTGCCGATTTTACAGAATGCCTGGAATTGCAGAAATTCAAAACATCCAGCTACAAGGGGAGTTGATAAATTGTTGATTAATAAAAAAGGATGTGGTCAGGCATGGGGAACAATAGGACTCTCTCTTGGGTTCTGGGAAGCATGCAGACAAGTCCCATGGGAACATTAAATGATCTTGGGTGTGCTGCATCATCCAGATTGTCCAACATTCTGGGGTATTTTTCTACCACTTAAGAGGAGTCCTTTTAAAAAATAGATTATAGTGAGCAGAGGTCACAAAGAGACCCTTTCCCCAGCCCAGTGGCACCATTTAATACTGCAAGTGTCATTGTGGCACACTTTAGTTCAGGAGCTGGTTTTAGTATTCAGAGCGCTAATTCATTTTGTTGCTGGCAGCACTGCATTAATGATCAAGCTACGACAATGAACACTGTCTGCATAACAAATGTGCCTTTCTCAAGCTGCAGTAAATACAAAGTGATTAACATGGAATCGCTGCTCATGCAAACTGCCTCTCCCTGCCTTTTCAAAAGATACCAGCATTTCTGTTGAAACCTTTGTGAATTGTCACGTTTCTTAAGAAGAGGCTTATGTCGCTACTGCGGCTGTTGTTTTTAACTAACAAAATGTATCATTGTTTCAATGGAGTTACCTCCAGGTCTTCTTCTGCACTCTCGTATGCTACTTTGGAGAGCTGCCTCTACTATGCTGGATGCAAATGATTATTAATACTCTGTTCCCTGCTTCTGACATTTACCAAGGCAGAATCATCAAACAGAACTAAATCATGTCATGCTCCTTCTGGCTAGCCTAATCCTGCCCTTCTATTTGAGCTAAAGGGAGGGGGGACTGCGAGATTGGAGCAGGTTCATAGTTGCTATTTTCAAAACCCTTTACATTGAAGGAGCACCAGGTGGTGGTAGTGGGTGGTGGCAAATTTGCCTTCAGCATCTGCCAGACAAGCTCCAGTTGGGTTGTGTGGACCTCGGGGGGAGAGAGAAGAGAAGAGAAAACTGCATTTTCCTATCTTTCCTCTTAATCATGGCATTGAAGTTCTGGGCAATGTCAGTGTATTATGAAAAGATGGGATTATGCTATTCTTAGAGACAGGGACACAGAAACGGTTCACTTGTCAGGCAGTTTTCCATTCCACATCATTTGTAGTGAATCCTTATTACGGGAGTCCCTCCGCCTTTTTTGTAACGCAAAACAGGCTGGAGGAGGGGACAGTAACCCTCTATTAAGCAGTTGGATATGGCTGTCTCTCATCCACTCTATACTCTGAAGCGATGCTGTTCACATCCTTATTGCCATCTCATCTCATTATAATGTGCCAAGAGCTAGTCTCTCTGCTCCAGAGCAGTCTTTTAAAGACAGAGCTTTACTGGAAGAAGTATCATTCAAAAGAGCTCAAGTATTTCTCCCCCTTTTATTCAACTACGGCAGTGCTGTAGGGATTTATTACTCAATGTGCTTTCAAGGTCTGGAATCCTTCTTCATTTAGATCTAAATATAAAAATACTTTTATAAACTGGCAAGCTAACCAGAATGGCTGTGTTGATTGTAGAACTCCATTCCCTTCTCACATCCCACCCCAGTTGAATGAAATTTCATTTAAAGGTGTATCACAGCCTGAAATGACTGTTTTAAACAAAAGCTCAGAGATCACACTTTCTATTTAACACTGAAGCTTCTCTGTGCCTGTGTGTGTGTGTGCTTGAAAGAGAGAAAATTATTTGGGAATCCCCACACCCACCATGAAGGACTTGCCAAAGCAAGTGAAAGGAAGACAGAGAGTATAGAATTGTAATTCATTCAGTTTCCATCTGGCAGATTCAGGAGAAATTCACATACATGTATATTCATTACCCTATGACTACAGAATATCAAATATCCTGTGTAAATGAAATCTAATGTAGGAATGAACTACTGCAGGCTTTTAAAAATAATCTTCAATATCACTTTACTTTAAGTACAGTGTAATATATAAACTCTCTCACCCTTGATTCAGGACCAGACGAATTTTAATTTTCTTTAGGCTGAGTTCAGTTTTATTTGGGTTTATGGAGAATGCCTCACCAGGCTTCACCTCTCCCAGATACCCTTTTCCAAACATATGAAAGAAACAAGGTTGAAAGGAACAGGTCTTCTAATGGTGGGAACCTGATTTTTTAATGTGTGGACACACTCCTGGGCTTTTCACCAATTGCCACTAATGTTTGATAAAATGGAGGACTGGCATCAAAGTGAATTAGTAGTCAGGAAATGCTACATTATGGTACAGAAGAAAAAAAAATCCTTTGAAACCAGACCAGAGCTGTAGAATGCTATAGAACCAATTTCAAACAGATGAGGGCAAGGGCTATATAATAGCTATTCTAAGTCCCTCCTTGTTGTTGTTGTTGTTGTTGTTGTTGTTGTTGTTGTTGTTTTGCTTTTAGTGAAAACAGTTCATAGATTTTGTCACAAATTTTGTAACATGAAGGATATCAGCAAGGTTTGAGTGAGTGGTGGAGGACTTTTTGTCATTGTTCGTTTTGGTGCAGGCTTGTTTTGTTCTGATGAATAGCAATGTGTGGGTTCATGTGTGGGCTCTAGAAATAACATATTTTCCTTCTCATGGTATGCAACGTTGTCTTGTCCTTCTTGCTTGTTTGACATAGCTGGTGATCTTTACACTGCACTACACCTGCTAGCTATTTCTGTTGTAAGATGCGCCCTATGCCTTTGGATCTCTCCAAATCCCATTTGCTAACAATCTGGTCTTCTTTAGAGGTCTTCTTTGATTCAGATATTTCCCATTTGTCTGAATCTTGGCCACGACTTGTACAAATCATATGAGCTAATGAGTGCACACACACACAACACACACACACACATAAATATACTTCTTCAAGATAATAGACTGATTAATAGTATAAGATTTCAAAGGCACTGAGGTTAAATTAACAGGGAGTAGCTACATCCAAGGATATTAATTAAAAAGATTATGGTGAGGATCTTCTGATTTAACATTGCAGCTGCTCAATTTGCAAAAAATATGGCATATGTGTGTACTTCAGCTTCAGTCTGGTAAAATATTATTTTGTTTAAGAGAATGTTTGCATAAGTTTATGGAAGATAATTTTAATTGTGATCTTTATTAGCTGAATGGCAGTACTATGCTGTACTAATTTTGGCATGTCCTTTGGTGTTTCTTTTGTTTTGTTTTGTTTTTTTGTCAAGAAGCTTGCTGAGCTGTTAAAAATGAGGACACTCATGGACTTCAAAAGGCTCACCAGGTCACTAATCCATTAGGTGACCCCAAACATTTAAAAAAAATCATTTTTTAAAATTATTTAAATACTGTTAATATTGTTCAAGAGGTTTTTGTAAAGTAACTGTCTTTAGTTTTAATCATTAATTGATGTAAAATTATCTTATCAAATATTATAAACAATCAAGAGTGATCACAGAGGGTTTCAATTTGATCTGTAAGAATTCATCAAGCCTTTCTTATAACTTTGTTTTAATTCTCTCAAAGGCTGCTTCCATACTGCAGAAATAATCCATGTTGATAACACTTTGACTGCCATGGCTTAGTAGTGCTATGGAATTTTGTGAACTGTAGTTTGTAGTAGAACCAGAGCTCTCTAACATAGAAGGCCAAATTCTCACAAAACTAATGTTCCCAGAATTCCATAGTATTGAGCCATGGCAATTAAAGTGGTGTCAAACTGGATTATTTCTGTAGTGCAGACATCCAAAATGTCCATGTGCAGCTTTCCAAGTAATGATGGTGGATCTCATTTCTTTGTATCTTTTTTTGTGCAAAGAGTGCACTCATGTCACCCCCAGTCTTCTCTTCACCAAGCTGATCAAGCCCAGCTGTTTCAACATCTCCTCATATGTTTTGTTCTTCAAACCTCATATCATCCTGGTTGTTTCCCCCTGAACTCACTCCAACTTGTCTATATTGTTCTTAAATAAAGTGCCCAGAACAGAATGGGGTGCTTAGAATTCCAGTCTAAAGCACAGCCATTGACAATGACTCCTTCCAAAACAGATATAGATCCATCTGCCAGTGTTCTTCTCTGTTGTATATGGAATCACTGTACTATTGAAAATATTATGCCAGATCTTATAAGATGCTTTGCTGAAATCCAGATAAATGACATCCACAGCATTCCCACCATTTACTAAACTAAGGGGGGAAGCAGATGGCTAAAAGGGCTGTTTTGGGGGCAAAGAAGGGGAGGGGCAGCTGCACGGTGGGCGCCCCAACCCCTTCCCGAAGGCATCGTCAGAGCGCTGGCCCCTCTGCACGGCCGGGGCTCCGATGATGTTTCCCGCCGCAGCGTTTGCACATGCTGCGGCAGAAGAGTCGCCGAACGTGCGCCGCCAGCCTTTTGCGGCGCACCTTTGGCGACTTGTGGAAGGAGCGCTATTTTAGCGCTCCTTCCAGGGTGCTGAAGCTGCGCCATGGGGCCGAGGTGTGGGGATACCTCAGCCCCGCGGCGCAGCTTCCCGGGGCGGCCCACGGCCACCCGTCTGCTTCCCCCCTAAATCGAAAAAGATATAAGATTAGTTTGGCAGGATTTGTTCTTGAAAAGCCCATGCTGGTTCCTACTGAATACCCCACCCCTCTGTTAAAAACAATCAATAGTATTGTTTGAGAGGAAAGATTGCCTTAAAATGCCCAATAAATGAATAAATAAATAAATAAAACTAATCCAATCCAGGGATAAAACAAAATTTATAGTTTGTCTTAAAATGAAGTCTGCACTCAACCCATCACCAAAAATACTGTTCAAATCCCTGTAGAAAAGAAAGGAAGAAGCTCCTCTAGGTTGCTTTTAAACATTCAGCACCATTTCTCTGCTCTCTTGTTGTTAAGTATAGGTCAGATTCGTGAGACCTTGACTTGGTGGAAACAAAAATGCTGGTTCCTACTGATCACTGAATTGCTATCAAGATACTTTCAGACAGACTCTGTTCTTGGTATTTAGGTCAGGCAGACTGGCCAGAATTTTCCTGAATCTCTCTCCCCCCCAACCCCATTTTGGAGAAGGGGATAATGTTAGCTTGTAGGCAGTGCTCTAGCACCTCACCTATTTTCCAAGATTGCTACAAAATGATAACAAGTGGTTCTGTGAGTAAGTTCTTCAATGCTCTGGAATGCAGTTCTTCTGGTTGTGCAGATTTGAACTCATCATGAAACTACATGATTCCTGGCCAGCTCCTTATCAATCTTGATTTGCAATCTGGATTCCTTGCCAAGGTCTCTGCTGATGCATGGAAGCATACAGTCTTCTTTTTGGGGGGAGGAAAAGTAGGTATTGAGCAGTTCTGTCTTTTCATTATGATCTGTTAGCATGTTACCATCCTTGTTGAGAAGTTGTTCAGCTATTTCCTTGACCATTCTGTTTCCTCAAACATATTTGAAAAACCCCTTCTACCTAGTTTCAGCTCATTTTGCACTTTAGGTTTTTTTGTTTGTTTGTTTGTTTGTTTTAGTTTTCTTAGGCTATTCCTGCAAGCTTAGCTACACGTCTGTATTCTTTGGTGATTTGTCCTTCCTTTCATACTTTATACATGCTCTTTTTTGTTTTCACTTCCTCCATGAGTTTACTGTGCAGCCACATTGGCTTTTAATAATGATCATCATTTTTTTTCTTCTTCTATACAATTGTTTGTGATTGTGCTTTTAGCAACTTCCCCCTCTTCATGAAATCCCATCCATACTGTGTATCTTTTTCTTCTAGTATATCTAGACATGGGATTCTACTCAATATTTTCCTGGGCTTGATAAAATCAGTTATTCTGAAATCCAAGCTTCATGTTTGACTATACTCTCCTTTAGCCTGCCCTGCAATCACACTCCACAACCCCATTAGCATTATGTGGTATTTTCCCTCTAAAATACCAACTGCTTTGATTCCAGTGACCAACTCCTCCATGTTGGTTAGGATCAATTCTAGGATTGCTGATCTGCTTGTTCATTCCTCCTTGCTTTGAAAGAGGAAATTATCTGCAAGGCACATCAGGAATTTGTTGAAGAACTTATGCTTAGCATATCTCCCAGCATATATCAGGATAATTTAAGTCCCCCAGAACTACCAGTTATTGCATCTTGGAGATTTCTGAAATTCGTTTCTGAAAAACAGCATTCACTACCTCATTTTCGGAGATTATCACACATCATTTTTAACCCAAACCAGGCACAGACTGGGCACAGGCTTGAACGGGTCTTATCACATGTCCCTCTGCCCAATTCATCTGCATCATGTATCTGACGCGGACTTCTAGCATGCTTTTTGAACCAACAATACTTTCCTATTCTTCGAAAAATACATCAGAAGTCCAGATTGGGTACATGATGTGGAGGAGTTGGGCAAAGAGGCATGCGATAAGACCTGTTCAGGCCTGTTCAAGCTCTTGACTAGCCTGTGCCCAGATCGGGTGAAAAATGATGTGCGATAATCTCCTTAGTCTGGTGCCTGCAGTAAGCTCCTTATTAGTGCTTTAATTTGTTATTACTGTATTTATACTGCTAGAGATAGATAGAAATGCTTGAAGAATTGTTTCCTTAATGCATAAAAAGAACATGGATGTACAGGATGCTACATACTTTGATGGGTAAATGGAGAGAGGTTGTTTACTGCTTCATGTTGGACAACAAATATCTGGGGCTGGATTTGCACCTGCCACTTTCCACCTTGGCTGTAGTACTGTGCTTCCTATTAATTACCAGACCTCTTTCCTTAAGTAATTCTGCTACAATTATATCATTCACAATAGTTTGCCAATGTGTTCTACTCATTTCTCAGAACAGAGACAGGTAATTGATAAAGGTTGTTTCTCCCAAATACCTGGAGGCTTCCCAAAGTAACCTCTCTGTGACTTTTGATATGCTTATGCTGCATCCAATTTATACTGACTTTCACAAACTATTGTAGATGTTAAAAAGTAAGACTCTGAACCTATATTCAAAACACAGGAAGTATATGCATATAGAAAAAACAAAGACTTCTGGCAAGGCAAACTAAGGAATGAAATGAAATGGGTATACAGTTTGGATGTCCTGAATGACAGAACAAACACTTTGCATGCAGAATATTCTAGATGCAACCCGCATGATTTTCAAGGAAGAATCAGAAAGACTTCTGTGTACAATCTTTACATTCAGTTGGATAGACTGATGATCTGCTTTGGTACCAGGTTTGCTCTGTCTATTGAGATAAACACTATATATTAGGTTTGGTGAACTATTGTGAACTGTGAACTGATTGACTACTCTTGCTCTTGGATTTTGTTAAACAATGGAATAATAAATAATAATAATAAAATTTATTTATACCCCACCACTCTGTTAAAAACAATCGATAGTATTGTTTGGGAGGAAAAATTGCCTTAAAATGCCCAATAAATAAATAAATAATAAATAAAACTAATCCAATCCAGGGATAAAACAAAATTTATAGTTTGTCTTAAAATGAAGTCTGCACTCAACCCATCACCAAAAATACTGGTCAAATCCCTTAAGAAAAGAAAGGAAGAAGCTCCTCTAGGTTGCCTTTAAACATTCAGCACCATTTCTCTGCTCTCTCGTTGTTAAGTATAGGTCAGATTCGTGAGACCTTGACTTGATGGAAACAAAAATCTTTCTACTGTGGCAAACCTCTGAGGTGGGTTCTATATGTGTGTGTGAGAGAGAAAAGGTCTCAGAATAGCTGGTATGGCAATATGGAAAGGAGAGTGAAACATTTTATGCTGTGATGATCTCCATCTTGCAAGCAACAGGATGTTAGCTGAGCTGTGTAATGTAGAAGCTGCCTCAGTGCACTGTAGGATGTAAAATCCTTGGGGGATCAAGTCCTAAAACTTTGGTTGTTTGGCAGGTGTAATTCTCGAAAGCCCATTAGCCTTCCTGATGCTTCACTGATTTCCACCAGATGATAATCCATGGAGAGAGAAGAGAAGCTGAAACAAATTTGGTGGGTTTTTTTGTTCATGTTTGCTTCTGAACCATTGAGATCAACAGCAATCTGCTAATAAAGTGCACAAGTGTTCATTACAGGGGCTCTAATTTTCAAGCAACTAAGCATGGCTTCCTTCTTTCATAGAATATCCCAAGGTTATTACAAGGCTAGACTTGTAGGCAAACTGGCATGCAAGTGCCAGTTTGAAGCAGTATTGTGGATCTATATATGAAGCAGGAGGACTGCAAAATAAATTTCTCTCCTTTACATTGAATCAATTTAGCGATATTGAAAGATTTGCCATATTAGTTAAAGCAAATCTGCGAAATTCAGCATAGCTTGCGCACCTGCTCCTTGAACCCAGCACTCCCCTCTTCCCTCTGACCCTATCCTAAGTTAGTTTACTCTTCAGACCTTGCTTACTACTTCTTTTGTTCTTGTCAATGACATTCATTTGTTTCTGACCTGTGCCCCATATAAAGGCTGAACAACATATCACTTACTGAGTTGCCTGCAACTTTACCTTTCAATTTTCTTGAATTTCTACAGGTGTGGTGTGGATTTTTGGTGCACGTGGAAGAGAATTTAATATTCACTCCCTGAAAAATGCTGCAGTAGATACACACAATAGAAGAAAAAGTTCCCACTGGAACCAAATAACCTTTTTCCTGTTGCTCTTTTCTGTGTTTGATAGGGGACATGGCAAGGGAGAACAAATTCTGTAGAAATTCAAGAAGCCAGGGCTGTTGAAAACACTGTAAGTGTAATATGTAGCTTGGTCCTCAACCCACTTACCCCTGTTCCCATATTCTTGTAGGCATTTATTATCTTCCTCCAGATCTCTGCTTCACACCTTGCCACCACACTTCTTTTATTACTTATTTCTTTCTTTTTAAAAAATCTGTTTCTTAATCCTTCTTGTCTCTCTATTGTGTCCAGAATGTTGTTTTCCAGTTGAACTGACCTTTTTAAACCCCTCACAGATGCTATAGTCTAGTTACACAGAATCTACAGCCTTGCAAAAAGTATGCAACATTTAATTTTGAAAGCGCTTTCCTGAGAAATCCAATGGTTCTCAACTGCTCAGTGACATCACAACAATTCAACTGAAAGATCAGAAACTGCCAATTGCTGCCTTAACATATACTTAAGACAAACACTTATTAAAATAAAACAGCTATAGAAATGCTAGGATGGAGATGTGACACTGCCACCAACTAGTGATGTGAAACTACCACCACATCCTAAAAATGAGGCAAAGGTAGTACCTTGAGCATCGTGTGTGAAAATGTAATTCACAGTATTTGTAGCAATGTATCATGTACTTCGTAATCTTCTCTACATCCTAAATTGAACTGAGAGGGAGATGGAACTATGATCCAGTGTTCCTTGGCAGGAAAGGACATTGCTGAGCAGTTGTGCAAGTAAGTAATTTAAGACTCTGAACTTAATAGCCTTTCAGGGCCCCTTTAGATAGCCACGTGTATTATTTAAATTCTGAAGCTTAAAACTACAATTTCTCTTCTCTCTCACACACCACCATTCCATGCTTTATAGCTGCTTCTGCATTCCCAATGCACCAAACCAAAACAGTCTGAAAGAATTCACATTAAAAAAATATTCTGAGCATTTTAAACTCTTAATAAATCATAGCATCACCATAATGACTTCAGGATCTGCTGCCCCCCCCCCCCAATACATAATTTCCTGGGAATAAACACTGTTTTGATATGGAAAAGGACAATATATTTGGAAAAAATAATGCAATGAGATTTATAAGATGTATAAATAATGAAACAAGATTTAAAAGGGCTGGGCAAGGGAGAATGCTATTTTGAGCAGGACCTATACTAGTAAGAGCCTGGACCGTCATCAAAATGGTGTGATGCCTGATGAAGAAGGTATTTATATTCCAAACTTTCCCTCTGTCTTTCATTCATTTTTCATTCAGACATTTTTAAAAGAAATTTGCCACTCAGTTTATCAAGGATTTAGATATGTCTTTACACTGAGGAATAATATGGAAGGAAAGACAAGTGAGAGATAGTCCATAATATATTTAAAATAATGTCATCTTCAGCAAGGAAAGCAAGAACTTTGGTTGAAACATATGAATCTGGAGCCTGTTAAACCTATTTCAACTGATTTGTCAATTTAATGAAAAATAAATTACAGTGTGCCAGATGGAATTAATGAATAAAACTTTTTAATAGTTAAAAAAAAGAGATTGATGAGATGGCAGCAATATCTTGCTCAAAGCACAAGTATATTGTTATGCAATCATTTACTTTAAGCAAAATAACACATTGCTGTTATTTCTGCAAGGTGTTATCCTGCCAAACCTAGACAGATTATACATTATGAAAAAGATGGCACTGAAACTGAAAATAGCGACACCTTGTCAGGTTCTCATGCTTGTCTCTATCAGGTACTAAAATTCACATCATGCCCTGATGTCTTCACTTGGCATGTACACTTGTGTCTCTTAACTCTTTGCATAACTCTTTGCAAACTGCCAGAAATAGTGCACATAAAATTGAGGCACTGCCTTGGCTCAGTGCTAGGGAATCATGGGAACTGTAATTTATTGTGGCACCAGAGCTCTCTGACAGAGAAGGCTCAATGTCCCAGAAAAAAATACAATTCCCATGACTCCCTAGCACTGAGCCAGGGCAGTGCCTCAGTTCAATGTGCACTATTTCTGGCAGTCTGCAAAGGCCCTCAGGGGGGTTGCAGACTGTCAGAAATAGTGCAAATTGAGTCCACTTTTAGGGTTAGGTTAGTGCTAGGGAATCATGGGAATTGTTTTTTCCTCTGGGACATTGAGCCTTCTCTGTCAGAGAGCTCTGGTGCCACAACAAACTACAGTCCCCATGATTCCCTAACCCTAACCCTAACCCTAAAAGTGGACTCAATTTGCACTATTTCTGGCATTCTGCAACCCCCCATAGTTAATTGTCTGGAAAGGAGATTACCTTGCCACTTCTCACAACCTCACTTTGAACCCTGAAGGGAATTTAAGCAAGAACTCAATAGATTATTACAGAGACCTTGTACAATTCTGCTTTTAAGGCAAATAAACTGACCGTCTGTTCTTTTCTCTGGGTATTCACTTTTCATATATTTGCAGTCAAGTAAGAGGAAAAATGGGGCTGCATTGTTTCCCATCAGTATAAGCCATTGTTATCCAAGTTTCCTAAATGGTAATCTATTCTAAAATTTTGGGGAAGAAGAAGGAAGGTGACCTGGCTGTATTTCTGTAAATAGAGATCTAGTAAAGTGACCTCATTTCTCTCCCCCTCTTGCTAGCTGCAGGAATAAAGCTGAACACTGTTAGGATAGCTTTTGCCATCCTACCTCCTGTCCAATAAACAGTCCTGACAATGCCCTTTGGATTTGGCAGCTGCTTTGGGCAGGAGCAGTATGAGCTGTATACATGGACCATTACACTCTGTAGATCCTCATGTGGGCTTATTAATATTTTTTGTGAAATCTTTTGACTATTGTTTTCTTTGTTGTTGTTTCCCTTCAAGTCATTTCCAACTTATGGTAACCCTAAGGCAAACATATCATGGGGTTTTCTTGGCAAGATTTGTTCAGAGGAGGTTTGTCGTTGACTTCCCTTGAAGCTGAGAGGGCGTAATTGGCCCAAGGTCACCCAGTTGGGAATCAAATCCTGGTCACCAGAGTCATCATCCAATACTCAAATCACTATGCTATACTTCTTTCTAGCTATTAAATATTAAGTATTCTTTTAGTTAAAGAATTAGTTCTGGCCACTTCTGAAGAAAGCAGATGTTCTTTAAATTCAATCATTCGTTCAAAACAAACAATCAAGCAAACAAAAAGATGATTAAGTTTTTTGGGGGAAGGCAAATGAGTAGTAATGTGGTACCTATATTAATATAATATGAAACAGGCTGGGTTCTAGTTCTCTCTTTTTAAAAACCAGTATATTCTCAACAGGGACTTCTCAGTTACTGAAAATAACTTCCAGGATGGTAGAACTGTAGAAAATGTATTGCATTATTAAGAAAGCAAATTATTTCAGTTGCCATTAATGATATTTTGTTTGTGCCTCTGGCACCCCTTAAAGTGGTCACCAGAATCTATGCAATTAATAGTACATTGATATTTCCTTATACTAATTAAGGAGAGTTCTATAATGATAACATTGCTTATGAGAAGTGGTGGAGTTTTGAAGAGAGCACAGAGGGCTGCTCCTTAATGAATTCAAGTTCCTTTCAAGCCAACTGTTGACTCTGTTCTGTCTCATGTTAGTTTCTTATGAATTAGGTTGGATGAGGTAAAGCTGCACTATAAAAGCTCTGGGCCTCTAGCATTGACCTTTCTCTTTGGCACCACTTTGAAAATGGTGACATTTTCTGTCCTTGTGAGGTACTCTTCTCACTTTTGTATGCCAGTGGTATGAAGAGTTACCTGATAACTATGTAGATGCTACGCTGCTGCTGAGATGGATTTGTGGAACTGAATACCAGGGCCCTGTTTGGCCAAACTGCTTGCACAATAGAACATAACAGTCTGGTATTTTGCTACACATGCAGAGAGGTATCCTTCACCTCACCTCACTGCACAAGCAAAAATCCTTTCTTCTCCAACTGCTGTGAGTAATATGTTGATCATGGTATCCATTATTGCAATGCTGGCAGGGTTTTCTACTCAAGTGGTGTTGAAAAAGATATTGACCACAGCAAACATCTTTTACAACCAAAAGTGTTCCTCTGTATATGCCCCAGAAACAGAATTTCAAATTGATCTATCAGTGACTTCTGATGATCTGGTCAAAAATGCATCTGATGATGACTGTGACTTCTGATAGCTGATTAGATAGATACGTAGAGATTATTTTGGTGTCTCCAGTAGCCAGACATGTCTGTTAAGATATTCTCTGTCCAGAAATTTCTAACACAGAGAAACAGAGGGAGGATGGGCAGATATATTTGTTATACATACATTGCAATGTGAAGGCAAAGGGGAGGAATGCATGGCTTTGTTACAACATTGTAAAAAACCCTCAGTAAAATGAGATCAGGCAATAGGACACCTGTGTCTGTCACGACTACCAGGTTTTCATCCTGAAATAGTTTTTTCTTGACACATTTACTGCAGAAAAACTACCCTATAGGTTTTGAGAAGAAGATGGGAAAGAACTGCATGGCTTATTTTAAATCATCATTCCATTTGATTCCAAAGAATCAAAGAAGAATGTTTTCTTTAACAGGAATAATTTTCTAAAGTTAAATTATCCTTCCATAACAATTTCTTCTCTCTTCCAGAGGAAGAACTACTACAGACCTGCAATTGTAACAAATTCATTTTTTTTAAAATGAAAAGACTAAATATTTCACAGTAAGAGCGATCAGAAAATAAGGAAAACCAGAGAGAGGGTTACAGGGAGCACAAGCACACACTGATTGTTTTCTGACTTGCACAGAATTTCAAATGAGCCTTTGACAGTCTTCTTTGATACTGCCTTTTAGAGCAGTGATGAAGAGCCACTGGATTCTTGCTAGTTACCCATGTGGCTTAATGAAGAGGAAAGGCAGAAATTGCATACTGCCATGCAGAATGACCTTACCTGATAAGACTGTTGTGCCTTCTCTGCCATAGGTGACAAGGGCAGGCAGAATGCAGCAGCCTGTTTTTCTGCACCTTAATGAGAAAAATGTACCTGTTTGGTCACCAGCTGTCTTCTCTCTTTCAAATGCAAGACATTTTTGGAGGGTCCTTGTTCTATTCTTCAGTGCGGAATTCAAACAATATCCCCTGTGGAATGGCCTATGGCTGGCAACATTTTGTACAAGTGCTAGGGAAACAAATGTTCAAACATGCCTATATTGAGTTTCCTGTGACATGTGCCACCTGTTTCCAATTCACATCCTCTGTGGTAGCTGGTAAGTAGTAGCTGGCCAGTTCTGAAGTCATAGCAGCACTAGGGATGTATAGAATAGCACATTATGGTAGTGATCTAGCTAGTCAACCATCAGATACTAAGAAAATCCTATAAGTTGGTCAAAATTATGTGATAAATTCATAGGCACAAAGCAAAGAGAGACAAGTGTTTGCTGGTCAATGACCAAATAAAATTTTACATTACAAGAGAGACAAGTGAAAAGACATGCAGACGGGATTAGCAGCTTCTGCAATGTGAGGTGTATCTTGTAGCCTTCTCAGTGCCTTCTCCCAAACTCTGGAACACTATGGGGGGAAGCAGACGACTGCTTCCGGGACGCCGCCGGACAAAGCACCGGCGGAGTGGAGCCTCCTCACCGCAGCGCTCCTGCGGCGTCCCTAAAAGGAGCTCCAAATTGGCGCTCCTTTTAGATGTCAGGGAAAGTGCGCCCTAAAAGCGGCAGGCGCACTTTCCCTGACTCTTCCGCCGCAGCGCGTCCGGTCGCTGCGGCGGGAGGTTGCCCCGGAAGCGCTGGCCGTGCGGAGGGCCGGCAGCTCCCAGGGCGACCTCAGGAAGAGGAAGGAGCGCCGCTCGTGCGGTGGCTCCTCCTCTTCCGGGCCTCCAAGACGGCTCAATAAGCCGTCTGCCGAGGCCCTATGTTGAGGGAGGTTAGGTGGGTTCCTTCTCTGTTGTTTTTCCTCTAGCAGGGAAAAAGATTTTCATTTAGCACTGCTTGAGTACTGGCTTTGTCATCAATTTTTTTTTAATTTTTTAGTGTTAGATATTAAGAATCTGGTTTTTGAAAAAGTATTGTTAGCAATCCTGTGGAAAGTTGGGTGTTGAGCAAACAAATGAATAGCTGTTTATTAGGGCCAAAGCCTGATTACATGCGGGACTAAAGTGGAGGATAGACACTCAAATATGATGCATTCACTGTGTAAGTCTGTATAGACCTCTGTAACTCTGTGTGGTTGAATGGGGTTATATTATCCCCATGATCAGAAACACGAATACAGTAGGACTCTGGAATCTTTTTAACTGTGCTCAACTTAATAGGGTTGTTGTTGTTGTTGTTGTGTTGGCCGTGAATCAGGGCAACAGTGTTGATGAAACATCTCCAAGCCTCCCTATCCTCCACTGCTCTGCTTAGTTCTGGAAAATTCATACCCGAAACTTACCTGACTGAGTCTATCCATCTAGCATGCAGTCTTTCTCTCTTTCTACTACCCTCTACATTTCCCAATATTTTTGTCTTTTTTAATGAGTTGTGCCTTGTTGTGATGTAGCAAAACTATGACAGCCTCACTTTGATCATTTTGTCTTCCAGGAACAGTTTAGGATTGATTTGTTCAAAGACCCATTTATTTGTCTTTTTGGCTCTATGTGGTATCCTAAATGCTCTTCTCTAACACCAGTAATTCCACATGTTTGGAAGTAAGTTCCACTTAATTCTAGGGACTCTCTGATGATGAAACCGAGGCTGTTGTATTTTGGTCACATCATGAGAATGCATGACTCATTAGAAAAGACATAATGTTAGGAAAGTTAGAAGGCAGTAGAAAGAGACAAAGACCATACACCATATGGATAAACTCAATCAGAGAGGTCATGGGCATGAATTTTTAGGATCTTATCAGAGCAGTTGAGAACAGAGAGTCTTGGGGATGTCTCATCCACAGGGTAATAATGAGTCAAGGTCAACTTGAGAGCAGTAAACAACAATAACAATGTCATAGATGTGGCTTGATTGTCACTGAAAATGATTGTCACAAATCTTCTCCTGTCAATGCCTTGAGGCCACATTTTTACATCAGAAACAACCAAAGACTCCTTGTGAATGACACTGGTCCAACATCCACCCTTAATACACCTTCCCTAAATATTGAAGGGCTAGGGTCCTCAGTGTCTTCTTCTAATCATTTATAAATCTGTGGTAGAGTGTTTCCTGTGCTTTTGTGGTTATGAATTCACTCAGCTTCTCTTGAAACAAACAAACATTAACTTTATTCATAAACATGTAGCAAGAATGTAGCTTATTTAGGATAGTTTCACAGATCGTATGGTTACAGTACATGTTGGTGTATGGATGATGAGTGTTGTAGTGATGCCCTTTGGCACCCAGCAGAGTCTGCAGGACAAGCTGGCTGCTGTGATCCACAGCCACTGTGTAGATTTGCCATCAACTGGCTCAGCTTCTCTTCTTCAGCAAACCTGTCTTCCTCAGTCAAGAAGACACATTGTAAAATCCAAAAACATAGTTTATTAATGCATATAAAAAGTAAAAATAAGATAACTAAGTAAAATCCATTGTGATGAACTTGTCCAGTTCAGCCATACAAGATTACATCTTTTATAATCCCAAAAGCATTAGATCCAACTTGTTGCAGTTAAAACCACTGTATCCAGCCACACATGCTCACATCTTGAACAATAAACAATTCTTAGACAAAGGATTTTCTAGGCCCTTCCCATACTCCACCTTCTAGGTGTTAACCTTATGTTAATTGGACAATGTCTGTATGATGTCTACTAACCCAGCCTCTTGCTGTCCATCATCCACCACGTGACTATCTTTCCCAAGCTAACGATGTTTACGTATTTGATATATCTTTGTTATCCATAACAAAGTCTGGTTCCATTAGTTCTATCTCTGGGAAAGTACATTGTTGATGTCTCTGTTTTAGCCACCTGGTGTTGATACACTCTGTTTCTCTAAATATTGTTTTGTGCTTTGTCCAAATGCTGTTCTCAAGTGGAAAATTACAGACACACACACATCTTTACATTTCACCTTCGACTGTATATCCCATCCATATCCTAACAGTACAGTGGTACCTCTACTTACGAAATTAATTCGTTCCGACAGCCATTTCGTAAGTAGAAATTTTCATAAGTAGAAGCAAATTTAACATTAAAATGCCCTAATCTGTTCCAGGCCCCCAGATTCAAGCTACAACTCAGTACAAATGTATAATACAGGGTTACAGTCCTGAATATCAGAAGCCACAGAAGCCAAAAATACAGTCCTGGAGATCAAAAGCCAAAAATATCAGAAGCCAAAAATACAGTCCTGGAGATCAGAAGCCACAAATATCAGAAGCCAAAAAGCCACAAGCCATAAGCCACAAGTGTTAGCGTGGTGACGCAGCGTGTGGGAACCACGTAGCGTGAAGCACCAAGATCCAGACTGTCTTCAATGAAGCAAGCAACGTTGTCAGTTACAGGAAAACTCCATTCCCCTCCAGACAGAGCAGAGAGAGACTCAGCAGATGTCTACTAAGAGGCTTTTAATCTTCAGAAGTTCTATGTACAAAGGCTATGTACAATGATACACCAACGCACTCTCCAACAATCTCCACCTTCCACTATCAACCCACATCAACCCACATGTGTGTCCAGAGGCTTGTCCCTTTCTAGCCCTGCCTCTTCCTGTTGGACACCTGTCAATCAACAGTATGACACAGCATGTTTGTAGCCCTTTTGCAGCAGTTACTGTGCTTTACAGCACCAGGTGACTCCCTGTCATTATGTCACCTCCTGTTTCATCAGCCTTGATGCTGATGACTCAGCAGTGGCCAAATGCTTAGTCATCATGGCTGCTGCCATTCACCACATTGTGCATTTTCTCTAGAACATTATTCCAACAACAAGTCCTACCTTCCTGGATCTCAGAAGCCACCAATTTTGCTAGCCACACTTCCTCTCCTCTTTCGCAAGCCCAAACAGTGCTGCCTAGTTGAATTTCGCTAGGCAAACACTTCCTCTTTTGCTAGCCAATACAGTGCTGCTTTGCTAGATTTCACTAACCAATGGCATGCCACGAAATTTGGAGAGCAGCTCATTTGTGCCAGTTTCATAAGTTGGAATGCTTTCTTAAGTCGAAGCAAATTTTTTTGGGAAGCGGGTTTCGTAAGTCAAATTTTTCGGTAGAAGAAGCATTCGTAAGTAGAGGTACCACTGTACTTACAATTAATGAACAGTTGCAGGCATTTCCCTTCTCATTTTCCTTTCACCCTTAACTCTTCTAAATCTAAACTGTTCTCTTCTGCCTCTAAACTGTTCTCTTCTGCCTCTCAACCGAAGTTTACACCTTTAACGGAGCTCTGCATTCTGCCAAGGAACTCATCACTGAACCTCAACTGACTGTTAACTGTCACTAACTCCTCCCTTTTATAACCATTCTTCCCACACCAGGCCCTCCCCTACAATCAGCCTGAGCCAGTATTAGCTGTTGGGAAATCGAGTCTGCTAGTGAATCTATCACAATGATAGAAGCCACAGAATAAAATCATAAAGCAAAATCAAAACACATTGATAAATCTTAGCCAAATGATGACAAGACACCAACTAAACAGGCAATTGCAAAGCAGAGCATGAGACTATTATACTACAAGGTAATATTGTGGACAAGCTGGATTATATATATTCAAATCTTGTCTTGTATGATGTGGAAATTGATTGATTGTTTCAATCTTCTGATCTATTCAATCTATTGAAACAATAGATTAAAACTAAATATTAATTTGCTATAATAATAATAATAATAATAATAATAATTGTTATTATTATTTATAGCCCACATCTCTCTGAAGGATTGAGGTGGATAACAAACATAAAATATCATAGTGATATCAAACATAATTCCCTAACCCACAATTAAAACAGAAAACATAATAAAATAAAGCCAATTTACTAAAATCAATCTAAGATTAACTCTCATTAAAATGAGGCATTGTGGGATGCGTAAAGCAACCACAGTTATGGGACAATGGGAGAGTCCATCTATCAATATGGCAATGCACGCCAGAAGAGATTAATCTTGATAGCCTTCTTGAAGGCATCAAGAGTTGTAATATGACGGATCTCCTCCGGGAGGTCATTCCAAAGTTTAGAAGTGGTTGATGAGAAGGTCCTCTGGGTAACTGCAGCAAGCCTAGTTTTCTTTTGCTGTAATAAGTTGTTCCCAGAGGACCCGAGAGTGCAGAGTGGATTGTATGGAAGAAGATGCTCCCACAAATAAGCTGGACCTCAGCCATGTAGGGCTTTAAAGATTATTACCACCATCTTGTACTGTGCCCAGAAACTAATAGGCAGCCAGTGTAAAGATTTTAAAATTAGTATTATGTGGTCGCCTCTAGATTTTCTGGCGACCAACCTGGCTGCCATATTTTGAATTAGTTGGAGTTTCTGAGTTAGGTGCAAGGGTAGCTCCATGTAGAGTGCATTACAGAAGTCTAATCGAGAGGTTACCAGAGCGTATACCACTGTTTCTAGGTCTCCCAGCTCCAGGGTCGCAGTTGGCGTATCAGCCGAAGTTGATAACAAGTACTCCTGGCTGTCGCATCTATCTGAGCTGACAATTGAAGCGATGAATCTAGGAGCACTCCCAAACTACGAACACAGTCCTTTAGGGGAAGTGTGACCCCATCCAGGACAATGAACATATCTCCATACCCGGCTTCAGGTTTCCCACAGCAAGTACTTCCGTCTTATCTGGATTTAGTTTTAGTCGATTTTCCCTCATCCAGTCCATTAATTACTGCCTTAAGACATTCATTTAGAGGAGAGATGCCATCCTTATTCACTGTAGCAGTCTTTGGCATGGGTGTCATCAGTGTACTCCATATGATCTCACCCAGAGACTTCATGTAAATGTTAAATAGCATTGGGGACAGAATAGTGCCTTGAGGGATGCCTGATTTAAGTTCCCTCTTGGCCAAACAACTGTTCCCAAGCATCACCATCCGGAATCTGCCTGATAGGTAGGACTGGAGCCACTGCAATGCAGTGCCTCCGATTCCCAACTCTCTCAGGCATTCCAGAAGGATACCATTGTCAATGGTATCGAAGGCCATTGAGAGGTCCAAGAGCACCAATAGGGTAACACTTCCCCTGTCAGTGCTCAGATAGAGATCATCGACTAAAGTAACCATGGCTGTCTCAACTCCATATCCTGCCCTAAAACCCATTTGAAATGGATCTAGATAATCTGCTTCCTCCAAGACTACGTGGAGTTGATTGGCAACCACTCTCTCTATTACCTTGCTCAAAAATGATAGATGGGAGACTGGCCTGTAATTATTTTTGTCCAGGGGGTCTAGGGAAGGATTTTTCAGAAGCTGTTTAACCACCACTTCTTTCAAACAAGGTGGTAAACGGCCTTCCCTGAAGAATGTGTTGATTATATAACATAAAAGCATTCTAATTGTTTCTCCCCCCTGGATGGCCAGCCATGAAGGGCAGGGGTCGAGAGAGCAAGTCATCTTTCTCATACTGCCAAGGAGCTTGTCCACATCATCAGTACTCACCAACTCGAACTGATCCAGTTTAATAGTATACACAGAGTTGCTGGATGCCCCTCTTACTACTTCTGTAATAATTCTTGTGTCCAAGTTGGCTCTTATCTGAGAGATTTTATCTGCAAAGTGGTTGTTCAAGGTGTCACAGCAGGCTACAGTTGGTTCTAATAATGGGTTCTGGGTGGCAGGTATTTGAGTTAATTCCCTGATTACCCTGAACTTTTGTAAAGGGCTGTCAAGAAGGGCATTCAGTGTCAGAGATTTTATGAGTTATTCTTGAGTTTTGAAAAGTGTATAAATGTATCATGACATTATGAAACTATTAGTTTTTACCACCACCAGAAGTTTCCCAGAAGCTGGAATATCTAAAAGCTCACCTAGGGAAGATGGCAATATTTCATGCTCTCCATTCTAAAAATAATTAAATCCTTTTGTATGGTTTCCTTGTAGCTGTTAAAACTACAGACTAAATGGTTGAGATTGTGGAAGCTTAAATATTTTTTTTAATTGCTTGGAAACTAGTATTTCATGTCAGGGATGATGGGAGTTGTAGCTCTACACCTCTGGCTCTAACTTACCACCTTGTTATGCAGCAGAGCTGACCAGCTTTGATCAGTGGTTGATGCTTCTTTTCCAAGCAGCAGTTTCAGAGAATAGGCTGAAGACCCTGACAAACTCTCCAAGCCTTCTCACTCTTCTTCCTGAGATGTCTCCAAACTTCTCCAGGATTCTTCTGGTTCTTGTATCTTCCCTCAAGACACCAGACAACTCAGTAGTCTTATATAAAAGATCTACTTTATTCTACTATATATAAATACTATATGCCCTACAAATCACAATCTCTACTCCCACACTACTCCACAATATGCATTGGCAAACATTGCACTTATAGCCATTGTTAGTCACCACCCACTAGTCAGTTTCCACCCAGTGGGCGTGTACATTCATTTTGATTGGTTTACATAGATCATCCCATACTTAAGACCAACCCAAGTATTTCATCATTTTACCTTGACTACTTAATGAATCTCAGGTGTTTGCAATCTATAACAGGTGTTTTCAATATACACTCTATAACTTTGTCCTTGGCTCTCAAGGCTTCCAAATTACATTATCCTTTTCACCTGTGTAGCTTCATGATTGTTCCTGCTTAGTCACTGTGACTATCACATACATATTTTATTTCTATTACTGTATGTCCCATGTTGCATTTTCCTTAACATTTCAGTCTACATATGCCTGATGGCATGATGGAGAATATATTTATATGCACTTCAGTAAGAAATCCAAAATGGATCCATGGTTTTGTTTTTGTTTTTTCTTTCTAGAACAATACCAAAAGTGAACTCAGGAGTTTATCGCATTTAAAAAAATGCAGCTTATCCCCAACTGGATACATCTGTGTTTTGGATTAGTAGCTGTTTTTATCGCATGTAAATTGCTGCTGCTGAAACCCGCATGCAGCCTGGCAGCATCAGCGTCAATTTACATGCAATAAAAACAGCTAATAATCCAAAACGCAATTGTATCCCGTTGGGGATAAGCTGCACTTTTAAAAATGCAATAAACTTTTCAGTCTATGGCCTCATTCCCACTCACATTTAAAACAGTTTCTGAGCCACGTGGATTCACATCCATAGAATCAATTTGATCTGAAGTGAAGTTCACACTATCAGAAGTGAATTATTCCATTATTCCATGCATTCGTGTCTTTTTTACATGATTCTCATTCACAGTTTTGAACTGCTACAAAATGGATTCACAATATCAATTGTGATCGATCCATCCTGTTTTTTTAAAAAATGTCAGTCATATGATGCACATCTACGCATTTCCAATGATGCAGCCATGAGTTTTTCCAGTGACACAAACAGTCGTAGGTGTGGCTGCACACATCAGCTGTTGCTATTTCTGATCACTTAGCCTCATGGTCTGCTGGCAAGGCTTATGGATCCTGTGTCCATAGCCATTTTGCAAGCAATATTAACATATTTGTAATTGATTTTCCTCATTTGCCTCTGGATGAGGAATACCTGTCTGTGAAGAATTGATGTTTTGGGGGCACACTTGGATGTGGATGATGTAAGCGTTGAAAGTCAAAGAAGGAGGTGACGTGCCTGCAACAATGAGATGACGCTGCGCACAATCTTGTTTTCCTATGTGGGTGAGACCACACATTTCAACAGTGCTATGCAGCATTTTTATGAACTTATGCCCAGAAGGTGGTGGATTTACCCCGAATCAAAGGAAATTTGGGATGTTTTTGTCATTACTATGTGGTCTGATGAAAAGTGGAAGGGGCAGTTTCGCATGTCATGAAGAATTTTCCATATGATCATGGAAGAACTGGGCCTACACCTTACAATACAGGATTCCCCATCTATGCTGGGCCATTTCAGTGGAGAAACAGGTTGCCATTGCTATGCAGTTGCTGGCAAACCAAGGTTCCTATTCAACTGTCACTTCAGAGTTTGGTATTGGGAAGTCCACAGTCTGCAAAGCTTTTATCCAAGTGGTCATTGCCATGGAGTTGGTGCTGCTCTGGAAGACTATGTACCTTGGGGACCATAAGAAAGTGTGCATTTTATCTGCATTTGTAGCTTTGCATTTGTATCTTTGTGTTACTTTGTACCTGTTGGATTTGCTTTGCATGCTACTTATTGCCACTTCTACCTTTCTAATGTCCCTACAGGTGATGGCTGGCTTTGAGGTGATGGTGTTTCTGCAGTTTATTGAAGCTGTGGATGGCTGCCACTGTCAAATCATTGCTCCAGTGTGTCAGGGTGGACAGTTCATCAACAGGAAAAATAGATACTCCATGATATTGCAGGGGACATGTGATCTTACTTTTTAAATTGTCAATTGTTTAATAGTATTTTAAGGGGTTGGTGGGATTGTGGGATATGGAATATATATTTTAAAGTTGTAAGCTGCCCTGGTTGCATTATGCAGAGAGGCGGGATATAAATTATTTATTTATTTATTTATTTATTTATTAGGCATTTCATAGACCTTGTGATTGGGTGAGCAGATTCAAATCATGACTGTTTCTTTTCTTTCTTTTTTCACTCTTCCATTTATGAAACATTGAAGGCAGGTGTCTAGGTTCCCAGAATCCCACAGTGATAATTTTTGGGTGACAAGTAGGACCACTATTGGTGGCTGATGCTGCCTATCCCATTAAGCCATGGGTCATTCAAGGATGTCCTGTGACCTTGCCAGGCAGTGTTCAACAAGCATCTCAACAAGGGTAGAAATGTGGTTGAGAGGGCATTTGGCTGCCTTAAGGGATGGTGGAGATGCCCCAGTCCCCTTGGAGGTGGCAGAGGAAAATGTGAACTGTCATTGCTGCATGTGTGATATTATATAGTTGAGTCTGACAGCAAAGTGTTTATCTGCCGCCTGCCTCGGCCTGCAGTCTACACAGTAGATACTGCCAACACAGTTACCCATACTAAGAACCAGGAAATGAAGGCAAAGCTACAAGGGAAGCATTTATTGAGTTCTTTTGCATCCAGCAGCCATAATGAGCCCCAGTTCCATATGCACCTCACTATACCTTGGCATTTCCATGGCCATAATAAACAAATAGTTCTCAGCAATTGATGTTCTGTGCTTTCCTCCCTCTACGGGCACTTTGGCTCATAGCCATGGGCTGGTGGACTCTGGGTGGCTGTTATGGCATTTATATTATCCCCAACTCTTTAACCTTGCCTCCATGTGTTTTTGAAATTCTGATGGCCAATGGCACTGCAGGATATATCATCAGCATGAAAGGTCACACTCTCTCAGCCTCTGATGAAGTGATGTGTGCAGTCATCAGCCCATGCAGAAGCTCATCATAGCCCTTTCCCATGTAACCCCCCTTCCTGTTTGCTGCAATCCCGAAGCCTCTCTCCTCTTTCCCCATTGCATCTCCCCCAAAGGTCACACTCTCTCTGCCCAACCTGAAGTTATGTGCAACACAGTTTAGTATGGCACTGATCATTACATGGTATCTATTAACAAAATGGCACATGCAAAAGGAGGTGCACACATGAAAAATGGGCAAACCAGCCTCTTCAAAAGCCAACTGAAGCCATGTCCAGTCTTGCCCACCTTCTGTCCTCACCGTTAGCAGCTTGCCAGAAGCCACTCTCCCTTGCCCCCAAAAGCCCATGGCAGTTCTTTGGACATATCCTGATCCACTTCTGCAGCATCTTTTGGGAAAACAGAAGTGCACATTCGATTTATTGACTCCCCGTGTCCACCATTCTTCTTCTTCCTGAACAATGAAAATATTCTAAAAATCTCCCATCCCACCATGGTGTGCCCATTAGCCCATGGCAATGTATTGGCCATGCTTTTTAAATATAACTTGGCCTGCTTCTGCATCCTCTTTTGGGAAAACAGAAGCACACATTTGATTGACTCCCCTGGCCACTGTACTCCTGCTTCCCTGAAGTAGTCAATTGCCTGAAAATAGTATTTTAAAATGACTGTCCATGATTGCCTGTGATTTGGGGTCAGACTAGATAATCAACTGGGACTCTGAATGAGACTTAGAAAATTTTCTTGCCTAACTGAGTGTTTCTTTTAGCTAAGCTATGTGCTCTGTACTGCAATCAAGGTTGCATTGATAAGGTCGCAGTCATCTTGTACTATAAACTTCTTCCACGTAAGATTTCTATGTTCTGAAAACGATGTCTGCTTAACAAGAAGTTCTGAATATTATGAATTTAATCGAAGGGAGGGGGAAGCTAGAGAGAGAAAGGTTTTCCTTTTGTTGTATGTCTATAAAAGCTGTTCTGTATTTGGGTGCGGTGCACTTGTGCTGATGGCCCGGCGTTATTAATCAATAAATTCCCATCTTCTGAACCTCAGCTGGTTTCCTACGGTTATTCCTACCTATATGAATACTTGTTACCTGCTACATTTCTGGTGCATTGGCCAGGAAATAACCATAGAGGTGGATTTACTTGCCTCTGAATCGCCATGCCAGGAAAGGGGGACCGGCACTCATGCCACGTTCCTGGGCGCCACCAGCAGATTTTGTTGGAGGAGCGGGGTTCCAGCGCCATTGCCTCCTGGACTAGCTACGCACATTAGAGGAACCCAATTGCTAAAGCAGAACATTGGAACGCCTTCAAGAACCAGGAGAGTATAGAGGGAAACTGCAGTTAGGTTATACACGGGCTGACAGGCATATGCTAAAAATCTATTTTGGGGAAATATTGATACCAAGCAGCTCAGACAACCAGGTAACTGTGAATCTGGTTTCAGGAAATATCTGTTAATCTGTTTTATCTGCCAATCTGGTCTGGGTGCACAACTGGTTGAAGTACTTCACTCAGGTTCAGTCCCACCAGTGAAGGGTGGAAGGGTCACTCTCCGAATTAGCCAACACACTAATACCTACACGGCAGGCTAGGGAAACTGCTTGGCTCTGATACACAGGGAAGATATCTGGAAGGGCAGGAGGTAGAGAAAGTATAACTGCATTGTTTTGGTATGTGGTGAATGGATGGTTGCTGCATTTCCTGTTACATACTGTCAGGTTCACCTGGGCGGCTTTGGCTGCTGAGAGTCTGGGTGTGCAGGCCAGTGACATGTGAATGGTGTTAATCCCTCTTGTGTTGGCTGGTGAGACCCCTTACTCATCAGCCAATACCTTTTCCCTTCTGTGTCTGTCTGATTATACTTGGGAGGATATGGGAGGTGGGGGAAGCAAGACTTGTACCCCCTTGGGTTGTATCTTGAAGAATTTTAAGAATTTTAAGTCTGTCCAGTTCTTACTTGGGAAAACATGAGAGGCAGTGGGATGATATGTTGAAGAAGTTAGATGGTAAATATTGTACTTTAAAATGGCCAGAAATGGGATCTGTTAATTTTAACATCATTGAGCAACTACTCTAGTTATGTGTGAGAGTAAATGAAGAATGAGATGAAATTCTGGGTTTTTATATGCTTAAATAGAGATGCTATTTGTATAAGAGATTGCATGGATGTATGTGAAGGAGGGAAACAAGCAGACTGCTTTAGAATAAGCCAAATACTCCCCTGGCTCTGAAAAGGGGGGCGACTGTGGCTCCACTGTACCTTTTCTCCCTCTCAACTATAATTTTCAATTGCTTACTATGTGTCACTGGGGTGGGCATCCCAAGAAAAAGGAATAGGGAAAGCCTATTGTAGTTTAGGATAGCTTGAGTTTAGGGATTTGTCCAAAATTCCATTGATTCAGCCAGTAAGTTTCACCAGCCAGCCACATCAGAAAACATGGTCTTAAAACATGCTTTTTTTACTACCATAAAAAGAGATCGGACCCTGCCAAGAGTGTCAGAATAAGGTGTCTGGCTTGTTTCCTCTCATTGTGTATAATAACCCTGGCTGGGAGGTCATATGTTATTGAGCATCTTTTTGTTTCCTGAGGAGAAGTGTATGGAGGTCAACAAAAACAATAGATATGGTTTTCTGTCTAGAGCATAATATTTAACCTTATTCTGCACTGGAACAACACATTGACTCTGAAGATACTTTCTTTTTATTTTTGGATTTGAAAGATATTTTCTCATGTGTCTCAATGCTAGAACCTGAAAGAAAAGAGGCCGTAAGCAGAATAGCTCTCCTGAAAACTAAAATGGACAAGGGTCTGAACATGTCTATCTCCCAGCTGGTACAGATTACTTGCAGAGTTTACTCTAACAAAGATCTAGGACAGGGGTAGGCAACATTTTTGAGCCGGGGGCCAGGTTGCTGTCCCTCAGACAATTGGGGGGCCAAAGCACCCAAAATAAATAAATAAATAAATAAATAGAAATAAAATTTAAAAAATTTAAAAAATATGCATGCACACTCTCTCAGCCCCAGAATAGCCATGGCAAACCCCCTGTGGAGATTTTGCCAAGAAAACCCCAAGAACAAGTAATAACAACAATAACCAATATCATCATGGTGGGTGGCGGCGGCGGCAGGACCGGCCTGGGGCCAGTCCAAAGGCCTTGGGGGGGCCGCACCAGCCCCCGGGCCTTAGGTTGCCTACCCCTGATCTAGAAGAACAAAAAGAAGAAACTGGAATTGCAAGCCTCCCTTCTAGCAGTAGCAATTCAAGAAAAAGGAAGAAAAAGGGGGCAGGAGGTGGTAAAGTATGTAGATTTGATGGTAAGAGTATGTAGATTAGGTGGCATCTCTTCTCTCAATGAATGTCTTCAAGCGGTAATGGGCTGGATGAGGAAAAACAGATTGAAATTGAATCCAGACAAGACGGAGGTGCTCACGGTACAGGCTCCGAAACCAAGAATTGGGTTGCAACCTCCAGTCCTGGATGGGGTCACACTCTCCTCCAGTGACTGTGTTCGCAGTCTGGGGGTGCTCCTTGATCCGTCGCTTCTGATGACAAATCAGGTTAATGCGATGGTCAGGAGCGCCTGTTATCAGCTTCGGCTGATACGCCAGCTGCGCCTTTTTCTGGAAGTAGGAGATCTTGAGACTGTTGTGCACGTGTTGGTAACCTCACGCCTCGACTTCTGTAATGCGCTCTACATGGGGCTACCCTTTTGCTTGATTCGGAAACTGCAATTGGTCCAAAATATGGCGGCCAGATTAGTATCTGGAACACCTAGGGGGGACCATATTACTCCGGTATTAAGGTCCCTCCACTGGCTGCCTATTAGTTTCCGAACCCAGTACAAGGTGTTGGTAATTACCTTTAAAGCCCTAAATGGCTTGGGTCCAGGCTATCTTAAGGACCACCTCCTCCCGTATAATCCCCCTCATGCTCTCCGGTCCTCTGGGAGGAACCTGTTGCAGCCTCAAAAAACGAGGCTGGTGACGACCTCCCAGAGGGCTTTTTCTGCAGTTGCCCCCAAACTGTGGAATGGCCTGCCGGAGGAGATCCGCCAATTGCCATCATTTGACAGCTTCAAGAAAGCTGTCAAGACGGATCTCTTCCAGCAGGCCTTCCCGGATTAATTTACCAGCTTGACCCCAGAATTCTTCTTTTTTCACTGAAAAGCTCCCCTCTTCGGCGTCCGGGTTCTTCCATGAGCCAGCATTTATACATCCGCTTGCACTTCTTCTTTATGTACTGTCTGTTCTTTTAATGGAGGAATCTACCTCCTTATATTGTGTTTTTAAATTGTATTAGGTTTAATAATTTTTTAAGGGGGGGAGGGGGAGGAAATTGTTCTTAATTATGTTTGATATTTTATGATGTAAGCCACCCCGATTGTGCACAGAGGGGCGGGGTATTAAATAAAAATTATTATTATTATTATTATGGTAAAGAGTTTGTGTATTTAATGGTAACAGAGGACGTGGACAGGAGGAGAGCAAAGAGGAGAAGGAGAAGAAAGGAAAGGACAAAGAGAAGA
Source organism: Phrynosoma blainvillii (assembly GCA_026167975.1). NCBI lineage: Eukaryota > Metazoa > Chordata > Lepidosauria > Squamata > Phrynosomatidae > Phrynosoma > Phrynosoma blainvillii. Next base: position 233,715,603 of record JANUYF010000003.1, on the reverse strand, counting down.
TGAAGAGAAAAGAATCAGATTCTTGGTATCTGAAAAACACCAAGTGAAAAAGATTATGTAGCACTAAATTGGTCTGGCTGTTTAAAAGGTTGAAATAGTAACAGTTCTGTTGGTGCAGGAAGCTAGCAAATTCACTTTGGGACAGCAATTAACTATTTATGTGCCATGTTTATGGGAGGAACCAAGCTATTCTGCTTGATGAAAAATTTTCTCTGCAGACCTATTTTAAATCTATCCAGCCTAAGATTGTAAAGTCATCCTGGAGACTGTTTATGCAAGTAAATATACTTTTGAAAACTATAGTGGCTCCTGGACTTGGTAGTGCAAATAACAGCCAAGGGGAACTAGAGAATGAAAGCTGCATGGGGAAAAACCAAGCCATGGTGCAGATGCTGGAGATCCAGAGGAAGCAGAGTGACCATGATGCTGAGAAGCTGAGGAAAGCCATTGTGGATCTGGAGCAAGAGAAGGAGAAGCTGAAGTGGGAGGCAGAACTACTGCATCAGAAATAGGAAGAGATGCAGGTGGTTCAGAAGGAACAGCTCTACGAGGAGATGCAGATGCTCCAGCAGACATTCCGGTTGGAGAAGGATGCCTTCCTGCAGAAAGAGAAATTCATAGAGAATGAGAAGACCAAGCAGGAGAAACTCTTCCAGGAAGAGGTCAACAAGGCTCAAGGACTGAAGTCTGAGCAGGAGCGCCAGCAGAAGCAGATGAAGCAGGAGAAGAAGCAGCTGATGGCTGTCTTCAAGGAGGCCTTCAAGAAGCAGGCGGAAGCTGAGGAGAATGTCTGCAGAACCAGGAGGAGTTTCAGCTCTTGGAGAAGCAGTGGCAGAAACAGGAGAAGCTCCTGGCAGAGGAGAATCAGAAACTCAGGGAGAAACTGGAGTGGCTCCAAGAGGAGCAAAGGGCAGCCCTTGCCCAGACCTGGGAAATCATGATCCAGACTGATGAGGAGTTGGCCAAACTGCGTGCTGAGATGGAGCTTCTGCTGCAGGGCAAGGCCAAGACTGAAGAGGAGTCCCGTTCCACCAGTGAGAAGTCCAAGCAGATCCTGGAGGCCGAGGCCAGCAAGCTGTGGGAACTGGCCAAAGGGGAGGAGGCCAAGCACCAGCGGCAGCTGGTTGAAGAAGAGGCTGCCCTTCAGATGGCAGAGGCTGAGCACATCCTCAAGGAGAAGCTGGTGGCCATCAATGAGGCCTCATACCTAAAGGCAGAAGCGGAGATTGCCCTGAAGGAGAAGGAGGCGGAGAATGAGCAACTCCGATGGCTGGTTGAGGATGAGGCCTCAAGCTGCTGGAAGAGCAGGTGGCCCACACAACCAGACAGGAAATACACATCCTAAAGCTCAACTTCGAGAAAGCCTCCCTTGGCAAGACCGACCTGGAGCTGGAGGTCACCCGGATCAAGAAGATCGCTGAGGAGATCCAGCACAGCAAAGAGCAGGTGGAGCACGAGGTGGAAGAACTGTGGCAGCTGGCCCTGGAGGAGGAGAGTCACCACAGAGAGGCTGAGGCCAAGGTCAAGAAGATCTCAGCAACTGAGCGTGGAGGCCCAGACGCTTCAGAAACTCCTGATTGAACAGTTGCTATTAACAACAGAACCTACAGGAACCTACAAGAATGCACCATTTGCAGAGTCTAGACAACCATGGAAGCAGCCCACAAAGGAATTCAACTTGAGATCTGGCAAATGGACTTTGCTGAGCCACCCCAAGGTGACAGGTTGAATTATTTGCCTGTGTTTGTGTGTGTTTTCTTGGGTTGGACTGAATGTTTTGCTTGCTCCACAGACAAGAGCAGTGGACTAACAAAGGAATTTATCTAGGATCTGACTTCTAGGTTTAGAATGTTAGAGGTCATCCAGATGGTCAGAGACCGACACTACATCACAAAGTACATCAAGGGAGTTGCAGAGCTTTTGAAAATTGATTGAGATACCATTCTGCTTAGAGACTAAGGTGTGCAAACAAGTGAAAAGTTTTGAACCTGATTTTAAGAGACATTTAGTCAAACTCTACTAAGATGCAAGGTTAAAGTGGCCTGAAGTTTTAATCATTGCTTTGTTATACATCAGGATAACACCTAAATTAGGGATGGGAGTTGGCCCACTTCAGATGAAATTTATTAGTGACACATAGTGACACATAGACACAAATATATGTAATAAGAACTAGATAATAGTTGCTAAATATATAGAGCCTGTCTTTTGTTTTGCTTTGTTTTTTTAAACTGTGTCAAGGAATTCATCTTAAGTGAACAGTGATCTTACCCTTGGTTTTATTCAGCCTCAGATGTACACCAAATAAAACCACTGGGTTGTCACCATTTGAATGGATGTATAGTAGGCCCCCACAGATCTTAGGTGGGCTATGGGGGGACCTAGGAAAAGTGGGGAGCACCATGTTATATCAAGAGGTTCAGGAGCCAGAAAAACCTAACAAAAAACAAGATTATGGAATGGCCTGCCAGACGAGATCCATCAGATCACAATCTTAAGCAGCTTTAAAAAGGCTGTGAAGACGGATCTCTTTTGGCAGGCCTTTCCTGATTAGATTCCTGGCCTCAGGAGTCTGTGTGTCTCTACTATCTTAATTTTTGGCTCTCCCACTGTTGGTTGTTGGTTGTTGTAGTCTTTTCAGTTGTTTTATTGTATTTTTATTTTATTGTAATTTTAATATTTTATGTTAAGGCTTTTAATGGATGTGTAGTTTAATACTGTTTTAATTGGGGAGGGGGATGTTTATTTTGGATTTGTATGGATTTTAATTGTTGTAAGCCACCCTGATTGTTCGACTGAGGAGCGGGGTAAAAATAAATTATTATTATTATTATTATTATTATTATTATTATTATTATTTTAAAAAACTGAATCAATATGTTTTAAAACAGAGACCACCTTTGGTCCAAATCAGATTACATTTGTTTAACCATGGAGATGAGATATGGGTTAAAGAATGGAAAAATAGACCCCTTCCCACCCTGGTAGAGAGGACCAAAAACTTTCCACCCATAGCTGTAAAAGTTGCTGGTATTAAGCCATAGATACATCAGACAAGAGTCACGAGAGCCAAAGGGGGGTGGACAGTGATAGGGAACCCTGATAATCTATTTAAAGACCCTGAAGAGACAAAGAGTGACCTCTGGTTCTGGCCCTACCAGAATCCACAGGCAACAACAGAGTCAGCAATAGCCCTGTACCACCCTACCAGGGAAAAAGGGTGAGTCAATGCACAGCTAAAAATTCCATCCAGGGGGAGAGAAGATTCAGGCTAGACCCTACAGTGAGCACTCCAGGAGGCTGCTCACCCAGCATACGGTCAGACCTGCAACTGGAAGAGGACAAGAAGAAGGGGACTAGGCCTTACTGCAGCTGACCAGGAAAAAATGCCCAACGTATGGTCAGAGCCCAAAGATAAAATCATACAGGGTGTTGTGCTTACTTTGTTGTGTCTTGCTCCCTTAGTAGCCATAGTGAAAGGGGGACTTTTTACTCAAGGCTACTCAGAAAATATATGGGTATATTTAGTAAATATTTCCAGAATAGATCACTTTTGCTTGTCAGAAAGAATGGCTAGTGGAGACCTCATGTATCATCCCAGTCTGCAAACATCCCCAGACTTTTCAACAAGATACTCAAATTTATGATTTTAATATTTCCATAGATTATAGATATAATATCAATTGGGGAAAAGTTCAGACAATTCTCCTGCCCATAGAGTTTGCTTTGCGCACCCCAGTGGTGGCTAGTGGGACAAATTCCTCATGTGCCCAAATGGTTAATTGTTCAACTAAAATTAAGAAATGTAAAACCATCTCAGGACAGCCTTTTAATTGTACACATATTCAAAATATAGGTTTTAACTATGCTCATATAATTTTACCTCACGGATGGTTCTGGACTTGTGGGGCTTGAACTTGGTTTTACATTGCTGCTAACCTATCTGATACTCACCCATGCTGCCTGATCCATTTGGTAACTGTTCTTCCCTTATGGCTGAACAAAACCAAAATCAGTCCACATCATCGCCCATGTGTGGCCACCTATTTTACCAGTAACTGTGACAGCTGAGTACATTTGTTATCCAAAGGAGAACATTTAGCCTTAGCTACATCTCTAGTGGGGTCCCTGCCCTAGCTTTAGAGGATGGTAGTGAGATCAGTGAGCTTGCTTCTGCTCTGGTTAAAATATAAATGCCACTTCACAGGCACTATCTTTGCTCAATAAAGAGCAGCAAGAACTGAGAAGTGACAACTTAGAATACCGTGCAGGTATACACTATCTCTTCCTGCGTCACCACTTAGGGCTTTGAGACACATAGACAACTTTGTTGTTTCAATCTGACTGATAACAGTAGAGTCATTGATGCTGAAATAGATAACCTTCATGATATAGTGACAAATATAAAACAAGAACCAGATGCTTGGTTTGATTGGTTAACATAAAAGGATTGTTTGTAATGATACTGCCTATCCTGGTCATAGGGATTCTGTTGTGCCTTTGTGTACCGTGTTTCCTGCAATGATTGTTAGGAATATTCCATAAGTCATTCTCCAAAACTGCTGCCCTCTATGCACTCATGGTCCAAAATGATATTAACTGATGCTATATTTTGTTGTTATTATATTACTTAAAGTAAAGCTATAATTGCATAGAATTATGCTTTAAAGGGGGGAATTAAGTAGTCAATTGCCTGAAAATAGTATTTTAAAATGACTGTCCATGATTGCTTATGATTAGGGGTCAGACTAGATAATCAACTGGGACTCTGAATGAGACTTAGAAAATTTTCTTGCCTGAGTGTTTCTTTTAGCTAAGCTATGTGCTGTGTACTGCAATCAAGGTTGCATTGATAAGGCTTCAGTCATTTGTACTGTAAACATTTTCCACGTAAGATTCCTGTGTTCTCAAAACAATGTCTGCTTAACAAGAAGTTCTGAATATTATGAAATTAATCAAAGGGAGGGGAAAGCTAGAGAGAGAAAGGTTTTCCTGTTATTGCATGCTTATAAAAACTGTTCTGTATTTGGGTGTGGTGCTCTCTTGGCATTTGTGCTGGAGGCCTGGCATCATTAATCAATAAATTCCCATCTTCTGAACCTCAGCTGGGTCTCTGTGGTTATTCCTGCCTATCTGAGTAGCTGTTACCTGTTACATCCTGACCAATGAAAATATTCTACGAATCCCCCATCCCACCATGGTGCCAAGCCTTGAAAAGTTTTACAATATATCACAGTACCTGCTTGTTAATCAGACAGTGACAGTGCATTGGTCAAAATGATTTTTAATAATAATTTTGAATATGAATTGGTAATAAATAAGCACAACCCAGCGAATACACAGTCAGTTAGAAATCATGGCAGCATGGTGGGTTCCCTATAGAACTGAGTACTTTTGGTCACGGGAGACAAATGTCCTTATGGACAGCATTGCTGAGCAATTTGCTGCTGCTAGAAGGCTGATGTGGTCCTCTAATTAGAGGCACATAAACTTATATCAACTTGCTTCTCGTTCCCTAGGCAAGTTGCTCAGCTTGGGTCAGTGTTTGTCTAGCCATGATAGTCACTGAGGAGGAGAATAGATGATTGGCAAATGATGAGTAGAGTTATATGGAAGAGTTATATGGTCATGCTCCCTAGCAAATCTACAGAAGATGCATTACACATGGAACACTACTACCCATCCCAAAATCCCACTAGAAGAACCTCCTGAGGTATGTACCAACCATTTGGCCCTGTGGGCAAGGATGTTTCAGGTTCATAAGGGATCTCATCCCTGGAACCAGAGCAGGTTCCTCCACCTGTGGCACTTCCTCTTGAGGCACTTCTACCAGGGTTGTGTCGTCATCTTTGAGTAGAACTGAGTCCTCTTCCTTGCCTGGGAAATCTGAAGAAAGGAGGAGTGGTAAATGCAAGCAATAACCATTTGGTTGCTCCTGCAAAATAAAACATTCCCATGGTGACATTGTGATGGAAATTAAGGAATAGGGAGCCTTATTATGAGTGGATGCAAAAGGAAGATGCACATATTCTTGAATAAATTTGCAGTGCTACACATTTCCAAACAACAGCAACCTAAGAAGACACTGTCTGCAGCCATGGGCAACATAGAAAACAAGCATTGGAGTGGCGGGCATAGGGCACACATCACCACATCTTCATCCCTGTGCTATAATTAACTAAAAATATTTTTTTTAATAAATAAAGGATCCCCTCACATGCCATGCATTTAACTGATCAATCAAACATGTTTTTATTTCAATTTTTTAAAAAAACTTACCTTGTGAGAAGAGCTCTTCAGAGCCCTCTGTGGGCTGTTGATGTTGATGCGGTGCCATGCGAGGTTCATGCTGAGTAGTCCCTCCTTATACTAACACAACTTCCATTGCTGTTGTGATCCTTTTGGTTTCAGTGCTGGCATCACTGGCAAAAACCTCCTTCAGCTCATCAAAGAAGGGCATGGTTACTGCTCCACTCCCGCTTCTTGAAGCAATCTGGTTGGCTTTGATCCTACACTCCAAGCCAGTCCTATCATGCTCCCTCTCCCTCATCTTGGTGGCAATATTATCATAAATATCTATATTGAAGTGGCTATGGTTGAGCTGCATCTGGACCATCTTCTGGCCCCAAATAGCTATTAAACCTATCATTTCCTCCCTTTTCTAAGCAATCCCTATGCTATCTTTCCACAAGGAATCTGCCATGGCTAAGCGGAGGGTGGAGGGAAAAAACAACAACGGTGGATTTGAAGGGGTCCACAAGGCTGTAGACACAGTCACTGCTGCAACTGTGTGAGAGCCTTTTAAAAATGGTGCCATGCCAGGGGTTGAGGGGTGGGCACAAAGGGCACAAAGGTGGGAGGGCACAGGTGGGCTCCAGTAACCTTTGACCAGCTTCCTATGATTCATGCCAGGGATGAACCCCACCCACTCACAGATGCAGGCGTAATTCCTCAATGGGGACGGGAGCACCCATACTAGGAAAGAATTCCCAAGACAGAACCTATGGCACGTTCCAGTAAACCCACGCAAATACAATAGTGCGCAGTTACAGTCAATTTTTTTTAAGAGAAAGAAACCGTATAATGGTCCCATAGGACACACATGCCTTCCCTGACATCTGCACCAAGCACTCCCAGAGCAGTGCATGCCAGAGCAGTGAGGAATTCCTGTCAGGGGACCAATTACTTGCTCTCGTGATCCCACAGAAATGCGGGTGATTGCACATTCTGTCAGTTAAACAAACAAACAAACAAACAAACAAACAAACAAAAAAACCCACACTAAACCCACCTCTCCAAGGAAAGCACCCCAAAACTTGTCCTACCTCTTGAAAATTTTTTGGCAGAACCAGGGAAAAAATGCAAAAAACAACTAGATCAGGACCAGTGTGATTTAAAGGGGCCACTTGACTGCCCTGAAAATTGAAATCCATAGCCCCACAGAAGTCAAAAGACAGCACCACTGAGAGAAGGGAAAATGGTAGATTTCCCAAAATCTAGGGAGGAATGGGTTCCACCCCTCTGCCCACCCTCTGCCCATTGTCCTTCCCCTCCAATGTGCTCCAATTGAGATCAGAAACTCATTCAAATTTGTTCAACATGCTTGTAACATGAACCACCAAAAGATCCATTTCCAAAAAAAAAAAAGGAATTCTTTTGGATTTGCCTCATTTCAATATGATTCACCACAATTCAGATTGAATGCAGTTGGGTCTGAAATCAATTCAAGTGTGAATAAGGCACATATAAACCAATCTGCAAATTGGTTTAAATCATAGTGGGAATGAGCCCTATGATATTTTGCTGTGGATTAGTGCAGGCGTCACTATAGATGGTCAACCAGTAGCTGAAAGCTCTCAGATATCAGAGCTATAGGTTGATGGCACTGAACAAAGGCACCAAATACCCCACAGAATTCTTACTCATGGATAATAGGAGGTCCTTAACTTTAAGTGAATATATGATTACTCGGAGCTGGGGATGCAATTTTCAATTTCCTAATTATTTGTTTAGAGTTTGGGTTTATCTTCCACATGCCAGGACAACATGCCAAAAGTTTATTTGCAACTGAAATTAAAAACTACTACTGATTTTGTTTTTCTGTTAATCCAGCACTATTATCTGCAGGTGTTGTCCCTGTCAATCTACAATGCTTTGGGTGATTTCACTGTACAGATAACCACTGATTAGGAAGCTTTAAATATTAGAAACGATGTCATGTTGAGGATGGAGTAAGCTTGTTTTCTGCTGCTCCAGAGAATAGGACACAGAGCAATCAATTCAAGCTGCAGAAAAAAAAGATTTCACTTAAACATTAGGAATAACTTTTTAACAGTAAGAGCTGGTCAGCAGTGGAATAGGCTGCCTCAGAGAGTGGTGTCTCCTTCTTTGGAAGTTTTTAAACAGAGGCTGGATGACCATCTGTTGGGAATGCTTTGATATTCCTGCATTACAGGCGGTTGGACTGGTTGCTCTTGTAGTCTATTCCCATTCTATGATTCAATGAATGTTGCCATACTTAGAACCCTCATGTAGTCTCAATATCTTCCAATATCTGGTTTTATGTCAAGAGCTTTTTCTTCCAATATCAGGTTTTATGTCAAGAGCTTTTTAAATTCTAATCAAAACTTATTCCTCTTAACTGGGGTGGGTTATATTTGTAATATTTTTGTCATTATTGTTGTATTTTAACTGCCTTTAAAAACAGTTTTAAATTAATATTGTAAAATGATTTCTTTTAATTTTTTTCCCCCAAACAATCCATTATTTCAACTGTATTTGGTTTTAATGCAAATTCTAAGTGTTCTTGGGTCCCATACTGGGAAAAAGGTGGGATAACAATAAAAAGTAAAGTAAACAATTTTTTTCTGTTCAGTTCTGAGACAAAAGGTTTCAAGGAGCTGATCATTGAAAATGAGGGCTGGTACAGACTAGCAGTAATCGCTGGCTTTCTGGTAGTGTGGGGGTGTGGCATTCAGACAGCAGCATACCTCCATGCTGCCAGTAAGCTGCACAGCTGACTGCACATGCAGTGGCTTCACGGCATTTCTGCGGCACAGCGCTTACAAGTGCTATGCCGCAGAATCCCAGAAAAACCACCACCACAATGTCAAAGGCACCTTTTCCTGACACAAAAAGGAACAGATTTCTGCCTCCTCTTTTTGTGCTGAGAAACTGCTGGGTTGGGAGCATGATGTGTGGTTGCTACGGTCCCAACCCAGAGATCAAAGGGGCAGTGGCAAGCCACTCCTTACCCCCCGTCTGTTCTTGGTCAGAGTCTGTGCTTGCCAACTTTTATTTTCTTACCATAAGGTATTCCTTATATTTTTTTTAAAAAAAAGAAAAGAAAATCTATGAGTTAGTGTAAATGAATGTAGGATTGACATAAAAATGTCCCAATCCTTTAATACATTACTTTTACATTTTTAGTTTTTTGGGTACTGTAAATGATTTTATATTTTCTAAATTTGGTGTCATATTGTGCAGCAGAAGGGAGTGTAGCACACAAACATTGGGGGGTTGCAGACTGCCAGAAATAGTGTGAATTCAGTCCACTTTTAGGGTTAGGGTTAGAGTTAGGGAACCATGGGAACTGTATTTTATTGTGGCATCAGAGTTGTCTGACAGAGAAGGCTCAATGTCTCAGAAAAATAACAGTTCCCATGATTCCCTAGCACTAACCCTAACCCTAAAAGTGGACTGAATTCACACTATTTCTGGCAGTCTGCAACCCCCCATTGACAATAATTCTATTGTAACAAAATGTGAACTGAAATCAATCTGAATTTACTATACTACTGCAGCCATAGTATTGTAGAATACCATTAAAAGGGGATGGAAATGACCCTCTTGTTGCTACTTATTTAAAATAAATGTCAATGTTGTTCAAAGCTCCCCCCCCCCCCCATTCATACTGACGATTAACTACCCAATGTCCAATGAAGGAGTGCTTCATTATTAAAAGGGCTTCATGCAAATTTAAAATTTCCATAAAATCTTTCTAGTGTTCTTAGGTATACTCCCACTGAAGGGTGTTGAGTATGAATTTGCATATTGCAGATTATCGCAAAATGAGAGTGGTGCAATCAACGATTATATTAAAACTCTGCTATGCCTGCAGATTTGATATTGTCCTGTGGCTTCATTAAAGAGAAGGTAGCATATAAAAAAGGATGTTATGGTTTCCATCTGGCCTCATATACAGCCATAATAGTCTTTCTAATGAAGGAAATAAAAGAAAAACAAAATTCTGCCTGCAATCTACTTCATTCACTAATATGAAAATGTCTCATTAAACAAATGGCTACCAAGTACAAGTGTTTCATGACCTCTAGCAAATTAATGCTAAAATGAAAAAAGCACATGTGACTGTTTCAAGCTTCACACTACCACCACCACTACCATGTCCTGTTAATAGGAGTGCTGCAAATGTTAGTTTTGCAGTTTAAAATTAAGGACTTGCTTCCAGTAAACAATACAAGGCTCATTACTTACATAGTATCTTGGCAGGAACATTAGGGGTGGGCAACTCATTTAGCACTGCATTATGTATTAGAATTATAGCAACAAAAGAGGAACTTCACAAAATGTTCATATTTTTTATTTGTGTGCTCTGTACAAAAAGTCATAGAAGCATGGCAGGCACAGACCCAAGCCTATGGTTGGCAAGCATCAGGTTGTTTTGCTTCCATTTTGTCAATGCCATCTCTGTTGTATGAGTATGGATTGTTCTATTACAATTCAGAATGTATTTTTTCAAAGGAGATCACACTAAATTTAATAGGACTTTCTTATGAATATAATCCTAAAGTGCTAGCCACTGCATAAGTTATAAACCATACATAGGATCAAAGAATCATAATAATGTAAGAGGCCATAAAGGCGGAATATACAATTTAAAGCACCCCTGATAGATGAGCATCAAATCTGTGTTTTAAAAAAAAACCTCCAAAGAGAAATCGTCAACCACCTTCCAAGGTTGTCCATTCCACTGTCAAACAACTGTCAACATCAAGAAGTTCTTCCTCAGGTTTAGGTGGAAAGTCATTTCTTGTAATCTGGACACATGAATTCATGTTATAATCTCTGCAATAGCAAAATCACTCCATCTTCTAGTGTGAAATTTTTTCTGCTTTACTAGTAATGATACTTCAGTCTTTTAAGGGAAGACAGAAGAGAAACACATGAACCAATAAAGGAACCCCATAGTTACTGACTTGAAAGCAAGTACCAATGGGGTGTAATTATTGGGGTGTGGGTGGGATGTGTGGCAAAACAAGGACTCTGTCAAATAAGAATTATTGTCCCAATAAAGTTTTCTTCTTGTCATCAAATTTTGAGCATTGTAGTAACTTAAAACTTCAGTGGCACATTTCTAAATACAACATATACATCCAAAGAAGGGGGTGGGGTATTGCAAGGGAATAGGAACGCAACCAATATAAACATTATAGGTGTGAACCATTTTTGATGTCTCACTGTCTTCAACATTAGCAATTTGGAGGCTTCAGGTTAATTTAATTGTGGGGCAGAATTCTTATACGATACAATGTCTTTACTTCAGGTACCTCTGAATACAACAATTTCTGTATAAATATGGTTAAGATTGTGGTTTAATTGCCATGAAATGAGTAAGTTAGATCCGTATAACTTTAGGATGTGATTCTACATGTTTGGAAGTAAGTCCCACTTAACTTAAAGGGATGATGAAACTGAGGCTGTAGTACTTTGGTCACAGCATGAGAATACATGACTCATTAGAAAAGACATAGTGCTAAGAAAGGTAGAGGGCATCAGAAAGAGAGGAAGCCGATATACCAGATGGATAGACTCAGAGAGGTCACAGGCATGAATTTACAGGACCTGATCAGAGTTGAGGACAGGGGATCTTGGGGATGTCTCATCCACAGGGTCACCATGAATCAAGGTCGATTTGAGAGCAGTAAACAACAATAACAATGTCATAGATGTGGCTTGATTGTCACTGAATATGATTGTCACAAGTCTTCTCCTGTCAATGTCTTGAGGCCACCTTTTTACCTCAGAAACATTCAAAGACTCCTTATGAATGACACTGGTCCAACATCCATGCTTAGTATACCTTCCCTAAATATTGAAGGACTAGGGTCCCCAGTGTCTTCTTCTAATCATTTATAAATCTGTGGTGGCATGTTTTCTGTGCTTTTGTGGTTATGAATTAACTCAGTCAGAAGCTTATATGCTTATACCTGATCAGAGCAGTTGAGGACAGGGAGTCGTGGAGATGTCTCATCCACAGGTCCATCACGAGTCAGGACTGACTAGAGGGCAGTTAACAACAACAACAACAAATTACTGACTAATTTTATCTCTTTAGTTTCTGTTTTGAAGCAAGCCCCCTCACACACAAAAAAGGAAAATGGGGTGAAGGAAAATCACTCTAAAATCAGAGAGGAGTGGGAGAAAAGTAAGAGACAATTTAAACAGGCACAATACAACACAATGATAGTGTATTATACACATCTAGACACATACAAACAATGCCACAGAGATTATAGATGCAGTGGAAAATATGCCAGCAATATTATGCACAATTTGTAGAAAAAGCCACCATTCAGATAATACAGAAAATCAGGTAGGTGCCAAAATTCAAGTAGATGTTCAGTTGGTACATTGACCAAACTTATAGAAAGGCATTTTCAACCTGATAAAAGAAATAAAAACAGTCCTGCACCTTCCTTTTCTGGAAAGGTGGACTGTTATGTAGATATGCAAAGGGATCTTGTAGCACCATTGAGACTAGAAGTTGTAGCATAAGCTTTCATAGATTTGGGAGATTATCTCACAGCTTTAAAAAGTGACTTACCTCTCCCGAGTTGAAGTCTCATTCAGGCTGCAGCTGGGTTCTATCACATGGATTTTGCCTCCGAATCTGCTGGCTGAGTCCAGCCCGGCTGCAGCCTGGGTCCCGGGCACGCTCTGCAAGCTGCTTTCCAACTGGTAGATTCAGTGGCAAAATCACTGGGCTGGTGGATTCAGTGGCAAAATCCATGCAACAGAACCCAGCTGCAATCCGAATGACTTCAACTTGGGAGAGTTAAGTCACTTTTTAAAGCTGTGTAATAATCTCCTTGATTTGCTTCCTCAGATGCATGGAATGATGGACAACACTTTACTCCATGCATCTGAAGAAGTAGACCAAGTCTATAAATGCTTATGCTACAACTTCTTTCTCACAGTTGTCTCTAAAGTGCTACAAGATCCTTTTGCATAATGCTATTCCAGGCTAACATGGTTATGTCTCTGAATTTGACATTATGTAGTTACCTATGAATAGAACTGGACCATGCTCAATTTTAATTTTAAATGCAGTCTCTTACTGGTGACTTACAGTGGCTTTCCAATCAAAGGTAGTACACAAACATATGCAAAGAAAATCACAGTGGTTTTAAATCAGTTTTCTGCTGATTGTGCATCTATTTTTGTCATTGTTGTTAGCTTCTCGCAAGTTGACTTTGACTCATGGTGACCCTGTGAATGAGACATCTCCATGTCTCCCTGTCCTCTACTGCTCTGCTCATTTTCTGCAGACTCATGTCTGTGTCCTCCCTAATTGAGCCTAGCCATCTGGTGGTCTACCTCTCCTTTTTCTACCCTCAACCTCTTGCAGCATTATTGTTGTGATGGAGTCACTGGACAAACTTGGTTTCTTTACAGCCAATCATGGTTTGGTCTGACTGTGGGGGAGGGGCTGCAGCGGAAGGAATATAAATGGCAGGAGTGAGTTCAGTTGAATTGAGTGGGAGTTGAATCTGACTGGGCCTAGAGAGGGTCAGAAGGTATTCTAACAGGCCAATAGAGAGGCTGGAAAAAGAGACAAATGGTCTCAATATGGTCAAAGAAGGATATTGACTGGGAGAGAAAGTGTATTGGAGATTGTAAAGAGGAAACTGTGAAATGCCTGCAACTGTTATATTAATGTAACTATACTACGTTTGAACTATTCCACCTAAGCTATTTTCTAGCTACGTGTTATTCAATAAAAATGTTTATTTGTTATAACTGAAGCCTCTCCTTGAGTGAATTCTAGATCATATAGGCACAGACAAACACATTACATGAGATATTAAACCACATGCGACCCTAGTCCTGGTACATTTAAGGAAAGTGTATAAAGGGGGGATGCTGGGCAGGTACTGCACTTAGGGCAGAAGTACTGCACTTAGGGTGGAAAAACGAAAAGCACAGATATACGATGGGGGACACCTAGCTTAACAAGACTACGTGTGAAAGGGATCTAGGAGTTCTAGTAGACCACAAGTTGAACATGAGTCAACAGTGTGATGTGGCAGCTAAAAAGGCCAATGCAATTTTAGGCTGCATCAGTAGAAGTATAGTGCCTAGATCAAGAGAAGTAATAGTGCCACTCTATTCTGCTTTGGTCAGGCCTCACCTGGAATACTGTGTCAAGTTCTGGGCACCATAATTCAAAAAGGATGTAGAGAAACTGGAGCGTGTCTAAAAAAGGGCGACTAAAATGGTGAAGGGTCTAGAAACCAAGCCCTATGAGGAACGACTTAGGGAGCTGGGGATGTTTATCCTGGAGAAGAGAAGGTTGAGAGGTGATATGATAGCCGTGTTTAAATATTTGAAGGGATGTCATATTGGGGAGGGAACAAGCTTGTTTTCTGCTGCTCCAGAGACTAGGACCCGAAACAATGGATGTAAGCTCCAGGGAAAGAGATTCCACCTCAACATTAGGGGGAACTTCCTGACATTATGGCTGTTCAACAGTGGAACACACTCCCTCGGAGAGTAATTGAGTCTCCTTCCTTGGAGGTCTTTAAGCAGAGGCTGGATGGCCATCTGTCGGCGATGCTTTGATTGGGAGTTCCTGCATGGCAGGGGATTGGACTGGATGGCCCTTGTGGTCTCTTCCAACTCTATGATTCAATGATTCTATGATTCTAGGTTTCATTGACAAGGGACCTTCTGTAAGTGAGAGGTAAAAGGTAACCTCAAGGCATACAAAAGAGATCTTACTTAGTTTTGTCCTGGTTTTATGCATAAAATGTTGGGACCAAAAATTGTTCCAATAATTTGTATATTGCCATTGGAATACTTTTTTTCCCCTTACACAATGTAATACATCTGGGGGGGAAAAGTGTACCATGCCATTTTCTGATACAAATATAAAGCAGAGAGTGATGCAGATTAAGAGCCCAATCCTAATTGTCCAAGATGGCCAGGTGGTGCTGCAATACTAAGAATAATGGCCAAGATCCTACACCAGAGTTGCTTAATATAAATCTTCCCATGTGATGTTACACATTAATGGAACCTCACAGCCCTTCTGTGCCATGGCATGGCAATGTTGCACAATGAAACCAAACTATCGGATGTGCAGCCAAACACACAATAAAATGCATGTACATAGCCACAAGTAATATGCATCCTTGCAAATGTGCATCTTTGTACATTGCATAATGCTTGTCCATGTGAAATGCACTCCCATGTACAATGGGAACAAAGGTACCTGTCTGCTTGTGCAGCCTTAAACTGATTCTGTCAATTCCACATTGGACAAAAAAGTCCAACTACTTCTGAATGAGAAATTATGCATGTGTAATACACCAACAAGTTTCAATCCGTATATTTTGAATTTACCTAGGCAAGCAACTGAATGTAGCAGAAGTTAAACTTATAGTAACCAATATGCCAACTCGGCCCACACATTTATCCAGGAAATGTCATCACAAGACTTAATGGCATCACCCACAATATTAGGGGGGGCTTCACGTGCTCATCCTACAATATAATTTATGCCATACTATGTCATCAATGCCCATCAGCATTCTACATAGGGCAAACAGACCAGTCCTTGTGCCAGAGGATAAATGGATATAAATCAGATATTAGGAATTGGAATACACAAAAACTGGTGGCAGAACATTTCAATTTCCCTGGGCATTCCATCTCAGACCTCAGAATAGTGTTCCTTGAACAAAAGAACTACAGAGGTAGACTAGAAAGACTAGAAAAAGCAGAATTGTAGTTCATCCACAAACTACAGTCCCTCAGCAATGGATTGAACAAACATAATGGCCTGCTGGCACACTACATACATTTCAACACTATTTGACCCCCATCTTACACTCATCAATTCTCTTCTCCACAGGCTAGATCCATTGCCAAACTGGATTTGCCACTTCATTCCCATGTACAAAGGCTTGTTTACAATGTCTTTGTTCACAAATGACCATAGTTAAAACAGGGCTATAAAGCTCTATATGGCTTGGATCCAGGTTATTTGAAGGATCGTATCTCCCTTTATAAGTCCACAAGAGTGTTGAGATCATCTGAAGAGGCCCTTCTCTCTGTCCCACCACCCTCTCAGACTTGTTTGGGGGGAACAAGAGAGAGGGCCTTCTCAGTAGCTCCTCCCAGGCTCTGGAACTCCCTTCTTAGGGGGGATGCAGACCAGGGCGTTGGGGACGCCCTGGTCCGGAGCGCCGCGGGACCTCGGCAGCTGGACCGTGGCGCTCCTACGGCGTCCCTGGAAGGAGCGCAAAATCAGCGCTCCTTCCACAAGACAGGGAAAGTGCACCCTAAAAGCGTAGGGCGCACTTTCCCTGCCTTTTCCGCCGCAGAGCGTCCGGTCGCTGCGGCGGGAGGTTGCCCCGGAAGTGCTGGCCGTGCGGAGGGCCGGCAGCTCCCAGGGCGACCTCAGGAAGAGGAAGGAGCGCCGCTTGTGCGGTGGCTCCTCCTCTTCTGGGCCTCCAAGACGGCTCAATAAGCCGTCTGCCGAGGCCCTTAGAGAAGTCAGAATGGTTCCATCCTTGCTCTCCTTTAGGTAATATATAAAAACTGCCAAGCTTTCTCAAACTGACAAGGGTTGGATTTTAAATGCTGTTTCAAGTTTATATAGAGTAAATATATCTTAATTTTTAATGTGTAAAGTTTTTAACTTTTTAAAATTGTTTAATCGTATTTTAAACTTTTTAATGCTTTGTATTGTTTTTAACTTGTACTGTTTAACATTTTGTTAGCTGCCTTGAGTCCCTATACCAGGAGAAAAGCAGGATGTAAATAAATACACTAGTGATAATAATAATCAGCACATGTGTATTATGTTTGGGTATTATGGGATTCCTTTGATTGTGAAATAGCAATTATTCCTGTGGGGATGAAACACCTTTATACCTGGAAATGCAATGAAATTTCTGTTAGGTCAGAAAATATCCCAGAAAGCATTTAAAAAATTCCCAACTGGGGATTAAAATTATCACTAGAGCTGGTGAGGGTACAATAATAGACAAGGACAATGGAGAGTCAGATTCAATTCACAATGAAGCTTGACCCTAACACATTCTTAATCTAACTTACCTCACAGAGAGAATAATATGGGGAAATCAAAACCATGGATGCTCCTTTGGGCTCCTTTGATAAAATATAGGGTTTAATAGAAGTGTTGTTTCTGTGTACCTTTTAGTCATTCCCAACCCTATGGCAACTCTATCATGCAATTGTTTTGGCAAGATTTGTTCAGAGGGGAAGCTGCCTTTGACTATCTTTCAGGCAGAGAGACTGTGACTTGCCCAATGTCACCCAATAAATTCCCATGGCTGAATGGGGATTCAAACCCTGGTCTCCAAACTTGTCCTACTCAAGCCACTATACCACACT
This sequence comes from Phrynosoma blainvillii, assembly GCA_026167975.1. NCBI lineage: Eukaryota > Metazoa > Chordata > Lepidosauria > Squamata > Phrynosomatidae > Phrynosoma > Phrynosoma blainvillii. The sequence goes on along the minus strand of JANUYF010000003.1, from coordinate 233,697,939 downwards.
GGCTCTCAAAACAAATGAATACAACTTCTTTAATACTGATTCTTTTTATAAAGGGAAAAATGCCTGAAAAATAGCTTAAATGTACACTTACAACATGAAAAGAAATGAAATGCATGCACACACGCCCATTCCACACCCAAATGCCACATCCCATTCATTATGTAAAATATATTTGAGCTGCAATGCAAGAGGATTTAAAAATCCCTAAAAGAGTTTCTTCCTTCCTACTGAGAATTTGGCAAGATGCTATTTTCTATTTAAAGACATTTCTTCCCCCCCCCCTTTTTTTTTTAAATGGGTTGCTAAACTGTGGGCAGGCTGTTTTCTAAATAAATTCATGAGAAATGGAAGGAAAAACTTGAAGAGGTAAGTTACAAAACCATAACAAGGGATAGACAGCTGTCTGTATTTGCCACTACAATTACTTCTTTACTGGAAACTAGGGGCTTTGTGCAGGTTCTGCTCCCCTTCTCCAAGTTAATTATGTAGAAAAAGAGCAAAATATTGGAAATTATGAGACAAGACAGAAATGCTCTGTAAGGATTTCTTAAAGAAATGTTCTCTGTAGAAATAAATCTTACTTCTATAATTCTCCTAATCTTTGGGGATATTTCATAATCTTCCTGTAATTTGTTTGCATTTTTTCTTTCAAACACTTCTGTGCATTTACACATTTTACATTTGAGAATCAGAATGCATCTGGAATATGAATAGTAGACACCAAAATAATAATAAAACAAACAAATAAATAAATAAGGCAGAAGCTCCCATGCTAGTATCCATAAAGTTGTAAAATCTTCTAACAGTCAAGAATCTCACCCTCAGGCAGAGCTTAAACAGTAAACATTTAACAAACACAACTCCCACCTTGCCTTTTCTCTCCCAGTGTGTCATCTGATTCATTTTATTGTTTGTTTCAGTTGATTTTATACTCTCATCTCCCTTCACACTGCACTTGTTAAGAAGCTGTGTTCTAATCAAAATATCCAACTTCTGGGCATAAGCTTAATCACTGTAGGAGTCCATAAGGAATATATTTTTGCTTTGCACATTCATGTATAGTGAGGATGTTTGTGGTGCTCTGGAGATGTTTTCCTTTGGCCACAGACTCCTCTGTTATTGCCTTCTATCTTCTTTTACATATGGGAATAGCAGCAGCTGGCAAACCACAGCAGCTGGCATGGCTGGTACTCAAGGATCAAAAGAACCAGAGCACATGAGGAAAACAATCCCTCCTTCTATCTGAAGCATCAAAGATGGCCTCGACTGGAGAAAAGAAGAAATGAAATAGACTTGCTCTAAAAAAAAAAAGAAAAAAAAGGAAGATCAGAATTTGCTTATTATTTAGAGATTTTGTAGCACCTTTGAGACTAAATGAAAAAAGAAAAAAAGAAAGAAGTTTGTAGCATGAGCTTTTGTAGACTTTATTCTACTTCTTTACATGCTTATGGTAGTGTGGAAGCCAGGGACAGACAGGAGTGCAGGAGTTTAACTGAAGAAAACTGAAAAGGAATGTTGGCTATTGGATAACCAGTCAGCATGAGTAGAACCCATGAGCTCTACATGATACGTAGTTTGCAAAGGACTCCCCACACGTACTTAGTGTGACAAACCACTCCTGCCTCCTTGACTAATTCTCTCTTTTAGAATTTTATGTGACTGGCTTCATAGCCCTCATCAGATACAGGTCCCAGAGCTATTAATAACACACTGGTAACATTTGTTCAAAATTCTCACACAGATGCCAAAATAGGTTTTTATAAAATATAAGATAGCTTTATTGTGTTTCAAACACAGAGGCAATATTTCTTGGTTTTCAAACTTGGTAATAATATAACTTGGTTACCGGTTCAAGTGTAGTGTAGCTATTTCAAATACAATCCTTCAGCTGTTTCTATGATTGCAACCTAACCACACAGACCCTCTCTGCACTAGAGCTCTGTTGAACCACAAAGAGTTCTTTTCCTTTTTCTTTTGACTCTTATCTTTGTTCCACTTAGTTCCCTCAGGAACAATCCACAACCTCTGGCTTAAGGTACTGCCCTCTGTTCCACAGTTCCTAACTGACTATGGGGGGTTGCAGACTGCCAGAAATAGTGTGAATTCAGTCCACTTTTAGGGTTAGGGTTAGTGCTAGGGAATCATGGGAACTGTTATTTTTCTGAGACATTGAGCCTTCTCTGTCAGACAACTCTGATGCCACAATAAAATACAGTTCCCATGGTTCCCTAACTCTAACCCTAACCCTAAAAGTGGACTGAATTCACACTATTTCTGGCAGTCTGCAACCCCCCTATATCTCTCACCGCCTAAACTATTTATCTCCTTCCAGCTGCTCTCTCATTGGCTGATTCCAGCTGTCTCAGGATTGGTCAGCTGTCTTCTGGTCTTCACAGCTCCGTGCTGTCTCTCTGTTCATCACACTTAGGTCCTTAGGAACGACATCCCATTTTTTGCTCTTGTTGAGGAAGAAGATATCTGTTTCTGGGCAAGTTTCTTGAAGAGGGTGATGGATTTCCACTTAATCCAGCTATATTTGGTGCTTTTCATAGTGGTAGAATTTAAAGATATAGCCATGTTAGTCTGTAGAATTAGTATGTATAGAGATTTTGTAGCACCTTTGAGACTAACTGAAAATAAAAATAAAAAAATAAAGATTTGCTTATTGTGTTTGTTTTTGCCATGCAAGTGTCAGTTTATGGGCTTTTGTCTTACTTAACTTGGGGGCAAGTCTTGAATAGACCACTGCTGAGGCTTCCTTTGTGATCGTACACAACTGCATCCTTGGCTCTTAGCACAACACAGTTTTCATTTCAATTCAAAATTCAAAAAGGATGTTGAAAAACTAGAACGTGTCCAGAAGAGGCAACTAAAATGGTGAAGGGTCTGGAAACCATGTCCTACGAGGAATGACTTAGGGAACTGCGTATGTTTAGAGAAGAGACGGTTAAGAGGGGATATGATAGCCCTGTTTCAATATTTCAAGGGATGTCATATTGAGGAGGACACTAGCTTGTTTTCTGCTGCCCCTGAGAACAGGACCCGGAACAATGGATGAAAACTGCAAGAAAAGAGATCCCCCTTAATATTAGGAGGAGCTTCCTGACAGTGAGAGCTGTTCAACAGTGGAACACACTCCCTCAGAGTGTGGTGGAGTCTCCTTCTTTGGAGGTCTTTAAACAGAGGCTGGATGACCATCTGTTGGGGATGCTTTGATTTTGAGTTCTTGCATGGCAGGGGGTTGGACTGAATGGCTCTTGTGGTCTCTTCCAACTCTATGATTCTATGATTTCAAGTCTATTCTGAATGGTGATGTTTTCTGTAATTAATTTATGTAGTTTGAGCTTGATATAATATAGAATCTACCATCTCAATTAAACCATGCCAGCAGGGATAGGTACATTGGCCTTCACACTTCTGGAAATATTGTGTGAGTTTTAGGGGAATACTCAAGTGGATGGAGAAGCACACTTCAGACCCAAGTAAGGGAACTTGCTGGCTCCACAAGACTAGAAGTTCCTGATGCCAATGCTACATACAAGAGAATAGAGATAGACATTTAAGGGTTGATGCAAATTTATCTAGGGCCCTTTCAGACCATACTGTTCTAGTGCTATGATTTGACATTAACTGCCATGGCTACATCCCATGGAATCATGGGGTTTATAGACTGGTGAGCCCTGGAGCTCTGAATGAGAATTCTGAATAATCTTCCTGAAAAGCCCAATATTCCATGGAGGCAACCATGACAGTTAAAGTGGAATCAATTAGGTAGTGTGAAAGGGTCCCACATTATATAGTTTTTGAAACAAGATTAAACTGCTGTCTGCATTGGTCAGGGTACACTAGGGACACCCTAAAGTATCCCAGCCCTGCAGCTGAGCTGACCTGCCCATGTTACCTTATGTTACCTTATCATGGTGGCTGTCTGCATTGACATTCCACTGGGACACCCAGCATGTCTGCCATTACTATGGGTTGCTCAATTCTGAGTTCAGAATAAAGTGCCCAGCAACCCATGGCAACAGCAGATGCACCAGCCAGCAAAGTGGGATGCCCATGTAGATACCCACAGTGGCATGGGAATGGAGGGTTCTGGGTCTTCCTGGAAGACCCGCAGCAACAGGTAACTTTTAAAAATGTTTTAATGTTGTTACTGCAGTTCTGGTGTGGAATGTGCTAAATATTGTCCAGACTGCTTGCACCAAAACTGGGGCTTGGGCCATGCATCATCCAGACAGAACAATACCAGAAAAGGGGTGGGGGGTGGGCATTTTGCCCTGAATAAATAAGGCTTGAGTTACCTTTCAAAATTCTACATCTCTATTTTCTGCAGAGAAATACCAGCAACACATAGAATCATAGAATCATAGAGTTGGAAGAGACCACAAGGGCCATCCAGTCCAACCCCCTGCCATGCAGGAACTCCCAATCAAAGCATCCCCGACACATGGCCATCCAGCCTCTGCTTAAAGACCTCCAAGGAAGGAGACTCCACCACACTCCGAGGGAGTGTGTTCCACTATCGAACAGCCCTTACTGTCAGGAAGTTCCTCTTAATGTTGAAGTGGAATCTCTTTTCCTGGAGCTTGCACCCATTGTTCCCAGTTTCTGGGGCGGCAGAAAACAAGCTTGTTCCTTCCTCAATATGACATCCCTTTAAATATTTAAACAAGGCTATCATATCACCTCTTAACCTCTTAACCTTCTCTTCTCCAGGCTAAACATCCCCAGCTCCCTAAGTCATTCCTCATAGGGCTTGGTTTCCAGACCTTTCACCATTTTAGTTGCCCTCCTTTGGACACGCTCCAGTTTCTCCACATCTTTTTTGAATTGTGGTGCCCAGAACTGGACACAGTATTCCAGGTGAGGCCTGACCAAAGCAGAATAGAGTGGCACTATTACTTCTCTTGATCTAGACACTATACTTCTACTGATGCAGCCTAAAATTGCATTGGCCACACTGTTGCAGCATGTTCAACTTCTGGTCCACCTGGACTCCTAGCTCCCTTTTGCACGTAGTCTCGTTCAGCCAGGTGTCCCCCATTGTATATCTGTGCTTTTCATTTTTCCACCCTAAGTGCAGTACTTTACATTTCTCCGTGTTGAATTTCATTTTGTTAGCTTTGGCCCAGCTTTCTAGTCTGTTCAAGTCATTTTGAATTTTGATCCTGTCTTCTGGGGTATTAGCTACTCCTCCCAATTTGGTGTCATCTGCAAATTTGATAACTATACCCTCAATACCGTCATCCAAGTCATTGATAAAGATGTTGAATAGCACTGGTCCCAGGACAGAACCCTGTGGTACCCCACTGGTCACTTCTTTCCAGGTTGAAAAGGAGCCATTGTTGAGCACCCTTTGTATTCGGCAGTCAACTAATTACAAATCCATGTAACAGTTACTTTGTCTAGGCCACATTTTACCATCTTGTTTGCAAGAATGTCATGGGGAACCTTGTCAAATGCCTTACTGAAATCAGGATATACTATATCTACAGCATTCCCTTCATCTACCAAGCTGGTAATTTTATCAAAAAAAGAGATCAAATTTGTCTGGCATGACTTGTTTCTCTGAAACCCATGTTGACTTTTTGTGATTATGGAATTACCTTCCAGGTGTTCACAGACTCTCTGTTTAATGATCTGCTCCAGAATTTTTCCCGGTATTGATGTCAGACTAACTGGACGATAATTGTTGGGATCCTCTTTTTTTCCCTTTTTGAAGATGGGGACGTTTACCCTCCTCCAATCCACTGGGACTTCTCCTGTTCTCCAGGAGTTCTCAAAGATTATTGCCAATGGTTCCGATATTACATTTGCCAGTTCTTTTAATACCCTTGGATGTAATTCATCTGGTCCTGGAGACTTATATTCATTTAGATTAACCAGGTATTCCTGTACTATCTCTTTACTTATTCTATGCTGAAATTCTCCTATTCTGTCCTCTGCTCTATTATCCTCAGGTTGAGCACCCTTTGCCTTTTCTGAGAAGACTGAAGCAAAGAGTGTGTTGAGTAATTCTGCCTTTTCTCTATCCCCTATTAACTTTTTGCCATCTTTTCCACACAGTGGCCCTACCATTTCCTTCTTCTTCCTTTTGCTGCAGATATACCCAAAAAAGCCCTTTTTATTGTTCTTAACCTCTCTAGCAAGCCTGAGTTTGTTCTGCACTTTAGCTTTTCTGACTTTAACCCTACACTTGCTAGCTATTTGTTTGAATTCCTCTTTGGTGATTTCCCCATTTTTTCCATTTCTTGTACATGCTCTGTTTAAAACTTAGTTCAGTTGAAAGTTCCTTATTCATCCATCCTGGTTTCTTGAGACACCTCCCATTTTTCTTCCTCATTGGAACTGTTTGAAATTGTGCCTTCAGTATCTCCCTTTTGAGAAACTCCCATCCATCTTGAACTCCCTTCTCTTTTAGTATTCCTGACCATGGGATCACCCCCAGTATTTCCCTAAGTTTATCAAAATCAGCTCTCCTAAAGTCTAGAATGCGTGTCTGACTATGCCTGGCTTCTCCTTTCCACTGTATAATAAATTCCAGGAGAACGTGATCACTCCCACCTAAAGATCCAACCACTTGCACCCCATTAACTAGGTCATCCCTGTTAGTTAGGATCAGATCCAAAATAGCTGACTCCCTTGTTGCCTCTTCCACCTTTTGGACAATGAAATTGTCTTCAAGGCAAGTGAGGAATTTGCTAGACCTTGAGGAAATATCAGGATAGTTGAAGTCACCCATCACTACTATATTTCTCCTTTTTGAGTGTGTGGTCATCTGTTCTAGAAAGGCATCATCCAATTCCTCTGCCTGAGTCGGAGGTCTGTAGTAGACTCCCACAATAACATCCCTGTTGTTTCCCTCCCCTTTAATTTTTATCCAGATGCTCTCCACCTGGCTTCCATGACTGATGTCCTGGATTTCTTCACTGGTATAAATATCCCTGACATATAATGCTATTCCTCCTCCTTTCCTGTTTGGCCTGTTTCTCTTGAAGAGGTTATACCCCTGCATTTCTACATTCCAATCGTGAGACTCATCCCACCAGGTTTCAGTGATGCCTATTATATCATATTTGCTTTGTTGTGCTAGGAGTTCAAGTTCATCTTGCTTATTTCCCATGAAACACTGTAGACTTCATAATCTATAATGCATTCTTGGTATCTGCTGGGGTTTGATTCCAGGTCCCACCGTGGATAGCAAAATCTGTGGATGCAGGTCCTATCATATACAATGTCATGGTAAAATGGTGTCCCTTATATAGTTAGCCCTCTGTATCCATGGATTCAACCATCCATAGCCTGAAAATATTCCAACAAATTTAAATTCCAAAAAGGAAACTTTAATTTTGTCATTTTATATAAGGGTCATCATTTTACTATACCACTGTATTTAATGGGACTTGAGCATCCACAGATTTTGGTATCCATGGGGGATCCTGGAACCAAATCTCATCAGAAACTAAGGCCCCACTATATAAAATGGCAAAATCAAGTTTTGCTTTTGGGATTGTTGTTGTTGGAATATTTTCTGTGGATATGGAGGGCTAAAACAAACAACATCTACTTTAAAATTACATACCGCGTTATTGAAAATGATTGTTAACTGGATTAACAAATAAGGCAATGACAAGGACTATTGATATGTTTCAAAAATGTTTATGTTTGTGTAGGAATCATTTTACTTTTAAAAAAATTACCCAAACAAACATTAAAACAGAAAGATGTGTTGAACACTTGGGCCACATCCAAGTTCTCTAGAAGCCACATGGGATGCTTCTGTAATTGGATACAAAACAATGATGGACTATCAGGAAGTCTTGGAGTATACTTTTTTTGTTGTGCATGCAGATAAAACACACATCTGGATGTTCCTCACTATCTTCTCTTTCCACAGATCAGGAAATGGTTGTGTTGATGTATTTTTTTTGGGGGGGGGGGCAGGGTGGTGGTGCAAACCTGTGTGACAATGGGATGGATATTGGATTTTGAAGGGTTCTGATGATTGCATGATTGAGGTAGTCAATTCCTTCTTCTGCAATACCTCACTCCAAAAGGTATACAAAGGCATAAATACACCTGCTTATAGAAAACCTGCCACAGTTTCCATAACAATTTCCAGCTTATAAATGGAGGTTTTTTTTAAATTCATTTGTGCCAGATCCAAATAAATAATATTACTCATAATCTTAAGACTTTCTATAAATGATAGTATAACAGAATAACTCTAAATATAAAGATAGCCTTCTCAGAAAAACTGGCTTTTTATTTTTATGATAGAAACTTTGATAGAGTGATTGGTAGGATGTAAGGTCTGAAAGGTTGTGAAAAATTGGAATAGATAATTGAGGGACCAATGTTCTGAAATGTTATAAGGCAGCTCCCTATGTTCCAAGAAAGTGCATGAATAACACCTTGTTGTTTTGGTCATATTGCACTCTAGTTTGAAAACTTTAGTTAGCTAGTGTGTTTGAATGTGCATGTACAAACATATCATTAAAATGGAAAGTGGAGAAACACCTTCAGCTAGGAAAAACCTAATGTTTCAGGTTATTCCATTAGTACAACATTTAAAAGAAACTTGGCCATGGCTCAGCATAAAATTGATGGCAACTTCAGTTGCAAAAGGTTCCATGCCTCTTTCAGCTCTAAATTTTCCCAAATGGTGACAAATTGTCTGAAATTTGAGTTTCACTCAGGGGCCAGAATATTCACTGAAATATCAGATGCTGGACAATGCAACCTCTGAATCATTTAGTTAAAACTGCATTGTTTTGGCATAATTTTTATTTAAAGGCCAGTAGAAATCTTCTGGCCTGCTGGTTTTGTGTTGCAATTTTCTCTTTTAGCTGTGAAGCTAATGAATTTTTATGTACTCAAGTCAGAGTTTCCCAAGGTCCTCTATTATTCATTTACATTAAGCTGCATGTACTTGTACTTTAATTGTAGGGCATTAAATCACAGGTTGATGAAAGTACTCTGTTTTCTTTTCTTTGCCTTCATTGTCAGTGCTCCTCCTGAACTAACAACTTCAGAGGTAACAGCATAAACAAATATGAGGAAGGGGTTGTTTCTTTGTTGCTTTGTTCCTGCCTATGGCTCTGTCAATATATTACAATATCAGCCACACTGTGTGCTTATACACATGTATTCCACCCTCTTCTTAAGAGGCAATCAAATACAACCAGAATCCAATTGGTGTTTTATGCATACATATGTTCCCCTATAGAAGCTATCTGATGTGGAATGTCTATATTCAGTTGAAAGTTATGGAAGTGTAGTTGCACATGCAGTGCATGCACACAGATGTGCATGGATGCACATGAGATATGCATGCAAATCAGGTTGTGCACCTGTTCTTCATTTTGGTGTGTGTTCAGTTACACAACTTTAGCATTCAACATTCGGCAACATGGTATAATCAGTTGAAAAAAGCCCTGTGTGGAAATTGACACTAAGTAGTTCTGATATACCATAACAACCAATATTTTTAAAAATCCCTATATCAGCCCCAAGAAGAAGTTCTTACTGATCAAAACCTGATGATCTGGTGTAGCATAGCGATTAAGAATCAAAGCTCAAAGCCAAGAAGTCCTCAACACCATGTCACCAGAGACCTGAACTTACCAGAAATACCATCCTTTAACCTCAGTTGAATCATTTATTTGGAAGTTAAGCCCTATGTAATTCAGCCAGTATTATTTCTGAGTACACTGAGTAATAGGTGAGTGAATTGATCTTTACTCCAATTCTTTTTCTTCAGTAGAGGAACAATGGAAATAATCTGCTTCATATAACAGTTGCAAAGATGATAGAGACAATGTTATGAAGTGCATAAAGTCTTGTTTTAAGCACATATTCTCATCGTCATTACCATGACCTAGACCAGGGGTAGGCAACCTTTCCCCTTTAAGGGCCGAGGGACTTCAGCTCCCAGAAGCCTCAGCCATGTTGGCCAATAGTCCCATGTTGGCCAATAGCTCCTGGGATTCTGGGAGCTGAAGTCCCTCGGCCCTTAAAGGGGAAAGGTTGCCTACCCCTGACCTAGACCATCCTTCACCATGGGGTTGCCCTGAATTTCTGCCTTCCCATAGCCATTGGCATCCCATCTACATTTATGCTTATTTCATGATCACAAGCAAAAATAGATAATTTCACAATTCTTATGCCTGTTGAGAGAAGATGGAAGTTCATTTGTAATTGTTTGTTTTGGCATTTTTGGCATTTTTTCTGAACATTCATAAAAAACCCCTCCCCCTCCCTTGAAAATAACCTGCTTGTAAAAATTCTACATTGTTACCTTCCTCCTGCCCCCCCCTTCCTCAAGGAAGAAAGTGCATTGTGAATATTCTCAGAAATGTCGTAGAATGTGAAAAGATCTTATAGTGGTTGACTATTTTCTTGGCAGGGTGTTTCAATCTGTTGAGATATTCTTTCTCAATCAGAAAATTTGTATCATTACATCTGTATTGTGGGGACACAATGCAGAGATACCTCTGACATAGGAGTGCTGCTACCAACATAGGAAAGCAGTGATGAACAAATAAATAAATAAATAAATAAATAAATAAAACTGTTTAAAGCAAGCAAAAAATGCAATACGAATTTTAAAAGGAGAAGCTTCCGATTCTGATGCTGTGACTCTGACCAATAAAATATAACAATTTAAGTCCACATCCTGTTCAAAACCATCAGAAGTTGCTAAGCAACTTTTATTTTTATTTCTATTTGCCTTCCGGCCCTCTCCTATGCTAGAAAATTAGCATCAAAAAGTGCAGCACGCTACAACCCTAAAATGGTTCTGTAAATATATAAAGCTATAAAAAAGTTTTTTTTCCCTATTTTCTCCCCCCATCTCTTTCCCCATCTTCTCCAGACTGAAGAACAAAAGGATAGAAGAACTAGTACACAGTCTGCCAGAGATGACATGTAAAGCCATTTTTCAGGGCATGTGAAGGGTGGGGAAGAAGAGGAACAGACAAATGCATTCTATATGTTTTGCATGTGCCTAGATCAGGGATGGGGAAAGTGTGAGATGAACTGTATGTGCCCTGATCCCATTTAAACCCTTCAAACCCCAGGATACCTTCAAAACTCCTTGAGTAACCCAAATTATTTGTGCGGGACTTTTTGTCCACAAATGCCTGTTGTGTATGGTTATGTACAATTCAACATGTCACTATATTCATTTTTAAAATAAGTATTATACCAAGCTCTGCTGGAACCTGAACCCTTCATTTCCATATTCCCTAAATTTAGGAGAAGCATTTTGTTCAACTTGAGTGAATGAAATAAATGAAATGAAAGCATCAATAACCCAGGGAATTTGCTAGGCTTTACTCTCAGTTAATATTTGAATTTTATCTTATCTAGAGATGTGGGTGTGGGTGCACATACATATACATGCAAACCTGTACACATCCAATTCTATGCAATGGCCTACTTTTTAGAGAGAAGTTTTAAGATTACAAAATCCTACTTAATTTAGGAATGTTAAAATATTGATTGTGTCTCATTTTCTAACTTGCATTAAGCAGAATTTGATACTACTCATCTGACACAACAGCAATGCATTTTTTTAAACTCTGTCCATTGGTGGTAGATCCTTAAAAAATAATTGGCTCATACAAGTAGGCAAGTATTTGGTTAGGCAGGCAGATTTGATCCCTGGATACAGTTTAGCCTGGCCAAATGATGAGCTTCCATTCCTGAATCATGATCCATATCTCCTAGGATTTGCTAATGATTTATTATACATCCTGTCCACACTCTCACTTTTACATTTGATCTCTTTGTATATCCACTTGATCTCTTTGGCTTTTGCCTTAGATGACTGCACCATTTGTTAGCATAGTACCATAGTGGCACTATCATACCTAGCTATAAAAGACCTCAGATTGATATGTAATTTTCACACAACACATCGGCTGAAGAACAATCTATCCTAAGTACTTCCCAATTCAGAGGATCTTATGGATGGACACTTTTAGCCCTGGTTGAATTAAGCCCTAATGTAATTGCTAAGCTAATATAACAGAACCTATTTGGGAAAGAGCAATCACACTAATTAATATTTTGGGGGGGAACAGGGAAGTGGGGGGGGGGAACTAAATACATGTTGCTGTTGAACACAGAAGAAGGAGTGAAAATAGGAGGAAAGAATATCAGCAATCTAAGATATGCCAATGACACCATAATACTAGTAGAAAACCTCACAGACTTGGAACACCTATTAAGGAAGATCAAAGAATAAAGTGCAAAGGCAGGCTTAATGTTGAACATAAAGAAAACAAAAATAATGACTACTGAGGACATTCACAAGTTCTACCTAGACAATGAAAAAATAGAAATAGTAAAAGAATTCAAACATTGATAGAATGGGGAATGCATTCAAGAAATCAGAAGAAGATTAAGAATGGGAGGAGAGTCATGAAAGAACTAGAAAAGATTCTAAAATGCATATACAAAGATATACAACTCAGCACAAAAGTCAAAATCATACAAGCCATCATATTTCCTGTTGCCATGTATGGATGTGAGAGCTGGACAGTTAAGAAAGATGATGGTAAGAAAATGCATTTAAGATGTGGTGCTGGAGAAGAGTGCTGAGGATCTCATGGATAGCCAAAAGGACAAACAAATGGGTCCTAGAGCAGATCAAGCCAGAAATCTCACTGGAAGCCAGGATGACCAAACTGAGGCTGTCGTACTTCGGACCCATCGTGAGAAGAGAGGACTCATTGGAAAAAGTCAATAATACTGGGAAAGATGGAAAGAAGTAGGAAGAGAGGAAGGACACATGTCAAATGGATGGATTCTATTAAGGAGGTCATGGGTATGGGTTTGCAGAAATTAAGCAGAGCAGTGGAAAACAAAGGGTCTTAGAGATGTTTCATCCATGAGTAGAGATCTATTCCAGGGCACTTAACAACAACAACAAAATTCCTCCTTGGCTAATTGGAATTATGGGCAATCTTCTAAATGGCTAGGATGGCCAAACACCACCTTTCCCAGCTCACAACCCATGACTCTTGGCTGACATGTCAACAAATACCACAGTGTCTTTGTCAGGTTTGTGAGCCCTCCATTTTGTTGCCTATTTCTGACTCAGAAGTAGAGGTATCTGGATGTAGAAAACTGGATCATTCCTTTTCCTGCTTCCTGTTTTTCCCTCCTGAGGATTTCAGTAGAGATTCATGGCTTCTGTGTCAGTAGGAGCTATCTGTGGTGCTGAAACTGTTCCTTAAAAGTGGGTTTTTTTCTCAACTGTGATAGTTCCTTTATAGTTCAAGCTAAAACCTAGAGCAGATCCACTGACACAGGAGCTACCAGCTGACATGCTCTCAGCCTAGTCTACCTTGCACGGTTATTCTGCAGTTATAAATTGAGAGGAGCTTTGACCTCCTTGAAGAAAAGGTGGAATTAAAAAGAAAATAAATGAAATAACATTCTCTCTCTCTCTCTCTCCCTCCCTCTCCCTCTCTCTCAATTCCCATCCATATCCCAGCCACTAAAATGAACATTTAAAAAACAAACAAACAATGGAATATTGGCACTTAGGCCCAGTCACAGAATATTTTAGACTATTCATCTGAAGTTTTCATAATACAATTTGCTTTCTTTATTAATATTCTCTCTCTCTCTTCCCATCCATACCCCCTCCACTAAAATGAACATTTTAAAAAATACCAATGGAATATTGACACTTAGGCCCAGGCACAGAACATTTTCCACTATTCATTTGAAATTCTCATAATACATTGCCACAACCATCTACTGTATGAAGAGAAATTTCATAACTTGGTGCAGATGTCTAAAATATGACTACTAATCCAGAAACAGTTCTGTCTAGCTTTATGTGTCCATTATTGCTCTAAGATTGTATGGATGAGCTCATCTCTCTGTTCCAGCACCTTCCCAGGTTTCTTTTGTAGGAACAAGGAAGAGGGTCTTATCAATGGCTGCTCTCAGGCTCTGGAACCTCCTCTCTAGAGAGGCCAGAATGGCCCCATCCCTGCATCTCCTTTTGGTGGGTGGGTAAAACATTTTTGGGCCATCAAGCTTTTTCACACTGATGAGGGTTGGGCTTTTAAATGCTTTGCAAATCAGATTTCAAAGTTCATATATAGGTTTTTAAATACGTTGTATTCTTTTAATGTTTAATTTTAACTAATAATTAAATTGTTTTTATATTTAAAGTTTTAAAATGTTTTCTATTTAGAGTTTTTGAGCCAAAATCACAGTGAAAATTATGCATCAATAACATTTTGTTTGCTTGCTTTAATTTATAGCCCACCTTCCCCCCCAATGGGACTTAAAGTGTCTTACAACGTCAGTTTAAAACAGAACAGATGAAACAAAAGCTTTAAAATCACTAAACCATAAACTGAATTAAAACACTAGTTTTAAGTAATTAACTTTAAAAAAACCACATAATTAGAAACACTTGAAATTCATATGAAAACAGTAAATTTTAATTGCATTTTCCCTTACTATGGTCAGTTAAGTTTGAAGCCCTGTTTAAACAGGAAAATATTCACCTGCCAGTGAAAAAATAGCAGACATGAGAAGGAGTTCCATAGCTTAGGAGCAGCAACCAAGAAGGTTCTCTCTTATATCTTCACCAGATGATTTTGTGAGAGTGGTTAAGAGAGAAAGCTTTCCCTCAGAGATTGTAAGAGTTCACATGGGGAGATATGTACTTTCTGATAGTCTTTACCTAAGCTATATGGGAATTTATAGGTCAGAACCAGAACTTTGAATTGTGCCTGGAAAATGGAGCAGTACGCATTGAAGCAAGGGAGTTCTATGTTCCCTATAACCAGTCCTTGTCAGTAGTCTAGGCACAGCATTTTGGACCAGTTGAAGTTTCCAAAGGCAGCCCCACATAGAATACATTATAATAACCAAATTGGGGTGTAATAAAGGTATGTGTGACTTCTCAAAAAATCACCATAGCTAGTGTACTAACTTTAACTGTGGAAACATGCTTCTGGACATTGCTGAAACCCAGGACTCCAGCTTCAGGGATGAGTGCCCAAACTGTGAACCTGAGATTTCTGGGGAGTGCAACCTGTCTAACAACATAGGTTGAGTCTCTATTCCATTTCTGATTTGCCTTTCAAATGACCAGGAGCACTCTTGTCTTGTTTGAATTAAGCTTCAATTTGCTGGACAAATTGACTGACAATTGACACTGATTAGACTTGAACCAGCTCCCTCAGATGAAAAGGATAGTTAGAGTTGAGTGACATCTGCTTACTGGTAACACCAAAACCCAAATCTCCAAAAAACCTATCCCAGTGGTTTCATGTGGAAATTAATCAGCACAGGGGACAGAAATGAACCCTGACAGACCCCACAGGACAACAGTCAGCATGTCAAATAGGTTTACCTCAGCACAAACTTCTGAACATCTCACTCCAGAAAGGACAGAAACTACTGTGAAACAGTGGCTTCAAGTCCTATTCCAGAGAGGCGGCCTAGAAGGCTACTATGGCCAAAAGTATTGAGAGCTGTTAAGATTCACAGCAGAGCCAACAGGGACACACTCCCCCATCTAGTCTTCAATATAGGTCATCCACCAAGGCAATCAAAGCTGTCTGTTTTATAATCAGGTCTGAGGCCAGATTGAAATGGATCTAGATAAATCATCCAGAAACTTTGGGAGTTGGGAGGCCGTAACATGTTCTAGCGATATTCTTTTCCATCATAGCATGCATATTTGGAAAGGGACTCATGTAAATATGCTCAGGTCACCAGCTTTAAGTTATCAGCAAGACTTGCTTGCATTAGTTATTTAGATATTACTTATTTAAATAAGAGTCCATAACAGATACAGATGTGTACTTGGGAGTACATCCTATTGATCTCAGCATAATAGTATTGCAGCCTTAAGCTCTTCTAATTTCCTCTGGATGTGGCTTATAAATTTATAATGGCTTCTGCAGATGGGTTCCATGTGAATATGTGATCAATTGTTCAGAAGTAAGTAATTGGCAATGAGTAATACAAAAAGTGGTTTTGAGAAAGAGGAAAAGAGCAATGCAATAGGAACTCATGCAGGATAAATGAAATAAATCCTACACTCATTTCTCTCTGTCTTTTGTTTCTCTTTCAGAGGTTTTAGTTCTGGGCTGAGAAATGGTGCAATAACTCTTCTGGAAATGTATGTCAGGACTGTGAGATTATCTGTGTCCTCAAACTGCCTAATGTCTACTTTCTAGACATGTGGCATCATTCTTGAACTGTCTTGCAAGGGTGTTCAATGCTAGTCTAAGATGACCTCTTTATTTTTCATTTGTCAATAATTTGCCAATAGCTTAGTATGCATCTGCTTAATGAGAAGTTTGAAGAAGAGCTAAACTGCCAGATGGCCAGTTTGCTTAAAAGCTGTTTCTGTCTGATTAAGGCCAAGGACGGCTGGCAAAACAAAGGAAAGGATTGTTGACACTAAATGAACGGGCAGATGCTAGACAAGGAAGATGAGAACCCCTCTCAAAAACATGGGTCAAGCTTTGGGATAACCAGCACAGAAACAATGCAAATGGCAAAGGAATGTACCATTTACAATTTACAGGGCCTTTGTTTTGGATTTTATGGAATTGGAAGCTTCTGTATTCTGACCTACTTGGCCATTTGTACAGACAACAGGTGATACCTGCAGCTTTGAGCAACTGGTCCAATGACAGTCTTTTGCTGCACTAACATACATTTCAGCAGGATATAACAGTCAAAAAAGAGAAGCAGAGAGCTGAGACATTAAAGATCTTCTGAAAGCTTTATCCTATGGAAGGCACATTATTTTGGATTGCCAAACTTTAACATTTATTTATTACATTACTATCTCATCTTTTCTCTAAGGATGTCCAAGTGGGATTTGTGAATTTCTCTGTCCCCACACTATTTTATCCCCACAAAAAGGCTGTGAAGTAAGCCAAAATGACAGTGACTGGCCCAAGGTCACCCAGTGATCTTCCTATCTGAAAAGGTATTCGGGTAGTGAGCTTTCTACTTGAATGGGAGTTTGAACAAGGTCTGCTCACACTTAATCCCACATGCTAAACAATGGTGTGGAACCTGTGGTGCTTCATATATTTTTGGACTTAATTTCTATCAGTTCCAGGGACTGATATAAGGAATGATCTATAAGTCTAGCTGCAATAGACTAATATCTTTTTCCCTTTGTGGAGCTAAGCAAGTGCATATGTGCACATGTACACACACACAGCAATCACAAAAGAACAGGCAGATTGATGAGAAAGACAGGATACATGGTACAACCCAACCATTGCAACTACTTCTGTTAGCCTATGCAAAAAAGCAACAGTTACCACATTTTACACCTTTTAGAATGTGCAAAATCTTTCCAAAACTGACAAGGCATAGTGATTTTTTTTTTAGAATAGGTTATCATATATTTTTTTTTTAAAAAAAAGATCATATTTCCTTTTTAAAAACATATATACATACATAAAGATATATCAAAATACCTACAAACATAAAAACAACTACAGTACGTTACATTCGAGACACTACATTACATTCAAAACATATAATTACACCTAACATAGACCTATCCAAACCAATCTCTAATCTCTCACGTTACTCTTACGGTCATTTATATCTAGATTCTTCTATGTAGTATTCTGTTCTGTAAGTCAGAATTCCTGGTGTATCTTCATCACTCTTATGGTTTGTTTATTTTCTTAATTCTTCTATGATTGACCTGTTTCTAACCTTTATTGCCCTTTCTGTCTATTTTCCTTTCTTGGTTTATAGTTTGTTTCTATATTCATCTTTGTTTTAATTTTTTTTATTTTAATTTTTTTAACTAAATTCCATCCTCTTTTCTCTCCAAATTTTTGGAGGCATAACCATTAATCCTTGATATCTTTTCCTCTTACTTTTGCAGTAAGTATATCCATATCCACCACTTCTCTTAGTTTGATTATCCACTCTTCCTCTGGTGGTATTCTATTAATTTTCCAATATTGTGTGTAAAGTATCTTGGCCATCGTTGTCATATATAAAAGTTTCTTAGTATGTTTGTTTTTCTTTCTGTTTCTTCATCTAATTTGTTTACCATGTTTAATGAAAAGATTTTTGGGTCAAGTATTATTCTCATCTGGAGTATTTCATTTATTGTATTTATATATTCTTCCAGTATTGTTTTGCTTAGTGGCACTTCCACAACATGTGTATGAAGCTTACTTCTTATTTCTGACATTTCCAACAGCTAATCTTTCCTGTTTTGTATATTTTATTTAATTTGGATGTTGTCATGTACCAGTGATGTAGCATTTTAAAGTCATTTTCTTTATAGTTCTGTCATAATATAAATTTGTTAGTTATTTTCCACGATTTTTCCCAGCTTTCTACATCTATTGGGCTACCCATATCTTGGGTCCATTTAACCATCACATGTTTGATTGTTTCGTTTTCCAGGTCTCTTTTTTTAACAGTTTATAATATTTAGCAATGTGTCTTCCTTCTTCATCAAACATAATCCTTTCTTCTTCATTTTTTTCTTTAGTGAATCCTGACAATCTATCGTCATCTTAAAACTGTACTTTTAATTGATTATACAAAAACCAGTTTACTTTTATGTTTTCTTCTTGTAATTTGGCAGTCGTTTTTATTTTGAAGTCATTTCTGTCTTCCATAATTAAAAGAGCTTTATATTGGATCCATTTCCCCCCTTTATTCTTAGATCTTTGATGGAAAGCCTCATGGGGATTTTTTTTGATAAAATTGCTTTTTAATTTTAAACTAAAGTTTTAAAAGTGCATTTCTTATCACATGGTGCTTGAAGTTTTTGTTAATTAATTTATTATACCACATGTATGTGTGGAATCCATACCTTAGATTACTGCCTTCTAAAGAGAGTAGTTTTTCATTATCCAAATTTATCCATTCTTCTAACCAAGATAGACATGACGTGTAATAATACAGTAGTAAGTTTGGTAAGGCTAGTCCACCCTTTTCTTTATCTTCTGTTAGGATCTTCCATCTGGTCCTGGGCTTTTCCTTCCCAAAGGAAATTTGATAACTCCCTTTGCCATCTTTCAAAGCATGATTCATTAGCTAGGATTGGTAGATTTTGGAAGAGAAACATAAGCCTAGGAAGAACGTTCATTTTAATGACTGCTATTCTTCTTGAAAGACAGAGTTGTAGTCTTGTCCATTTTTCCAAGTCTTTTTTTATTTCTTTCCAGATCTTGTCATAATTATTTTGAAATAGATCTATGTTTCTTTTTGTCAGAACAATGCCCACATATTTTACCTTGTTTTGTATCTTAAAACCTCAGATTTTAATTCTGCTTCTTCACTTGGTGTCATATTCTCTGTCAATATTGTAGTTTTATCTTTATTAATTTTGAAACCTAAGTACCTAATAATAATAATAATAATAATAATAATAATAATAATTTATATCCCACCACTCTGTCGAACAATCGGGATGGCTTACAACAATTTAAAATTCCGTACAAAAAAATCCCACACAGAATAAACATCCCAACCCTCCCCCCCCTTGAAAAAGTATTAAACCACACATCCGTTAAAAGTTAATACATAAAGCCACACAAGATAAAAATGAACTAACTGGAGTGTCCATAGATGAATTGGAGCAGTGCCGAGAGCCAAAAGTGGAAGAGGTAGAGCCGGGTAAACTCCTGGGGCTGGGAATCTAGTCAGGGAAGGCCTGCCAAAAGAGATCCATCTTCACAGCCTTTTTAAAGCTGCTTAGGCAATGCAGTGCCTCCAATTCCTAGCCCACTCAGGCGATCCAAGAGGATGCTATGATCTATAGTATCAAAAGCCGCTGAGAGGTCTAAAAGTACCAACAGGGTCACACTATCCCTGTCAATGCCCAGATGCAGGTCATTGGCCAAGGCAACCATGGCCGTCTCAACTCCAAATCCCATCCTAAAGCCAGTTTGAAATGGATCTAGATAATCGGTTTCATCCAAGACCGCCCTATCGATCACTTTGCTCAAAAAGGGTAACATAGGGCCTATGCAGACTGCCAGAAATAACGCACATTAAATTGAGGCACTGCCCTGGCTCAGTGCTAGGGAGTCATGGGAATTGTATTTTTTTCTGGGACATTGAGCCTTCTCTGTCAGAGAGCTCTGGTGCCACAATAAATTACAGTTCCCATGATTCCCTAGCACTGAGCCAGGGTAGTGCCTCAATTTAATGTGCACTATTTCTGGCAGTCTGCAAAGGCCCTTAGACACCGGCCTAGAGTTGTTGATATCCAGGGGGTCCAGGAAAGGTTTTTTCAGAAGCAGCCTAACTGCCGCTTCCTTTAAACAAGATGGAACAAGATCTTCCCTGAGGGGATGCATTGATGATGTCCTGAAGGAACTTCATCAAGGCACCCCCCCCCCGGGATGGCCAGCCAAGAAGGGCAAGGATCAAGGGGGCAAGTTGTCTTCCTCACTCTACCAAGGAGCTTGTCCACATCCTCAGTCCTCACAGATTGAAATTGATCCAATAAATTTACATCAATGGAGATGCTGGACACCTTGTCTATTGATTCTGTTACCATACTAGCATCCAAGTTGGCTCTTAGCTGAGAGATTTTATCAGCAAAGAAGTTGTTAAATGCATCACAGCAGGCCGTTGTTGGGTTAAGTAATTGATTCTGTGCAGGTGGAACCTGCGTCAGTTCCCTCACCACCCTAAACAGCTCTGCTGGACAGGACTCTGCAGATGCAATACGTGCAGAGGAAAAAGATTTCTGCATTACACGTATTGCCTCTCAATAGGACCAAAGATAGGGCCTGTCTCCATGTAATGGCACTGTCCTCTCCCAGCCAGGATTCTGTAAAGCAAGCCAGGTCGGCATCCACATCTAAAAGAAGATTGTAAATAATATGAGTCTTGTTTTTCACCGACCTGGCATTGCAGAGGAGCAAGATAAGATTCTGTAGAATGGTTGGTGCGCTCTCCAATCCATTTCGGGCAACAGAGTAAACTGAAGGTGGATGGCTTTCAAACAGTGATCCTGCCTTCTTTTGTAACATCTATTTACTCTGTTCCCACTATATCTCCCATTGCCCTGCACATCTCCAATTTTTGCTCCCAGATCATTCCAGGCCTCTGCTGATGAAGGAACCAATAAACCCACATAACACTCCTGACCCTGCTGTTGGTGCAACTGTCACAGCTGGTAAGTGGCAGGGCGGGTTAGATGTATAGCCCCACCCAGCCCAGATCTCTGTCTCGCTGCCGTTGCTGCTGCTGCTGCCGCGCAGCTGGGTGGTGGAAAAGGGCATCCTTAAGTCCCCACCCAGAACCTCTCCTGGCCTCGCTGCTGCTGCCGCGCCGCCAGGGTGGTGGAAAAGGGTGGCCTTAAATCCTTAAGTCCCCACCCAGGGCCTCTCCTTTAGTATTATATTTAGTTGTTTTATACTTTTAAAAGACTCTTCTAAAAAAATGATCAAATAATCTGCAAAAGCTTTAATTTTGAATTGTTCATTTTTCATCCTGACTCCTATTATATTTGTTTTCCCCTGTATTTTATTGTTTAATACGTTGAGTACCACCAAGAAAAGTAAAGGGGATAAAGGACACCCTTGTCTGGTGCCTTTTTCAGTCTTTATAGTTTCTGTTTTTTCTTCATTAACAATTAGTTGGGCTCTTTGTTCTTTATAAATTGCTTTTACCCATGACATGTATCTCTCTCCTATATTCATTTTCTTCAATGTTTCTTGCAAGAATGTCCAACTAACAATATCAAAAGCTTTCTCAGCATCAATCAGGATCATTACCAACTTTCTATCATTGTAATATTCAAAATGTTCTATTATATTGATTACTGTTCTAATATTATTTATTTATCTGACAATTAGGTAAAAACCCACTCTGGTCCTTGTGAATTAGCTCTTTCAATATTCTTTTCAGTCTCTCTGCCATTATTATTGCAAAAATCTTAATCAGGGAGATTGGTCTATAATTCTTCACCTCTCTTTTGTCATGTTCTTCTTTTGGGATTAGTGTTATTAATGCCTTTTTAAATTTTTCAATCTGATGGAATACTAGCTTCTTTTGTATTTTGAATCCAATCCCTTAATGTTACAAGATAATATATTTATTATCATGTTTGGTTTTTCAATATAATTTTAATAATGTGCCACCCCAGCAGCCCCTGTGAAATATTTATTTAGTTTCAATCTTTTATTTTATTTATATATTTATTTTTGTATTAGATTGTTTTCTGTTCCTATATTTCTATATTCCTATATTTCTATATTGAGTATACTATATATTTTGCTTATTGTGTTCAGTTTTCTGGTATTTTCCCCTTGGTGTTTCATGTATTTATGCAATATAAGTCTCTTTTTTGTTTCTAGCATTTCAGCTTCTGTTCTCTCTTTCAGAGTCATATTCATTGTCTACTTTCTCTTGGTTATCTTGATTCTCTTTTCTTGTTTCTGAATTCTCTTTCATTTCCCTTTCTTTTTCCTCCTTAGGGTTATTCACTTCTTCTCTTCTGTTTTCTCTATATCTCTTTGCTCTCCATTCTCTCGTTTGACTTAATCTTTCTGTGTTTTCCTCCTCTGCTTCCCTTTCTCTTTCTCTCTTATATTTTATCAGACGTTGTTCCATATCTTTTGCTTTTTATAAGTTATCAATTCTATATCTTTTCTGTTTATATATGATTGACTATCCTTTGATTATCTCCCATCTAAATTCCAGTTTCAGATCTCTCAACAGTTGTGTCAGGAATTTATATTTTTGTCTTTCCAGCATTAGCTATGGAGAAATGTCTTTAAATATTTTGATTTTGTTGTTTTTTATCAATAGTCTATTCTCAGCTTTTATAGATGATTTGATCTCTTGTCATGGTCCTAACGAAACAGATAACTATATCTCGGGGGTACTTGTGTTCCTTTGCTTGAATAGAGTTTATTCTGGAGATTTTTTCTAGTTCCATTACTAGTCATTCAGTACTATATCCAATAAATTGGGCTAAAGATGGTAAGATTCTTGTAGTTAGATCTTCATTTTTCTTTTCTGGAACCCCTCTGAATTTTATGCATCTCTCTCTATATCGTAATTTGTTAGACCATTCTCACGCTTGATGTTGACTATGTTGTTGACAATTTTTTTTGATGTTTTTTCTAATCATGATGTTCTGTCTTTTATCTTTTCTACTTCCTTTTGGGTCTTAGATAGGTCAGATGTCATTTTTTCCATTTTTTTTTTTAACAAGGCAATCCAATTCTTTTTTCAGGTCTTTTCTAATTTCCATCCTAGTCCCTTTGATCTCTTCTCTTGTTTTTTGACAAGCTTCTCTTAAATCTTCTTTCATTTCATTTCTCAATTCTTTCATTTCTTGTCGTATTTTCCTGATTTCCTTGAGAAGCAACATATTGGGATCTATTGTTCTCATGGAATCTTCTACTGATCCCTTTCTTTAAAATGGGATCTGTAGCTGCATCTGTATTGTTCCTTTTTTAACTGCAGTCATTTTTTCAGATTTTTCTTTTCAATTAGGGTTATAAAGCCACAAAAGTATTTCACAAACTTTTTAAAAATAATAATAATAATAATTCAATAACAACAGGTATATAAGCTGTTTACAGTACAATATTAACAGTAATAACAATAGCATCAATATTGGCTGCTACTTAAGTTAATTCTGAAAACCTTTAATGTAAATCCACCTAGTTTCCAGATACCTCTAATTCAATGGGTTTATTAGCTGTAACCTATAATATTTAACTA
Organism: Phrynosoma blainvillii; assembly: GCA_026167975.1. Classification (NCBI taxonomy): domain Eukaryota; kingdom Metazoa; phylum Chordata; class Lepidosauria; order Squamata; family Phrynosomatidae; genus Phrynosoma; species Phrynosoma blainvillii. Next base: position 233,674,194 of record JANUYF010000003.1, on the reverse strand, counting down.
TCATGCTTTCATTCCCAATTAGTCCATATTAAGAAAGACAAAAAAAAAGAAAGAAAGAGAAAAAGGAGTATATAATAGACTACTAGTATATACTATATCAGATATCCAGAACCCAGAAATATTTTTTTTATTTTTTACATGTATATAATAAACAATTTTATAGAATTAGTATATTTCCTTGTTCTTTCAGATTAGTTTTAACTTGGTTTATTACACTGCATAAGCCATTTTGTTACCATTTAATTTTCTCCCCAAAACTTCCACTATATGTTATGTTCCATTAAATTTTGAATTTCTCTTATCTGTCTATTTTAATTCACAATACTTAAATTAATTGTCCCCTTACTTTTTCTCTTTTTTCATAAAGTTTCCCTTGTATCCATAAAAAATTTCTTTCACTGGATTTTCCCCCTTTCTTTCTTCTTCTTTTCTCTTCTTTCCTCTTACCTTGTTCCCCTCTTCTTCCTCCCTTTCCACTCTCCTCTGCTCTTTTTGATATTGTTCTATCTTCCTATATCTTCCTTTATCTTCTCTTTATTTGTCTAATCCGAATGTCTTTGTTATCTTTATCAATGTAGTCTTTACTATTTTCGGTCTTTAACCTGTCACACTAGTTTCTTTGATTCATTCAATTTTTTTATTCTTTTCAAATGTTATCTGATTTCCAAATCTCCCCCGCTGTCTCAAAAGCCTCTATCCCTTAAGTTACATTCCCTTTTCCATCTGTTCTTCTTTACCTTTCCTTTTCTTCTCAATCTTTAATATTCCAATTCCCAAAATTCAGTTTTCTTATTTTCTTATTTCTAAATCATATTCTTATATCTTTTTCTCTTCTCTTTTCTGCTTCTTATGTTGTCCCTTTTTATTGCCTTTTCTTTTATTCCTCCTTTCTGCATCTCTCTAAGGTGTGGATCCTTTTTCTTCTAACTGGAGTAACTGTTCTATATCTCCCTGCAGTGGCAGCTATCTTTTTATATCTTTCCCTGCCTTGCTTTCCTTTCTCTTTTCAGCATCCTCATGTCTCTGCGTTTCCACACCTCTCTACGTTTTGCTATTTTCTCCAGTGGGGGTCTTCTTTCTTTAAATCTTTGAATCTTCTTTTTCCACTAAGTCCATCTTTTTTCTGTTGTACCTCTAGAATTTACTAGCTCTTGGTTTAAGTCTTTAGTATTATGCCTTACTTCTTTTATAGCTGTTTACAGCCTTTTACCTCCTTTTGTAGCTTTTTGCTTTACGTCTTCTCCTTCTTTTCTCTCATTGAATGGGACATTTCCCTCTCAAGACGTCTCAGGGCATCTCTGGTGCAGTCCTTAAGCTATAAAAGGTTTTTCTGTATTTTTTATAAGGATGAGAGGCTAAGATTAATTTCACCTCTCCTGCTTAAGTTTCCAGGTATAGCAATTAATTGGTACCTGGTGTATTTGCTAAAAGACTTTGAGAAAAGTAAAACAGAAGCAGTGGCAAAGTTTTCCCTCTCTGCTGCTAAAACTCGTAGGATTATGACCCATGCAAAACAAACAGCCTTGTCTATTGTTCCTTAAATACCCATGCAAATGTCCACCTTGTCTCAGTGTCATATGGCCTAGTATCACCTAATCTATCTGTGAGTGACTTTGTATATGTATATGTATATATATATATATATATATGCACATATGTATGCATTGTATGTTATGAATATTTGTTTTATAGTGCTATTTTATCATGTTTTATGTGTTTTATATATACTCTGCCTAATGGCCTGTTGGCTGAAATAAAGGTATGTTGTTGTATAAAAGGTGGGTGATTACTAACATCTTTTTAATTTTTATATCCCTTTTGATAATAATAAAATAATAAATAAAATAATAAAAAATATTTATACCCCACCCCTCTGCAAAGCAATCAGGGCAGCTTACAGCATTAGAATTTTACATAATTACAGTCCCCGTCCTACCCCAAACAACCCCAAAACCTACCCACCCCTAAAAAAGTATGAAACAATATCACAAGTTTTAAAGCACTCTTAAAATAAATACATTTAAAAAGGCCAACTCTCATTGCAGCAGGGAGTAGTGAAAAGAGGGAAGGAGATGAAGACCTTTGAGGTTTCTTGGTTTTATTCCAATTAATGTTAGGCTCTTATTGGTTGTCACTTTGTCACTTGTGGTAACGGGTAGCTTCAACTCTTCCTCCCAGGCCAGTCTACCTACTGTTTGCAACTGGGTTGAGGTTTTCTTGTTTTGGTCTTCCACTGTCTGCCATTTCAACAGCTCCCCTCCAATGAGTTGACAAGTCTTAGGGGGGTTGCAGACTGCCAGAAATAGTGCAAATTGTGTCCACTTTTAGGGTTAGGGTTAATGCTAGGGAATCATGGGATTTTTTTTTTCTGAGACATTGAGCCTTTTCTGTCAGAGAACTCTGGTGCCACAATAAAATACAGTTCCCATGATTCCCTAACCCTAAAAGTGGACTCAATTTGCACTATTTCTGGCAGTTTACAACCCCCCTCAGTAACTCCCCTACTTCTCTGTAACTTCTGAGGTGAGATTATGAGTACCTTGTACCTGCGTCCTCCTCTGGAGCCCTCACACCAGAAGTCCCAGCATAGGGCCTTTGCAGACTACCAGAAATAGTGCAAATTGAGTCCACTAGTTCTAGGGAATCATGGGAAATGTTTTTTTTTCTGAGACATTGAGCCTTCTCTGTTAGAGAGCTCTGGTGCCACAATAAAATACAGTTCCCATGATTCCCCAGCCCTAACCCTAACCCTTAAAGTGGACTCAATTTGCATTATTTCTGGCAGTCTGCAAAGGCCCATAGTGATTTTTTTTTTGTGTGTCTTGCAGTGAGGAGGACTCTTTCTCTTCCTCTGTCTGTGTTGTCTTGTTTACTAGATTAGGATGGACCAAGTCAGTATTTACACCCTCTATCACAGTATCATTCTTCTCCAGAACTTAACAAAAATATGTTAGAAGCAGCAAATTTTACTGAAGGGAATTACTTGGGTTAATGAGAGAACAGCCGTGGGGTGTGTTTGGGTTTGTTTGTTTGTTTTGGCCAAAGTAATTGGTTTTGTTTGTTTGTTTGAGCATGTAGGTTGGCTTTTTTGTGCAACAAAAGTGTAGTGGCTCTGAGTCCTAGTGAGTCTAAACCTCACCAGGGAGTGATTAGTCCATAAGAAAAGAACTAGAGAAAGCTCCTCTACTCCCAGATCACCATCATCCTGCCTTGCACAGAAAATAATGTTGAGAATGTACCCTGTAACATGGATGACACTTGATATTACTTGGGACAGAGCCATGGTTTTCATGGTGAACATGACGTTTAGAATTGCTTGTAACAGTGTCATCTCCACATGGACACTAAAATCCTCTAATATAACAAGTCAAGGGAATTCCAATAATGCCAGCTCAGGAAGGTAAACTGTTGAGGAGTGGCTTGGGTGGTATACCAACAGAATTGTTATTTTGTCCTGGCCAACCACCTTCAAATACAACTCCAGAAAACTGTGGGATGAGGCACCTGGTGTGGGAGATAGAATCTTGATAGACCACTGCAATTCCAGTTCCTCTCTTCCAGGCCTCACCTGCTGCAGTACAAAGATTCCTAACTACACCTATGCAAAGCATTTTTAAACAATTAATAAAATTATTCTAGTTACCTCCTGTATCATTCCTCATTCTTCCATGTTGGAGGGAAGAGGGAAATGAGATTCACACCTATCGCTATTGAAAGAGTAAGAAGGTAATCAATAGTTTTCTAAAATCAAGTGGAAATAGTGCAAGTTGTAAGTTAGTACAACTTCTAATTTTTCTCCTATTACATTACAACCAATGCTATTTAGAAGTTAGCTTCCATAACTTCTAAGTAGCATTGGTTGTAAAGTAACAGGAGATCTTTTAAACGAGGATAGTACAAATTGTTCCTATTCCTCTTTTAGTAGCATTGGGAGCTCAGATGGTGAGGTGAATAGCAAGCAAATCATTCCACCAGCAATGTAACAGGCCAAGTGCTACAGTCTTAGACATTCCCATTTATCTTTTACATTTTAGTATGATATTCTCTTTTTTGAGACTGTGTTGGTAAGGCAGGAGTTGTATTGCCTCCTTCAAAAAAAAAAAATCAACTTCTGTTATAAAAAGTCAAAGGTCATACTCCTAACCATTGTTCAGTTCTACTGAAATTAATAGGTTTTCCTTCCAGTGAGTTTGTACAAGATTGCAGTGTAAGTGCCTTTGGCTTCAGCTGGACGAAAATGGACTTAAATGAAAGCACTCTTGTGTATATGGTTTGTTGATTGCAACCTTAGGCGATAGTGGGGTGAGGAGAGATATAATGATCCAATTATTCATAGGCAAGTGCTTTTTAGATTTGACTTTTATACATGAATGCTGTTCAAGAGTACTTCATAAAGAATTAATTCCCTAGTTCAGAATGACAGTAGAAAACTACCGTATATACTCGTGTATAAGTTGAAAAATTTCTTCAAAAATTGTCTCAAAAAATTTGGGTTGACTTATACACGGGTCAATATGGTAAAGAGTAAGTGAATGGGAGTAAAAGAGACTCACTGGTGCAAGATTGACCAGGCAGAGTCCTCCCCTTAAATCTCTCCTTCCAGGCTCCATGTGGAAGCCCAGCCCTAATTGCTCCAAAAGTTGCAGAGAGCTCTCTGCTGCTGCTTCTTCCTCTCCCAGGCGGGGATTCCCTTTGAGAGCCCAGGCATGGCTGCTGGAGCTGCTTAAAGCCCAGACTGGAAGCAATGACTGGGACCCCTTCTTTGTTTTCTCCTTGGTGGCCCCCCTCCTCCCCCCCACCTTGGCATCAGAGAGCTCTCAGCAACATTTGGAGCAATTAGGGCTGGGCTCCCATGTGGAGCCTGGAAGGAAGGCCTTGAGGGGAGGATTCAGCCTGGTCAACCTTCCACCAGTGACTCTCTTGTATTAATCCCCTTATGCCCCTTTTACCCTTTTATAATAATAATAATAATAAATTTTTATTTGTAGCCCGCCCCTCTGCTAGGCAATCGGGGCGGGGGACAGCAATAGTTAAAACAGAACAACGTTAAAACATTCCCTCTCCCCATAACCCCTACCTCCCCCCTCCCCATCCCCTTAAAATAGAATTAAACCGAAGAATAATTAAAATACAATATTAGTTAAATCAATAAGTTAAGAACAAAATTTTTCCGCGGAGACAGACCAATGGGGACCCCTTTAAGGGCCGACCGTTATTCCGGGAAGGCCTGCCGAAAGAGATCCGTCTTTACTGCTTTCTTGAAAGCAGCAAGAGTGGTAGTAAGACGGATCTCATCCGGCAGGCCATTCCAAAGTCTGGGAGCGGTTGCGGAGAAGGCCCTCTGGGAGGTCTGGGACAGCCTAGTTTTTATTGGCTGTAACAGATTCCTCCCAGAGGACCGCAGGGCGCGGGGGGGGTCATATGGGAAGAGGCGGTCCCTAAGATAAGATGGGCCCAAGCCATGTAGGGCTTTAAAGGTCAAAACCAACACCTTGTACTGCGCCCGGAAACTAATTGGCAGCCAGTGGAGGGATTTCAGCACAGGTGTTATGTGCTCCCTCCTAGATGTTCCCGTAATTAGCCTGGCTGCCATATTCTGTACCAGTTGAAGTTTCCGGGTTAGGCACAAGGGTAGCCCCATGTAGAGTGCATTGCAGAAATCCAGACGTGAGGTTACCAGGGCGTGTACCACAGCTTCCAGATCCTTACTATCCAGATAAGGGCGCAGCTGGCGTATCAGCCGAAGCTGATAACAGGCGCTCCTGACCACCGCATTCACCTGACTAGTCATGTGAAGCGATGAGTCAAGGAGAACCCCCAGACTGCGAACACAGTCCTTTACAGAGAGTGTGACCCCGTCCAGGACTGGAGACTGTATTCCCAGATCTGGTTTCGGGCCCGTGACTGCAAGTACCTCCGTTTTGTCTGGATTCAACTTCAATCTGTTTTTCCTCATCCAACCCATTACCGCTCTAAGACAGTCATCAAGAGGAGAGGCGCCATCTGAAGTCTGAGTCGATGATCTGGTCATGGAGAGATATATCTGGGTGTCATCAGCGTACTGAAGACACCGAGCTCCATGCCTCCGAATGATCTCACCAAGCGGCTTCATGTAAATATTAAATAGCATTGGGGACAGGATGGCACCCTGAGGGACGCCACAATTAAGCTCAATTTTGGATGAGCAACTGTCCCCAAGCCTCACCCTCTGAGATCTGTCCGAGAGGAAGGAACGGAACCAGTGCAGAGCAGTGCCTCCAATTCCTAACTCCCTCAGACGATCTAAGAGGATGGCATGGTCTATGGTGTCAAAGGCCGCTGAGAGATCCAAGAGCACCAACAAGGTCACACTACCCCTGTCGATACTCAGGCGGAGGTCATCGGTCAGAGCAACCATGGCAGTCTCCACTCCATATCCTGTCCTAAAGCCGGTTTGAAATGGGTCGAGATAATCGGTTTCATCCAAGACTGCTTGAAGTTGGGAAGCAACTGCCCTCTCGATCACCTTGCTCAAGAAAGGGAGCAAGGAGACTGGTCTATAGTTGTTTCTATCCAGGGGATCCAGGGAAGGCTTTTTCAGGAGTGGCTTAACCGCCGCCTCCTTTAAGCAAGATGGTACCTTGCCTTCCCTGAATGACGCGTTGATTGTATCCCGGAGGAATACCCTCAACGCGTCCCCCCCCTGGACCACCAGCCATGATGGACAAGGATCGAGGGGGCAGGTTGTCTTCCTCACACTTCCAAGCAGCTTGTCCACGTCATCGGTACTCACAGATTGTAATTGATCCAGTAAAATGCCATCAACGGAGTTCCTGGATACCTCATCTACGGATTCTGCCAAAACAATGGTGTCCAAGTCGGCTCTTATCCGAGAGATTTTGTCTGCAAAGTGAATATTAAAGGCCTCACAGCAGGCTGTCGTTGGGTTAAGTAGGGGGTTTGGCGCAGGGGATACCTTCGTCAACTCCCCCACCACCCTAAACAGCTCTGCTGGGCGAGACTCTGCAGACGCAATGCGTGCAGAACAGAAAGATTTCTGCGCTGCACGCAAAGCCTCCCTATAGGAATCGAGATGTTTCCTAAGGCGAGTTCTGTCAGATAGGAGACGAGTCTTCCGCCATTCACACTCTAGTCGTTGTCCAACGCGCTTCATCTTCCTAAGCTCCTCGGTATACCAGGGCTTACGATTCGAAGCGGGCTGGAAAGGACTCTTGGGAGCGATTGTGTCAATAGCCCTGGTGAGATCGATGTTCCACGTGTCCACCAGGGCTTCAACAGAATCACCGGCGTTGCCAACCATTAAACCCTCTAAGGCTTTCTGGAAACCAATTGGTTCCATTAGCCTTCGAGGGCGGACCATTCTAATGGGTCCGCCACCCCCGAGGGGGTGAATAATAGCCTTTAGTTCTGCCCTGATCAGAAAATGATCCGTCCATGACAGGGCGGAGATATTTTTGATCTCCGCCCACGGATGCTCCTGCTCCGTACTAAAGACCGCATCGAGTGTATGACCAGCACAATGTGTGGGCCCGTCAACCAATTGGGATAGGCCCATGTTAGTCATGGTATCCATGAACTCCCGAGCCGCGCCAGTTAGATCTTGCAAACTGATTTCGAGTGGGATGTTGAAATCGCCCAGAACCAAAAGTCTGGGCGATTCCAACAGCAGCTCAGAAACCAGGGCCGTCAGCTCGGTCAGGGAGTCTGTTAAGCAACGGGGTGGCCGGTACACCAACAGGATCCCCAAACTATCCCTGGTCTTCAGGCTAAGGTACATACACTCGATATGTGTCATTTTCCGGATAGGTTTCCTGATCAAGGTGAAGGTGTTCCTATGGACCAAGGCTATACCACCCCCCCGCCCACTTTCCCTCACCTGCTCAATAACTGAGTACCCAGCTGGGAGAGCCTGCGCCCAGGTCGCGGAGCTGGCATCCCCCAGCCAGGTCTCAGTGAAGCATGCCAGGTCGGCTGCCTCATCCACCAAGAGATCGTGGATGATGTGTGTTTTGTTCTTGACCGACCTGGCATTGCAAAGGAGCAGATTGAGGGTCAGTGGAATGGCAGGCACGTTCCCCAAGTTATCCTGGGAAGCAGAGCCAACAGAAGGGGGGATAGATATCAAGCATCGATCCCTCCTTCTTTTGTAACATCTGTTGGTTCTGCTGCCGCCATACCTCCCCCTCCCCCACACCACCTGAATACCCGCTCCCAGACTATGGTCAGCTCCAGTGTGTAAAAAGGAAGGCGGACACCCGGCCGACTCCAGTCTTTAATTTCCCCCCACAGCTGCATGGAAACCCACACAGCTATCCGTGGGAGGCAGTTTCTCAAGGCCATCTAATGGCTAGAGCAAGGCCAGCAGCAATTAAGATCAAGGACAAGCCCAGGTGGCAAGTCTGATGGTCCCGCCCTCCTCCTCCTCCTCGCTGACTCACAAGCCCAGGCCTGGAGGTCCAGGGAAGTTGGGGCCAAGCGGGGCCCAGATGGCAAGTCCCTCTGTTGCTGGGGAGGGAAAGGAAGGCTCGCTGGGGCCTTTTTACCGGCCCTGATGGTCCCGCCCTCCTCCTCCTCCTCGCTGACTCACAAGCCCAGGCCTGGAGGTCCAGGGAAGTTGGGGCCAAGCGGGGCCCAGATGGCAAGTCCCTCTGTTGCTGGGGAGGGAAAGGAAGGCTCGCTGGGGCCTTTTTACCGGCCCTGATGGTCCCGCCCTCCTCCTCCTCCTCGCTGACTCACAAGCCCAGGCCTGGAGGTCCAGGGAAGTTGGGGCCAAGCGGGGCCCAGATGGCAAGTCCCTCTGTTGCTGGGGAGGGAAAGGAAGGCTCGCTGGGGCCTTTTTACCGGCCCTGATGGTCCCGCCCTCCTCCTCCTCCTCGCTGACTCACAAGCCCAGGCCTGGAGGTCCAGGGAAGTTGGGGCCAAGCGGGGCCCAGATGGCAAGTCCCTCTGTTGCTGGGGAGGGAAAGGAAGGCTCGCTGGGGCCTTTTTACCGGCCCTGATGGTCCCGCCCTCCTCCTCCTCCTCGCTGACTCACAAGCCCAGGCCTGGAGGTCCAGGGAAGTTGGGGCCAAGCGGGGCCCAGATGGCAAGTCCCTCTGTTGCTGGGGAGGGAAAGGAAGGCTCGCTGGGGCCTTTTTACCGGCCCTGATGGTCCCGCCCTCCTCCTCCTCCTCGCTGACTCACAAGCCCAGGCCTGGAGGTCCAGGGAAGTTGGGGCCAAGCGGGGCCCAGATGGCAAGCGGGGCCCAGATGGCAAGTCCCTCTGTTGCCCTTGACCTATCAATTGGTCACATCAAATTCCCTGATTTTGACCCCAAAAGCTGCCCTCAACTTGTACATGAAGTCAACTTATAGTCGAGTATATACGGTAATACATCTCTATCCTATTAAATTAATAGTCTACTTTATAAACTCTAATAATAATAATAATAATAATAATAATAATAATAATAATAATAAATATTTATTTATTTATTATAAAATAATAATAAAATTTATTTATACCCCACTCCTTTGTCAAACAATCGGTGCAGCTTTGTTTTTAATTGATTTCTTGGAAGTTCAGCTATTGACAAAGGCTATTGCCAGCCAATCTATATGCTAAAATTGATTTTGGTAATGACAGTACAAATTCTACTGTTGAAAGAAATTCACCTTTGCAGGACACAGTGTCATTGTTGAATTTTAATGAAGAACACAAAGTGTTCTTTTGTTGAGGGCAGTCCTCCATTTCTTTTGTCTCATGTGAGTTAAAAATACAGAAAGTGTCTTCTAGAATAATATTCCACACCTTTACAAGTCTATTCATTAGTCCATATGCTTTCTCTTTAATACATCATCCTTGAAATTCTTACTTTGACTCTTGTCACATTCTACCGATTTCAACCTATTCCTAATCTTTTCTATGCTATAAATTTGTTATCACTGCTATGTAGAATAGGAAGGAAGGACCTTATGGTCTGCCCAGTCCTATCTATGCATGTGTATGCCAAACTAAAGGGGGATGCAGACCAGGGCGACCCTAAAAGGAGCGGCAAATTGCCGCTCCTTTTACAAGACAGGGAAAGTGCGCCCTAAATGTGTAGGGTGCACTTTCCCTGACTTATCCTCTGCAGCGCGTCCGGTCGCTGCGGAGGGAGGTCATCCCCGGAGCGCCAGCCGTCCGGAGGGCCGGAAGCTCCAAGGACGACCTCAGGAAGAGGAAGGGACGCCGCGCGTGCGGCTGCCCCTCCTCTTCCGGGTCTCGGAGACGGCCCTATTAGCCGTCTGCCGAGGCCCTAACTTCTAGTATGTGATGTGGTGCATACTCCCAAGTAAGTCTGTATAGGATTGGGTCCTCTGGGAAAGTCTGTATAAGATTGCATCCTCATGTTATGTTAAGTGTAGAATTTCCAATTATATCAAGAAGACACAAAAAGTAATGAGGTTTAATTATATTCACAATTGCAAGGTACCCTTGTCTGATTCTGCAGTGCAGTTAGCCATAGAAATAAGTAGCTCCCAGTGACAAAAATGACAGCCTCCACCCACCAAGGCTAATTGAAATGTTTTTGTTGAAATTATGACTGGAAGGCTAATTGAAATGTTTTTGTTGAAATTATGACTGGAGAAGAAAGGGTAAATTTCTGTTCCCCTTGCACCATGGGACAAATACAAATTAGATCTCTTTGTACTTAGTATTAACATTTAGAAAAATAAAATAAATCCTCTGACATATTTGCTCATTACACATTAAGAATAGAATATATTTTGATCCAGCAGTCTATTTCAAGCAGTTGCCAATGAGGTTCCTCTGGGAAGTCACAATCAAGGTACAAAGACAACTGTTGTCCAAGTTGTTTGTCTACAGCATTGGATGCTCAGAGGGATTCTGACTCTAAATTAAACAGTAGAAAGGGAAACTATTTTATTACTCCGTTTACTTTCATTACCAGATGTGTCATTCATTTCATAATTCATTAGAATTACAATTATTTCATGACTTATTGGGAACTTGTTTCTTTAACTCATGTTCGCTTTTGTTTCCCAGTGATTTCAGTAAGAGATTTGGCCAGGTTTCTGCATACTGTAACTTGGTGTTTTTCTCCAACTGAGTAGAAATTCATTGGTGTTCTAATGCTCCTCAGAAGAATCAGACCTTCCAAATCCCATATAGACATGGCAAAGGCATTCATTTTGTAGGCAATCAAACAGATGCAAAATCATAGTCCAGTAACTATGTAAATAAACATCCATAAATTAATAACACAGATCTGAGAAGGGACTGGCTTTATATAATGTTAATTTGCATAGTCTCACATACCAGTTGCAGATACTGGTCTATCAGACACTGATAGAATGTAGTTCCTGTATTTTTGTTGTTTTTCAAATGTCTTCACTGTCTTGTAGTTTTGCAAAAAGGAAAAATAAATCTGTCTATTTTGAAACCAATCTTTTGAATTTATCATATTTTAAATGGGGAAAGTGAAACTATAAATCATCACTACTTACCCATTAACTGAAATGTGTTATAAAACATTTGGGGGTGGGAATGCTAAAGTGACAATTTTAATGATTTCACTCTAGATTAAGATATTCCTTCATATGCAATGTTGATTGCTCAACTGGGTAGTCCAAATTTTTCATTTAGTTTAACAGTATTTACACTGCAATTTTGTGTAACAGGTGCATAAAAATATACCTTATTGGGGATGCTAAAAAAACACACAAAACAACCCATGGGAAGAACCCACCAGAAGCTCCCCCAAGCATCTATTTTTTTTCCCTCAATGGAAATTCTGCATGACAATTTAGTAGACTGTAACATCTATAAACTTAAATTGCACAGTGTGATCATTGGTCTGATTTTAATTTTTAAAGCTGAAATTGCAAAATACACAAGGGACAGCTCACTTATCTTTAGAGGTGGTACTACTGCTGTGTTTTTCTCAGTTTAACATTGTTTAGAGAAGAGATCCCTATGCAGAAGAAATCTTAAGTCATCATACATACTAGAATTATACTCCCCGTCTGCACTGCAGAAATAATTTGGTTCGATCCCACTTTAACTGCCATGGGTCAATGCTATGGAATTCTGGGGATTGTACTTTGTTAGAACACCAGAGGTTCTTGCCTTTCTCCTGTCTCTCACAGCTCACCTGTTCCCCAAGATATTTCAAAAATTACAGCAAATGGTTCAAATAATACATCAGCAGGTTCCTTCAGTACTTTGAGATGCAGGCCCTGTAGATTTTAATCCATTTAGGTTAGCTGGGTGATTCTTGACAAACTACTTATCAGTCATGATTTTGAATCCAGATCCCTTACCAAGGTCTCTGCTCATTTGGAGTTCTCTTTTTTGGGGGGAGGGGGGAGGTTTTGAAGCAAAATTGGTATTGAGTAGTTCAGCGTTTACATTCTGATCTATTAGCATTTGTCATTCTCACTCAACAATGGTCTCACTGTCTTCATGGTCATTTTCTTGCTTTAAGTGTATCTGGAAAATTTTTTGTTGTTGTTGTTCCTTGCTTGCCTAGGCAATCTCAGCTCATTCTGAGCTTTCACTTTATATTATTACAGCAGGCTTGGGTTATGCATCTATACTCTTTCTTGATGATTCATCTTTCTTTCCATTCATACTTTTTTTCCTTTTCAACTACTCCTTGAGTTTGCTGTACAGCCACAAAAAAAATTTCAGATATTTTCCATTTTTTCTTCCATAGCATTTTTAGTGATTGTGTCTTTGCAACTCCTTTTCCAAGAGCTCCCATCCTTACTGCCTGTCTTTTTCCTCTAGCTTGTTTAGCCATAAGATTCCAGCCAGTATTTCCCTGCACTTGTTAAAAGCAGCTTTCATAAAATCCAGGGTCCATGTTTGAATGACCCTTCTTTGACCTCTCCTATAATTGTGAATTCCAACATTACACTGTAACTTTCCCCAAAGTACCAACTATTTTAAGTACAGTGACTAACTCTTTCCTGTAGGTTTAGGATCAAGTCCAAGAATGTCAATCTCTCTTTCCTTGCTGTACCTTTTGAAACAGGATTTGCAAGACACATCAAGATTATCTGCAAGACACACCAGGAGTTTAATTGACAGCCTATATAATACAACATATAATACATGTTGTACATTCGATATATCAAGAGAAAACATGATTCATTGGAAATGAAAATAATACTTGGTAAGGTAGAAGACAGCAGGAAAAGAAGAAGATTGAATTGCAGGTGGATAGGCTTAATCAAGGAAGCTACAGCTCTGAGTTTGCAGGATGTGATCAGGGCTGTTTATAACAAGGTGAATAGGTGGCCTTTCATTCACAATGTCACCTTAGGTCAAACTCAACTTGATGGCAATTAAAAACAATAACAAATTATCACTTAGATCATCATATATATTAAGAGAAAGTCTGACAATGGATCTTTGGGTGACAAAACTGTCACACATCCTTGCAAGAGGAGAATATCAGTGCTCTTGAAGGAACCACAAGTTTTGCAGAAACACATACATGCCACATCTTCCCAGACCTCAGCTTTAATGAAAAACCTAGATAGTGGAAGTTGGGGGAATCTCTCTACACAGCCCAATGAGGTCTGAGCATGCTTGGTAAGCACAAGTTTCTGACAGATACTAGAGAGACAAAATTTACACAATAGTATTCCATGTTTTAATTCCAGTCTCACTTGCTCATTCCTAACTGCCAATTCAGTACCCCGTACCAAAAGAAATGGATCCCAAAGAGGCTTCTAAGAAACAAGAGAGAGAGATCGCCATATTGAGAAATTTGCAGATACACAGAACATCTCAATGAAAACATCATAAAACACATCTTCACATATTAATAGACTGGCCATGCTTGGCAATTATGAAGATATATGGAATGTTAAATATCAGAGAAATAAAACAGAAAACTGAGCTCAGGTATGGGGACTGTACTGGCTTGCGTGAACCCTTCATAGTTCAGAGTAGTTCAGAGGGAGGCACTGCTGGCTTGATACGAGATGTATCAAGAAATCCAGATGAAATCCAAAATCTAAACACAGACCTAACACCAATCTATGTGTTATCTTGTTCTGAGTTTGTGAATGTGACCTGCCTACTGACCAATGAAATCTCAACCCCCAACCCACATGTTGTTGTTGTTGTTGGGGAAATGGAAGACCAAGTCACATCATACTTGGGTAGTTTAAAGAATTGTCCAAAACGAAGTAGAAGTGACGTCTCAAACATTCCAAAATCAAGTACTGGAAACAAATTGTCAAGATGAAAAAAAGATGAAAATGATAAGATGTTCCAACTCAGAGTTTGTTGATAGGTCACAAAATCCAAGTAATCTAAGATCACATTTACCTTTTTTACATGAAAGTGCATAACAATTTACTGAGTGGCTGTCTTCAAAAAGAACTCCTCTCAGTTGCTGGGAGATTTATATTGGCTTGACCTTGATAGGTCATATGGCCAATTGCTTAGTGTTTCCTATTTAATTATTTCAAGATGTGTTAGCTCTTTCTATACTTTTCTTTTTCTTGCTGTCTTTCTGCAAACAACAGTGTCATCTTCCTCAATGTCTACTGTCATGATATCCATTTAGGCGGGGCCCATCCTGCTTCTTCATCAGATGTCTGAAATCATAGCTGGCTCTGTTATTTAATAATAATAATAATAATAATAATAATAATAATAAATTTTATTTTTAACCTGCCCCTCTGCTAGGCAACCAGGGCGGCATACAACAAATTAAAATGATACAAGAATAAAATACATCAATCAAATTAGTCCCCCTAACTTGCCCACCCCTTAAAAATAGATTAAACTAAGATAGTATTAAAACCACAGAATAAAACCAAACATCACATAATAAACCATAAACAGACATAACAACAGGCAGTGGTGGCTAGGGGAATGGGTTGATAAGACCAGATCATCTTGGGTCTGGGAGATTATTCTGGGAAGGCCTGCCAGAAGAGATCCGTCTTTACTGCTTTTTTTAAGCAGTCAAGAGTGGTAATAAGATGGATCTCATCCATCAGGCCATTCCATAATCTCGGAGCGGTGACAGAGAAGGCCCTCTGGGAG
Organism: Phrynosoma blainvillii; assembly: GCA_026167975.1. Classification (NCBI taxonomy): domain Eukaryota; kingdom Metazoa; phylum Chordata; class Lepidosauria; order Squamata; family Phrynosomatidae; genus Phrynosoma; species Phrynosoma blainvillii. The sequence continues at coordinate 233,659,139 of JANUYF010000003.1, read as the reverse complement.
GTCTGCAACAGCCTCAATTTCATAGGCTGTAGTAAATTCCTCCCAGAGGACTGAAATATGCGGGGGAGATCGTACAGGAAGAGATGGTCCCGGAGATAAGTTGGACCCAAGCCATATAGGCCTTAAAGGTCAAAATCAAAACCTTGTACTGTGCCAGGAAACTAATTGGCAGCCAGTGGATAGATATCAGCACTGGTGTAATGTGCTCTCTCCTGGATGTACCAGTAAGTAGCCTGGCTGCCATATTTTGGACCAATTGAAGTTTCCGGGTTAGGCACAAGGGTAGCCCCATGTACAGTGCATTACAGAAATCTAAACGTGAGGTTACCAGAGCATGTACCACAGTTTCAAGGTCCCTAATCTCCAGGAAAGGGCGCAGGTGGCATATCAGCCAAAGCTGATAACAGGCACTCCTGACTGCCGCACTCACCTGATTAGTCATGTGAAGGGACGAATCTAGGAGTACCCCCAGACTGTGAACACAGTCCTTGGAGGAGAGTGTGACTCCATCCAGGACTGGGAGTTGTATTCCCAAACCCGGTTTCAGGCCCATAACAGTTAGTACCTCTGTTTTGTCTGGATTCAGTCTCAATCTGTTTTTCCTCATCCAATCCATTACTGCCTTAAGACAATCATTGAGAGGAGAGATGCCATCTGAAGTCTGAGCAGACAACCAGGTCATGGAGAGGTATATCTGGGTGTCATCAGCATACTGAAGACACCATGCTCCATGCCTCCAAATGATCTCTCCCAGCAGCTTCATATAAATATTAAATAGCACTGGGGACAGAATGGCGCCCTGGGGGATGCCACAATTAAGCTCTATTTTGGAAGAGCAACTGTCCCCGAGCCTCATCCTCTTGGATCTGCCCAAGAGAAAGGAGCGGAACCACTGCTGAGCAGTGCCTCCGATTCCTAATTCTCTCAGGCGATCCAAAAGAATGGAATGATCTATAGTGTTAAAGGCTGCTGAGAGGTCCAAGAGCACCAGCAGGGTCACACCACCCCAGTGCGACCATTGCAGTCTCAACTCCATATCCTGTCCTAAAGCCAGTTTGAAATGGATCGAGATAATCGGTTTCATCCAAGACAGCTTGGAGTTGGGAATCAACTGCCCTCTCGATCACCTTGCTTAAGAAGGGCAGCAAGGAGACTGGTCTATAGTTATTCCTGTCCAGGGGGTCAAGGGAATGCTTTTTCAGGAGGGGTTTAACCGCCCCTCCTTTAAACAAGATGAAACAGTGCCTTCCCTGAAAGATGCGTTGATGGAATCCTGAAGGAATACCCTCAACGCATCCCCTCCCTGGATGACCAGCCAAGATGGACAAGGATCGAGAGGGCAGGTCGTCTTCCTCACTCTACCAAGGAGCTTGTCCACGTCATCGGTACTCACAGATTGAAGCTGATCCAGTAAAATGCCATCAATGGAGTTGCTGGACACCTTACCTGTGGATTCTGTCAAAACACTGGCATCCAGGTCAGCTCTTATTTGAGAGATTTTATCTGCAAAGTAGGTGTTAAAAGCATCACAGCAGGCCACTGTAGGGTTAAGTAAAGGGTTCTGCACAGGAGGTACCTGTGTCAGTTCCCTCAACCCTAAACAGCTCTGCTGGATGGGACTCTGCAGACACAATGCGTGCATAGGAGAAAAGTCTCTGCACTGCACGCAATGCCTTACCCCATAGGAATCAAGATGTTTCCTATGGTGAATTCTGTCAGATAAGAGCAGAGTCTTCCACCATTTGTGCTCTAGTCATTGTCCAGCTCGCTTCATCCTCCTAAGCTCCTCTGTATACCAGGGCCTACGATTAGGAGCAGGCTGGAAAAGGACGCTTGGGAGCGATTGTGTCGATAGCCTTGGTAAGATCGGTGTTCCAAGTATTAACAAAGGCTTCGACAGAATCACTGGCATTACCAACCATTAAACCTTCCAAGGCTTTCTGGAAATCAATTGGTTCCATTAGCCTTCAAGGGCAGATCATTCTAATAGGTCCACCACCCCTGCGGGGGGGCAGGCAGTGGCTCTTAGTTCCATCTTGCCCAAGAAATGATCCGTCCATGACAATGCAGAGGTTTTGATAACCTCTGTCCACAGATATTCCTGTTCTGTACTGAAGACTGCATTGAGGGTGTGACCCGCACAATCTGTGGGCCCGACAACCAATTGGGATAGGCCTATGTTTGTCATGGTTTCCATGAACTCCTGAGCTGCACCAGTTAGATTTGACAAACTGGTCTCGAGTGGAATGTTGAAGTTGCCCAAAATCAAAAGTCTGGGCAACTCCAACAGCAACTCAGAGACCAGTTGAGTCAGCTCGGTCAGGGAGTCTGTTAAGCAACGAGGTGGCCAGTATACCAACAGAATCCCCAAACTATCCCTAGTTCTCAGGCTTAAGTACATACACTCGATGTGGGCTGTTTTCCAGATAGGCTTCCTGGTCAAGGTTAGGTTGTTTCTATGAACCAAGGCCACGTCACCACCCTGCCCACTTTCCTTTATCTGAAGCCAGAGGCTCATCTGACTTTATTGATTTGGATTACTAAGGATGGGTCATGGCATCCTAATAAACAAATGGTTCTTCTTTCATCTGGGTTGAGGCAGGGCCCATATATCCCATGCTGGTCAATCTCTATGTGCCTCTACCTCAATGTTCTAAAGTGAATTTCCATCTTGGAGAAGATGGGCAAATAGGCCCACTCTACCACCAAGCTGGATATTGCCCCTTTCCCACCTAAAATTATGGGAAAGGAAGTCAATATAGGTGCGACATGCTCAACAATGAACATACTACATGCAACACAGTCCCAAGGAAGATGGTGGGATGTAGTGTGAAACTGGACTAAGGGCTGATCCCTGATGACAGGATGGTTCCTTTGGCCCATTTTTCCTGCCTCTTCAGGTGACCCTTGAAAATGTGCAAGCTACTGAAAAGAAGAGCAGTAAGAGGACAATGCCAGCTTGTGCCACCATAGAGGCATCTTCTGCCACTGCTCAATACCCACCCACCACTTAGAAACTGAGGTGGCTGAGGACCATTTTTTAAAATGTGCAACTTGTCACAGGGCAAAGCAGAAGTGTGTTTGTGATGTATGAAGCAATTCTTGGCATTAGGGTCATTATATTTTGTGTATACATTACTAATAATAATAAATAAGTTTTATTTATAACCCGCCTCTCTGCTCGACAATCAGGGCAGCTTACAGCAAGTTAAAAAATACAACAGTTCAAACATTCCATCATCCCACACACCCCACACCCACACCCAAACCCTCCCACCCCTTAACACTAAATTAAACTATCATAGAATTAAAATCAATTCAATCATAAAATACTATAAAACCAATTGGCATACATATTGTGGCTGCCGGAGGGATAAAATGGTGGATCTGTGGCTGCCGGAGGGATAAAATGCCAGAAGAGATCCATCTTTACTACTTTTTTAAAGGCAGCAAGAGTGGTAATGAGACGGATCTTGTCCGGCAGGCCATTCCACAGTCTGGGGGTGGTCGCAGAGAAGGCCCTGGGAGGTCTGCGAAAGCCTGGTCTTTATAGGCTGCACCAGATTCCTCCCAGAGAACTAAAGTGCACTGGGGGGGAATCATACGGGAAGAGACGGTCTCTGAGATAAGATTGCCCCAAGCCATGTAGGGCTTTAAAGGTTAAAACCAACACCTTGTACTGTGCCCGGAAATTGATCGGCAGCCAGTGGAGGGGTTTGAGCACAGGTGTTATATGCTCCCTCCTAGATGTTCCAGCAATTTACCTGGCTGCCATATTTTGTACCAATTGAAGTTTCCGGGTTAGGCACAAGGGTAACCCCATGTAAAGGGTGTTACAGTAATCCAGATGTGAGTTTACCAGAGCATGTACCACAATTTCCAGATCCCTCATATCCAGATAAGGGCACAGTTGGCGTATCAGCCGAAGCTGGTAACAGGCCCTCCTGACCACCGCATTCACCTGACTAGTCGTGTGAAGTGATGAATCTAGGAGCACCCCCAAACTGTGAACACAGTCCTTGGAGGAGAGTGTGACTCCATCCAGGACTGGAGACTGTATTTCCAGATCTAGTTTTGGGCCTGTGACTGTCAGTACCTCCATTTTGTCTGTATTTAGCTTCAATCTGTTTTTCCTCATCCAATCCATTACCGCTCTGAGACAGTCATTCAGAGGAGAGACGCCATCTGAAGTCTGGGCCGATGATCTGGTCATGGAGAGATATATCTGGGTGTCATCAGCGTACTGATGGCACCATGCTCCATGCGTCCGAATGATCTCACCCAGCAGCTTCATATAGATGTTAAATAACATCGGGGACAGAATGGCACCCTGAGGGATGCCACAATTAAGCTCAATTTTGGAAGAGCAACTGTCCCTGAGCCTCACCCTCTGGGATCTGCCTGAGAGTAAGGAACAGAACCACTGCAAAGCAGTGCCCCCGATTCCTAACTCTCTCAGGCGATCCAAGAGGATGGCATAATCTATTGTATCAAAAGCTGCTGAGAAATCCAAGAGCACTAGCAGGGTCACACTACCCCTGTCGATGCCCAAGCGGAGGTCATCGGTCAGAGCAACCATGGCAGTCTCCACTCCATATCCTGTCCTGAAGCCGGTTTGAAATGGATTGAGATAATCAGTTTCATCCAAGACTGCTTGGAATTGGGAAGCAACTGCCCTCTCGATCACCTTGCTAAGAAAAGGAAGCAAGGAAATGGTCTATAATTATTTCTATCCAGGGGGTCAAGGGAAGGTTTTTTTCAGGAGAGGCCTGATGGCCGCCTCCTTCACACATGATGGTACTATACCTTCCCTAAAGGACACATGGATTGTATCCCATAGGAATACTCTCAACGCCCCCCCCCCCCGGATGACCAGCCAAGATGGACATGGATCGAGAGGGCAAGTTGTCTTCCTTATTTTTCCAGGGAGCTTGTCCACGTCATCGGTACTGACAGATAGAAACTGATCCAGTAAATCGCCATCAATGGAGTTGGTGGACACCTTGTCTACGGATTCTGTCCGAACAATGGCGTCCAAGTCAGCTCTTATCCGAGAGATTTTATCTACAAAGTAGGTGTTAAAAGCATCACAGCAGGCCGCCGTTGGGTTAAGTAGGGGACTCAGCACCAGGGAACCTTCGTCAACTCCCCACCACCCTAAACAGTTCTGCTGGACAGGACTCTGCAGATGCAATGCATGCAGAGCAGAAAGATCTCTGCACTGCACGCAAAGCCTCCTGATAGGAATCAAGATGCTTCCTATGGCGAGTTCTGTCAGATAGGAGCTGAGTCTTCTGCCATTCGTGCTCTAGTCGTTGTCCAGTTCACTTCATCCTCCTAAGTTCCTCTGTATACCAGGAACAGGAACATCCATGGGCTGGAAAGGATGCTTGGGAGCGATTGTGTCGATAGCCCTGGTAAGATCAGTGTTCCAAGTATTCACCAAGGCTTTGACAGAATCACCGACATTACCAACCATTAGACCCTCTAAGGCCTTCTGGAAACCGATGGGTTCCATATGCCTTCAAGGCATTGCAAAGAGTAAGGGTCTGTGGAATAGCTGGTATGCTCTCCAAGTTATCATGGGAAACAGAGTGAACTGAAGAGGTGATAGGTATTACACATCTATCCCTTCTTCTTTTGCAACATTTCTTCACTTGCTTGCTGCCATATCTATCCTGCCCCCCCACAACCTTAATGCCTGCTCCCAGACTGTTCCCAGCTCCATTGTGAGATGACAATAACAGGTGGTCCAGCTAAAGAAAAAGGGGCTGGGGGAAATAATAGCTTATTCCTGTTCTAACAATTTCCCCAGATAACGTTATGGGAGAATCAAAATATGTATCTTGTTGTTCATAACCACTCTAACAGTGACTATATAAGCCCCACCCAGTCCTCTGTGGCCCCAAAACGCCGCCGCCACCGCGTGTTTGCTGGGGAAGAGATGGACTCAGGCGGGGTTTTATCCCCACCAATGCTCCTCCCGGCTCGTCACAGCTGCCCCTGATGGTCTCCCAACAGGGCTTGATGGGCTCCTGGCAGGGCTGGTGACAGTCCTCCATGGCTCCAAAATGCCACCGCCGCTGCTGCGTGTTTGCCAGGGGAGAGATGGACTCAGGTGGGATTTTATCGCTGCTGATGCTCCTCCCGGTTCGTCGCAGCTGCGGCAGGCCCAGGCCCCTGATGGTCTCCCAACAGGGCTCGATGGTCTCCCGGCAGGGCTGGTGACAGTCCTCCATGGCCCCAAAACGCCGCCACTACATGTTTGCTGGGGGAGAGATGGACTCGGGCAGGGTTTTATCCCTGCCAATGGTCCTCCCGGCTCATCGCAGCTGCGGCAGGCCCAGGCCGCCCCCAATGTTCTCCCACTGGTCACCTATTGGTGAGAAGGAATATGATAAAGCTTTTATTTGTGCTTTATTGGTAGACTGAGAGAATTTTTTTAAAAAAGCTATGGTGCCTTAGAAAAGCTGGCTCACAAGTATTTTCAGATCTCAGAACCCATTTGCAAGAGCTGCTGAAAATAGACTTGCCCTTTTCCGGTGACAGGAATAAAAGTGAGGAATAGGACTTGGTTGCATGGAAGGGAAATCTTACACTTTCCTTTGTTTGTCAGCTCCACATTGTGCCTGATGACTTGCAGACATGACAACTGTGCATTTTATATCTACAGGATATCTTCTCTGTGAAGGGTGATTATTATGTAGCTTTTGTGGTTCTCATGACTTACTGAAGTCTTTCTCCGGAATGAAAAAGAAATAATCATTACCCTTCACTGGAGATATTTTATTTGTTCTGTGAGAGACTGCTTCTTCATATAATAATAAGAAAAATCCCACATCTTAAGTTTGAATTAGTAAGCACATCAACTTCAATCAGTCAAGTTTGATTTCATACTAACAAAATCTAAAATGTGAATGCTATAGCCTTTCGTAAGAACATTTGCTTCTTTTATAATGTGGATTACTTCAGTGAGGAAGTGAGTTAAAAAGAGGAGCTCAATGATAATCAGAGCAATCCTGAAAGATCAGATTCAAACAGATACTACCCTATTGTACATTTGGACCCCATTATGTTCACATACCCCTAAGTTCAGTTAGTTTCCACAAAACACAAGTGACTCTCCCAAGCACGATTTAATATGCTATCCTGAAACTTTCTACATTAACGGCAGAAGATGTACACACAAAGTCCAAATAATATGCTTCTCCACAGCTTATCCCTAGGTTCTTCCCTCAGGAGAAGGTGAAATGGTAGAAAAAGAGGCATTGTATAATAATAGAGTAGAGGCAGTAGGCAGATTTGGATTAGGCAAAAGAAATGAAGCAGGTGATCATCTGATAGATTTTTGTGAAGACAACAACCTATTCATTGCAAACACATTTTTCATACAACCAGAAAGAAGGTTATACACATGGACATTACCAGATCGTTAATACAAAAATCAAATAGACTATATAATTGGAAGTAAAAGATGGCGGAACTCTATACTGGTGGCCAAGACTAGACTAGGCACTGACTGTGGCACAGATCATGAATTACTCATATCAAAAATAAGAGTAACTCCCAAGAACAAAACAAAGCCAGTGATTATATCAAAATATGATCTAAATGATATCTCAACAGAATTTATTGACAATATAAAAAACAGATTTGCACTACTAAGCAGAATAGACTGAAAACCAGAGGAACTATGGTCCGAAGCCAGCAACATAATAAAAGAAGAAAGCTGACTGACACTTTTTAAATAAACAAAAAAAAGAGTGAAAAGCATGGATGACAGAAATACACTACAAGCAAGAAAGAAGAGAAGAAAAACAAAAGGGATATAGGAACAAATTAAGAATTATGAATGCAACAGTGCAGTGGCTTGTGCAGAAACATAAAGAAAATTACTATAACAACCAATGCAGAGAAATAGAAGACAAAACAAAAAGGGAAGAACAAGAGATCTATTTCACAAAATCCAGGAAATCAAAGGAAAATTCAAACCAAGGACGGAGATGATCTATGACAATCAAAAGAACATAATTCAAGACCAGGAAGGAATAAAAAGACATTGGATGCAGTACACAGAAGAATTATACAAAAGAAATGACAAAATGAAGGACATATGGAATGAAGAGCCATATGAAGATGAACCCCAAATTCTAAAAAGTGAGGTGGAAATTGCAAAAAGAGAAATAGCAAAAACAAATTGTCAGGAACAGATGATATTCCAATTGAACTGCTGCAATCCACACTGACAGAGTCAACTCTAATACTAACCAACGTATGTCAACAGATGTGGAAAACAAAACAAACAGATCGGAAGCAGTCAATATATATCCCCATCCACAAGAAAAGGAGATACAAAAGACTGCAGCAACTACAGGACCATAGCACTGATCTCCCATGCAAGCAAAATTATGCTCAAAATTCTGCAACATAGACTCCAACCATATATGGAGAGAGAAATCCCTGAGATTCAAGTGGGAAAGGAAGAGTCACTAACATCCACACTGCAAACAAATGATGGCTAATGGAGCACACCAGGGAATTCCAAAAGAAAATCAGCATGTGCTTTATAGACTTTAGCAAAGCCTTTTACTGCATAGATCATGAAAGGTCCTGATGAGGAATCTGTACTCAGGACAAGAACCTAATGTCAGAACAGAACATGGAGAAACAGAATTGTTCAACTTGTTTGCAGAACATATTATATAATAATAATAATAATAATAATAATAATAATAATAATAATAAAATTTTATTTATACCCCGCCCAATGGATACCCAATCAGGGCGGCTTACATCATTTAAAACACAATATACATAAAACATAATACAGAAAACCCCCCACCCCCCCTTAAAAATTATTAAATCAGGCAATATATAAAATCAACATGATTAATTATATATTAATATATATATATTAATTAATTATATTAATTATATATATATTAAAATCCACACAGAATCGGTAAGCAAGCTGGATGATCCCTTCCATCTGCCGATGGGGCCAAGCAGGAACATCATTTAGCATGGCTACCTATATCCGGGGTGGGGGTATGCTACTCTGGAAAGGCCTGCCGGAAGAGATCCGTCTTAATAGCTTTTTTAAAGCTATCCAAAGATGTTAATTGACGGATCTCATCCGGCAGGTCGTTCCAGAGCCTAGGGGCGACAGCTGAAAAAGCCCTCCGGGAGGTAGCCGCAAGCCTCATTTTCTGAGGTTGCAGCAATTTCTTCCCGGAGGATCGAAGAGCGCGGGGAGGATTGTATGGGAGAAGGCGGTCTCTGAGATAGTTTGGGAGAGATAGACCGCTTGGAGCTGAAGAGCGACCGCTCTCTCGATCACCTTGCTCAAAAATGGCAGCAATGACACAGGCCTATAGTTTTTCATATCCAGGGGGTCCAGGGAAGGCTTTTTCAGAAGCGGCCTAACTGCCGCCTCCTTCAAACATGATGGAACATGTCCTTCCCTGAAGGATGCATTGACGATATCCGTAAGGAATCTCATCAATGCACCCCCCCCCTGGACGGCCAGCCATGATGGGCAAGGGTCGAGAGGACAAGTCGTCTTCCTCACCTTACCAAGCAGCTTGTCCACGTCCTCGGTACTCACAGATTGCCACTGATCCAGTAAAACTACATCGGCGGAGTCGTTGGACACCTCGCCTATAGACTCTGTCTCAATAGTGGCGTCAAGGTCGGCTCTTATCTGAGAGATTTTGTCTGCAAAGTAGTTGTTAAATGCATCACAGCAGGCTGTAGTCGGATTAAGCAAGGGATTTGGTGCAGGGGGTACCTGCGTCATCTCCCTCACCACCCTAAACAGCTCTGCTGGACGTGACTCTGCAGACGCAATGCGTGCAGAAGAGAAAGCTTTCCTCGCTGCACGCAATGCCTCCCGATAGGAATAAAGAAATTTCCTAGGGCGAGTCCTGTCAGATAAGAGTCGAGTTTTTCGCCACTTGTACTCTAGCCGTTGTCCATACCACTTCATCCTCCTCAGCTCAGGTGTGAACCATGGCTTACGGTTAGGAGCGGGATGGCAAGGGCGCTTGGGAGCGATCGTGTCGATGGCCCTGGTGAGATCACTATTCCAAGTATCTACCAGAGCCTCGACAGGGTCACTGGCATTCCCAACCATTAATCCCTCCAAGGCTTTCCGGAATCCAAGTGGCTCCATCAGCCTTTGAGGGCGGACCATTCTAATAGGTCCACCACCCCCGGGAGGGCAGATGTTGGCTCTAAGTTCTGTCTTGACCAGGAAATGATCCGTCCATGACAATGCGGAGGTATTTACAACTTCCGCCCACGGATATTCCTGTTCCGTACAAAAGACCGCATCGAGCGTATGACCGGCACAATGTGTGGGCCCGTTATAAGAAAAGCAGACTTGGACACAGAAGAAGGAGGAGTGAAAATAGAAGGAAGGAATATGAACAATCTAAGATATGCGGATAACACGATACTACTAGCAGAAAACCTCACAGACCTGGAACATCTACTAAGGAAGATCAAAAAAGAAAGTGCAAAGGCAGGCTTAATGTTGAACATAAAGAAAACAAAAATAATGACCACCGAGGATATTTACAAGTTCAGTCTAGACAATGAAGAAATAGAAATAATAAAAGAAATCTCATACCTAGAATCAAGCATTGATAGAAATAGGTACTGTAGTCAGGAAATCAGAAGAAGATTAAGAATGGGGAGGGCAGCCATGAAAGAACTAGAAAAGATTCTAAAATGCAAAGATATACAACTCAACACAAATTAGAATCATACAAGCCATTGTATTCCCTATTACCATGTATTGCTGTGAGAGATGGACAGTTAAGAAAGATGATAGAAATAAAATCAATTCATTTGAGATTTGGTGTTGGAGAAGAGTGCTGAGGATTCCCATGGACAACCAAAAAGACAAACAAATGAGTCCTAGAGCAGATCAAGCCAGAAACCTCCCTGGAAGCTGGGATGACCAAACGGAGGCTGTTGTACTTCAAACACATCATGAGAAGGGAGGACTCATTGGAAAAGACAATAATGTTGGGAAAGGTGGAGAGAAGTAGGAAGAGAGGAAGACCACATGCCAGATAGATGGACTTTATTAAGGCTATGGTTATGGGTTTGCAGGATTTTAGCAGAGTAGTGGAGGATAAGGAGTCTTGGAGATGTCTTATCCATAGGGTCGCCATAGGTCGAGATGACCTTGATGGCAGTTAAAAACAACAACAAAAGATTAGAGGTAGAAGTAAATTGCAAAGCCACTGCTTCAGATATATAATTCCACCTATATTTTCCTGCCTATTACTGCATGTATTCCCTGAGCTTTTGCCCATTTCCCACAATGCTCCTCCATATAATCTCATTGAATCATGTAACTGGGAGAGACTACAAGGTCATTTGGTCCAACTCCCTGTCTTGAAAGAACAGACATGTAAACATTCCTGAGCAGTGGCCATCCAACCTCTGTTTAAACAACTGAAGCAAAGGAAGTCCATCATCTTCTGAGGCTGTCCCACTGCTGAACAGCTCTTACCATCAATAAGCTCTTCCTAATGTTCAGGTTTAATCTGTTTTCTAGTGATTTGAATCAATTAGATTATATCCTAGTCTCTGGAGCATCAGAAATCAAGTTTGCTCCATCTTCTAAGTGACATTTCTTCAAATATTTAAAGTTGGCTATCATGTCACATTTCAATCACCTCTTCCACAAGCAAAATGTATGAGGCATTCCCCATAGGGCTTTCCCAACATTTGACATCTTGATGTCCCTTCTCTGAACATGTTCCAGTGTGTCAATATCCTTCTTTAACTATGAGGTATGGATTTATGGCCTAGAATTGTATTGGCTTTTTTGGCTGTCTGTAGTCTAATAAAACTTTGAGAATTTTTCAACATGTACTGTTGTCAAGTCACCTGTTAGCCATCCTGTATTTCTGCATTTCATACATTTCTGTCTGTTGAAATACATTTCATTAGTTTTATCCCAACTCATTTTGAATCATCATCCTGTCCTCTTCTACGGTGTCATCTGCAAATTTGATGAGCATGTCCTCTACTCTGTCATCTAAATTGTTTATAAAGATGCTGAATGACAGAACCCTGAGACACCCCACTAGTCACTTCTCTTTTCTTGTATCTGTTGGTGAGCACTTCTTGGGTTCGGGTTATCAAATAATTACAAATCCAACAGAAGCATTGCCCACCCAAATTTAACAGCTTGTCTGTATGATTATCATGGGGAACCTTGTCAAAAACTTTACTGAAATCAAGATATACTACATGCACAACATTTCCTTGTTTTAAAAATAGAGAAGAAACTCATGTGGTCTTTTCATAACCACAGCTTTCCTTTATAAGCATTCACAGAGGCCCCATGTGAATTTCTTCGTTCAAAAAAGTAAATGTGAATGACCCCAGATTGTGTGCTTTGTGATCTGTTCTAGAATCTTTCTTGGTATTGATACCAAGCTGACTGGTTGGTAGTTGCTTGGGTATCATCTCCCCATTTCTTTTCAAGACAGGGGCAACATTCACTTTCCTCTAGTCTGCTGGCACATCTCCTGTTTTCAAAGAATTATCAAAGATTATTGATAAAAAATCAGATTATATCTTCAGATTCCTTTAGTACTTCTGGATTCCTGTAGTACTTAATAATCTGGTCCTGAGGATTTCAGTTCATTTAAAGTAACTAGATATTCCTGGATTACTACTTTACCTATCCTGGCTTGAGCTCTACTTACTACATCATTTGTTCTATTTTCACCAAGTAGAGCACTATATTCTTTTTGGAAGAATAGTGAGTGAAAGCAGGAGTTGAACAATTTCACATTCTCTCTGTCCCCCATTAGCATTTCACCATCTTCTCCACTCAGTGTCCCTCCATTTCCTTGTTCCTCCTATCATTCTGAACTTAAGATAAAAACCAAACAAAAAGACAACTCCCTCCAAACCCCCTGCCTATTATTTTTAACTTCTGTAGCAAGCCCAAGCTTGTTCTGGGTTTTAGCTTTTCTGACTTTCTTTCTTGCATTCTTTTTTGGTAATTTCCCCTTCTTTCTTGTAAAACCCCTTATAAATCTCACATCTGGCAATTCTTTACACTCCCTCCTTGATTTATTTAAACACCACCCACTTTTTGTGCTCACTGGAGTTGTTTGTAACAGTACCTTCAATATCTCATCTTTAAGAAACTTCCTCCTACCATAAACTCCCTTACCTTTGAGCATTGCTACCAATGGAGATCACCCAGTATTTCTTTAATTTGTATCTTTCCCTTTTGAATGCCTTGTTCTAAGCAGGCAAGTCTTTAGTCTGGATTGAGGTCACTGCTGTTCCCCCTCCCCTTAATTTTAACCCAAATGCTTTCAACATGTTTTTCATGTTTATAGTCATGGGTCTCCTCACAGGTCTATGTATACTTAACAAATGATGCTATCCTCCTTATTTCTTATTTAGTCTATATGTATTTAGTTTCGCCTTACTCTATTGATTGCCATCAAATTTAGGAATGAATCCAAGAATCAGAAGTTGAAAACAGAACAATTCTGTAGATTTCAGATGAAGGAACTGGCAAAACCACCTTTGATTATTGTTGGGAAGCCAAGACCTAATTTTGGGGAATTTATAATTAGCTCAAATGAGAGAGGGAAGCGCCCAACTTCGCTTCTAGGACCTTATCCAATTGTCTACGGGAGACGTAAGAATTCTGGCAGTGAAGACACTGAAACAGACCAAGCTCCAATTAAAGTATTTATTTGACAAAAATAGGCAACCATCCAAATGCAGCACACACACACACACACACACACACTAGAAGAATAAGCAGGGAAAGAGCGAGAGCGGGGAAGGCAAAGAGCGAAAGACCAGGACAGAGGGTATACTTACACCCGAGCGACTCCTCTGGGCTTTGGCGGTGAATGAAGATGAGTTCCATGGAAGGGGCATGACCGGCAAGAGGGGGGTCGTGGGAACTATCTCAGAGCACAGACCGACAGCGTTTCAGAATGCACTTCTAAGGTAGCACGAAGTCTGCTAAAATCCAGGGGGTTTTATAGGAAAATTCTGCCTTCTAGCCATGGGCTGGACAATAGCTAGACAAAGGCGTGATGGGCTTTTCATTGTTTACTTAAGTCTGGGCATAGTCTAAACAATGCATTTGGTATCAAAGCAATCAAGGAAAGGAAGCTAGAGAAAGGAGGTGCCATCAAATCTAATCACTGTCTCATTAAGTGTGAGACTGAGACAAACAAACACTATTAGGTATCTTTTCCAACATAATGGGATATTCCCCAAGGCAACTCCCATAACCTGCCTGTTCTGGTGTAACTTTACTTGCTTACATGACTTCACATCTAGGGGATTATGGCTTCTATCTCCCAGGGGTCAGGCTGGGGTCATCGGGACTCCGCATAGTCAAAATATATATGAAAAATGGAAGACTTTTACTAACATTATTCCTTGCCTAATAAAACCCTATGAAATTCATGGGGTCACCATAAAACAGCAGGTGACTTGAAAGTGTGTGCACACACAAAATCTTAAGGTTTCTATTATAACCTTTTCAGATAGAGCCATGCTGGAGGACAAAGAAATGCCCAGAAATGTGTTATCTGTAGGAGTCTCTAGGTCCTCTAGTGTGACTTTATGGTCAACTTTCTCTGGAAGTCATTCATTTCAAAAGGGTTTGCTATTATCTGCAGTTTCATGTTTCCATGGTAAGTCTTGGAATGCATTCCCTGAGGATACAGGGATTGTACTATACAATATTCAGATATGGTATAAAACAATATAACTATTAACACTTGAAAGGTTAGTAGTATTACACAATCCTACCAAAAAATACCTTAAAATACTATGGTACATTGGGTTTAAGAACTGTGATACAGCACACACCAAAAAGTTTTCAGATGCACAAACAGGATGAAACAACTTAAGGGTTAGAAAGTGAGAAGCTGAGCAAAGCAAAATGAGACATTCATTCACCTCTTTCTCCTATTGTTTTAGTAATACTAATATTAAGATGATACTACTGTTACTACTAATAATAACAATTTGATAAGGCTGCAACTAAAGTGAGTTTGAATATATAAAAACTTTACATTGTTACCTTATATTCCATACATGCTCTTTCTGAATGCGTTTAAAAAACATTCTCAACTGTATTTGAAGGTTTTTTTAGATGGTATTTCCTTTCCTCATTACTTTTTTTATACAAATAGTTTGATTGTTCTTACTGTATTTTATCTTTTTAACTCTCTTGCTTCAAACTCCTTCACAATTTTTTGAATAATACTGAATTACATCTGTTGCAGAATGAGGTCATGTGAAGGTATATAAGCAAAATCATTGATTTCTTCAGGGTAAACCAATAATTGTAGCTTTTAACTGCAATTCATATAGCCAAATATATTATGGCATACTTTATGTCTAAAGTTTTAATACACCATAGAGGACATGTTGATCTTCCCTCAAGCGGCAATTCTGGAAACATAGTTCAGTGGAAATTGGAATATTAGATGTTGGCATTTCAAAGAAAAACAGAGTGAATGTAGACCATTTCTGAGTCCAAAATTAATAAACACTATTTGTTCACAAACAAAAACTTGTCCTCCATTTCCAAGCTGAGCATATAAGGAATATTTGAATATACTTCTTATAGCAACTTGGATGCATTACTTCATTTACTCCAAAACAGTTTGAGCTTGAATATCATGGAACTCCTTGGTTAAGCAGGACTTAGCTTGAGATAAATTAATGCAAATAACTTTGTAATTTCTTCCCTGGTAAATTCAAAAACTGAATTCAGAATGGCTGAAAACATGATAAAAAGGATGGATCTGGCCTGCACTTTCCATGCATGCTAGTGAATTTGGCTGATGGTCTTACACAAACCTTCCAATAGTTCCAGTTTGGCAAAAAGAGTCCCAACCATCTATCATTCCACTTTTTGAGCTGCTTTTTATGTGTGCCAATTTCTATCTCCTCCCATTTTTCCTCTGTCATCAGCTTACTTCATTTGCTACAAACTGAGTTCAAAGTGCCAAAGTAGTTTGCACTCAGTTAACTCAGTAGAGGGGAGAAGAGAGGAGGAGTCAAAGGACCGCCTTTCCTATTAGGCTCTGGTAAAAGAAAACTGTTGCAACCTCTGTCAGGTGCAATTTTATTTTCCCAGGGTGTTAGCCCTTTAAAAGGTAAATTAAAATATGCAGGTATGAAAATTAAACTTTCATCAGCAGAACAACGATAGTTTGGGGTCAGACTATTATTTTAAATCTGTCTTCCTAAAGAATAAAGACCAACTCAGAAGAAACAACAAACATGCAGTTTGTGGTTTAAAAACAAAGAATAATGGCTTCAATAAATATTTACATAAAAGAACTAAAAATTAATCTAACTGGAGATGATATAGCAGGAAGAGAGATGTTAACCTCCCTCAGAGAGGATTGTGACAGACAACTGACTGCAGTTTTGACTGCATTCTAGCCAGTTGGAATGCCCAGAGAGTCAGTTAAACTGCCTCTTATGATTGACAGTTAGAATTAGAGGGGGGGGGGGAATGAACTCCTGTCTAACTAAAGAGGAATGCAAAACAATTTTTTTTTCCAATAGTCTGTCCTAACTTGTATGGTCTCCCTCATTAATAACTTTTGCCATCTTGACCACACTCTGATGTCTGGCCACATATGTCCCAGTTTTCATGTTTACCATGTATGGTTGTGAGAGCTGGACAGTTATAAAACAAGATAGGAAGAAAATCTATTCCTTTGAGATGTGGTGCTGGAGAATAGTGCTGAGGATCAAATGGATAGCCAAAAGGACAAACAAATGGGTCCTAGAGCAGATCAAGCAGGAAACCTCCCTGGAAGCCAAGATGACCAAACTGAAGCTGTTATACTTTGGACACATCATGAGACGGGAGGACTGATTTGAAAAGACAATAATGCTGGGAAAGGTGGAGGGAAGTAAAAAAGAGAGGAAGACTGCATGCTAGATGGGTGGACTCTATTAAGGAGGTCAGAGCTATGACTTTTCAGGAGCTAAGCAGAACAGTGGAGGACAGGAAGTCTTGGCGATATCTCATTTACAGGGTCACCATGAGGCAAGATCAATTCAAGGGTGGTTAACAACAAGAACAATGATGGGGCATTGCAGACTGGCCTAAAGGACTGGCCTGTGGGTGGAGTTGGAACGCCCTAACCCCACCCTGACACTGCACACCCATTTGCATGGCGTGCGGTGTCAGGAAGACCCATGCATGGCGTGCGGTGTCAGGAAGACCCATGATGCCGGCTTTTAGGGCGGCCTTTTGCTGCCCCTAAAAGGAGTGGCATTTTGCTGCTCTTTTCCTTGATGGCCCCATCCAAATATTAACCAGACCTATTCCTGCTTAGCTTCCAAGATCAGACAGTATCTGGTATCTTCAGGATATTTAGCTCCTTGTGAAAGGCATAAGTGACAGCAAAGGTCTTGTAGTCATAGCCACAACATTTGGAATTACCTGAACAAGCATTGACACCAGAATGGTAAAAGTAAAGGGATAGAGAAATAAAATAATAGATACAGAAATGCATTGTGTCTGGATTTTTTATAAGTTATCTTCATTTTGCCTGAACCCATAAATTCCATAACTGTAAAATTCTTACTATCTACAAACTGGTCATCCATGGAAAGGTCAACTTGTGTGGCAATATATACTTCTAAATGGCCCACATATTGCCCACCCATGCTCTTCATCATATACTAACCCCACTTTTAGTCACATACAAACAGTGTACATAGAATCTTTTTCTTAAAAGAGCATCTAATTATAATAATAACATTTATTTATGCGGCCTTTTCACCAAAGGGTGAAACATCAGACATATATAATAAAAATCAAATGATAAAACACAACTATAAAATGCTAAAATACTAAAATACTAAAAACAAAATACTAATCAGTTGCTACCAATAACAGCCACCTTAGGCACATCCAGCAATTTAATCCAGTGAATAGAGGAGGAAGGTCTTCAACCCTTTACAAAAGCAGGTAAGATCCTCCTCCAGCCAGAGGTGCAAAAGAAGAGTGTTCCACAAATGTGGACCCAGATCCTGAAATGCTCACATCCTTGACAGAATTGTACACTTTGCTGAACTGTCAAAAATCCTTTGTCTGTAGATCCTAAATTCCTAGAGGGTACATACCATGCTATAGCCTAGCTGCCAGATACTGGAGGAGGTTACATCTCAGGACCTTAAATACCAGGACCAAAAGTTTGTAATGAGTTGTACTCAATTGTAGCCCTAGTACTCAGTTGTACTAAGTAGCCAGTGGAGGGGTCTATGAGGAAAACAGACATGTGAGTATTTGGGGAGATTTAAGACAACACTCATAGCACTATTCTGGATTAAAACCAGAGGTGTAAGAGAGGAGGAAGGCAGCCTGCCAGTAGGCTATTACAATAGCCCTGGTGTGAAATAACCAAGACCTGCACAAGCCAATGGCAGTTTCGAGGGTCAAAAACCTACATATCCTAAGGAGGTTCAAAGTTGGAAGTTGCATGCCTTACTAGTTGCCCTGATAACGGGGTATAGGGATTCTAAAAAGAATGCCTGTTCCTATTTTTATCCCTCATCCTCCCTCCTTTGAAAAATAATTTACATGTTTATACTTTGCAGTTTATACACTCAAAGCTGCACACGACTCTTTGTAACAGTTATGCATCACTGCAAGCATGTCTAGCTTATTTAAAAGATTGGGAAGGGCAGGAGGAGAGATGAGAAAGAAGACAGCACTATGAAAGTTTCTTCTCAACCTCAACCTCTTTCATTAGCAACTTCATTCAAAGTTCCCTGCCACCTCCTGCCTCCCCCCAAAAGTAAGAAAGATACAGCACAAATTTTTCTAAAACTAGATTGGTGTATCCAGTGGTATAGGCTATAGCAATCACCTCTGAGTATTCTTTGCTGAACAAAACCCTGTGAAACTCATGGGGTTACCATTAGTCAACAGACAACTTGAAGATACATGCACATATGCATTTTCTTATTGCCGGTTCCTCCTTCAATTCACAAGGTTAAATTTATTTCATTTTCTAGGGTAGGAAATTATCAGGAGTATGAGAGACTACTTGGAGGATAAGATCAACTTCACTTGGGACATTTTTCCATAACTTTCAGAAACACTGTACACTTTACCTAAGCAATCTTGGAAAGAACAAGCTAGAGACACAGCAAGATAGGCTACTACAGATCCATGCTATTTTCTTTCTTTTAAGAAGCAGGGGATATCCTAGGGATTTAGGAAAGCCATAATATGGACTTGAACTTTGAACTACTGCTATGCAGCTATAAGGCAAATGATGTGGAGATATAGGCAAGGCATATAATGCTTTTGGACATAGGATTGTACACATAGAAACCGAACTTCTAGCCCCACTGAGAATAAACCTGTTGAACCTTGATTCAGTGCATTTATTTGAGCTGGGACTAATGACTAGATATGCTTTATTTTATTTTATTTTATTTTATTTTCGCATAGCTCATAAGAACAGGGGGAAACAAGAACAATGTTGGTGTATAAACAAAATAATGGACAAAATATATAATTCAATATAAATATTGAAAAGTTTGAAACACAAGAATGCAATCAAAAACCATATGAAACAGATGTTGGTAGAATGGCCTCATACAACTTTCTGCATGCTTGCAAGGATGGATATAAGATAATTTATAAATGTTGAATACTTTAAATGCTCTTCATTGGTTGTTCACTTTAGCATTAGGTAAAATACTGCTATATGCTTTGACACCAGGTATCTTTCCATAGATTATTGTTGCTCATCTTATTGTGTAGCAAGAATTAATTAATTAACTCATTTCATTTCATTTCATTTTTATGCTGCTTTTCTCCCAGAAAGGGACCCAAGGCAGCTCACAAATAACATTTGTTAAAACTTTACAATAAAAGTTTTAAAACAATTAAAAACATCAAATAAAAACAGCATAAAATTACATACGGTAAAATACAAAGAACAAACCATAACTACAACATCCACCCATCCCTATATAATACACACCCCATATAAAAGTCCCTCATGATCATGTATTAAAAGCCTGCCTGAATAAAACCATTTTTGCTAACTGGTGAGAGGAAAGCAGGAAAGGGGCCAGCCTAGCTTCTTGTGGTGGGGCATTCCAGAGGATAGGAGCAGTCACGAAGAAGGTTCTCTTTATTATATCTTGTGTTCTCACCAGGTGAGCCTGCAATGGTGGTGGAACTGAGAGAAAACCTTCCCCTGAAGCTCTTAGGTCTCTGGCAGGTTTGTATGGGGAGATGAAGATAGGCAGCCCAGAGCCGCCTGGGAAAGCAGCGGATTAGGGCTGCGGCAACCCCACGCCACAGCCCCGATCCTCCCTTTTGCCACCCGAAAAGAGTGGCAAAATGCAGCTCCATTTAGGGGCAGCAAAAGGCCACCCTAAGAGCCAGCAGCAAGCTCTTCCTCGCCCTTTCAGCACAGCATGTTTAAACGTTGCACCAGGAGGGCATCCTGATGTTACGCGCCATGTGTAATGGCATGCAGTCAGGACAGCATTGGCATGGGGTTGGGGCAGCTGGCATGTGGCTGGCCCACCCCAACTCTACCCCCAGGCCGGCCCTTTGGGTTGGTCTGCAGAGGCCCACAGTCTCTCAAATAGTCTAGAGCCAAGTCATATAGGGCTTTATAGGCCATGATCAGCACTTCCAATTGTCCCTGGAAATGAACCAGTAGCCAGTGAGGCTGTTTTAACAAAGGAGTTATATGCTCCTTATATTTATTTATTTTATATTTATTTCAAAGATTTATATCCCACCTTTCTCCCACAATGGGACTCAAGGCGGGTTACAACAATAATATAACTATAATATACAACTATAATATAATATAACTCCTCATAACTTGCCCTGATCAGCATTCTAGCTGCAGCATTTTGAACCTCTTGAAGTTTCCAAACAGTTTCCAAAGACAGACCCATGTAGAGTGTGTTACAGTCGTTCAAATGGAATGTAATCAAAGCATGTGTCACCATAGCCAGATTAATTGGAATAATATGCCTGAATGAGTCAATGCATCAAAAAGAAAATGTTCATAAGCCAACCTGTCCATTGTCAAATGGGCAAGCAATATATGCCATATCTTAAGATGTACTGTGGGAGATCATAACTTTTACGTTTTAGTTTCTAATAATGTAGGGATCATCTCACACCACTAGAAAGGTGGCACATAAATGCAATAAATAAATGTAGCGGCAAAAATTGTCTCAGGTACTTTAAGATGTATAAACAAAGCAAAGTAGAATACATTGGCAAATAAAGGTATAGTCATGAATGTTTACAAATTTTGAAATAGTGAGTTAAGTTCAATTTCCTCTGAAGTTTAGTTTCTAAACCATTGTGCTCACTTCAAGACCATCAGTCCCCAAACTTCCTGGATTCTCCCCCCGCCTCCCCCTTCCCACAAAACTTCCATATACAATACTGGAGAAAGATGTGGAAAGCTGGGAACAATGGAAAGTTTATCTTTCACTTCCCAGTGTTGAAATGAATGCCTCTAAGAAGAGTTCACTACTGTTGAGAATCTCTGCAATAATTCAGTATTTCAGAAGACGTGGCTTCACCCCATCTCTAATCCTGATGGTGTGAATAGTTATACTGGCACATATGTCACTGTAAGGCAGTTTTAGAGTTGAAATGTGCAGAACTAGCCATTCTAAAACATACAACATGACCATTTGGCATTTGTGCAGCTGTATCACATTCTTAAGCTCTGAGGAAAACTCATCTGTATACACTATCAAAATGCTCATAATATTCTTGAGAATTCTACCTGGTTCTGTTATCATGCCAGTTCTGTGATCCCAGCAAGAGAACATAGTTGAAGCTGTGCTTATGGGAGTTTTTTTTTTTAAATCAATGCAGAAAATTAACTCTATGGTAATTCAGAAGAAGGTAGTCAATGACCCACAAGTGATTTCTTTAATCCCAAATTATCCTTTGTAAGATAGAAAACTGTAGGCATTTGCAGACTGCTAGAAATAGTGCAAATTGAGTCCACTTTAACTGCCCTGGCTCAGTGCTAGGGAATCATGGGAATTGTATTTTTTTTTCTGAGACATTGAGCCTTCTCTGTCAGAGAGCTCTGGTGCCACAATAAACTACAGTTCCCATGATTCCCTAGCACTGAGCCAGGGCAGTTAAAGTGGACTCAATTTGCACTATTTCTGGCAGTCTGCAAAGGCCCTATGACTCAGAGGTGAGGTCCAAGGCTTTCACGGCTGACATCCATAGGTTGTTATTTTTTTTTAGGCTGTGAGGCCATGTTCTGAAGATGTCAGCCATAGATGCAGGCAAAATGTCAGAAATATATTCTTCTAGAACATGGCCTCACAGCCCAAAAACCCCAGAAAAACTCAGAGGTGAGTTCAGATTAATGCCTGGCTAAAATTAATCACAATTGTTAATTTTTGTGGGTCTTTCAGACTATGCGGGGAAGCAGACGGGTGGCACGGGGCTGCCCTGGGAAGCTGCGGATCGGGGCCGAGGTATCTGCACTCCTTGGCCCCGAGGCGCAGCATCCCAGGCCCAGGAAGGAGCGCTAAAATAGCGCTCCTTCTGCAAGACACCGAAGATGTGCCGCAAAAGGCCTCCGGCGCACCTTCTGTGCCTCTTCCGCTGCAGCGTGTGCGAACGCTGCAGCGGAAATGCATCGTCGGAGTGCCGGCTGTGCGGAGTGCCGGCCGCTCCGACGACGTTTTTGGGAAGGGGTTGGGGCGCCCAGCGTGAGGCTGCCCCTCCCCTTCCTGGCCTCGAAAGTGGCGCTTTGCGCCGTCTGCTTAGGCCTTATGTGGCTGTGTTCTAGAAGAGTTTATTCCTGATGTTTCACCAGCATATGTGGCTGGCATCTTCAAAGAATATTGGTATGGAAGTGAGTGGGGTATATATTTACGGTGTGACCCTGGGTTGGGAGGAGTAGTTTACATGTTAATCTGTGTATTGTTCTGTTGTTGGATGGCAAGGCCTCAGGGTGGGACGATATGCAAGGAGGCATTGTGTCTATTAATTAGTGATCCATTGTCTGCTGGGAAAACCCCTGATCCTGGGTGAGTTTCATTTGCATTTTGCTGGGTCTTGATTTTGGTGTTTTTCAGGACTGGTAGCCAAACTTTGTTTACTTTAAGGGTTTCTTTTTTCTGTTAAGTTGTCTAGGTGTTTTTGGATTTTAGTGGCTTCCCTGTGCATTCTGATCTGATAGTTTTTGGCATGGTCCAGAATTTCAGTGTTTTCAAATAGCATTTTATGCACAGGATGCTTTATAATATGTTCTATTATTGCTGATTTTTCTGGCTGACCTAGTCTGCAGTGTATTCGTGTTTGAACACTGTGTTTGGTAGTCCCTATGTAGACCTGTCCACACCTGTATTGTATGCAGTAAACTCCTGCAGCTGCAAGAGGGTCTCTCCTGTCCTTTGCTAAGCAAAACATTTGCTGGATTTTCCTGGTTGGTTTGTAAACCATTTGGAGGTTGTGTTTCCTCACCAGTTTCCCTACTCTGTCTGTGACTCCTTTGGGTGGTTGTTTGTCTTCACTACTCTGGGTTTTTCTGAGTCTGGCAGCCCATCTGATGCCCATGCTGGGATAACCATTAGCCTGTAGAACCCAGTCTAGGTGCTTCAGTTCATCTTCCAGGAAGTGGGTTTCACATATCCTTCTTGCCTGGTCTATCAATGCATATATTGTGCTTTTTTTGTCCTGGGTGATGTCCTGAGTTCTTGTGTAGTTATCTGTCCATGTGTGTAGGTTTTCTGTATATTGTGTGGCCCAAACTTTGGTTCAGTTTGCAGATGACCAGGACATCCAAGAATGGCAATGTTCCCTCTTTTTCTTTTTCCATTGTGAATTGGATGTTTGGGTGGATGTTATTCAAATGGTTCAGAAACGTAGGGCCTAAGCAGACGGGCGGCACAGGGCCGCCCCGGGAAGCTGCGGATCGGGGCCGAGGCATCCGCATTCCTCGGCCCCACGGCGCAGCTTTGCTGCCCCAGGAAGGAGCACTAAAATAGTGCTTCCACAAATCGCTTCCACAAATCGCTGAAGGTGTGCTGCAAAAGGCTGCCGGCGCACCTTCGGTGCCTTTTCTGCCTGAGCGTGTGTGGACACTGCAGCCGATAGGCATCCTCGGAGCGCCGGACATGCGGAGGGTCCGGCGCTCCGACGACGTCTTTGGGAAGGTGTTGGGGTGCCCAGCATGTGGCTGCCCCTCCCCTTCCTTGACCTGAAGACAGTGCTTTCCGCCGTCTGCTTCCCCCCACAGTCAGATCTTCATCTCTGTGGCTTCAGATGGTGAAAGTGTCATCCACATAGCAGAATCATGTTGTTGGCTTGTTGGTGCTGCTTCTAGGGCTTGCTTTTCGAAGTGTTCCATGTAAAAGTTTGCCATCACAGGTGTCAGAGGGCTTCCCATGGTTATCCCATCTCTCTGCTCATAGAATCCATTATCCCACTGGAAATAGCTTGTGGTTAGGCAATGTTTAAACAGGGCTGTGATGTCTTCTGGAAAAAAAATGTTGGATGAGTGCCATGGTGTCCATTATAGGGACTTTGGTGAACAAGGAGACCACATCAAAGCTGACTAGTATGTCTCTGGGTTTGAGTTCAAGGTTGTTGATTTTTTTGTATGAGGTGAACTGAGTCCTTGATGTAGTGGGGGGGTTGCCCTATATGGGTTTGTAATTCTGTGGCCGGAAACTTGGCCAAGTCATATGTGGGGGATCCAATGGCACTGACAAGCATCTGCATTTGACAAGCAGGTGCTCTAATGAGCTGCATTTGGAAGTAAGCAGACAGAGAAGTCAAAGCTGATGATAACTGCTACATGTTATTTTTCAATTCACAAAGCTTTGTGGAATAGGTACAAGAGTACAAGAAATGGGAAATATAGAATAAAACTGTAAAAACTGTGTGTAAATATCATTCTTACCTATTCATTGCTGCTGGTTCTGCCCTGAAATGTTCACAAGCCTCTCTCATCCACCTTCAGTATCAGAATGAGATTTATTATTGACATACCTTCATGGCAGAAAGCTTGAATGTTAGACTATCAGACAGGAAATATAATATTTGACTCAAATAGAAAGCACTTTAGGATGTGCTTTGGAGCTGGACAAATCCCAAATTGAATTGGGCTGATTCAGACTAGTCTGATTCTGTTCCAATTTCTGAATAGAAGTAGCATTCTTTCAAATCAGAATAAATCCAAATCTCTACACTGCTACAGGTATGCTAGCAGTTTAGATTATTTATCTCAATGTTTTCCATCCCAAAAAACAAACAAATTAACTAACAAAAAGCCAACACCAGGATGGTAAGAAGGGAGAGGGCGTGATTTAATGACTAAGAGTTCCATCTTCTGATTGCAGTGATGATTTTACTGTTCTCTAATCATAATACTTTATAAAAAGAATGCTGTTTGCTTTCAGGGTTTGGTGCCCTTTCTTAGTTGCCTGCCCTTTTCAGTTCCTCAACCACAGGCTCTTGTCATGATAGATGCATCAATAACAGGATGGAGAGCACACCTGAATGACTACATCATACCAGACATGTGGTCATCAGAAGAGAAAACCCTTCATATCAATGCCCCAGAAATTCTAGCAGTAGAGAAGGTGTTCCACTCCTTCAAAACTCTGCTGAAGGGCAATGTATTTCAAGTATTGACTAACAAAACCAATCATGTGCTACCTGAATAATCAAGGTGACATTCGATCCTGAACCCTCCTTCATCGCAAGATCCAGCTTTGGAGCTGGTGCATGCAATGAGACATATTGTTTGTTACTGTTCACCTTCCCAGGGAAGACAGACACCTTTGGCAGGATATCAAATTCAACTCACAAATGGAGGTTGTATCCCAATTTACTGAAACTCATCTTCTATCACTGGGACATCCATAAACTGGATCTTTTTACCTCAGCAAGAGAATGCCCAATGCACAGAATACTGTTTGAGGACTCCTACTTATTCTTGTCTTTCTGTGTCTACCACCAAATGTGCCACATCAATCATTTACACATGGCTTCCTGCACTTTCTGTGATTTTCATGTCAGTTTAGCAGAAAAGAAAAATATATTGAACAAATTTTCATTTGTCATCATTCCCTATCATTAGCCATCTTTGCTGAAGTTTCTGGGAACTGAACTTCATCATTTGGGAATTCAGATTTGGCAACTGTGGTTGTAAGGGCTGCTGTTTTATAAACTTTCTTCTACTTATTCTTCAGAAACTTGGCAGACTTGATCTTCACAGTAAATTCCATCTAGTTCTTCTATTCTTCTTCTTCTTCTTCTATTATTATTATTATTATTATTATTATTATTGGCAGTTCTCCCTTTTCTACAAAATTTTGCTTTTCCCTTTTTCTACAAAACAAGAAGTACTCTGTTTCTAATGGAATACTTTGCTTGATGTAGTGACCTAAGCCTCTGCCACTATGGAAATGGGTTTAGGAATTCTTGTTAGTTAATAAGGCCTCCCAAGCCCACCTCCCTAGTGGCATGGACAAATGTTAACAGCTCTCCAGTGGCACAATAAGGATTATTTTGTATTAGTGACCTTGTTTGATACATCTTTGTCTTACCATGACAGTTTAAGGCTGGAAAAAAAAATATGAAGATGTGAGTGAGGGAGTGAATTTTCATCTAATGGCTGCAGTGGCTCAAGTGGTTAAGACATTGACTCTGCTGATTGCAGGATCAGTAGGTTGGCAGTTCGAGGCCTGGGTACTGCATGATGGGGTGAGCTCCTATCACTAGTCCCAGCTTCTGCCAACCTAGCAGTTCGAAAGAATGCAAATGCAAGTAGATAAATAGGTACAACTTTGGAGAGAAGGTAAACAGCATTCTGTGCAATCATGGTGGCCACATGATCACAGAGTAGTCTCTGGTAATGCTAGATCTTCAGCTTAGTAACAGAGATGAGCACCACCCTTATGGTCGGACACAACTTGACAACCTTGTCAACAGGGAATAACTTTACCTTTACCTTGATAGATCTTTGCCTTCCCATGACAATTTGAAGCTAGGAAAAAAATGAAGACATGAGTGAGAGAGTGAATTTTCCTCTCATGGCTATGGGAAGGGGGTCACACTTGTGAATTTTGATTTTCTTTGTTTTGCGGTATGTAACCTTGGGAATTCATCTACTGTCATCCTTCACATGGAGGCTGCCCTTAGCTCAAGGGTGCATTTAGTAAACCATGGGAAACTGGATTGCCAGCTGGGGATAGCTGGAGTAAAATTAGTCATTTTGGGCTCCAGTTCCACCTTTAGTTGTGCTGGGATTCTGGACCTCAAGATTTCTCTGTTGTATGTCACATCATTCTTCCCCCACCCTCCCACCCCTTAAAGCTTATTTTACAGCAGTCACATGTAGCGGTATTTGGCACTGAAAGCATGGAATGATGCCAATTTCCAGAACACCTTAAAATATAGGAAAAATGCTTGTAGATTTCTGTTATAGTCAAATGAAGGAATTATTTTCTGGAATTCTGAGCCAAGATTCAAACAAAAGTCATCCTCCAAAGTAGTATGAGACAAATTGGATCCTCTTTTTTAAATAATAATAATAATAATTTGCCTAATCAAAGTCCAAAGCTATTCAGTCCACCTTCCTGATATACATGTGCATGCCTGTATGTTTGTGTATAAAAGGTAAAGGTAAAAGTATTCCTCATTCACAAGGTTGTCAAGTTGTGTCTGACTGTAGGGGGCAGTGCTCATCTCTATTACTAAGGGCCTCTGCAGACGGGCCCTTTGCGGTGTCCTCGAGGCAGGGATGGGGAGGGGCAGCCGAATGCCAGCTGCTGCAACCCCTCCCCAAGGACGTCCTGATGCCACGCACTGTTATGCATGGCACACAACATCAGAATATCCTCCCGGCACAGTGTCTTGATGCACTACACTGGAAGGGGTGCAGAAGAGCTGCACTGTGACTCTTGGGGCATCCTTTTTGCTGGCTCTGAAAGGAGCAGCATTTTGCCACTCTTTTCCAAGCCGGCAAAAGGGAGGATTAGGGCCGAGGCATGGGGTAGCCTCGGCCCCAATCCTCCACTTCCCAGGGCAGCCCAGGGCTGCTTGTCTGCATGCCCCTAAGCCAAAGAGCCAGCATTGTCAGAAACTACTCTGTGATCATGTGGCCAGCATGATTCCACAGAATGCTGTTTACCTTACCACTGACAAATGGAACCTATTTATCTACTTGCATTTGCATGCTTTCAAACTGCTAGGTTGGCAGAAGCTGGGACTAGTGATGGGAGCTCACCCCATCATGCAGCACCTGGGCCTTGAACTGCCAATCTCCTGATGTTGCAATCAACAGAGTCAATGTCTTAAGCACTTGAGCCACCACATCCCATGTTTATGTATGCATGTTCAAAATAGTTACAAAGAACTCTGTTGCAGAGGTTTGGTTCCCCCCCGCTACCCCACCATAACCACCACATTGCAAACACACACCATTTTCCTAATTCAGCCTTCCCCAGTAGAGTATGCTCCAAATGTGTTGGGTTATAGTTCTAATCATTTTCAACTACTTGGACATGCTCCCTGGGGGCAATTGTAACCCAGCCTTATCTGGAAGATGGTTGAGAAAGACTGCCCTAATTCATTAAAGAGAGGAAATGTGGAATTTTGTGTCTCTGTCTAAGAGTTCACTTGAATATTAACTAGAATAATTAGACAAAAGTGTATATCTACATATACTTAAATATTTAGCTGCTGTTACAATATATTACTAATTTCAGTGAAGCTTTAGTAAATTATTTATAGATAAGGTACTTTAAATGATATGATGTTCTACAAAACAGTGGTAGCCTATGAAGTATGGCCCATGGATAATTAACCTGAAAGGCTCCTTTCCCCATAGATCAAATTCCTAACCATTTTTTAATGATCAGGTTCATTTTCTCTCAGTTTCCATTTTTTCCCATCTTCAGTTTGTTTTGTTCCATTTTTGCATCAATTTTCAACTTTAAAAAGGTGTATTAAAATGTTTATATAATTTTTGTTTCCATTTCCTTTGATACACATTTCTACATACAGGTTTTCCTAATATAAACATCTGTATATTGCGTATCAATATGCCTAAAATCATTCAAGATGTTTCCTTTTCTTTTTTTGACATTAAAATCACAGAAACAAAGCAGTACAACCAGAAAAAAAAGAAAGGGGAAAAAACCCAGTTACACAGCCAAATAAGCATCACAAAAACTTATCTTAAATTTAGCTCTATCCAAAAAATGATTCTGTTGATATTCCTTTAATGGTTAAATTGTATTAAAAAGATGAAACCCAAAAATATTTGTTTATGTGATGTTGGAACACACAATGATTCTTACTCAGCTATTGATGAAACAAAAAGAGCCCAAAGTGTAGTAAATGTGTGTTTATTGATTTTCTCTCTAGCCATGCAGATTCTGTGAGTCAGTTTTTCTGCAAGGGCAACTGTCTACATATGGCCCAACCAACATAAACAACGAAATATCTTTTTGTGGGAATTGTAGTCTGAATGAAAATGTACATATGTGTGAAAGCTTGTTATCTGGGAATGTTTTTGCCTGCAGGTGGATTACATGAAAAACAACACAGAGAATACAGCCAAGGTCATTGCTTCTGGGAACACAAAAGGCAAGAGGAAAAACAAATTAGGTCATCTAGTTTTGTGAGAACTAATGGTCACATGACACAAGACACAGGAAGAAGGCTGGGTTTAGAGGCTGTTTAGCAAATGTCTATAAATGTATTAACCTGGGGGTGGAGTTTTGGCTTGGAGTTCTTTGTTCATGCTCTGCCTGCATGATGGATGTTCTAAATGTAAATAGTTATTTTTGTTCATTCTGCAACTCAAGAATAAAATCCTTCTTTTGAAGAGAATCTAATCTGGTTTCATGGAAAGCTGCAAGCTGCAGGGAGCTAGCATTCCTGAGTGATGAGCAACAGATCCAGAGATGGATGAAGCTGATGAACGAAATTCCTGCGCACACTCTGCTACTCTGCTCACTTCAACTAACAATAGCACTTTTAATGTTGTCCTGTGCTTGGAATTTCTAACCATAGATGCCATCAATATAGCAATAAGCTCTTTTTGCAAAATATTTGATTTTTCCCCTTCAAAAATAGTTAATAATAATAATAATAATAATAATAATAATTGAAAATCTTAACACTTTCTAACAATGCAAACACATTTGATCCATTTGCCAATTATACCACAACTCTGCTAACAATCCTGTGACATTTTACTATTTATTTTGTAAAGTTTGACTGCTGTTAAATGCTTTCTACTAATAATTCTCAATATGCATTCACTGGATGAGGCTGATACTTATAAGGTGGCATAGTCCATGCCTACTCTCCTTGTGAAATTGAAATATGAAGTATGGAGAACTAGCTCTTGTTGTATTCTTGAAACATTCCCTCTTCCCTCTGTTTCTTTAGTAATATATTTATATAAATTAAATATCTGCCCGTTGACTTTGACATTGGGGAAATATGTGCAGAATCAAACCTAGACAATGACCTTCAGACCCCTAAGTGACTATAAGACCAAATTTGTGGTTTTTGAAACTATCCTCTTGCACACCAGATAGCTTCATCAGACTCTGTTCCTATGATAATGGCTTCCCCATTAAAAATCTTTAATTCTATTAAGCCTCACACTTTCCAGTTTTCAGTTTGTTTATATTAGTATTCATGTCTAAAACTGGGGTGTTTCTACCCTTAATGCTCCTCCCTTTTCTTTTCTAGTTGTATTGATTAGTTGTCATTGCTTATTGTCATAAATATTTTTTAAAAAATATATTAATTTAATTTTAATTTTAAATGTATTAAACTGCATATTTGTATATGCAGTTTTGCCTAACATGTATGCTTTCTTGTAACTAGTTTTCTATATGATTATGTTTTATGCAATTTTCTCCATAATATATACCTTTTTACTGCATACTTTTGCTTACTGTAGACCTTTTTACTTTTCCCCTAATATAAGCATTATAGGGCCTAAATACCCTAAAGGTACCAGATCCCATATAATTTTGGAAGCTAAGCAGAGTCAGCTCTGGTTAATACCAAGATTCAAGTAGTGTCGCTAAAAAGGAGGGAACAGCCCAGGGCCGGGCTATTTAGTCTCTTCCGGCAGGCCTTTCCAGACTAAATAGACCGGCCCCGGGCTGTTCCCTCCTTTTTAGCGACACTACTTGAATCTTGGTTCCCCCGTAGTGTATAATTGGGTGAGGTGGTACGCTTTCTATTATTTTAACCTTATGATTTCTTGTTATATTGTTACGATTTTAACTATGTTACTGTTTAATACTGTTTTAAGGGGTTGGAAGGATTTCCTGTCTTATTGTAACTGTTTTATGCTGTAAACCGCCCGGATTGGGCAACCATTGGGCAGTATATAAATAAAATTTATTATTATTATATTATTATTATTACTTTAGAACAAGAGTTCCAACAAATACCTGGTGTTATAGGCTATACTTCAGAGGAAGGAACTGGAGAAGTTACTTCTGAGTACTCCTTGCCTAAGAAAACCCCATGAAATTCATGAGGTCACCATAAGTTGATAGGCAACTTGAAGGTACATACACAATGTATACATTTTATGTATGTTTATACTGTTGTGGTGGGAGTGTGATAGTGGTGGTGGGGGTGTTGCAGAATAAAAAATCTGAAAGTTGTAAATAGCGAAAGATAACTGAGAGGCTTTGCAGAATGGCCCAAAGGGCTAGCCTGGGGGTGGAAATGGGGTGGGGCAGCTGCACGCCAGTTGCTCCAACTGCACCCCAATGCTGTCCTGATGCCACACACCTATTTGCACAGTGCGTGGCATCAGAACGACCTGCCGGCACAGCGTGCAGATACGCTGCACTGAAAGGGTGTGAAAGAGCTGCGGTGCCAGCTCTTAGGGCAGCCTTTTGCCACCCCTAAAAGGAGCAGCATTTTGCCACTCTTTTGGGGGCAGCAAAAGGGAGGATCAGGGCTGCAGTGTGGGGTTGCCGTGGCCCCGATCCACTGCTCTCAGGGGCAGCCCACAGCCGCCTGAAACGGCCCATCTGTAAAGGCCCTGAGTCCTCTTTTTCAGCTGTTTACAAAATGTGAATAGAATATACTTTCCTACTTACTGTCCTCTATCCCTGCTTTGTCTTCAGTGGGGCTTACCTTTGAAGACACTGTAAATTATATGAAGACAATATTCATTTAGATGTGTACTTTAAGATATTAAAGGTTAGCATCATATCCCTCTGCTACAAAAGAAGAAACTCAAAAACAAGGTTTTTCTGAGTAAAAACCTTGTTTTATATTTGCTCCACACTGCAGCAATGTTTGCAGTGGCAATCCAGTGAGAACTAACTCATCCACTTCATTTTGCTCTCCTAATAAAAAGAGAAGGAATAGCTACTACCTCTTCCTGTGTGTTGACTAAAAAAGAATATTCAATCAAGAACAACAAAAACTTTGTTTAAAAGGTAATGTTATGAGGTTTTCATTTTTACAAAAGCTCCAAAATCCTACAAAACTGGAGTTGTTTGGGGGATATGCCTTTTAATAGATGTGTATTTATGGACAAAATGTATGTGTGATTTCCAGCCTGGACTGTTTAAATTCTCCCCTGCATTTTCCCTCATTTTTAGTTCAGTCCTTAGATTGTTTGAGCATAGGAATGTTCTACTGTATTAGTTTGTGGGAGGAGTTGTAGGAACCCACTGCATTTTTCTAGTTTTTTGGTTTGCCCCTTCCCAGCAACCTCTGCTTCAGCTTGGGATTTTTAGTTTCTTAGGCAGGCTTGGCTTCATCTGTTTGGTGGCAAAAACAGGCTCAGGCAGAGGGAAAGGGCATTTTTACACCATTTAGCCAACTTACACCTGCAGCCAAATTATTTACCTTCAGACAACTTAAGTTACCTGTAGCATTTAATTCTAGTGAACATCAACATCAAAGAAGACAATAGCACCAGAAGCTGAAAGACCCTGCACCAGCTTCATTGAGAAGGAGATCAATCCAGGAACAAACCCAGAGAGATGACAACACTGAAGATCATTAAATCTGAACTCTAAAGTACCTTTTATTTTAAGCCTATTAGAGCTTGGGAGGAGAAATCCCTTTTTTTGTTTTTCTTTAATAAATTTCCCTCTTTTTGGACTTTACACTCAGCTTTGGAGCCTTTTTTGGGTTAGAGATTGATCTCACCAGGGTACTGGCGTTGCACACCCATATTTGCCACCACCTTTAGTTGGGTGTGTCTTCACAGTATGTGTTATGGTATCCTACATTGCACTTAGTTTTGACTCCACTACCTTGAGTGGTCCAGATCTATCTGTTCACTGAAATAGACCTACAGAATCTACACAACTGAAGCTATTATATGAAAACAAGCCACCTTATTACTTTACAAATACCTAACTTGGAAATAACACCCTCTACATGGAAGGAGAGACCTGGAAGGGATCATTGCTGATAGGTTTTTAATTATGGAAATCTGCCCTGGAATTCAGGAATCCAGGAATCCAAAGTAGTACTAAATATAATTATGCCTTTCATGTTAATAATCTGTAGCTTCCTATCTGTCACAAAGCATTTTATAACAGCCCCCTTTTTTGCATATATTCCATGCATAATTTCATATTATTACTTCACAGAAAAAATATATTTTGTTCCTACTTACCAGTTTCTTCAGACTTATTATTAAAGTTTCTTTCTTTTTACTTTTACGTAGGACATCATTTCATTTAAAGTACTTTATCTATAAAGAACAAATCATAGCTTCAATTAAATGAGCTATAAATTGTATCCTCAATTAAATAAATCCTAAGAATTGAAAACCTAATGTTGAATTATGTACACCCATAAATGGGCAGGCAATCTCTAAAGAGCTGATGAAAAGAAATTACATTTACATTCTGTATAAATGTTGCAATGTCTGATACTAATTTAACTAGCAGTATAAAAATAGCAATTTTTCATTCTTTCTCCTTGTCTTTCCCTCATTCCATGCTAAATTTGCTAGTCTGATATTTAACAATGGATGCTGCTAAAGAATGTTCAAGAAACAAACATACATATACACACTCATTCTGGTAATTATTAAAGTCACTGAACAGGAGAATACTTCATTTTAAAGACCTCCTCCTATCTACAGCCCGCATATGACTTGCTCAGCAGTTTGAGGTTATAGGCCAAACAACTATAGCAGGTGGGGGATCAGTAGACCTTGACTCTCAGACTACAGCATACTTAATTACAGTTCAAATATTGTTCAGGGTGTGCTTTAGCAGTATCCAAAAATACCACCTTGTCTCAATATTTCATTGCATGGAAAGAAACCTAAAATATTGAAACCCATATAATGATTACTCTTTTAATGCTTTCCAAATTAATTTCTTTCTTAACAAAGTGCCCAGTTATAATCTTCTACTACCACAGCAAAAAAAATTAACTCTTCTATAATTCTGCCCCTCTGCCCCCATTGCCTGATGCTGATTTATAAGAACCAGCAAACAAAAGGTTCCTGGATTGGACATCAAAGAAGAAGTTGGTTATGGTGTCAACACACATGCCCTGGACATTACCATGTTTTCCCCACCACAAAGCTGAAGAATCATAAAAGATTCACTAAGGGCTGATGCAGACTGGCCTAAAGGGCTGGCCTGGGGTGGAGTTGGGGTGAGGCAGCTGCACGCTGGCCACCCCAACTCCACCCCGATGTTGCCCTGATGCCGCACACCTGTCCGCATGGCACGTGGTGTCAGGATGCCCTCCTGGCGCAGCGTGCATACACACTGTGCCAAAAGGGTGCAAAAGAGCTGCCATGGCAGCTCAAAGAGTGGCTTTTTGCTGCTCCAAAAAGGAGGTTCTGGGCTGCGGCAACCACACGGCGTGTGCATCAACCCTAAGGTTGGCTAGACAGAAGGTTATCCAAGCAAGGATTTACAATATCATCAAAGGACCTTGGATGGCCCTATTTGAACAGTGAAGGGGAAATCCTCTGCTCACTTTGTAGTTTAATCCTCTGTTCCACTTTTTTAGCTGCTTTTAAAATGCCCCAATTTCTCTCTTTCTTTCAATTCCTCTTTTTAATCAGCTTACTTCAGTTGCTGAAAACTGAGTTCAAAGTGCAAAAGTAGTTTCCTTTCAATTAGCAGGGAAGAGACCAGATGCAGAGGGGTAATCTTTCCCTTCCCATGTGTTCCATTTTTCATAAGTGAAATGTTGGAAGGTATAAACTATTCATCATGTTTCCATATACCTTGCAAACAACTTCACAGCTACATGAAGTGTAAGGATAATTTGGAATGTTGAAGAAAGCAAGACTTGCAAAAGCAAAACTGCTTTTTTTACTATGGAGTATCTTCCCGTACTATCTTTGTTTGTCAATATCTTTTGTGCTGAGCTTTAGCTTTATAAATACAATGGACCGGACCTTGTTGCCTTTTCTTATTGATCTGGTTCAATTACAGTGCTGAAGGAAACACTTGGTTCTTCTATTGTTTTGCCTATAATTTTTTCATTAGCAGTCATTTATTTGTACAAGACAAGAACTGCTCAATTATATTCAGGTTTCATAGACTTTTATCTTCTCTTGAAAAGAGTTCAAGTGTAAGTTTTCAAATTAAAAATCCTATCTGACAGAACTTGCCATAGGAACTTTCTTTGTTCCTATCGGGAGGCAATACGTGCAGCAAAGAGAGCCTTCTCCTCTGCAAGTATTGCGTCTGCAGAGTCTCGTCCAGCAGAGCTGTTTAGGGTGGTGAGGGAGCTGGCGCAGGTCCCCCCTGCGCCAAATCCCTTACTTGACCCGACAACGACCGGCTGTGACGCGTTTAGCAACTTCTTTGCAGATAAAATCTTTCAGATAAGAGCTGATTTAGATGCCACTATTGAAATAGAGCCTATAGGCGAGGTGTCCAGCGACTCCACCGATGAAGTTATACTGGATCAGCTCCAATCTGTGAGTACCGAGGATGTGGACAAGTTGCTTGGTAAGGTGAGAAAAACAACCTGCCCACTCGACCCTTGCCCATCATGGCTGGCCGTCCAGGGGGAGGGATGCATTGAGGAGATTCCTCATGGATATGATCAGTGCATCCTTCAGGGAAGGACATGTTCCATCTTGCTTAAAGGAAGCGGCTGTTAGGCTGCTTCTGAAAAAACCTTCCCTGGACCCCCTGGATATGAGTAACTACAGGCTTGTTTCTCTGTTGCCATTTTTGAGCAAGGTGATCGAGAGGGCGGTTGCTCTTCAGCTCCAAGCTGTCTTGGATGAAACCGATTATCTAGACCCATTTCAAACTGGCTTTAGGACAGGCTTTGGGGTTGACACTGCCATGGTTGCTTTGACCGACGATCTGCTTCTGAGCATCGACAGGAGTAGTGTGCCCCTGCTGGTGCTCCTAGACCTCTCAGCGGCTTTTGACACGATAGACCACGGCATCCTCTTGGACCGTCTGAGGAGGTTAGGTATCGGGGGCACTGCTTTGCAGTGGTTCCGGTACTTCCTCTCAGGTAGGTCCCAGAGGGTGCTGCTCGGGGACTGTAGCTCCAGTAAGAGGGAGCTCACTTGTGGGGTCCCTCAGGGAGCTATCTTGTCCCTGATGTTATTTAACATCTATATGAAGCTGCTGGGTGAGCTTATATGGAGTTATGGTGCTGGGTATTATCAGTACGCTGATGACACCCAAATCTATTTCTCTGCGTCTCGTTCGTCAGCCTCGAATTCCAATGGTGTCTCTTCTCTCAATGAATGTCTTCGGGCAGTAATGGGCTGGATGAGGAAAAACAGATTGAAACTGAATCCAGACAAGACGGAGGTGCTCACGGTATCGGCCCCGAAACCAAGAATTGGGTTGCAACCTCCAGTCCTGGATGGGGTCACACTCTCCTCCAGGGACTGTGTTCACAGTCTGGGGGTGCTCCTTGACTCGTCGCTCCTGATGACAAATCAGGTAAATGCGACAGTCAGGAGCGCCTGTTATCAGCTTCAGCTGATACGCCAGCTGCGCCCTTTTCTGGAAGTAAGGGATCTCGAGACTGTTGTGCAGGTGCTGGTAACCTCATGCCTGGACTTCTGTAATGCACTCTACATGGGGCTACCCTTGTGCTTGGTTCAGAAACGACAGTTGGTTCAAAATATGGCAGCCAGGCTTGTATCTGGAACATCTAGGAGGGACCACATCACTCCAGTTTTGAGGTCCCTCCACTGGCTGCCTATTGGTTTCCGGGCCCAGTACAAGGTGTTGGTTATTACCTTTAAAGCCCTAAATGGCTTGGGTCCAAGCTATATCAGAGACCGCCTCCTCTCATATAATCCTCCCCGAGCACTTCGGTCCTCTGGGAGGAACTTGCTGGAGCCTCAAAAATCGAGGCTCTCAGCTACCTCCCAGAGGGCTTTCTCTATTGTCGCCCCCAGGCTCTGGAACAGCCTGCCGGATGAGATCCGTCCGTTAACATCTTTGGACAGCTTCAAAAAGGCTGTCAAGACGGATCTCTTCCAGCAGGCCTTTCCGGACTAAATATCCCGGCCTCGGGTCCCCCCCCCCCCTCAGCAGAACCTCTAGAAGCCCTGTTTTCTTGGAAGAAAGTCACTGGGGTTGTTATGATTGTATTGTTTTAATTTTAATTTTTGTTTTTATATTGCTAAATGGTTTTATTATGTGGTTTAATAACGTTTTAAGGGGGGAGGAGGAAAAATGTTATTTTACGTTGTATGCTAATTTTTATGCTGTAAACCGCCCGGATTGGACTACCAATGGGCGGTATAAAAATAAAATTTATTATTATTATTATTATTATTATTATTATTATTATTATTATAAAATAAGGCCAAGGAGACATGTACAGACCATGTGCTTTGTTACATGCACTACCCAGCTTCTCCTGGGCTCAGAGTCCACCCACAGATCAGTGCTCATCCTTTTTTCTCTGTCACTCATTGATCTTTCTTTCTTCCATCCTAGTACTACAGTCTAGAGCAGGGGTAGGCAACCTTTCCCCTTTAAGGGCTGAGGGACTTCAGCTCCCAGAATCCCAGGAGCTATTGGCCAACATGGGACTATTGGCCAACATGGCTGAGGCTTCTGGGAGCTGAAGTCCCTCGGTCCTTAAAGGGGAAAGGTTGCCTACCCCTGGTCTAGAGCATGTATGGATTAGAAACCTCCTAGTTAACTCTCATCCAATGTTATTTCCCTTTCCACTTGTTCTTTTACTTTTTCCCACAACTTCAAATTCTTTTTCTAGGTCTTGCTTTTTCTTCATCCTTGTGCTCATTCAGCACATTATACAAATTATTTTCTTCCTTTGAAAAGCATGTGCAGTTAGTGGGCAGATCAGCACGTGCACACACACACACACACACATATACACACAGATAATGCCCTATTTCTTTCAAAGTTGTTTCATATGTAGTAAACAGAATGTCATGTTTTCTTATCTTTATTGTTTATAATGTAGGGAGCAGTGGTGTCACTAGAGGTGGAGGGTACAGACCACACCAGGTGACACCCTAAAGGGGGGGGGGGGTAACACCACTTCTCCTCAAATATCTGCTTTTTTGGAGGAATGGGTTATGGCACTTTACTGTGTCCCTTTAAAATGTTGAAGAGATGGTGTCAGAGGGGTGAGGCTAAGTGGGACGAGAAAGAAGAGGCCCCAGTTTTTTTTTAATTTATTGAAATAATAATCTATTGAGAAAAGTTGAAAATGTATGAATACAATATATATCATGGAGCAAATGGGTCAAATCAGAAAACAACATCATTCTATAAGTTCAAATGTTGAGACAATGGCAGAGGAGGGTGTTGTAAAAAATTAACAAAAGTCAAAAAGGGTAACCATTTTTCCTCAAAAGAAGTGTGACAGAAAGTAGGGCTGATGATCCTGTCTGATAACTTTTCCATTAAAAGGTCCCTGATTTTTTTAAAATAAAAATTATTCTTTTAAAAATTTCTTTAAAAACATTACATTTTGCCAAATTTTCACTTTAACCACATGAAACAATATAATAATAATAATAATAATAATAATAATAATAATAATTTTTTATTTATAGCCCGCCCCTCTGCGTGGCAATCGGGGCGGGTTACAGCATTTAAAACAATCAGAATTCAAACATTCCCTCATCCCACACCCTAACCCTCCCATCCCCTTAAAACAAGATTAAACCAAGAAAGAATTAAAAACAACAATACAATAAAATAATAAAACAATACAGCAAGGAGTCAGCAATAATAAAAACAAGAGAAAGACTCATCTCCCATTTAGCACTAGTTATTCTAGGAAGGCTGCCGGAAGAGATCCGTCTTTACTGCTTTTTTAAAAGCAGCAAGAGTAGTAATAAGACGCATCTTGTCCAGCAGGCCATTCCAAAGTCTGGGAGCGGTCACAGAGAAGGCCCTCTGGGAGGTCTGATACAGCCTGGTTTTTATTGGCTGTAACAGATTCCTCCCAGAGGACCGGAGTGCGCATGGGGGGTCATATAGGGAGAGGCGGTCCCTGAGATAAGATGGACCCAAGCCATGTAGGGCTTTAAAGGTTAAAACCAACACCTTGTACTGTGCCCGGAAACTAATTGGCAGCCAGTAGAGGGATTTAAGCACAGGTCTTATATGCTCCCTCCTAGATGTTCCTGTAATTAGCCTGGCTGCCATGTTCTGTACCAATTGCAGTTTCCAGGTTAGGCACAAGGGTAGCCCCATGTAGAGTGTGTTACAGTAATCCAGCCACGAGGTCACCAGAGCATGTACCACAGCTTCCAGATCCCTCATGCCCAGATAAGGGCGCAGTTGGCATATCAGCCGAAGCTGATAACAGGCACTCCTGACTGCCGCATTCACCTAACTAGTCATGTGAAGTGACGAGTCAAGGAGTACCCCCAAACTGCGAACATAGTCCTTAGAGGAGAGTGTGACTCCGTCCAGGACTGGAGACTGTATTCCCAAATCTGGTTTCGGGCCTGTGACTGCGATTACCTTCGTTTTGTCTGGATTCAACTTCAATCTGTTTTTCCTCATCCAATCCATTACCGCTCTGAGACAGTCATTGAGAGGAGAGATGCCATCTGAAGTCTGAGACAATGGTCTGGTCATGGAGAAGTATATCTGGGTGTCATCAGCGTACTGAAGACACCGTGCTCCATGTCTCCGAATGACCTCACCTAGCAGCTTCATACAGATGTTGAATAACATCGAAGACAGGATGGTGCCCTGAGGGACACCACAATTAAGCTCAATTTTAGATGAGCAACTGTGCCCAAGCCTCACCCTCTGGGATCTGCCCAAGAGGAAGGAGCGGAACCACTGCAAAGCAGTGCCACCGATTCCCAACTCTCTCAGGTGATCCAAGAGGATGGCATGAT
Organism: Phrynosoma blainvillii; assembly: GCA_026167975.1. Taxonomy (NCBI): domain Eukaryota; kingdom Metazoa; phylum Chordata; class Lepidosauria; order Squamata; family Phrynosomatidae; genus Phrynosoma; species Phrynosoma blainvillii. The sequence goes on along the minus strand of JANUYF010000003.1, from coordinate 233,618,730 downwards.
CTATGGTATCAAAGGCCACTGAGAGATCCAAGAGCACCAGTAGGGTCGCACTACCCCTGTCGATGCCCAGGCGGAGGTCATCACTCAGAGCAACCATGGCAGTCTCCACTCCATATCCTGTCCTGAAGCTGGTTTGAAATGGATCATATATATGTAAATACATTTAGGCTGTGCATATGTTATCATAATTTAAAGATATAATTTTAATTTTCCAAGTTGTTTATGGAGGGCTGTAGATGGGTGTCTCTTGGCCACCCCTGCTAACCATAGTTCGGGGCCGCAGGTACCCCACGCCGTGGCCCCTATCCTCCCTTTTGCTGCCCTTTGCAGCCCTAAGAACTGGCGTATGGCTCTTTAGCGCCCCATCTCTTCCTCCAGGCCAGCCCTTTTGGCCAGTCTGCAGAGGCCCTATGTCACATGTAATACCATTACATTCAGTGATATATGGAATGTATGATTTATGAGTAACATTAGTAAAAAAAACCAACCCCATAACTAGGGGCGGCTCTGTGCCAGATCGGGGCCACGGCAACCACACGCTGAGGCCCCGATTCGGATTTTTGCTGCCACGGCTCTTCTGAACTCTACACACTGCACCAACAGAGTGCCCTGCCATGCGGTGGGGTGCGTGGTGTGGCAGCAGCACAAGGGCGGAGTCAGGGCAGTTGGCATGCTTAACAACTATATGTCACCCTGCCTCAACTCCACCCCCAGGCTGGCCCTTGTGGCCGGTCTGTACTGACCCTAAGGATTCTGTATGGTTCGGTGTGGGAAGAGGTCAATGAGGGGGAAGACAGAAGACACTGGGTGACACCAACCCTAGTGATGCCACTGGCAGGGAGGTATAACCTTTGACCCAAACTATTTTGTCCCATGACTCCCTTTTTCTTGTTAGGGTCCATTTGTCTGTACCAGCTTCAAAAGCTGTATATATTTAATAGGCAGAGCTTTCCCAGGAATTGAGTTTCTATGACGTTTGAGACCTTGCATAATGCATCGAAATTACTTAACCCTGGCTCAACTCAGTTTTACACTATGTCCCATCTGCAAAATTGGAACAACTATACTGACTGACTATGATCAAAAGAAAAAAGAAAATCCTTTTATTAGTAGTATTACTGAAGATATTACAGAATGATACCAATGACCAAATTAAATAATTCCTCTCTGTAGGAGGTTTTTGTTTTCAAAAATAGACCTGCGGAACAAATGTGTTTGATTGTGTGCAGAAGGCTTCCATCCTTAACATTTGTAGATTTGTTAAATATTTAGCCTTCTCTGTCAGAGAGTTCTGGTGCCACAACAAATTACAAATCCCAGAATTCCCTAGCACTTAGCCCTTTTTTGGGTACCTTTGCCACTATTTCTTAACCAGCCTCTATTTCTTAATCTAGCAGTTAAAGTAGTGTCAAACTGCATTATTTCTGCAGTGCAGATTCAGTCCCAGTCTTAACCATCCTAGAGTATGCATAAAAATGTGTAGTAGGATGTACAAAATAAATTACTTACCATGCAGATATATTTCCAGAAAGAAAAGGGGGAAGATTGTTGTAAATGTTGTTGTCTATTCATTTTCTTGTAAATGATTAAGACTGCAATCCTATTTTTAAAAACTACACTGAAGTTGGAGTAAGCCCCATTTAATTAATTGTTCTTACTTCTGAGCAGGCATATAGTTGTTAAGCATATTTTGTTTTGTTAATTTTGCAAAACATGATTCTGCTAATGAAAAGTTTAAATCATTGCCTCGTATTTTCACCTCTAATCATAATTATTGTGCTTTATACTAAAAGTCTGCCTGTGGTTTTGAGAGACAAGTTGAAGAGTTTGTGGGGGTTTTTAACCAGGCTTTGTAGTTGGTGCTATAATTGTAATTCCTTCTAATTGCAGACAGTTTTGCATTTAGTAACTTTGCTTTATTTAATGCTTCCAAGGTTGCCTCCTTTTGAGAATGATTTAGTAGTAATGAAATGTTCTATATTTACAGGTTTTATTAGTTTTCTCTCTCTCCCCCCCTTTTTTTAGCTAAATATTAAGTATATGTGCCTCAGGTGGCACATGAATTGTAATGTGAACAGACAGGAAAGACTCAGACTATTTATTAGAGCAGAATCTTAGACAAGTGTTATTTTTAACATGTCATATTTACATTATGAATTTGATGTCTCTGTGATGCATATAAAGTTGAAAAGTAGCTAAAGAGGATGAGTTTCTGAAAACAGGAAAGTCATTTGGATATTATTATTATTATTATTATTATTATTATTATTATTATTATTGCACCATAAAATTTACATGGCATTTTATAGACATCATTGTGGAGAGAATGCAGGTTAGAGCCAGCCCTGGTGACAACCAATCAGGTCTGCGCTGGTGACAGCCAATAGAATGTTGGTCTGTAAGGGGAAAATTCTGTTAGGAACAGTTGGAAATCAGTTAGGGTTTGTTTTCCAGACAGTGAGGGTCTGGTGGTGAAGGTTCCAGAATGGAACAGGGTTAAGGTCCAGAAGAGAGGAGCTTAACCCCATAATAAGCTCCTAGTGAAGGAATTAATCAAGAGAATCAAGAGAATATCTTGAAGGGTATTGATAGCCTTAGAGGCTGGTTAAGAAATAGTAGTAAAAATACCCCAAAAAGGGCTAAGAGTATCCTGTGGGGGTAATTGAAAGTGTTCCAAGGAAAGGAGTGTATCAGAGTATTATTATTTGTAACTGTAATCAATTATAACAAGTGCAGCAAGTCCAAGTGAAACATTGTTACTTGTAAATAAAACTTTGTTGTTACTTTATGAAACACTTGTCTACAGTGTGAATGAATATCCATGCTACTAAACCTTATAAAAGATAGGTTATACCAAGGAGTTTTAGAAGAGAAGGTTGGTGAAGGAGTGGCTCTTTACATTGGGTGGCCACAGCTGTGGGATGAAAAGGATCCATGGTGTGGCCACAAATGAAAGAAAAGGAAAAGTGCATCTGACAATTATCAATTCAACATTAAAACCTGCCAATGGTGTACATCTAAAAATCATAATGTATAAAACTATACAGTAATTAAGCAAGTTATACAATTAAAATACAAAACTGTAAAACAGGTAATACATATGACAAATCTGTTATAAAACAATGCTAGAATTAAATTCAGAATGCTTCAGAGAACAAAAAAGTCTTTAATTCAGTTTTAAAACTAGCAAGGAAGAGAGTCCACAGATGTTTAGGGAGACAGTTCCAGGAGTACAGTGCAGCAAGTGAAAAAGGAGAAACCTGAGCCAAAGAAGTACAAACCCTTGGCTGGGTAAGAACCCCTGTGGAGAGCAGGCAGAATTATGCCAAGCTAGCAACAGCCAATCAGGAGTAAGCTGGCTACAGCCAATTGAATTGTGGGCTGTAGCTGATAAAGTATTCCGTTGCTGACAGTCAGAGTCAGTCCTGGTGTGATTGTTAAGCTTATCGCACTGTGTTCTTGGAACGTAATGAGTATGTGATGAGAACAGAACAGAACATATTTTATCACATGGTATGATCCTCACTGAGTTCCCATTCTGTGCTCTGACAGTCCCTTGCCCATTCCAGGAAGAGATATGCAAAAATGCGTCCTCAGCCAGCAAGAATGCTTTCAGACCATTCCAGATGATGTGTGTGCAATAATCCTACCTGGTCTCAATCTGTCCTCATGTTCTGATTAGCTAAGACAACCTCCTCCCCTCCCATCCTAGAACATCTGCAAACTCAACTCAACTCTTCCAGTGTTGATGCAAGGAAGGTGCCACAGGCAATTTAAAAAATATTTTATTATTTTTGTAGATTGAGTTGCATCGTGTTTACAAGAAAAAAAAACAATTATTATTATTATTAGGGCCAGCTGGTGTCACACACCATTTAGCATAATACTTACTGTGAGCTAAAATGGCCAAATTCCTTTAGACTAAAATTACAAGGGCCTTTGGGTTATAGTGTTTCTATTAAGGACTACAACCCCTCAGCCAACAGTCAAATTAGAGAACAGCCCAATAACATTAATGAGCCCCAAGGAGATAAATTGCTCCAGGCAATGCAAAGCTGAAATTACAATGCCTTGGGTTAAAGTGTTCACCTTAAGGGCTAAAACCGACAAGCCAGGAATCACTATGACTTTCATTATTCCAATAATGAGCCCCCCCTTTTTTTTAGATAGAGAGTTAAACCACCCCCCAACAGGGGGAAGCTAAGTCAAAATGCCCCAAACAAGGGCAGCCAGTGCACACAAGCACAAGTCCCCAATGGCCTTATCCAGTCCCGAACAGGACTACCAGTAGGCCACGATGGCCTAAAGCTGTCCCAAGCAGGGACTACCAGCAGGCACCAAAGGCCTTATCCTGCCCCAAGCAGGGGCCCTGTCCCAAGCAGGGACTACTCTTTTTTTTTTTTTTTTTTTTTTGCAGTTACCAATGGCCTTATCCTGCCCCAAACAGGGGCCCTGTCCCAAGCAGGGACTACCAGCAGGCACCAATGGCATTACCCTGCCCCAAGCAGGGGACCTGTCCCAAGCAGGGACTAGTTTTGTTTTGTTTTGTTTTGTTTGGCAGGCACCAATGGCCTTATCCTGCCCCAAAGAGGGGCCCTGTACCAAGCAGGGACTAGTTTTGTTTTGTTTTGTTTTGTTTGGCAGGCACCAATGGCCTTATCCTGCCCTGTCCCAAGCAAGGACTACTCTTTTTTTTTTAGCAGGTACCAATGGCCTTATCCTGCCCCAAACAGGGGCCCTGTCCCAAGCAGGGACACCGCGTGCCAATTTAGACTGTGACTTAGAATCATAGAATCATAGAGTTGGAAGAGACCCCAAGGGCCATCGAGTCCAACCCCCTGCCATGCAGGAACTCCCAAACTTGCTGCGAGGCATGATGACTAGTTAAACACAAGGGTGTTTTGGGTTATAGTGCTCCTTTAAGGGCTACAACCCTTCAGATAGCAATAAGAATAGAAAAACAGCTCCTATGACATAAATGAGCACCAATAAAATTAAATGTAGCGGGCCCTAATAAGCAGAATGTGTGTGTGTGTGTGTGTGTGTGTGTGTGTATATATATATATATATATATATATATATATGGCTCAGGGTTAAAGTGTTTCAATTGAGGGCTATACCCCTAAAGCCAACCATAAAATACTCCTTTATTGAATTAGTATACCCCGAGGGAACAATCCCCCCCCCCAAAAAATGGGGCAGAGTAACAGGGAAAACAGGCCATGCCAGGCTGCAGGCCTCCCAAAACACGGGGCTGCCCTCCTCAAGGACTTGAAATGTCACCCAGGCCATACCAGGCCTATTAAACAGGGCACCCTTGCCCACACCAGGCCTTTCTGTGCCTATAAACTTACCACAGCGGCCGTGCCTCGCTTGACTGCCCCAGCAAAAATGCCTGCTGCCACATGGCCGCCAAGGGCTATATAGCCCACAAATCTCGCAGGTAATCTCATGAGATCCAAAGATCTTGCAAGATTACCCAGCGTGCTGGGGGATCTTGCGAGATCCCCCTGATTGGCTGGGTGGAACAGGAAGGGTGGGACTTCCTGCCCCCCCAGCCAATCGCGGCGTCGGCCTCTTAAAATGGCCGGTGCAACAGAGAGCCCCTCCCGGAGGTTTCTTTCTCTAGAGTTGAAAAGTGTGAAACAAAGTATAACAAGCACAAGTAAATGCAATTTTGTAACAAATGAACCATTGTTAAACATCATCCAAATAAAGGTACATTTTTGCTTTAATACAAAAAGAAAGTTAGGGTGAAGGAGTGGCTCTTCACATAATTTGGTGGCCAGCATCAGGATACAGAAAATCTGGTGCTTCGAAGTGTGCTTAATGATTGGTGTTACAGGGGTCTGAATTTGAGGAACCAGAAACCCAAGTTTTGATCTGAACTGAAGAGAGGAAAGTTCAGAGGTTTGAGTTTAAAGTAAAGACATTAGTGTCAGGGGAGTAATCTCTGAAGTAATTGTGAAAGGTAATTTGTAAGAGATTACTCAGAAACTGACCACACTGGACAAAAAAGTATTATTGTCAGTCCCTGAGGTAATTTGTTGAAGTAATTGTAGGGGACTGTGGAAGAAAAGAGATAAAGCAACAGAGTGAAAGAGGGTAACGTCACTCCACCTGCGAAAGTACCAAAGCAAGAGCACACTGAGAAAATATCTTAGAAAAATGATTTCTGAAATTTTAAAAAAATGGCATAAAGGGGGAAATCACTGATTTGCAATTACGATTCAAATGTTACCTTAGTAAACAACTGATTAAACAGTAGTTAAGAGGTAAAAGTTTTGGGTAACAGTAAGGAAATAATATACCTCCAAAGAAAGCAAAATTCACCGAGACAGAAATAGAAGTGGTGGGAGAAGAATTGGTAGCAAGTTTGGACACCTCAGCATCCAAATTGTGTAGAGATTTGGAAAATTAAGAGGAAAATGGAATTAGCCAGACTTGAAAATGAGAGAAGGGAACAAGAACTTGAGAAGGAAGAATGAGATTAAGACAAACAGAGATGGGTTGTCAACTGAAAATGAGACAGTTAGGGAACCGCCTCAAGTATCAATGGTTTCTGAGCTAAACCAGATGCCTCAAATTGACATGAAGAGACTCCCAAGATATTATAAAGGAGATAATATTGACTCCTTCTTCAGACTTTGAGAGAACTTGTGAAGAATTAAAGATAAAGGGTGAGGAAAGAATGATTTATTTAAGATCATAAATTTGTGGAGGATTATCAGAGATATACGCAGAAATGGGATAGAAGAGTATCGAAACTATGACTTGTTCAAAGAGTTGGTAAAACAGAGATATGGGTTAACTCCAGAACACCATCGAAGAAAATTTAAAGAAAAGATAATTTAAAGAAAAGAGGGGATAAAATCTATGCTCAATTAGAATGTATTAGATTACCTATTAAAAACTTGAATAAATGGGTCTAGGATGAATTCAAAAGAGGAATTACAAAATTTAATAGGTTTGGAGAAATTTTACAATATCATCTCTCAAGAATATGCATGTGTTACAATGATTGGTTTGATATAAAGACCCCTTTGAGTCCTTGTCAGAGGCCTAGGCTGGAAGAAGCCTTCACCTCTATGAGCTCAAAGCATGAGCCTCACGTAGGCATTCCAAACAGAGTCACATCTTCATTTACAACCATTTGCAGATCAAAAAGGCTAGGCTTGGGAGCTGCAAAGCAGGACATTCACACCTAGAAGATTCATGAGTGTCAGCCAGGATGTGTCTGGCTGAAGATGAGATAACATCAGCATCCTATCTCCCCTCTTTTGGAAATTGTCTACTTCAAAACATAGCAATTGGAATCCTTTGATATACAATAGCAACTCTTTGCCTCAGGCTAGGATTCAGGGTATAAATGCTCCCCAAAATCTGAGGCATATGGGGGTCTGGATAGATTTCATGGTGCCACTGTGCCACTGTGATCTCTGATTAGAGTCCCTAGCGCTTTCTGTTGTCCTTTCCCTTTCATAACATTGAGCTTGTTAGGATTTTAATGGGATATAGAGTCAATGATTTTAAAATGTTGAAATGCAATGATGTGTGTCTGTATTTTTACATGCTGTGTAAAAGATGTTTCTTTCTACAAGGCCAGAGCCACATGTTATCGGTACCAGGTGTGAATCTAGTCCAAACAAGTGAAGCCAGCAAGGTTAAGCTTCATGAGAATGAGCTAATGTTTATGTTAAGAAAAAATCAACATTCATTGTTTTGGGAATTGTAGTCACATGTTTTATTATGGTAATTTAAGGGTTGGACTAGAGACACATCATACATGTTTGACCAATCAGTCTGAAGAGACTACGCCCACGAAGGTGGAGCAAGGTGGGCTGAAACATGTGGATCTCGCAGCCATTTTTGAAATCTGCTCTTCTTTGTCTGTTTCCTGAGATGTAAAGATCTCTGGTAGTTGCATTTAACTTTACAACTATGTAGTTGGTTAACCTGTTCCAGTTAGCCTTCTAAGGCTAAGTCATTTTTACTATTATTGCTTTTTGGTCTTTTTTGCTGTCTTAAATAAAGAAGCTTTGCAGGAAGTTCCAGATGCCTGTAATGGATTCTCTTTGGTGATTGTGGCTAAGTTCCAGATGGAGGTTGAGTCATTCACCAGGCAGCCACCCCCCCCATCCATGCAAATTTTTTTTTAACAAGTGGTAGCAGAGGATGGTTTCCTTGGCGACAGATCTTCTCGGAGGGCACCTGCAGCCAGAGAATGAACTGCCATTGACCTCTGAAAAGCCTGGAGAAGTATTTTCCCTTCCAGCTGGGATCAGCGGATGGAAGTAGGAAGAATCTCCTGCAAGCTGGTGGAGTAAGTAAATAAAACCCCCTGATTCAAAGGCAAAGTTGCTAAAGGGCAGTCTGCTTTGTTCTTGAAAAGCAGCCATTTAGCTTGATTGGGCTGTGAAAGCTGCATTTCTAAAGAGACTGTGTCCTGGAGGGAAAGCCTAAGAAGGGAGGGGGAGAAGACAAAGTTCCGGACAAGGAACTGGACTGTTTAAAAGGCATATTAATTAAGAAATGGAGCACCAGAAATTTGACAAATTAAATGCCGAGAATTATGGGACTTGGAGTATTTATGCAAAGGCATTGTTGGTGAGAGAAAACCTTTGGGGCGTGGTAGAGAATGGGATTCCTCAGGTCCCTACTCAGGAGGAGGAAAGGAGGAATAGCAGGGCAATTGCCACCTTGCATCTATTACTGTCTGAGGGCCAGCTAAATTATGTGAAAAATATTGCCTCAGCAAAGCAAATATGGGAAACTCTTTTGAGAATACACCAGTCCACTTCAGATCTTTCGAAAATGATTTGGGCGAAGCGTCTTTTTGCTTGCAAAATGGCTGAAAAGCAATCTGCGATTTCTCATTTAGACAGAATGAGAGACTTGTTTGGCCAGGTAGAAGCCAGAGGTGTCGTGTTAGATGAAAACCTCAAAGTTTATATACTATTAGGATCTTTGAATGAGAGCTTTGATAACATAATGTTGGGACTGCAAACGCCTGGAGTTCAAATCACCATGGAAATGATTTGTAGTAGAGTTTTGGAGGAAGAGGAACGGAGGAGATTTGAGGCTGAGCAAAAGAAAGGACAGAGTGCCGTTACTGCTAAGCCAGCCCAAGTTCTGATGGCAATTTTAAAGACTCTCAAGTTGATAAAGCCGCTTTGGCTAAAATTTGTTATTATTGCAAGAAAAAAGGACATATTAAAAAAGACTGTAGAAAGTTTGCTGCTGACTGCAAGAAAAGGCGGCCGACAGCGCCATCTGGTGACAAAAGGCGGGATAGCGCTCACCAGGGATTTGCAGCGACTACAGTGCAAAGAAGCTGTGACTCTGTGACTCTTGTTCAATCTGAAACCACGTGGCTAGTAGATTCCGGAGCAACATGCAATATGTGCAATAAAGAGGAACTGTTCCAGAGTAAGAAACCAGCAGGTGTTTCTACTGTAGCCCTAGCAGATGGGGCAGCCCAGAAAATCAAGGAAATGGGGACTGTTTGCATTCCTGGGTTTGGTAAAAATTTTGAAAATGTATTGTATGTACCTAATTTACAAAACTGTTTAGTTAGTGTGTCTGCTTTGACAACAGATGGGTACAAAGTCAATTTTGAAGGGGATGAATGTTTAATTTCTAAAGATGGGCAGATGTGTGCAAAAGCAGTTAAGAGGGACAAACTGTATTACCTGGTAGAAAAAGAGGGGTGTGCGCTTGCACAAAACCAACCTTTGCATGCAGATTGCATTCATTATTACCACAGGGTGATGGGACATGTGGGTTTTAACAATCTTATGAGATTGCAGAAAGTTTGCCCTGAACTTAAAATGTCTCCATGCACAAACCATCTGGAATGTTCAGTTTGCAGCAAGATTAAGCTGACAGCTTATCCTGTGGCAAAACGAACTAAGTTGAAGGTCTCAAGACCATTCGAACAAATCCATGCAGATCTAGCAGGGCCTTCTAGTATTTTGACTGAGGGTGGCTGTAAATATTTCATGGTGATTGTTGATCGTTTCACAAGATTTTCTTATGTCATTTTGTTGAAAGAGAAAAGTGAAGCAGGGGATAGATTCAAAGAATGGGTGAACATGATTGAAAGACAGTTTGATTTCAAAGTGGGAACTCTGGTCACAGACAGGGGGGGGGGAGTTCCTGGCTTCTCACTTGACCCATTGGTTAAGAAGAAAAGGAATCAGGCATCATAAAACTAACCCAAGTTGCGCTTCTGAAGACGGTTTAGCCGAGATTAAAATACGCTGGCTTAAGCAGATGAAAGATTGTTTGATGCTTGATGCAAAGGCTCCTGAAAGGCTTTGGGGTGAAGCAATTCTCACAGCCAATTTCCTGTCAAACCGCACTTGGAATTCAGCTGTGAGGACTACTCCTTACCACATGCTTTTCAAAAGGCCACCAAATTTAAAGTACCTCAGAGTGTTTGGGCAATATGCAAATGTGTACATTCCTGCAGCTTTCAGGAGGAAAGGTCAGCCCAAATGGAGACGCCTGATGTTTGTGGGTTACACAGGTAACAGTTACAGATTTCACCTTGGGGGTGATCAGGTTCTTTTTTCAAGAAGCGCAAACTTTGAGAAACATGCAGGCTGGGAGCACATTCACTCAAACAAAGAGGTGTTTTACAGACTGGGACAGTCAGAAACACAAACACAAACACAACCACCTGTTAGGAATGGAGGGGCAGTGAAACAGGAATCAGATTCAGGAGATGAAGGGACAAGCACTTCAGGGAAGAAGACAAGCCCTCGCCCCACTACACCTAGAATGTCAGAAAAAAAGAGACACTCAGAGAGAGAGGCACATTCAAGCACAGACACAGAGGATGAAGAGGGAAGGACAAAGACAATTGTACTTAGGAGAACTACAAGAGTTAGGAAGCCTCCAGATCGCTTTAAAGTGCAGGAAGCTAGGGCTTGTGTTGTCATGGTGGAAGAGCCAGAGACTTATCAGGAAGTACTAGAGTGTTGTGATGAGGAGAGAGAGAAATGGGAATCAGCAATGGAACAGGAGTACAAGGCGTTAGTAAACAAGAAAGTGTTTGAAATTGTAGACAGGCCAGCAGATCACAAAGTGATTGGTTGCAAATGGGTTTACAAGAGGAAGCTGATGCCGGATGGTAGTCAGAAATACAAGGCTAGGTTGGTAGCTAAGGGATTTGCACAACAAAGGTTTGAGAACTTTGACAAGACATTTTCTCCAACAGCAAAGCCTGAGAGCTTGAGATTAGTTTTGGCTTTAGCTGCAAGGAGGGGCCAGTTGGTGCATCATTTTGATTTTGAGACTGCATACTTGAATGCAGATCTTGAGGAAACTGTTTTCATGGAGCAACCTTTAGGTTTTCAGAAGGATGGTGACAGAAAGGTGTACAAGTTGAAGAAGGCATTGTATGGTTTGAAGCAAAGTGCTAGAAGCTGGAATCTTTGCATTCATGAGGAGTTGGTGAAGCTAGGTTACAAACGCAGTATAGCTGATGCGTGTGTTTACACAAAGGGAGATGTGATCCTGGTGATTTATGTGGATGATGTGTGTGTAGTAGCTAGTTCAAAGCAAGGAATTCAGACAGTGAGAAAGGAGTTGTCACAGAAATTCAATGTGAAAGATCTTGGAGTTTTGAGGTCTTATCTAGGCATAGATGTTGAGTGGTGTGAAGATGGGAGTTGTTGTCTGAGTCAGAAGAGGAAAATCCAGAGTTTGATTGAAAAATGTGGATTGCAAGATGCAAAAACAGTGAAAAGCCCAATGTCAGTGGGTTATGTGAATTGTGAAGGCACTAGGGAGTTTGAAGATGTGGAGATGTATAGGAGCTATATAGGCAGTCTTTTGTTCATTGCAGCAAATTCTAGGCCTGACATCTGTTTTTCAGTGGCCATGTTGGGAAGGAAGGCAAGTTGTCCTACAGTGGAGGATTGGACAGCAGTGAAGCATTTGTTGAGGTACCTGAAAGGTAGCTTAGATAGGAAATTGAAGTTACAGAACAGTCAAGCTGGTCTTGAGTGTTTTGTTGACAGTTCATTTGCTTCTGAGCTACACGACAGGAAGTCAGTGACAGGATTGTTGATCAAGTTTGGAGGGAGTTCAATTGTGTGGAGAAGCAGAAAACAGAGATACGTAGCGTTAAGTACGGGAGAAGCAGAATTTGGAGCCTTATCAGAGATAGTCAACGAGATAGAGTGGATTAGGCAGTTGTTGACAGATTTGAATGAAGATTGTTGTGAACCAGTGGTGATTCATGAGGATTCTCAGACTTGCATTGCCATGGCTGAAGCTGAGAACCTAAAGTGCAGAACAAAGTACATTGGTGTGAGGTATCAGAATGTCAGAGAGATGGTGCAAAATGGAATTGTGAGTCTACAGTATATAGAGACTAGTCAAAATCAAGCAGACATCTTGACAAAGGCATTGACCATTGATAGACACGAACAGTTGTCACGTCTACTTGGCATGTCTTAAGTTTAGGCCTGGTCAGTGAACCAAGATAGTTTTTGTTTCAGCTTAGTTTAGTGTACACCATACACACATCATACATTTCAGGAGGGGATTGTTAGGATTTTAATGGGATATAGAGTCAATGATTTTAAAATGTTGAAATGCAATGATGTGTGTCTGTATTTTTACATGCTGTGTAAAAGATGTTTCTTTCTACAAGGCCAGAGCCACATGTTATCGGTACCAGGTGTGAATCTAGTCCAAACAAGTGAAGCCAGCAAGGTTAAGCTTCATGAGAATGAGCTAATGTTTATGTTAAGAAAAAATCAACATTCATTGTTTTGGGAATTGTAGTCACATGTTTTATTATGGTAATTTAAGGGTTGGACTAGAGACACATCATACATGTTTGACCAATCAGTCTGAAGAGACTACGCCCACGAAGGTGGAGCAAGGTGGGCTGAAACATGTGGATCTCGCAGCCATTTTTGAAATCTGCTCTTCTTTGTCTGTTTCCTGAGATGTAAAGATCTCTGGTAGTTGCATTTAACTTTACAACTATGTAGTTGGTTAACCTGTTCCAGTTAGCCTTCTAAGGCTAAGTCATTTTTACTATTATTGCTTTTTGGTCTTTTTTGCTGTCTTAAATAAAGAAGCTTTGCAGGAAGTTCCAGATGCCTGTAATGGATTCTCTTTGGTGATTGTGGCTAAGTTCCAGATGGAGGTTGAGTCATTCACCAGGCAGCCACCCCCCCCCCATCCATGCAAATTTTTTTTTTAACAGAGCCTATCCCTCTTCATTAATTGTTGGAACAGCCTCCTTTCAGGTAATTATGACCATTAGAAAGCCTTGTGTTTTCTATCCAAGCTGACTACTTTAAAGCAAAGCAAAGCAGCTTATTTATATACCGCTTCATATCACGCTATGGGATGTCTAAGCGGTTTACAATTGTGAGCTGATTGCCCCCCAACAGTTGGGTACTCATTTTAGCGACCTCGGAAGGATGCAGGCCTGAGTTGAGCCTCAGCCCTGGCTGGTATTGAACTCGCAACCTTGTGGTCTATGAGTGAGTGGCTGCAGTACAGGCATTTAACCACTGCGTCACCAGGGCTTTACTCCTGAGTTCTTGTGTGTATGATTGTATGTTAGGGTGTATTTTTATATTTGAATCCCCAAATAAATTACAGTTCATTGGAAAGCTTTGTTTTTATAAATCTCTTCCCTAGCTGCCTTTGTAAACACAGGATAAAAGATCTAACAGAAGACTTGGATTTTAGTAATTCCCCATGTTCAAGTTCTTCATTACAAATGATTGGTACAAAATTGAAAACCTCAGACAGTGGCTGAAGCAGCCCAGATAATGGACAATTTATTTTTGATAAGAGAAAAAGGGGGCAAAAAAGTGTCAAAACCTGAGGTAAAATCTTATTATATTGACAAGAAGAATTATAAAAAATGATAAGCTTCAAAAGATAGATCTGGTGATGGGGAAAAAAATTAAGTCCTGGCAACAGAATTGAACAAATGAGACTGAGAGGAAAAGTTTTGGGTCAAGAGAGTGTGACTCTAAGGCCAAAAAGAGAAAGTCAACCAGATCTGAATTATAGAACATGTTATGAATCTGGCAATCGAGGACATTTAAAATATAATTGTCTTAAGGGCCTCTACAGATGGGTAGCCGTGGGTCACCCCGAGAAGCCGAGGATTGGGGCCAAGGCTGCCCCACTCCTCAGCCCCAATCCACTCTTTGGGTGGTCCTGGAAGGAGTGCTAAAATAGCGCTCCCTCCTCAAGGCACAGAAAGGGCACCGGAAGAGGTGGTGCACACGTCTTCCGCGCCCCTTCCATTGCAGTGTGTCTGGATGCTGCGATGGAATAATAATAATAATAATAATAATAAGAAGAAGTATGTCCCGCCTCTCCCAATGGATCGAAGCGGGAGTACAGCAATAGAGATAAAACAACAAGGTTTAAAACATGGCAATAAAAACATGACAAAATGACAATAATTTTTTTTAAGACAAACATTAAAATTACAAATGCAATAAGACAATAAAATTAATATTAACATTAACAATAAAATTGACAATTAATTTACTAAAGCAAATGCAGGCGATAACGGAGGTCTTCCTTCCCGGGGGATCATTGTCTAGTGTTATTTTAGGTCGGGTGGGTAAGGCCACCGGAAGAGTTCTGTTTTAAGTGCCTTTTTAAAGGCCTCCAATGTAGAGATGGTGCGAACCTCTTCCGGCAGGCTATTCCATAGTTTAGGGACCCCAGCCGTAAATGATTTCTGGGAGGTGGAAACCAACCTAACATTATGATATTTCAATAGGTTTTTCCCAGAAGTTCTGAGAGTGTGGGGCGGATTGTGTGGGGAGAGGCGTTCCTTTAAGTAACATGGACCTGAGCCATATAAGGCTTTATAGGTAATAACCAACACTTTGTATTGCCCCCGGAAGCTAATTGGCAGCCAATGAAGGGCTTTCAGCACCGGTGTAATGTGATCTGCCCTAGATGTTCCAGCGACCAGCCTGGCTGCTGCATTTTGAACTAATTGAAGCTTCTGAACTTGATACAAAGATAGCCCCATGTAGAGCATGTTACAGTAGTCCAAACGAGAAATTACCAGGGCAAGTACTACTGCTTCAAGGTCTTCCCGATCCAGGTAGGGACGCAGTTGGTGAATCAGCCAAAGCTGACTCCAAGCACTCCTGGCCATCGCATCTACTTGAGATGTCAACTGTAGCGATGAATCCAGGAGTACTCCCAAACTGTGTACTTTGTCCTTTGACCCCATCCAGGACTGGATGACACAATTCCCTTCCCGCGCAAGTACCTCTGTTTTCTCTGGATTCAGCTTGAGTTTGTTTTCCTTCATCCAGCCCTTTACCGACTCAAGGCAGGCATCCAGAGGAACGACGCCATCCTTAGTCACCGCAGCAGTTGGAGACATAGAGAAATTGAGTTGGGTATCATCAGGAAATTGATAAACCCGCGCCCCATATCTCCGGATGATCTCTCCCAGCGGTTTCATGTAAATGTTAAACAGCATGGGGGACAATATGGTGCCCTGGGGGATGCCAGATGTCAGCTCCCTTTCAGAGGAGCAACTATCCCCCAGCCTCACCATCTGGGATCTGCCCGAGAGGTAGGACCGGAGCCACTGAAGCGCAGTGCCCCCAATACCTAACTCCCTCAGGCGTCCCAGAAGGATACCATGGTCTATGGCAGGGGTAGGCAACCTGTCCCCTTTAAGGGCTGAGGGACTTCAGCTCCCAGAATCCCAGGAGCTATTGGCCAACTTGGGACTATTGGCCAACATGGCTGAGGCTTCTGGGAGCTGAAGTCCCTCGGCCCTTAAAGG
Source organism: Phrynosoma blainvillii (assembly GCA_026167975.1). Classification (NCBI taxonomy): domain Eukaryota; kingdom Metazoa; phylum Chordata; class Lepidosauria; order Squamata; family Phrynosomatidae; genus Phrynosoma; species Phrynosoma blainvillii. Next base: position 233,602,916 of record JANUYF010000003.1, on the reverse strand, counting down.
GGAAAGGTTGCCTACCCCTGGTCTATGGTATCTAATGCCACTGAGATGTCCAAGAGCACCAACAGGGTCACACTTCCCCTGTCTATGCCCAGACGGAGGTCATCGACTAAGGCAACCATGGCAGTCTCAACTCCGTATCCCGCCCTGAAGTGGAGCTCTGATGACATCCTCAGGAAGGGGTTGGGGCACCCAACGTCTGGCTGCCTCTCCCCTTCCTTGACTCGAAGACAGTGCTTTGCGCTGTCTGCAAAGCCCCTAAGTTAAATAATAGAGAAATAAAGGGGCTGTGCATACAGGCAAAAAGGGGTGCTTTGAGGGTGACTTGTAGGTATGGCTTTTAGATGATGCATGCCTAAAAGTCTCCAGGAAAGTGCCCTCTAGCTGCTGTATGCTGAGAAAAGCCACTCCAAAAAGGAGCCCCCTTTTTCCTCTCCTTTGGTGAAGATGCACACCTTCACAAGTATGTATGTATGCAGCGACACGGATGCACCAGAAAGCGGATGTATAAATGCACCATCGCTCGTGCAGCGGAAATTGACTCGGCGATCCAGAGCATGCACCCTATGATGCGAGCTTTAATTTAAAGTGCCCTATGCTTCCAGGTATGGATGCACTGGCGCAGGTGTGCTTGAATATTAGAACCCTAACCCTAACCTTAACCCTTATTGTAACCCTTCACATGTGTCCTAGCATCTGTCCTCTTTTATGACAATAAATGCATTCTGTAACATGTACATTTGCTGTCAGCATGCACAGTAGTTTGCATGAAGGAGACTTTTGTGACCACTTCCTGCCATGCTTTGGGAGGGGGGAGGCTCCTGGAGTAACGTTTGTCCATGTGTCCTGTTGACCATGTCCCTTGCATGACCACCAGCTGCATGTATCAAGTCTGTCCACACAAACCTTCCTTGCATGTACCTCTCCTTTCCCCCCTGATCTGCATGGGACATGTTTTGTGGAGGAAAATAAAGTGTCTTCAGTTGACAAACGCATTCCTTCACCCCAAGGGTGGCACAATCAGACAGTGGCACCTGTCTACTGCATCCACTCCTTGCATGATGTGGGTGTAATGGCAGGTCCTGTGCAGGTACACAGGGATGCTGAACTTCAGTCACCTTTGTACAGACAAAATGACAGACTGTATACCACTCTATAACAGGTCCTGTGCAGGTGCACAGGGATGCCGAACTTTAGTCACTTTTGTACACAGAGAGTGACAGATTGTATATGAGCCTATGACAGGTCCTGTGCAGGTGTACAGGGATGTTTTTCTGAACAGATGCGCAGGTGTGGAGAGATGTTCCTGTGCATGTGCACATGTGTTTGAGAAAAAAAAATTAAAGCAGCCGCTGCTGGCCCATACAGTTGCTCTGTCTCCCTTTGCGGTGTCCTTGGGGCTGGTAGTGCAGTTGCTGGGGCTTCAATACAGCCTCAGAAAAGTTGCATTGACTCCCCCCAGCGTGGTTGTTCCATCCCCATTTAGGGCAACCTCAGGGCAGGCAGTGCAGCTGCTGCAGCTTAGGAAAAAGACTACTTCAGGTCACTTTTTCCTGCCCGTCTGCATAGCCCCAAACACCTTTTAAACAAAGAACTGAATGAAAAGCTGTTACAAATGGAACAAAAGCTTGATGAAGTCTTAAAGGAGTGCAATGTTTATAGACTGGAATGTGAAGAACAGAAGAAGAAGTGTGGTGACAACAGAAAAACTGGATATTTTTTAAAGAGAAGGTTCAGAAACATGATGTTTCAATAGCACAAATGAAATTAAAAATTAAACAAAAAGATAAAGTTATTTATAAACATGAGGAAAAAGTAACTGAACTAAAGTCAGAAAACCAGGCCTTATGGAAGGGAAAACAGAAAATTGTTATCCTTAAAGAAAGCTTAGGTAGTAAAGAAAAGACTATATTCAGATTTAGAGTGTGAGATTACTAAAATAAAAGTAATTAAATATTTGACTGAAACAATACACAAATATGAAAAAGATATTAATAGACTACATGGATTTCTGGATGATGCATATGAAAAGTTTATACAGAATGGCAGAAAGAAAGAGGCTTTAGTAAAAGGGAATGAGAAGCTACAAGAGCAATTATGTGATTATGCATCAAAATGTCAATAAGGGTCCAAATTAGCTTGAGAAAATGAAGTTAAAAACTGAAGATTTATATACAGATATTGCTAGACTAAAGAGCATGCTGAACTCTAAAGGCAAAGAAAATCAAGATTTTTTTAAAAAAAGTCATAGGGCCAATGAACAGTAAAAAAGATGGGAAACAAATTTTCACTATATGGAAGCAGATTACAATTCTATCCATCTTGAACTTCTCAATGTAAAGTCTAAGAGCCACAGACTAAGGGGGGATGCAGACCAGGGCATCAGGGATGCCCTGGTCCGGAGCGCCGCGGGACCTCGGCAGCCGGACCGCAGCGCTCCTGCAGCGTCCCTGGAAAGAGCGCAAAATCAGCACTCCTTCCACAAGACAGGGAAAGTGCGCCCTAAAAGCGTAGGATGCACTTTCCCTGCCTTTTCCGCCGCAGCACATCCGGTCGCAGCAGCGGGAGGTTGCCCCGGAAGCGCCGGCCATGCGGAGGGCCAGCAGCTCCCAGGGCGACCTCAGGAAGAGGAAGGAGTGCCGCTCGTGCGGTGGCTCCTCCTCTTCCGGGTCTCACAGACGACTCTTTTAGTCATCTGCCGAGGCCCTAAAGGAGAAAACAGAATCTCCTGAAGCAGAGATTAAACAGCCAGAAAGGGAAAACTCTTAAGAGCAATTGAAAACAATAAGAATGCCAGTCATAAATAATAAGGTTAATATTTCTAATGAGCCTGAGGGTTAAAGAAACAACTCAGGGTTAAAGAAAAAAACTCTGCACAGGGTCAAGAAGACACAAAAAGAGATTGAACAACAATTGAATGCAGAAAAAGCATGGGAAACACAGAATTATACTTTAAGCCAGTCCCTTGTAAAAATGAAAGAAAATTTTCATAAATCCCAGTTCAATAAAGTTTCTGAACTTCCAGATCTATCATCTACTTGGAAGCTATATATTAAATTGGACACTAACAAAGAATTGTTAACCTGGCAACTAAACAGTGCAACCCTAAAACTTGAACAATTTCAAAATGATTGGGAGAACCCTGAGAAAGAAGAACTAAAATGTGTTGTCATGTATATAGAAGACATGCTAATATCTCTGGATTTAGCTGTCCAGTGTACCAGTGATGACAGGCAGGAGTTGGACGATGAAAGACATCAACCAAGAAAGGAGATACAACAGAACAAGCTAAATCAGGGAACATGATAACTTATGTACAAAAACAGATAACATCTATAAGAGACATTTTGCAGGGTGATAGCAAAAAGAAAGAGACTATACAACATAAATGAAGGACCAGATTCAACAAAACCAGAAAAATTAAGACTTTTTACTAGGACATGAAATGTGGTTCTGCGACTGGTAAAAAGAAAGAAGTTGGTGGTCAAAAGGAAATTCCTGAGAAGGACAATGATATAAATAAGATAATAGACTGAAAAACAAATGTATTATTGTTTGCAATTAGAGTAATGGGGAAATTTTCAAACCTGTACTGGGAACGTGGAAAAGTGATTAGAGATAATGCTCCATGAATCTTCAATTCAGTAAGAGAGAGGGGTAAATGATTGAAAATATTTGATAATGAGTTTATGAGGAGCATATAAAAATTGAATTTAGGTTGGACTGTATTTAAAGTGTTGAGAATAAACTATTGACATGGTTTGTATCTGTAAGGTAACTTTGGGCTTCGGCAGACGACTAATAGGGTCGTCTCCGAGGCAGGGAAGAGGAGGGGCAACCGCACGAGCTGCGCCCCTTCCTCCTCCCGAGGTTGCCCTCAGAGCTGCCGGCCCTCCGCACGGCCGGCGCTCCGAGGGCAACCTCCCGCCGCAGCGTCCTCACACACTACGGCGGAAAAGTCAGGGAAAGTGCGCCCTACGCGTTTAGGGCGCACTTTCCCTGACTTCTGAAAGGAGCGCTGATTTAGCGCTCCTTTCAGAGGTGCCGACGGTGCGCTGCGGTGTGGCTGCATCGCTCTGGCGGCGCACCGTCCCGCGGCGTCCTGTTAAATTTCTAAAAGGAATATGGTAAGATATTATAGCAAATGGAATTAATATTGAAAATATATTTAAAAAGGAAAATGTATAATTGATGTTGGTTTGCAGGAAAAGCCAGAAGATACATAACTTGGTAATGGTTATTGATAAAGCAAAAGTGTCGCTCACATAGATAAAATAGAAGATAAACTTATGTTATATATTATATTACAGTGACAATAATTGTAGATTTAAAGGGTATCTTTAAATATTGCTTTAATAATTAAAAGAAAAAATGATATACAGTTGGCCTTCCATTTTTGTGGGCGATCCATTACAGACCCCCTCCCCTCCCATGAAAATGGAGATTCGCAAACATTCAAGCTCCATAGACTTGAATGGGGCATGCCCCTGTGCCCACAGGGGTGTACATGACATATTGGGAGAGCGGTGGGATAACAAAACCCATTGCACTGCCACATCAAGAATAATAAGCAGTTCATGTGACAAATTGGTGGCAGTGGTGGGATAGTAAAACCCATACGGCTGCCATCTGAGGGAAAAAAGTTAGATGAAGGAGTGGCTCTTCACAGCCCCGAGCTCCTGGACTGTAAATCTTGAACAGAATAAGAGGCAATAAAAGCTGACAGATAATGGGGGGGGGGGGGCTAGGATGTGTAAACATTTAAACATGAAGAGAAAATCCTAAAAGGAATGGGTAGCCAGTGAAGAGATGCCATAAGTAGGGTAACATGATCGAAACAGCGACCTAAAAATATAATCTTAGCAGCAGAATGTTAAATGGAAACCAGAGGACTAAGGTGGGGCACTGGGAGGAGCCCCATCAAAAGAAGTTTGCTGTAATCAAGGTGGGAGATAACCAGGCAGGTCTTAGCAGAAGAAGCTAAGAGAAAAGGTCTAATTTTTGCAATATTATATTAAAAAAAAAATCAGCATGACTTGCTGCAGCCTGAAGAACAAAGGAGAACAAAGGACAGGAGGAAAACCTGGATCCGTTCCAGAATATTTAACTTCAATAACTGAGAAAGAACAAAAAAGTATACAAGAATCCTGTAGTATATTTGAGACAAACTGAAAGAAAGAAATTTCTAGCATAAGCTTTCATGGACCCCAGTTCACTTCATTAGATGTGAATCTGCTGGAATCCACAAAAGTTTGTGAGAAATATCTTTCTCGGTTTGTCATAAAGATGCTACAGAATTCCTTTGTAACATTTTATGATAGATAAACAGAAATTGTATTACTGGGAGACATTCAAATTATGTATTTAGAATTTAAAAAGAAAATATGGGGCCTCTATAGACTGGCCCAAAGGGCCGACCTGGAGGAAAAGATGGGGAGGGGCAACCACACACCGGCCACCTCAACCCCAACCCAACAACATCCTGATGGTGCACACCATCAGGATGTCCTCCCAGTGCAGTGTTTTTACATGTTGCACTGGAAGGGGCGCTAAAGAGCCACATGCCAGCTCTTAGGTCATCCTTTTGCTGCCCTGAAAGAAGAGCCATTTTGCCACTCTTTCAGGGGTGGTAAAAGGGAGGATCCACAGCTAGCAGGGGAGGCCCAGAGCCACCCGTCTGCATAGCCCCATGGTAAAAATGCCAGTTTTAGGCCTTGCTCAGGTTTTTCTTTCCTGATTTATAACATCAGTATAACCTAGTCTGTTTCAGTGTTGCGGTTTCTATGTAAGTAGTATTGTCAGGATATACAGCAAGGTCACAGACCACACTTTTGTAATTTATCACAGAAATTATATGTACACTTAGACAGGTGATGAATGAGCTGTAGAAAAGAATTGTCTGTGGATAATTCAAACACTTGTTTCAGCCGGATATCCAATCTAGTAATTATCTTCCTTAACAGTAAATTGATTACCCATACTTCCTATCTGACAAAGGTGAATAAGCTGACCTCTTACATAACCTTAGTATTGTTGTGTGATGAGTCTGTCTCCAAGTAAGACAAAAGAGGTTATGCAGAAGGATAGCTTATTTTTCCTGTCTTCAACCCAAAGCAGAAAGCAGCAGATGATCTTAAAATGAAAAGAAAGCCCAGAAAATACTGTGTACCATCTCTCTCCCCCCACCCCCCACAGACACATTTTGGATCTAAAATATTTAATCATTATTTTTGCTAGTACTATGAGAGATTACAAATGTTAATGTCTACCCTGTAATCAAGTATGTAATAGGAGCAGAATTCCAAGGAAAACATAATAGCAGATCTAGCTCAGGTTTCTCAAAAAATTAGGGATATAGCTCAGGTTTCTCAAAAAAAATAGGGATTTTGAACATTATTGGGTGCAATCAGGGTTTATTTTAAATATGATTTTGTGGGATCATTTTAAAGTTGAGGCCAGTCTGTGTGAACTCCTAATCAAAGTGTGAATTTCTAACCTCAGCTGGAAAAGTAATATTGGTTTAAAAATAAAGACATGGGAAAATACTTTCACAAAGTGCCTTTAAGCCATCTCAGTACAAAACAAGGTGACGGATGACATGAAAAGTACAACAAAATGCTTTTGTTTTGTTTTGTTGATAGAGCAGCAATGAACTAGTCAAAGTTTAGGAAGAGAATGAAAAGACAAACCACAGAATTATCACCTTTTTAAGTAACTGAAAAAGTCAAACCCACAAAGTGTGTGACTCTGATGCTATCAGGAAAAAAAACAGGCCCTATTACATCCCTATCAGATTCCTAGCTGCAACACTTTCAAGATAAATCTATCTTGTGTATTCAGATGCAAGTCTTGTTGAGTATAATAGGTTTTTTCTATAACGAATAAAATCAGATTTTAGACACATTGCAATATGGTAATAACCTATTATATTTAATAATTTTACCAGATAGGGATATCCTACTAAGGTTATAAGATATTTATCCTTTTGAATTCACTCCCCCCCCCCCTAAATTTAGGGTTACATACACAAATGAGCCAATTGAACTTCTTTTTTCATCTGAAAAAAAAACCCCACCACATAATATTTTAATGTCAACAGATTGCTATTAGCCCTTTAATCTATTATTGATGATACTTAGAAATAGCTCTTGCATAAGAACCTATTTATGTTATTTTTATCTGTAGCAAGGATTGGACTAACACAATATTGGAAAACGAGTAGAGGCTATACAGTGTGGGTGGTTTTCTAACATTTGGACAGTAACCATTGAGCACTTAACAGAATAATAAATTAATCAGAGGGACTTTAAAAAAAAGACAGGTTCTTTGAACAAAGGCTTCGCATTTAAACATTTGTTAATATAGGATCCACAAGCCATCAGATACCCAGTCATATTTCTGATCCATCCTGAGGTACAGAATCATTTTCCTCTCTTTTTGAAAATGGAAAATGGAGGAAGAATCAAAAGTTTGCATGGTAGGGGTTTTCTTTTGCCTTCTCAGAAGAGGGAAGACTCTGTGAGCATGGATCACTGCCCATAGATGAATAAGGGACTGTTTGTATTCATTGAATCTTTAGATTTAGGGCTAGAAGTAATAATGAGAGCAAAGTTAGGAATGTAGAAGCTTTTCCACACTGTTCAAGATTTAAAAAAAAAATTAAGACATGATTAACAGCTGTGAATACAATTGGGTTTTACTGTACTTAACAAATTAGGGATGTAGAACACTTCTCAAAATGCAGTCTTAATTAAATATACTTTTACACATAAAATTCATGGGAAAAGCATTACTTGAGTAAGGAGGAGACAAATAGCAGTTAAAAGCATACAACCTGCAATTTGTATGTGCAATTATTATCAAATTTATATTGTTGGGGAAGCATATCAATGGCATTGATGGGGACATTTCCTGAACAGATTTGAAGAATAGATTTTAGAACAATGCCTAGAATACAGTGTAACACACTGATCTTGGAGTGATGTTGCTACATAAATATGGGTTTGACCAGAAACTACCAAAATGGTAGCATATCTTGGAAAACATTTTTGCTGGTTGCTCCTGGGCTTTGGAACTCCCTCCTTAGGGAAGCTAAGATGGCTCCCTACTTGTTGTCCTGTCAGCAAGTGATATTTTTTCTTATTTCACTACACTTGAAGGAACTGACAGCCAGAACCTACAGTGTGTTTTATTCTGCTGATTTTTATCTGTTCTTTTTGATGGATTTGTTTTAAATGGTTTTAACACTATAGCAAAGTTGAATTTTATACAGTAGTTTAAGGGGCTGTCTGTATGTGTGATACGATGCAGTTTTGCCCTGTTTTGAAGCCCACCTGTTTAAATGAGACATGTGGCCAGCACAGGGGGGATATGGGATGAAGCAAAACTCTGGAGTGAAATAACCCTCCATTTTCTCCAAATCAAACTGGAAAATGTGAACTATTGCACTGGTGTGTGGACTGCGAGCTTGTATGAAGATGGACAAGTGGCTGGTGAGCCACCAGCACTACTCCTACTCATAATTTTTTGTCACTCACTCACAAAGTGATCATGAGTGGTCAGCTGTATCTGTTACCCTGAATGTAGGAGTCTGGGGAGGACACCCCAAAACCCAATGTATTTTATTTAGGGGAATTCATAATTAGCTCAAAGAGAGTGTTAACCAGCTGGGGTAATGCGACTTTAGGGATCATAACCCAGCTTTTATGGTCTCTGTAATCACACAAACTCCAGAGGCAGATTTCCAATTGAAACTTATAGTTTATTAAGGAAATAGGTAACACACACATTCACACACACAAGAGATAACAAAATCAAAGGTGAGATAATTTTGAGATTTGCTAAAGATAATACTTAACCATCTGTAGATCTAGGTTCCACTTTATGGGGATCTGGAACAAAGAAAGCTCAATAGCCACTTGGAACAGAGGTGATGATGGCTAAAATGGAGGTTAATGGGTCAAATAAACAGCATGGCTATTTTCTTGCCAATTGAACCTAATACAAGGGGGCTAAAGGCCAGTACTTAAATAGCTTTGATAGTAGAGATCAAAGACTTGGGGTGCTTGCCTATGCAAAACATTTTCTATTCAGGAGGGAAAGTTAGATAGGAATTGCAGTCATTTGTCCATAATAATTTGCCTGGAAGATTGATGGGAGCAGCAACCATTTCCACATCACAGCTGAGATGCTGGAGAGAGGTGTGATTTTACAAGATAAAAGCACAAACTCTCATCTTGGCAAGAGAGACCTCTTATCTTCAAAGACAACTATTTTCCTTTCCCATATTGATCAAAGGAATTGTGCTGATGTCTTTGTGTGATCTATTGAGATGAGTGCTCAGATCATTCCTTGGCTGGTGGCAGCTCATTCCAACTCACCTTTAACATCCAAAACTCCCTTTTAATTTGAAGTTGATATCAAAATATAAAGGCATCAGAGGTATGCTAACACACCATTGACAATCAACCCAGCACACACCTCATGAAGAGAAATGATAACCAATACAGCGTGTTACCAACAATACAATGGATTTAATCATAACATTAACAAACTGGCTGGTCCAACAGGTGGCATGGGAGAAGAGGGGGAAAGAGAGCCATGTACAAGGGTTTCCATGATTGTGCTGTGCCAATTGTCACTGGGTGTACTGATGTGCTATATGGGTGGTTGATCACTTGTGCAACTGAGTAGCCAGATGGATGGACAGGTGATACACAGGATGTTGAATGAGTTGGCAGATGGCCAGGATGACGATGGTCATTGGTGGGTGGTGGTGGGTCCTGTTTCCCCTCTTTTGACAAAGTACGTTGCAAATGTACACCTTTTTAGTTCTCACATTTTTAAAAAGTCTGTGCAAGGTTTCCTGTACACTTTTGCCTCTGAAATGAATCACAAGTTTAACAAACACACAGAATTTTGTGGCAAGGTACACTTTGTTCCATTTCTAGTCACAGGTGGTATGGAATATTTTTGTTCACATATAATACAATTATACCCTGAAATTGAACATACAAGGATAATAACTATATAACCACACTAACCCACCCAACTAAAATATAACCCTCCTAAAATACAAACAAAAATAAAAAACTACATATAAGTAGGACACATGTGGCTTTCAATTTACCAGATTATGGTTATAATTATCTCTTATTCCCACTCTCTCTAATTCATAATATAAACTAAATTTATGTTAATAATAACTTTCAACATCACACTTCTACTAAATGATACATTCCATCAAATCCTAGATTAATCCTGGTTTCTTCATATCAAATCCTAGATTACTCCTGGTCTTCTTCATAAACTCCTTAAAACTTTCCCTGTCTTTATTAAACAAATCTATAAGTTTCCCCACCTTAATTAAAGTAGTCAATTTGTCCATTTCTGCTAGTTCATATAGTTTTAACCACATCTTCCTGCGTTGAGACTGTTGTTTCCATTTTTGTGTGTAGACCAGTCTCGCTGCTGTTATCAACCCTCTGTTTTAACTGTACCACTTTAGAATACCAGTGGGCATTCTCATAACTGACTCCCCCCTCAAAACAAAAACTTTTGAACAGGGATCAAATTACAGAGCAACCCTATATCTTAAAATTATACCGCTTTAGATTACAGGTGGGGTCTTCTATGGCTGAATTCTCCTAAAAAGTGAAAAGATCTGCAGTGCAAAATGCTGGAATGTAACTGAGAAGGGTCATGTCCTAGCCTTTTTCCTCATCAAGTGGTTTTCTGTGTGTAAAGATAATTATTTTTAGGGAAGAATAGTGATTATGTGAGCTACCATATTCTTCTGCAGTCAATAAAAAGGTTAACCACCTCTTCAGTAGGTTAAGAAAATGATAACATGTTACAATGAAGGTTGTTTTTTTTTACATGGAAAGAGCCCCCACATTGTTTACAGATTATAAAATGGAACTTGTAATGAGGAGGAAATGTCAGTTGCTTTAATGATGAAAGACATATGATGTTCTGTGACATTTGAAAATAAGTGGTTCTCAGGTAGACGTAGCAGGAGACTACTGAAGGTGGTTGAAATGCTCTCTAGTGGAGAGTCCAACTCTTTGTTTAATCTCCAGTTTTAGCTCTCCAGAATCTGAAATGACTTGACAGTTCACACTTCAAGTTTCTCCCATCAGCTGTTCATCTGCCTGAAGCATCATATACATAACAACATTTAGCTCACAAAACATCAAAGGGAAATAATTTTTTTATTTAGATCAGGTTTTCTTTGATAACAGTGGCTCTTTTGAAGGCTGAAATTGGAAAACTGAACACCTCTTCCCAGGAAATAGTTTGTAAAGTGGACCTTTAACATATTTTCCCACGTGATTGCCCCCTCCCCATTCTGTAATAGCAAACAAGGTACAGGAGTGTGTATGAAGTCCGCAAATGATCATTGAATAAAATGAAGAACAAGTAACATATCTTAATGTTCATGTAGGGATCTCTGTTTCTTTCACATTTTTTAGTTATTATAGTGTCAGATTGACCAATGTTCCATTCCTTTGTGGTTCCACATTAAGACGAAATTTAAAAGAAAAGCCTTGAAGATATGTATACAAATTATAAGTATGACACAACTCTTAAGGGTGAATCACTTCCATTCTCAGGTGGTTTTTGGAATCCAAATGCTTCTGAAATGAAGAGAAATTTTATAGGGGTACAGAAATATTTCAAATATTGACCGAAGTTCAGATCTAGTCATACTTGGAGTAGACCCAATTGGGAGGGGGAGGCAACTTGGCCAACAGTCAGGAATTTGGGGAACTGAAATCCAAATCATCTGGAGGAATAATGGTTGGGACCACTGTCCTACACTATCTCCATAGCATAGCATTTTCCTAGACTATTCTCATAGCATGTAGATGCTAAGGATGGAAAAACCCAGTTGGTGCCGATAATGTTACTTCATTTTTGGCTCCCCCACAAGTCCCCCCAGTTTAAGCTACGTTAACAAACTTACTGGCCCAATTATTTTTAAAAATCTATCCATACTACTAGTCTGGCTCCCTTTGGCATATGGAATTGGGAACTATATCTTGGTCTTTGTTTAAAATGGCTAAATGTCTTGGGTATACTCATATTCTAGTATCCACTTAGAATAATCATGCATTTCACAGAGTCATTACTGTGTTTCTGTCAAACAGGAAAGATGACATCAAGTGGGAAAAACCATTAGTAATGGAACAGGCTTCAGATAATGTCCTCAGCTAGCATAAGTAGAGTTCTGTCTCTCTACCTTTGAGTTCTGCTTCTCTGTGCTATCTGATGTGCGGCACACAGCCATGCATACATACCATACACACACATCAAGAAATTGGCATATCATATTTGTTTAAAGAATGCAAAATAGCATCACATTTACATAGATAATACTGCATTCTCTGTGAATTGTATGAAAAATGAAGAAGCCACGGGTTTTCCAATGCCAATTAAAAATGAAATATAGGCTCAAGTTTCCTCTTGCAAACATCCAGAGACATCCACTTTTTGTTAGGGAGAAAATACTTTTCAGTGAGTTCCTAGCCACCAGAGAGAGGGAAAAAAACAGAGTAAGTTTTACTTAATATATTAAACACAGTGAATCTGATTGTATATGACACCTATCCTGTGTGACAAATGGGTTTATATAGAATCACTCACATAGCATAATGATAATTTGTCTGCTAGGTACCTGGAACATATGCATTACATTTTTTCTTAACAGTTATAATTCATCATTTCAATACACAAAATACAGAGAATTTCTTCTCTTTTTTTCTCAACAGGGGATAAATAGGATGTCAACTCCAAAGGTACAATGGTTTCCCAAATGCAGCATCAGTAATTTATTCTTGTACTTGCCCATAAGTAGCAAAATAGATGGTTGCTTTGGGACTGCAGCATTTTGGAGAAATATATCAAGACCTGTATCTGAATCATCATTTTACAATATGGTAGCATCATGCTGGTTTGAGCAGCTGTCACAGTTTGTGGAGACGTCATGAAATACATTTGACACATTTCTCACAAAGGAACAAGTAGCTTTTTAATCTAAGCATATTTCAAAGAAAATCAGCTATCAGTACTATATTGTAATGCAATTATTATTCTTTTCCCTCACTAAACTGATTTCATTTGAAAATCTTTTTAAAAATATTTCCTCAAATATTTATCATTCTGTTTGTCTTATTGATATACAATTGATAGCCAAGTGAACAATCAAATTTGAAATAGAAAATTGTGTGATATCAGGAGGGTAATGTCAGTTTCACAGCCTGTTCTTCTCTTTTCCTTTATTTTAACCTTTTATCTTTAGAATTATTTTATTTCAAATTATGAAAACACACACATCATAAATCAGTCTTTTTAAAACTCTGATGTGGTGAAGTATTTCATATGCTATGTAGACTACATTCCCTGAACTGTAGTTTACATAGCATATGAAATACTTCACCACGTCAAATATTGCCACATGACTGTGAACAAAACTGGATTTTCAGAGCTAGGCATGTTTACTTTTACTTCATACCATTCCTGGAATCCTCCAGGCAGCATGTTGGATGCTGGTAATAAAGTCGAAAAATAAAATTTCTGAACTCCAAAAAATATTATGAATGATATATAATTTTGGGAGTCTTGCATTATTTTTTTAAAGGTACTGAAAAGTAAAAAGAAAGTAGTGGCAGGCAGACCTTAATGGAGGTGACATAGAAAGGCCAATTCATGAGTACTTGGCCATGAAATCTAAGCATGTGAGAACACTCAAAATAGGATTTCCAGTTATCTTAAAAGATAGGCCAGGACATATGGAAAGAGGCTTTCCTTCAGGTACTGTGTTCCTACACCATAAAGAACTTTATATGTTCAGATTATCAAGCTGAACTATGCAAATGGACTAGAAGCACATGATGATCCTGAAATAGAGAGATTACTCGTTTCCCTTGTTGCCATATTTGGTGCCGAATGAAGGTTTCCAGCCTATCCTCAAAAGCAGCCTATGCAAAGTTAATATGGGTCTGATGCCCTGTTGTCACCTTACAGGTAGGGCCCTAGTTGTCAAGTCATTCTCTTCCTAAAGTGGTGAAAGCCACATGTGCCTCAAGCCACAAATGCTCCCAAACTCCCTCTCTCTGACTGCATCTACACTGCAGAATTACTGCAGATTGACACTACTTTAACTGCCATGCCTCAATACAATGGAATTCTGGAATTTGTAGTTTTGTGAGCCATTTATCTTCCTCTGTCAGAGAGTTCTGGTACCACAGCAAACTACAGATCCCAGGATACCATAGCATTGAGCCATGGCAGTTAAAGTGGTGTCTAACTGCATTAATTTTGCATTGTGGCAGCACACACACACACACACACACACACACACACACACACCTCTCTCTCTCTCTCTCTCTCTCTCTCTCTCTCTCTCTCTCACTCACACACAAACAATCAATCTCTGGCATTTATCACCCCTCTACCCACAAGGTCTATAGGACAATGCATAATATATAAATACACTTTTAAATGTTGAATAAATAAGAACAAAACTAATTAGAACACTCAAGGCTTCTTTTTAAAAATAATTCCAAAATAGATTGAAAAACAGGTTTGCTTATTTTTTAAACCTCTAGGGCTGCATCCACACTGCAGTAATACTTCAGTCTGGCACCACTTTAGCTGCCATGTGTCAGTTCTATGGAATTCTGGAAATGTAGTTTGTTGTGATACCAGAACTCTCTGACAGAGAGGGCCAAATGTCACAAAAAACTACAAATCCCAGAATTCCATAGCATTAAGGCATGACAGTTAAAGTAGTGTCAAACTGCATTGTTTCTGCAGTGCAGATGCAGCCCATAAAAACGTTTAAAGACAGTCAAAACATACACCCCTAATTTTTAATGCCAATTGAAATAGTACAGCCTTTGCTGCCTGCCATAAACTCACAAGGAGTGCCATCAGACTGATCTCTTTTAAGTGGGAGTAGCACAGCAACTGTGCAGCTATAGAGAATGTCCTGTCATATGTACCCACCAGTCTAGTCTCATGTGGTGGCATTCCTGCTCTGGGTGACACCTGGTGCAGGGGGCAGGACTTCTGGTGGGCGGGACCTCCAGTGCTGAGACTTCTGGTGCAGTTTCCAGGGTGGAGGAATGCATGAGAATGCCTGCACAAGCCAGAAAAAGCTCCTGTGGGGCTAAGTGGTGCCTGCATGGGCTGGAGGAATGCCCATGCAGGCCCTACTGTGTTCCTGAGCAGCCCCAAGAAGCTCCCGTGGGCCCAAATGGTGCCTGGGCAGACACAAGGAACACCTGCATGGGCCTAAGGAGCTCCCACAGGAGATGGGGAGCTGATCGAGTGTCACCCCCCTCTGGGGTGTCACCTGGTGCAGCCCCCCCCCCCCCCCCCCCCCGGTGACACTACTGGTCTCATGAAGTGATGGAACATTACAGGGCTTCCACTGATGATTCAGAATTTCACGAAGGCTCATATGAGAGGAATTTTTTTCCCCCAGATATCCTAGCCCAAAGCTTTGGAATTTTATAGATCAAGATCAGAAGCAAATAGGAAGCCAGCACAGCTCTTCTAAGACCGAGGTTGGGGTCTATCTAAAATACATGCCTCACAACAGTCTGACCACCACATTTTGCACTAGATATTGCTTCCAAAAACTTGTCAGGGCCAGACACATGTAGAACATGTCACAATAGGTTAATCTACTAAACTAAGGGCCGATGCAGACCAGTGTCATCCCCTGCCTAGACGGAGACTCAGAGGATGAGGAGGACAAGCCAGAACTCCCTCCGGATCCTGGGTCTGCAGTAGTGGAGACCCAGCACAGCCCTAGCAGCCCTTGTTTTTGCTTGCCAACTCCCGTGGAGGCTCCAGCTTCTCAGGAGGCTGCTCCACAGTCAAGCCTCCTGACAGCAGAACTGTCAGACATGGAAGATGATCAAGGGACTATGCCTCCCTTCAGCCAGCGTTGAGCAGAAAGGGTGGGCCTTTGGCGCTCGAGGAGGCTTTATGAAAAATGCCAAGGTAATCAAGGTGATCAGCCCCAGCTGAGCTTTGGCAGCTTGGGGATTTAACGAGGTGTGGAAGCGCTGCCTCAGTACCAGAGGTTATCTGATCTTCCTGGTGAAAGCCTCTGTCCTTGTCTCTCCTTGTTCCTTGGCCTGAACCCTTGACTCTTGATTATTGTGGACTACCAGAACCCTTGACCTTCAGACCACTGACTACTCTTGGACCTCTGAAACCCTGGACCTTGGACTGCCTTGTCTCTCAGCTTCTCTGGAACACTCAACCTTTGGACTGTGTTTGACCCTTCGCTGGCTGACCTTCGGATTGGTAACTAGGACTAAGTTTGGGACATTCCCTTGCCTTGGCTATCAGCCCTGCTGTTGTCTTTCCAGGACAACTGGCCTAAAAGGTCAGCCTGGGGGTGGAGTTGGGGCGGGGAGACTGCACGCTGGCCTCCCCGACACTACTGTCATGCTGCACACCCAACCTCATGGTGTGTGGTGTCAGGACGCCCCATTGGTGCAGTGTGCACACACGCTGCACCAAAGGGGTTCAAAAGATCTGCGGTAGTGGCTCTAAGGGTGGCTTTTTGCCACCCCAAAAAGGAGCGACATTTGCCAGTTCTTTTTGGAGTGACAAAAAGGAGGATTGGGCCATGGCGGGTGGTTGCTGTGGCCCCGATCCAGTGCTCCTGGGGCAACAGGACTGTCTGCATTGGCCATAAGAGATGTTCATTTATGGGAAGTGCAATCCCATCTCAGATTGGTTTTAGATGGGAACCTATCTAAACACTACTCTCCCGGACAAAGATGTCACCTGCCAACACATATTCCATTTAATCTGGACTACATCTCAGTTTATTGGCCTCGTCGGGTCCCATTACCAGGGCCAAATAATGATTAAGTATTTACATCACTTATTTTTGGTCTATGGAAAAAGAGAAGGAAGAAAGAAAGAAAGAACTCTTTCTTCAGCATCCATCTGGGACCACACTCTAAGCATCCACCTGGGACCTCATGGAATATGTTCATGTTGATAGTAAAAAATAGAATGCAAGATCCCAATACAAAAGAAGTAAAGAGTTCAGTGAGGAGACTCCTGTTCCCTTGCACTATTTTCTGTAAGTTGTCAAAATCATTTTAGTGATGCTCTGTCTGCTCCCAGCATAAACAATATTATTAAAATGATATCCTGATCAATGGTATGAAAAGCCACTGAGATACTCAGGAGAATAACAGTTGTTGTTCTCTTGTGTTTCTCCTGACACAGATCATCCTGTAGGGTGACAAAGCTCTTCCTGTGCCAAAACTGGGTTTAAGCCCCAATGAAAAGGGTTCACAAAATCAGTTTACAAAATCAGTTTTATCTCAGAATTGGTTACTACACACTCAAGCACTTTGCCAGCCCTGACATGACTATTTAAAATGTTCAGAGAGCATATGATACAAAAGTCCTCTACCTGGGGGGAAAATGAGATGATCTGAAAAAAACTACGTAGCTATGTTTTGGCAGAAGTTAATTCCAAACAAAAGTGATCATATGAGATCAGCATCATAAGCACTGCATGCGAGGAGAGGAGGAGTATATCTTTAGTGCTACAAGCAGTGAACCAATTCCCATTCGCATCATTGGGAATTCTTTCTCATGTTCTACTTGTTTGCATGGGACTGAGCATCACAATGTAGATCAGGTTGCACTGGTGGATCTCTGGGGATTTACAGTAAGTATATAGTTAGGGGTTTTCTTTCTCCCAATAGTTTAATCTATAAGAATGACCAAACATCCTTCCCCCCCAACACACAAAACAACAGTATAGTAATAGTATAATATCACCGTGTGTATTTTAAAGCTGCTGAATATTGTCAATAATCATATGATTTAGTACTGTTGATGGCAGAAATTAAAGCTAATTTAAAACATGCTTCTAACAATCCAAGCCTCATTGTTCTTGATAGCATGACAAAGGAGTTAATTTAAGAAAGTATTCTATACATAAATATCTTCCCAAGTAAAGACCTTTTGATACTATTAGAAAGTATATAGAGTTGCCTGTGTTGAATAGTTATGATGTAAAACTTTAAAGCAATGATAGAATTTATCATGGGATGCAAATGAACTTAATGAACCATTATTGTACCAAAAAAAAAAAAAAAAAAAGAGAGAGAGAGAGTGCTTGAATATCTTAGCAGGAAGAAATTTAAAACCTGTGTTAAGAAGAACCATTGCAAAATGAAAGATTAAAAATTTCTAAGATTTATAGTTTAAGGCTATCATTCTTCTTACAGTTCTGAGAAGTGCTTATTTCTATGCAAGGTACATTTATATCCAGCCCTTGAGTAAATGGGAAGGGTGAATTTGTGCTGATTGACGGTTTTCCTGTGTCTGAAAATGGATATGCATGACATTCAACATTCTGCAGAATGTTGATGATAGAACATAAATCTTCTTTGTGACATTAGAGTAAAAATAACATAGAATAACGGGAATATTGAAAATTCAAGTTCAAATTTGGAGAAAAATCTAAACGAGGAATGGGGATTGTGCAGGCTATGGGGTTCATGTGGCTTGGACCCTCTTCTTTGGCCCTCAGGACAAGGAGGAAGAAAATCAGGCAAGAGTACTTCCTTTAAAATGTCTGTGTATGTATCTTTTTCACATTTACTAGACTTGGTTTTTAGATTATTATAATGTACCCTGTGCAGCTGCGGTTGATGATGGTGTTGAATGAGATCCCCAGGGGCTGCCCTTGTAGCATCACCCTGATTAGATCACCATGGTCTTTCTCCTCTAACACCACAAGGAGTCATCCTTAGATACCAAGTTTTGCCTGGGATCATCCTGCCCTTCAGGGTCCCATGCCACCCTTTCTCAAAACATCACAGACCCCCTCCCAACACTGAAATTAAGCCCCAAATCAATAAATATCGATGTTGGGGACAATGTATTGCCTCTAGATGCTGTTTCAGGAAGTCTCTCACCCAGAAACAGCCAGAAAACAGTTTCTGGTTACCCAACATGTGACTGATGCAGCCAATGTCAAAAATGATCTGATCATTCTTTCTTCTTTTCTTTCTTATTCTTTCTTCTTTTCTTCCTTATCATATTACCTTTTCCTACCTTATTCCTTTAATTCTCTATTCTCTTGATGATTTCCCACATGTTGATATCTATTTTTATTTATACCTATATCTGTACTTGTGTTACATGTGTCACCTTGGTGTTTCTTTTAATAAATAAATAATTTAAAAAATGATCTGATCATCAGTATCTTTCTACACTATAGTAAATTTGACTATAGAAACAAATGTTTTCCTAGAACAAAACCAGGAAAGTGGAATGTTTTGACTTTAGGTGATTGGCTAAAGACTCTTTCAGCTTAGAAAGAGATACTACAGAAAATTTGGAGGTCTTATGTAGATACTAGTTAGGCACTGAATTAATTCTAAAAGGAAATCTATAGTTTTCTAGGCCAGTCCACAGAAAGCCCATACCGTAACTCAGCTGGGTTTCATAACTCGATGTCTCAGAAACAATTTGAGTCATACCATACTCTGGTTTGATGCCATTGCTTCACATAACAGTAGGATGTCTTTTACATGTTCAATATCACCTTCAACAATGCTAGCAAAAGTGAGGGCCGGTGTAGTCCAGTTAGTCCACCCAAGTTGCTACTATGTGTTCAAGCCCACCACTTTGTTTCTGAAATGGTGAAACATATATGAAAAATGAAGTTCTACCCAACACTTTCCAGTGAAACCCCAACAGGTCTTTCCATTCAAACAGTACCATATCTACCTAACATAAAATCATCATCATCATCACTATTATTTTTTATACCCCATCTCTTCCCCAAGACTGACACTCAAGAAGGCTTATATAGTTAAAAACAACAACAACAATAAAAGCATACAAAAAGTGAGCATTAACACTCTGTATTATTATTGACTTCATTTAACCTTTTTCTCATTCCTGCATCATAAGCTGTACCAGTCGGAATTCTTTCTTTTCTATTACAGTCTGCCTGCCCCATACACGGGCTTTCCATACACAGACTTGAGGTCATGTGGACAGCAAGCCTGGTGAGACAAAATGGTGTGTGTGCCCATGGCGCATGCACAACACCACACACAGGAGTGCACCACCATTAAAATCAATGGGATGAGGTCCTGTGTTTTTTTCCTTACGCGGGTGTGTTTCAGAATGATCCCCGCATATACAAAGGGCCCAGTGTACTTTTAATGGTAAAGTAGCCACATTCTCTTTCGCATGTGATTGGCCTATTTTCTGTTGTTAGACTCCAAGGGGCTGATTGCATCATCAAAAAACCTGGTTGCTCCCCAATGAGATACAGCCAGGCTGCGGGATGCAGGCCGGTATTTCCGCACACAAGTCATTACCGATTCCACTGGTGAGTGCAACCCGGCTGCATCCCTGGTCCCAGGTGCGCTTAGAGGCTGCTTTTCAAAGACAGCAAGCTCCCAGCTGTGAAAAGTGGCCTCCAAAGCATGTCTGGGACCCAAAATGCAGTCAGGTTGCACTTGCCCAGAAGAATCAGCAGCAACTTATGTGCAGTAATACAAACTGGGTGTATCCTGTTGGGAAACAGCTAGCTTTTTTTAATGGTGCACTAAGCCCCCCAAGTCAGCTTACTTTTATCCATAACTAGTTTCTGGAAACACCTAAGTTGCTGGAAATGGGAAACTGAAAATTCTTCCTTCTGAAATTCTGTCTCTTATCTGAATTACTGAGCTAACAATTTGTCAAAATAGCTTTATCTACATATTCTATTTGGGTTCTGTAGTAATCACAGTACATTGAGGTATCTTAAAATGCTTAATGGTGACTGTCTGTTATGCCTACTTTTCACTTTGTTTTAAACAGAGTTCCTGGGATACACTGCATCTGATTATAATCCTGTAATAGGCCCAACTTCATGTTGCGTTTTCAGTATTTCACTTACTACTGTAGTTTATTCAATGAAACTTTTTAAAGACTGGTGAACAGAGGTCCAGCTGGCCAATCAGAAGGCAGCTGAGAGCCAGCAATGAGAGCTCAGCTGGGAGTAGTATAAAAGCCCAGGCAGACAGTTAGGGGCTAAGCAGAAGGTGCAAAGCGCCGTCTTCAGGTCAAGGAAGGGGAGGGGCAGCCACACGCTGGTTGCCCCAACCCCTTCCCGAAGACGTTGTCGGAGCAGCCGGCCCTCTGCACGGCCAGCGCTCAGAGGATGCCTTTCCGCTGCAGTGTCCGCACACGCTGCAGTGGAAGAGGCACCGAAGGTGCGCCAGCAGCCTTTTGTGGTGCACCTTTGGCAATTTGTGGAAGGAGCACTATTTTAGCGCTCCTTCCTGGGGCGGCGAAGCTGCGCCACGGGGCCGAGGAATGCAGATGCCTCGGCCCTGATCTGCAGCTTCCTGGGGCGGCCTCGTGCCACCCATCTGCTTCCCCCTTTGGAGAGAAGAAGAAGATTTGGATTTGAGAGTGTGTTTGGAAAGTTAAGCCAGTGAGAGGGCTGTGTTTAAAGTGTTCCTGAGGGAACTGTATTTTAGGGAGATAGAGTCTAGAAAGGGAAGACTTTGAACACACACAGAGCTCTGGGAGAGAGAGTTACTGTGGTGTTCTCTCCAGTTAGATATTATTAGCCAGAGGGGCTGAAGTACTGTGATTGAATTTGTAACATATGTTATAAGTCTGTAACTAAGGGGGGAAGCAGACGAGAGCTTCCCAGACGCCCTGGGCCGGCACGCCGTGGGGCCACAGCCTCCGCACCTCGGCACACCGGCGGCGTCCCTGGAAGGACCGCTAAATCAGCACTCCTTCCTCAAGACAGGGAAAGTGCGCCCTAAAAGCATCGGGCACACTTTCTCTGTCTTTTCCGCCGCAGAGCTTCTGGTCGCTGTGGCGGGAGGTTGCCCCGGAAGCGCCGGCCGTGCGGAGGGCCGGCAGCTCCCAGGGCGACCTCAGGAAGAGGAAGGAGCGCCACTCGTGCGGTGGCTCCTCCTCTTCCGGGTCTCCAGGATGACCTTTTTGGTCGTCTGCCGAGGCCCTAAGAAAGATTACAATAGCAAGTCCTGAAACAAGTTACCTTTATTGCATGTTGATGTAAAATATATATTTTTTTATTCCAACATCACTTGGCCTCTGTTTTAGTCACAAAACACGCTACCAATATTTTTGTTATTCTGGAGGTGGGACTACACTAAAAAGGCAGTGTGTGTCCCTGACACTATATTAGGTGGTAGAAGTGGGGATAACAAGTTCCCAAAGTACAGCTAGCTAGAATTAAAGTGTAAAAGTAGGAAGGTGGCAGTCATGTATGCCACATAAGTTTGGTGGCAGTGCCGGGATATGAAAAGATCCAGTGGCTAAGAGTGTTTTAGCATTGGGATTTGACAAATCTAATAAGCAAAAGTGTGTTTGAAAGGGTCTGTGTTCGAGGAACCAGAAGCCCAAGATTTGTTCTGAACTTGAGAGAGGAAATTTCAGAGGTTAGAGATTAAAGTAAAGGCATTAGTGTCAGGGGAGTAGTCTCAGAGGTAATTGTGAAAGGGTATTTGTAAGAGATTACTTGGAAACTGAACACACTGAAGAAAAAAGAATTATTGCCAGTCCCTGAGGTAATTTGCTGAGGTAATTGCAGGGGCTGTGGAAGAAAAGTGATAAAATCACAAACACACTTAGGGATTCCTGAGGTATAAGTTGTGGTAAAGTAAGGAATCACTACTCTAATTTAAAGTGAAAAGGTTAAAATACCAACCTTTTGAAATCTAGGCATTGGCATCAGTAAAGTGATCTCTGAGGTATTCGCATAAGGGTATTTGTAGGAGATAATTTGGACACTGACCATGCTAGAAAATAACTAGTCTCTGAGGTAAATGTGCTAAGGTATTGGTAGGAGACTAGTGATAAAAACACACTTAGGGGCTAAGCAGATGGCACAAAGTGCCGTCTTCAGAGCAAGGAAGGGGAGGGGCAGCCACACGCTGGGCGCCCCAACCCCTTCCCGAAGACATCATCCAAGGATGCCTATCCGCTGCAGCGTCCACACACGCTGCGGCGGAAAAGTCGCCGAAGGTGCACCAGCAGCCTTTTGCGGTGCACCTTAGGCGATTTGCGGAAGGAGAGCTATTTTAGCGCTCCTTCCTGGGGCGGCGAAGCTGCACCGTGGGGCCGAGGAATCCGGATGCCTTGGCCCCACAGCGCAGCTTCCTGGGGCAGCCCCATGCCGCCCATCTGCTTCCCCTCTTAGTGATTCCTGAGGTAAAAGTTGTGGTAACATAAGGAATCAGTATTCTAACTTCAAGAAACAAGTGTTGTTTTTGAGTTCAGTTGAGGCACTGACATTTTAGAAGTATTTCCTGAGGTAAAAGTTGTGGGTAATTGTAGGGAAATACTATTAACATGCCTCCTAAGAAAATTAAAATCCCAGCAGTGGCTGAAATGGTGGTAGAAGAGGAGATTAGAGAGGAAATGGTGGCTAGCCTTGACACTGCCCTTTATGAACCTCAAGAGAGTTTAGAGATTTGGAAACTAAAAGAAAGAATAGAAATGGCCAGGATAAAAGAAAGAGAAAAGGAGATTGAAAAGGAACAGCAAATTGAAATAGAAGACTAAGGGTAAGACAAGCTGAAATGGATTTCCAACTTAGGATGAGAAGTCTAGATCAGGGAATCCCTCAAACTCAGATGGTGGCTGAGGTAAATAGATTGATTATAAAGAGATTTCCTAGATATTATAAAGGGGACAATATTGATTCTTTCTTCACCAATTTTGAGAGGACTTGTGAAGAATTAAAAATAAAAGAAGAAGACAGAATGAGTTATATAAGAACCCAAATTTGTGCGGGTCTAACAGAAATTTATGCTGAGATGAGAGCTGAGGAAGCTCAAAACTATGAGTTATTTAAAGAGATGGTGAAGCAAAGATTTAGCTTAACTCCAGAACAGCACATAAGGGAGTTTAGAAAGATAAAGAAAAGACCTGAGGAAACTTTTTTCAACTGGCGTGTAGGATAGATTATTATTTAAAGAGCTGGATAGATGGTTATAAAGTGACATCCAAAGAAGAATTGTAAAGCTTAATAGGCTTGGAGCAATTTTATAATGTAATTCCCCAAGAGTATAAATGGCAAGTTCAAGAGAAAAGGGCCAAAACAGTAGCAGAAGCTGCTAGAATGGTTGATGAACTAGTATTAATTAGAGGAGATGACAGGGGAATGACAAAAAATAAAGAAGGGTCTCGGTGGAAAGACAAAAAGGACCCCAAAAACTGGCAAGCCCCAAAAGAAAGGAAAAGTGAGAGAAAAACTTATAAACCCTGGCATCAAGGGAGAACACCAGAATCTGAGAGGAAAAGTTTTGGGTTGAGAGAGTGTGATTCTGAAAACCAGAAGAGGGATAGGTGGTTGACAGAAAATCAGTTAAAAACAAGCCAGAGACGTTGTTATGAATGTGGGGAAATAGGGCACGTGAAATTAAAATGTCCAAAAATTTATCAGAAGAATTTGAAATCCCCTATTAAGCCAGCTTATTATGTGACAGCAGTGAACCAGTCAGACCAGTGGTTTCCAAACTTTGGTCCTCCAGATGTTTTGGACTTCAGCTCCCAGAATTCCATGCTGTTGTCCAAGGTAGCAGGGACTTCTGGTAGCTGAAGTCCAAAATACCTGGTGGACCAAAGTTTGGGAATCACTGAGGGCCTAAGCAGACTGCCAGAAATAGTGCACATTAAATTGAGGCACTGCCCTGGCTCAGTGCTAGGGAATCATGGGAACTGTAATTTATTGTGGCACCAGAGCTCTCTGACAGAGAAGGCTCAATGTCTCAGAAAAAAATACAATTCCCATGACTCCCTAGCACTGAGCCAGGGCAGTGCCTCAATTTAATGTGCACTATTTCTGGCAGTCTGCTTAGGCCCTGAGTCAGACAAACAAAGTTGCAATAGAGAAGCTGAGGTTGCCATGGAAACAACAGTGAGTGAAGCCACTGACTCTGCTAGAATGTGCCTGTTTGTAACTGCTTTGCCTGAGGTACTCAGTTTTAAGGAACATAGGATGTTATCACACAGGGGAAATCAGTTGGTTAATCCACACAAATCCTAAACAAAAACCGAATTTGCGCCTCACGATTTCACACGATGTCGCACAGAAACTGGTCAGAAACTGGACAGAAACTGGTATTATCCGAGATCTTTTTAATTTCGGGAGTTTAGAAAAAATGCATTTGCGAAATTACAGTAATTTCGCATTTACTGTAATGTGAAAAGCAAATACGCACGGACAATTCTCTTTTAAAACCTGGAAGAGGGCCAAGAGGAGGAGGAGGAGTGGCCTCCAGGGAGGGAGAGTCCCGGGCTCCTGCCATGCAGGGAAGGCAAGGCAAGGAAAGGCGAGGGAAGTTTGGGATGGAAGAGAAGTTTGGCATTTGGGATGGAGGGAAAAGGAGGGGAAAGAAGGCTTCCCTCGCAGCAGCTGTGGGTGGATGTGGGTGCAAGTGTGGGGTGTGCTTGTGGAGCAACTTGGAGATCCATCTCACCATGACATTCTGCCCTGCAGGTCCTACAAAGGGGAAAGGCTTATGGGGGGGGGCATGGGAGCTACCTCCAGTTTTCCCCTCTCCTGGGCATCATCCAAGGCTCTGGCTCTCCCCAGGGAACACCCAGCCCTTCCTTCCTTCCTTCCCTTTTCTCCTCCAATCCCTCCTCCTCTTCCTCTGCTCTCTTGAGAGGTCCTAACCCCAACAGAAGGGGGTTAGGACCTGTGCAGGAGGACATGACCCCAAATGGAGGACAGTCTGACATTTCCTCCTGGGTAATGCAGGACCTGCCCTGGAAAAGGAGGAGTCTTGTCACAAAACACACCCATTTCCAGTACATGTACGGGTTCTTTTCACTTGTGTATGAAAGTTAAAAACGTCTCTTTTTTTGCTTTTAATTTCATTCCGTTATTACTGTAATTACATGTGAAAAGCTTTTGCGCAATTAAGCTCTTTTTTCGCTTTCTTTTCGGGATGCTTCATTTCCACTCTATTATCTCTTTAACAACGAAACTGGCCCACATGTGATAACGTCCATAGAGAATTAATACTGATAGATGGAATCTGGTTATGGGGTTTCCGTGACTCTGGATCTGAAGTGTGTATAATTAAACCACACTTAGTAAACTCTCAAAACATATGCCCAGAAGAAACACTGACTTTAAAAGGTTTAGGGGGTCCTCCATTTACAACCCCAGTAGCAAAGCTAGACATTTCCTTCAGAGGACACAAACTGCAGTGGAAATTTGCCCTCTGGGATGACATTCCTGTTCCATGTTTAATTGGAAATTATTTGGACAGATATCTTAGGTTTGCTTTCGTGATCACCAGACAACAGAAACAGGAAACAGCTTCAAACAAGTTAATCCCATACCTGAAGAACAAACCGAACCAGATGTCACTGGTATATCTGAGATAAAAAAAAATGAGAGTTGTGAGGAGATTCAACTTGAGAACCAAGAAGAATTTGGTCAGGAACAAAAGAGAGATGAAAGTTTGAAATGTTTGTTTGCTCTAGCTGAGGAAGATGTAGCACTGAGTGAAAATCACCCTCACAGATTTAAAATCATTCAAGACCGCTTATATAGAGAGGTCCTCAAATATAAATATAATACTCAGAAGGAAATTCAAAAACAGTTGGTAGTTCTTCAGAAATATAGAAGCCAGATACTAGAAATAGCCCATTTTAGTTCATTTGGAGGTCACTTGGAAATTAAGAAAACTACCCAGTAAGTCTCTTTGAATTTTTACTGACCAAAGATGGGAAAAATCTTTGTTGAGGGTGTTGGTGAAGTTCAGGAGTATGGGGATGTCTGTGACTATGCTGTTGGCTTATCCCAAACGATTGGTGGGCCAGTGTTACCTTCAGAAAGACCTGGGCATGCCTTAATAGAGCAATGGAATCCTGTGGGATTAGTTGGAATCATCTCAACATTTAACTTCCCTGTAACAGTGTATGGCTAGAACACTGCAATTGCAATGGTCTGTGGAGTGAAACCTTTAACCACAAGCCCTTATCACCCCCAAAGTAACAGGCTTATAGAGAATTTTAATGGAACTTTACTCAATATGATAAAATCCTACACTGCAGAAAACCAGAATGATTGGGACACCAAATTGCAATACTTGTTTGCCTATAGAGAGGTGCCACAAGAAAGCTTAGGATTCAGTCCATTCAAGTTGATGTTTGGATGCAAAGTAAAAGGACCTGTAGGCATCATTCGCCAAGAGTGGGAATCTCCAGAGGAGAGAGAGCCGTACAATGTGGTATCGTATGTCCAGAACCTGATGACATCCTTAAGATAAGCCTTGAGAGTTGCCAGAGAAAATTTGAGAACAGCTCAAGGTCAACAAAAGACTTGGTATGACAAAAAGGCCTGAACTCGAGTTTTCCTGCCTGGAGATGAGGTATTAGTCCTTCGACCAACAAGAGGAAATAAATTTCAGTATGCATGGACAGGTCCAATTCAAGTTACAGAGAAGATCAACAATGTAAATTATATAGTGGACTTGGGAGATGATGTGTGATGTAAACTGTTTCATGTTGATATGTTAAAACCTTACCAGAGAAAGGAAGATTTGATATTATCTGCCATTATTGAGATGGAGTTTATTGTTACAAGACTTTGATTACTCCATCCAGTATATAAAAGGTAAGGAGAAATAAAATGAAAAATAAGATGAAACCATATTGAATATTTGACTGGAATGGTAGTAAATATAGATTTAAAGAGTAACTTTCAGCACAGCTTAACAATTTAAAGAGTGAACTGATAATGTAATCTTGTTTAACAAGTAATGGCTTGTATGTGTATACATGTATTGTAAATAGAAATGTTGTTGATAATTGAATGTTATTCATGATATAGTTTGATGGTAAGTATAATTGTTTATAGGGGTTTCATGGGCCCACATAACCGATTGGTTAAGTGTGTCCATAAACTTGTTGAAGGGGGGAGGTATGTGGTGAACAGAGGTCCAGCTGGCCAATCAGAAGACAGTTGAGAGCCAGCCAATGGGAGTTCAGCTGGGAGTAGTATAAAAGCCCAGATTGACAGAGAGAAGAAGATTTGGGTCTAAGTGTGTGTTGGGAAAATTAAGCCAGTGAGAGGGCTGTGTTTAAAATGTTCCTGAGGGAACTGAATTTTAGGGAGATAGATTTTCCCTTTGTTCTAACCACAGTTCCTGGGATACAATGCATCTGATTGTAATCCTGTAATAGGCCCAACCTCATGTTGCTTTTTCAGTATTTCACTTACTACTGTAGTTTATTCTATGAAACTTTTCAAAGACTTCTACACTTCATTGTTGTGTCTATCAGCTCTTCCCCTGGTTAGAATTAAATAATCATAATATAGCCTCTTAGTTTTCCCCTGAGACTGGGGGAATGTCTAACAGGCTAAATAAAATGATGATTCAGGCCAAGTCCAGGCCTTTCCAGTGCCTCAGGGCTATAATCTCAAGGAGAAAAGCAGGGATTTACTCCAGATTTGAGTGGAAAATTCAGATATTCCATTTTATATGTGGACTGTGCTCCATAATGATGTTGGTGTGGGGCTGGGGGTAAGAGAAGTTTTTGATGGGTGGGACTGGCTGGGTTGTGTTTGTTTTTATTGTTTTTACTGATCCTACCCCCCCCCCCCACCAACACACCTGATCAGCATTGTCTCATCTTCATTTTCAGTTCAGTGAATGGAGCACATGCATTCCTTTCTCCTTCTCTGATTCCAGCCATCATTCACTCATTTGCTTGTGCAGAGATCTCACATACTCTATCCCTCATACATAAATTGAAGATCTCCACATGAACAAGTGAATGATTGGAGAAATTGGGGTGAGGGAGCACATGAAATCACCACACAAGTGAGCGAGTGAATTTTTTTCGAGGGGGAGGAGAGGAGATCAGATGGGAAGAAAAGAGAATGAGAACTCTATTCACTCAAAAGAAAACAAAGTTGACAAAATGCTAATTGGTGGAAAGAGGAGGGGGAGAGCAAAAACTATGAAAACAAATGTGACACTTGGGCATGGGGAAAGAAAGAGGGAGTGGTAGCTCAGTCTAAGAGCTCATTAGTGATCTCATGGCTGAACTTTTTCATGTGCATGTTTGCGTGTGTATACGTTTAAAATTCCCTAATGCACTTATGGAAGGGGGAAAGGGGAAAGGGTTTGGATGGGGAGGTATCAAATCACAGTGGATCCAATATCCTGACAGGCAAACAATAAGAGCTATTGGATAATAGACTGACAAAAGCTGAGAGGGGGGGGGGAGTGAGTTTGCCAGGTGGAAATGTGTGGCTAGTCATGCCACTATCAACTTTCTGTATCTTTGTGTATGTGGTGTTAACAGGGTTGCTGTGGTGTCCCTTCAGACCAGAAAAATACAATGTGAGGTCAATTTATTTCATCAGTGTAGATACATCCCAAGACTCATGGAGGCTTACACATTAAAAAGCTAAATATCAAAACATACAAAAAGTCATCATTTAACCCAATTTAAACTAATTAACTAGTTTAAACTGATCTCCACATAAAACACATATCTACATTTATTTCACCTGTTTCATCTATTCAAGTTTTTATTATAGAACCCAGGAGGCTTTTCTTTGTTAATTCTAACCCATAAATCTATGTTTTCTGTGATGCTGATGGCAAGCTATTTCATACAGTAAGCTAACTACAGGTAAATTCTTAACCTTTCTTTCTTTCTTTCTTTCTTTCTTTCTTTCTTTCTTTCTTTCTTTTAAAGAAAGAGTACTAATTAGTTGCCTGAAGGAAATTAATTAATAATTCTTCCCCCTTTTCCATAATAAGATGCACATGAAAGTATTTTATAAATTGTTTCACCTGAAGAATCTGCTGGTGATTGATTAAGCTTTCCAAATTAGAAAATATATATACCAAAAACTAATTTGGGGCTTGGGTGTGATTTAAAATAGACTCCTATTCTGGAGTCTTTTTTTTTTTAAAGGAGAGAATATATAAGTCATTATTTGTTAGAAATTCAGGATGAAAAGTATGTTCCCAGGAAGTAATAACACATCAAGTGGTTGTACTTGTGTTGAAGCACTACAGAGAAAATTGGAGGGGGAAAGGGAGAAAGATGGATAAGAAGATAGCTCAGGAAGATTAGAGAAGAAAAAGCATTTGGTGTTATCCTTGACATAACTTTAGAGATCTGTAGAGAAAATACTAAAAATATTGTGTTAGCCAGTTGTGAGAAAAATTCAGAATTGTATAATAGGCTAGCTATTACAATTTGTCAATTTCAGGCCCTGCAGGGCAGCAGAATCAGAATCAGAAGTGGCCACACACTGGGTAGTGGAGGGCCTAAAAACAACATTAGCATGAACAAACACAGAAGTCCAATGTCCCTGAGAAAAAAATTAGAACTCATAAATGCAGTCCTTCTCAATAATTAGGCCTTAAACATGAAGACAATTAAAACAAAAAGCAGGTAGTTGAAACAAAATGGCCTCTAATACTTGGTTATGTTTAAGTGCACTAGGGCACATATAATCATTGAATTATGATCAGATAAGCCATCCAGAGGAACAAAGAAGCAGGCTGGAGAGCCCAGGTATATCAAAGCCTCCCCTCCCCTGTGAGACCAGAAGGGCGCTGCTATCCAGATGGACTAAGAAGCAGGTTTTGGAGCCCAGGTACATCAAAGCCTCCTCTTCCCCCTGAGACCTGAAGGGTGACAGACAAAAAAGGAAGGCTTCAGCACTGCAGCCCAGGAACATCAGAGCCCTCACCAACAAGACTAGAAGACCACTGATGCCACCTATGGAGGCAAATGGGAAGCGGTGAAGAAGAGCAGAGGAGGGTGGGGAAAAACGTCTAGGAGTGTAAAAATGAAAGGGAAAAGACAATTGATGGAGGGAACTGAGGGAGGGAAAACATCTAGGAGTGTAAAAGAGAAAGGAGAAAGAGAATTGAGGGAGGGAAGATGGGAATAACAGGCATAAAATATAGGAACAGCTACTGGGCTGCAGCAGTAATGATGGGTGACATTCAAGTCAACTCTGACAGAGAGAACAGTAGTGTCACCATAGCTGACACTTGTCAGCACTGCGTGAAAGGAGGCAAAAGGTGTCCCTCCTTGCAAGACCATTTCACCAAGAAAACCCTTTAGGTGAGACAGCTCAAAAAACAACTAGAGGGGGGGAGAAAACATGTCCAATAAAACAAGCAACACTACACATGTAATTGGAACATGGAACATGAGAAGCATGAGCCTGGGAAAACTAGACATAGTAAAGGAAATGGAATGCATGAATATCACAATATTAGGCGTGAGTAAGTTAAAATGGACAGGAATGGGTCACTTTGACTCAGACAACTATACAGTAATATATTCAGGAAATGAAAAAAAGAAGAAGAAAAAATGGGGTGGCTTTCATACTAAGGAAATACATAGCTAGAGTACTCAAAGGATACAAGTCAAAGTCAGACCATATATTATTAATAAGGCTTCAGGGTAAACCTATAAACATCACAATAATCCAGGTATATGCCCAAACTACAGATGCAGATAAAGAGGAAATTGGGAGATTCTATGATTCAGTCCAGGAAGAAATTGACAACATACAAATTAATAATTGTAGACTTGAATGCTAAAGTTGGCAACTAAGAAGAATCAAACCAGTAGGAAGATTTGGATTAGGAACAAGAAATAAAGCAGGAGAGCGTTCGAAAACAAAAATAATGACCACAGAAGAAATACACA
The DNA here is from genome assembly GCA_026167975.1 of Phrynosoma blainvillii. Taxonomy (NCBI): domain Eukaryota; kingdom Metazoa; phylum Chordata; class Lepidosauria; order Squamata; family Phrynosomatidae; genus Phrynosoma; species Phrynosoma blainvillii. The sequence goes on along the minus strand of JANUYF010000003.1, from coordinate 233,571,158 downwards.
AATTCAATCTAGCTAACAAGGAAATTGGAATACTTAAAGAATTCCCATATTTAGGATCAAACATTGAACAGAATGGAGACTGCAGTCAAGAAATAAGAAGACAACTAGGAATGGGAAGGGCAGCTATGAAGGAACTGGAAAAAATACTGAAGAGCAAAGACATACAACTGAGCACTAAAGTCAGAATCATTCAGGCTATGGTATTCCCAATTACCACGTACAGATGTGAGAGCTGGACAGTGCTAGGAAAGGTAGAGGGTAGAAGAAAGAGAGAAAGATCACAAACCAGATGAATAGATTCAATCAAAGGGGTTATGGGGAAGGGCTTGCAGGATCTGGGCAAGGCAGTGGAAGATAAGGATTCTTGATGTCTCATCCTCAGGGTCGCCATGAGTCGGAACTGATTCAAGGGTAGCTAACAACAACAAAAAGCACATATCAGCCATTATAATTAAAAGCCCACCTCATTCCAGTTAAACAGGAGCAGTCATATGAGACATATCTGCATGGGCCATTTGCAGTGCTTTCCCCTACACTTGTGTTGCTAAGTCCAGACAATGTTTGTCCAAAGGGCCATTGAGACTGCAAACTGTCTACACATGGAAAGGGCAGCCTTCCAGTGAATCCATGCTCTCTCTATGGAGTTTATCACACAGGGAGCCCCGTGCAAAATCGCTCTTTAAAGTGAAAAACAGCCGCAAAAGCAGAAGCTTTTAATGAACAGGATTTCTCCCGTTCTGCCCTGTGTGCAATGTGAAAGCGCTGCTAAAAGGAGGTTAATCTGAACTAAAATCCCTCATTTTTACTTTGGGGTTTTTTCAAAAGTAAAAAGAAGCATAAATGAGGGGTTTTCGTTCAGATTAATCTCCTTTTAACATCAATTTAACAGCGACGTCGTGTGAAATCATGACTGCTTTTGCGGTTTATTTCTAATTTAAAGCCCCGTTTTCGCACGGGATTTCCCCCGTGTGATAAACTCCTATGTTAAACCAAATTTAAAAGACTCACTATTTGCTCCAGATCTTCCCAGACACTGGAGGGATGACTACACAGCGTCCTGCTGTGCCACTGGTGCTGGTGTGAGTTGCTCTCTTTGAAGTATCAATAAGGTTCCCAGCCATGTGAATGAAGCCTGGCACCACATTTCTGGCCCTAGAAGGAACAACTCAGGCCAGTGGCAGTAGCACCAGGTGACATGATAGGAGTCTCTGTAGACTGCCAGCCAGCATTGCTATGGAACAAAGGCATAATGGTAGGAAGTTGGGGAAGCAGACTGAATATTCTGACCGGTAGACCCACCCATGGATTGCTTACTACAGCCGCTTCTTTTGGCTTCTTCCTATGCAGTCTCCTGAGTAGTTTATGCTAATTAACAGATAACTACTCCTTTTGTGGTAGAGTATTACAGTTGTGCAGACTTAATGAAAAATTTTGCATTTATAAAATACATATTATTTATTGTATATGACATATAGGCCTCATTTTTCTAATGATATACTACTATTAGTATGAAATGTTTCTAGAAACCATGTTTATAGAGAATGTAAAGTTTCTATAAGAATATTTTGTGCAATATGAAGATCCTCCTGTTTGAGTGTATAAACACATGAACTGATTTCTTTGCTTTAATAAATAGCCATTGATGAACAACCATGAAATAATGAGGCCAGGCACAAGGCATTGGATTAAACAGGGGCCACTTTATTTAATCTAGAAAACTATTTAATGAACTTAACCTGGGGTTAAGCAGTGGTGGTGGTGGTGGGGAGGAGCAACTTGATGTGGGTTCACCCGAGGCCAGGTGTCCACCTGTGACCACCTCATCAGCCTTCCCTTGGGCATAACACCTGCCCCCAAGGGCAATCCAATATCATGGTTTGCTCCCCAGCTGCCATTTACTGGAAGGCAAATGAAAGACATTCCCTTCCTAAATTCATAAATTTTAAGGAGAGAGTATATCCCTAGTCAGCCCCAAGGGGGGGTCTCTTTCCAGGCCCCTAGCACCCCAAGCCCATGGAAGTGGTTCTGGAGCCCAACTTTTCACAAAAGGGATGCAAGGCTGTATAATGAAGTCTGATATTCCTCCCCCCTCCCATAACCTGCCAGTGATAACCTATTTACAGACACCACCCAAGTTAATTGACAGTGTTACCCCAGATACAGTGTAGGGTAGTAAAGTAAAGGAGAAGAATCCTGTCCACCCCTGAAGTGACCAGCATTGGTCATATTACACAGAGGGCAAAAAGGTGGGTCCAAGAAGAAAATCCAAAAGTAGCTCGTAAAGGGGCAGCAGGGCCATAAAACACTTCAGGCTCTTCCTATTTTACAAGCCAAATTTAATTGGCCTGGCACCCAAGCACCAGGCCAATTAAATCTGGCCTCTATTTCAGGAGGCCATCAAACTGTCCTTCCCCAGAGTGCCTGTCAGATGCCTGGGATCCTGTCATAGAAACACCCTTAAATTTCAAAGCTTTTTTTTTTTTTTAAAGATCTTACGGACAGTGTGGATGTTGATCTGCCTACTGGGAAATACCATGGTTTGCAACCTTGATAGATCAGGTGACCAAAACAGTAATCTAAATTTTCAGCTAGACAGAGACTGATAGATACATAACAAACATTCAGTCCCTTAACAAAAAGAAGGAGTAGAGGAACCATGCCTGCTTCCATTGGTTTGAGAAACTGATCTCTGTAGATAATCTGCCCCAGCTAGAGTTAAAACTGCATGTCTGCCAAAAGCCAATTCCTACACCACAAATATCTTGGGCAGTTGATCAGTTTTAAGTATATGAACAACTGTGTTATCCCATTGTTCTGATTTTGAAGTACAGTGTCTTCCAGGAAATTATTATTCCTGTTGAAAGAATCATTTTTAACTATCTATAGATCCCTCCAAGCAGCACTAGAGTGAGAACTGGAATGCAAAGCTACATTGAGTATCTGTTGAAGGATTGGCCTTAAGATGGCCTAATTCCCCAAGCTAGGCAGCTTCATTTGCATTGTATGCAAATATTTCTATAATTTTATTAGAATTATTATAATTTTATAATGATTGGGGGTTGAGAAAGGGTTGAACAGCATCCTCCCCTTTCCTACTAACATATGCTAATAGTCGCTTCAGAATTATTTCTTTAATTGTTGTCATGTAAATAGGACTAGTTACTTGATTGTTACATTTTCTTGGAAAAGGTGATCTTTGTCACCCTAAATTTCACACAAAGTCATTGGTAGAAAAATCAGCTTTCAAGTATAAGTGTTAGCCAGCCTGAACTGACTTAGGTTATAGAAACTGACCACTTCATGGTGTTTTTAGCAAAACACCTCAGGTTTCTGGCTAAGTCTGAAATTTTTTCAATGAGAGGCATTCTATATTTATCAAGTAGCTAAAATAAATATGCATGGAAAGAATACTAAGAATGAGTGACACTTTGTGGTGGGGTGTGCCCCTGCCACTTGTAATTTTTCTTGTAATTATTTGCTAATAAAAGAAAGTATATTGAGACATGCTAAGTGAATTTCAAGTTTTATGGCAAGCTATTCCAGAAAAGAAGTCAGATTGAGAGAGAGACGGGGGGGGGGGGGGGGAGAATGTGCTGCCAGGGGCCAGGTGAAAAGGGTAGTATGAAATGCATCCCCCTTATTTCATTTCCAGTTTCATACTTTAAAAAAAAAAGCTGTAACTGAATTTTAAGTTTAAGACCATATTGCATATCACCACAGTCTACTTGCAGGGTGTCTTTCTGCAAAACGGAATGACTCTAAAAGCTATTATATATTAACTCTGGCAGATGGCTGTAGGCATGCAGAGCTAGGCATACTGCTGCTGTTGCCATATTTTGTAATGTAATTTCTATAGTACTGACAGAGTTTTAAGTTTTATAAAAAATTAAGCCAGCCCCCCCCCCCAAAAAAAAAAAAAGAGAGAGAGAGAGAGACAGACAGACAGACAGATGCATATACAGATTTGGGTTAACACCTCTCTCTGAGAAAGAGAACAAAGCAGATTTGCATATGTCAATGAAAAATGGAAAGGAAGAGGTGGGGAGAAAGAAGTGGAAGTGAAAATTGCTCATGCCCTAATATTAAAATGCCCACTTAAAAGGCAAACAATAGCAAACTTAAGTTAAGCCTGTCAGGAAACAAAGCACATTGGATAGATTGGTTTTCTGATGTTGAAGACTAAAGCCTAAATGGAATTATTACAGTTACAGTGGACACTTGTTATCCACTGGGGTGGTTCCAGGAGCCTCATGGATACCAATGTCTGTGAATGCTTAAGTCCCATTATATAAATGGGGTAGTAAAATGATGTCCTTTATAAAAATAGCAAATAGAGGTATAGGCTATCATCAGATAGAAAATCTGGTTAATATGTAAAGGATGAAAAGAATTGAAAGAAATAAAAGCCAGTTAATGTTAGGTGGCACCATTTTTTTGGAAGAAATGGAGTACTTATTGGAAAACAGTCATTCATTTGTGAACTATGCATATGACGTGTAGCTTTTAGAAGTAAAACTAATAAAAAGATATAATAATTTTAAAAATTGCAAAACAAAGGCTCACTTTTTGGATTTTTTTTAAACAATGGAATATTTTCAAGCCATGGATGATGGCAGCCATGGATGCAGAATGCTTGGATATGGATGGCCAATTGTATTACTGTCAATTTGAGTATACCCACTGTATCAATTGGATTTGCATATATGTTAAGCTATCAATCAGCATTTGATTTTATGGATCTACTCTATTTGGAACTATCACTACAGATCTGCTATGGAGTAGAAATCCAGCCATATATCTCTCCTTGTCTGCCTCTGCAGAAACTGCTATGATCTTCACTTTTCCAACAGTTAGACTCTAGACCAGGGGTAGGCAACCTTTCCCCTTTAAGGGCCAAAGGACTTCAGCTCCCAGAAGCCTCAGCCATGTTGGCCAATAGTCCCATGTTGGCCAATAGCTCCTGGGATTCTGGGAGCTGAAGTCCCTCGGCCCTTAAAGGAGAAAGGTTGCCTACCCCTGCTCTAGACAATATAGAGGTGAAGAGAGAGAGAATCAAGAATGTTGTGTGCATGTGTGTGTGTGTGTGTGCTTCCCAACAGGAGGGAAATAGTAAAACTAATGAGTATAGGAAACCATCATGACTGATCTGAGTTTCCCATTATTTTCCAGTGCTAAGTGAATTATGGTTCTGGTCCAGGTTGAATTGTTTTTTTTCCTTCCCCTGCAGAAGTCTTTTTCAAAATGGGTAATTTTGAGTGTGTCCACATGCACTTTTAGATGAACACTTTTTAATGTTTTCCCCACTGATTTTTAGTACTATTTTAAAATGGTTTCCTTTTTTCCCTTTCAGCACATTTCTTCTAAACTATCCATCCATCCCCTTGCACACACATGTCACATCACATCACGCACTTGCAAATGTTTGGACTGCCAATTCCAAATTTTTCCAAGATTATTTGGTATATATATTCAGTTTGGGGAGGTGTGACATAGGACTTTATCACATGGGGGCCAGTTTCGTCTTTAAAAAGATAATAAAGCGCAAATAAACCATCCTGAAAATAAAGCGAAAATAGAGCTTGATCATGCAAATGAATTTCACACATAATTAGAATGAATGCGATATAACACAAAAAGTGTTTTTACATTTCATACAGAAGTGAAAGAAATCCATAAATGTACTAGAAAAGGTATACTTGCACATGTGCAGAAAGAGAAAGCAGAGAGGCTCATGTCTGCCTGGCATGTTTGTCACCCAGGCAAAACAGGAAATAAAAGTAGCCCCACAGAACCATGGGAAACCGTAAAAAAGAATTAAAGGAGGGTTATTGTATGAATAAACCGAATTTGACTTTCACACTAGAGTAAATGCGCAATTACAGTAATATCGAAAATGCATTTTCACTAAAATACAGAAAGTAAAAAGATCTGGGATAACACCACTTTCTGACCACTTTAATACCAGTTTTTGTGCGACGTCGTGTGAAATCGTTGCACGTAATTATGTGGTTTTGGGGGGATTTGTATGGGATAAACTATAGATTTCCCCCATGTGATAAAGTCCTCAGTAATTATGCATTAAATTGTTAACCCACACATTTCCCTAATATGCATTTTGATCTCCAAGAGCTCCATCCCAAGAGTAAATATTGCTCTGTGAATGAATACATTAGCAGACTGGTACACATTCTCCTCCCCCAAGCACACTGCTGTTTCCTTTACAACAGAAAAAAAAAAAGACCTTTCTGGGCTGCAACATGGACAAAGTAAGGATGAACAAAGGTAGGACAGGACACTAAGACAAAACATGCCTGTAATACATGGTGTCATCATCCAGGATGACAGAAGATCTTCTAATAAGCTAGCACTATGGAAAAAGAAAAGGAAGGAACACTGTCATTCCTGGATGTCCTAGTCATCCGTAAACCAAACCAATGTTGGGGTCACACAGTATACAGAAAACCTACAGACAGATACCTGCACAAGAACTCCAACCATCATCCAGGACAAAAAAGAAGCACAATAAAAACACTGGTAGACTAGGCAAAATGCATCTGTGAACCCCACTTCTTGGAAGAGGAATTGAAGCACCTAGACCGGGCTCTACAGGCAAATGGTTACTCCAGCTCAGACATCAGAAGGGCTGCCAGACCCAGAAAAACCCAGAGGAGTGAAGACAAGCAACCACCCAAAGGGAAGCTATTTTTACCATATATCAAAGGAGTCACAAACAGAATAGGGAAAGTGGTGAGGAAACACAACCTCCAAATGGTTTACAAACCAACCAAGAAAATCCAACAAATGCTGCGCTCAGTGAAGGACAGGAGAGACGCTCTCACAGCCGCAGGAGTTTACTGCATGCCATGCAGCTGCGGACAAGTCTGCATAGGGACCACCAAATGCAGTGTCAAAACACAAGTCAAGGAGCATGAGAGCCACTGCAGACTGGGCCAGCCAGAAAAATCAGCAGTAGCAGAACACATTATAAACCATCCTGGGCATAAAATGCTGTTTGAAAACACTGAAATTCTGGACCATGTCAACAACTATCAGGTCAGAATGCACAGGGAAGCCATCGAAATCCACAAACACTTGGATAACTTCAACAGGAAAGAAGAAACCCTTAAAGTAAACAAGGTTGGGCTACCAGTCCTACAAAATAAGAAAAGCAGCATTCAGCAAATGCAAATGGGAAACCAACCAGGGTCAGGGGCTTTCCCAGCAGACAATAGCAGACAATATCCTTGTTTGCATATCCTCCCACCCTGAAGCCATGCCATTAACAACAGAACAATACATATTAACACAGAACAATACACAGTTTACATGGGAATCACTCCTCCCTACCCAGGGTCTCGCAGTATATATAGACCCACTCTCTGCTATTACAGTATTCTCTGAAGATGCCAGCCACAGATGCTGGCAAAACATCAGAAAGAAACTCTTCTCGAACATGGCCACACAGCCTGAAAAACCCACTAAAACTAGCAGAGGAAGTTTTCATTCTTTAAAGAAAGGTTCTGATATGTTGCGGACACCACTTCTGATGGCATTGGTTCAAGTCACAGCTTTTTCAATGCATTTGATGTAGTATGGCTGCTGATTGAATTGTCTTCACTGCAATAGTGGCCTGTGGAAACCTGCAGACATGCCCCAATTGTCTTCTCATCCAAATATCTTAGATATCCTCAGGCAGAAGAATAATGAGGCTGTATTATTTCTGAGGGTCACTGGGATTTCTCCACCCACTCCCCACCTTCTCAGTTTTAAAATGGTTTCTTCACTGTCATTACCAATCACAGTCAGCAGAGTACAGAAGGAAAGCAGATCTATGTTTTTGCAAGATTGTTTGGCATCAGCTAATGTTGATATTTTCTTTCCACTCCATCCTTTTTAGTTGGTCCCCTCATTGTTATTTTTCAAGTAACAGCAAAGGAGAATGTTATTTTAATGATGAAGTGGAATTTTAAGCCACTTAACTTGTTTCTGAAAGCCATTTTGTTATTTATTTTTCTCACAAAACACACACACACACCTCACAACCACTTTTAAGTTTAGGAATGTGCTATGAGTTGAAGCTAACTCACACAAAATTAAATTAGCACTTGAACATAGCATTAAATTAGCATTTGGCACATAGCAAAACAGCCCCATGATTCTTTCGCTGTATTTTCAGTGCAAAGCTCCATTCAAAAAATCATATATCAGACTTCTGTCAAGCGGAATAGTTTTGGAATCTTTCTGAAGATTGGATGTTTTAGTTCTACATTAGGACCATATTTCTAATTCCTGAAAACACTGATTCCATGTTTCTGCCTAACCAAACGTACTGCCAAAATATTTCAATAAATATTTCATACCTTCTTAGTTTTTTAAAAATTAATGGATTGTGGAAGTTAAGCATCCTTCTCAATAAAAAAAATAAGCTGGTAAATTTTAAGGTGTAATGAAATTAGAAAGAAAATCATGCATGGTCAAGATTCTGATTAAATATCTATATTTTCAATGGTCAGCAATCAGTACTAGCACCCCCTTTATCAAAGCCATAAACCCCCTTTATAAAGCCATAAGGAAACATTTTTTATATGAAAAGCACCTTAATGACATTGTGTTCTATCTTTATATAACAATGGCCTGTGAAAAAACTGTGATGTCATAATGTCATAGTACATCTTGGTATTTTAATTTCATAACAAATTGTTATAAAGCTGACATTGTCTTCATTTCAATGCCAGGTTAAAATGGCTTTTTATTAAACCCTTTGGGTCTAATGATACCCTTTGTACATCAACATGTTTTTTGTTTTTTGTTTTAGTTTTAACATATTTTATTAATAGCTTTGCAAACAATCAACATAATAAACACAAAATATGCTTTGGGGGTCAACAGAAAGAGATTTTACAGAAAGATGATTTATTCTGCGATAGTAGAAACAGAGTTCAAGGTGTCATCTCACTCCATGGCAGCTGGTGGAACTGAGTCCAGAGTGTCTCCCCAAAAGATAGTCTGATGGATTGGAGGTCCAATATTGTTCATTAATATAATCAATAAAAAACAGACCAATCCTCAAAAAGTGTGTGTGCCTTTTTTAGTCCATTGCAAAACTTGAAGGTATAGGAGAGTTTTTCTGACAAAACTCTGTGTCCCAAATCCTCTTTCACCAGATGCTCAGTTGAACATCTTCTGTTTTCCAACATCTCACAATTTCAGCTCTGGCCGCTGAGATGAGTAATGTGACAAGTTTTCGATTTTTCAGGTGGCTACTGTCCTTGCTGTAAATCGATAGCATTAGAAGACCTGGGCAAAATTGTACAGGCTGTTTTACAATATCAGAAATTTGGGTTAAAACAACTTTCCAGAAAGCTCTAACCTTGGGACAATCCAACCACATGGATAAATAGGAACCAAGAGTCTAACAACCTCTCCAGTATTTTGGGGAGCCATCTTTTGTCATTTTTGATAATCTTATGGGTGTTAAATACCATCTGTGTATTGCCTTTAAGGTTTTCTCCCTCATCAATACTGACCGTGATTTATCAACATGGTTTTAACTGTTTCAACTTGTTTTAACTTGTTAGACTATTTATAGCTATTTATAATTATTTTTTTATTATTTCATATTTCCATAGAATTATAGAATCATAGAGTTAGAAGTGTCCATGAGGACTATCCAGTCTAAGACCCTGCCATGCAGGAACTCACAGTCAAAGCACCCCCAACAGATGGCCATCCAGGCTCTGTTTAAAGTCCTCCAAAGAAGAAGACTCCACCACTTTCCAAGAGAGTGTGTTCCATTGTTGAACAGCTCTTACTGTCAGGAAGTTCCTCCTAATATTGACCATTGTTCCAAGTCCTATTCTCTGGAGCAGCAGAAAACAAGCTTGTTTCAGCCTCAATATGACACCCCATCAAATACTTAAACAGGGCTATCATATCATTTCTTAACTGTCTCTTCTCCAGGTTAAACATACCCAGCTCCCTAAGATCCAAAACACACTGCAGAAATAATCCATTTGGAGACTACTTTAACTGCCCTGGCTCAGTGCTAGGGATTCTTGGATATTGTAGTTTGTTGTAACACCAGAGCTCTCTGACAGAGAAGGATAAATGCATCACAAAACTACAGTTCCCAGAATTCCCTAGCACTGAGCCAGGGGTGTTAAAGTGGTCTCAACCTGGATTATTTCTGCAGTGTATTTTGGACCTAAGTCCTTCCTTATAGGGCATGGTTTCACCATTTTGGTTGCCCATTTTAAATTGTTTTAAATTGTTTATATTTATTTTACTAAATGTTGTTCTGAGATCTTTGTATATAAGGCAGGATATAAATATCTTAACAAATAAATGTAAATATTGTATTCTATCAGAGCTTATGTTACATCACAACGACTATACAGATTTACCAAGGGGTAAGGTTATAAGTTGAATCAGGCTGAGAACCTATGAACATTTACAAGATATGTTTCTATGTAAGCAAGCAAGCCAGCACATGGATCTACATTCTTCCTATTTGCCTCTACATTTTCTCTTATCTGGTTCAGTGTTTTAAAATAAAGAATTTCTTTTGAGTCATGTAACAGAATCAATCAATTAGCACATGCAAATGAGAAATATTAGGCTTCCCTTTTTGAATTTGGTGACAGTAAGAGTTAGTGAAGCAGCAGAAGTAGCTGCCTCAAGGTTTACAGTGAAGCTCATATCCCAAAACTCAAAATGAGGTTGCATGCCTCAACTTTGGCAATTGACCTCAACTTTATGCCTAATCTACTTCAAATTCCCAAAGCAATTGACTAATAAGTTCTAGGCTGGATGCTGCATTCCCCCTTATCCTCCAGTAAACACTCCCACACCTAAAGTATGAAGTCTGCATTTCAGCAGAAGCCCTCTGTTAAGACATCAAAGTGCTTCCTGAAACTCTCAGAAAGCAGAGCAGGGCCTCCTACATTGTATGGTTGGGCAGTGAAATTTACTGAAGTCCAGAGAGAATGGTGCATGTCTATGCAAAAAGGTCTAACTTTAGAACATTCTCTCTCCATGCACATCATTGAAGCCCAAAAGATAATGGAGCATGTTTATGCAAAAAAGTTGTATCTGTATTGTATGCACCTTCTGTCTCCCCATATGTGGCTTTCATGAGCTTCTATCAACCAGTTTCCAAAAATGGGAGTGATTCATATGAGAAAAGGAGTGGAGAGATGTATACTGGCTCTGCCATTCTCCCTCCTCCCCTTTCTTCATGGAATGTGTCTATGTATGCAATGCATGGACTTCTCTATTTTTAAAACCCTGAAAAAATTATAATTGTATATACTGAGGATACAGGATGGTCTTCTCTGTAAATTAGAGGGACGAGAGACTGAGCAGTTAAGACGCTGACTCTGATGATCACAAGGGCAGCAGGTAAGCAGTTCAAGACCCAAGCATAGTGGGGCAGAGCAAGCCCCCATCACTAGTCCCAGCTTCTGCCAACCTAGCAGTTCAAAAGCATGTAAAAGTGCAAGTAGATAAATAGGTACCACTTTAGCAATATCAATAACAAGTACATTTCTATACCACTTATCAGTGCATTTAAGCACTCTCTAAGCAGTTTATAGTGTGTAAGCTAATTGCCCCCAACAAGCTGGGTACTCATTTTAGCAACCTCAGAAGGCTTGTGTTGAGCTTGAGCCCTTAGCTGGTATTAAACTCGCAACTTTGTGTTTTGTGAGTGAGTGGCTTCAGTACAGGCATTTAACCACTGTGCCACAAGGGCTCCCACCTAAGTGGAAGGTAACAGCATTCCATGTAGTCATGCTGACCACATAACCACAGAGTCATCTTTGACAATGCTGGCTCCCTTGGCTTAGTAATGGAGATGAGCACCATCCCCTACAGTTGAACACAACTAGACAAAGTTGTCAAAGGGGAAACCTTTACCTTTTCTTTCTCTGTAAATAGTCATCTTCCATATACAGAGAGTTATGAGAACAGAACAGGTGGAAAACAGAGTGATCACTTGTCCCCACTCCCATCTTCATCTGCAGAGCTTATACACAAGGAAAACACTTTAAAAATACGATAGCCTTTACAGTATCATTGCTAATATTTGATCACTTTTATATACTACTAGTGTATGTATCCTTTGACTGACTTTTTGTTTATTGCTATTTAAAAATTCCTTACTCAGTGATCTCTATTTTACCTCTTCCCCAACTTTTTTTTATGTTTCATACTAGTCTTTCTCTTTCCCCAGTTCTCATTTGGCTTGAACCAATTTTTCCTGCATTACAATCCTGTTTGTTCTCTCTTCACATACCAGTAGTTTCTCTTCTTTCCTTTCATACTTTTTTCTTGCTTGCTTCTTCCCCCCGTATTGTGATATTTATCCAGCCTTTCCATCATTTAACTCTCTTCAATAAGTATGAGGAGTTTCTCTCTCTCTCTCTCTCTCTTTTTTTTTTTTTGGAGTTGCCATATTCTAATTCCCCAAATCCAGGTATCTATATATATATATATTGCTGATTTTGCAGATTATGTGGTAGATTATGAAAAGAATCACTAGCAATAATGTACATCCTTAATTTCCCACTCAGAAGTATTCCATTCAAAGTTGTTTTCTAAAAAGAAACCATAAGGATGGGTTTTCTTATGTGCTTAGTTTGCAATGAAGGGGTGCAAAACCAGAATACTAAGCTGTTTTGTGTGATCCCATGAATCCACTTACTTCCCACCCTCACCTACCTTTTCTCCTCACAGAGTTATTATGATTTTAGAAACTTTGAAAGATGAATTCCATTTTACCAGTGTCTCTCCATAGCAGCTAGGAAAGCACTGGACAAGATCTTAAAGAGTAAAGATATACAACTCAGCAGTACATTTAGAATTGTCCAAGCCATTGTATTTTCTATCACCATGTGAAAGCTGGACAGTGAAAAAAGTGGATAAGAAGAAAATCCACTCATTTGAAATGTGGTTCTAGAGAAGATTGCTAAGGATACTTTGGACAGCCAAAAAGACAAACAAATGGCTCCATCCTATGGAATCCTGGGATCTGTGATGTGTTGTGGCACCAGAGCTCTGACAGAGAAAGCTAACTATCCCACAAACCTACAAATCCCAGAATTCTGCAGCACTGAGCCATGGCAGTTAAAATGATGTCAAACTGCTTTTGTTTTGCAATGCAGATGCATCTTAGCTATTTTTTTTAAAAAAAACCACTTGTGTATTCTAAGTAGGGATAACACTGTATTCTAAGCAGCAATAATATTATGTCAAGTAGTAATAATACATCAAAATGACATAATTAAATAATGTCTCCCAGAGTACCTTTATTAGAAACATAGAACTATATAAATGGAATAGGTCCTATGGTCATCTATCCCAACTACCTACTGATGTAGCAAATGCAAAGGTAAAGCATTCCATATAACCTCTGATGAAAAACCTCAACTGAAGTAGAGAGACTCACCAATGAAGATTATCGAGACTCAGCTCTTACTGTCAGGAGTTTTCCCCCCCTAATGTTTTGGCAAAATCTCTTTAAAAAAAAAAAAAAAAAAAGCATCTGAATCCATTAGTTCAAATCTTATTCTCCAGAGTATTAGAAAAGACTCTCCATTTTCTAACAATTCAGATATTTGAAAACCTGGTATCTTAATGTCTTGAATTGAAGATTTTTGTGGCCATGCTTTCTATGACCTTACTAGAAACCAGCTGCAAGGATTTGGAGCAAACCACAAGGCTTCCTGTTCTTGAAGAGACCCTTTACTTATAAGAAGCCCTTTTATATTTGAGAAATCCTCTTATTCTAGAGAAGCCTTATATCTGTTACAGGATGAATATACCTCATCTGGGATTCGAAAATCTGAAGTACTCCAAAATCCAAAACATTTTAAGCTACAAAACAAGTCATGCAGTATGTACCTGTACTGTATTTATGAGGCTGGAGAGAAACATGACTGAGGAGAGATGAGAAACGAGAGGATGAAATGGTGGGAATCCATGCCTTCCATCATTTCACAAACTCAGATTTTTTCCAGCCTCATTATATATATGCAAATACAGACATTCCAAAATTCATAATAATTTGAAACACATAACACTTCTAGTCCCAAACATTTCAGATACAGGGTATTTATACTGTATCTGGTGACTCAGTGCTAAATAGACTGAACATGACAATGAACTAAATTTTGAACTACAACTCCCTGTAGCCATGTTAGCTGTGATATTCTGGGAACTGTTAATTGGAAGCAATTGATAAACCTTGAAATAGACTGTGTCTGAAATACTCCAGTGTTCCTTCCTGTATAACCCAGACCATCAAGCTTTGTAGTTCCTCTGCTTATTATGTGAAATCTGCAAAAACACAACATTCTGTATGTTTGCTATACATTTACAGCACTATGGAAAGAAATCTACCTGAAGTCATCCCACTCTAGCTTTAATAACATTGTGAAAATGTATTGATTCTGTCAGATATTTGGCATTCCCAAATACACATAAACTATACATTGCACAAGAATATAGATTTTGGCTACTATATTGTCTGTTTTTACCATTATTTGATTCTACTCCATTTTTAATTTCCATTTCCTTTTTTTCCTTTTTTTTTTTTTTACTGCTTTAAATGTAAACCAGCCTGAGTACATCTTTGAAAAATGGGGCATTTTTAACACATCAGAGTTTGTGCTTATATGCCTTCCAGGACATTTTAAAATTTAAATGTGAATTTCCATAACCTTTGTGGTCAGACTATGAGTTATTATCAATCATTTTCTCATAAACTATGTCATGCAACTCTACCAAATTTAGCAGAAAATAAGATTCTGAAAATAGCAGCTCCATATTGATGACTGTGACATCATTTCCTTGCTACTACTTTACATGGTTGACTGCCATTAAAGGGAATGAAGGGTAGGGTGAGGAAATTCATGACATGATGAACCCATGTTTTGCACACTTATTAACTATGCACGAGAAGAATAAAAAACCTGAAATTGGATTACCATTTTCAGTGGTAACCATGAGGTCATTGTCATGCTGTAGTTTCAATCCTTGAAGATGTGAAATGGAAAAGTTATATTTTTGAATTATAAGGCCTATAATGCTGAAGACATATAGGCCAGGGATTTTTGTAAGTTGTATTCCTCCCACAAGCAATCTTTCTTTCAAGCTCTGATGTGGGTCTTGACAATGTTAATTTGATTTTATTAGTATATTCGGGCAAGTTGTTCTAATGTTGTACACTAATCTGGAGGACGAGGGAAGCATTCATGAGGGGAAAACATATGATACTATAGAAGAGATCATCATTCTGACATTTGAGCATACTTATGTGTCTGAGGGAATGTGGTGTAATGATTTGAGGGTTGGACTATGACTTTGGAGATATAGGGTTCATTTCCCCACTTGGCCAAGGAAAACCCACTGGCTGAACTTGGAAGAGTTAAAATCCTGTGGTAAATCCTTTGATAAGTTTGCCTTAGGGTCACCATCAGTTGGAAACAATTTGAACAACAACAACAACAACATGGATCTAAAGAAACATACAGATGAGAGGTGGAGAAATTGCAATGGACAGCTCTGTAGCACCTGCATATCGGTCCTGTTGCTACAGGCCTCTGTGCAGTTAAGAATATTGAAAATAAGTCACTTGTGCTTTAATCATATACAGATTTTTGTGTTGCAGAGAATTGTGCACAAGAGTCTAAATCTTGGAGAAGGTGGGAAGGCTTTTTTCTCCACTGATAAAATCAAGGCCAAATAAAAATACTTATCAGAGAGTCACATTTGATTTAGTAGAAGAAGTAGCACTTTCACACAAGATGAGATTGGACTATCAGCTATCCATATTCAAGTTCCACTGTGTCCAGTAGAGTGTATGATCCTGACCCGTAACTATATTCTGGTTATGGAATGTGTTAGTCTGGTACTGACTCAGAGTTATCATTAATACAAAACTACATCCTCTGTATTACTTCTCAGTTGCAGCAGTGCACACTAGTGTCTCTGATCTAGTGGAATAGGGATTTTAGGTTTGCCCATGTGCAATATTGAACTCAGTGACAGTTACTTCTGAGGATTGCTTGAGACTATGATTTTCACCCACCATTATGCCAAAGATATAAACTGTAAGTGGTGTTAGAAGCTCTACAGTTGTGCATCATAGATCTCTGTGCAAGTTTCTGAATAATCCTGGAACAGAGTGACTAAAGGCCTAAGCAGACTGCCAGAAATAGTGCACATTAAATTGCGGCACTGCCCTGGCTCAGTGCTAGGGAGTCATGGGAATTGTATTTTTTTCTGGGACATTGAGCCTTCTCTGTGAGAGAGCTCTGGTGCCACAATAAATTACAGTTCCCGTGATTCCTTAGCACTGAGCCAGGGCAGTGCCTCAATTTAATGTGAACTATTTCTGGCAGTCTGCTTAGACTGCCAGAAATAGTACAACTTGAGGCCACTTTAACTGTCCTGGCTCAGTGCTAGGCAATCATGGGAATTGTATTTTTTTTCTGGGACATTGAGCCTTCTCTGCCAGAGAGCTCTGGTGCCACAATAAACTACACTTCCCATGATTCCTTAGCACTGAACCAGGACAGTTAAATTGGCCTCAAGCTGCATTATTTCTGGCAGTCTGTAAAGGCCCGTACTTTTGTTTGATGGACATAAGTGTTCTTTTGTTTGGATTGATTTTATTTTGATTGTGTTATTGGGAGGTAAACTCAAATCAGTGTTTTACAGTCAGCACAGCTGTACAAAAACTATACAGTTCATAGAAGAAAGCTGTTGAGCCTACAACATTTTTCATCAAATTTCACTTAAAACAAAGGGCTGGAATGTGTCTAACAAGATCCTTGGATGTCAACTGTTGTAGGTGGTGCTAATGTTGGATTTAGTCTATACTGTTGAAGAACATTAGGCATGGGATATCTGATGATTTGTGAGAGAAAACCAATGAACTTTTGTAAAATAAACATATCTTTGGCAAAGGTGGGGAACATTTGGCCTACTACATGTTTCTGGCACATTCTGGTGGATGGAGGGACCATTTTTTAAATAGAAAGATCACCTGCTTTGCTTGTTGAACAACTCACAGTCAGTCCCTGGCAGATGTGAGGAACCTTTAGCCTACCACAAGTTTTTGGACTACAACTCTCACGATCTCTGACTATTAATTATATTAGCATGAGCTGATGGTTGTTGAGTCAAATAATATCTGGAAGAGCAAAGGTTCCCTTCCTTAATGTGGAAGTATCGGGTAGGACTGATGTGACAAATGCCTGAAAACCATGGAGAACTGCCACCAGAATAGGCAATACAAAGCTAGATGTACTAATAATCTATTTTAGTAGTTCTCAAATGCTTTGTACTTAAGTTTCCCCAAATCAGTGGAAAACAAAACCAGAGGTGATATGATACCATTTCTAGTTGAATTGTGAGTGCCAGTGTGACTTGCAGGTAAGTGAGGTGTGTGGTCCCTACACAATTGCCTCTTCCTGACCTAAAACATGAAAGGGGAACAAGTGGCCCTCCAAATGTCATTCTGGCTGCTATCATCTCTCACTATTGGCTGTGTTGGTAGTTGCCATCCAAAAACTTCTGAGAAGCAACATGTTTACCACTCCTGATCTCATTTTGTAGAGACAAAATATTTCATAAATTTTCAATAAAGAGCTTTCTGTTTTGGTATAGTGCATGCAATCTCTTGGGACATTCTGGTTAATGTTTAGAACTGATGTTACTAAATTTATTTGATTCTATTTTTGGAACAGGCTATTGTATGAAAGGCCTGTCAGTATAATGAAATAGAGAATTTTTCTGAAATTGTAACTACTGCCATATTACAGAATTAGTGCAGTTTGACAACACTTTAACTGTCATGCCTCCATCCTATGGAATTCTGGAATTTATAGTTTGTTGTGGTACCCTCTCTGACAGAGAAATATAAATATCTCACAGATCTCAGAATTCTATAGCACTGAGCCATGACAGTTAAAGAGGTGTCAAACTGTATTAATTCTACAATGTAGATGCAGTGTGATAGTCACCTCAATTTCATTCTTCTTTTCTATTTTTGTTTAAAAATTAAACCTAAAACCAAATAGAATATATACATACACACACATTCACACACACACACACAAACTGGTAATGTATCCAAAATAGGATTTTTGCAAAATACTTACATGCTTTCATGATAAGCAAAAATGGAAACTTCAGTCATGGCTGATACAGGAACAGAGAATATGTATATTCTAATCTCTCTTGCTAGATCTGTTGCAGATGAAGCCAATCACATGCTGTTTTCTTCAGTTTCCTCTGCCCTAGGTTCATAAGCAAATATTAGTCTTTCAGAACAAAGCAAGTTGTTGTTTTAGTGTTTAATGCCAGAGATGTGCCCAATTGTTCACTGACAATTCTGTGTAGTTTCACAAGGAGCTCTTCTAAAGGGAACAAAGATTAGACATTACCCATTCAGATCTGCAGTGAGTTTCTCCTCTCATTGATGTCAGTATAGCACTTAAATTGTTTCACATCATTACGTGCCTAAAATTTAGTGATCATTAGTGAGCCTGAAAATGAGCAAGATTAAGGGAAGCTTTATTTTCAGTTCTAAGGATGGTTTACTTGTTCTGTGTACTGCTATTTACATCGAAAGAGGTGTGATGTTGATCAAAATTTAGCTTTACATATATTCTGGTATGAATATTACTGCAAGTTGATGATGGGTGCAATGCAGCTTTGAATTGTGGTCTTATCTTGTAAAACAAACAGATTAGCTTTTTCTTTGTTATATGAACAGTATTTCATAGAATCATAGAATTATAGAGTTGGAAGAGACCACAAGGGCCATCCAGTCCAACCCCCTGCCATGCAGGAACTCTCAATTAAAGCATCCCTGACAGATAGCCATCCAGCCTCTGCTTAAAAACCTCCAAGGAAGGAGACTCCACCACACATTGGGCAACTCACACTCTCTCAACCTCAGAGGGGGCCAAAGGTAAATTCCATTTGAACAAATCTTGCCAAGAAAACCCTGTTGCATTAGGGTCGCTTTTTGTCAGAAATGTCTAGAAAGCACACAACAATCTTTCATATGAAAAATGAATCTCAGCTGTCCCTGAGAAGAATATTTATTAGGGCTTATATATATATATGCATTAGGGATTTGAAGTATACACATTAATATCAACATCCTTGATAAACAACAATAGCAACAAGATTGTCCACATTGCAAGCCTTTGCATTTTAAATAGGTTGCTCAGCTGTACACAATTTGTGCAGGTACATGATTTCCTGTGCACAAAAACCACAAATATTTTGTGTACATAAACTTAGTTGTTTTGTTTTTGTTTCCGGAAATGAGTAACTGAATTTTGTACTATATATATATATATATATATGCTTAATTCTTCCAAACCACATGTACTTTTTGTATATTTCCTGGACAAATAGTACTCAGGAAATGTGCAGAAAATCTTGGTGTTGAGAGAAAACTAATAAAATCATTCATTCTTGCATGTGGGAAGGAAAAAGAAAATACTTATTAGTGTGCACATGGTAGTAATATTTTATAGTTGTTATGTGCCTTCAAGTCATTTCCAACTTATTGTGAACCTAAGGTGAACCTGTCATTGGGTTTTCTCAACAAATTTGTTCAAAGGAGGTTTGCCATTGCATTCCCCTGAGGGTGAGAGCATGTGACTTGCCCAAGATCACCCAGTGGGTTTACATGGCCAAGTGAGGAATCAAATGCTGGTCTCCAAAGTCATGGTCCAACCATTATGCCACACTGGCTCTCAGTATTTTTATGACAATAATAATATTTTACAACAATAATTACATATATATATATAGGCATCCATAAGGAAAAAGTATGGAAATTAAAAGATGGCTTTTCATCAGTCTATTAATTGTAAATAAATGATTTCACTTTATACCAAAAACACATTTTCAGTGGGGTTTTAAATGAAAGAAATGTGAGGTCAATTGTTAATTTAGTTTTTAAAAGTTCCTAATACTCCCATTTAAACTATATTTTAAGCAATACATTGGTTTAATTTAAGCAAATTTTCATTTTCAGTATATTTTTAAAATGAAATAAGTCTGAGGCCAGCTCTTTATTTCATAGAAAAATAGCTGCCAATAATTTCTAAACTGGCCATCAACTTTCTGGCTCTTCAGCAAGACTGGTCTATGCTTTTGGTCTACAGACTCTTAGAAATGTAGAGTGTTGAAAACTGAGTAGAACAATTCTTGGCAGCTGCTGCATTGTTAACAATGAATAACAGATCCAAGCATTGTATTCCAAGTGTCCTTTCGATAAATTAAATTCTAGACACAAGTGTCTCATCCCCTGCTTAAATTATCAATGCATATTTCTTGACTTCTTTGTCATTTGCAGCAAGTTGAAGCTTATAGGAACCAATGACCATTTAGACTTGAAAGCAGTGAAGTATAGTGACATCTTCTGAAATATCTTCTCAGAATACTATATTTCAAAAAGAACAAAACAGAGGAAAACAAAGAGTGTGCCTGAGAGCCCTTTGACAGATATGCTGGGACACCAAAATGGAAAGAAGGACAAAGCATGAAAAGGTCATTAGGGTGAAAATGCTGACTTAGAAAAACAAAACAAAATTAGTGAAAAAATAGATTTTCAAATAGTGGTGAAATTAAATTACTTGGAAATAGTTATAATGAACAAAAATTCATCTCTGTTTGGAAAAACTGAGAAAACATGGAAGAAATAAAATTGGACTTGCAAAGATGGAGCAAGCTTAGACTTCACTCTGTTTGAGAGAAACTTGGCAATAAAGCTGAATGTCCTATTTAAAATGCTGTTCCTTTTTCAAACCATTCTAATTATCTGTAATGATACACCATTCAAAAATGGCAAAAAGACCTTTCCAAATTTATTTGCCAGGATAAGAAACCATAAATTATGTTTAAGATGTTATAAAATGATAAGAAAAGAGTTGGGTTCTGCCTATCTGCCAGGCTTTTGATGGGTGAATTTTACTTATGTCATATGCCTTTTTAAATGTTTTAATAGTTTTTTGCTTTTAAATGTTTTGAACTATGCTGTTTTAACATATGTTTTAATATTAGTATTATTTATTTTTAACTTGTATATTTAATGCTTTAGTTTTATTCTTTTAAATTATTGTAAGTCACCTTGAATCCCATTTTGGAAGAGTAAAATAAATAAATAAATAAATGCCTGTCCTGAAGCTATATTTGTCAGCTTCATTTTGGAAGAAAAATGGGATATAAGTCCAGTAAAATAAATAAATAAATAAATAAATAAATGTCTGCCCTGAAGCTATATTTGTCTGCCTGTTAGTTCGTCTTAAAGATTGGTTAACACTGAGAAATGAAAGGTTATTACAATTGGAAGGACATGACCTGAGGCTCGGCTGGCACAGTCACATATGATATAATAAAACTAAAGCACTTGCAGAGTTTAATAACTATTTTATTAGAAGTGCCATTCTGAGAATTTGGAACAGGTATAAACTCAGATTATGTCCTAAAACTCCACTGTGACTTTCAGCACAAGAAGTCATCAGAGAAATGGTTTGCATATTATAATTTACTAGAAATGCAAATGGTTAATTTAGATTCAGGACAGAGGAGATGGTCATTGTATTCAATGGTATCAACATAGGCAACCACGAGTACAATTTAATTTAGATTTAAAATGTTTTGTTTTGAAATCAGAGAAAACTGAGTTTGAGTTTAAACTCTGTACAGATGATGAGCGTCTGATTGAAAAAAAATGAAATTATTGAAAAATGAGTTTGGTGAAGAGCAGATTAAGGAATGTATGATTAAGAATTTTGGTTATTGATTTGGACCAATAGCAAAAAGTTTGATTGAAAGATCTTAAGGGCACATGATCATGATCTTAACGATTTTAAAAAAATGATGTATAGATAATTTTTGACTCCAGTAAGAAATGCTAAAATGTCTGAGGGAACTAAGAAGCTGGAAGTGTGTGAGGAACCAGATCAGATCATTTTACACATGTGGTGGGCATGAGACAAAGCCAGGAAATTCAAGAAAGAAACACAGAAATTAATATAAAGTATATTTAAAAATAAAATAGATGTGAAACCAGAGTTGTTTTTATTAGGAAGGCCAAATGGCAGTTTATGGAGTTATATGATAAGGCTTCCTCCATACTGCAGAAATAATCCATTTTGGCACCATTTTAACTGTCATGGCTCAATTCTGTGTATTTCTGGGAATTGAAATTGGTTGTAGTATCAGAGAAGAGCTTTCTTCATAGATGGAATGGGTGGAAAACTTGAATTTTTCAGTTTTAAGAAAAAATTGAATTTGGAATGAGAAATTGACTTCCTTTTTCTGGAAAAGGAAATTTTCACCTGTGGAAGTTCAGGAAAAAGGGAAAGGTATGAGGGCTTAATCCTTCACATACCTACTTTCCTCGAACCTTGCATTCATTTTCAGTTTACATTACTTCACCTGTATTCTAATACTGGCTGTGGAAGTGAGGGGAATAAAGATGTTACAAATGCAATTTTATTATTCACAAGTAATACAACAAAACAAGCAATGCTTTTAAAAATAAACTACAGATCATAGTAATGCAGTCCTATACATGCCTTTTCAGAAGTCCCGGTCACTTTGATGGGCTTACACTCCAGAAATTTGGTAAAACATTTTTAATTCCTCCCCCCCATAGATTATGAGATGGGGGGGGGGGGATACTCAGCATTCCTTACCATTTTTTATGCTTGCTAAGGCTGATAGGAGTTCCAGTATAAAAACAACTGGAAGGGTACATGAATCTTGTCCCTTGTGTAACAGGTTGACATAAT
The DNA here is from genome assembly GCA_026167975.1 of Phrynosoma blainvillii. NCBI lineage: Eukaryota > Metazoa > Chordata > Lepidosauria > Squamata > Phrynosomatidae > Phrynosoma > Phrynosoma blainvillii. The sequence goes on along the minus strand of JANUYF010000003.1, from coordinate 233,548,329 downwards.
GAGTGATAGAGGGCCAAAAGTGATGAGTGGCTTTCATCAACATGACACTTCCTTTTTCTATCATAAAAGTTGGTTGTTGTTTTTTGTTTTGTTTTGTTTTTAAAAAAACTCCATTAGAACTTCCACTAGGTTTGACATTTCATATAGATAATCTGATAAGGACAGAAATCCATCATCACTTAGGATTTTGTTTTTCTTTCTTTCTTTCTTTTGAAAGGAAAAGAGTTTGTTGGTTTGCTTTGTTCAAGAGATATAGGAAATGATTGTTTGGTAATTGGAAGGTGTTGCAGAAAGGTCTGACATGTTGGGATTACTGCAGGGTACTTCTGTTTCTATATTAATATTGTCAGTCCCCTGGAGGAAAAACTGATGCATTTTAGGAGACAAGTTAATGTGCTGGCTTAATGTAGCTTTTTCTGTAGAGTAAGGGGGGAAAGCATCTGTTTTAGATCTCAGCTGTCATGCTGTGTGGTTTTTTTCTTTTGTACCTCTGCAGTTGTACAATAAAAGATTTCCATGTACAAGATTTCACTTTAAAGGTGCCATCTTTCAGAATTTAACTGAGGTCACTTGCAGAAGTTTTAAGCTAATTATTTCCATAAGCAAGCAACATGTTTCTTCTCCTTACAGGGAACAGAAAATAAAAGATAATTCTGACCCTGATGAACCTGGTAACATGCAACTTTGTCATTTGATAAATATGTGCAACTTGCTGAGCAACAAGCTTTTGAGAATTCACTATATAGGAGGGGAAAAGGCAGCCAAGTGAAGGTCTATTATTATAGACTGAATAAAATAGATTTGAGCAGTTTTGAACTTGCGATTAAGAGCTGGCCAGAACTTTATAGCAAACTCTCCCCTCTGTAGTGGCTTTCGGGATCTACCAAGGAAAACAGAGCCCACCAGGAGCTGAATAAGTTTCTTATTTGTACTGCTGCCTGCAATTTCACAAATTTCCATTGCAATTTCAAACTACAGGCAAAGAGATTTCACCTAGATATTAGGAAGAACCTCCTGACAGTAAGAACTGTTCAGCAGTGGAATATGATGCCTCAGAATGTGGTGTAGATTTTTAAACATCCTGTTCAAGTATGGTAGGTGAAAAGAGGGTTAGCTAAAAATTGTTGTCCATGATCCACCACATTCAAGGGCAGAAATTAGTTTAGGACATTTTGTCCTGCAGCATCTCAGTGCTTCTTGAAACTCCTACACCAATGTCTACCCCCTGAAGCAGTGGCCTACTGGTGGTGTCTGGTAATATTTATTACCTACTTCATATTTTAATATAGCAAAATTACTGAAACTATAAGTCACCAAAGAGCAACTGGAGAAGGAATTGGATGAGAGAAGAGGTATATTAAAATACCAAGAGTCAACGGACTGCACATTTGCAAAAGCTAAATCATACTTGATTAGAATTAGCAAACCTAAAACTACTACTTCTGATCCTAGAAACATGAAGACATGGTAATAAAGACCTGGTGAAATGCCCTTTAAAGTAAGAGAAACAGAAAATATCTTTGCTTAATTGGTAGATTGCATGATATAATGATGAAACTCTCCCAATGTTCAGCAGAAGTCAGAGAATATAAGTCTTGAAATTTTATGTCACACCATTGAGACAAATCCATGAATGTGCAGGTTATAATTAATTCTTTAATCTCACAAAGACTTAATTTGAGTTAAGGAGCAGACGCCTGTCTATGATAAAGGTTACCCACTTTTATTTAAGGACAATTTTCACTTCCTAATTTTACTTTGTACAGCATCATTATAATATGATATACTGAGGCAAACCTTCTATTAAAGATTATGTTTGATGGGGACACACGCCACAATACTCTTCTGCAAATTTCCTTCCTAATTGTTGAGCAAGGTTCCCTAATTAAATCTTGAGCATAGGATTCTGAATTTTTAATATGTTTATTAGAAGGAAAGATACTAAGATTACAAAGTAGAATAATTACCTATTTCATTTTAATTCTGATTCCCCCCCCCCCCCCTTCAACAATCCAGAAGGCATTTAGGTACTGTAAGATCAGTGTGGAAAGTTAAATCCGAGAACTCTCAGTTTTTTGTTTTTGCTTTTGATTCTGTGCAAATGATGACATGTCAGTGAATCAAGAACAGAAAGCATATTGAGGGAGCACCAGTGCCTGGCTTTACCAAATCATGCATACTTTCATTCTAAGTCAGGGTGTCTCTTTCTGATTTGGAAGATGGGGATATATGCAGAGCTTATAGCAGTTACCTTTTTGGACTACAGCTGCCATAATCTCAATGCCAGCATGTCCAGTGGTAGTTATAAACCAAGAAAATAATTTTTGGATTACAGCTATGATGACATGGAGATTCTTTTAATGGAATTTCAACAAGCTTTGTACACACACCCTAAGGGAGGATCTGTCAATGAAATTGAAATTATATAATGCCCTCTGACCTTTTATCCTTCTTTCTTTCTATATGGCTGCACAAGATTTACAAATGTTCTCTCCCAGTGTTATCTCCACTGGTTGGGAGCTGCAGCAAAACATAAGGCATTGGAAATGATATCAGTGAAAAGTGCATGGAGCTGTGTGATTGGTCTTAGTTCACAGACTCTTGGGGATAAGTGATTGTTTTTAAAAAGATTTTTTTAAAAAAATGCTTGTGAGACAAGACATTTCATGCTCAAAGAAGTGCAAGGTCTCCTAGATTAAGCATTCATTCTGCCCATGATAGAGGAATGAAAGAAGGGGTACATCAGGCAACCAAGCCCAGGGCTTGTTTTTGATTTTCCTCTGGGAAGAGCAACCTATGTTTGATAAATCACATCTGAACATTATAGTAAATTCTTCTTTTAACTGCAGCATCCATATACACTGAGGTAGCAACAAACACAGGAGAGAGTGCTGCAAAATTTTAAAATGTCTACCTGGGAAAATTATCAACAGGTTTATCGGGAAAAAATTGCCATATATTGCTAGTAATACATACTAATATTTGTTTTATCTTTGCAATGAACCTTGGGGCAGCTGGGTGCTTCAAATAGGTACATGTTATATTTTTCTAAAGTTCAATACATTTGCAATGTTTTCACCTGTGGATACCTCAATCCTGCTGTTTTGGTTTCTCTGCACTATTTTCAAACAGCCTTTCTGTTGTTTCAAATCACTATGGAGATCACAGCAAAGAAAAAACACACACTAAACAGACAAAGACACCAATACTTTATAAAGTAACAGCATATGACAATAATGTGCTCTTTAAATTTCTTGGGTGGATCTTTTAAAACTCCCCACCCCCCATCTTCACACCTGTAGTTTTCTGTGCTGCCTGAAAATGGCTCTGCCGGTTTTTTCAGTCCTCAAAAGCTGGTTTTGGAAATGCACAGGGACTCAAGTTGGGAGGGAAGATTCCCTCCTTCCAATTCTGCAAAATTCCCCATTATGACCATCACTGGATCCTGTTTCTTAACAATCCAATATTATGCATTGCTAATCAAAAAGTAACCCTGTTGGGTTCAATAGAATTGACTCTCATATAAATAGATATAGATTTCAGGTTATTGGTGCAATCTTTTACTTGTCTAGTCAGATGAAACTTCCCTTAATTTCTATGTGTTTTACTGCTTTCCTAGGTGCTGAATTTATTTTGAGATTAGGGTTCAGAAGCTTGGAAAGACCTGTTAAAGTTTAGACTGATTGTCAGAGTAGATTGACCACTCCAGTGATATAAAAGCAACTGGGAATTAGCTGGTTGATTTTTTAGAAGAAAATATATATTTTAAAGAAAACACATCAACTTGGTAGATCTATAGCTGTCTTACCATATGGCTTGCTATAGATCTTACTATAAATCAATAACATACATATTTGAAGTTTTTAGTTATATCACCTTCTCCAACCTGATGTCCTCCTTCAGGGCTGCATCCATACTGCAGAAATAATCCAGTTTGAAACCACTTTAACTGCCAGGCTCAATGCTATGGAATTCTGAGAATTGTGATTTGTTATATAGGGTTGCCATAATTCTCTACCACAAAACTGGGAAAATGTAGGGCAAAATGTACGACAAAATATAGAACATTCAAGAAAAATGGAGGACATGACCAACTAAAACTCAAAAATATTAATAAAATAAAAAAAATCATGCTGCACCTCATCTCCAGCCCCAGAGAGGCCTTGCCACGCCGCCTGTGCCTCAGCTCCAGAGGCATCCCTGGCCTTGCTGTGCTGCTGGATCTTTTTGGGCCTCGCCTCCAGCCCCAGGGAAGCCTTGCCATGTCACCTGTGCCTCAGGCCCAGGGAGGCTTCCCTGGCCTTGCTGAACTGCTGGATCAGGATCAAGGAGGTGGTGGAGGTGGCTGAAGAGGCCCCAACCCTCCCCCCAGCTCCAAGCTAGGCCTGGTGGCCTTCTGGGGCCTAGGTCTTGTTGTTTCCCACTGCCGCCACATCGAAAGTGCAGAAGAGAGGTGGCAGCAGCTGAGGAGGCTCCAGCCTCCCCCTCCAGCTCCAAGCAAGGCCTGGCAGCCTTGCCAGGCCTCACAGGCCACCACCGCCACTGCACCAAAGTGTGACATCCTCTAAAACCAGGCTGGTACATTCCCAAAGGCTGATAAATCAGGAATGTCCCAGCCAAAACTGGGATATAGCAACCCTATTTTGTTATGGCACCAGAGTTTTCCGAGAGAGAAGGCTAAATGTCTCACAAAACTAAAATTCCTAGAATTCCAAATCATTGAGCCATGCCAACTAAATTAGTGTCAAACTGGATTATTTCTTCAGTGTGGATGCAGCCTATGTGTAGCTACATATCCCATTTTCTTAGCCAGTACAGTCAATGAAAATTGTTATCAAATACATCTGGAAGGCATCAAACTGTAGACAGCTATAAAACATATATTTAAAGTCATGAAACCTCCACTACGCTGTAGCTTTTGGTTTGGTAGTAATAATTGTCAGATTATTTACAGGGCCAGTTATTCTGTTGTGATGTTCACTTTACTGTGAAAAACCATAGAGTAATGCCTTCAGTGTTTCTTATAGGAAACCAATCTGTTTCTCCAGTATTTGCAATTAAAACTGTCAGCCCTGAGCAATATTTTATGTAGATTCATTGGCATAATGAACAGTCAGTTCCTGCTATTGTATACTAACTAGATGAGGCACTTGTAAGTGCTACAAGCTGACCCATTCCACCTTTGATACCCACTGCAACACACACACACACATACAAGCTCTAATAGGAATATGTGCTCTGAACAAATGTCAAATGCAGTTGAAAAAGAGCCAATTTTCAGATGAAATAGAAAAGAATAAGGCCAAAATACAGAGAACTTCCTAGAAAATGTAAGCTTTTTTTCTTATGCTATAACTATCCACTAGAAGCTATAAAAAAGAACAGAGAGAGGAAAAAGAAGGCCAAATCCAGCATGCAATTTTAAAACAAGCCCATTGAAATGAATGGGATGTTAACCACAACTAACTAAATTTCTGTTCATTTCAATGCACCCAGTCTAAGCACAGCTAATATTAAATCTAACCCTGAGGTGCAAGGTTAAACAGATAAAATGTAATATTTAAATTATTAATTTCCTATTGCTGAATGTAATGAAACTCTGGTGGAATAAACTGGCCTACATATCTTACTGTTCATTCTTCATAATGTCTTTTCAAAGTATGACAGTTCTAAGCACAATGTTTTACATCATGTCACTCAAGTTCACTTTTGTTTTCCATTTCCAAGGATTAATGAAAAGGAATGAGGAGAGGTGGTCTAGTTTCTCTCCAGAACATTATGTTCCATTCCAGCCAGTTCTGTGCCTTGACATGTAAGCCATATATGCCTTACCAAAAGGAGTCATGTAGATTTAGAATAAGAAAGTTCAGGCAGCAATGGGAGATGTCCTGAACAGAACCTTCTCAGTGGCTGCTCCCAGGCTGTGGAAGTGTCTGTCTTCAGAAACTAGGTTGGCCCCATTTCTTTCAGCTCACAGAAAAATATATTTCTGTTTACTCAACCCTTTATGTGATCACTGTTGCATATGTTCTTTCAACTGGGTATTTGGTGCACTTTAATTCTTTCTCTAGGCCTCCATCCACATATGTTGTCAGCTTTTATTTCTAGGGTTCTAGGTTGTGATCCTGATGGACTTGGAAAGAAATAAGATAGGATCATTCACAGAACTTTGCTTCTTTCAATACTGTGAGCTCCTCAAAAGGGATATCAATCTTATTGGTGGTCTCTGGGGAGCACCATGTTCTAGGGGAGGGAAAGAATAATTGATAATATTCCAAAAATGACAAAAAGAGAGGGTATCCTTGTATTACATTCTTTGGTAGATGTTTCCTGTGGCACTTGTCTCACCAATGTTTTCTCCAACTCAGTTTGTAATAAATTCAGGATAGAATCTAAACTATTGCATCACTATTGCTTACTTATTCACTCTGTCAACCTTTCTCTGCCACAAATGTGAGAGAGTTGGCAAGGGGTTTATGATAATGAAATGCATATATAAGACCTGGTAAGTAAATCCATTCCCAACCCCATACATGTTGTCAGGAAATGTAACTATTGATAGACAGAAGCTCATACTCTTCCACTGCAGAAGTATTCAGTTGCATTACCAACTGCAATAGAGAAGCAAAGGGAAAAACATTAATGAAAACATTTAATAAAAATTTCTAGAAGAGGGTCTCAGCTTAAGCATCCAGTTGATTCTGAGAGCTGCAGAATGCCAACATTATTTTATTGGAGAACTAAAGCGTTCAATAAATTCAAGATAGAATGAAACCATATTATACACAGTGTTTTAATGATACATTCTGTTTAAGTGCTCAGATTTGGTCAGGGTGGGAGGGGGGGTGCGATCGATTTTATTGTATTGTATTTTTATGTTGGAAGCCGCCCCGATTGCTATGCAGAGGGGCGGGGTATAAATAAATTTTATTATTATTATTATCATCATTATTATTAACAAAATAAATAGAAAAAGCTCTCAGAACAGGAATTTAATCACCATTCCACCCTTGATTTTTGAAAATCTAAAAGTAAGGTTGGTTGTCATTATTATTTCACCATAAAAGTGGGTTTCTCCTTGCACTAATGCACACATTCGTTGTAGCTCCTGTAATTATATGCAATATGTACCTGTCAGCTTGTATTTTTAGTGTTCACCCAATTAAGGAGCATATTGCTCTCCCCTAATTGCAGCCCGTTCCTTCAGAAATGTCGAGTAGTGAATTTGGTATCCATCTCTCTCTCTCTCTCTCTCTCTGGGGGGTATTGTAGAGTTTTAATTATCACCTTTAAAAAATTTTGACATAAAGTTTGTTTTGATTTGTAGTTATTAACTTATCTCTATGTAGTCATCATCTAGATTTACACGTTTACCCAGTGTTTCTTGATCCTCTGAATACCGTTATTGTAGAAGTCTGAAGACTGTGCCTTAAACCACTCTTCCGCTTCACGAATGACATCATCTGTGTTGTTAAATTGGTAAGCCCACAACTGATTTTTCATTTTTGTGAAGAAAAAGTCACTTGGTGATGATGACACTTTCAAAATGTCATCAATATACCATAATAACTTCTGGGTGATAATTATTACTTTACGGTACCCCCTTGTGTGTGTGTGTGTGTGTGTGTGTGTGTGTGGTAAAGGTAGCCCCTTGACATGAAAATCTAGTTGTAAACAACTGTAGGAGACATTGTTCATCTCCGTTACTAAGCTGAAGAGCCAACGTTGTCCAAGGACTGCTCTGATGGTCATGTGGCCAGTATGACTGCATCGACTGCTGTTACATTCCCACCAAAGTGGTACCTATTTATCAACTTGCAATTTCTAGGTTGGCAGAAGCTGGGACTAATTACAGGAGCTCACCCCATCATGCATGACTTGGGCCTTGAACTACCAACTTTCCAATCTTCCGATCATCAGAATTGGCATCTTAACCACTAAGCCACCACATTATTCTGCTATGGTTGTCACTGCTAATAAAACAACAGGTGAAACCTAATATGGATTGCTGTGACTTGCAGAGTAATGACCTAAATTCTTTCTAAAGTGATACATTAATCCAGTAATACTATTTTATACTCCCTCCTGTTGTTAGAAAGACCTGGTATAGGAGGGGGAAACGGTAAGTGTTGTGCAGTGATCTAGCAAACTAATTGGATTATCAGGGATAAGGGAATTTAATGCCTTTCCCTTGGCTTATCTGAATATGTTCAAGAAGCACCTGGCTGCATGGATGGACAAACCGCTGTGAGAGAATATTCAGGATTCAAGACCCAGTTAAGAAATGCAGCTAAAGAACATAGGACGCTGTCTCACTTGGCTAATTGTCCATGCCAACCACCAGAAGCTATCTAAGGGCATTTGCAGACTGCTAGAAATAGTGCAAATTGAGTCCACTTTAACTGCCCTGGCTCACTGCTAGGGAATCATGGGAATTGTATTTTTTCTGAGACATTGAGCCTTCTCTGTCAGAGAGCTCTGGTGCCACAATAAACTACAGTTCCCATGATTCCCTAATACTGAGTCAGGGCAGTTAAAGTGGACTCAATTTGCACTATTTCTGGCAGTCTGCAAAGGCCTTAAGTCTTTCTTGTTACTTGTTACTTGAACCATTAAACTAAGAGGGCAATGTTCTACCCTAGCACCCACTTTGCCCTGAACTCCCTCTGACCCAACTGAAAGTGACTGGAAATCTAGTTTTGTAAAATCCATTTTGAGGTCGGGGTAGGGTGGGGTGGGGTGGAGGACAATAAGTCACAGAGATGTTCATTGCTTTAAAGAAGAATCACAGTGTCTGAGAGGTTGATTAACATAAAATCTTTGTAGAATTCAAAGATATAGACATGTCACTTTGTAGAATCAGTATGTAGAGAGATCTTGTAGCAACTTTGAGACGAACTGAAATAAAGAAGTTGGCAGCATGAGCTTTCATAGACTTCAGTCTACTTCCTCAGATGCATATAGTGGAGTGAAATGGCATATATATGTCTGTCCCTGGTTTCCACTCCACTATGTGCATCTGAGCAAGTAGACTGAAATCTCCGAAAGCTCATGCTGCCAACTTGTTGCACCGGCACAAAAGATTCTGTACACCTTTTCTTGGATAATAAACTGGCCACAGCTTTATTTTATCTGTACAGGGTCTTAAAACAGTTTTCATTTACAAGTTCACAATTAACCATAATTTTGTTCTTGACACATGTGTCCATGCATATATCAGGAGGTCTGTCAGGTAAACCACGCCCAGCACAACATGTGTCAAGAATGTCATGTTCAAATTAGTTACACAATTACACAAATCTTCCCCCCCCCCTTAACCGGAAATGACCTCATAATTAAACATATGATGTAAACAAGTCATGATGTCATCAAGAAGATTTATGACATCATATAAAATCTAGTTAACCCAATGACATATACCCTTCATCCACATTAATTAATTCAATCTGGTAAATTCAATTAACCTAATTATCCCCTGGAGGGTTCCTGCCCACCACAGGAGGGGGCCAGCCTAGCTTGACATCCCCTCCCCCCCAGAAGAGCTTGTTCAATGTAACAAGCAATAGAATCGAAGTATACATCACATCCCTCAGGGAAGACATGAACCCCATCGCCCCTGTATAGATGTGGAAACCAAACCTGAATTCCCTCATGTTCAACAATTAAAATCCCAACTTCTGCCAACTTCTTGGCCACAGTTCTGTTCAACCAACTGCAAGCTGTGTTGATAGCCAAGTCCTTCCGTGAGCCTGCCCAAGTATGACGAGCAAAGATTTTGTCCACTGCACAACAGCATGGCTCTCAAAATATGCTTGGCCAACTGCAAACAGGGAAGCTTTACCAAGTCATTTTCACCCAGGTGCACAAGAAGAATCCTGGGGAGTGGGAAAGTGTTCACCAACTCAAGAACACATGGAAGAAGAGCTCCCTACAGCATGCCTCTGTGTCCAAACCAACGAATGGAACCGATCTCGCTTAGCCCCAATCTCTCTTAGGATTGTAAGATGTGATGCTCAGCCCAAAAGACAAGGCTATGACTTAGGATCCATACGTCACCCTGTTGCTGACCTGCTCGATAAAGACAACAAGTTAACCATAAATACATCTCGATAAAGACAACAAGTTAACCATAAATACATATCTATCATCAGCTCTATCATTCTTATGACAAAATTACCAGAAACCCCACTATGAACGAATATAAGATTTGAAAGCCCTGGACCACCAACACCCAATCCGACGAATTCCAGCATTGCTTAAACCCTGGTCTGCTGCAACAGTTGCTGCTCCTATCCTAAAAGAATGAGAGGAAAATTGAGCAGCTGGCAATCCCGCCTGTCTCACAGTCTCCCAGAGCACAGCTCGAAATTGAAACTGCATCAGTGGAAGACCAGAGACATGAAGAAACAAATAACCAGGGCCATTCAGTTGCAATCTGAGGTAGTCAGACAATGCCAAAACAGGGCAAATCTGACCCTCATACACCCTGGACAAAACTATAGTTTGGCCTCCAGCCATCTGATCATTCTTAGTACGCCTAAAAGAGACTTGAATGTGCTGCCCCAAAACATGAATGTCAGATAAACAAAGTGCTCCATCTGAATTATCAGAGCGTAAGCTAAGAAAGAGTTCGCTGATCCTAGTGGCTGCAAAAAAGGCCAAGGAAAATGCCGCCCTGAACAAAATAACTTCCTCAGGTGAGGAGCACACTGTTTGAAGCAATTGCCAAATCTTGATAAGAATTGTACCCATTATCGGTAAACGATTATCACGTGCCACAGGAAGCTCCCTAGACCAACCCTGTAAAGCCCTGTAAAGTCATGTAGAGTGGCCTTGTTTTTCCCCCTCATTATTCTGACCTGTTGCCTCATTAACTCCAGTTTTTCAACTGGAAGGTGAGAAAAACATTCAACAGTGACCAATTCAATACCCAAAAAAGTAAGACGGGTGCTTGGGCCCTCCGTCTTTTCATTAGCCAAGGGAACTCCCATTTCTGCCATCAAAGTCTGAAAAGCCAACAGAGTATCAACACACATTGTTGTGCCGGGAGCCCCTGCAAACAAGAAGTTATCCAAATAGTGTGTAATTGAATGATTTCCTGACCTCTTGACTGTACACCAGTGCAAAAAGGTACTAAACTTTTCAAAAGCAGAGCAAGAAATGGAACACCCTATTGGCATAGCTTTATCAAAATAGCATATCCCATCAAATTGAAAACCCAGCAAATCAAAATCATCAGGATGCACTCGAAGCAACCTAAAAGCAGATTTTATGTCACATTTAGCCAAAAGGGCTCCCTTGCCCAATGCTCTCACCATTTGCACTGCTGAGTCAAACGATGCATATTTTACAGATGCTAACGCTGGGTCGATAGCATCATTCACAGAATCCCCTTTGGGGTAAGACAGATTGTGAATTAAACGGAATTCACCAGGTGCTTTCTCAGGGACAACACCCAAAGGTGACAATCTTAACGTCAGCATTGGCAGATGCTTATGGGGTCCAGATATCCTCCCCGCCACTAGTTCTTTGGCCAGCTTATCTCTAACAATCCCTGGTAACTCCCTCACCGAATGCGCATTAGGTGCAAATCAGTGGACTCTCAAACCAGAATAAGGTATATGAAAACTGAATGAAAAACCTTCCAACAAATACTGTGCGGCATCCCTGTTAGGGTATATCCACAGCCAAGCAGCCAAAACTTCCAATTTAATTGAGGTTGGTGCTTTTCCCTCCTGCCGTGGTTTGCTGAGAAGGGAACCCCAAAACTGGACCTCTTACCTCTGTAACAGGAAGTGCCTGGGTGATTGCCTCCGCAGGTGTTACATTTGTGATCAAACCTGCAGGACTGCCTCCTGCACTTACCTGAGTTGAAATCCCATCAGATTCCTGTTGCTTTCCTCTCCCCCGTGTTAGGCCTCATATATTGCCCTCTCAGCTGTGTGACCATAGGCACAAAGCCATTGTCACACCTGCTCGAAGGGGAGGCCCCAACCATAACATCTGCCCACAACTCTGACTGTACATGACAAAAAATGGTCTAAAGCGGCCCTCATCCTAAACTGCTTATCATACTGGAGCCAAACTGACCCCCTTTGGTTGAAATGGCAATTGGTGTATGCCTTAATCATTATCTCCTGATATTTAGAAAAACCAGGAGACATTGCTGGCTCTTTCTCCTCAAGAACCCCCCTGTAAATGGTAAAGCCCATCATCCAGTTCACAAAGTTCCTCTCAAGCTTAGGGCACTTGTGAGCCTGGAATTCTTTTGGTAAACTAAACACGACCCCATCCTTTACCATAATCTGAGGCTTGGGATCACGAAATGTGAAGGAAAACAAATCAATATATTCCCCTTTCCAGATCCTTTCCTTTGTGGCGAGCGGAAGGTGCAAGCCCAAAGGAGTGGACATCGCTGCATAAGGGTTGCACTCAGCTGCTCTGTCAACCCCGGCTATAGCTGATGTTCTCACAGTCACCACCCCACTCGAGCCACCTACCTTAGTGACCGAGGGCTGCTCAGTCTGCACCCCTAGTTGAGGAACCTGAGATGTCTCCAAGGGAAAGAGGTATTGAGCATTCCGCTCAACCACTCTGACCAACCTGTCCACCTGGAGCCCATACCAAGGTGGGCCAAGAAGTCAATGAATTAGGAGAATGAGACAAACTTGGGCTTGGTAATTGGTGTGAAGCATCCCATGATACTTGCAAAGCTCCCCCCAAGTGTGCCATGACCGTAGCTCAGGTGCTCTGTTGCAGGGTGGAAGAAGCACTTCCAACATCCCTGTTTGATGCCTCCGATGATTCAGGGGCCACTCCACTGCCTTGCCCTGTAACGACAGCCCTCTGAACAAAATTATACAAATCTGCCAGAGTGGGCTGGGCTGACACAGGGGCAGCTGCTCCCTGTTGTGCCACACCAGGTACTTTTCTCAACAATTCCATTACGTCAGCTACGGTTGGTTGCCCAACCTCAATAGCTGAGGTAGTCAAGGTACCATGCGCTGTGCCATCCAACGACAGATCAAGTGAAGAAGCTGATTGCACCTGAGTAGTCTGGGATCCCACAATTTGATCCTCATTTGGAGATGTGATGGCCTGGGATCCCGAACCAGAACCCTGCACCCCCCCCCCCGTGCCAACTGCTCACAGACCGCAACGCAGGCCTGCATGGTCCGGCCCAACTGTGCTATGTGAACCACAATTTCATCCTCTCTGCCCTGGGGTTCAGATGTCCACTTAGGTTCTGACTGGTCAGCACAGGGCCCAGCAGACGTCGCACGACGCTTAGACTGCGCCTTGCTGTAAGGCATGATGACTAGGTTAAGTACAATTCAATTAACAAGGCTGTTTTGTCTATAGTGTTCCTTTAAGGGCTACACCCTCTAGTTACAATAAAATTCTACAAAACAGCCCAGTCAACCCAGGGAAAAAATGTCCCAAGCTGGGACTAAAGAGCCTCCAAAAGCACGGGTCCCTATATCTGTCCCAAGCAGGGACTACCACCAGGCCTCAATGGCCTTAACTTGTCCCAAGCAGGGACAATTCCCAGGCTCGAATGGCCTAATGTTCCTGTCCCAAGCAGGGACTAACACCAGGCCCCAATGGCCTTATCTAGTCCCCGCAGGGACTAACAGGGACTAGCACCAGGCCCCAATGGCCTTAATCTGTCTGCAGCAGGGTCAGTGACTGAAAACTGAGGGTCCCCAACAGGGACAAAACCTCAGTGTCCAGAGCTACAGGGCCACCCTAGGCCTTCTCCCCCTCGGGATACCAGGCTTCAAGGGTGCTATCCCAGTCCAATTCACCCTGACCAGGCCTCTCCCTGCCATTGTGGGGCCAAGCTGAGGAATAAACCGCGGTCTCTAGGGATTGCCCCAGCCTCCCCGGAGGTACCACCCAGCGCGATCGGGCATCCCCAATCAAGGGAACTTTGCCAGGCAAGGCCACAGGCCCCAAGAACCACCTCTGGCCTAAGCAATCAGGCCTCCACAGCCTCCCCCCAAGGCCCCTCCAAAGGGAGATCGGGCCCAAACGAGGCCACAGCAAACTTCTCGGCCACTTGGCTGTGCTCCTGTAGACCTTCTGGGCCTAAACAGCCTTCAACAAGGCCGTGCACCTGAAAGATAGGCCACACTAGGCCCATCCGAGATGAGCAGTCAGAACTCCTTGCTTGACTGCTCGACTGCTCGGAGAAAACGGCTGCCACCACACGGCAGCTGAGGGCTATATAGCCCTCAAATCCCGCTGGTAATCTCACAAGATCCAATGCTCTCACGAGATTATCGGCATGCTGAGGATCTTGTGAGATCCCCCCAGATTGGCTGGGCAGAGCAGGAAGGGCGGGACTTCTTGCCCGCCCAGCCAATCACGGCGTCAGAATCTTAATAGGTGGCCGGCGCAACAGTAAGCCTCTCCCGACGCGTTGGGGGGGGGGTCTTTTATTTCAGTTAGTCTCAAAGGTGTTACAAGATCTCTCTACATAAAATCTTTTGTGTGTGTTCTTGTGTTTCTATTTATTTTTATTTTTTAAAAAAATAAGTTTTATTAAAGTCTATAAAAAACCCACATAAAAACAATACAAAAAACATTACAATAACGTTTACAAACATATACAAACATAATTCATCAGACACATCCCCTTACATATTTCACTCATTCTAACATTTATCGCTAACAAACATCAAACAACAATATTGAAATTAGCTTCCTTTAGATTCTACTGATTTATTAGCCTTACTCAATTATATTTTCCTCTTATTATGTCGGTTGATACTAATAGCATCTTATATTTTCCCTATTATTCTTACCTCTATTCAAAAAATACATTAAATCCAGTATTTCATCATTACATATATACATTATCTTCATCTTTTAATTTTTGTCCCCATCAGTTTATCTATGGTATATAGTATCCTAATCTACTAAAGTTCCTTTCCTAATATATATAACTATATAAATTAATCTAAACCCATTAACCATAATTCACCCCATTTTTGTCTAATGTATTTAATAAATTGTTTCCAAACTTTAATAAAATTTTTAGATGGTTTTTTTTTTTTTGTACAATTTGTGTTAATTTACTATTTTCCATTAGATCATATAGTTTCCATATCCAATCATCAACTTCTGGTATTTTTTTTCCAGTTCGCAGAGTATACTAATCTAGCAGCTGTCGTCATGTAAAATAACAGTCTACCACAGGGGTAGGCAACCTTTCCCCTTTAAGGGCTGAGCGACTTCAGTTCCCAGAATCCCAGGAGCTATTGGCCAACATGGGACTATTGACCAACATGGCTGAGGCTTCTGGGACCTGAAGTCCCTCGGCCCTTAAAGGGGAAAGGTTGATCTTTTTCTAAATTGTCTTCTTCATTAATGCTCAGTAAATACCTTTTTGGATCTTTTATTATATTTTGTTCTAATATCTTACTCACTTCTTCGTGTATTTTATTCCAAAATATTTTTGCTTGTTTGCATTCCCACCACATGTGGTAATATGTTCCCAGTTCCTTTTCAAATTTCCAACATTTACTCTCTTCTGTTTTATAATTTTGGGCAATTTATATGGAGTAAGGTGCCATCTAAATAACATTTTATACAGGTTTTCTTTCAAGTTATAATTTACTGTATATTTCATTCATTTCAACCATGTTTTTCCCCTTTGTGTTAACATTATTGACTTTCCAAAATTCTGCAACCATTTAATCATATAGGGTTTCACGTGTTCTTCTTCCATCTCTGTTTCCACTAAAAGTTTATATAATTTTTTGATTCTATGATTTTTCCCTGCTTTTATTATGTTTTCTAATCTTGGATCAATCTCTCTAATATTATTTGTTTTTAAGTCTAGCATTTCTTTTTCCATTCAATTTTTTTTTTAAATAAAAAATCCCCTTATGAATGCTTTAGCTGTGTCCCATACAATATGTGTATCTGTCTCTTTAAGTTTTCAGCAAAGAATAAGTTTAAATGTTCCTTTGCTGCTTCTATTACTGTTTAATTTCGTAACAATGCATTGTTAAGTTGCCATCTATATGAGTTTTCCCTTTTGCCAATTATCATTGAAACTGGATTATGATCTGACCAGATCATAGGATGAACCTCTAGTTTTTTCACCAGTTCTACTAATTGCATTGAGATAAAGAACATATCCATCTAGCCACAATTTATGGGTTTTTTTTTTTAAAAAAAAGGTGAATTCTTTACATTCTGCGTATTTCTTCCTCCACACATCTTTTAATCCTAATCTGTAACATTAAAAAAAAATTCTGGCAATTTACTTTGATTTTCTTTTATTTTGTTTTTTGAAGATCTATCTGGTTTTGGGTTTAATACACCATTCCAATCCCCTAATGCAATTATTGAATCATAATTTAAATCTTCTAATTGGTTTAGAATACCCTTATAATTTTTTTTTCTGATGGCGCATATACTCCTACCACCAATACTTTCCCCAGAGTACAATTTAATTCAACTATGATATATCTCCCATGTGGATCATTTTTACTCTCTTTTGATTCTATTTTTGAGTTTACATATATGACTACTCCTCTTTTTTTCTTTTCTTTAGAAGCCAAAATAAATTCTTTGCCTATTTTTTATTTTTTAAATATTTTTTATCTTTTTCTTTTATGTACATTTCTTGGATACAAATCACATCCCATTTCTTCTTTTGTAAGTGGTGAATTTTTTTCTTTTTTGTGGTGAGTTTAATCCTTTAGTGTTCCAGGTTAAAATATTGATTTGTTTATTCATTGAAATTTTATTGACTTGTAGTCCGATTTATTTAACTTTCAGCTTAAGTCTCTCTGGGTCCCACTCTAATTCCAGTTCAGGATCTTCTTCTTCTTCTTCTTCTTCTTCTTCTTCTTCTTCCTCTTGAGTTCTTTCCAATCTTATTAAATCTTCTTCTAATTCCTCTTCTCATCTTCTTTCTATAAATCTAGCTTATTCCACTTCTGTAGTTCTGAGATTTTCTGTTTCAATCCGATCTTTTTCAATGTATCTTTTAATCTCTTCTGAATTTTGTTCTTCTGTTTTTATGGCTATCCCTTTTCAAAAGAGTTTTCTTCACATGATTTATTCAGAGAAGGACCTTGCCTTCTGAGGTGGAGAAAGTGTGACTTGCTCAAGGTCACTCAGTGGGTTTCCATGGCCAAGTGGGTATTCAAACCCTGGTTTCCCAGTGTCCAACCAAACTTTGTGTTGACACATATACACTTTTGTTCTTTGTTGTTGTGTGCCTTCAAGTTGTTTCTGACTTATGGCGACCCTAAGATCAATTTATCATGGGGGTTTCTTGGCACGTTTCTTCAGAGGAGAATGTAAAGCTCAATACAGCAGGTTACTTTAGTGAGCTCAGGGCAGACTGTATGGCCATCACAGCTTTGTCTGCTTCCTAGAGCATAACATCTGCTGCCTAAATGTGGCTGCCTTGCTCTATCTAATACTATCTGGAATAGCCACATAGCAGAGTTATTTTCTCAGTCACTATGATGGCACCAGTGCACTCACTGACTCCTTCATTATCCACTTGTACCCTACATGGTAGTGGTTCAAATATTTATAAAGTGGAGATACAACTATCCATTTATATCATTCTCACATTCAAGAGTGAACAATGTGAAATGTTTACTGCTTGTGGGCAAGATTACAAGGGGGTTTTGTCTATGTGTAATTTTGGAGGGGAGGGGCATTGCAGGGCTTTTTTGTTAAAATGTTTCAGAGCAAAATATCCACAAATAAAGTTATGAATGTAAAACCTAGAATGATGCATTTATGACTGTTTTGTATTCACAATCCCTATGTAGCCTCCTACTTTAGGGGATACATAGGGATCATGAAAGTTCCCCAATACCCACATAATGGGCAGCATCCAATGGGATCTGTTCCCTTGTTGATCAGGAAACAGTTGACTGATGTTCTCAACCCCCTCACATGAGCTGAAGGGGGGGGGGGAGAGCTGTGATAGAGTACCTGATTTTGCCTGTTGCATCAGTGACCATTCACAGGAAGGGGTAGTGTAGCTAGTAGCTAGTAGCTAAGCATTCTTAACTGCCCAAGTGAATTCTGGACAGTCTCCTTTGCAGAAAGTTTTGTGAAGAAAACAAATTTTGTGTGTGCAAAACCCTAGTTTTTGTGCAAATATTTTCCATAGAAAAATCCTGAACAGTAAAAGGTCTCACAGCTGTTGATCATATTTTAAAATTGCATCTTAAAGTATAATTCAGGGCTGGGCAATTCTTGGATATGAAGAGGTGCATCAGGGACCATGGAGAGCTGCACTAAGCCTCCAAATATTGAATCATTTTGCCCCAATGTCCCCCAAGAGGCAACAGGATCATTTTTTTGCCATGTTTTCAGTTTCCTGTGGTTCAAGGGAGACCTTTTGCTCCTGCTTCCAGATATTTTCTGTTTGGACATGGCCTCTCCTGAGTCTAAAATGATCCAGGAGAAAATGTCTAAAGTCAGATCCCTGTGAGATATTTTGCTGGGGCACTAAAAGTAGATAGACAGACCGAGTATAGGATATGAATGTGAGCTAGACATATAGAGTAATAAAAGCAGATAATATATTTTAAAATGTATTTTTTAAAAAAGGCTTCTCTAAAATGCACATTCATGGATCGCTAAAGTAGTAGCATCTTCTGATCATTGACTAACCCCATCCTCAGTCCTGTACAAGGATAAAGGTTGGATATAAGTTAAATTAAAAATGAATGAATGAATGAATGAAGTTGTGGATAGTAAATGTTTATCTTTCCAAATATGGAACATAAGCTTTTTAGCAATAGGGGGGAAAGCATGCCAGATCTAATCACACTGACCATCAATGCAAATCTGGTTCACAGAGATATAATTTAAAATGTTTTTTTAAAATCTTTTAAAAAAATGCTGTAATACATCCAACCAGAAAAGGGAGGAGGTGTAATCTAAACATGTCCACATCATACATTTGACCATTTTCTTGATGAAATGTCTTGGTGTGTTGAAGCATCCTTTCTTGACAAGAATGAGAAAATGTCCCAGTATCCTTTCCACCCCTAATGCAGCCTTTGTACCTTGAATATATATATAAAATCAAAAATCGACTGACCTTTTTAGCCTCAGACTGAAAGTTTCATTATATCTACAGGTCTTCTCAGGTGGCATTGTACATCTGGCAATCACTATGTTGTTGTTCTTTTCATATTGCCTTTTTGTACCATCCTCAATTTTTCATGAAACACCATCAGTTTTGATTTGCACTAGAAAATATACTACAGACTTGCTGATGAGTTGAAAGTATTGATTTAAATACCTTCCTTAAGAGGGAAAATATAAACATATTTGTTTGTTTAATCCAGTAGTTTGTATGTATGTATTCTACTGAAATATTGGCGGGAAGTATTGATAGTTCTAACCAAAGTGTCATTTTGCTATTTATTTAATTTTTTACATGCACATAGTTTCAGATTTGTATGAAAATGTTTGAAGACAAATTCTTTAATGCATGCAGAAAAATTAAAATTACTGCATTATTCTTACTTTAGATGTGACTAATGGAATGAGTTTGTTTTTAGGGCTCACCTTAGTCCTTGCCTGAAAGCAAAACCACACACTTTGTCTAGACTACCATTAAACAACCCTCTCTCAAAGAGATGTTAAGTGTTCAGAACTGTATGACAAATGTTGTTTTCTTTCCTTTAATGATAATATATTTCTAAAGTTCAACATTTGTTCAAAGTTCGAATTATAGTGTGAAGGAGGCACTAAGAATTCGTCAGATTACATATTTTCTGCCCTTTTGTATCCTCATGATTATTCATTCTGTCTTCTTGGGGCTTTTAAGCTGGGAATAAGGAATATGTGATCCTTCAGATGTTGCTGGATTGTAACGTGCATCATCTGTTACCAGGGCTTTCAAGAGCACTTTTGAGCCCAGTGAAAATTTTTTTCCAAAACTTTGATTGCTCTCTCAGTACCCCTCAAATGGTTGTGGGGAGGGGCATAGAGTTGTTACCATCCACAACCAGCATGCTCCCACCAAAGCCAGCCTGATTTCATTATTTGATCCACACCCAGAGGCTGCCCTTCTTCCTTGACACATGCTTCTCAGTAGCCAGTAGAGGCCAACCAGGAGGTATTTAGGTTTTTTTTTTTTCTCAGATGCAGATGAATTGATTTGAGATGAATTGGGGGAGATGATTAATTGGTCAATGAAGGTCGTGGAATTGCTCCTATTACTGCTGCTGCTGCTTCTCTTCTAGTCAATGAAAGCCACAGTAAGCTGTTTCCAACCACCAGCACCACCACCATTTTCAGAGGTCTGGTGTTGTTCCTGGGACTTTCCCCAATACTGCCCACCTTCTCCTTCTCTTTCTCCCATTCACAAGCACTACTGCATCTCCTTTCTCATTTACATCTTCTTTTCCCTCACTTGGGCTCCAGTCCTGCTGTCTCTTTTAGAAACCTAAAACCCTTTACTATTTTGTAATACAGAATTTTGTATATTTTTCCCTTTAAAATGCTCTGATTTTGCAATTGTTGTTGTTAACTGCCCTCAAGTGATTTTCGACTCATGCCCTCCTCCCATGACACATACGGATGAGATATCTTCAAGATTCCCTGTCTTCAATCTCACTTCTCAGTGAGATTGTGGCCTGTCTCCTCCCTGATCGAGTCTAACCATCTTACATGTAGTCTTCCTGTCTTTGTACTGCCTTCTACCTTGATTATCTTTTCTAATGGTTCATTTTAGCTCATAATATGTTCAAAGTACAACAGCCTCTATTTAGTCATCCAGAGAGAATTCAAGCTTGATCTGTTCTAGAACCAATTCATAAATAATGATGTTACCAAAAAAGACAAAAACATGTCCAACAAAATTCAGTTCCAGCCCCCCTCTTCCAGACCACCAGGTCCTGGTAATTTGTACTCAGTCCTGTCACTTCCATCTATGCTGGGATGGATAGAGTATTTCTCATTATGCATCCCTGTTGTATGCCTTGGGAGCAAAAAATATATTTAAAAATTCCCCAGTTTTTACATGTATTCCTAAGGGGCAGTGAAACTTATATTGTCAAGATAGCTTAAATGTCCTAACTCAGTCCTATTAGCACTCTTCTGCAGTGTTTATATTACTATTATTATATATATTGAGGATAAGCAAACTACAGCTAAAAATGATCTAATTTGAGCTAAAGCACCCATATTATGGTAATTAAACTGTGCTTGTGTTGTCATCATTAAAGATCAATAGTGGACTTAATTGCTTAATTTATAAACAGAAAACATTAGAAGATTTTAAATGAATGTTAAGTAACAGAAATCAATCTAAATTAGTTTTACTCGTTCAAGAAAGTGTGATTCCATTTCTAATCATGGGCTCTGGATAAAACGAGGAAAGCAAATCAAGAATCACTTAATTTTCTTTCTTATTGCCCTGTAAACATTCAAAATTTCAGGGGGCACCAATATGCATGTTTCAAAGCTTGATTCAAAACCTAGTAGAAACAAATATGGTAACTAAGGGCCTTTACAGACTGCCAGAAATAGTGCAGCTTGAGGCCACTTTAACTGCCCTAGCTCAGTGCTAAGGAATCATGGGAACTGTAGTTTATTGCGGCACCAGAGCTCTCTGGCAGAGAAGGCTCAATGTCCCAGAAAAAAATGCAATTCCCATGATTCCCTAGGACTGAACCAGCACAGTTAAAGTGGCCTCAAGCTGCACTATTTCTGGCAGTCTGTAAAGGCCCTAAGATTGTGTGGACAGGTACTCATAGGGATAACAGGTCCAGAGCAATGGTGGGCCCCACCTGGTCAGATCTGTGCTGAGCAAGAATACCTGGTTTTTGTCCTCCAGAATGTTGGGCTAGGTTGGCTTTACTGTCATCTGGTAGAGTTCTTCTTATGCTCTTAACATTCTGTATGGAGATAGGAGGACATTTAATAGTTGGCAAAAAGATCACCATCCTATATTCCTTTTTGTCTAATTTTGAATGACAGCAGATAAAACAAATCATATGAAAGGGAATATAGGACAGTATTTACGGTTCACTCCTAGAGATCTTGGGGTGATATCCCATTGGATATTCTGCAACTCTCTTTCTTGATAGGGGATAGTATGGAGAGGAAGGTCTGCTTCAGTTCTGCCACCATTTTGGTCCTGCTAGCAGTGTCTCATAAAGGGCATGTCAGGGGAAAATTGCCTAGTTTTGAACCCACTGTATCCAAAGCCTCATCATTGCATGGACATTTAACTGTGAGCAATACAGGTGGAGGGAGATCCTAATGCTAGAAGTGGGGTGAAAAGATGAGGAGAGAGAAAAAGAGGAAAGAAGATAAAAAGCCTTCTCTGCAATCTACTTCAGAAGGCTTGTCTCCCATGGAGACAAATGGAGGTTTGGGGTAGCCTTTGGAATGTGGATAAGTAAGCACTGGCTATTTATGATATCTAAACAAAAAATAATACTTTATATATAAGTTGGGTGGATATTGAAAGGACATAGGATCAAGCACAGTGCAGTGCTAAGCATCAGTTCAGTCTTCAGGGATGCAATGGCTCAAGTGGTTAAGACACTGACTCTGTTGATTACAAGATTGGCAGGTTGGCAGTTCAAGGCCCGGGTGTTGTATGATGTGGTGAGCTCCTATCACTAGTCCCAGCTTCTACCAACCTAGCAGTTTGAAAGCATGCAAATGAAAGTAGGAAAATAGGTAAACAGCATTGCATCGGCACAAAGGACATCGCACGCGATTATTTGGGTAAAACATTGGCCACAACTTTTATTTTGTACAGGGTCCTGATATCAAGCAATTCTACAATTAAGTAACAGTTTTTTAGAAAACAGGAATTTGTTCTTCACGCATGCGTTCGTGTGGTTAAGCGCAAGCGCTGCTTTAATTTGTCTCTAATACGTCATGCGTCAAGTCTATCAGCTTATGTAATATATATTAACAAAAACTTATCCCTCCCCCAACCGGATATGATGTCATAAGGGATCTTATGCCATCTTAACATATATGACATCATCCAAGGTTAAAAAGGATGTCATACCAATTTGGTTAACCTAATGACATATACCGAATTTAGAATTTTATTAACCTAATTAGTATTTTTTCAATTAGCCTAATTATTGCCCTGGGGGGGGGTCCCTGCCCGCCAACAAAATTTATCAATAGCAATACATCCAATAGACCCAGAACCTCAAGTTATGACAAATTAAAACTTACCAAACTGAACTTCTCACCATAATCATTTGCAAATATTCATTATGCCCTCAAACCTAATAACTTCTAGCCAACAAATTAACAACACCTTTTACTTTTTCGACTTGCAATGGGTAATGTTATTATTCTCAGGGAGGGCGAAAAACCCAAACTGCAAATCTGGGAAAATTCCCTCCCGGCCCCAAAAGGCGACCAGCCGAAGCCTGAGAGTAAATAACATGTTTACCAATTACTGAAGGTTGGGAGGGATGGGCTGCTCGCCTGCAAAATCTAAAATGGCTGCCAATACGAGGCAGCGCGGGCTTAAATAGCCCCTAGAAATCTTGCTCCTAGCAACGCAAGATTTGAACTCTCGCGTTACCAAGGAGCAAGACTGTCATTTGATTGGCTGTGCAGCCCAGCAAGGGCGGGCCTTCCGGGCTGCTCAGCCAATCACGCATCAATGCCCTTTTATGGGGCCAACGCAACAGAAGGCCCCTCCCAACGTGTTGGGGGGGTGTCTTTGCATCGGCCCAAAGGACATCGCACGCGATTATTTGGGTAAAACATTGGCCACAACTTTTATTTTGTACAGGGTCTTGATATCAAGCAATTCTACAATTAAGTAACAGTTTTCTAGGAAACAGGAATTTGTTCTTGACGCATGCGTTCGTGTGGTTAAGTGCAAGCACTGCTTTAATTTGTCTCTAACACGTCATGCGTCAAGTCTATCAGCTTATGCAATATATATTAACAATAACAATAATCCCTCCCCCAACCTGATATGATGTCATAAGGGATCTTATACCATCTTAACATATATGATATCATTTGGTTAACCTAATGACATATACCAAATTTAGAATTTTATTAACCCAATTAGTATTTTTCAATTAACCTAATTATTCCCCGGGGGGGGTCCCTGCCCACCACAGGAGGGGGCCAGCCTAGCTTGGCATCCCCTCCCCCCATAAAAAATCGTTCTTTTAATGTATGACTCCAAAGAAGTCAAGTATATGTCATTCCCCTGTGGGAAGAGATGTACACCATCCCCCCTGTACAAATGTGGCAATGTAACCTGAATCTGAACATGTTCCACAATAACAACTCCCCGTCTTCCAAAAGTCTTGGCCACAGATCTGTTCAGCCAATGTCGAGCTCCGTTGATGGCCGCATCGCTCTGAGCACCATACCAAGATCTCCAAGACAGCAACTTTTTCCACATGAGCACAGTATTTGGCATCAGTCTCTTAACTTCTTGCATTCATTAACAATTATTTTAGCTAGCTTCAAAGAAGTCAGTTTCGCCAAATCATTTTCACCTAAATGAATTATCAAGATGTTGGGATGTTTGAAAGACCCCAGCAATTCAATGATTCTCGACAGTAGAGCTCCCCACAGCATTCCTCTACGACCGAACCACCTTACAGTTCTGGCGTCTCACAATCCCATGGTAATATCCTGTCGGTGCTGAATGATGTGCCGCTCAGTCCAAAAGACCAAGCTGTGGCCCAGAATCCATACATCTTCGCCAATCAGTTCTGCTAAAATATAGTCGGAATAAATCATAGAGTTAGCAATAAAGTTTATCCTATGTGCGCACATAAGATTTAAATGCTCTAGAGCACCAACAACCAATCCTTTGAATTGTAGTGTCACTTAAACCATGTAACGCTGCTAATGTTGCTGCCCCAATTCTGAAAGAGTGAGAAGAAAATTGAGCCACTGGCAAGCCAGCATGTCTCAAAACCTCTCGCAACACGGCCCTAAATTGAAACTGGGTCAACGGTAGGCCGGAATGATGTAAAAATAAATAACCTGCTCCCCTCGGCCTTATTGTGAGGTAGTCAGATAAAGCCAATACTGGGCAAATATGGTCATTCGGTGCCTTAGCTAAAATTACAGACTGTCCCTTCCCTAGTTGATCGGTCTTTGACCGCCTAATAGTAATTTGCAACCCCTGTTCGGAAATATGGATGTCTGAAATTGACAGAGCCCGGCCAGATTTATCATTACAGGAAGTCGGAACAACTTCACTTATTCTCAATGCTGCAAAAAATGACAAGGAAAATACTGCTCTAAATAACATTATCTCCTCAGGTGTGAAACATGTATACGGGAGGTTTTGCCAAATCTTAATCAGGATAGGACCTGTTATTGGCAACCGATTATCCCGAGCTGTGACAGACTGTCTAGCCCAACCCTCTAACGCCCTAAGTACTCTAAAATCGACTGTCGGGTCATTAAAACCTCCAGCTCTAGAATAAAATGACAGTGCAGCTATCCTGCCTCTGATGGTGACTGGCGATAAACCCGCTTGCCTAAGATAAACTGCAAAACGGAGGATAACCTGCACTTTCAATGGCCAGACCTCCACCTCCCCAACAGTTAACAAGAAACATCTAAACGCTCGCAACGCGAGCTGATATGACTTGCGTGTCGACGGGGTGACGGACTGGAGAATCGCCTTGTCTATTTCTATTCTCCAAGGCTCCAAAGCTGTTTCGGTACCTCCAATGGCTTGGTTGCTGCCTCTGGTGCCAGTTGCTGGAACCTGCAAAACTGAAAATGCGAAAGGGCGTCTGCCAACGGATTTAGTAAACCAGGAATGTGTTGAGCTTGGAACAAAATATTAAACTTCAAACATTGAGCCACCATTTCCCTAAACAATGTCATTACCCTAGTGGATTTAGAAGTTTGGGAGTTCACTATATGTACTATGGCTTGGTCATCACACCAAAACCACACCGTTTTGTTTGTAAATTGTTCAGTCCATAAATGAACCGCTACCACAATAGGAAAAAGTTCTAAAAAGGTGAGATCCCTTGTCCACCCATTAACCACCCAACCCTGCAGCCATCTCTCAGCTGCCCACTGCCCATTAAAATATACCCCAAAACTGTGAGCCCCTGAAGCATCGGAGTGTACCTGAATGTCTGCCCTTAGGAGCATTTCAGATCTCCAAAAGGAAACCCCATTAAATTGTTCTAAAAATGACCCCCAAATCCTTAAATCCTCTCTTATCCCAGCAGTAATTCTGATGTGGTGATGTGGAGTTTTCACACCCTTGGTGGCTTTATAGAAACGTGAACAAAATGCCCAGCCCGGCACTATCACCATGCAAGCAAAGTTTAATAAACCTGTCAGGGATTGAAATTCTCGTAGCGTGGTCTTAGATTTGTTTCTCATCACCTTAACCTGCAACCTCATAGAAAGGAGCTTATCTAATGGAAGGCGTGATATACCTTCCACAGTATCCAACTCAATTCCAAGGAAAATAAGCCGGGTGTCGGGACCCTCTGTCTTTTCCTCAGCTAAAGGAACCCCCATTCCCTCATTAGTCCTTGAAATGCCAACAATGTATCTACACAACCAGTCGTCCCAGAGGCCCCAGCGAATAAGCAATCGTCAAGGTAATGGGAAATTGCTGTATTACCAGACCTCTTAGAGGCACACCAATGCAAAAAAGTACTGAATGTCTCAAATGCCGAGCAAGAAATAGAACACCCCAATGGCATAGCTTTATCGAAGTAATACTTCCCTTCAAATTGAAAACCCAAGAGATCAAAGTCTTCAGGGTGAACTGGTAGTAATCGAAAAGCCGATTTAATGTCACATTTTGCCAACAGGGCTCCCTTTCCTAATTCTTTAACCATTTTTACTGCTGAATCGAATGATGTATAATTAACTGACGCTAACTGAGGGTCAATAGTGTCATTTACTGATTCGCCTCTAGGGTAAGATAGGTTGTGGATTAACCTGTATTCCCCTGGTGCCTTCTTAGGGATGACACCAAGGGGAGACAGTCACAAAGTGGGCATTGGCAATTGATCATAGGGGCCTGAAATCCTACCTGCTGCTATTTCCTTAGCCAGCTTGTCCTTCACAATCCATGGCAGATCCCTTACCGAGTGTGCATTAGGTGCATAACGGTGCACCCTAAAATTAGCATAAGGAATGCGAAAACCTTGTGAGAAACCCTCAAACAAATACTATGCGGCATCCCTCTTTGGGTATATCCGCAACCAAGCAGCCAACACATCCAACTTAATTGGTGTTGGTGCTCTTTCCCCCAATTGAAAACTGCTGAGAGGAGGCCCCTCCTCCTGCTTTCTTACCTTTAAGGCACGATGACCCTGGGTGATTTCCTCTGCAAGTATTGCATTTATGATCAAATCTGCAGGGTTGCCTCCGACACTTACCTGCATTGAAGTCCCAGCACAGTCCAAATTGTTTATTCTCCCCCGTGCCAGGCCTTGCATTTTGCCCTCTCGGCTGAGTGACCATAGGTACGAACCCATTGTCACATCGGCTTGAAGGGGAGGCCCCCAACATAACATCTGCCCACAATTCAGACTGCACGTGATGCCAGGATAAAGAGCGGTCTAATGCTGCTCTCATCCTGAATTGCTTGTCATATTGAAGCCAAGCCAACCCCCTAGCATTAAAATGGCAATTTGTATATGCCTTGATCATTATCTCCTGATATTTGGAGAATTCCGTAGATCTATAAGGGTCTTTTTCTTCAATAACGCCCCTGTATATTGTAAAGCCCATGATCCAATTAACAAAATTTCTTTCTAACTTAGGGCGTTTGTGTGACTGAAATTCTTTTGGAAGGGCAAAAAGCACCCGTCCTTAACCATGATCCTCAGCTCAGGATCACGGAAGGTGAGCAAAAATAAACCAATATACTCACCTTTCCATATTCTCTCCTTAGTAGCCAGGGGAAGGTGCGACCCAAGGGGAGTAGACATACCTGCATATGGGTTGCAGTCAACCATCCTATCTGGCCCAGAAATGCTTAATACTCCCACCACCGCCATTCCCCTGCCATCACCTATCATGTTATTTACATATAAGTCATCTCACACCCCCGAGTCCAAACCTTGAGCAAGCCCAGTGTTTGTCGCAGGTGCTGTCACTGGTGGGGGACTCAATTCCGGAGCTCAAACCTGTCTGACCACCTGGAGCCCACACTGATGAAGGCCATATTGCTTGCATATTAGAAGTGTGAGACAAACCTGAGCTCGTCGCTTGACTTGAAGCATCAGCCAATGCTTGCTGAGCTCCCACCGAGAGCGTCGCAGTAGCTGCTCGGGTGTTGTGTTGTCTCACCGAAGCATTTGGCATATCTCTATTGAAGGGCTCAGCAGTCTCAGGAGTCGGCGCGTTGCTCTGACCTGAAACAACCACTTTTTGAACAAAGTTAAAAAGATCAGCCAAAGTGGGTTGATTTAACAGAGGGGCAGCTGCACCCTGTTGTCCCACACCAGGAACTTTCCTCAAAAGCCCCATTACATCAGCTACGGTTGGATGCCCAACCTCCATAGCAGATGTACCTGGGGAACTATGTGCCATATCAGTTACTGAAGGTGAATGCTCCATAGCTTGCTGTACTGCACTCTGCTGTACGCTTAAAGCTCGGTCTACTATTGGAGCAGTATTAACTTGAGATCCTAATGTCTCCTTCTGCAGATGTTGTTGAGCCAACTGCTCACACACTGCTGCACATGCTTGCATTGTACACCCTATCTGAGCTAAATGTGCATGAATGTCCTCCTCCCTGTTTTGATTCATATTAGTTCGCTTAGGTGCTGACTGACCAACTTTAGGGCCAGCCAAGGCCACACGTCATTTGGACTGGGCCTTACTTCGTGGCATGTTGACCGAAATTATGAAAATGCCAATTATTCTATATGATACAGGATATAGTGTCCTATTAAGGCTATTCCTGTCACACATTTTTTTTAAAAGGGGATAAATCAATTAAGAACTAATAACATGAATTACCACTCCAATATTATATAACTATGGATTATTGCGATGTTATTGAACAATTTATTATTACAATTATTACTATTATTATTCATATATATACCCAATTACAATATATATATATATATATATATATATATATATATATATATTAGTCATTAACTAGCTGATACTGGTTCCCAAATATGGAAAATGCAAGCACCTAAATGGCACATGCCCCAATCAGTATTGCCACGTGAAATCAATTTAGCCACCAATCCAGAGGAGGCCCTTAATACCACTCTCTCCCTTTTTTTTTTTTAATTAATTTAGGCCAGACTGGTAAACTTGTGCTGACCAACAGTGCTTATTACAACAATGATATGAGAGGAAAGAAGGGAGGGTGGGGGAATGTATTAACTTTCTCAACTGTGTGTGTGTGTGTGGGGGGGAGGAGGAGCGGGCCCAGAACCGAGGCCATCCGCTCTACTCCAGGCCTGTCCCTCTGGGTGTTTTTTTTTTAAATTGTTATTGCGCTTATTAGCACCACACCACCAGCCTCAATAAGGCCACCACCACTGGCCTCCAAGGTCAACCAGGAGTCAGGCCCGCAGCCAACCTAGGCCGCGCCGATGCCTATAAATTCCCAGTGGAGGAGCAGCGGCTTTTTTTTTTTTTTTGCTGCGCTCAATTCCGTTGTTCCAGCCCGGTCTTCAGGGTCCCTTGAGGAGGGCTATACTGATACCAGGCCAGGCTGTGAGGAAGAATCCCCAAGGAGCCGCAGCCCGTCTCCAAGGCTGCGCTCCACTCTCCCTTGCCACACACGCGAGCCGCAGCTGTCTTTTTGCAAAGCCGCACTCGCTCTACGCCGGGTGAGTCGAACCCGGGCCGCGGCAAAGGTTGGATTCGAACCCTGCTCTCCAGTGCCCTAAACCAAGGCTCAAACAACTAGACCCAGCAGGATACAATCCGGCCTTTGCAAGCTCGAGGCCTATTCCAGACCTGAAGGCAACCAAGGCAGACAAGCGATCTGCTCGCCTGCAAAATCTAAAATGGCTGCCGACTCGAGGCAGCACAGGCTTAAATAGCCCCCAGAAATCTCGCTCCTAGCAACACGAGATTTGAACTCTCACGTTACCAAGGAGCGAGATTGTCATTTGATTGGCTGTGCAGCCCGGCAAGGGCGGGCCTTCCGGGCTGCTCAGCCAATCACGCGTTGATGCCCTTTTATGGGGCCGACGCAACAGAAGGCCCCTCCCGACGTGTCGGGGGGGGTGTCTTTCTGTGCAATTATGCTGGCAACATGATCACAGAGTAGTCCTCGGACGACGCTAACTCTTTGGCTTAGTAACGGAGGTGAGCACCACCCCCTATGGTGGGACATGACTTGACAACTTTGTCAACAAGTAATACCTTTACCTTTACCTTTTCAGTCTTTTAAAACTGAAAAAAAACATAGCCGTACATAGCAATGTATGCAGAAGCTACTATCCTTGAAATTTTCTGTGAAAATACACACATACTAGCTATCTCATTCTTATTCTGGAGATTCTGCCAATCTGCTTGTTGAACATATTTTGAATAAGCACTGCATTCAGTGACCTCATATCAGAGAGTGCTTGTGCACTATGCCTTAGTACTTGTTATGATGACTTTATGATAAGCATCCAGGAATGGGGAGGATTGCCTGGCTCACAGATTAATGCAGTGATAGTTCTTTAGGTAGTTATCCATGCCTGAGTTAAACCAGAAGATAACAAAGATTGAACAAGACATTGGGAGGACTAATAAATTATTTATAAAAGATTGATCAATTTCACATTTATTAGGGACTATTCAGATCATTTTAAAATTTATGAACCAATCATGCTCCCTGATGAACCAGTAAGACAGACAAGAAGACATGTTTCTGGAAAATGGGATTTATGAATGAAAAGCCACCAGTATGCAGAGGTCACTCAAATATGTGCCAGCTCCCAGCTATGGGCATTTGAAAAAAGGCAAGCTTAAAGAGAACTTTCCCTTCTGTTTTACATTCTAAACTAACACATTATTGCTATGTCATGTAGAAAGAATGAAGCTTTCTTTTTAGCAATAAGAAACGTAGGCAACTGTGGCCCACAGCCTACAGTCAAACTCAAGTCCTGTGTCTCTTTTAAATATGATCAGCAATATTGGGAGTTGTTGAACTTGTTTATTGTTGAAGCAATGTTGGTATGTTTCTATAACAGACAATATTGCACATTCCCAAATTAAATGAATGTTCAAAATGGCTTCTCTGTTACAAATAACTGGCACCTTTAAGTGTTATATTTTTAAAATTTTAAAGTTTTAATTGTTATATTGTTTTTTAAGCTGTTGTGATTTAATACTGTTTTAAGGGGGGAGGGATTGTTGTGGGGTTTGTATTTGATTTTAATTTGTAAGCCTCCTGGATTGGTTTTCCAATAGGTGGGGTATTAAATAAATTTTATTTATTTATTTATTTATTTATTTAAATGATGCATTAAAAAATTGTCTTTTCTTCTGAAATCTGATAACACCTTAACTAAGCCTTGGATACAAGTCAATTTCTTTAAATTCAATCTACTAAGCCATTAGATACCTTCATTTTGTTCAAGAGCAGAATCTTTAAGTTGTTCAAAACCCTTTGATTTTTCTGTTTGTAAGTTGGAATGTGTTTCTGTGCAGTTCCAATAAATCATTCCAAGGACTATGGTAAAAAAAAAACCTATAACATACATGTATATTTTCTGTTTTGAATCTGTGGTTTGGTATACAGTAAAGGAAAGGGGAAAGAGTTTTCATATGTTACTGATGCTGTCTTTCTGCTTTCTAAAACAGCAGCCTAGTGAGTACTTGTGGTGTAAGGACATAGGAAAGTGGTATCAGGAACACAGTACAACCTCACAAAGAAAGGAAGTTGACAGTGCCATCTGTGTTTCCATTTTTGATAGGTTTTGAATGGTCTGTCTCAGTATTATATATTCAAGGCTTTTGAGGATCCAAACTAATAAATATAGGTGGTTATCTGTCACCAAGTTATTAAGACAGTAAAGGGTTATGTAATACTTCTGGCCATCCAAAATGTAATACCACTGAATAATAGAGATTTTTTAACACCATGAACTCAGATAGATTAGCCTGCTTTTGTATAAAAAAAAGGAAGGAGTCTTGCGGCACCATACCATATCTTAATGTGACAAAGTATTTTGCTGCATTTAGTATGACACACCATAAGTTTATTCTTAAGTTTTAAATTGTTCTATAGAACTTTGTAAGCATCTGAGAGCAGAATATGGCATTATTTTTTTAAAATAATGAACTATTATTAATTGTTAACTACTGCTATGTTTCATCTGCATGTATGCTGACATTGAAATTTAATATTCACTAAACACAACCTATAGGAGGTAATACCTACATACCAAGAAGTTGAATAAACAGTTGCAAATGATACCATGAATAATCAGATTTCTATTACTTGTGCTAGTTTTTTTCTGCTCTCTCCAATTTGATATGATTGCATATTGGGATCAGTAATAGAGGGATTTTTCAAGTGGAAAATTAGCCAATTTTGTTTTTAAAACCAAACTGAGCAAGCAAGATTGAAAGCAGAACAGAATTATTAAGTGTAAAGCAGTGGTTTTTAAACTGTGGACCACAGTCTGCAAGCAAGATTGAAAGCAGAACTAGTGATGGGTGAACTGACTCCTTTAAAATTTGGAATCTGACAGCCAAGGTACCAATTTAATGTTATGAACTTAGACAAATGCTCCTCGGCATTACAATATTC
Source organism: Phrynosoma blainvillii (assembly GCA_026167975.1). Classification (NCBI taxonomy): domain Eukaryota; kingdom Metazoa; phylum Chordata; class Lepidosauria; order Squamata; family Phrynosomatidae; genus Phrynosoma; species Phrynosoma blainvillii. Next base: position 233,515,586 of record JANUYF010000003.1, on the reverse strand, counting down.
CAAAGCCTCTCTGAGAGTTTTCCATATGCACTTCTCCAAAGTGTATCTTGGTAATATAATATGGATAGGGTAACAAGCCTTTCTCACATGACCACCACCACCCCCATTCTTGCCACATTTGTGTTAATGAAAAGAAATACATGCATACTGCCTTGGGAGCAGTCCCTATCACACATGTCTGCAATTACTGTAGAGCCATTGCTGGCCTGGGACTCTCTTTTTAAGTATCCTCCTTAACCCTCCCTCCCTTATTGCTTTACCAGCATGCCTCTAATTTTTTTCATTTTTATTTTTATCTCTCTTTTAAAAAATAACTTAGGCATTATGGCAATGCATTTATGTGGGAGGGGAGGAAAGAATAGAAAAGAAAGTTTTTTAAAAGAGAAAATAGGCTACTTGGGAATAGTGGGGGAAGGAGAAGTTATGGAGAGGAAGAAACTGACACCATGTGACTGGTCAATGCTGTAACCTAGACATTATAATGCCTAGATATTATAACACACAAATCTAATGCTACAGCAGTGATATTGGCAGCACTTGGCAGGGAAATCCCATAAATAAAAAGTTGTGCAGTAGTCATAGGTGGAGGACAGACCAGCTACAGCTCAGCCATGACATGATCTGATAAAGTTCAACCACAGATGCATTTATTCTGCTTGAATTCCACTTTTTAGCCTTGCCTGATAATCACCATACTATGTGTCACCATATGATTAGTGGCTGCATGCCAGGGATATGTAATGTCCAGCCTGTAGAACTCTCCATTGCACTTAGAGGTCTTTAAAGGAATAATACAGAATCATTAGATGCTTGAAGGGTGCACATTTTGTTGTCTGTGGTTCATTCCCTATCCAAAGCCACCTGTTCTAGCCTTCCCAGACCCCTATTAATAAAAATAGGGATAACTACAATTGGCCTTCCACATTTGCAAAATCCATTTTATGGATTTGATTATTTATGATTTTGATTAATATGTTATCTCTAGGAATCTCTGGGTCCTCTAGCGCAACTCTGCCAGACTTGGACCATAGACTTGTGCTGAAGAACCTAGACATTCCTAGAGAAAACACTTCTTTAGGCATTTGTAGGTCCTCCAGCATGATTCTATTATCAATTTCTGGCAGATGTTGACCACAGAGTTGCACTGGAGAACCTGGAGAGTGCCAGAGAAGTGTTCTTTTAGGTAAAAAGAACAGTAGTTTTTTTAATTATTATTTGTGGGTTTTCCACATTCATGGGGGTCCTTCACCACTAACCCCAGCAAATGTGGGGTTAGGATGTTCTGGCAAATCTTACCTGGACCAATGGTTCCCAAACCTTTGATTGTCTTGATTGCCCTCCTCTGGACATGTCCTAGTTCGTTGATATCCGCCCTGAACTATGGTGCCCAGAACTGGACTCAATATTCCAGCTGAGCAATGACCAAAGTTGAATAGAGTAGAACTATTACTTCCCACAATCTAGACACTATGCTCTTGTTGATGCAGCCCAGAATTGCATTGGATATTTTGACCACTGCATCACACTGTTGTTTCATGGTTAGAAGGTGGTCTATTAAGACCCTAGATCCTTTTCACATGTACAGCTTTAAAGTCAAGTCGCACATCCTATATTTGTGCATTTTAATTTTCCTGCCTAGATGTAATACCTTACATTTATACTTATTGACATTAATTTTGTTAGTTTTGGCTCAATTTTCCAAACTATGGGGGGAAGCAGACGGGCAGCAGGGGGCTGCCCCGGGATGCTGTGGATCGGGGCCAAGGTATCCACACTCCTCGGCCCCAACCTGCAGCTTCGCAGGCCCAGGAAGAAGCGCTAAAATAGTGCTCCTTCCGCAAGACGCCGAAGGTGTGCCGCAAAAGGCCTCTGGCGCACTTTCGGCACCTCTTCCGCTGCAGCATGTGTGGATGCTGCAGTGGAAGTGCATCGTCGGAGCGCCGGCCATGCGGCGGGCTGGCCGCTCCAATGACGTTTTCAGGAAGGGGTTGGGGCGCCCAGCATGAGCCTGCCTCTCCCCTTCCTGGCCTCAAAAACGGCAGTTTGGGCCGTCTGCTTAGGCACTATGAAGGTCATTTTGGATTTTGTTCCTCTCCTCTAGGGTATTAGCTATCCCATCTAATTTAGATTCATCTGAAAACTTGATAAGCATGCCTTCTACTCCATCATCTAAGGGTGTATCTACACTGTAGAAATAATGCATTTTGACACTACTTTAATTGCCATGAGTCAATCCTACAGAACCCTGGGATTTGTAGTTGTGAGGCACCAACACTCTTTGACAGAAAAGGCTAAAGAGCTTGTAAAACTACAGTCCCAGGATTCCATAGGACAGAGTTACAGCACTTAAAGTGGTGTCAAAGTCAATCATTTATAAAATTGATAAATAACACTGGGCATCGTACAGAACCTTTGGGTACTCCACTATTCACTTCTTTTCTGGATGAAGAATAACCATTGGTTGAGTATTCTGGTTTGATTTGTCAATCAATTGACAAAACCTAATAGTAGCACTATCTAGCCCACACTTCACCTGGCTGCCTGCAAGAATATCATGGGAATCTTGTCAGAAGCCTTACTGAAATCAAGATATACTACATCCACAACAGTCCTTTGATCTACCAAGTTTGTAAGAGTATCAAAAAGAGATGTGATTAATCTGGCATGACTGGTTTTTAAACAACCCATCCTGGCTCTTAATTATCATAGCATTCCTTTCTAGGTGTCTACAGACTGACTGTTTAGTTACCTGTTCTAGACTCTTTCTTCATATCACCATAAAACTGGTCAGTAGTTGCTCAGTTCCTCTTTTTTGCCTTTTGGAAGATGAGGGCAATCTTTGCCTTCCTCCAATCTTCTGTGACTGCTCCCATCCTCAAATAATTCTTAAAGATGACTGATAGTGGCTCTGAGATTGCATCTGCAATTTCCTTTAGTGCTCTTGGATGTAGCTCAACTGGCCCTGCAGACTTGAATTCATTTAGAATAGCTAGAAATTCTTTACTACATCTTTACTACTGGGGAAGTTGAATCTAGTGGTTATTGAGCCAAGAAGCACTCTTTAGAACTGTGCATCATAATGCTTCAACCATCCCATGTCCTGTCTAGTGGAGAAGGCAGAAGACAGTGAAGGACCCTCTGTAACCATAATGTGATAATTAGTCAGTGCTTCTACTCAAGAAAATATAATTGGCATAGAATGAGAATCTGATGAGGGTCAAGGATCTGGACATCCTCCAATATCTCCCTAGGCAATTTACTCCTGCACTTAAAAGTTACTCATTTTGTAATATGATTTCAGATCCAAACTTTTGGCTGGAGGAATGAATTCTGCTAGCAAAGAACAACTACAAGATTGAAATAATATTCTTAGTATCTTTAAACAGCGGACATTTTCACTGCCTTCAGTGGATATTTTCATTGGTCGCAGTAACTAAGGGTTAACAGTAAGCAACACCTGAGCATGTACAGAGATTATGGTGTTTGGCTGCTTAGTCATGCAAACCACCAAACTGAACAGGCGTGAAAAAGAGAAATCATGCCATATCAAATTGTGCAAATTATGAACACATTACAATTCACTGGATCAAAGCCAGGTCTCATTATACATATAGGAATTTTGAACAGACCACATTTGATGTATGTATCAACTAATTATGAATTTCAGCAGCATCGCTAAGCAGAACAGAATGAAGAAGTAAAAAGCAATTATTCCAAACTGTGATCTGCTGGCCGCAAGTGGTATGTATCACATTTCCATGTTGTCTTGAAGACAATGACAAGAATGTAGAAACATTTTCCAGAGCAATAATATATAAGGCACTTATGCTCAATAACTGCTATACTTCAGTGAAAAAGATCAGGTTTGCCTATGCATCAAAATCAGCGGGTAGAATTCTGAGCTGGTAGACATATCCTTGTTTTGTTTTTGGTTTTGTTGTTGTTGTTGTTTTGTTGTTTTTTAACTACAGTCTTTGTTAAAAGTACATGGGTAATTATTTTAAATATTTTTGGAAACCTTGTTATTTTAGTGGTAAAAGATTCTTTCCCTCATCACTCAGATTTATTTCTCACATTCTCAAGACTATGCCTTCTATGACACAAGTTTCATGTTAGATGTTTGGGGGAAAATAATAATTTTATGGCAACCTAAAGGCCAACATATTCCATAAAGATGATAAAGATGTAATGGAGGTACAGGAATAAGGAGATTGTCTTCCCAAATAAGAATTCTGCTCCCCAAATAAAATATTCTTTCAGTCTCCAAATTTCTAGCATTGCAGACAGTATGTGTGAAAAGCATTCATACCTAGAACTTTTATATTTGCTGTGTTACAATTCCCTTGGTAACTTTGCCAACCACTTTGGATTATCAAAACTATATATCTCAGTGCTCAACTGAAGTTTCAAATTAGTGCAATGTTAGAAATTTGGGGACTGAAGGGAAATGTTATTTGGGGGAGTGGAATTATTATTTGGGAGGACAATATCCTGATTTTGCATACACACACAGAGCTACACCTCTAGGCAAAGGCTTTTGTCTACTATACCATTCATTTATTTTTCTGATAAAATGTGTAATTTCTGATTTCTCTGAAAAACACTATTTTAAACTGTAGTTTTCCACACTAGCTTTTCCATATTGGTTTCCATTTTCCAGTTTAAACATCCTACCCACAGGGATTGCTGAATGTTTGTGTTTCTCTTCACTTTCTTCAAAGTCCAAAAGAAAATCAGTATTGATTTTGGAACACAATTCCTGCTCTATGCATTAGGTTGCACATCAGAGTACACTGTTCCCCTCATATACATATTTTTGTAAGCAATCTTCTTGAACAAAATGCATTTTCTGTGTAATTTATAGTAATACATGCATTTTTACATGCAGATTTCCAGTAAAATATGCATGTTGTATTTATTTCCCTAAAGTTTACATTTTGTCATATATTTTTGAGGGGGAGGGTACTGGAGAACTGTAGTGGCATTTCAGTGTTAATTTCAGTGAAACGTTCTCAGTACGTTCAGATTTCATTTGGGGAACAGTAAATTGAATATATTTATGTGTAAATCAAACTGAGAAAAATTGTTCACCATCCATAATCCTTCACATGCATTTGTAAGACTATTTTAGTAAATAAAATGGCATTTCCATGGGATCAAGTTAAGGGAGCTAGTGGTTGTTCTAGTATTCTTTGGGATGTAAGAAGGGAGTTTCTTTTGCTATATAGCAGATAAATCTGATGTGACTGATACATCATTAAAGATAGTACATTAGGGTTTAAATTAGTTATTGAGCTACCTGCAGGCTACTGCCATCTGTTTAAAGGAAAATGGACACAGAATGACAATTACATAAATCCAGGTATACACTGAAGCTGGGTCAATAGCTCAAGTATGTAGACGTGAATAGTAATTATCATGTAGCACAAGTGAAAATGTTTACATTCTTTACAACAAACCTCCCCCATCCTTCTTGGTTGTTTTAGAACTGTAGTTTGCGCTAATGATCTTCAGGCTAGATATGAAGCAGAAAGTTCATTTAACTGGGTTACACAGCTGTCTTATTTCATATTCCCAGAACTGACAGTTCAGCTAACAGATTGCACTTTAAGCAGGTATCTATCTGTGTTAATTAAGTGTTTTGCATACCATTTTCCTCCAAAACTGCTGATGTAAGGATTCAATCAGAAGTGTAGTCTCTTCTATTAACAGTTCTGTTAACTGTTTATGGCCCACATGCAGTGTAGCATCTATTTTCCAGAGCCCTAAAATTATGCCAGAGCCTTTCAAACCATTTGAAGCCACTACACCCTCAAGTTTTGGGATGCCTGTTTGATATATGGGGGGGGGGGGGGGGGAGAGACTCTGAATCACTACTCCTGGGGGCATGGCATATGGTAGAAAGAACTCACCCCCTCCTCTTGAAAATCACACTGTCAAAAATTAACCAAAAATGAAATCAGAGATTGCATCTGCACTTCAGAAATAATGCAGTTTGACACTGCTTTAACTTCCATGGGTTAGTGTTAAGGATTTGCAGGATCTGTAGTTTTGTGAGAGATAGCCTTCTCTATCGGAGAGCTCTGGTAACATAACACACTACAAATCCCAGGATTCCATAGCTATGCACCATGGCAGTTAAAGCAGGATCGATCAAGCTTCATTAATTCTGCAGTTCAGTTGCAACCAGAGGTAATATCTGGTTCTCACTTCTGGTTATTTATGGACTGCATGCAGCCCAGCAACTATTTTCTAAATGGTTGAACCAAATAAATAACTAAATAAATAAACTAAATACAGTTCAATGTTCATAAAATAAGCCTTAAAATAACCAGAGATGGGAACCAGACATTACTTCTGGCTGCAACTGAACTGCAGAGTTTCTGCATATTTGAAGCTTGTTTTTGTAGGTGTGTATGGGTACAGGAGCAAGAATTCTCTTCACACCTTCCAGAGTTGCTCACTCTGGAGCATACAGGAGCAAGTGGTAATATAACACTTGCAGAAGATATTGAGCCTTCTCTGTCAGAGAGCTCTGGTGCCACAATAAACTACAGTTCCCATGATTCCCTAGCACTGAGTCAGGGCAGTTAAAGTGGACTCAATGTACACTATTTCTGGCAGTCTGCAAAGGCCCATTTGTCAAGTCAGCATAGCACTATTTTTATACCATTGGCTAGTAGAAGAAACACACAGGCAGGTAACTGATCCATTTCATTTTGGATTATATTGGGTTAAAATTAAACTCACTTTCAGCAGTACCAGGAATTCACTAAAAATATATTAGGACAAAAAAAATATCATTTGGATATCTGAAATAAAAATGGTTCATAGAGGAACAAACCCAACATTATCTGAGACTTTTCACCCATTAGGAAGCAGTCACTTTTAAACAGACTGTTGTATATCTCATGTGAAATTCAGAATTCCCATTCTCTTACATTCAAACATTTTCTTATGTGCCCCTGCAGATGTTTTTGGATTGCAAAATCCAGCATTTCTTAATTTTGGCTGTGTTGGCTGGGTCTAATAAAATGAAGAGGTCCACAAGTTGCCCAAACTTAGGGCCTTTGCAGACTGCTTGAAATAGTGCAAATTGAGTCCACTTTAAGGGTTAGGGAATCATGGGCACCAGAGCTCTCTGACAGAGCAGGATCAATTCTCAGGAAAAAAACAATTCCCATGATTCCCTAGCATTAACCCTAACCCTTAAAGTGGACTCAATTTGCACTATTTCTGGCAGTCTGAAAAAGGCCCGTAATTATTCATATAAGTAATATGTAGAGAGATCTTGTAGCACCTTTGAGACTAACTAAAGAAAGAAATTGTCAGCATAAGCTTACATAAACTTAAGTCTATGAAAGCTCGTGTCGCCAACTTCTTTCTTTATTCTCAAAGGCACTACAAGATCTCTCTACATACTGATTCTACAGACTAACACAGCTATATCTTTGAATTGTACCACATATAAATAATAGACACACAACAGGTTAATGAAAGTATTTCCACCCTTATTTATGTATTTAAGCTGCTGGTCTATGGCTTTCCTAACAGAATAGAGGTAGGTATCATGCAGCTCTCCAGATGTTCCTGAACTGCAGTTGCAGAATAACAAAATTTGGAGGGTTATCCTTGATTTAGATCCTGTTGTTATTAATGGTCTTCGAGTCAGCCTCAACTCATTGTTACCCTGTGGATGAAACACCTCCAAGTTTCCCTATCCTCAACTGCTCTGCTCAGATCCTGCAGTTCAGGCCCATGTCCTTCCAGATCAAGTCTAACATTTGGCATGTGATCTTCCTCTCTTTCTACTGCTTTCTACTTTTCCTAGATGTTATGATCTCCTGTGGCTCAGAGCCAAACACTGCAACTCTGGTCTGACTCTTTGCACAGAGGAGTCGTTAATCCAGGTATTCTGGTTCTCCCTTCATGCTCCTGCTGAGCTGAATGGTACCCCTTGAGACCATCTATCCAAGTTGCCACCACCTGATGAATTACCTCTTAGCAACACGTCAGGACTTTGCTAAGGAGTTTATAGTGTTCCTTTTCCCCTTGCCAACTTAGGGAAGACCTCTGACCAAGCCAAAGCACATGAAGAAGGAGTGTAAGAGACAAGGTACTTTTACATAAAAGCTTTATTCTAAGGTATTCTAAAGCAAAATATATCATTACATGCAGGACCTTAACTTGTCTTGCAGGCAGAGAAATGTAAATTACAAAATGCAGTCATTTCAGCCAAGCCAATAAAATAATCCTAAACCTAATGCTACTAGCTAGTACATATTCCTAACTATTCACAGTCAGATGGGATTTGTAATCCTTGATGTTTCTGGATGCTGGGAGCCTAGACTCCATTGCCCAGCTTAATCAGCATTGGGTCATCTACCTCAGGCAAACAGCCCAATGCAGACAAAAGAAAGACTCTAACCGCATGGTACAAAAAGGCTCTTTAAAACCTTTGGTTAGAATGATCTCAAGGTTCCTGGTTCTGCCCAACTGATTAGTCATTTCATCAGCTGTGATGTCAAACCTCATTAGAATGTGATGTAAACCCTAACTAGAATGCACCTCCAATCAATATTTAACCCTTTGTTGCCTGGGAGAAGTCCTTAGATCAGGGGCCGGCAACCTACGGCCCCCGGGCCGGTTCCGGCCCAGGTCGCCACACTTACCGGTGGCCGCATGCTGCCGCGCGTTTTCTCGACCATGTGGCCACATGTGCCGTGGCCGCCATTTTGATTTCCAAAAATGATTTGCGCAGTACTCCTGCGCATGCGCAAATGCGTCGCGGCCGCCATTTTGGAAATCAAAATGGTGCCCACAACATGTGCAGCGGCGGCAGCAGCAGCAGCACGTGTGGGGGGTCATGTGCGGCGGCAGGGGGTGTGCGCGCGTGCGTGAGTGCGCACACCACCATTCCCCCCCCTCGGCCCAGCGGAGACGAGGACTTCGGGGGACCGGCCCAGGACCGAAAAAGGTTGCCTACCCCTGCCTTAGATGAATGAGGGGACCATTCATCTAAGGACTTCTCCCAGGCAACAATTATAGAACTACACATTAGCACAGGGGTAGGCAACCTTTCCCCTTCAAGGGCTGAGGGACTTCAGCTCCCAGAATCCCAGGAGCTATTGGCCAACATGGGACTATTGGCTAACATGGCTGAGGCTTCTGGGAGCTGAAGTCCCTTGGCCCTTAAAGGGGAAAGGTTGCCTACCCCTGCATTAGCATATTGCCTTTTTAATTATTCATGACTTCTCATGATGTGAGCAAAACATGACAGCCTCAATTTAGTCATCTTGGCTTGGACTGGGAGAGTTGAGGCTTGATCTGTTCTAGGACCCATTTGTTTATCTTGTTGGCTATCCATGGTATCCTCAGAAATCTTCTCCAGCACCACATCTAAATGAGTTGATTTTCTTTATATACACATTCTTCACTGTCCAGCTCTCACATTTGTACATGGTGTTGGGGAATATACTTAATTAAAACCTGAAGGTTTGCAAAAAAATTTTTTACATTTATCTTTATATTTTGAGTGCCAAGTCAATTTTCCATTTTTTTTTTCAAGGAAGAAAGATATCAGCTTGGTTCCTATAAACAGCAATTATCTTATACCATTTTTTTCTTTTTGATGCTTCAAGTCCAAGAAGACAATAGGGACCTTTTCACATTACCCAGTTGTAGTTCTATAATTTCACTTTAACTGTTATATTTCCATCTCATGAACTCCTGGAATTTGCCATTTAGGGATGGATACTTAAAATTCTCATCTAGAGAGCCCTATTGCCTCACTAGTCTACCACCTCCATTATTCCATAGGATGTTTTCATGATAATTAAAATAGAAATATTATGCTATAACTGTGTAGTATGAAAAGACTCCAATATTGATAGGAGAGATGTTGTAGCAACTGCCAGACATTCTGACTGCTACAATAATTTAAAAACTTCTAACTACATGAAGCATCACTGAACTCTGAGGAGAAGCATCCTATAATTTCCTCAGCCAAAGAAATTTAGATGGCAGATTACAGACATTGCGGGGGGGGGGGGGGGGGGGGAGAGATACATGTTTGAGGTATGGGGAACTTTTTTTTGCTGATGTCTATTCCCCCCCCCCCCCCCCAAAAAAAGAAACTCCTGGCTGCATTTAAATTCAGGTTAAAGATCTTTACTGTGCCTTTGAGATACCTTCTTTATTTAGGTCTCATAAAGCAAGCAAAACCTTTGAGAACTCAGCAAGATTTGGGTGCAAAAAGTAAATAAAAAGGAAGGAAACAATATATTTTCTCTTCTCTCTGGATTTGTCTTTGCAATTAAAGCATTGTAATATGTAGAAATAAAAATGGGATTCATTCAGAAATAAGAAATGATTTGGTTGCTGTTGTAACTCTGCTTTCTTCATTTTTTCCTTATTATATTTCACCATTAGAAGTTACACTGTTCCAGTCTCAGTAGACTAGATTTTGATTAATGTGGATCCAATGGATGAATAATCGACTAAAAGGGAGCTCTTTCACAAAATGTTGTGGGTTTTAAAAAGTGTTTCATCTTGTAGTAGTGGTATGATGAGCATTGGTTCCTAATGAATTTTATTTTGGGCCTCTTATTATAAACATTTACTTTGCTCAGAAAGTGTGTGGCATTTGCAACCCCCACCAAAAATAAAATGAAGGTCTGAATCCAGAAATGGATTTGCACTACAGATTGTAGGTCTGAAATGCCAGAGGGCTTTTCAGCAGAGCAATTAAATTCCTTCAGACCTGTATGTGGCTACACAGTCCTGGTTGAGGATGTAGCTGGAGGCATCAGGCTTTCTCATTCCCTGGCTGCAGAGTTGCTGCTGGACAAATACTGTATAAAAGAAAGGGCCTACTGTTTTCTCCTCCACTCTTCTCCTGGGATTTATTTATTTATTGGAAATGCTTTCTAAACCTCCTTTCATCCTAATAGCCTCCAGGGCTGTCAACGTATGGTAATAAAAATACATTATAATTATAATTTTAAAAAATCTTGACAGCCCATTCTTTATGCAACTGAGATAGAACAATGTTTTAAAACTATAAAGAAGGCAGAAGTAGTAATACCAATGGAAAATGCATGTTATTTTTTTAAAGTCTTGCTTGGGCACCAAACAGGTTGTGATGTCAATAGCAGTCAAAGTAAAGCAGATGGTGCTCCAAACACAGGGTGCCATCACCAAAGGGCCCTCTTCTTATTGTGCTCTCCCTCAGTGTTTGTCTTTCCAGTTTTTTTCCTTCCTCAGGTTATCAATCCTCACTCTTTGGGATTCTTTAATAAATACCCTCATGGGGTGGGGGAGAGACTAGTGGCTCCTAAGTGCCAAATGCATTGTTCTGTAAGCAGCCTTCTGGAAGTTAATCTGGGAGGAAGTATGTTGGTCATTGAGGCAAAAGATCCTCTTCTCTGTATGGTGCCAACTTCTTTTGTTTTTCCCAGTTCAGTGCTAGTCCTGTTGAAATGAACTCTGGCACCTTATTTAGCAAAGCACACTGTTCTGCCAGACCTCTCCCAGGAATCTATTTTCAATAGTAAGCTTTGGGAATGCTGTCATAGGCATATCCTTCACTACAGTGGCCACTTATACATCTGTCCTTTTCAAATCCACCCTCACATTTGTACCAATGACTGGCTCCACATACTGTGTGAATGCATTCAAAGTGTATTTGGGCCTGGAACAGATATATCATTATATACTCATGCTTGTAACTGATGAGTTTGAGAAAAATAAAGTCAGTGGGACTTCTGGTTGGCTATGGCACCTGTTTAAGTTGTTCCCAAGCGTGTGTGCTGGGGGCACTCAGGACATCGGGGAGAATAAGGCTAAATCCTTATTCATCCATCCAAAATTAGCCAGGAAAGAATCTCCAGGTATGAAGATTCTATCAAGCCTATCTGAGAGTCTATTCTCAAGGTCCGTTGGAGCTCTGGATGTCTTTGGATCTAGGGTGAGACGAACCGGGGAAGAGGAGACCATAAGGTAAAGAACCCCTGATGACCCTGCTTCATCAGAAGACGACCCAGATGCCACCAATTACTTTTAAAGTTTGAGATGTTGAGATGAGATTTATAGTTTAATAAATCTCAAATTACCGGCAAAGGAAGTATCCCTGGGTAAATCCACATAGAGGAAGCTTGCTGAATAGATCAAAATTTAATTGGTAATCCTCTGGAATCTAAGATTAAAAGCTAGCATTGCCCCAAGTGAAAGGGAGAATGGAGAGGCAAAAGAAAAAGCTGAGAAAATGGAGTGGTGGGGCGGCAATATAAGGGAAGAATGGAGCTTGAGAATTTAAAGAGAATTTAAAAGGACTTGAAGGAGAATCCAAGGTGTGGAAGAGGAAGCAGAGAAAAGCGGAGAGAAACTAAGGTGGTGAAGGATTGGAGAAGTGGAGAGAGTTGAGGCTTGGAGAGACGTGGGGTGTCAGATGGAGACAGAGAGAGATGTGAGGTCTGGAGAGGTGACAAGGAAGACAGGTGAGTAGGAGAGAGCGAGGGGTCCAAGAGATGGGGAGACGCAGAGGTGGCCAGGAGTAGCAGAGGAGCAGAGGAGTGGCGGAACCCAAGGAGTTTAAAGGGAAGCAGAGACAGAGGCGGATACGGTGTGGCAGTTGGAGAGAAGGCGAAAAGAGGTGTGAGGAGTTAAAACGGAGAGCTGCAAGTAGGAGAGAGCTGTGGAAGACGTGGCGTGTCGGAGGAAAGCAGAAAGTGGAGAAGAGCTGTCCGGAGTGAAGAGGAGATATATTTGGGGAGTGAATCGGAGTTTAGAGTGGGGAGTGGGGAAAAGTGGAGATCCCTTTGGAATTTTTGGAGTAGGTGGAGAAAGGGGGTTCTTAGAAAGAGAGAAAGAGAGAGAAGAGAGGAAATTTGTAGTAGTAACGAATAAGAAGGGGGAAAACTGAATAAGAGTAGGGAGTTGGGGAGAACTAGATTAGAGCTGGGAGTCGGGGAGAAAGCAAAGGATAGAGAGGAGAAATTAACTAGGGAGATTAGAAAAGGAAGGATCAGAGTAAAGTGGTACCTTTAGGAGATGGTAGAGAGTTTTGGGGAGATTTCAAACTAGATAAGAGTTTCTACCTTTAAGGGAAGAAAGAAAATAAGATACAAGGCCAGAAAGGTTTTTAAAACAGGAAGTGAAAGGTACTCTGGGAAAAACACTTTCTGGAATATAAAGAGAAGTGGGATTAGAAAGAGAGACATCTAGCTGCCAGAACATTAAATAGTGGGAAAGCAGTAAGTGAACAGGTTTGAAATATTGAGACTTGACTTCTTCTTCTTAAAACAATCAATAATTGGTGTTTAATAAAGGCCCTTAAGGAGGTTAAAGAAGTAATTAGCTGATAAAAAATTAATAACTACAAGAAAAATTGGTAGATCCTGAAAGTTACTTGGAGGATACCTCAACAGATAACATCACTAAATTAGAAGATACAAGCTGTGAAATTGATTGGCCCTGATTAGTGAGAATATGTTTAGCTCCCCTACTCTCTCTCTCTTGGATTCAAAACAACAAAATGACAATGGGGTTGAGAAGTCAATCTACAAAAAACAATACAAGTAAATCACAAACCCATTTGCAACTTATAAGACACCCATCCCTAGAACAACAAAAGAATGAGCCTTCAAATCAATTACTTTTTGAGGAGATAAGGAGATTAAGAATGGATCTCATACAGCAGATGAAAGATTTTGAAGAGGAAATCCACCAAGAGATTAGAACAGAATTAAATGAGATAAATCAAACAGTGGAAAAATTGGCAAATGAAATGACAGTCACAAAACAAAAAGTGAGAGTGTTGGAAGAAAAGGCAGAATTAGCTGAGGAGGAATTTCAAAGGATAAAATTAAAAAGACGGGGGAATTGGATAAGAAAGCTCTGTGGGAACAAAAACTAAGAGAAAGGAGTGTGAAGATTAGAGGTCTCCCAGAAAGAAGAGAGGAGTATTTATTGAAAATTTTCCTCCTGAAATTAGCGAAATTTCTAGAAAAAGAGGAACAGCTTTTCGAACTTGAAATAGATAGGATTTTTAGATTGGACTCAAGAATTGCGAAACAAAGACATTTACCTAGAGATATTATTGTACAATTTGTGAGAAAACAAACATGGGAAAAACTGCTGAGACTCCATAATGAATCCCCATTTGTTATCGAAGGGAAAGAGATTTTTCCACAAAAGGAAAGAATATACCTTCTTCACTGTGATATTAAGAGAACATAATATCTCTTATAGATGGATTCAACCAGAGGAATGGCTTTTTGGTTTAACAATCGAAAAATCATAATTAGATCAGTGAATGAAGCGAAAAGCTTTGGAGAATATATAGAAAGAAGGGAAAAAAAGAGAAAAGAAAGAGAGGAGAGAAGGAAAGGGAGATATATCATACATAGGAGATGTAGATGGTAGAGAGAGACTAAGGGGTGTTGCAGACTGCCAGAAATAGTGCAAATTGAGTCCACTTTTAGGGTTAGGGTTAGTGCTAGAGAATCATGGGAATTGTTGTTTTTTTTCTGAGACATTAAGCCTTCTCTTTCAGAGAGCTCTGGTGCCACAATAAAGTACAGTTCCCATGATTCCCTAACCCTAACCCTGACCCTAAAAGTGGACTCAATTTGCACTATTTCTGGCAGTCTGCAACCCCCCTAAGACAAGAACAAGAACAAACAAGAAAATCAAAAAGACTAGAGAAGGGAAATAGAGAAAGAGTTAGTAAGACGTTAGAAGGCTCAACCCACCTAAAGGAGCATCAAGATGAAGAGTTGGAAAAGGCTTACTTGGACAGGCAAGAGCAAAAGAAATAGAAAGAGATGTAAGAGAAGAAGAGGAGGAACAACAAGAAGATGATATAGAAGAAGAAACTCAGGAAGAAGAAGAGGATTTAGAATGGGACCCAGAGAGATATAAATTGAAAGGAAATTAAGGAAATAAGAAATTGTGTATTAGGGAAAGGAAAGAAAAAGTAAAATGTCTAAACAACTTAAATATCTGACATGGAATTAAAAGGACTAAATTCAGCTAAGAAGAGAAAGAAAATCTTTCATTACCTCAAGAAGAAAAAACTAGACGTAATCTGCCTTCAGGAAATACGTATTAAAGAAAAGGACAAAAATAAAGTCAGTGGGAGAGTGTGATAGAATAGTTCAGCAATTCCCAAACTTTGGTTCTCCAGGTGTTTTGAACATCGGCTCCCAGAAGCCCTAGCCAGCTTTGCCAGCAATCAGAAGTTCTGGGAGCTGAAGTCCAAAACATCTGGAGACCCAGTGCTTGGGAACCAGTCGAATAGCTGGTAGTGTCACAGCATGAATTAAGAAGGACAGTTAAAAGTAGTTGGGAAGATGTATTAGAGGTATGGATGAAAAAGAAGCCAATGCAAATAGTTTCAAGAGAGATGGGAACAGTTAGGTATATTCAAGACTGAATGCAGCACTGGCCGTATTTTGAGTAAACCTGTTGAACTGAATAGGACTGTTGGAAGGGATAGAAAGAATATTCAAAAAAACAGATGAAAAAACGATTCCCAAGAGTTAGGAAGCCTACCTATCCTTGGATATTATATGCTACAGATAGATATAAGAGCTATTTCAAATTCTTAATTTATGCTTGTCTGGGTGAATGTGATGATTCTATATATCATGGCCCATTCTTCTGTGTATATGCACAGTCATTCATATTTAATAACAATCCTGTTGTAGGTTGTGTCAGCAGGTGATTCTGGACCCATTCGACTGGCTGAGCTTAGGTACCTAGTCACATTGGTTTAACCAGTGACACTAAGGACCACTAAGGATTTTAGGTGGGATCCTGTGGATGTCTCAACAATCTTTCCTTTTACATGTGGTGCTCACTACATGGTATGGATGCAGGGAGATAAAAGCAGTGGGCTGAACAACATTTGGAGCACAGATAGCACACCCAGTCCTGAAGCTACTTCCATGTGTTGGTTTATGTGATGCAGGCTCAAAGGAATGGCCCAACATTACTCAAATGTGTTTTCTACATCTTAACTATATATAATAATAAAAAATAAAATAATCGCTTCGGCAATCAGTGCTCCAAATCAATTATGAGTGAACAATATTTTGCAAAGGTTTTCTTGTTTCCCAAAGCTTTCTGTTGTTTTCCTAATGTTCTTTTGTTTTCCTACTTACAAAGAATAGCACAGCCTCATATATTTAGAACAGTCCAAAGATTATCCTAAAAAACTGATATGGTATTTAATCATATGAAGGATTACTCAGACATAAATCTAACATTCCAGTAAGATTTTCTCCTTAGTGTGCACATACATGTTCACACTTGTTCCTTGTCATATTTAGGTTTTTGAAAGGCTCCTACACAGAACAACTCAAGTAACATGTAATACCTTTCTAACTCAGTGGCTACTATTAGTTACTACTACTACTACTACTATTATTAGCAGACAGTAACCTCTTATTGTTGTCTTCAAATGTCAAGCAAAAGATACCTTTTAAAAACCTGTCTATCAAAAATGGCATATGACAGCTATTTTGGTCCTGTCCCACCCCACAGCATCTAAGGTGAAAGCATAGTCTCATATTTATAATTCCACTGATTCACTTCAGAATCTGCCTTTCTAAAATACTGAGAGAACACAAGAAAATATAATAATGCTCTTTGCAGCCAACTCTGCATACATACACTACTAGAAGCAAGGTTAAAGATATAAATAGTGATCTTTGCAGAATGCCAGTTCTATAAATATAGGAGAGACGAGACAACTTTACATTTTCTCCTGTCAAGAATAGTTCTTAAATGGATGACAGTGTATTAGGCAGATTTTCAAATGCAACGGCAATATGCTTGAATGGGCAACAATCTCCCTATTCTTGAGGAGATATTGAACCAAGACCCAATTATGTCATTGCACAGTTAATGGCAGTAGTGTTCTCAGAATGTTGTGGTATCTTGAATTATCTTAAATGGGACAGATGATTGGTTTAATGTCCCATGCAGAATGACGTGGAGCAGCACAATGACCATTCCAAGGGCTGTATCACAGAAGCATTTTCATAGCCTCTTGGAAATGGAACAAAGGCTCAGTCATAGGAGTTTGACCAGTTCACTCCCTAAAGAGAGAACAAAATAATGTTGGATATTCTCAATAAGGCAAGGGACATCTTTCTAAAATCCCAAGTGTCTGAGTATAGTTGGAACAGCCTCTCCTCCCCCAACCTAACGATAATTGTAAATGTAAACTGAAATAGCTTAACTTGGGTTGGGTTAAATTCCTTCCTTCCTTCCTTCATCTTTGGGTTTGGCCAATTAGTTTTAGCTAAAATGATGTGAGTACATGAATTTGCATAGGTTTTATCTAGACCAGGGGTAGGCAACCTTTTTGAGTTGGGGGCTGGGTTGCTGTCCCTCAGACAATGGGGGGGGGGGGGAAGCACCAAAAACAAACAAACAAACAAATAAATAAATAAATAAATATTTTTAAAAAAATTAAAAAAAAATGCATGCACACTCTCTCAGCCCCAGAAAAGCCATGGCAAAACCCCTGTGGAGATTTTGCCAAGAAAACCCCAAGAACAAGTAATAACAATAATCAATATCATCATGGTGGGTGGCGGCAGTGGCAGCAACGGCGGTGGCAGGACTGGCCTGGGGCCGGTCCAAAGGCCTCAGGGGGCCGCATCCGGTCCCTGGGCCTTAGGTTGCCTACCCCTGATCTAAACTGTATGACTGTTGCGAGAATGGAAATGGCTTTGAAACTTCATATGGACCCATTTAAACACACACACACACGCACACGTGTTAAAGTAAAAACTTCATACAAGAGGGTACAAAGAAATTATTGCAGTGCACAGTTTTGAACTCTGTTATGGAGTTAAGACCACTTTTTGGGGAAAAAAAATCAAGTCCATTGAGAAGCAATACAAAACTCATAATAGGTAATACAGGTATATGGAAAGAAACAAAACAGAAGGACCAAATCAAGGATACCCATTCATGCAATGTCTCAGCACAGAAAACATGGAACAAGTGGAGAGACAGATTGTCACCAGAAATTTCTCCAACAATGTGACTTTTAATGTGTCTGCTTCCTAGTAATAATTCTAAACTTGGGGACTTGATGCTTAAAACTAGAAATACATCAGTGACAGGCAAGTCTTTCTGAACATGATATTCCATGTCTGGCATGTTTATTCTGCTGGTGTATTTTAGGCCTTGTCTGCACTGGCAGGATACACCAGGGGCTGTATATTCCAGAGTATTCTGGCCCTGCAGCTCCACCGACCTTCCCCTGTTACCTTGGCCTCCATTCCTGCAACGTGGTGTCTCGGTTACCCAGCACGTCCACCACTGACACAGGTCATTGACATCTGAAGTCAATACAGGGCACCTCATTTTGTCCTCAGAATGAGCAACTCACAGTGGCTCAGTGAGATGTTCATGCAAATGGAGGGCTCCAGATTTCCTGGGAGTAAAGGTCTTTTTTTTACTCTGTTTTAAGTGTGTTATACTTTGGTTCTGGTATGTTATCTGGACACCTCACACCAGAACTGAGGTTTGGGAAGTGCATCATCCAAACAAGATGATGCCAGAATGGGGAGGGGGACACATTTGAGCTGTGCAGATAATGCCCTTAATAAAGAGCTAGTGTGATGTAGTGGTTTCCATGCTGGTCTAGGACTCAATGAGACCAGGTTTTCAATCCCTGCACAGCCATGAAAACCCACAAGTGACCTGGAGCATGTCAATCCTGAGAGGAAGATAACACCCTCCACTGAATAAATATTGCCTAGAAAACCTTATGTTACAAATCCCCTATGAGGCCTAGGTTCAAGCTCTCTGAAAGTCTATATTCACCCACGTAAGCTTGCCTAAGCCTTTCAGTCTTCAGAGGAGGGCTTCATCCCACTACCCTCACAAGCTTTCTGGCGAAGATGCAGGAGAGATCATTATTGGTAGCTACTCCCTTCCTTATTCAAACAACCCATTAGTGCTTAAGTGGTTGGGGTAGAAGTCTCACTGCAAACAATTAATCACTGTGACCGTACTTAAACTAGAAAGTTTTTGCCTGCTGGTCAAATAGAGCAGGGAATGGGCCAGTGGAAGAGAATTTCACAGGATGGGACCAGCCATTGAAAAAGATCTTTCCCAGGTCCTCTCCAAATGGCCCTGTGCTCATGGTGGGACCAAAAGAAAGCCTTCCCCTGAGCAGCTTAAAATTCTGGCAGGTTTGTATAGGGAGATATGGTCTTCTAAGTAGTCTGGACCTAAGGATATTAATATGTATTTAATGTGCATTTTATCATATCTAAATTCATGTTTTAATTGTATTGATTACTTTAATCAAGTTAAAACAAAATAGCTAGAATTAGAACTATAGATTTTTTTTAAAAAAAACATTTTGTTATAGTTTTAATTATTTTGTTTTAACTTACATTGCAAGCCACTTGGGATCTCATTGGCAGGATATAAATCAAGTGAATGAATGAATGATAGGATTGCCATAGACTGATTTGAAAGGTCATAACAACAAGACTAGAGGGCATCCGAATCCCTATGTAACCCCATAGAATATATTTGGAGACATGGAGATACTGAGTGCAACTGCATAAATGACAGTGTGAAAGAGAATGTGGCCTCAAAGGACATTTGGGGATCTTCAGAATGCAAGACCCCAGACCTGTCACCATCATTGGGTCCCAAAAATACTTTAGTAACACTAATAATAATAATAATAATAATAATAATAATAATAATAATATCCTGCCCCTCTGCAGAGCAATCGGGGCGGCTTACAACATTAAAATTACCATACATATATATTAATACAATTTAAATAGAACATAAAAATCCCAATTCCCACCCGTCCTTTAAGGGTTCTTATTCCAGGTCCGATGGTGCTGGGCCTAGAGTCTCTCTCCCAGATGACATCGGATGGAATGGAGGGAGGGCTCTTCTTATTATTCCAGGCCCGATGGTGTTGGGCCTAGTGTCTCTCTCCCAGATGACATCGGATGGAATGGAGGGAGGGCTCTTCTTCTTATTCCAGGCCCGATGGTGCTGGGCCTAGTGTCTCTCTCCCAGATGGCATTGGATGGAATGGAGGGAGGGCTCTTCTTCTCATTCCAGGCCCGATGGTGCTGGGCCTAGTGTCTCTCTCCCAGATGACATCGGATGGAATGGAGGGAGGGCTCTTCTTCTTATTCCAGGCCCGATGGTGCTGGGCCTAGTGTCTCTCTCCCATATGACATCGGATGGAATGGAGGGAGGGCTCTTCTTCTTATTCCAGGCCCGATGGTGCTGGGCCTAGTGTCTCTCCCCCAGATGGCATCGGATGGAATGGAGGGAGGGCTCTTCTTCTTATTCCAGGCCTGATGGTGCTGGGCCTAGT
Source organism: Phrynosoma blainvillii (assembly GCA_026167975.1). NCBI lineage: Eukaryota > Metazoa > Chordata > Lepidosauria > Squamata > Phrynosomatidae > Phrynosoma > Phrynosoma blainvillii. The sequence continues at coordinate 233,495,203 of JANUYF010000003.1, read as the reverse complement.
GTCTCTCTCCCAGATGACATCGGATGGAATGCAGGGAGGACTCTCCTTCTTATTCCAGGCCCGATGGTGCTGGGCCTAGTTTCTCTCCCCCAGATGACATCGGATGGGGAATGGAGGGAGGGCTCTTCTTCTAATTCCAGGCCCGATGGTGCTGGGCCTAGTGTCTCTCTCCCAGATGATATCGGATGGAATGGAGGGAGGTGTCATGCCCTGCCTGGAGGACGATTCAGAGGACTCAGGGGATGAGCTGGAGCCCCTGGGACCTGAACCTGTAAGGGAGGAGCCAGGGCCCCTGGGACTTGAACCTGTAGTGGAAGAGCCAGAGGCTGGCCCTAGTTCTGCTGTAGCAGAGGCTGAGGGCCCTCCAGAGGTTCAGCAGTCAGGGCTGCCTAATGCTGTAGTCAGGGAGGAGGATCTGGGCAGTGTGCCTACCTTTAAGGGACGTCGAGCAGAAAGAGAGGGCTTGCGAAGATCACGGAGGCTTCAGCAGAAGCGTGTTAATAATCAGACACAGCTGAAGGCCAGTTCCTTGCCTTCTTAAGAACTTGGAGCATGGGTGGTGCTTTGCCAGTGGATATCTGACTCTTCTACAGGAAAGACTTTGTCTCTGGCTCCGTGTCTCCTAGATCACCTTGACTATCCGGGAACCTTGACCTTGGACTGTTTATCGATCTGCCTATCTGATACCTCAAACCTCGGACCGTCTGACAATTCTTTTGGTAAACCCTATGGTAGAGTTACTGTGTAGTAACACTGACTTGCTGTGCTGGGGATTTTGTTTGTTTGAAGCCAGCTGTCTTATCAGCCCTTTGGCTGCTTTCCCAGACAGGAGGGCTCTTCTTCTTATTCCAGGCCCGATGGTGCTGGGCCTAGTGTCTCTCTCCCAGATGACATCGGATGGAATGGAGGGAGGGCTCTTCTTCTTATTCCAGGCCCGATGGTGCTGGGCCTAGTGTCTCTCTCCAAGATGGCATCGGATGGAATGAAGGGAGGGCTCTTCTTATTCCAGGCCTGATGGTGCTGGGCCTAGTGTCTCTCTCCCAGATGACATCGGATGGAATGGAGGGAGGGCTCTTCTTCTTATTCCAGGCCCGATGGTGCTGGGCCTAGTGTCTCTCTCCCAGATGACATCAGATGGAATGGAGGGAGGACTCTTCTTCTTATTCCAGGCCCGATGGTGCTGGGTCTAGTGTCTCTCTCCCAGATGACATCGGATGGAATGGAGGGAGGGCTCTTCTTATTATTCCAGGCCCAATGGTGCTGGGCCTAGTGTCTCTCTCCCAGATGACATTGGATGGAATGGAGGGAGGGCTCTTTTTCTTATTCCAGTCCCGATGGTGCTGGGCCTAGTCTCTCTTCCCTAGATGACATCGGATGGAATGGAGGGAGGGCTCTTCTTATTCCAGGCCTGATGGTGCTGGGCCTAGTGTCTCTCCCCCAGATGGCATCGGATGGAATGGAGGGAGGGCTCTTCTTCTTATTCCAGGCCCGATGGTGCTGGGTCTAGTGTCTCTCCCCCAGATGGCATCGGATGGAATGGAGGGAGGGCTCTTCTTATTATTCCAGGCCCGATGGTGCTGGGCCTAGTGTCTCTCCCCCAGATGACATCGGATGGAATGGAGGGAGGGCTCTTCTTCTTATTCCAGGCCCGATGGTGCTGGGCCTAGTGTCTCTCTCCCAGATGACATCGGATGGAACGGAGGGAGGACTCTTCTTCTTATTCCAGGCCCGATGGTGCTGGGCCTAGTGTCTCTCCCCCAGATGACATCAGATGGAATGGAGGGAGGGCTCTTCTTCTTATTCCAGGCCCGATGGTGCTGGGCCTAGTGTCTCTCTCCCAGATAACATCGAATGGAATGGAGGGAGGGCTCTTCTTATTCCAGGCCCGATGGTGCTGGGCCTAGTGTCTCTCTCCCAGATGGCATCAGATGGAATGGAGGGAGGGCTCTTCTTATTCCAGGCCCGATGGTGCTGGGCCTAGTGTCTCTCTCCCAGATGACATCGGATGGAATGGAGGGAGGGCTCTTCTTCTTATTCCAGGCCCGATGGTGCTGGGCCTAGTGTCTCTCTCCCAGATGACATCGGATGGAATGGAGGGAGGGCTCTTCTTCTTATTCCAGGCCCGATGGTGCTGGGCCTAGTGTCTCTCTCCCAGATGGCATCGGATGGAATGGAGGGAGGGCTCTTCTTATTCCAGGCCCGATGGTGCTGGGCCTAGTGTCTCTCTCCCAGATGACATCAGATGGAATGGAGGGAGGGCTCTTCTTCTTATTCCAGGTCCGATGGTGCTGGGCCTAGTGTCTGTCTCCCAGATGGTCGGAGAAGACTCCTCTCTAGTCACTGCCAAGTTCACTGTAAAGGTCAAGAAGAACCTTTAATAATAATAATAATAATAATAATAATAATAAATTTTATTTATAACCCACCCCTCTGCTCGGCAGTCGGGGCGGCATATCCTGATTATGATCTAAGTAATTGGACCAAGTCTTATGTGGAAGAGGGTGATCCTTACTATATCTGAGTCCTAGACCTTTTAGGGACAAAGAAAACTACGAGCACTTGTATTGTGTTCACAAACTGAACAGCAGTCATTATTTAAGAACCAACAAGATCTGCAAACTTTTACAGGTCTAGTTTACAAATGAATTTGATGCTGCAGTTTACAAAATTGTATGCCTGAACAAATTTGTTCATTTTTGATGCTAGAGGATTTATTTCTCTTTTTGCTGTATTTAAAATAGAAATGCTAACATAGTAAGTAGCCATTTGCCTGTTTGCCTTTGACTGATAAATATTACCTATGAATGATCAGGTTTTTTAAAAAATCTTTTAAGGCCTTAACAATTAACAAAAATATTGATAAGACTGGATTCTGCCAATGGATGCGAGGAGTTATTGGGACCTGTGGACATTCACCTTGGTGGTGATACCTTCTTTGTGAAATATTCTCAGGCCCTTTACTGAATCAACACCAAAACTGGTCAGTGGATCCTTCTAATCAGGAAGAGGTAGAAGGATTGTTGACCTTAGCTGTGTCCTGGTACCTGTGGTTATTCTTTCCTCCTCATTCTCTTTCTGTCCTCAAGCTTGACCTCTAACTTGTTCCTTCCTCTTGGCTTGTCTTTCAGTCCTGATTAACATTCTTCAATTTTGACTACTGGCTTTGCTCTTTGATTTCTGTTACCTGGCTCACATCTGATTACTGCCCATGGCCCAATTACGTCAATAACCAGAACAGCTGAAAAAGGGCATAGTACAAAGGACAATGTTTTGGGAAAGAAATTAACTTTAGAGATGTTGCTCTGATCTGCTCTTACCCCATGGTGAGAAGTAGACTAATTCTGTGTGCTGGAACAGGCAGCTCATTTAACCCTTACATACAGTGTCGCAACAAACTCCAAGGAGTGTTACAAACAATCTACAGAACCCACAATCATTACTATTTACAAACCATGAACCTCAGTGTGATCTGAGGTAAACAGATAAAACCCACAAGGGCCTTTGCAGACTGCCAGAAATAGTGCAAATTGAGTGCACTTTAAATTGAGGCACTGTCCTGGCTCAGTGCTAGGGAATCATGGGAACTGTAGTTTATTATGGCACCAGAGCTCTCTGACAGAGAAGGCTCAATGTCTTAGAAAAAAATACAATTCCCATGATTCCCTAGCACTGAGCCAGGGCAGTGCCTCAATTTAAAGTGTACTCAGTTTGCACTATTTCTGGCAGTCTGCAAAGGCCCTTAGTCAATAACTTTCCATTATTCATAATGCAATAGGACTAGTCAGTCCTATTGCAGAAATATATAGTGTCTTTGATGCAGCAAGCAATGATTCCTTCAGAGGACCTTCATATGGGGCCCTGAGCAACTGACCTTCAGTGTTTTGCATAATTTATGTAAAGAAACCAGAATTGTCAGGGGAAAATCTTCAGCATCAGATGAAATAATTATGTTGCAACAAAGTTAAAATTGTTGGCATATGTCTTACTTTACTTTTAAATCCTTTTGCTTTGATCCCCTTAATATAATTGGTTTGCATAATTTAAAACACATGCACATTCCATTTGCTAAAATATAAGTACTATTAATGAAAGTAATATTAACATTTGTTCAAAATGGACCACTGTATCTTTTTCTTAAGAGCATGTCGGACAAACTTGAGGACAGTCTGCCAAAGACCTTTCCTTCCCCAACAACTTTCAATGGTAAAAGGAGTCAATAATTTAACCCCAGGAAATGTGGCCTCTTAATCTTCTGTACTGCTGCCATTACCAATTAATTCCACAGTCACAAGCCTCATATTGCAATTGCAGATAATACTTGTGCTGCATAATGTCTGCACAGAAATGGTATTGGTGACACAAGTTCTTAGTACAACAATAAGCAGTCTCTTTAGTCACAGGATGAGAATTTATCTGATGGCTTAGAAGAATGGTTACACTGCCTTGTTTGGTCAACTCTCTACAATCCCTCATCAAATATCAAGGATTCATATAGAAATATACCAATGCAAGAGCCTGGAAATTACAAATTAAAACAAGTTACCAGCAATGCAGTTCCCTGGCATAAGTTGCTTCTTATAACAAGGGAGGGGGCGAATGAGGTTATGCGCCAAAGCAGCATAATCTGGAAGAGTAACAGATAAAGAGTGAAATAATTTCGTTGGATAATATGTAACAATTTCTAGCTATTGCCAAAAGTTGTTTATAAAGAGATATGGAAAAGAGTAGTCCCTTTGAGACTAAGGGCCTTTACAGACTGCCAGAAATAGTGCAGCTTGAGGCCACATTAACTGTTCTGACTCAGTGCTAAGGAATCATGGGAACTGTAGTTTATTGTGGCACCAGAGCTCTCTCACAGAGAAGGCTCAATGTCCCAGAAAAAAAATACAATTCCCATGATTCCCTAGCATTGAGCCAGGACAGTTAAGGTGGCGTTAAGCTGCACTATTTCTGTCAGTCTGTAAAGGCCCTTAATCTCAAAGGGACTACTCTTTTCCATATCTCTTTATAAACAACTTTTGGCAATAGCTATAAATTGTTACATATTATCCAACTAAGTTATTTCCAATGACATATCTCCATTCCCGGGTTAGCGGGCCCTCTAGCAAGTACCTCCGTCTTATCTGGATTCAGTGTGAGTCTGTTTTCCTCACCCAGTCCATCACTACCTTAAGACACTCATTCAGAGGAGAGATGCTGTCCTTAGTCACTGCAGCAGTTCGAGACACAGAGAAACATATCTGGGTGTCATCAGCATACTGTTAACACCCCGGCCCATATCTCCGGATGAGCTCACCCAGCGGCTTCATGTAAATGTTAAATAGCATAGGAGACAGGATGGTGCCCTGAGGGATATCAGATTTTAGTTCTCTTTTAGAAGAGCAACTTTCTCCCAGCTTCACCATCTGGAGTCTGCCTGAGAGATAGGAACGGAACCACTGCAGTGCAATGCCCCCAATTCCCAACTCTTCCAAGCATTGCAGAAGGATACCATGATCGATGGCATCGAAGGCCACTGAGAGGTCCAAGAGTACCAACAAGGTCACACTTCCCCTGTTGATGCCCAGATGGAGATCATCGACTAAGGTGATCATGGCAGTCTCAACTCCATATCCTGTCCTAAATCCAGATTGAAATGGATCTAGATAATCAGTTTTCTCCAAGGCTGCTTGGAGTTGAATGGCGACTGCTCTCTCAAGCACCTTGCTTAAGAATGGCAAAAGTGAGACTGGCCTGTAGTTGTTTTTGTCCAGGGGGTCTAGGGAAGGCTTTTTAAAAAGTGGTTTAACTACTGCCTCTTTTAAACTAGATGGAAACTGGCCTTCCCTAAAAGATGCATTGATTAATAATATTAATAAGGTGCCTTAATAGCACCTTAGTTGCATCTCCCCCTGGATGGCCAGCCAAGATGGGCAGGGATTGAGAGAGCAGGTCATCTTTTTCACACTACCAATGAGGTTGTCCACATCCTCAGTACTCACAGACTCAAATTGATCCAGTGTGACAGTATTCACGGAGTCGCTGGATACCTTTCCTGTCACTTCTGCAGTAAAGCCAGCATCCAAGTCAGCTCTTATCTGAGAGGTTTTATCTGTGAAGTGGTTATTTAAAGTGTCACAGCAGACTTTAGTTGGTTCTAGTAAAGGGTCCTGGGTGGGGGGCATTTGTGTTAGTCCCTTACCACCCTGAACAGCTCTGCCAGACGAGACTTCACAGACACAATTCATGCTGAATAGAAATACTTCTTAGCTGCATCCATTGCCACTCTATAGGAATCAAGAAAATCCCTATGATGTGTCTGGTCAGATAAGAGTCGAGTTTTTCACCAGTGGTGCTCTAGTTGTCGTTCAGCCCGCTTCATTCTCCTAAGATCTTCTGTATACCAAGGCTTACAGTTTGAAGCGGGTTGGAAAGGACGGTTAGAAGAGATAGTATCAATAGCCCTGCTAAGATCATTATTCCAGGTATTAACCAAGGCTTCGGCAGAATCGCCAGCATTACCATCTATTAAACTCTCTAGGGCTTCCTGGAACCTAATGGGTTCCATCAGCCTTCGAGGGTGGGCAATTCTAGTGGGTCCTCCACCCCCAACAGGGAGAATAGTGGCCTTCAATCCAACCTTGACCAGGAAATGATCTGTCCATGACAATGCAGAGATACTATCTCTGCCCACGGATGTGCCTGCTCTGAAGAAAAGACCACATTGAGGGTATGTGCTGCACAATGTGTGGGCCCAGAGACTAATTGGGTTAAGACCATGTTTGTCATGGAACCCATGAACTCCTGAGCTGCACCAGTTAAACCAGCCTCAAGCAGAATGTTGAGGTCACCTAGACTAGAAGCCTAGGTGACTCCAACACCAGCTCTGAGACCAGTTGTGCCGGCTTGGCTGGGGACTCTGTTAGACAACGGGGTGGCCGGTATACTAACAGAATCCCCAGACTATCCCTTGTCTTTAGGCTTAGGTGTTTACCAGACAGGTATCCTGACCTAAGTAACATTACCTTTGTGGACCATGGCCATGCCCCCCCACTCGCCCACGTCCCCTTACCTGCCCATTAACAGAGTACTTGGCTGGTAGGGCCTGAGCCCAAGTTACAGAAGTGTTATCTCTCAGCCAGGTCTCCGTAAAACATGCCAAGTCAGCTTATTTTTAACCGACCTAGCATTGCACAAAAGCAAGGAAAGGTTCAGTGGATGGTTTGGCATGCTCTCCAGTTCTTTTGGGGTAGCAGGGTGAATGGAAGGCAAGATGGATTTCAAAAATCAATCTCGCTTTGCTTTATAATGGTATTTCACCATGTTCATGCCATATCTTCCATTACCCCGCACCACTTGGATTGCCACTCCATCGGTAGCATCAGCTGCCTCCCCCTGTCCACTGCCGAGGGTATATCCTCACTATCCTCCCCCATCTCTCTACCTGCATGTCGCCTCAATGCTACCCAAAGATACATGCAGCTGTTGCTGGAAGAGCTGTTAGGCAGACTCAGGAGACGGCCCTTGGTCCCAGGGAGGCTAGTGGCAAGCAGGGAGATGGTGTTTCAGGGAGGGTGGTGTGAACAGCTTTTAAGTTTACTGCTCACTTGCCACACCTCCTGTGGTGCTTCTGCTCATCTGCTTGGCCCAGGTGTTGCTGGTGGAACTGTGAGGCAGATTCAAGAGGCGGCCCCTGGTCTCTCAGTCCCGGGGAGGCTAGGATTTGCTACTCACTTGCCACACCTCCTGCGCTGCTGCCAATCACTGCTGAGACATTCTGAACAAGAGGTTCATATCAGTGTTCTATGATGTTCCCATAAAACCAAAGACGGTCATTGCTGTTCTTGTTCTGAACTGCATTGTCAATGCAGGAGTTTCTAAAAAAGTCAAATCTCTTGCCCCCTTTTGCTCTGAGTAGCTCTGAGTGTCCCTGTCTCTCACATCCACTTCTGGCAAATGTTAACTTCACCCCACCCTGTTCCCTACTTCTCTCTGTGAGGGTCACACACTCTCAGCCCCAGGGGCAGCCCATGACAAAACTCCCCTTTATGCCAAGAAAACCCTGTGATAGGTTTGCCTTAGAATCACATCCTGCCATCATGATGTTGAACAGGGGGTGAGACTACATGTCCTCTAGGATGTGTATGTGTTCCTATGTATTCCTTCATAGCAGAAGGTGGTTGGACTGGATGGTCCTTGAGGGTCCCCCCAGTTTACCATTTCTTGTTGGGTGCAACCAAAATTTATTTGTTGAAATTGGTGTTTGGGGTTTTTGTTTGTTTGTTTGTTTGTTTTGGTGCCCTCAAGTTTTTTTAAGCTTAGGAATGTTCTTTAAACCTCTGCCAAACTTCCTTTTGGCATGCTAATTGAGTTTGAAATGCAAATTAAATTAGCACCAACAAATGTAATTAGCGTAAATGTTCACCTTGACTTTTATTGTCATTTGGGAAATCTTTGAAAAATACTTCTCTTGTCCCTGACAGGGAGAGACAATATAACCTTTTGAAAGTGGGACTTTTGAAACAATATTTTTTTAACAAAAAATTGCATCTAGTTCTCAATGAACGAGAAGAAAAAAAATCTGATTTGTGAGACACTAGTGCTCTTTGGCAAAGAATACTAATCTCTGTAAAACTATAAACTCCATAATCTCATAGGATGAAGCTACAGCATTTAAAGTGGTGTCAAATTGCATTATTTCTACAGTGTAGGTGCACCCTGTGAGAAAGAAACTTGTAGCATAATCTTTCAGAGCCTGACAGTCTACAAAAGCTTATGCTACAAACTTTCTCTCAGTTTCAAAGGGGCTACAGTATCACTTTGCATAGTGATCCAGAGTAACATGGCTGTGTCATGAATTATAAAGAGACATTTTCACAGAAATTTTGCAAAATTTGTTATTATCTTGTCATTCCCAAGTTCCTAAAAATGTAATGTAATGGAAAAGCCATGGGCAGTGCAAGAAGTAATACATCATGTTCTTTTCAACACTGCAATGCACAACATCCATTGCAGTAGAAAACTTTTCCAAGAAATTACATTTAAAAAGTAACTTTGTTAATTCTGGCATTTTGAACTAAAAATTCATAATATCCAGTATTGCTGTATCATTGTGAAAAGTCTGTCTGGAAAATATACTCACTGGTAGGGCTTAGAATGGCTGTTAGTTTTGGACCTGAATAGTGAGTTCCCTATTGAAAGACACCACATGGCTTTATATGCTCTTACATTTCTGTTTCTTTTAATCTGCCTCCTTAAAATACTATTCATGGATTATAAATAATAGATCACAGAATCATAGAGTTGAAAGAAACCACAAGGACCATGCAGGAACTCACAATCAAAACACTCCTCACTGATGATCATCCAGCCTCTGTTTAAAGATCTCCAAAGCAAGAGACTTCACCACACTCTCAGGGAATGTGTGCAACTGTTGAACATCTCTTACTGTCAAGAAGTTCTTCCTAGTATTTAGGTGGAATCTCTTTTTCTGCAGCTTGCATCCATTGCTCCAGGTCCTCATTTCTGGAACAGCAGAAAACAAGCCTGTTCCATCCAAAATTGCAGGCCAATGTAATTTTAGGCTGCATCAATAGAGGTATAGTGTCTAGATCAAGAAAAATAATAGTGCCACTCTAGTCTGCTTTGGTCAGGCCTCACCTGGAATACTGTGTCCAGTTCTGGCCACCACAATTCAAAAAGGATGTGGAGAAACTGGAGTGTGTCCAAAGGAGGGCAACTAAAATGGAGAAGGGTCTGGAAACCAAGCCCTATGAGGAACAATTTAGGGAGCTGGGGATGTTTAGCCTGGAGAAGAGAAGGTAATATGATAGCCTTGTTTAAATATTTGAAGGGATGTCATATTGAGGAGGAAACAAGCTTGTTTTCTGCTGCTCCAGAGACTAGGACCCGGAACAATGGGTGGAAATCCAGGAAAAGAGATTCCACCTCAACATTAGGAGGAACTTCCTGACAGTAAGGGCTGTTTGACAGTGAAACACACTCCCTTGGAGTGTGGTGGAGTCTCCTTCCTTGGAGGTCTTTAAGCAGAGGCTGGATGGCCATCTGTCGGGAATGCTTTATTTGGGAGTTCCTGTATGGCAGGGGGTTGGACTGGATGGCCCTGTGGTCTCTTCCAACTCTATAATTCTAAGATTCTATGATTCTATGATCCTTAATATGACATCCCTTCAAATATTTAAATATTTCAAATATTTAAACATGGTTACCACATTTGAACATGGCTGTCATGCCATCTCTTAACTTTTTCTTCTCCAGGCTAAACATACCTGCTCCTCATAGGGCATGGTTTCCAGATACATTACGGAAAATAAACATGTGACGGAGATAGCTCACTAATCCCATTACCTTCTGTCACCACTCTCCTGAAGTGAAAAATAATTTACACTTGAGGAGAGCTTTTATGGCTCTCCACAGAGTCCAGACTGTTCTCTAAAAAGGGGTCTCTTCTTCCAACAATATTTCTTCATATGAGGAAAACAGCACTGAAAGCAGCAGGGATAGCCATCAGCTCTGTGTGTCAACTTGTTTTCACTACAAATAAAACTTGCAGGTCATGATTTACCTACCTACCTACCTACCTACTTATGTACATGCCTATCTGTTTAGATTTGCTTCCTACCCTAACAAAAATAAAACTGTTGTTTGATCTCCATTGGTTTTTATTAAAGGAATGGAAATGGAAATGGAAATTTTCTGACAAGCTACACAGCCAGAAATAGTTACCAGGTATCCTGAATCAAGGTCATTTTTGCTGAACTGGTTAAATCTGCTCAAGTGTCTGATCAATAGATGGCTGAAACATAGGATTAGCAGATAGATTCTTTTACTTCACTTATGCTGCACAGACTATAAAAAGATGGAGTATTGGGATCCAGGGATCCTCAAAAACAAGTCAGGAGAAGACAATTCTCACATTGAACAAGCTTTTCTTTAATTTCTGAAAACACCGTGTGTGTGATTAAAGTCATGTTGAACTTGGAGAAAGGTGCATTTTACTTTTTTCTCAAAAATATTTGCTTTGCTTTTGTCTGAAAGACATGAGTTACTACACAGTCCAAATCCTTACTTGTATACTTTATGTAGAAATTTCAAAATAACACTGTAGCAAGGATTCAAAATTCCAGTAAACTGCAATGTAAGACTCCTATATTGTGATCAAGATACCCATGATGACATGTTAGGCTTGACCTAATTCAAACTCTCTTGCATTTACTGGAAAGAAGTAGAACTGAGGCTCCTACCACACTATGGAATTAAAGCAGTTTGACACCACTTTAACTGTCATGGTTCTAACCTATGGGATTTGTAATTTTTGTGGCACCAGAGCTCTATGAAAGAAAAAGCTAAACATTCCACAAAACTATAAATCCCAGAATTCTAACATAGAGCCATGGCAGTTTAAGCGGTGTCAAACTGCATTATTTCTGTAGTCTAGATGCAGGCTAACGTCTGGGGACATTATCATACCATCTCCTGCAGTGATGCAACAAAAAAATAAAATTGCAACATAATAATTTTGGAGCAGCCACCACTGCACATCTTTTATTTGTATGACCAGGGGCTACTGCCCCCATTGTGCTCAAGTTCCCCAAGAATGGCTTTTCACAACAAGGCGCTGCATGGTTTGCAGTTTATCCACAGGTTTTCCCCGTGAATGAAATGGGATGGCTGGGAGACAAGGCAGCTATGGGAGAGAAGTGGTATCAAACGATCAGCATCTTCCCAGAGGAATCATGATTTAAAAGCCACATGTGATAAAGCTCTGGTTCCAATCCATATAATTCTTATGTTTGGAAACACCTACTTAGAAACATTCCAGTGCTAATCTGAAAATGGGGAAAAAAACACATGTACACATTACTTATAGCCAGATTGCATTTAGGAAACACATAACTATTTAGAAGTCATTGTTAGAGTTTATATCTTTATCTTTCATGGATCTTGGAATGGAGTAAGACTAATGCTAGGTGGACCTGATCTCCCTTGAAAAATGGACCTCAGAGATTCCTATGTAGTTGATCTTCTACATGAATGATTAAACAGAATGAATACTAAATGATAAAGCACAAGCACACACAGAGATAATATGAGAGAGAGAGAGAAATAAACTATGTGTGTTTCTGCTCTCTTAGGAATAGCAAAAGATGGGTGCAATCTATGCACACAGCTACACTGAACACATGGAGGGAACTTCAAAGTACACATTATGCTTATAAGAGTGTTTATAATTAGGGATGACCGAATGATAATGGATAGGAGAATTAATCTGGCCTTCTGTGAATGTGCTCATAGGCGCTCTGATAGCTGTTGTGTTGGCCTGACTAGAGATTCTAAATCAACAGAAGGTAAACAGAAGGTAAACTATCCTGCTCTCACTAGCATTAGGAAACATAATTTTGTTGTAGCTGTGTGCCTCCAAGTCACTTCCAACTTATGGCAACTCCAAGGCAAACGTATCACAGACACAAGAGAAGATCAAGAGATCTATTTCACAAAATCTGAGAAATCAAAGGAAAATTCAAACCAAGGACTGGGATGCTCTATGACAATAAAAGTAACATAATTCAAGACCATGAAGAAATAAAAAGACATTAGATGCAATACAATGAAGAATTATACAAAAGAGATGACAAAATGAAGGACACATGAAACGAGCCATATGAAGATGAACCCCAAATTCTAAAAAGGGAGGTGGAAACTGCAATAAGAGAAATAGCAAAAAATAAATAATCAAGAACAGACAATATTCCAATTGAATTGCTGCAATCCACAGTGAAAAAGTCAACTTCAGTGCTGACCAACATATGTCAACAGATATGGAAAACAAAACAATGGCCAACAGATTGGAAGTGATCAATATACATCCGCATCCACAAAAAAGAAGACACAAGAGACTGCAGCAACTATAGGACCATAGCATTGATCTCCCACACAAGCAAAATTATGCTCAAAATTCTGCAACATAGACTCCAACCATACAAGCAGAGAGAAATCCCAGTGGTTCAAGCAGGGTTCAGGCACTAGGAACCACATAGCAAACATACAATAGCTAATGGAGCACATCAGGGAATTCCAAAAGAATATCAGGATGTGCTTTATAGACTGTAGCAAAGTCTTTGACTGCATATCATGAAAGGCTATGGAATGCCCTTAAAGACATAGGAGTGCCAATACATCTGATAGTTTTGATAAGGTATCTGTACTCAGGAAAAGAGGTTACTGTCAGAACAGAACACAGAGAAACAGAATGGTTCCCAATTAGCAAATGAGTCAGACAAGGTTGCATACTTTCACCCTATCTGTTCATTGTATGCAGAACATATTATAAGAAAAGCAGGCTTGGACACAGAAGAAGGAGGAGTGAAAATAGAAAGGAATATCAATAATCTAAGATATGAAGATGACACCATAATACTAGTAGAAAACCTCACAGACCTGAAAGACCTACTAAAGAAGATCAAAGAAGAAAGTGCTTAATGTTGAACATAAAGAAAACAAAAATAATGACCAATGAGGACCTTCACAAGTTCAACCTAGACAATGAAAAAATAGAAAAAGTAAAAGAATTTCATAATTGAGATCAAACATTGATAGAAATGGGGACTGCAGTCAGAAAATCAGAAGATTAAGAATGAGGAGGACAACCATGAAAGAACTAGAAGAGATTCTAAAATGCAAAGATATACAACTCAGCACAAAAGTTAGAATCATACAAGCCATTGTATTCCCCATTATGCATGGATGTGAGAGCTAGACGGTTAAGAAAGGTGATAGGAAAAAAATCAATGCATTTGAGATGTGGTGCTGGAGAAGAGTGCTGAGGGTTCCATGGACAGTAAACGCCCCCCCCCCCACACACACACAAAAGGGTCTGAGAGCAGATCAAACTGGAAACCTCCCTGGAAGCCAAGATGACCAAACTGAGGCTGTTGTACTACAGGCATTAGAAAAGACAATAATGCTGGGAAAGGTGGAGGGAAGAAGGAAGAGAGGAAGGCCACATGCCAAATAGATGGACTTTATTAAGGAGGTTATGGGTATGGATTTGCAGGAATTAAGCAGAACAGTGGAGGACATGGGGTCTTGGAGATGTTTCATACATAGGGTCGCCATTGGTCGAGATCGACTTGAGGGAAGTTAATAACTCCAAACAAAATAAAGACTACTGCTAGACTGTTGTAATCAGTTCTTAAGGTAAATCTATTCTGACTATATTTATTTAGTTGTTCTACATTCAGTGCCTGTTACAGTAGATGCTAGATAGCTATAAACTACTGTCAATAGTGGTGATTTTTAAATAAAATATTATAATGATATCTGATTAAAATATATTATCATCAATCTATATAGCTATCTGTATTTTATCTAAAGATGAATTTATTTATGTATCCTCTCTGCTGAATAAATTCTGTCTCATAAGCATAATTCCACCTGTCCTGGGTCCTTATCCAACTATTTCTAGTAATATGCCAACTCACCATAGTGACACACCATCTGTCATATTACTGATCCAGCTTCTTGCACATAGAATAGAACTAAAAATCATTCCAGGATCCATCCAGCTCTTATATGTGCTGCCTATCCTTTGTTTGCAATATGTTATTCATTTACCTGATAGTTAGCTCTATTATATTCAGTGGGATTTCCTTCTGAGTTTAAATCAATAGCCTATTCAACATTACTGATTATTTTTGTATGGTATTCCAAGGCAAACAAAAATATGAATAATACTATTTGCTAAACAAGAATTGCAATGGAATATGTTAATCTGGCTTTTGAAACATTTGTCATTTTACTTAGTAGAACAAGATTTCACCAGATATACTTGAAATAGATAAATAGCAATATATAATTAGATACAGTGCTATCGTTATGCATGTTTCATACCCAGTAATTCTGTTAATAATTATGGTCATCTCTCAGTTATGTAAGATTAATTCCCTGGATTTAAAGAAACTAAATATGTGCAGAAATAGACTGTGGCCCACATATATGTAACTTTCTGTTTCTCAGAGTTGTTTTAAAGTTGTTGACCAGAAGTCTTTGTAACATGAGTTCAAACTTAACCTTCATGCAACTTTTCTGTATGCCAATATCACAAATTTCCCTACATGACTATAGTGCAGTAGTTGTAAAACTATGAAGGATGACCCTCTAAACCTGAGAATGAAATGACATCAATTTTCAACAATAAGCAGTGACACCCACCCACCCACCCACACCCACACACCCACCCACACCCACACCCACACACACCCACTAGTTTAATTTACAATGTTCTGCAACTAGAGAGATGTACTACCTTGAGTCCCATTTGAAAGAAATTAACTAACTAAGGACCTCTGCAGACTGGTCCAAAGGGCCGGCCTGGGGATAGAGTTGGGGCAGGGCAGCCACATGCCAGCCACCCCAAACCTACACCGATGCTGTCCTGACACCACGCACCATTACACATAGTGTGTGGCATCAGGACACCCTTCTGGTGCAGCGTTTAAACAGGCTACACCGAAAGAGCAAGGAAGAGCCACGGTGGTGGCTCTTAAAGTGTCCTTTTGCTGCCCCTAAAAGGAGCGGCATTTTGCTGCTCTTTTTGAGGTGGCAAAAGGGAGGATCAGGGCCATGGCATGGGGTTGCCACAGCCCTGATCCACCACTTCCTGGGGCAGCTCTCTGCCGCCTGTCTGCAGAGTCCCTAAATAGGTAATAAATTAGAGAAGAGCCAGCATGGTGTAGTGATTTGAGCATTAGACTACAATTCTGGAGATCAGGGTTCAAATCCCTGTTCGACCATAGAAACCCATTGGGTGACCTTGAGAGAAACTCACATTCTCAGCCCCAGAAAACCCTGTGAAAGATTCACCTTAGGGCCACCATAAGATAAAAACAACTTGAAGGTACATAACTTAATTAATTAATTGCGCAGATTTCATAGAGATTTCAACAAAATCAGTACTGTGTTTCCCTGTCAAGCAAATCATATATAATCAGCATGTGTTTCACAGACTACAGTAAAGCATTTGATTGTATAGATCACGAAAAACTATGGAATGCACACAAATACATGGGGTTCCACTACATCTGATAGTCCTGATGAGGAATCTACCAAGGACAAGAGGCCACCATCAGAACAGAATTTGGGGAAAGAGAGTGGTTCCCAATAGGCAAAGAGGTCAGCAAGACTGCATCCTATTACCCTACTTGTTTAACTTATATGCTGAAAACTTCATAAGAAAAGCAGAATTAGAAACAGAAAAAGGAGGAGTTAAGATAGGAGGAAGCAACATTAACAACCTAAGATATGTGGATGACACCATAATATTAGCAGAAGACATTCAGGAACTGGAACAGTTAATAAGGAAGGTCAAAGGTGAAAGTGCAAAGGCAGGTCTGATGCTGAACATAAAGAAAACAAAAATAATGACCATAGAAGAAATACACAAATTTAATCTAGCCAATGAGGAAACTGAAATACTTAAAGAATTCCCATATCTAGGATTGAACATTGACCAAAATGGAGACTGCAGTCAAGAAAGAAGAAGAAGACTAGGAATGGGAAGGGATGCTATGAAAGAACTGGAAAAGATACTGAAGAGCAAAGACATACAACTGAGCACTAAAGTCAGAATCGTTCATGACATTGTATTCCCAATTACCATGTACAGATGCGATAGCGGGACAGTGAGAGAAGCAGACAGAAAGAAAATAAACTCATTTGAAATGTGGTGCTGGAAAAGAATATTTGGGATACCATGGACAGCCAAGAAGACAAACAAATGGGTTCTTGAACAGGTCAGACCAGGGCTCTCCTTGGAAGCAAAGATGATCATGTTGAGACTATCGTACTTTGGCTACATAATGAGAAGGAATGGATCACTAGAAAAAACAATAATGCTAGGAAAGGCAGAGGGTAGAAGAAAGAGAGGAAGACCACAAATTAGATGAATAGACTAGTTCAGGGGGATTATGGGCAAGGGCTTGCAGGAATTGGACAAGGCAATGGAAGATAGGGATTCTTGGAGATGTCTCATCCAAAGGGTTGGCTGCAGCCAATTCGACAGCAGCTAATCACACACACACACACACACACACACACACACACACCTTTTAGTTAATGGATGCTCAGTTAAAGCATAACTCATATTTTCTCCACTTTTATTCCCACTGTGATTTAGCCTTTTGATTGAAATTTCAGATATATATGGTGTCACAGATTCAAAAGACACAGAAGAGAATCCTGCTGTCTGATAGGCTTTCAAGACTTTCCATTCTGCTTGAGAATCTCTGATACAGACACACAGGCATGCTATTTGCATTTGTATGTGTTTTAAAACACAGTAAAGACATATAGGGAGTTTATCACATGGGGAAAATTAGAAATTTAAACTGGTCATAACCCATTGTTATCCAGCGTACTAGGCACAATTGCACAAATGGTTTTCACATGACACTGTACACAAACTGCTCAGAGTTCAAACAGAAAGTGACATGAATCAGGGAATAATTATTTTTGGGAAATACTATGTTTTTATTTCAATTTCAGTCACGAATTCACTTTCTTTGTGCAATTGCTGTAGTGTGAAAGCCATTTGCGGGATTCTCCCCATTTTTGTGCTTGTCGCCATATTTTCCCATGGTTCCTTAGGGATAATAACCAGGCTCTTAAAGGAACATCTTTTCAGGCAAAGGCAGAGGCACATGGACACACAAGAGAAAATGCTTGCTTCTTCCTCCCCCACCTCTCTGTGTGTGGATGTCTCTCCTCTTCTAGCCAGGGCTCTTAAAAGAGCAACTGATGCAAGGGCAGAGAGAGAGGGAGAGGGAGAATGAATGAATGGCTCCTGGTCTGAAACAGTAGCAATTCCCAAACTGTCCCCTTTAAGGGATTTTGGACTTCATTCTCAGAAACCCAGACTATTGGTCAACATGGCTGAGGCTTCTGGGAACTGAAGTCCAAAATCCCTTATAGGGGACAGCCTTCCCTCCTGCTGGTTCAGACTGGGAGGCAAGCATTGAGTCCAACTCTGTGAGAAAAAGATCGAGTTGCATGAGCAGCCAAATGCAAAAAGCAAGAGAAGGTGCAGTCCAAGGATGAGGGAAGTGAAGCATACCAATTGGGGGGGGGGGGGTTAAGAAGGAAGGAAGAGTGAGTGGCAAGAGCAGTTACCATTCATTCATTCATTCTCCTCTCTCTCTCTCTCTCTCTCTGCCCTTGTTGTGGTCATTTGCATAGTAAAGCAGCTTCCTTTATATACTGCTTCATACCACGCTATGCAGTGTCTAAGTGGTTTACAACTGTAAGCTCATTGCCCCCCAACAGCTGGGTATTCATTTTAGCAACCTTGGAAGGATGCAGGCCTGAGTGAAGCCTGAGCCCTGGCTAGTATTGAACTCGCAACCTTGTGGTTTATGAGTAAGTGGCTGCAGTACAGGCATTTAACCACTGTGCCACAAAGGTTCCTTTGCATATTTGCTTGCTTTTGTGGAATACACACACTTTAATCATTGTCAGGTTAGACACATATTTGGTCCTGTCATGTGAAGGCCATTCCCACATTTGCATGCAAGTGCAGGTTAATCATGGATTCTGCATGGGGATAACAGCATTTTGCATGTGAAAACCATTTGCACAATTGTGAGTTAATCATGGATTCTTACCATTTTAACTTTCCAATTTTCCCCCTTGTGAGAAACTCCTAGGTCTTATGTTGTTTTGTGTGCTGAATAAAAAGATTCAGACCAGGTAGAGCAAGTTCCTCAACATAATTCCCTTCTCTGGCAATGATTTCAGTCTATTCTGTTTGTACAGATAGTCTTACAGCTAAATTTGATCTGGGTCAACCTTTGTATATAGAAGAAAATGAGTAGTTTATACTCCTCTGTGTATTGCTCACCCACACACTTCACTTACAAAGCTTAATTGGCAAAGCCTTTTTGGAAATAAAGTGAATTGCACCCTGAAGTCATAAATAAGACCACGCATATGTAGATATCATACTCTGGAATGTATGTATTGACACTGCAGGCTCACTTAAGAAAATGTTTTAAATCATCAGTGTTGAAATTATTCAAAAGTCAGCAAGCAGAATAAATTGATTAGACAAAATGTTTTCATTGACCAACCATTTCTGGGGGTGACAAAAGCCTACACAATGTTGAACTGTTTTCCATTCTAATTCCCAGCAGAGATGAGAACATAAGGAAACAAATAAATAGAAAACAAAACATGTCAGTGTGTATTTCTGTTTCTACTTGTCTTCTAGATTTCTAACTGACAATGTTTAAATACAGATAATCTACACTACAGGGCTTTCATGTGCTGAGTTCAGTTCTCTCACAGCCTTAATTAAGCATCAGGGATCATTCCCAACCAGGGTCATCTCAGACACAGATCAAGGGTATCATGGAAAGGCAGCAAATGATTTGGAGCACACTGTGCTTTTTGTTTTATTGTATTTTTACTGTCAGTGATGATAAGAATAACATACATACATACATACTACATATTACGTCCCTGTAGCAGCATGAATTAATCTTCATTATTTATCCCACCAACTGGCTCTCTGCTTCCAAATAGTAATATGAATGTAGAGTTTCCAATTTAACTAAAATTCTCAGTTAAAAAGTGGATGTTATTTTATTTCTGAATGAAGCACTGTGCCTTCAACTCAGAGCCAGAATTAAACTAGCACAGCCATCACTATGGTTACATCTGCATTCCCAAAATAACAGTGGTCTGACACCACTTTAACTGCCATGGCTCTATGCTATGGAATCCTGGAAACTGTAGTGTGTTGTGGCACCAGGGCTTTCTGACAGAGATGGCTAAATGTCTCACAAAATAACAGTTCCTAAAATTTGATATCATTGAGCCATGACAGTCAAAGTGGTGTCAAATTGGATTACTTCTGCAGTGTGGATGCAGCCTATGTCTTCATGCCAACAAAAGTTAACATGTTGGTTTGCTGTCTGGCAGCTACTATTAAAGTAAATATTTCTATGACAATGAAAACAGTAATTGATATTTTATAAATGATTGCTATGGTAACAATATAACAATATGTAAGAAACATAGTACTGGTTGAACATCCCTAATCTGAAAAACCTAAATCCTAAATGCTCCAAAATCCAGCTTTTTTCATGGGTGTCTGAGGTAGTAATGACTTTGCTTTCTGGTGATTCATGCACAAAATTATTTAAAATATTGTGTAACATTATCTTTATGCTATGTGTATAAGGTTTATATGAAACACAAATGGATTTTATGTTTAGACTTGGGACCCATCTCCAAGTAATCCCATTATGTATATGCAAATATTCCAAAATCTGGGGAAATCCAGTATCACAAGCACTTCTGGTCCCAAGCATTTTGGATAAGGGATACTCAACCTGTATCAATAGCCCAGGGAACTAACTAGTCAGCACAGATATAGAGACACAGGCATGAATGGATTTCCACAACATAAACTACAAATATACATGGAAAACAACTATAATCTACAACTGCTTGCAAAAATGCAGCCTGTGGTTGTTGACAAATCTGTAATTTCTTATAAACAACATTCTCTGATTGCTGACAAATGAGGACAAAATAATATGCATCTGCTTTTGAAAATGCAACCTCTAATTGCTGACAAATCTGTAACATCTAATAGAAAACTCTTTTGAGGCCTGTGCCTCTGTATTTGTGCTCACCTATTATTTGCAAAGGCTATTATATTTGTTACGTATTATTATATAGACTGTTACACCATCAATGATTCATAAAATATAATTGACTATGCTATTTGTTGGAGATATATCTATTTATGATGGTCTTGTTTGATGCTTGAGACCTTCCTTTCTTGTATTTGTTGTGGAGATAGTATTAAATGTCAAGAAGGAAAAGCAAGAGGTAGTGTGCTAATTTAAAAAAAGGTATCTGAACATTGTGCTTAAAACACCCTGGTTGTGTTATTCCATAGGAGATCATCTTTTAAATATATTGGATATCTAATGATGGGGAAAGTAAAAAATAAAATAAAATAAAATAAAATAAAATAAAATATAGATTATTATATATAGATTCCCCTATTTGTAGCCTGGAAAAACATAGGGATGCTTGTAAGGTCACACCATGATATAAGTGCATCTCTCTCTCAGTTCTTATTTCCTACTAGTGGACTTCAAATAACCCCTTCCTGGCACACACACATACCTATAAAGAATGTGCAAGTCAGGTTTTTGTTTTTGCTGTTGTTGTTCTTGTCAACTTCAAACTATAGTGACCATATGAATGAGAAATCTAGGATTCCTCTTCAAATGGAAGGCTGGCATTTGTTGAGTTGTTTCCAGCACATGTCAAATATACAGACTGGCAAGGGACATGGTCACTGTGCATGCTGGTAGTGGAAGAAAGAGCTACCCTGTGCATTCCTTGAGTGCAAAGAGGGTAAGTCCTAGTCTGTTTTGTTTATGCCCAAGGCTATTTTTTGAGAGGCGGTACTACTGCACATTTATCCTCGTTCCAAGAACTGCCTTAATAGTGAAACAAATAATTTCTCTCTATCTGCCTCCAGATCTTGAGGAATCCATGATGATTGTCCATAGTTCTGTGAATGTGAAATGTTCACCTCAAATACAAAAATCCTCCATTTGCTTTGCATCCCTGTTCTATAAGAGTTACATGTTGAGTTCTCTCAGAGCTAAATTCTGTACAGATCAATGGTATATCTTGTTTTGTTTTGTCTTGTTTTGTTTTAACAGTGCCCAGATTAAAATAAAAAAATATACTCTGAGTGTTTCTTACTTTACTTCCTCTAATCATTTCATGAAAGGCTCAGAGAATAAAATTTGTGCGATTATGTGAATTGTCTGAAATACAAAAAAAAAAAAAAAGTTGGATGTTACATTCAAACAAAAACATATTTGACATATTTTAAAATAGGATGCAAATTAATACCTTTAGCCTATAGCAAAACATCTGATATCAAAGAACTTTGGTGAGCTCAGGCAGTAAGAAATGTTTATAACATTAGAAAGGAGACAGGCAATGAAGACTGAATTCCTAATTCTTCAAGGAAGTAGAAAACAACTATTACACATTCAAGGCCCTTATCTTGAAGTTAATCTCAAATATGTGCTCCCCCAAAAGTGAATCAGAGCTTTCAAAGCAAATACAAGAAAATATCACTTTGAAATAAGGGTCTAACAGGCTAACAGTTGCTATCGAGATATCTCCAAAAAACTTACAAGAAAGGCAGCCAAGCTAGCTATGATGATAATTGTGGATCTGGTTTCCTTGTTTAAGCTTTTCACTTATTTGTTATATTTCCTCTCCATATAGGTGTATAAGTTCATTCACTGGAGTACAATGCCATGCTGCCCAGGAACCTGTGAATGACAGAACAATATGGATGGGTCCAATCACATTGTTTCTTCACACCCATAGGTCTAATCATACTATATCTAATCACCATCCTCTTCATTCCCTGCAGCCTCCATGGCACCTAAAAACCAATAGAAACCTTCCAAAGCAGGTTTTGAATGTACAGAAAAGGCTTTTGAAAGGGGAAATGACCATTCCCAGTTCTGCTGATGGAAGGAGTTCCATTCAGCAGAATAAGTCCACTGTATCCTGACCATAGTTGCACTAGTATGAACATTCTTAGATTCCCACTGGACTGCAATTGGAGTCACTTTGTATTGGTCATATGTGAATTGTTTAAGCTACATATCACATATCTGTACAGTCACTCTTTCATATTTGCAGGTCTGAGTTTTTCTGCTTTGATTATCTGCAGATTTGATTCATAGGTTCTTTTTAGGAATCTCTAGGTTCTCCAGCTCAGCTCTGTTGCAAATTGACCATAAAGTTGTGCTGGAAGACTTGGAGATTGTTAGATAAAACACTTCTCTAGCCATTTGTAGGTCTTCCAGCATGATTCAGCAGTCAGTCTCTGCTAGAGTTGTACTGGGGGACCTAGAGATTACTAGAGAGGTGTTCTCTTTAATAAAAACATAGTGGTTTTTATCTGCAGTTTTCCCACTTTTTATGGGGGTCCTGTGCCCCTAACCCCAGTGAATGTGGAGGAGCAACTGTATTGCCAATGTTAGACTTTCAAATACTGGGGACAGCTCATTCTCCTTTCCATGTGAGGCTGTGACATCACCTTATTTCAGAAAGTCTTCGAATTGTTTTTAATGAACAATTTTATATGTGAAATTATTTGGATGTGAATGAAAATGAGGGAAATCACTTATTGGCTTACATCTTGGATGGAATTCCATTTCTGTTAAGTTTGATCAGAGTGAGTAGGAGAGCCCATGAACTTTCTTTTTTACAATTTAGTGCCAGAGCTCAAGCAGTCTGAAATTCTACTTATTATTTCTATGGGGAAAAATCATAATGTTAACTTCTTTAGATAAAGTGTTCTATCCCTTCCCTTATGTTGTTAACATGCATCTTTCCACTGCCTCTAAATTATCACAATGTATTTCTTCCTTTCTTTATTGTTTTAAGTGTATATGTTAAACATGGTCTTTTTTAAAAACAATAACAACCCAACTCTTGTCTGGTTTTAATTTGGATAAAGTTTTAAATACATTTGGATTAAAAATACCACTGATGTAAATGTCCAGTAAGCTCTTTGTAGTATATTACCAATGAGGCTTAACAGCTAAGGCAAATGTTTTCATGGTATTCAACCTCTGTTTTTATGGATGTTACAGATAATCAGTTTCTGTGTTATGGTTTCTTGCTGATATAATAAAAAATGAATTTAAGAGAATAGGCTGTGGTCATGGGTCACTAGTGTACTATGAGGGCTAGAAAAACTACAGGGAGATAAAGGCTCTGTTGTCAGTTGTGAATATTAAAAAATAGCAGCTTCATTTAGCAAAGCAGCTTCATTTATATACCGCTTCATATCACGCATATGAAATAAAATGATAAGGAAAATAGCCTCATATTCAATGACTTGAAAAGGAATGGAAAACTTTTGCCCTTCTAGGTTTTTTCAACACTTCTATAATCCCTTACCATTGTTCATGCATGGCAGGGCTGAATAAGTTGTAGACCAGAACATCTGCAGAACCAAATGTTCCCCACCTCAGGCCTTGAGCAACATGAACTATCTTCATCATTACCTCCATTGTTATCATAATCTCCTTTCCAATGTTAATTCCATTGCTATTTTCATCAGCCCCAACAAGCAAGTTTCCACTAATTATCAGCAAGAGAACCCTGGAGGGACCTGTGGCTACTCAAAATAATGATGGTCAAGTTGGTGTCTCTATGTTTTGGACACAACTCTTACCATTGGTTATTTAGATTAGGACTTGTGGGAGATATAGTCCAAATCATATGGAGGACACTAGCCTTGTTTACCTATGGTTTAGACTGATAAGTGGAAGGTACAACTTTTGTATATGTGTATCCCTTTTGTTTTAAATCTGACTGTAAACCATATAATACACATACCTGTACATTTTTAAGTTACAGTGGGCCCTTGGCATCCTCTGGGATTTGGTTCCAGGACCGCCCCACCCAATCCTTGGATGCTCTAGTCCCATTAAATACAATGGTATAGCAAAATGATGTCCCTTAAATAAAGTGGAAAAAATAAAGTTTTGTCTTTTAGAGTTTATATTTTAAAAAATATTTTCAAGCTGAGGATAATTGAATTTGTGGATAAAGAATCTGTGGAAATGAAGGGCCAGCTGTAAAGGAATATGGGCATCTAATTATGCTTCACATTTAAAAAATTGTATATAAAAATATACAATATGAAATCTTTCAGCTTCAGCAACAAGTACAATTTGGACAATTGCTGGGTTTATAATCCACAGGAAGGGAACACAACAGTCACCAATGCTGCCTGTTAACCAGTTTTTTTAAAATTCCATCCTTTAATTGATGTTGGTTTTCAGTTGATCAGTAAACATTATCCCCTTAATCCTTTTTTTTTTCAGAGACTAAATTAGAGATTAAAGAGCCCTGGTGGTTCAGTGGTTAACTGCCTGTCCTGCAGCCACTCACTCATAGACTACAAGGTTGCGAGTTCAATACTAGCCAGGGCTCAGGCTAGACTCAGGCCTGCATCCTTCCGAGGTCGCTAAAATGAGTACCCAGCTTTTGGGGGGCAATGAGCTTACAGTTGTAAACCACTTAGACATCCCATAGCGCAATATGAAGTGGTATATAAATGAAGCTGCTTTGCTTTGCTTTTAAATGGGACTACCAACATAGCTTGGCCTGAAGTTTATCAAACAACTATTCCTTGAATGAGAGATCTTCCCATCACTCCAATGCAAAATGACTTTCCAAACATTCAGTTTCATAAATAGCATTCTTCAATGTGTACTCCTTGTTTGACATAGGTTTGGTATCCCTTTTTTGTACATAAAAATGACCCTCACTGAAATAAATGTGAAAGGGCAATTCTTGATAATGGGCAAATCTGTGCATTCCTAACAACTCAAAGGAATCTTTGGCTTAGGACATATTATTCTATATTAATGTGTCCTTCTGTTCTAATTATTTTTGTGCAGCACTATTTTCTAACATTTTCATCCACCACAGCAAATTGTGTTGTAAACAACTGGGTTAAATCAACATATTTTAATTCACATTCTTCTCCCATGTGAACAATGCCGCATGAAGTGTTCCTATTCCTATTTAATTTCCGAATGTATTATGGCAGAATACCTGAGGTAATTACAAATTGTGATTAAGAGTCTTCTTCAGTTTGTAAATTCTTCTTACAAACTGCTTCTGCTTATTGCTGAGTAAAAAAAATGAATAATGCCATAGAGAAGTTTAAGGAACTTTTAATAGTTCATTCCATAGAAATATAAATAAACTTTCAGATTAAGACACCTCATTACTTGTGATTTATAAATTATATCAAGTTGATATTTGAATGAGGAAGGGTTAGAATTCTTAACAAATAATTAGCTAGCACTTTAACTTAAGTATATTTGTTTGAATTAGATATTCTTTACCTTGCAATGCAGTTCATTAGACACCCTGTTTCTGTACTAAATAATACATCAATTCTGTTTTTACCCATTGTCTATGGCAGGGACCGGCAACCTTTTTGAGACCTGGGCCGGTCTCCACTAGCCCAGGTCTCGGCTGGGCCAAGGAGAGGGGGGGATGGCGGCGCACGCGCGCCCCCCCACGACTCCCCTTACCGAGCCAGGCGGACCCCTGCCGCCGCCACCGCTGGCTCCTTCTCCGCCGCCGCCGCCGCCGGTTCCTCCTCCTCCTCCTCCTCCTCCTCCTCCTCCTCCTCCTCCTCCGCTGCCGCTGGCTCCTCCTCCTCTTCCTCCTCTGCCACTGCCGCCGCCTCCTCCTCCTCCTCCGCCACCGCCGCTGCACCCACTTTTGTCAGAGCGGGATGGCAGAGCGGGAGTGGAGACCAAAATGCAGGCCGCGTCGCGTTTGCGCATGCACAAATCCTGCGCATGCGCAAACGCAACGCGGCCGGCATTTTGGACCAAAATGCCGGCCGCGTCCCACTCTGCTGAAAGCGGGCGCAGCAGCGGCAGTGGAAGCGGCAGTCGTGGCCGTGGTGGCGGAGGAGGAGGAGGAGGAGGCGGCGGCAGAGACGGCGGAGGTGGCGGCGGAGGAGGAGGAGCCAGCGGCAGCGGAGCCAGAGGCGGCAGCGGAGGAGGCGGCGCCTCCGCCTCTGCCATCGCCTCCGCTGCTTCCACCGCCACTGCCTGCACCAACGCCCGGTTTTGTTGGCATGCGACTGCGCGCGCCGCGGCTGGCATTTTTTTCTCCAAAATGCATGCGCAAACGCATCGCAGCCGCCATTTTGGAGAAAAAAATGCTGGCCGTGGCGCGCGCGGTCGCGCACTGACCAAAACAGCCGGCGGAGGTGCCGCCGCGGCGGCAGGGGTCCTCCTGGGCCGGAACCGGCCCGGGGGCCGTAGGTTGCCGACCCCTGGTCTATGGGATCAAAGGGTTCTGATTCTGTATTTTTTTTATGAGGAATTACTTTGGGTCTGCAATCTCTTCTCCACCCCCCTGGCCCTCTTCCACAATATCTGTGAAAAGGTACTGCCTTTTGGTTGCATTGAGGGGAAAATAATGGAGGCACTGAGGCTGGAACAGAATCATTTTGAGGCACATCTACTGAGCTGATCCAACAAACTTTGTGTCTGAGCCTCCATTGCATGCCATGGTAGGTATAACAACAAAGAATCTGGTGCCACCTTTAAGATTATCAAGTTTTCATGAACCCAGGGCCTTCTGGTGCCTAGAGTCTTGCCTCGGTAAGTTTTTAGAGGTATACAGATATGGGAAATGGAGGGGCAGAAAAGGGGTGTGTGTGTGCAAAAGGTAGCAGGAAATGATTTTGTTAATAATGTAGCAAAAAGAACATAGGGTCTTGTGACACCTTAATTGTCAAGTCTTTAATAAGAGAGAGAAAAACTATTTGCTTGGTTTGGGTGTAACAAACTAATGGAACTGGTGGCCAATTGAAGAATGTTACTAGTTAAGGAAGACTAATAGTTTCTTACCAAAAATATGTATTCTGAGAATATTAGTAGAAACACATGAATCAGACCAGTGTATTAAGAGCCATCAAGCTGCATTTACATGTGGTATGCAGTCAGGAGTAAACAGTTCACTCTGTGATGGGAAAGTATATAGAAGCTTTTTAATGCACAATGTAGGTCTCAAATAAGCAGAACCTATCTTTCTCTGCTGACTGGTTTACTAAATTTCCTGAATACAAGACTTTGTCTAGGATAGGGATGGACAGACTTTGGGCCCGTCAGGTGTGCTAATGAGAACCATTGTAAAAGAGTGGGGTTGTGCAATCAATTGCCTACTACACTTCACAAGCAAATTTACATCCATGTTAATGAGTATAATAACACAAAACTGTTAATTCTGGATAATATTGTATTGATGCTTCACTTTTGTTATTTTAATTACTGTGATTTCAATTTGTACTAGTTTAATACTGTTTTAAGGGGGGGAGGGTTTGGGGTTTGTTTATATTGATTGTATTAGGAATTTCAATATGCTGTTAGCCGCCCTGATTGTTCCCAGAGGGGCGGGGTATAAATTATTATTATTATTATTATTATTATTATTATTATTAAAGTTTCAAATTCTCAAAGTTAATTTTAGCTTAATTAGCCTAAAATTATTTGGGGCAATATCTATTGTTAGATTGAACTGGAAGAACAGCAGGATCTAGTAAGAATTAGTAAGAAGAAATCCTCTCTCCTCATTGCACTCCTCTGTATCCCCCCAGTGCCAATTCTAGAAAACTAATGGGAAACAGTTTTTCAGTGGCACAGAGAAGACAAAAAGAAAGTACCAAAAGTTCCACTAAGAGAACTCTTTGGTCTCAAATATATCGTTAAAAAGAATCTGCTCATCTTTTGGTATTGAAGCTGCCTTTTAAAATTGGTCAGGCTCACCTGTAATGCTGTGTTCATTTCTGGACACAACAATTCAAGACAAGCTGGACTGTGTCCACAGGAGGGTGAGCAAAATGGTGAAGGGTCTAGAAACCATAATAATAATAATAATAATACATTTTATTTTTAACCCGCCCCTCTGCTAAGCAACCGGGACGGCATACAACAAGTTAAAACGATACAAAGTAAAACACATCAATCAAATTATGCCTTATGTGGAGAGACTTATGGAGCTGAGTATGGGCCTTTGCAGACTGCCAGAAATAGTACAAATTGAGTCCACTTTAACTGTCCGGGCTCAGTGCTAGGAATCAAGGGAATTGTATTTTTTTCTGAGACAGTGAGCCTTCTCTGTCAGAGAGCTCTGGTGCCACAATAAACTACAGTTCCTATATTCCCTAGCTCTGAGTCAGGGCAGTTAAAGTGGACTCAATTTGCACTATTTCTGGCAGTCTGCAAAGGCCCTATGTTTAGCTTGGAGAAGAAAAGGTTAAAAGGTGATATGATAACCTGTTTAAATATTTGAAGGGGTGACATATTAAGGCTGGAGCAAGCTTCTTTTGTGGGAGAGATCATCTGCGGATGATGACGCTGATGACACCCAGATATATTTCTCCATGTCATGGTCTTCAGCTTTGACTTCTGATGGCATCTTTCCTCTCAATGACTGTCTTAAGTAATGGACTGGATGAGGAAAAACAGATAGAGACTGAATCCAGACAAAACGGAGGTATTACAGTAGCATCCCTAAACCCAGGTATTGGGTTGCAACCTCCAGTCCTGGATAGGGTCACACTTTCCCCCAAGGACTGTGTTCACAGTCTGGGGGTGCTCCTGGACCCATCGCTTCAAATGATAAAACAGGTGAATGCGACAGTTAGGAGTGCATGTTATCAGCTTTGGCTGATACCCCAGCTGCGCCCTTTCCTGGAAGTTAGGCACCTTGAAACTGTGATGCATGCTTTGGTAACCTCTTGATATCTGTAATGCGCTGTACATGGGGCTACCCTTGTACATGGTCCAGAAACTTCAACTAATAGAGAATATGGCAGCCAGATTGGTCTCAGGAACAAGAAGAAGAGACCATATAACACCGATCCTGAGATCACTTCACTGGCTGCCCCTTAGTTTCCAGGCCCAGTACAGGGTGTTGGTTATCACCTTTAATGTCCTAAATGGCT
The DNA here is from genome assembly GCA_026167975.1 of Phrynosoma blainvillii. NCBI lineage: Eukaryota > Metazoa > Chordata > Lepidosauria > Squamata > Phrynosomatidae > Phrynosoma > Phrynosoma blainvillii. The sequence continues at coordinate 233,465,595 of JANUYF010000003.1, read as the reverse complement.
TGGGTCCAACCTATCTTTGGGACCGCCCCCTCTTGTATAATCCACCCCGTGCACTTAGGTGCTCTGGGAGGAATTTGTTGCAGCCAATAAAAACTAGACTATCTGCAACTGCCCAGAGGACCTTTTCAGCTACCACTCCCTGATTATGGAATGGCCTGCCGGATGAGATCCGTCATATTACCATCTTAGACAGCTTTAAAAAGGCTGTTAAAATGGGTCTCTTCCATCAGGCCTTTCCCCAATAGACATCCCAATCATTTTTCAAGATATAAACCATTTTTCAAGATATCCCAACTTTTTCTGAATAGCTATTCCAACCATCAAAAGACAGCCATCCTGCTCATCCCTGATTTGGCTGTATTTGTTATTTGTTTCTTTGTTTTTGTGTTACTATTTTAAATGTGTTTTAAATTGTCATTATTTAATTGTATTTTAAAAGGGAGGATTGTGGGATATGGCTGTATATTTGAAAGTTGTAAGCCACCCCAGTTGCATTATGCAGAGGGACAGAATAATAATAATAATAATAATAATAATAATTATTATTATTATTATTATTATTATTCTGCTAGTCCAGAGAATAGGACCCAGAGCAATGGATTGAGATTACAGGAAAATAGATTCCAGCTCAACATTAGGAAGAACCTCCTGACAGTAGTCAGGAGGTTCAATAGTCAAACACACTCCCTCGGGGTGTGGTGGAGTCTCCTTCTTTGAAGGTTTTTAAACAGAGTCTGGATGGCCATCAGTCAGAAGTGCTTTGATTGTGTGTTTCTGCATGGTATGGGGGTTGGACTAAATGGCTCTTGTGGTCTCTTCCAACTCTATGATTCTATGAAAAATAAATGAACAATCATATCTGTTACACTTCTTCTGTGGATATGGTTCTCCCAGATGCTGAGATTCACAATGCAGCTGTCTTCATGAGCAAACATAAAGGAGTTCTGCCTTGTTTTGGCAGAATACTTGCAGTAATTACAAATCGTAATTAAGAGTTTTCTTCAGTTTTTAAATTCCTGTTTAAACAGTGCATATGACCAAAACAGAAGGAAACTGGAACAAAGCTGTGTTCCAGGGCTAAACACCAGAGCAAAATAACCTCCGGTTGCTCTGAATCAAGCTGGAAAGTGCAAACTATCACACCGGTGTGTGGACAGTATGCTGGTGCAGAGATGGGAAAGGGGGCTGGTAAGCCACCTGTGCCATTGCTGTCTGTAGTTTTTTATTTTTCCCCCCTCATGGATTGATGATGATGATGATGATGATGATGATGATGATGATGATGATAATAAAAAATTATTTCTATCCCGCCATTGGGGCGGCTTACAACAATGAAATACCACAATATACATCCCAAAACCTGCCCACCCCTTAAAATAGTATTAAACATCAAGAAATTAAAACAGTAAATAATAAATAAACATAGTTTTTTTGTGGGTTTTTTCGGGCTGTGTGGCCATGTTCTAGAAGAGTTTCTTTCTGACGTTTCGCCAGCATCTGTGGCTAGCATCTTCAGGTTTTCATAATGTCCTTATGTCCTGAAGATGTCCTGAATAATGTCCTGAAGATGCTAGCCACAGATGCTGGTGAAACGTCAGAAAGAAACTCTTCTAGAACATGGCCACACAGCCCGAAGAAAACCCACAAAAAAAAAACTATGGATGCCGGCCATGAAAGCCTACGACTTCACAATAAATAAACAATTTGCACACAAGTGGTCAGCTGCATCAGCCCATCACACATCTCATGAAGTGAAAAAATGGCAAACATGGCAGGTCTCCAACACTACAATGAATTTAATAAGAGCAATAAAAAACTGGCTGATCCAACAGGTGGCCATGGGGGGGGGAGGGAAGAAAGGGGGTATTATGGGGGGGGGGGGGCTCCATGATTGTGCTGTGCCACTGTGTGGGCAGTCGATCACATGTGCAATCAAGTAGCCAGTTGCACAGCAGGTTGCATGGGACATTGAATAGACTGGCTAGTGGGCAGGATGAGGGAAGTGATTTGGTGTGGCATAACACAGCTTGTACCAGCAAATGGCCAGTCCGTTCTTGCAGAAGGAGGAGGGTGGACTGCCATGAGTATTCAGCTCATTGTGGGAGCCAGTGATGTAGTCAGCAAGTTTGTCCTGTGAATTGGGAAACCTCAGAGGTAAGTTAGCTCCCCCCCCCTTCATCTGCTCAATAACAAATTTGCACTGCTGAGTGGTGGAAGAAGGATATCTGGTATTGTGTGATGACTGCAAAGATGTAGATATCTCCCTCCTCCCTGCCTTTTTTATGCTTCAATTTCCAATAATACAATATAGCTGTTTTTGTAATTATAGACACAAATCTTCTCCCTATTCCTTTTGAGTTATAAATCTAACTTTTCATGTTGCCTTTTCCTCTTCTTCCTCCCTACAGAAACCTCACTGAGAAACCTCACTGAGAAGGAAAGTGGCAAAGTCACTGAACCCACAATTAAGTTTACAGAAAGGGACAAGCTGAGGAAAATGGAAAAGTTTGAGGATCTAAATCTAGCCTAATCTTCTCAAATATATAGTAGTACAGTATATTATGAGATGAAGAAACATATTTTTTTCCATGAAAAAATTAAGGTGAACAAATTTCTTTTTAGAACTGTCTTCTTTGAGTGAAGGTAAATCTATGATGAAGGGAACCATACAACACTGGGGTATTTTTATGCTTTCTTTTACTACTATCTAGAAATTATGTGCTAATGAATACGAAATTAAAATGACCAGGGACCTATATACATTATGCACACTTAGTGCTGTTAATTTTATCTTCCATCTAGTAATTCCTGTGCACATTGAAGGTAAAAGTCTGTGCTTTATGGAAACATTCAGTAAAATAAAATAAAATCTCAATTATCCAAATAGCCAAGAGGACATTCAATGCCATTTGGATAATAATCAGGAGTCCAAAATAAATGAAGAATGTTGCACATACTGTATCATACTTTATCAGATTATACTGGCTGGTAAACACATAGAACAAATAATAAATTTGAATGAATAATGGCTGTGCAAAGACACACACTTTATAGCCTCTGAGAAAAAATAATATACCTTGGTAAAATATATCAGTAAGGCTTAAATACCCTAAAAGCATTAGATCCTCTTAGATCTTGGAAGCTAAGCAGAGTCAGCACTGGTTGGTACTTGAATGGGAAACCACAAATGAAAACCAGGTGATGCACATTATATTTTCAGAGGGAGGAACTGGCAAAAAACACATTTGAGAATTCCTTGCCTAACAAAACCCTCTGAAATGCTTGGGCTCTGCATAAGTCAATGGGCAATTTGAAGGCCTATACACACAAAAGACTTATCCTACAAAGATAGCAAAGCAGAATTTCAGCAAGGTAAAACCATTTTTGCTTGTGCTTAGCAGACAACATCACACCTGCCTGGCTGCTGCTTTGCATTCTGTCCATTCCTGGAGCACTCCTTTTCATTGTTGAATAAAACCCATTAATGCCTCCCAATTACACTGTTTTTACATTACTGATTTCCATGCAATAAGTGCCTCCTGCTGCAGTTCCACCTCTCAGGAAGTCGCATGGTGAGAGTGGAAGTGATTCTGCTCCTCTCTCCTCTCCTCCTGCCTCACTATTCCCAAACAAGATGTTTTTCTTTCTTTTTCTATTTCCTTTTTTCCTTTTTCTAAAAATTTCATTGCATAGCAATAATGTGCAATTGCAATAAAAATAATAAAAAACAAAAGGCACACCGGGTAGGGCATAAGGAAGGAAGATGCCATTATGGAGGCTATGCAGAAGAGAGAGTGGGACCATAGATTACCAAACATCACTTTAGTGTTATTGCAGAGTAGTGTGATAATGAATGTTCCTGAACAAGTATGTTTCCATTTCCTTAAACTAACACAATGGTGAAACAGCAGGCTGGTGTGATAAAGTTCATAACTTTATCACAATAGAACAATGTAAATATAAATGCTGGGTATAAATGTTTTAATAAAGAAATGCTGGTTTGAGATCTTTGGTGGAGGGCAAGACAAAAACATACACACACACACACTCCATCCATTCAACTGTGAAAAAAAACTTTACGCAGATATTTTCATCTCTACTCATCTGTGCAATTTGATAAGGGATTGTGAAAAATAGTCATGAAAAATGCAGTGGATATATGCATGAATTTTATTGACTAAGTGATGCTCTTTAAAGTCTAGGAGATTAATAATGTGAATAAATAAAATAAATAAACTGTGAATGGAAATAAGTTAATTAAGAAGGGGGGGGGGAGAGAGAGAGAGAGATACTAATGTGATTTTACTTGCAAAACTTTCAATTATGTTTTTCAGACTAAAAGGTTCCAGTATACATATTGTTAATTCCATTACACTTAGAAGATTTAGATGGGGATAATATTAAAGATACAGATACCTAAAGGTGACCCCAAACCACTTGATGGACTACTTAATTTAGCCAAAGTGCTGCTTTACCAGTAGAGTGGGAGAGCTAATGGCAGCAAAATAAATAAATAAATAAATAAATAAATAAATAAATTTTGGCGACTATCCTGGTGATACAAGTACATATAAGTCATGGTGGTAGAAATCTATCTGCCCATGTTGATAGCCTACTGGTAGTGTCCTGATGGAACTGAAGGAAGGACATTGTGAAAATTGAAATGAAGGGTAGGTAATGATCCACATGATGCTAAGACCCCTCATTCTCTGGCATACCAGCTCAAAGGAATCCTTAATTATATTAGCCCAGGAGAGTGGTGGAGTCTCCTTTTTTTGGAAGTTTTTAAGTAGAGGCTGTATGGCTGAATATGTTTGAAATTTTGTTTCTGGTCTAACATTTGCACTGAAGAGAAGTGAGAGGTAGTTTTCCTGACTATTTTCACAATCTGGAAAAGTATCCTTCTGTCCCCCTGCCCCATGGAGCTTGTTGAAGTGTGAAAATATTCATAGAAAAGAGGGAACATATTAGCCTGTTTGCTTGGTAAATGTATCAGTGCTCCCCATCTTCCTTGAAGGCACTGAAAGCAGGAAAATTGATCTAGGTGCTTGAATGGCAGGCTGATGCATGTGTAGTTTGCCTTTTACATAAAAATATCTCATGCTGAAGGAAAAGTTTGCATGCTCAGAATATACCCAAGTACCCAGTGTAATAAAAGTAATAGAAAATCAACTAAAACAAACTAAACTAAACTATCTAATAAGAGTAAATTTAAATATCTACTCAATCAACTGAAAGAGGAGGAAATATTTTTCTTGAATCAGCCAATTTACTGGCATCCAGTATTTGTTGTTTCTACTTTAAAATACCATGGTGTGCCAGTGTGCATTCACATTAATTAAAAAGATCAGAACATTCAGTTTTTGTTCCTGTTTTATCTGATTTTATTTTAGAGATTTATATTCATTTTGTTTATCCCACAATATCTTTTGTTAGCTCCTGGTACAATAAGACTTTTTATACCAGTTCCCTAGATTACTTTATTTTCGCCCAGTATAAAACTGGAAAAAAAGGAACAAAATCTGGGGCTTCTCAGTCAGTCTGGATGCAAACTGGATGGAAGTGAGGTGATTAAAGAATTCTAGCTAGTCTTTACAACTGTGCAGTGAGAATGCAGCAAAATTCCAATTTTGTGTGTCCTTAGTTTTGTGTGAATTTAGCAAGTAAACATGACACTGGGGGAATTAATGTATCCTAGTATACTAAACCTAAATTCACTGTTTATGTATATAAAGATATATCACTGTATCCAGTTATGATATAGCATTCATGCAAAGCTCAGTGTGCTTTCTCTTGCATGTTTCCAGATTTTGTGTAAAGGTTGCATTCAACATCCAGTATTTGGATGTTTTTAATATTATCTGGATGTTTTTGGATGTTTTTAATATTATCTTAGTTTAATTTATTTTTAAGGAGTGGGAGGGTTAGGGGGGATTTGGCGATGTGTTTCACTTATGTATTGTTTTAACTTGTACACCACCCAGTTGCCTAGCAGAGGGGTGGGTTAAAAATAAAATTTATTATTATTATTATTATTATTATTATTATTATTATCATCATCATCAGAATATTTATTGTGAAAGCAGTTGTGCAAAATTCTTTCCCACACCCTTTTGCAAAAAAGATGTTGTTCAGTGCAACTACACTAGTGGACATTTTCATTTCAGTAATGTTAAATTTAGCCAGCATGGTGTAGTGCAGGCACAGGCAACCTTTTAGAGACCTGGGCCGGTCTCCCGTTGCCCAGGTCTCGGCTGGGCTGAGGGGAGGATGGCGGCGCTCGCGACCCCCCCCCCCGCACACACAGCCGCCACCATAGCACTCACGGCCGCAGCCGCCAGGGCTCATGTCGCGGCCGCCATTTTTGTAGTCCAAATCGCGGCCGTGATGCGTTTTGCGCATGCGCGGCCACAATTTGGACTACAAAAATGGCGGCCGTGACATGCGCCCTGGCGGCTGTGGCCGCAAGTGCTACGGCAGCCGCCGCGAGTGCTACGGCAGCAGCGTGTGCGGGGGGGTCGCGAGCGGCGGAGGAGGGTACCCTCCTCTGCCGCTCGCGACCCCCCCTGCACACGCAGCCGCCACCATAGCACTCACGTCCGCAACCGCCAGGGCTCATGTCGTGGCCGCCATTTTTGTAGTCCAAATCGCAGCCGTGACGCGTTTTGCACATGCATGGCCATGATTTGGACTACAAAAATGGCGGCCGCGACATGCGCCCTGGCGGCTGCGGCCACGAGTGCTACGGCAGCCGCCACGAGTGCTACGGCGGCCGCTTTGCGGGGGGGTCGCGAGCGGCGGAAGAGGGTACCCTCCTCCGCCGCTCGCGCCCCCTCCGCGCTTGCGGCCGCCACCATAGCACTCGCGGCCGCAGCCGCCAGGGCGCATGTCGCGGCCGCCATTTTTGTAGTCCAAATTGCGTCCGTGACGCGTTTTGCATCACGGCCGCAATTTGGACTACAAAAATGGCGGCCGTGACATGCGCTGTGGTGGCTGCGGCAGCGAGCGCTACGGCGGCCACCGCGAGTGCTACAGCGGCAGCGTGTGCGTGGGGATCGCGCACGGCAGGGGAGGGTACCCTCCTCCGCCGCGCGCACCCCCCCGCACATGCGGCCGCTATCATAGCGCTCACGGCCGCAGCCGCCATGGCGCATGTCGCGGCCGCCATTTTGGATGCCATGGCCGCCATTTTGACATCCAAAATAGCGGCTGCAGCAAGCGCAGCCAAAAATATGCCCAGAAGGGGGCGCACGGGGGCGTCCGGCGGCAGCAACCGACGGCCTGGGACGGTAAGTCCGGTGAACGGGGCCGTTTCCGGCCCGCGGGCCATAGGTTGCCGACCCCTGGTGTAGTGTTTTGAATATTGGGCTGTGACTCTGGAGATAAGAATTTGAATATCTGCCCAGTTATGGAAACCTACTAGATGGCCTTGAACGAGTCACATTTTCTCAGTGCCAGAGGAAAGCAAAGGCAACCCCTCTCTGAAGAAATCTTGCCAAGAAAACTGCATGATATATTTGCCATAGGGTCACCAAAAGTTGGAATTGGCTTGAAGGCACACAATCACAAATGTTAAATTGGATTTAGGTCATATTGCTCAAGATCTGTTAAATAGGTTTAAAGATATCTGTGAAGCAGTATTCAAACAAAAATCCATCAGTGATATCTTTATTGACCAACTAAAATGCACAATATACCTGTTGCAAGCTTTTGAAGCTCCATGGGTTTCTTCATCAGGCAAGATGTTACAAACCAAGCAGGAGTAAACAATTGGAGATGTTAGTCAGATGCCTACATGTTGTTTCAGTCTTTAGTTAAGATGGTATATGGTGGGGAGGATATCTTTTGCAAGCAGGCTCCTCCTCTTTCTGGCCATGTGGCTATAGGGAGATTTCCAAAGTCCAGGAAATTTAAAAGCTATTTGCATGGCAGAGAACAATGGATTCCTCAAGAAGTCTCCATGTGAAGCAGTATGATATTCTAAATATTTAATAAGAAATAATTCTAAATGAATTCAATGGCTTTACTCCCAGGTGAATGACCATAGGATTATAGCATAAAACATAACCGTGTTTTACAAATAAGAAGGGGATATTGACATTGGTGCAGGGGGAAAGATGGATAAGCCCACCTTCTTCCAGAAAGAGAAGAAGTTTTCTAAACACTTTCGGGGGTGGGGGAGGAGAGTTTGACATTAGCAAAAGTAGTACTATACTTTCTCCTGGCATCATGTTTACTTCTTCAAGTGGCAATAGAAGCATCTGTGCTATTAACCTAACCATTTGTCATTTTTGTATTTGTCACAATGCCTTGGACCAAGACCAAGTGTTATGAGTCTTTGGAGTGGGTGAAGAATATTTGGGAAATAATTCTGCAAAATGGCCATTTGGGGACAAGGAGAAAAAATAGTTGTGGGGTTGGGTTTCCTTTACTTTCTTTTTTCTTTTCTTGTTTTTGGTTGGAGAATTTTGGCTCTGGAATGCACATGGAAGGTTGGTGACATACTTAATTGCAATTTTATTTCTTTCACTGGCATTATATCGAACTGAGTTATTTAACAGTAAAAACCAACAATGAGTAATCAACCTAAAAGACACTTAATCCGTTTTTCTTAATTTATTTGCTGACAGTACAGAAAGATTCTGAATCATTAGTGTGCTATTCCTAAAAATAATAGAAGCAATGGGAAAGTATTTGAAAATCTTTGAGAAGACTGACCTGCAAAATTAGTCTGTGTTTGTACTTGCATACACATTTTTTTTTAAATTCCCTTCTATTGTTCTGATTATTTATAGTATATTCTGATCTGGCTTGGTAATAGGATGTGGAAAATTTCTTTTTTCTTTTTTGTTTTGTTTTTGGACTATATATCTCAAAATCCCCCAAGTGACATGACTAGTGGGAAGTCAGGGTGCTAGATGCTAGAGGTTGTGGTGCAAAAAAGAATTTTTCTGTGCTCTAATATGTATTATATGATGGTGTGCATATAGGCTTATATGACTACTCACAACAAGGCAAATGTTCATAGAATAGGACTGGAATGAAGATGCAGTAGTGTTGTTTCCATTATGGTGATGTGCCCATCCCATTAGTTCAATACATTAATCTTTCATAGACATTACTTATATGTTCTATATTGTTACATTTTGTATTTGAATAATTTTTAATTATTGTCTGATTAACATCTAATCGCTCTCCTATTTAGTAAGAACCCTGGATTACAAATACATATTGTTATTTTGAAAGCAGTGATAGATTTATTTTATACATAACGTGTTTGGATGGCTGATAGATTGATAGAGAGAGAGAGAGAGAGAGAGAGAGAGAGAGAGATCTGTTGTTGTTGTTGTTATTATTATTATTATTATTATTATCTGACAGATACTCTGGGAGAGGGCACAATTTGATGGCCTCCAGGAACAGAGACCAGATTTAATTGACCTTGTGCTGTAGTTTGTGAAGTGGGCAGAGTCAGAGGTGTTTTATGGTCCTACTACCCTTTCACAAGCCCCTTTTAGATTTTATTCAGTTCTTTGTGAGCTATGCTGGTTGCTTCAGGGATAAGTAGGAATTTTCTCCCTTTTACAAGCATTTTCTTTTTCGGGGGGCTACCATACACTGTATCTGGGGGACAATGCCAATTGGCTCAGACGGTCTGTAAATAGGTTGTCATTGGCATTATCTAGAGAGATTTAAAGTTAATTTTGATCTTCAAAGAAGAAGAGAAAGCAAGCATGTGAGAAATATGGTTCAGAGAAACACTGGAAAAAGGTCTATAAGTGAATAACTAAGGAATCAACCTGATGCCAACTTTTATATTTGGGTCATTTCCATATGATATGTTCCACAGTAACTGAAAAACCACTAGAGGAAGTGGCCAGTTTTAAAACTTTGGCTAGATACACAGAGACTGGGCAAAGTCTGTGTGTGCCAGCAATATCAAGGACAGGGTAAGTGGCATAGCCTTCTTCCTCTTCATGCAAAGAATGAATATGTATGTGATGGAGAGGCCATGAAGGAATAGCAATGGATCCTGGAACAATAATGTAAAAAAATAAACCAGAGCAATGGCCGTCAGTCTCTGAGCTAAGGTTCAAGTGCTTTCTCTCCTCTCTATGCTACAGAATGAGATTTTCAGTATGAAGAAGGAATAAACTATCTTATGCCATCCATTTTATCTTATGCATATGGATGTTAATATGTATAATATGTTTGTAATGGGTCATATTTATGCAAAGATACCTAAATTGGGTCTAAAAATATTGGGAGCTAGCTTCTACAGAGAAATCAGCCATGAACAATAAATCCTCCATCCATTCATTGCCACGTAATTTAAATATTACTGACACAGATGTTTGTATATATAATTGAAACATTAATTTGGCTTTAGATTTCCCAGGAGAGTTTGTAGAAAGCTCAGACTCTTGAAAGAAGAGAAACTATTCTACAAAGCGATTACAAAGAAGCAGCACAAGCAATTAAACGATCTGAACTTTGTTAAATTGTTTGTGAGTCTTTTAGATCCTTAATTGATTCCTAGCTCATTTATTAAAGAAAGGAGTGTCTCTTTTATTTTGAACAGAAGTCCTCACAACGATAAAACAGAACTAATTTCTCATCACAAAAGGTCCACTTGAGCCTATACTGACTTGACTTTCTTTTGCTGAGCAACCTCATAATCCTATCAGATTCACTGATATTGACTGGTTATCTTTAGTTGTGCAGAACATTTTCTTGGATTGAAATTGCAGCCATGGCATCAAAGCTGAGAATTCAGTACTTATTCAGAATTTAGTTGGGTAGTTAATTATGATTGTGATGATATGATGTTTATATAGATGTTATATGTACCTTATATGACAGGGGTCGGCAACCTATGGCCCATGAGCCCGGTGCGGCCCATGGAGGCCTAAGGACCGGCCTGTGGCCAGTTCTGCCACCGCCACAGGTGTTGTTGCCCCGCGCGCGCTAGCATGCCGCGCATAAGTGTGGGCGCCATTTTAGAAGGCCCCACAGCGGCTTTCCAAGGCCCAGGGAAGCCCCCACCATGCCTGCGCCATGAGAATTCACACGCCACAGGCGTGGTAGGGCCTTCCCAAGGCCCAGGGAAGCCCCCACTGTGCCTGCCCCATGCGAATTTGCATGGCACAAGTGCAATGGGGCCTTCCAAAATGGCACCCGTGTCATGCGCGCATGTGCACACAATGCGGGGCGCCATTTTGGAAGGCCCAACGGTGCCGTGCGCATGCCCCTGCACTATTCCCCCCCACGCCATTTCCCCACCCCCAGCCCCCCGGCAACAAAGGTTGCAGACCCCTGTTATACGACATTGCTTTCTGTGCCCAACTGTGAACCTATATGTACCTTATATGACATTGCTTGTAACTGCTTTCTGTGCCCAGTGGTGAACCTACTCTGGAGTAAGTTTTGCTGCTAATCAGCCTTATTCCCTTTTGGGGATTATCAATCAAGTTACTGTATAAACTTGTAGTAAATACAATGTTGCATGGTTTTATACTGTTGTTATAGTTGGAAGTGGGAGGAAGAAATTTAATTTTATGAAATCTATCACTATAGTGGGTATTTATTTTATACATGAAAATGATATTAAATATAAGAGTTCCTTTCAGTTATTGGCTAATTAACATAATCTTTATACAGAAGATGGATATTTGCATTGTGAAATTCATGAGCATGCAGTGAGTATCTTCTTTAATTGGGGGTTAATGCAAGTATTTTGTGTGTGTGTATCTCCTTTATAAATGTACTGCATGTATACCTTTATATAGTAATTTTAACTGATGAAGGATCATGAAACAGGCATATAAAATCCTGGGAATAGATGTCACAAGGAGTGTTGTTTCAAGGAATGCAGCTAGACTAAGTGCAATACATATTATTATTACTGTCTCAGCAGGCCATGCTTCAGAGGACTGGGGACAGGTGTAGATCAGATTTTGCCACATTTTTACAAGAAAACAGTTGGACTAATCCAAGAATTGCAGCAGATGGTTAAAAGCAGTTTCATTTATATATATGGTTAATCATCTGTCACATAGTTGTTTCAAGTAGATAGCATAATTGTAAAAATTGCAGCAGACAATTTTTTAAAGTTCTGTTATACTGTTTCATCATCTCCCTTGTGGTTTGGTTTGGTTTGGTGAAAGGTTGAGCTTAGGGTTTACCCATTTCTTTGTATTTTGGTGTAAGTCCGACTTATGCCATCACAATTCAGTTTTTGGGTTGCTGCAGAAATCTCTTTACAGTGACGAAAAACAAAAGTACATGGTGATAGTAATAGAATCAGAACTCTGAATCCAGCTGTTCAGTGACTTGTGCACAAAGACAAAGGGAACTACTATAATAATCAATGGAGAGAAACAGAAGCTGACAATGAAAAAGAGCAAGCGACCTATTTAATAAGCCTCAAGAAATCATATACATGGGTGGCAATACATCAGCAAGAAGCAAATAAAGACTAATAGCATTGTGTGGAAGTGAGACATACCACAATGAAGCAGTTCTGCTAGAACATGCTAAATTACAAAACTTGGCAATCTTTAGCATGGATACTTTGGAAGAATCTGAGAAAAGAAGTGAAATGTAAAAATGGAAACAGCTTCAAAACTGGGTCTATCAATTGGAAACAAATGTCTTGATGATATAGAAAAAATATCAGAACATGTTCCACCATTTCAACTATCCTAACTGGCAAGGGAAGATATGCTGTACATAGGGGATTGATGAGTATCTCCTATCCAGTTTTGTATATGGCAGGATGTTCAGAGGCCAGAGTAAATGAACATTAGGAACAGAGAACATGCTTCTTCAAACTACAGAGACAGAATCTATCCCACTTCTAACTAAAATCTGTCAATAGGTAAAAAAATGGGCCACAAATTGGAAACAGTCTAGGGGATACCAGAGATTGCAGTAACCACAGGACCATTGTGATGTTCAAAATTCTACAACAAAGACTTTTACCATATATGGAGCAAGAAACGCCAATGTCCAAGCTGGGTTCAGGAAAGGAAGAGACACTAGGGATCATATTCCAAACATAAGTTGGCTAATTTTGGAGGAGAAATCAGCCTGTGATTTATAAAAGGTATTTCCCATTGACGAGGTTGTCAAATCATGTCTGACCATAGGTGGTAGCGCTCATCTCCATTACTAAGCCAAAAAAACAGCGTTGTCTGAGGACTACTCTGTGATCATGTGGCCAGCATGATTGCACAAAATGCTGTTTACCTTCTCACTGAGATGGTACCTATTTATCTACTTGCGTTTGCATGCTTTTGAACTGTTAGGTTGGCAGAAGCTGACAGGAGCTCTCCCCATCATGCAGTACCCGGGCCTTGAACTACCAACCTGCTGATCTTGCATTCAACAGATTCAGTCTTAACCACTTGAGCTACAGCTTCAAAACCTTTGATTGTATTGATCATGAAAAACTATGGATGATTCTTAAAGAAATGGGTATGCCACAACAATGAATTGTCCTGATGCCTAAGCTGTACTCAGGACAAAAGGACAGAATTCAGAGAAATAGTTTTCAATTGGCAAGGGAGTCAGACAAGGCTGTGTTTTATCATCCTGTGTAAATACCCTGCCCCTGGGATGTACTCTGAGTCAGAGAATGAAGGCTCTGGTAAAAGGCTTGAGAGCTTAGATAACAAGCCAGGCCTGCAGCCACAAGTGCAGAGTTCTCAGCTGCCATAACCCTCAAAGAAAGATGCAGACTTACCTATACCTACCCAAGCTGAGAAACATCTGGACAAAAAAAGTTGCAGACTCTCAGAACTCTTATATAGGAAGCATGCCACAATTATGGAACATCTGCAAGACCAGAGTGGGCTATAAATAACTCAGCACATCCCCAGATGAATGTTGTTGACAACCAACCTTTCTTGGAAGAAGCAACACTTGTTCTGTGACCATCTTCCTGTTTGCCTAGGACTCTGCTTGGACTCCTGACTACTCTTCTGGACTACCCTTTGGACTGCCTGGACTGAACTTTTGATGACTAGACCAGACTAGACTACCTCTGCTTCTTAACCAATATCTTGGTGAGCTCTGAATCTCTCCCTGTAACTCTGTGGGATGCTGTGCTTTCATGCTGAGAGTCTGATTTGCTTCTCAAGAGCAAAACAGGACACCCTATCTATTTAACCCGTATGTTCAACACATATTTAAAGCAGGATTTGGTTCTGAGGAAGGGAGTGTGAATACTGGAGGAAGGAACATCAACAATTTAAAATATGAGTCTGCAAGACATAAGCAGGACTGTTGATGACAGAGTCACTTGGAGGTCTCTCATTCATAGGATTGTTAGAAGCTGAAATGAAGTTGACAGCAGTTAACAACTACTATTATATCAAATTCCACTATGTCTTAGCCCAAAATACATCGTATACATCCTGCCTACAGTTAGGAAGATTTATCTGAGTTTCCATATCTTTAAACATTTATCAGTAAATAAATTCATTTATTGGTGAAGAAGTTTCTGATGGTGCTACATCACCATAGTGGTGGATGTTTGAGGAGTGGGGAGATGTTTTAAAAAGAATTTCAGACTTCTTATATAAGTAGAAATTCAATATGAAATTACTCTTTTAAACTGTTTCACAAATCCCAGATGGATTAATGTATTATGAGCTAGATGTGACAGTGTGTTTGAAATGGCAAGAGAAAAAATAATAATAATTAAAATGTTTGTTTTACCTGTTCTGATTTTGAATACCTTTGTTTTTCAATTATATTGTCCACTTTAATTTCCATATCATCTGTTAATCAAAGAGGTGCACTGGTTTGTTAAAAAGATGAATGTTTAGGGACGGGTGTTTTTATCAGCGTTATTTGCCAACCATTCCAGATTTTGCATGACAGAGTTAATGAATCAGAAAGAACATTACCTTTGAATATCATGACTGACATTTGAGTTTCTCAGGAGGGAATATGTTTTATTACTTGAAGCACTACCAATCAAGGTACAGCCAAAATGGTTTTTAAAAGTTGTTGCTTTAAAAATAAAATATAATCAACATCTTTTGGGTGCCAAGAGCTATATTTTAGCTAACTAGGCAACTGATGCCATCCACGCATTTAAAGGAAAACTGACAACCTAATCACACATTTGACTGCATTCTGAACCTTCCTCTCCTCCTTTCAGTCTCATTGTAAAATAATCAGGACTTTAGTGTTTGAGCCACAATGTGCATAGCAAGTCTCCAAATGATTTCATGGGTTAGATGTCAGTCTGCTGTCTGTGCACATACTTATTTAATGCCTTAGATTTTGCTGCTGCTTCTATAATCTGAGATTTTTATTCAGCATTCTGAGGTAGAAGAAAAGAAGATGCACACATTGGCAATAGCCTACTGAGCCACACAATAGAGGGCCTCCCAAAATAAACCCTGTACTCATGCATACACTCTGCCAGAGTGAAAAGGTTTCAGAAACCTTCCCAGAAATTCCTATTTTGAGAAGAGCAAAGCCATCCATATATAACTGGAAAGTTTTTTTAAAGTTAAGAAATAATAAAAATGGTAAATATTTCGAAAACTAGAGCAAGACATTTATAAAAATAAAA
Organism: Phrynosoma blainvillii; assembly: GCA_026167975.1. NCBI lineage: Eukaryota > Metazoa > Chordata > Lepidosauria > Squamata > Phrynosomatidae > Phrynosoma > Phrynosoma blainvillii. The sequence continues at coordinate 233,450,003 of JANUYF010000003.1, read as the reverse complement.
AATCAAGAATCTTTGGAGGATTATTAGACTATAGATATCTTCCATAAGAAAACAAAGCAATGTTTAGATGAGTTACATACTGCCGAAATCTGATCTGCATTTCCCTCCCTCCACTTAGTGAATCTGTCCATTTTTAACCCACTATTCTTCAGGGAAATTCAGGATGAGGGGCATGAAATAATGTCTTTACATCATATTTGGAAGTAATATGTTACAGCTACAACATGACCTGTGAGATTTTAACAACAAACAAGGAGAAATTGCATAGTGGTTTGAGTTTTGGACTTTGACTATGGAGACCAGAGTTGGATTCCACACTTGACCATGAAATCCACTGAGTGACCTAGGGCAAGTCATAGACTCTAAGCCTCAGGGGAAGACAAAGACAAATCCCCTTGAATAAATCTTGCCAAGAAAACTCCGTGACACATTCATTTTAGGGTTGCCACAGATTGGGAATGACTTGTAGGCACACAACAATGCATGCATGTGCACTACCACTGCTGTGGTGTGCATGTGTACGCAAGCATGGGGTGCCATTTTGGAAAGCAAAATGGCACCTGCAATCGCGCACGCATGTGCACCACGGCGGCCACCATTTTGGAAGGCAAAATGGCACCAGCATCACGAGTGCATGCTCATGATGGCGGCGCCATTTTGCCTTCCAAAATGGTGTCGCCATTGTGCACATGCGTACGCGAGCGTGGGGCGCCTTCCAAAACAGCGCCCCGCACTCACGCGTGCATGCGTATGACAGCAGGCGCCATTTTGGAAGACAAAACGGTGCGAGCATCGTGCGCATGTGCTCGCGATGCTGGTGCTGTTTTGCCTTCCAAAATGGCGCCCACCATTATGTGCATGTGTGCAGGAGTGCGGGCGCCATTTTGGAAGGAAAAATGGGCCCCCACGCCCATGCATACACGGCGGTGGCGTGTGCGCGGTGGCGCCAGTGGCGGTGGCGGTGGCAGAAGGGCCGGCCAAGGGATGGTTTGAAGGCCTCGGCGGGCTGGGTTCGGCCCGCGGGCTGTAGGTTGCCGACCCCTGGTTTAGAGGAAGGAATTGTAGGTTGGGAAGGAGACAAAAGTTAGTTAGTCAAAGGGGTTATTCAGATGGTGAAAATAATTCCAGTAGAATCTGGGTTGAATCTTTGTTGTTGCTCACATGCATTTTGAATGCATCCAATAAAGTTGGGCCCACTTAACCCAGGATAATTGATGTCAGATTTCCCTCCCCTCTCTGAGTTTTCTAAAAGTTTTGGGTTCTCAGCTGTGTGAATAACCAATGCGAAAAGACTCAGGAGAAAGTAAAGGTAAAGGTTTCCCCTTTGACAAGGTTGTCAAGTTGTGTCTGACTGTAAGGGGTGATGCTCCTGTCTACATGACCATATTAAGCAAGAGAGCTTAATATGGTCATGTAGACAGCATGACTGCATAGAACACTGTTACCTTCAAACTGAAGTGGTACCTATTTATCTACTTGTACTTTTACATGCTTTCAAACTGCTGTAAACTTCCAGCTGAAGCTGGAACTAGTGATGAGAGATCACCGCATCACACTCACTTGGGTCTTGAACTACTGACCTTCTTCATCTTGCAATCAACATATTCAGTGTCTTAACCACTGAGCCACCATATCTCTAGACCCTAGTCCCTAGACCTGGGAGAAACCAGGATAAAACTCTGCATGCCTTGAACGTGCTTCAAATACATTTGCACCATCTACTCTATCTTTAGTCAAGTGCTGACACATGTGAGCAACGAAACTCACAGAAATGTGCATAGATGCATAGGGTGAGATTATTCGCATAGTCGCACTAAAAACAACAACGTATGAATGACCCTAAGTAGTACACATGCCACTGTAAGATCATTATCCAGGCTCTAAACTGTGCATTTGTATCACTAAGGTACCATTGAGAGACACTTTCTGACCAGCTCTACTATTTCCTATAAATGGGTGATTCAAGGAACACTTGTAAGAATACAAAAGGTTTCATAAGTGTGTATTTCACATTACATCCAGAGCTTATTATACGTAGCTTTAATACGTCCATTATATTATATTATATATTATACGTCCATTTTGGGGTTGAGCAGGAACATCCTGTGGTCTGAGCAGAAGGTATCTCAATCTGAAATGGCAGGATGGGGTCTGTCTCTGCTGCTCAGATAATGAGCCAACAATAAGTTGAAGTTAAAAAAATATTTTCTATTGAATATTCCCTACTATTTTGCTTCTAGCTTATTAAAATAAGTAATTCTAATGCCTAGCATCTCAAAGTTCCTGTCACTACATTTTATTTTATTTTTCTGTATCACCCTTAGGCCTATTTATCCCTATTTCCTGATTCATGCCCCTGCAAATATAAGTCAAGTAAAACAGTTATCAGAGGTGTTAATTTGGCCTTGCAGGAGAGAAGTTAATTGGCAGCAGAAATGCAATATGGAGCCATTTTTAACTTAGGAAATTTAAAGTGTTCCTTCTACATTGCAGCTAAAAATAAGTGAGCAAATGAAGGTTAGAATGGGTATACTTATAAAATTAATAGACCTTTGGCAGTTATGCTGGGCCACTTTTTTATTTGAACAACTGCTACATTAAAAATATTTTAATTGCTTTTAATATTGTTTCTTTTAAATAATATGTTTTACATTTTAAATTTTATCAGATTTATTAATTTATCTGTTAGCTTCCTTCATGAGTATTTTGGTAGAAAAAGTGTGGTTTAAATCTTTTTTCTTTTTTTTTAAAAAAATCCTAAATATATGTAAATACAAACTAATAGTTTTATTCAAAGTCAAGTGTAGCAAAAATTAGTTAATACATATTTTCCTGGAAAGCAACATAATACACTCCATAAAGCAGATTGAAGAAATGGGAATCCTCCATATATTCTTAGATTCCGGTTCCTACCCACTTATGCCAACTTACCTTTGATGGAATAGTTTGTCCACATCTGGATTGCCACAGGTGCCACATCCCAGCCATAGAGCATGGGTAATAACATCTGTCCTTGTTATGGATTTTTTTAAAGGGTATTGAAAAATGTGCTGAGAAAAACAACCTTCGTAAATATGTTTTAAAAACAGTGAGGTCAATGATATTCTGAGACATTAGCACCCTAAAAATATAAGTATCATCCTAGTGGATCAGACCAAAGGAACAAAGCCTAGAAAAGCTACTTTTTGAACAAGCAGTCAGGCTGGCTAGGAGATTATGTGAGTTGAAGCACATGACTCAGTTAAACTTAATGAAATCATAAATTGGCTTAAAATGATGTGATTGTCCAACAGGGTGCCAGCTCAAGTTTCCTACCAGAAAATAAGTTTCCTGCATAAATAATAGTATTTTCTGAACAAAGAACATATTTCTCTATAGAAAAGTTTCATGAAAACAGCACTTTTTCTGCATAAAAAAAAGAAAACTTCACACACACAAAATATATTTCCTGCACAGAAAATAATACTTCCCATGCAGAAAATAATAAGGAAACTACACAGAAAATGCTGTTTTCTGTCCAAATCATTCCCTCTCATGCTTTTCCTTTTGTGCAGAATGATCTTTATTAATGACAATTTTCAACACCTTTCTTACAATAAGGAGAAAAATGGTATTTCCACACCCTTTCTTTTCTGTAGGAATGAAATTTACAAAGATTTACATCACTAGTTGATGGATCTGTATGCAATCCCTCCCTCAAGCATTTTAAGGTAAAAGAAAGGACTTCTTGAAACAAAAAATGTTGTTTTTTGTTTGAATTTGGTTAAAAACAAGCCTTTCCCTTGGTCTGATATAGCACTGAGGAGTGCAAAAATTGGGGTGGAAACATCTTTAGCAAAATATTGAAAGAATTGAGCTGGGAGACATGAAAGGGGTTGGCCTTCCAAGACTCCATGGAGTGCTAGTGTGTTCTCCTCACTTCGGTTAATAGCCCATTGTACTCTGGTATTATTAGAGAGGGAAGCAAAAAATAAATCTTTCTGTCTTCTTTCCCACATAATAAATAATTTAACCAACATTTTTCATGTTTCTTCTTAATTACATTTTTATAAGCTAGATTTTTTACAATGGTTATAATATTGATATTCCCTTCCCCTTTAGAGGATTTGTTGAACCACTCCTAAAGTTTTCCTGTATTTATTCTAACATATACCTGCTGCTTTTTCTGGAAAACTATTCAGAGGCTATAGCAAGGGAATGGGTTGACTTTGCTGGTCTTTTCTATTAGATTGTGAAATTGTAACACATTGGGGGGTTGCAGACTGCCAGAAATAGTGCAAATTGAGTCCACTTTTAGGGTTAGGGTTAGGGTTAGGGAATCATGGGGACTGTAGTTTATTGTGGCACCAGAGCTCTCTGACAGAGAAGGCTCAATGTCCCAGGAAAAAAAACAATTCCCATGATTCCCTAGCACTAACCCTAACCCTAAAAGTGGACTCAATTTGCACTATTTCTGGCAGTCTGCAACACCCCATAGTCATATGGAGCTTGCTAATAGGCAAGCAGCTCCCACATAGTAGTAGCTGCTTTGAAAAAAACAACAATTCTTGTGGGATTCTGGAAAAGAAGGGTAATCTTGCTGGTGTTTGGCATTGTAAACATCTGGAATCTGGGGGAGGAAGTAGTGAAAAGCTAAACTGAAAAAATAGCATTTACTGCAGCTGCAAAAGTTTTGCATATTAATGCTAAGTGATAGCCTACCAAGTCTATATGGTGACAAGGACAGCATTATATTACCAACAAACAGGGAAATTCAGATGTACTTCTAATAATAACATTTAAATTTAAAAGTAACCATTGTACATTATGTTGCTTTTTAGGATGACAATAACAGCAAGAGCTTAACCTGGCCAATAAGTTCTTAAAACCCTTATGGTGATTCATCATTATCTAGCCATTATTATTACTCATGCAGTACTTCAATATCCTCTTTACTTAACGCTCTCCTTTCCTACTTTTGTAGTCCTGCATTAAGCCTTCACAATTAAAAGAAATGTGCTGTAGTACTGCAGAGATCAGTGTCAAGCCCAGTTTCGTTTAACTTCTTTATTAATGAACTGGAAGCAAGTGTAAGCAGCACATCAAGAGTATTTGCAGACAATAATAAATTAGTATACTGCAAAACACCAATAAAGACAAATAATGCTATTAATATAAAGAGACTTAAGCAGCAACCAGCAAAAATTTAACCAAGGAAACAGAAGTTGTTTTACAAATAGAACAACAATTTAGAACCCAAATACCAAAAAGTTATTCCAAATATGGTTGCCATTCTTGGATGTCCTGGTCATCCGCAAACTGAACCAATGTTTGGGACATACAGTATATGTCCAATACATACAGACAGATACCTATGCAATACATACAGACAGATACCTATGCAAGAACTACAATAATCACCCAGGACAAAAAAGAAGCATAATAAAAACATTTGTACACTGGGCAAAAAAGATCTGTGAACCCCACTTCCTGGAAGATGAATTGAAGGACCTATACTGGGCTCTACAGGCTAATGGTTGCTCCAGCTCAGACATCAGAAGGGCTGCCAGACCCAGGAAAACCCAAAGGAGTCAAGATAAACAACCACTCAAAGGGAGCCTATTTTTACATACATTAAAGAAGTCACAGAGAGAATAGGGAAACTGACAAGGAAATACAACCTCCAAATAATCTACAAACCTACCAAGAAAATCCAGCAAATGCTGCACTCAAAGAAGGACAGGAGAGACCCATTCACAGATGCAGGAGTTTACCACATGCTATGCAGCTGTGGACCAGTCTACATAGGAACCACCAAATGCAGTGTTCAAACATGAATCAAGGAACATGAGAGACACTGGAGACTGGGTCAGCCAAAAAAATGAGCAGTAGCAGGACACATTATGAAGCATCCTGGGCATAAAATACTATTTGAAAACACTGAAATTCTAGACTATGCCAACACCTATTGGGTCAGAATGCACAGGGAAGCCATTGAAATCCAGAAACACCTGGACAACTTCAACAGGAAAGAAGAAACCCTTAAAGTAAACAAAGTTTGGCTGCCGGTCTTGGAAAACACCAAAATCAAGACCCAACATGTGTAAATGAAACCCACCTAGGGGCACGGGATTTCCCAGGAGACAATGGATCAGTAATTAAATAGACACTCTGAGATCTTGCCTTCAACCACAGACCAGCACAGATTAACATATAAACCATTTCCTCTCAAGCAAGGGTCACACAGTATATATGTACTCCTCTCACTTCCATGCCAGCATTTTCTGAAGATGCAAGCTACAGATGCTGGCAAAACACCAGAAATAAACTCTTCTAGAACACAGCCCCCCAAAAAACCCACAAAAAGCCATGGGTGTTGGCCATGAAAGCCTTTGACTTCATTCTGGATGGCCGGAATAAATAATGAAGTATACAATAAAGTTATTGATTTGAGAGGTCACTTGATGTATTCCTTATTATGTCTGATATTCAATTCTGATTAATTAGAATCTCATGGTTTGTGTATGCATTGATTTTGGAGGGTTGCATCACACAACAGGTATAAGCAGCCCTGAGCAAGAACAGGGTTGGCTGTTGGGCATAGTGAAGATGTCACCACCTCAGGTGGGGGCATTGTGATCACAGAAGTTGTCTGAAAAGGCATCAAATAGTTGTTTTCTTATTTTAATTATTGGCTGGAATTATGCATCAGAAGATATATGTAAGGAGCTACATCTTTGTAAACTACAGTTCACAGTTCTCCCCTTCTGAAATCCATCTTTTAAGTCATGCAGCCTCTGAAATATCACCATATCTGAATCATTAGTGAGTGGGAGGACAAGCAGAGATGCATTCATCTATTTCCCTGTTACTGGATTTTCTGTAATAGACAGATTAAGTCCTTGCAGTGCATCCAAAGACAGGAAAATAGCAGAGCCCTTCTCCACTGATCTCTCCATTCTCCAACATGAAAATACTACATTGTGAAGGCCGCATCACTTGAAAGCTTGGTGCTGAGGAGATTTTGATCTTTGCATGATCAGCAAAAAATTCTGATTTCTAGAACCACCAAAAAAGTGAATTATGATGGTATATGTCTGATTCATACCACTGTAATTCACCAACAGGTTTCCAGGAATTATGTTTGTTTTTCTAGTGAGTAGAAATGAACATGTCTCTGTTTCTAATGTCAAAATAAGTGGATCAGGGTAGGTATCATGACCTTTCATTTGTGGGAATAGACATTTGCGTGTTCTTCCTCAAAAACCACATTTACTTGGGCAAGAATGAACACTCTAAAAGTGTTTTGCCTGAAAGAACTAATATTTGAACTCCATAGATTGTTTGAATTCATAAACTGGGGATGGGTCTATACTGGCCAGAATACTCTGAGCTGCTTCTGGAGTTCCTCTCATTATATCCATATTTCAGAGCGATGCCAGGTGGCTGTCTACACATGCATCTTGATATGCCAGCTGGTGCAGTCACCACTAGCTTGAGTCACTCCCTCTGAAGTAAAAAATGAGGTGCCCATCATCAATCAAGTGCTGAGTGCTTTACTGTGATTTCAGAGGGAGTAACTTGCACTAGCAACTGTAGCTCTAGGTGATTCCAGAGTGGTAATATGGTTTAAGGTAGGGATGGTCTGGATTTGCCACAGAACTGGCCTTATGTCTTGTCATGAAGATAGGTCAGTGTAATTGCAGGTTTGGCTCTGCAATTTGAAGACAAGTCAGGCAAGAGTGTGGGGGAACTGGTTCATTTGCCACATGTAAGCATGCCCTACACTACTGTTTGCTTACTCCATCATAATAGTACCTTTTTCCAGAATAAAAGTGTTGTATAATAATAGTTGGTGCTAATGTTCTAGGCATCACCTTGAAAAACTGAAGGTACTTTACCTATAGATATGAATGGTATATTTTATGTTTCTTTCTTTTTGGCTACTTTTTTTAAAATGCATTGTTTCACATAAGTGAAGTTAATTGATGAGTCCTTACTTTAAATAATAACCTGCTTAGGGCAATTTATTTTGAAATACACAACAACACATATGGCTTACAAGATTGCACTGTATTACCATTTTATTGTATGTTAGCATAATTAACATTTTAATAAAATTTCAATCTGAACAATCTGTCAGAGAGACACAATTTCAGTTGGATTCTCTTTGGTTTGCTAATGTGTCATGCTAACAATACCATCCCCCAATAGCCTAGGGGTTTATATAATAGCTATGTTATGGGTGAAATGAATGCACTCTTCAGGTTAAGTGTGTTCTGAACATCTAATGATAAATGCCACCTCTTCTTTGGCATAGGTCCTATGGAACATAGTCAAATGTACTTCTGAATGAAAATGCATAAAGCTGTGAGTCTAATTGAAGTCAATAGGACTTCCTACTAGGGTTAGCACATGAACCTAGGTGTATTGTGCAAATAGGTGTGAAATAATTCATAATTGAATTTGTATTGTAGCAGCAGTATGCTCCAGGGCCAGCCTTTATAAAGTAGTTGCTTATAGCTTAATTCTTGCTTTGGTAACTCAGTTTGGGCCTTCGCTGTGAGGAAGATGAAGAGGCTAAGATGATTAAAGGGAAAATATTTATTTATTTGTACTTAAAAAGAAAGAATGATAATACAAAACAGTTATGGATTTAGAATTCGTTACAATTAGTTAGGGTAGGTGTCACTCACTTTTATCTGGCCTACATTGGCCAGAATAGACTGAGCAGCCCTGGGTATCTGGCCCCAAAGCTGCCCTAAATTCCACTTGTTACCTGGGCACTTCAAAGTGACTCCAGGTGGCTGTCTAAATAGCATCCTACTGTACCACCCACCACCATCACTGCTGGTATAAGTCACTCCTTTTGAGGCTGAAAATGAGACACCCAGATGTTTAGTGCCTCACAGTAACCTCAGAGGGAGCAACTCACACCAGTGGCAGCAGTGGCAGGCAGTTGTTTACACAGAGTCTCATGGAGTGTTCTGAATTTTCTTGGAAGATCCACTTTAATGCAGGGATGGCCTGGAGTCACTGTGGCATCACGCTTCCCACATGAAAACAGTCCTCAGTTGAATCATTATTACCCAAACCCATTTGATTATACCGCTAAGGCAGTACGGATATACACAAGAATTGATTTGTTAGATAACAGGCCATTAAAACTATAGATGTGAGATATTGTATTTATAATCTCTGATTCTTGCATGCAAACCCTGCACTGATCTACCACCAATCTACACTCAGCACACTCCTTAGCTGGAGTGGGGAGGCAGAAAGGATGCACAAGTTCAGTTGGTCAGAAAATATGCTGCCTATGTTCAGAAATGCTAAAAATCTCAGATTAAGAGTTTCCCCCTCTTGATTCACTGACTAGTCTTTGCAGCTATCCACCTATTGTTGTACTTGCAGAAGATCAGGGTCCTTTAAACTGAAACAAATTGCTCCTTGGGAACCAGCATGGTGTAATGGTTTCAGTATTGGACTACAACTCTGGACATCTGGGTCTGATTCTTTGCTGGCTATGGAAACCCACTGGGTGACCATGGGTGAGCAATCCACTATCAGCACAGTAAGCTCCATTATAGGTTCACCTTAGGTTAACTTGAAGGCACACAACAACAATAACAACAAATCAATTCATGTTAACTTATAGCATAAAGGCACCTGGAGAGTGACTGAATAGTATGTGCTTTAGGGAATAGAAATATAAGACAAATGCAGCTGAGTAAAGAAGTTGTAAGATGGTATCCCAGGCTTTGAGACCACTTTTCACAACCTCACAGTACCCACCATTCCCAAACAACAACCCTATTACGGGCTTTGCTGTCAATGAAGAGAAAAATTCTAGATTGGAGGAAGGCAACATTAAAATAAAAAAACAACAACACACCTTTTGAAGGAGCCAGCAACAAAATATGCTTCCCTGTGGGAAAGAACAACTTCTATTTTATTCTCTGCAAATCCCATGGTCTGTCCCAGTAATAACATTTTAATAATCAGATCAATCAACAATAACCAGTGACATTAAATGAATTCAGTTGATACTGTTTATACTAGTGAATTAATTTTCCAATTTCTATTTATTTTCAATTTTTCCTCCCTCCCTCTCTTTGGATTGCTGCTTAATTTCTCTAGAGAGATAAAATACATTACAAAAACGCTTTGTTAATATTAAGGAGTTTATTTTGAAATATGTTTATATATAACCCTCCCTCCCAATGATAGGTGGCAGTGTTGCAATATATATTTTTAGAACCACCATTACCTTCTGAACATATCCTGTTCTCAGAATGCTTCTGACTCTTATCTTTCTGACCCTTAGAATGTTCTCATTAGATATAAAATAGTAAAATGTATTGAAAACTATATAAAGACCTTAAAATTGGAACCACAAAACATTTAAAAGTCCAACCTACATCAATTTTAAAAAGCCTGAAGGCACAAAAATGTATTTACCTGCTGCCAAAAGAAAAGCAGGGATGGGCAGGAAGTTCTGGAGGGTAGGAGCAGCCACCAAGACAGCCCTCTCCCTTGTTCCCACCAAATGACCCTGAGAGGGTGATGGGACAGAGAGATGGACCTCTCTGTGAGATCTTAGAGCTCTAATAGGCTTATAAATGGGCTCAGTACATACTTTGACTTGTGCCAGGAAATAAAGCAGCAGCCAATGGAGTTGTTGCAATAAGGGAGTTTTGTGCACCCTGTAGGTTAATCAGTTAACAACCTGATTGCAGCTCTTTCAGCCAACTGAAGTTTTTGAGCACTTTTCAAAGGCAGCCCCACATACTGTGAGTGTAAACCCATCTAACACCTGATCTGACCAGAAGAACTGTTGTCTTGTCTGGATTAATCTTCAATCCAGTCCAGACACAGGAACAGTTTCCTTGGAATTAGTTGGAAAGGAATGATAGAGCTGGGTATCATCAGCATACTAGTTGCATCTGACTCTAAAACTCCAGAACCTCTCCCAGTGGTTTTATGTAGCTGTTAAATAGCATGAGGAACAAAACTGAACCCTGAGCAATCCCACAGGCAAAAGACAAAGGAGTTGAGCAGGAATCCCCCAGCACCACTCAAAGAGCACCTCTCTTGGGGGCGTTGCAGACCAGCCTAAAGGGCCGGCCTGGGGGTGGAATTGGGGTGGGCAGGTGCACACCAGCAGTCCCAACCCCACCTCAACACCATCCTGATGCTGCATGCCCATTTCCAGAAAAGCTTCAGCTCCAGAAGAGTGGCCTTTTCCCGCCCCTAAAAGGAGCAGCATTTTGCCACTCTTTTAGGGGTGACAATAGGAAGGATCAGGGATGCAGCATGGGGTTGTCATGGCCCCAATCCACCGCTAGCAGGTGCGGCCCAGAGCTGCCTGTCTGCATAGCCCCTTGGAAAGAATGGAGCCACTGTACCCCCAGACCCCATCCCAGAGAGGCAACTCAGAAGGATATCATGGTCAATAGTATCAAAAGCCACAGAGAAGTCCAGTGGAACCAACAGAGAAAATTTCCCCCTGTCCAGGCCATTCAAAAAGACAACCAAAGATGCTTTAGTCTCATAACTAGGCCTGAAACCAGACTAGCATGGATCTAGATAATCTGTCTCATCCTATACTCCCTGGATTTGAGAAGTCACCACATGCTCTAGTACAGTACCAGGTCCAAAAATGGAAGGCTGGTGACACCTATAGTTATAGAGTATAGTAGGTTCCAAGGAAGTTCTTTTTTTTTCCAAAAGATGCCTTGTTGTAAGGAGACATTAATTGCTTCCTTTAGCCACTCAGCAAGTCCTCCTCTGGTATATTTAATAAGCCAGGAAGAGCAAGAGTCTACTACACATATGGTGGTTCTTGTCTCTCCAAGCATCCTGCCAATATCCTTAGTCTGAGGCATCAGGGAACAACTCCATGGCCAGGAGGGTGTTCGTAGGCACTGTATGGTTGCCATAGTGTAGCCAGGGAAAAGGAAGAACCATTGTCTTCCTGAACCTTCAGCAAATAGCACCTACAGAGGATTGTGGCTCTCTCTCTGTGACTGCAAAATGACAGGAACCCATAAACACAGTTGAACTGTTTGGTTCATTGACACTGGTCATGTGGCAAGTTGAGGTTGTATATGGGTGGGGGTTTTGCACATGGAGGTATGTCCTTCCACAATGACATAAAAGACACATGCGCTAGTCAAATGGAAGGTTACACCTCCATGTTGCTAACAGAAGTCCGGTCAGTGTGTGTTTACCCACACCTAAACCAACTGAGTTCCATGGGACTTATTTATTTAGTCCACTTATAGTCCACCTATAAGTACCAAGAGAAAAGTCAGCTTACAAAATTTAAAATAAAATTTACCGTATATACTCATGTACAAGTCGACCTCATGTGTAAGTCGAGGAAAGCCAGTGAAGTTGTTTCAACAGAGGATTAAGTGATATCTGTAACTAACCTGAGCCAACTGTTTTGCCCCTGCATATTACAAATAACTGTAGATAGGACTGGGACTAAAAGCCATATGTTACCACAAAGACTATTCCATTTTTATGTAATGGAGCAGGAAAATTATAATAACTGTAATGCAATGCATGTTTTGTTTGGGTTGTTTTAAAGATAAGTGTATGTAAGGTATGCCTCGTTTTGACTCCCACATTTTCTTAAGTTATTTTATTTATACCACACAAAAAAACAAACACCTAAAACATACGGCCTTGCATTTTTAAAACTCAAAGGAAATTATATTGTGCCAGAGGATATTTTGATTCATTAAACATGTCCAGTAATTAATGATTACTCTCTGGAGGGTTAACCTTTGAATGCATTCATTATTACATTCTTCCAATCTATGCCTTTAGCTGTCCTCGCTTTTAGGGCTTGACGTCCTTCAACTTTGGCTCTTCTGTTGCTTTCTCCCAAGAGGCTTTTCTGCAGCCGTGCTTTGATTTTCTTCTGCTCTTTAAGTCATTTGGCTTATAACCCATCTATCCTTCTCCTTTTGTTCAACTGAGAGTTGATGGCTGTCTACCAAAGGATTGAATTCTCTAGAGATCCTTACAGGCACTCCTCTGTAAATAACACCAATATAAAACTGTGTGCTGGTTTTATTTCATTCTAAAGTAAACTGGCATTGAATTTTGAAATGTGCCTATAGTTTTCCTTCTCTTTTCGCCATTTTGTTAAATACAGTAAACCTTAAATTGGATTCCCCATTTTTCTCCAGTTACCTTCTGGAAGGAATATCAAGTGTTAAGAGCATCAGTTGTGTTGTTAAAGGGGAGATTACTGTTGTTCTTGTTGTGTGACTTTTTCATCCTATTCACCAAAGACTAAATGAATTCTAACTCTTGATAGTTGAAAAAAAATGTCATTTTTTTTTTTAAAGGCAGCTTATGAGGGCTTGCTTTTAAATTGGTATTAGAAACTTCCTCTTTCCTCCTCTGTGGACTGAAAATACTCTATGTTGGGTTTTTTTTTATTAAAAAAATAACAACAAAAAACCAGCAGTAAAAACACTGGTGTATGTGTGAGGCTTTTAAATAATGTTTACAGGAGTTTTTAAATGGGCTGCAAAGTAGAACTCCATGATGATAATGGTGATGATGATTTTGACTGCTTAAATGTGCTGGTATCTAAGGATGCATCTACACTGTAGAATGAATACAGTTTGACACTGCTTCAACTGCCATGGATCAATACTATGGGATTTTAGAATCTGCTATTTTTTTGCTATGCTATTTAGGATAAGATGGAACCATGATAGTTAAAATGGTGTCAAACTGCATTAATCTACACAGTATGGCAGCACAAAGTATGCCTCCACTATAGCATTATATCATTTTTTTATTTCATTATATCATTTTGTATTTTATTTCATTTGGATACATCTTTCAACTGTCATCGCTCCATGCTATGGAATTATGTAATTTGTAGTTTACCAAAATATTTGCAACATCCTGATAACACCCTAAAATTGCAGTTCCCAAGGTTCCAAGAGAAGAAACACTAAACTTTGGGAACTGTAGTTCAGAGGAGTAGACTAGTGCCTTCTGGCACAAGGATAGAAACTGGACACCTAGGAGCCCCAGTGCAATTATTGCAGTCCCCCAGAAGCCACTGTATTCTTCATCAAAGCCTTTTTAAAAATTAGATGGATTCACTTTAAAAATGCAGATGTGCTGCTCTTCAAAACCATGAGAAGTAGTACATTTAGTTTGGTAACCTTCTACAGCCCTCCTCCAAAAGCTTCAAAGAGATACCTCCAAAGCCCAATATTACAACAGCAGTGACTTCTATTGTGATTTTTAGCCAGCTTTGCAGTCAAAGATGATGTACAATGTGCTGCCATATAAGTGTGTGGCAAAAACAGCCCCTTGTGACCACCATGGCTTCCTGTCATTGTTCTAGCAAAGAATTTTAAAATACCTCACTAAAATACAGTTTTCAGATTTCTTTAGGATGGAACTATTAGAGCTGATGTGGAATAACACTGATCTAACTGTGCAGATAACACTTCCAGCCCTACCAACACAACTTACCAAAGTATTCTACAGTGGTTAGATAATAAGGATAATGAGATGATGTGAGAGTTTGCTTGGTCCCCATCCCTTTTACTGCCTCGGCTGAGCTGCCTGAGGTTTCTACCTCCAACAAAGGTAAATGGATTTGTTTTCTGGATGTTAGAATAATAGAATCACAGAACTGGAAGACAACACAAGATCCATCCAGTCAAACCTCCCTGTCATGCAGGAATTCACTATCAAAGCACCTCCACAGATAGCCATCCAGCCTCTGTTTAAAGACCTCCAAAGAAGGAGACTCCACCACTCTCTAGGGGAGTGTGTTCCACTGTTAAACAGCTCTTACTGCCAGGAAGTTCCTCCTAATGTTGAGGTGGATTCTCCTTTCCTGTAATGTGAATCCATGTCCTGGTTTTTGGAGCTGCAGAAAACAAGTTTACTCCATCCTCAATATGATTTCCTTTCAAATATTTTAACATGGCTACCATGTCACCCCTTAACCTTCTCTTCTCCTGGCTAAACATACCCAGCTCCCTCAGCCACTCCTCACAGGAATGGTTTCAAAACCTTTCACTGTCCTTTTGTCAACATCCTTTTTGAATTGTGGTGTCCAGAACTGGACACAGTATTACAGGTTAGATCTGACCAAAGCAGAATAGAGTGGTATATTACTTTCCCCCATCTAGACACTATACTCCTATTGATGTAGCCTAGAATTGCATTGACTTTCTTAGCTGCCACATTATATTGCTGACCCATATTCAGCACATTGTTCATTAACACTCCTGATCTCTTTCGCATGTACTGCTATCAAGCCAGGTGTTACCCATCCCATACATATACATTTCATTTTTACTGCCCACGTGCAGTATCCTACATTTCTGCCTGTTGATATTCATTTTGTTAGTTTTGGCCCAGCTTTCCAATCTGTTATGGTCATTTTGCATTCTGATCCTATCCTCTGGGGTATTAGCTACCCCTTCTAATGTAGTGTCATCTGTAGATTTGATAAATATGCCCACTATTTCATCATCCAAGTCATTGATAAAGATGTTGAGTAGCACTGGGCCCAGGACAAGACCCTGTGACACCACACTGGTCACTTCTCTCCAGGATGAAGGGGAGCTATTTTTAAGTAACCTTTGGGTTCGGTCATTCAATCAATTACAAATCCACCTAATAATTGCATCGTCTAGCCCACATTTTACTAGTTTGTTTGCAAGGCTATCATGAGGGACCTTGTCAAAGGTCTTAATGAAAACAAGATATGCTACAGCCACAGCATTCCCTTCATATATCAAGACCTCTCTCATTCTGGGGCAGAGTGCAGAAAATTATATTTAAATATGAAGACTAATACTTTCAAAACCATATGTAATTGAACAGTGGTAGGATGATAATGACTCTGGAGACCAGAGTTCAATTCCCAGCTTGGCCATGAAACCAACTGGGTGACCTTGGGCAAGTAACATGTTATCAGCCTGAAGGGAAAGCAATGGGAAGCCTCTTCTGAACAACTCTTGCCAAGGAAACCCAATGATATGTTCACCGTAGGGTTACTATAAGTTGGAAATGACTTGAAGGCACACAACAACTACAGGATGATAACTGCATCATGTCACTCCGTTTATAAGTCTTTCAGATCTCTGATCATGGGTAGTTCAGTATCATGCTGCCATAAGGTACAGATAACTTTACTACACATTAAAATGTGTAGTAAATTAAATACTACATAAATACTAAATAAATTAAAATGGTTATCTCTTTCAACCCAAAGAAGAATCCAGAGATCCATTGTTCTCTGCCACAAAGAGACCTGTGGCCTCACTGGAATGGAGACATATTGGATTGCAAAAGAGGGGGTCCCTGTTGAGAGGAAAATGGATTTTAAATTTCCTGAACTTTGTAAATCTGCCTATAGCCACAGAGCCAGGAGGAGGAGGAATCTGCCTACAAAAAATATTGTCCCTACCATATACCATCTTAACTATAAACTGAAATGACATGTAGGCATCTGACTAACATCTCCAATTGTTTTTCTCCTGTTTAGTTTGTAACATCTTGCCTGATGAAGAAGCCCATGTAGCTTCAAAAGCTTTCAACAAGTATATTGTGCATTTTGGTTGGCCAGTAAAGGTATCACTGATGGATTTTTGTTTGAATTTGCTAAATGGCCAACACAGCTACCCCTGGATGTTTTTGCATTGTGAGGTACCGCATTGTAACTGCAACAGGGGAACCAAGAAAAATAGCTTGTGGACTGGGAACTTCTATCAGGTAAAATAATTTGTTCTTTTTCTTAAATTTGGGCTGAATTTGCCTGTTTTACCTCTACATCCACCAAAATATTCCTGATGTAAACACATGGAGACTTCTTGAGGAATTCATTGTTCTCTGCCACAAAGAGATGTATGGCCTCACTGGAATGGAGACATATTGGATTGCAAAAGAGGGGTCCCTGTTGAGATGCAAATGGATTTTAAATTTCCTGGACTTTGCAAATCTCCCTATAGCCACAGGGTCAGGAGGAGGAGGAGCCTGCCTAGAAAAGATATCCTTCCCACCATATACCTTCTTAACTAAAGAGTGAAACAACATGTAGGCATCTGATTAATATTTCCAATTGTTTTTCTCCTGTTTAGTTTGTAACAACTGAACCCCATTTTCTTATTGAATTTAGAAACTAATGAAACTTTACTACAGTTGTAATAGAAACTGTCCATCTCTTTTCTTGAACACTGCCTTGCCTGCCTTGCAGTACATTGGCAGTACTTTAAAATCATTTGTATTGGAAATTTCATTTCATCTTTGTTTCACAGCAGCATTTGTTTTAATTCTTTTGCTCCTTCCTCTCTTGACATTACTAGGGACATCTTTGGATTGCATGTTTCCCTGCAGGAAATGGACTAATCTTTTTTCTTCTCAAGGTCAACATTCAGTTGAAACTACAAGACTAACAGTGCACACAGAGAAGGGCTTTAAATTTACTAAGTGCTGGCTAAACCATAACTAATCCTTACCAAGGGAGGCAAGTAAATTTTCTGGAGCAGATGGTACCCATTCATCACAGTAATATGAATTAATAATGAACAGTTTATGTAGAAATCCTAGTGTACTTTCCAGGGAACTACTGCTGTAGTGGGACCATACTTTACATCCACATGAGTGAAATCACACAACTATTGTTGAAAATAAAGAGGAAAAGCTGAAAGTGCAAATATGTTGAAAGCTCCAAAAGAAAGAAAGAAAAGGTATGGCTGATGGGAATGAATTGGTCAATGTTAGGCAGAGCACCGGAGGACCCAGGAGAGGAGGCAGCGAGGTGAGAGCGGCCCCTCCCTCCCTCCCTTTCCCAGAGTGAGCCTGCTGGGGATATCCAGGCCCCGAGAGGCCAAGCCAGCCCAGCGACGCGGAGGCAAGCGAGGAAGCAGCCCCACCCACCCCCCTCGCAAGTATAAAGGGCAGCCAGGGCCCCTGTGAAGACGCGGAGCACCGGAGGACCCAGGAGAGGAGGCAGCAAGGTGAGAGCGGCCCCTCCCTCCCTCCCTTTCCCAGAGTGAGCCTGCTGGGGATATCCAGGCCCCGAGAGGCCAAGCCAGCCCAGCGATGCGGAGGCAAGCGAGGAAGCAGCCCCACCCACCCCCCTCGCAAGTATAAAGGGCAGCCAGGGCCCCTGTGAAGACGCGGAGCACCGGAGGACCCAGGAGAGGAGGCAGCGAGGTGAGAGCGGCCCCTCCCTCCCTCCCTTTCCCAGAGTGAGCCTGCTGGGGATATCCAGGCCCCGAGAGGCCAAGCCAGCCCAGCGACGCAGAGGCAAGCGAGGAAGCAGCCCCACCCACCCCCCTCGCAAGTATAAAGGGCAGCCAGGGTCCCTGGGAGAAGGCAGAGTGTGTGAAAGAAACACAGAATATATCATGAGTAAAAGAAAGAACTGCAGTGGTAGTAGCCCAGGTTCTCCTCCCTCTTCTATGCTGAAAGCAGCAAAACAACCCAAAATGGAGGATTTCTTTAAAAAGATACACAGGAGAACAGTTAACACTATGAAATATTTTGCCACCACTCCTCCACCAACATCGAATTTGACAGATCTGATTGATTGGAACTCTCAAATTGAGCTTGAAAAGCATCAGATGTCAAATCCGTCTTCACCATTCCACACTTCTAGGGATGCCCTAAGAGGAAACCGAACTGAAGATACTGATGATTCCCACCTAGGAGTTCCGATCCAGCTAGCTAGTTCCCCTGACCCCAAACACAATAAGTTCTATAGTGAAATACAGAAAAAGAACTTTAAAAAACTTCCTTGGGAAAATTCAACAGAATTTATGGCTAGGCAATGTCTATTAACTGCCCAAACAGTTATTGCTTTATTTGATCAATTATCTGATATTAAGCTTAATCTAGATTTGTTAAAAAAAGATCTTGAATCTTTAATTCTCAAACAACCTACCGCCTCTATCAAAGGGCGGTGCACGCATGCAATGAAAAGACTTCAATCATAGGCCCAGATAAGAGGCAATACAATAGCAGTAATGTGAACTTAAAAAACGGGCATTATTCCAAAGCTAACAACCCTAACAGGCTTAAATCTATTGATAACACACGAAGAGTTAATTTAAGCACTGAACTTAATAATAAAACAGGGGGAAAACCTATTATTAAACAGGCTTGTATTCTAGAAACACGGAAGATCTCATTAGCGATTTATTCAAACAGATTTAACTTAGGTTGCTGGAACTCCTTGAGAGTAGTAAAGCTCTCCTTAGAACAATTGCTTCATTGCCATCAAAAATGGCTAGACTTAGTTGCCATAGAGTGGCTCCCTACAGTTCAAAATCACAAACGTCTTGTACTATCATTCAAAGAATCCACCATTCCAGATATGTTATTGAGGATAAGACCATATTTGGCTTCTTTCCAAATTTTTCCATCTAGAGTGCTTCAGGTGGACTCAATGAAACCGTTATTCAGTCCTTCTATAACTTCAAATAGTACACCTGTTGAAGATTCAATTCAACCTACTAAACACCCTTCTCTGTGTAAAACCTCTCAAAAACTTAATAGAGGAACTAAACTCCATCCTCTAATAGATAACAAGAATGACTTTGATGATGATGATGAGATCATCACAGCCTTTAGTGTGCGACCCAAGAATGAACAAATGGATATCTTGCATAGGTTAGAAAATCTTAAGAAAACCTTAAAGACCACGATGGTGACAGCAGAACCCCTCATTGATCTCTTATCATCATCAATAGTTTCTAATAGTAATTGTAATAAGAATATCTTGATTGATGATAAATACTTCCCAACAACTTGTTGCCCTGGACCGAATGGAATAAATGACTCTCAGGGTGCACAAACAAAAGAAAAGTCCAAATCCTCTATTTTGCTTTCTGAAGTGAACCAATGCCTGGACAGAAATTCTACCATTTTGAAAGACTCTCAATCTCAGTGTTCACACACAATGTGCCACCCTTTATTGGAATCTTGGCAGGCTGCCTTCGATCCCCTTATCCAGCAAAATGTCGATATCTCCTTCATCTCTCATAATCAACACTCCTGACAATTGCCAAAGAAGATCTCAGCTTCTTCTAGTCCAAGGAATATGATGGGATGGCCAGAATCTCTCAAAGTCCTGCACCCACCTGATAACGTTCTGTTTCCTGCAACCAACAATTTGGAAGTTTCCTCTTCCCAAATATCTCTACTTAAGTGTGTATCATGGAATGTTGCTGGGTGGATCTCTAAGATCAGAGATCCAGATTTGATAGATTACGTCAATGGATTCAACGTGATTTTCCTTCAAGAGACTTGGTGCACAAATGGAATCGATCACAATGGTTACACCACTTTCGATTTGCCAGCCATTCCTTCACTTGGCAAAGGGAGACCCAGTGCAGGCCTTGCAATTTTGATCTCCACGGTGCTTAAAGTTACTGTTAAACGCCTACCACACTGTGAGACAATTGCGATGGCTTGCCTATTAGACTTTGGCACCCTTTGTCTGTTGTTGATAAATGTCTATATCCCCCCTAAGTTTCACAAAGACCGTAGTGGAAAAGTATGGGAATTATTAGAGGACTATATAGTAAACTTGGAGGGTCAATTTCCTTCTGCAGTTCTGGTACTGATGGGAGATTTCAATGCCCGAATTGGCCAGAACAATGAGGCCCTTTTTTCCTCCCCTATCTGGGGTTTAGATGTGGCTGAGGGTTGTTTTTTGAACTCAGAAAGACACTTTAAAGACCAAGGCATAAATCGGGCAGGTATATACTTCATTCAGATGGTGGAGCGCTTAGCTCTGAGAATGCTAAATGGAATCCCTCCCTTTGATTCCTGGGGGGAGTATACATATATTTCAGCTAATGGCAGCACAACCATCGATTATGTACTAGTTTCTGAGAACTTTGTTGAACATGTAGATAGTTTCTCTGTCGATACTAGACTTGACGGAGACCACCTTCCTTTAACTTTTTCATTTAGGATTCCCTCGAATATACATTCTCAGTCACACATGCATCTTTCTGACTCAGTTATGATTGTTAAACAGAAAAGACTTAGGTGGACTGATAATCTTCATGAGGAAATTTCCATACTTCTAAACTCATCATCGTGCCTTCATCTTAAAAATCAAATTATGGAGGCTCAGGATGTTCATTCAGCTTTAGAGGATTATTCCCTCCTTCTCAGGACCTTAACACCTTCATTGACTAGCACAGAGAAGAAACCTAATAATCTTAAATGTAGAAGAATGCATCATTGGTTTGATAAGACCTGTGTTGAAGCTAGAATCCAACTAAGGAAAATGTATACTCAATACAGGAGAGATAATTGCCAGTCATTGCCACAATTGTACTACATTACAAGAAGAAAGTATAAATCATTATTAGCTAAAAAAAAGAAAGAAGCAATACATAAACAGTGGACATTATTAATTAACTTTTCTTTACAAAAAAATACCAAACTGTTCTGGGCCACGGTAACTGGGATGCTAGGAAACACTAATGGTTCTCCCCTTTGTAACATTCCCGTCAATGTTTGGGAGGATTATTTTTCCTCACTATATAGGGACAATGAGGAACAATCTACACGTGTCTCTAATTTGTTAAATCAACTTTTTCCAAATTCTGCAGAAATTCCCCAGTGGCCCCCTGTCTCCATTACGGAAATTAAATCTCTAATTTCTCAAACTAAATCAGGCAAAGCCCCAGGACCTGATTTAATTTTGCCAGAGCTTCTGAAATCTAATATTTCTTGGTGGGCCCCATTACTTGCTTCCTTGTTTACTTTAATTAATCAAACAGCTGAACTCCCCTCTAGCTGGCTAAGCGCGACCATAATTCCCATCTATAAGAAGGGCCCCAAAAATGATCCATCTAATTATCGTCCGATAAGTTTACTCTCAGTGGTTGGCAAACTCTATGGCTGTTTTCTTAATAACCGTCTCGAGGAATGGACAGATAATGAGAATATCATAGGTAGTGAACAAATTGGCTTCAGAAAAGGTAAAACAACTTATGACCACTGTTTAGTTTTGAATCATCTAGCTGAAAAGTATACTATCTTTCAAGGTAATGGCCTATATGCGGCATTTATCGACTTGAAATCAGCTTTTGATTCAATTCCCAGAGAAAAGCTATGGATAAAACTCTTCACCTCCTCTATTGATAGAAGGCTGCTATGGCTAATTATGCATCTCTACAGTAATACAACTATACAAGTAAGGTGTGGTACCCAAGGGAATTTAACAAAACCTCTTGCTGCCCAAAAAGGTGTACGCCAAGGATGTATCCTGGCACCTCTATTATTTAACCTTTATCTTAATGATCTTTCAGACTTTATTTCCCTAGAAGCACGCCACTCTCCCAAATTGGCTTCAGTTAGCATACCCCTACTATTATATGCAGATGACGCAGTTCTTCTTTCTTTCTCAAAAATAGGCCTGAAACAAATCCTAAGAGCCTTTGGAAATTATTGTAATATAAACACTCTAACAATTAATTATTGTAAAACTAAAATTATGGTTTTCTCAAAAAATAAGAGGCGATCCAAGTGGACCCTTAATGGTCATAGCATCGAGCAAGTTAACTCCTTTAAGTACCTAGGGGTAACTTTTCAATCTTCTCGTAGTTGGAAATTACAGAGGTCAACTGCCACCCAGTCGGCAAATAATAATGTGAAGGCTCTGATTCGTTTTTTCTTTACTAAAGGTGGGCAATTTTTTCCAGCTGCCCTAAAGGTGTTTCAGGTTAAGATCATACCACATCTGCTATATGGAATTCCTATTTGGATCCAAGGTTTTTCGCTAGAATTAGAACAGGTTCTCTCTGTGTACCTTCGAAAATTATTTGGTGTATCCAATTGTGTTCCAACAGCTGTTTTACGCCTTGAGACGGGTTGTCATTCAGTTGAATGTATTGCCTGGAAATGGACCTTAAAGTATTGGTTAAAAATCTTTTATGCAGGCACTGATTCTGGTTTTCTGCATTTAATCAAGGAAGACTGTTATACAACACTTTGGTCTAATTGTATTCAGGAGAAATTGTTTAGATTAGGTCTCTCTAGTAATTTTCTTTCCACGCAAGATCTGCCGAGTGCCCAGCAGATTCTAACACGTCACATCAAAGATATTGATAATCAATATTCTATGTCTCTGGCCCACACTTCCTGTTCTCCTATTTCCTTAGGGCTAAAATTTAATTTTGAAAGGGAAGCTTTCTACTTACAAAACCTGACCATTTCAAAATATCGATCTGTGTTTTCCAGAGCCAGATTCAATGTAATCCCTTCAGCTGTTCTAGAAGGCCGCTATAAGGGAATTCCATACCACGACCGGGCCTGTCCTTGTGGTGACGGCTCTGTCGAGTCTCTAGAACATGTTCTGCTTACTTGCAATTTCTATAAAGATGAGAGGTTAAAATTAATCTCTCCTCTTTTGTCCAAGTTCCCCGGTAGGCCAAACAGCTGGTATGTGGAGCATTTGTTAAATGATTCTCTAAAAAGTAAAACAGAATCAGTGGCTAAGTTTCTCTTTTCTGCAGTTAAAACACGCAAAGTTATGATTCAATCTAACTGATTAGCCTAATCTCTCTTCCTGTTTTGAGCACTTATTTTGTAAATTTATATCAGCTTATTTTGTAAATCTTACTGTGAACTATTTTTAAATCTATTTATTTATTGAGTTTATGTACAAATGCTTTTAAGTTTTTTATATTGGTTTCCTTTTCTGCCTAATGGCCTATTGGCTGGAATAAAGGCTATTGTTGTTGTTGTTGTCAATGTTATACATTGCTCGTGGATTCCAAGGCTTAAACTAGAACTGTGATGGTGAAGCTATGACATGTGTACAAGAGATGGCATGCAAAGCCATTTTCCCTGGCACATGGGGGGAGGAGAAAGAGGAAGAGGTGTGTGTGTCTGTTCCTTTTCTTCCCTCCTTGCCCCCCCAGGCCTTCAGCTGTTTCTGGAGAGGCGGGGGCGGGGGGGAGAATTCCTGCCCTGGACGTATCATCTCTGGAGGGCAGACATCCCATGCTGGCAGTGGATAACACTTGGTGCCAGAAGGCCCCTAAAAGGTTTGCCATCACTGAACTAGATGCTTTCGAGACTGGGACTTGATTACCAACTTGCTGTGAATTATATGCCTAATTACCATCTTCAGGCAAGAAGGGATCAGTACTGTACAGTATTAAGTCCTTGATATTGGCAGGCACTATGAAATCCTCTTCCTATGTCTAGTCCCTGTTGGATACAGTATCAAAGTGACAATAAAATATCTGTTAAGGTAATTTGGATGTATTACAGAGAGAAGAGGAACAGGTATGCTGTCTATTACTGCGTAATGTAATAGGACTTTATCGCATGAGGGAATACTGGTAGTTTAAACTGTGATTATCCCATGAATATCATGCAATCATTTTCACACACAGCTTGATAAAAGAGCCATTATCCTGGGAATAACCAAGGAATAACCAGGCAATAAACAGCAATAAATCATTCAGGGGATTTTCCCATGAATTATTTTTTCCTGTTTATTGCCTGGTTATTCCTGGGATAATGGCACTTTAATTGCTTTTCATTGCAATGTCATGTGAAAATCTTTATTGCGATTGTGCTATTTTCACAGGATATTCCCAGGATAATGGCGCTTTAATCACAACATTGTGTGAAAATCTTAATTGTGAATGTGTGATTTTCACAGGATAATCACCATTTGTACTTCCAATTGTCCCTGTGCGATAAAATCCATAGACTGGAGATGGAGAAGGAATAAAAGGAAGTGAGAAAACACCTCAGAATCTATATATCAATCCAAGGCCAACAGGAAATACTTAGGGAATCCTAACTTCCTGTCTTTAACTTTGCTGCCCTCTGTAGACACATAATTGTTTGTGCAAGTATGACTTGAAGTTCTCTCCTTCCGTCATTTCTTTGCCCAGCTGAACATCATCAGCTCAGGTTGCTAAATCCAAATTCAGGTATGGCATTAACTGGAGTTGCCCAGGCTTTGGAGTGTGTCCCAGTGTGTTTTGTAGTTGAGAGCTTTTTGAAGAAATAGCCATGCTAGTCTGCAAAAATAAAGAAAGGATGAATATAGTGGCACCTTTAAAACTAACTGATTACAGGTTATCCAAAATGTTTGGGACCAGAAGTATTTTAGATTATATATATATATATATATATATATATATATGAGAAAAATGAGATATCTTGGAGTTGGGACCCAAGACTAAATATGAAATTTATTCATGTTTCATATATACCTTACAAATATAGTCTGGAAGTAATTTTATATATAATATTTTTAATAATTTTTGAACCATCAGAAAAGAAAAGTGTCACTATCTCAGCCACCCAGGTGGACTATTTTGGAGTATTTTGGATCTCATAATTTTAGATAAGGGAGACGCATTCTGTATTATAACATGAACGTTTGTGGACTTGTCAGTCCACTTCTTCAGATGGACTGATGCAGTATAATAGTCAAGTCACAGTGTGAATGATGGGTGTTGCAGTGATGCTCTTTGACACCCAGCAGGACAAACTGGCTGCTGTGATCCACAGCCACTCTGTATCTCTTACCATCAACTAGCTCAGTTTCTCCCCTTCAGGCATCCAGTCTTCCTCAGTCTTCCTCAGTCAAGAAGACACATTGTAAAGTTTTATTAATACATATAAAATAAAAATAAGATAACTAAGTAAAATCCATTGTGATGAACTTATCCAGTTCAGCCATGAGAGATTACATCTTTAACAATCCCAAAAGCACAGGATCCCAACTTGTAGTTGAAAGTTAAGAAGAATTTATAGATCCATGTTTCCAGATCTAGGAGTTACATTATAAAAACAGTATAAACATACTCAAAAACTACAAGCCAAAAGCTCCATGGTTAAAACCACTGCCGAACACACACACACACTCACAGTGTTTATAAACAAGTTTAAACAAAGGATTCTCTTGGCCCTTCCCATACTCCACCTTCTGGGTGTTAACCTTATGTTAATTGAATAATGCCTGTATGATGTGTATTAACCCAGCCTCTTGCTGTCCATCATCCCCCATGTGACTGCTTTTCTCATGAGCTCAGATGTTGATACATTGACTATCTTTTTCCCAGCTAAAACTATAATTGTTATGACTTCTTGGCCATCTGGGCCAAGTTCTCTTTGTTTCTCTAGATGTTGTTCTCATGAGGAAAATTCCACACACACATCTCTACATTTCACCTTTGACTATATAACCCATCCATATTGCAACAATGAAAGCACATAGCTGTGTGGATGTGAAATCAGAGTGTTACAGTATAGAGAAAGATGTAAATTTTGACAGTGACTAGAAACCTTCAAAAAGGGATGTATAAGATGATATACATCCCTAAAGGATGATTTTAACATCTACATGAAACCACTGGGAGAGGTTGTCTGGAGTTTTGGAGTAAGATGTCACCTGTATGCTGATGATACCCAGTTCTATCACTCCTTTCCACCTAATTCTAAGGAAGCTGTTTCTGTCCTAAACTGGTGTCTGTCCACTGCATTGGACTGATTGAGGACAAATGGAAACTTAATCCAGACAAGACAGAGATGCTGCTGGTCAATCGAAAGGCAGTTCTGGGAATAGGGATTCAGCCTATGTCCGATGGGGTTACACTCCCCCTGAAAACTCAGGTTTGTAGTTTGAGGGTACTTCTGGATTCAGCATAGAGCTTGGAAGCCCAGGTTTCGACAGTGACCAGGAGTGCTTTTGCACAACTAAAACTCATACACCAACTGTGCCCATTCCTGGAGAAGTCAGATCTGGCCATGGTGGTACATGCCTTGGTTACATCCCATCTGGATTACTGTAATGAGCTCTATGTGGGGCTGCCTTTGAAAAGTACTCAGAAACTTCAGCTGGTTCAAAGAGTTGCAGCCTGGTTGTTACCTGGAGCTGGCTACAGGGAGCATACAACTCCCTCATTGCAACAGCTCCAGTGACTGCCTAGTCATTTCTGAGCACAATTCAAAGTGCTGGTTTTGACCTATAAAGCCCTATACAGGTTGGGTCCAGGCTATTTGAAGGGCTGTATCTCCCTGTATGAGCCCACCAGAGTAGGCCCTTCTCTCTGTCCCACCACCCTCTCAGGCACATTTGGTGGGAACAAGAGAGAGGACGTTTTCAGTGACTGCTCCCAAGTTTTGGAACTCCCTCCCTAGAGAGGCCAGGATGGCTCCATCCCTGCTATCCTTCCAGCAGCAGATAAAGACATTCTTGTGTTGGCAAGCCTTTGCAAATTAATAAGATCTCGGAATGTTGTGCTATTTAAAATTTTAAGGGTTGTATTGTAATGTTTGATTTTATCTCATAACTGTTTTAACTTTTAAAATGATTAGTTGTTTTTTAAATTTTATATTTATACATTTTAATGTTGGACTGTTTAAATTGTATTGTTTTAAATCTGCCATTTGCTGTCTTAAATCCCCATATTGGGAGAAAGGGAGGATATAAGAAAATAAAATAATAATAAATGATAATAATGATATAGGTTTCTCTAGCAACTGTCCTGTTAGTTTTAAAGGTGTCCAAGCAATTTATTTTGGCTACTCATGTCAGGTTATTGATGGGATATATAGTCAGTGTTAAAATGTTGAAATGTAAAGATGTGTGTCTGTATTTTTCCTTGATGAGAAAACTGCTTCTTGGGCCTAAATTCACATCAACCCAGTCCAGGTGTTTGAGAGTCATGACAAAGGGAATTAACAAGCTAGAATTCTGTGAGAAAGAGTCTTGTTTATAGAAGGGATTTAATAACAAAGATTGTTTTGAGAAAATCAGTCACATGATATAAGATGAACAACAAGGGGTTTGGTTCACAGACGTCATGCAAAACTCAACCAATGAGCCTGGAAGGTAACGCTCAAAGAGGTGGAGAAAAGTGGGCTGGGAAATGTGTTTTGGGGAGAGCAGTCAGTCTTCTTCTAACCTTCCAACTGTATGGAATAGCTAAAAACTATTTTGCAGAAGCTGTAGCTGGACTAATTTTTCACAATGTAGCAGTTAAAGTTTTGTTCCTGTTAGCCAACCTGGCTAAAGTGATATACTACTGGACTTTGTAGTTTATTTTTTGTTTATGCTATTTTACAATAAACTAGAAGCTTACTGAGAACTGCCTGCGTGTTGGTGAATTTCTGCAAGGCAAGTAGCCTACTGATTGGACTGTCTCCTGTAAATCCATCATCATTAATTTTTCAACAACTCAAAAGTAGTTGACTGAAGTCAGATACTTATCTAAGGTGGAGTTTATGTTATATAAACTGGCATATTAATATATATACTGTATCAAGAAGTCACTATCTCTGCTCATACCTCTGCTAATGGCTTGGAATGTATGACTATATCCTCATTCAGCTGTTTCTGTTACTTCGTTTGAATTTTTGTTTTCTCCTAAAACAGCTACCTCAAGGTCAGTGATCCTATGTCCAGGAGTATTGTTCTCTAATCTAATATCAGCTTTGTGTCAGCTTGCAAACGGGGCAGAAATGATATCTGGGCTTTAAGGTATTGTTCCTATTGTGTATTCCCATATATGTTATGTGTCTTTTTATAGGTGTTTAAGTTTGATGGGAGTGCCTGTGAGAGGACAGCCTTATTCACCAGAACTGGTTGCAGCTCACTGATGTTGTGTTTGGTTGATCTTAGTTGGGAAGCTGGACATGACAAGTGGTGTTTTTTGTTGTTGTTGTTTTTAGTTTAGTTCTGTTTTGTAGGAGATTGTATCTGGATCTAAGGCTTACTTTTTAAATGTGTTTTCCACTGCATTGGGCATAAACAACAGAGAAGGCTGGGTTTGTTGATTTATGTAGCCCACAAACAGTAGTACCATATTTCCAAAATAGCAGGTAAGATCATAATATGACACAATTGGTGTTCAATGGCAGGACATAAATGCCACAGTTATTTCTTTCTTTTGTAACCCATTAACTAGAGCCTGTTTGAAGCTTCATCACAACTTAATAGCACAGCTTTCTGCTCCCCTCAGTCAGCATCATCTTTGGCTTGAGAAAATATAATCTCATCCATGTTTTTAAGGTCTTAGTAAGAAAAACAACAACCTCATAACCATCATAATAAAACTCTTTATATAATGTTGTCAAGTGCACAGGCCATAGTGTTCTACAAAAATGACAGTGAGGGTGGCTGACAAGGATTGCAAATGAAAATAATTAAACCCATGCCTTTGATATTATCAGATTCCTTCAGGGGATTCAAATGATCTGTGAATGCAAAACATGAACCTTATTCCTTGGTGAAAATAGATTTCCTTGTCCCCAAGCTGTTATGAAAACATCAGTACATTTTTATTTGCTGCATGTGCAAGATGGCATTTAATAAAATAGTTTTGTTGGAAATGGGGTCAATGCAGCCAGTAGCAAAGTACAGCTCCTCCCACAATCACCAAAGCAATGCATCAACTAAATTTGAAGTATGTACAGCACTACTTCTCTCCTGAGTAATTAGAATTATTGTCTAATTACCTATTCTTCGTTTTGCAGAGTTATTAGCTTGACTCCTTAATAGAAGTTGCATAAATAATATCACTGAAATAGTTTTTTAAAAATGACAGTTAATGGAAGGTTTGCATATTTCAAACACAACAGCACAGCTCTATTGAAAATTATAATCTCTCTCTGTGTGTGTATGTGTGCGTGAGAGAGATAGAGAGAGAGAGAGAGAGAATCATCTGTTGATACAGCAGAAAAAGGCCATTGTTGAAACTGGAAAGCAAATTGGTCTATATTCTTTAAAAAATGATATGTCAGTATTTATTCTGAGTGATGTTGTTGGGATTTTCCACACTTTTTGATTGCAGACTCACCTGCAATACTAAACAGAGCTACTAAGATGTAAAGCATATTGATCTTATGCAATTTACTTCCAAGTTGCCTTGTTTCTGGGATCATACTGTCAATGATTTATCATATATGACCAGCCTAATTCAGGAATGTATTTGAAGTAATATTCCACTTTACATGGTAGATAGAAAATGGACACCTCAAGTATTTGCATGGTCTACTAGCATGAAAGGGCATTCTCCCTTCTGCATTTTCACATGCTGCAGCCCAAAAGTTTGCTCTGAAAGGTATCCCAGTCCTCTAGAGGAATATCACCCTGATACTAAAGGAGGTGCTGGGGAATGGAATTTTCCATATGTAGTTTACACAGGCAGAAGTTGTTTCATCAGAAAAGTAGCACCATTGGATACAACCCAGCATGTGATGGAGGGAATCCATTTCACAGTTAGTGTGTTTCATTGTTCCAATATCAGATTGTTCACATATTATTACTATTAACTATCAGGTTTTTTAAAACTTTGGAATACTGAGGTTGAAGCACTGTAAAATATGATTACTAAGAATCCCCTAAAGACATCAGACAAGACTGGAATGTTTGATATAAACTTCTCTTTTATGAAGAATGACCAAGCAGCTTTGTGAAGTGCTATATCATTGATTGTATTGGAACTATAATTGATCTGGGGAGGGGGGAATATGCTTACACAATACCTCTTCATCTCAGGACAAGCTTATAATGTGCTGGTAATGCTATGCTACCAAGATTTCAGCATGGGATTTCTCCAACTGTTTAATTAATTCTATAGTTTAATACAAAGTGTTGATTTATAACTACTTCATTGGCACTTGGAAGAGAAGTGCCAGCTTTATCAATCAGGACTATGCTGCTGTGATCAACATTAGAAACACTTATCTAATTTGAGAAGGACTGAAAAAATGCTCCTTTAGTGAAGCAACATGAGTAGGCAACTATTTTTTAAAAAACAACAATGCTTAAACACCTGTTTTTAGATGACCACTATAAGAATAAGGTTTGCACTCTAAGACTCAGTTTTCATAAATATAATAATAAAATCCACAATCCTGAAAATGAAATATTTCCCTTTCATCTTGCTGTCTTTAGCTACACACAAATCATCTTATGGACTAAAAAAAATCAACAACCTCAAACTCAAACCAAAAGACAAACTAATCAGCTTTGATATAGGGGGGTTGCAGACTGCCAGTAATAGTGAAAATTGAGTCCACTTTTAGGGTTAAGGTTAGTGCTAGGGAATCATGGGAATTGGTTTTTTTCTGAGACATTGAGCCTTCTCTGTCAGAGATCTCTGGTGCCACAATAAAATACAGTTCCCATGATTCCCTAACCCTAACCCTAACCCTAAAAGTGGACTCAATTTGCACTATTTCTGGCAGTCTGCAACCCCCCCTCCATAGTCTCCCTGTTCACCAAAGTCCCCATAATTGACACTGTGGCACTCATCTAAAAATAAAAAATCCAAAAGACATCATAGCTCTGTTTGAACACTGCCTCACCACAAGCTACGTCCAGTGAGACAATAAATTCTATAAGCAGAGAGATGGAACAGCCATGGGATGTTCTCTGAGCCCCATGATAGCAAATTTTTACATGGAACACTTTGAAAACCAAGCCCTGGAAAAAGCAACAAAAAAGCCCACAACATGGTTCCAATATGACATTTTCACCATTTGAAGCCACAGAGAAAGAGCCTCCCCGATGCGTTGGGAGGGGCTCTTAGTTGCGCTGGCCAATTAAAAGAGGCCGACGCCTGATTGGCTGGGTGGGCAGGATGTTCTGCCCTTCCTGCACTGCTCAGCCAATCAGGAAGGAGATCCTCTAGACTCCCCAGCACACTGGTAGTCTCGCGTCTCACGAGACTACCAATGAGACTTGGGGGCTATATAGTCCCCAGCTGACACAAGGTGGCAGCCATTTTAGTTTAGCAGACAAGCGGAGTGCTTGTCTACAAAGGACCAGTGGGGCTTCGAGGCCTACTCTTGAGGGCAAACGGAGTAGGCTGTGGGGCCGGCTCCCGCTTGGGGCCTGCTTGGAGGGGTCGTGGCTTGGATCGGCCCGACCCAAAGGCCCTGTGTGTCAGCCACTCCGTGCCCTGGGCCTCCGCCTCGTGTTCACCACAGCCTGGTCAGCACGGCTGTGGTAGGGCGAGGCAGGACCAGCCTCGGTGGTTCTGGAGGGGCCTGCGGGCTGGGTGAGGTGGTAGGCCAGGCAGTGGGGCCCTTGTCGGAGCCTGCTGACATTCGGAACTTGGTGTGGTGAGGCGTGGGGGGGGGCGGTGGCACCCATTGAGAGGGCCTAGGTGGCCTCAACATTCATTGCTAGCCCTCAGGGGGTGGCACCCTCGGTCTCTGGGGCCGGTTGCCTAGCTGGGCCTGTCTCCCTTGGGGGGGCATATGCCAGCAGCCAGACAGCAGGGCCTAGTGGTTACTAGGGCCCAGTGCAGCCTGGCTCCCTATTGATAGGGAAGGCCTGGTGGTGGGCCTAGGTTGTAAGGCCCTTTCTGGATTACATTTGCTGGTGATACCACTTGGTTTATTTGTCCCAAGGGACTGGTTAGGCCATTAAGACTGTGCTTGGGTCCCTGATTAGGACAGGTTTTATTGGGGACCCGTGCCTGGGGGGCAATTGCCTACACTCTGCCCTTTTGGGGGAAGGGAATTGTTCTTGGTTTGGTACATTAGCCTAGCAGGGTTTTCTTTACTCTTGGCTTTTGGGTATTCTCCTTATTAGGAGCATTTCAACCTGAAGTCATTGTGGGGCTTGTATTATTAATAGTTGTTGGCCCCCATTGGTGTTTTTGGGACTGCTGTCTATTCTTAGTCATATGAAGGGTTGTAGCTTTTAGAAGTACACTATAACCCAAGGCAGCCTGTTAGCCAACTTATCATATTGAGTCATCATGTCGCGCAGCAAGCCACAGTCTAAACAGCGTGTGGCTTATGCTGGGCCTGGTACTGGACGGTCAGCCCCCAAGAGGGCACCTGCAACACTGGGCAGAGAAGACGAAATAGCAGTCCAATTAGCACAACTAGGCTGTACTGTGCAGGCCTGTGTTGCAGTTTGTGAGCAATAATAACAATAATAATAATAATAATAATAATAATAATAATTTATATACCGCCCAATGGTTGCCCAAATCCATGCGGTTTACAACATAAAACACAATTACAATAAACAGCATTTCCCCCCCCTTAAAACATTATTAAACAATAAGATGGTTAAAATCCAATTAACAGTTAAACAGGATAAAACAAACAATTAAATGATTAAAACCATGCCACATTACCCCGTTGTTACACTGCAAAGGGAACCAGGGTTCAGAATAGTGTCACTGAAGGGAAAGGGGACAACCCAGGGCTGGGACAATTTAGGAAAGGCCTGCTGGAAGAGATCCGTCTTGACAGCCTTTTTAAAACTGTCCAAAGATGTTAATTGACGGATCTCATCCAGCAGGTCATTCGAGAGCCTGGGGGTGACAACAGAAAAGGCCCTCTGGGAGGTAACAGATAGCCTCCATCTTTGGGGCTCTAACAAATTCCTCCCAGAGGACTAGAGTGCGTGGGGAGGATTATAAGGGAGGAGGCGGTCTCTGATATAGCTTGGACCCAAGCCATTTAGGGCTTTAAAGGTAATAACCAACCCCCTTGTGCCTGGTTCGGAAGCTACAGTTAGTACAAAATATGGCAGCCAGGCTTGTTTCAGGAACATCTAGGAGGGACCACATCACTCCAGTTTTGAGGTCCCTCCACTGATTAGCCCTGGATATTTGTTCCTCCATGTCTCAGACTTTCTGTTGACCCAGTTCCAATTTCGAGCTGTGCTGCGGGAGACATTGAGGCATGCTGGTTTGCCGGCAGAGCAGTTTTCTTCGCATTCTTTTTGAATTGGGGCTGCGACTTCTGCTGATGCTCAGGGCTTAAGTGACGCTGCGATCCAACGGATCGAGCGTTGGCGATCTGGGGCTTTTAAATCTTACATCCATACTTAGTGGCGTTGGTTGTAATGTTCATATCGGTTAGTTAGAGTTATCTATTTATTATAACTTCTGTCTCTATCGAGCAGGTTAGGAGCAGGGTGATGTATGGACCATTGGCCACAGCCTTGTGTTTTGGGCTGAGCATCGCATCATTCAGTCTCAACGAGACCCAAATTTAGGGATAGAGGAGATCCATTGGATACACTGGTTTGGATGCAGAGGCATGCTGTGGGGAGCTCTTCTCCCATGTATCATTGAGCTTTTGGTGACTGTGGCACCGCCCAAGATTCTTGTGGTTCATTTGGGTGAAAATGACTTAGTGAAACTTTCTTGTTTCAGTTGGCCAAGCAAATCTTGAGGGGCATGCAAGACATCCAACGAAGATTGTCTCTGTAATTATGTGGACCAAGTTTGTGCCATGCTATTCTTGGGCAGGGGGATAATTCACTTAATTGAAATCACCAAATTGGATTACCTATTTGGATGAAGAGTAGATGTCATAGGGTTAACTAAATTCTCTATGACGTCAGCAACCAAGTTGATGATGTCACAACTGAATTACGTCATGTGTTTAGTTATGACGTTATATCCGGTGGTGAGGGGGGAGATGATTTATTTATTTGTTCTTGCCACGTGTTGAGAAGGGCTTGGTTTCCCCTGATAACATGTTTAATTAGCTGCATTGGCACGTGTCAAGAACAAAATAATTATGTTGAATGTTATCTTGTGAATGAAAATGGTTTTGACCCTGTACAGATAAATAAAATTGTGGCCAATTTCTACCCCAAAAAAATTGCGTGCGGAATCTTTTTGTGCCGGTGCAATATGATCAGACCATGTTTTTGAACCATCTGAACAACAGCTGCCCAAACATCCAATGCACGATGGAAAAAGAAAAGGGAAGAACACTACTGTTCTTGGATGTCCCAGTCATCCAT
This sequence comes from Phrynosoma blainvillii, assembly GCA_026167975.1. Lineage (NCBI taxonomy): Eukaryota > Metazoa > Chordata > Lepidosauria > Squamata > Phrynosomatidae > Phrynosoma > Phrynosoma blainvillii. The sequence goes on along the minus strand of JANUYF010000003.1, from coordinate 233,415,232 downwards.
AAACTGAACCAACAATTAGACTACATGGTATACAGAACACCTACGCACATGGACAGATACCTATGCAAGAATTCCAGTCATCACCCAGGACAAACACTGGTAGACTGTGCAGAAAGGATCTGTGAATCCCACTCCCTGGAAGATGAATTGAGGCACCTAAATTGGGCTCTATAGGCTAATGGTCACTCCTGCTCAGACATAAGAAAAGCTGCCAGACCCAGAAAAAAAACACAGGAGTGCAGCCAAACAACCACCCAAAGGGAATGTATTTTTATTATATAGCAATGGAGTCACAGACAGAATAGGGGAAATGATGAAACACAGTAGAGAAAGTGATGAAACACAACCTCCAAATGATCTACAGACTGCCCAGCAAACACTGCACTCAGCAAAGGACAGGAGAGACCCTCTCACAGACGCAGGAGTTTATGAATATCTTGCAGCTGTGGGCAGGTCAACATAGGGACCACTAAATGCAGCTTTCAAACATGAATCAAGGAACATGAGAGACACTGCAGACTGACCCAGCCAGAAAAATCGGCATTAGCAGAATACATCATAAATCAACCTGAGCATAGAATACTATTTGAAAACACTGAAATTCTGGACGATGCCAGCAACTAACAGGTCAGAATGCACAGGGAGGCCATTTAAATCTACAAACACTTGGACAACTTCAACAGGAAAGAAGAAACACTGAAAATAAAGTTTGGCTACCAATCCTGAAAAACAGCAAAATCAAGACTCCAGGCTCAAGGGTTTTCCCACAAACAACAGATTATCAATTAAATAGACACACATATCCTCCCACCCTGAGGCCTTGCCATTCAACAACAGACTAACACAGAGATTAACATGTAAATGTGTACTTTAGATAAAAGCTGATAATAACTGTTTTATTGCTTTTAATGTATGGTTTATCCCTTTTAATTTATGCTTGAGTCTCTTATTGGTTCTGTTGATTTTAATAAAAGATGATAAATCACTTCTTCCCAACCAAGGGTCACACAAGTATTCCATGCCACCACCCTCTGAAGATTCCAGCCACAAATGCAGTCAAAATATCAGGAATAAATTCTTGCAGAATGCAGCCATGTAGCCCAGAAAACCCACAGAAAACTATAGTCTTCTGGACTCTTTAATATGCAGGGTGATATTACTATGCCAGCAAAGCACAGTCGTTTGAGTGTTGGACTATAACTCTGGAGACTAGGGTTTAAATCCCCACTTGGCCATGAAAACCCACTAGATGACTTAGGGCACGTCATACATCCCCATCTCTCAGAAAACCCTGTAAATAGGTCAGTTTAGGATTGCCATAAGTCAGAAATGACTTGAAGGCACACAACAAGAAGAGCAAACCCATTACTATTTCTGATTTCTTAGGAATTCATTAAAGGGAAGAAGATAATTTTTGGCTATGATTTTATTTGAAGATGTCACAGCATAACATTTCAATTGCCTATTTAAGCTGTTCAGTGGGAAGTTGAAATAAAGGGAAGTCAGTGAAGAGGGAGGGTAAAGGTGGCCAAGCTTGAATAAAACAAACTGTCCAGCAGCCATTGTTGCACAGTCTGGCAAGACCATCAAAACAGAAATGCTTGATAACTTCTTAGGCAATATCAGAAAAAATTAGTTATGCTCAAGTAACCTCCACCCCTGTAATACCAGAATCCTAATAATAATAATAATAATAATAATAATAATTTTTATTTATAGCCTCCCTCTCCCTGCAGATCAAGGCAGGTTACAACAAATAGGAATAATAAAATACAATATATAATTAAAACCAGATTTCCAAATAATCCCTTACCCCACCCCCCTTCCCAATCATAAAAAAGAAGCAAATTAAAAACAATAACAATATACAATGAATAGCAATATAAAATACTAATTAAAAGCAGAGGAAATAACAAATTAGCTAAAATTAGAGGTAGTTGGAGGTGAGTCATCTATCTTTTTTGGGGTAGCCAGGGGATATCAATATCAGTGGTGTGGAGGGTAATCTGGAAAGACCTGCTGGAAGAGATCCCTCTTAACAGACTTTTTTAAAGGCTTCTGCAGTGGTAATGTGATGGATCTCCTCTGGCAGGCCATTCTATAACCCAGGAGTGGCAGATGAAAAGGCCTTCTGGGTTACCGCAGCCAATCTGGTCTTCTTAGGCTACAGTAAATTCTTCCCAGAGGACTTAAGTGTGCAGGGTGGATTATATGGAGGAAGGCACTCCTGCAAGTAGTCTGGACCTAGACCATGTAGGGATTTAAAGATTATAACCAACACATTGTACCATGTCCGAAAACTAATTGACAATCAATGGACAGATTTTAAAACAGGTGGTGTTATATGGTCAGTTCTAGATGTACCTGCGACCAGCCTGGCTGCCATATTTTGCACCAATTGGAGTTTCCAAACTTGGCACAAGGGTAGCCCCATGTAGAGCAGGGGTAGGCAACCTTTCCCCTTTAAGGGCCGAGGGACTTCAGCTCCCAGAATCCCAGGAGCTATTGACCAACATGGGACTATTGGCCAACATGGCTGAGGCTTCTGGGAGCTGAAGTCCCTTGGCCCTTAAAGGGGAAAGGTTGCCTACCCCTGATGTAGAGCATGCTCTCTCATTGGCGGATTCCAGCTGTCTCAGGATTGGTCAGCTGTCTTCTGGTCTTCACAGCTCCCTCTGCCTTTCTGTTCATCACAGGGTCATAGCTGGCGTATCAGCCTTAGCCTGAAGACCAGGGATAGAGTGGGGATTCTGCTAGTCTACTGGCCACCCCGTTGTCTAGCAGACTCCCTGACTGAGCTGACACAACTGGTCTCTGAGCTATTGTTGGAGACCCCTAGACTTTTAGTTCTGGGGGACTTCACATTCCGCTCGAGACCAGCTTAACAGGTGCGGCTCGGGAGTTCATGGAGACCATGACAAACATGGGCCTATCCCAACTGGTCAACGGGCCCACACATTGTGCAGGTCATACACTCGATGCGGTCTTCAGTATGGAACAGGAATATCCGTGGGCGGAGGTGGTAAGTATCTCCGCATTGTCATGGACGGATCATTTCCTGGTCAAGACTGAAATTAAAGCCTACGTCTGCCCCCCCTCCCCGGGGGTGGTGGACCCATTCAAATGGTCCACCCTCGAAGGCTGATGGAGCCAATAGGATTCCAGAGAGCCTTAGAGGGTTTAACGGTTGGGAATGCCGGTGATCCTGTCGAAGCTCTGGTCAACACTTGGAACACCGATCTTACCAGGGCTATCGACACGATCGCTCCCAAGCGCCCTTGCCATCCCGCTTCAAATCGTAGGCCTTGGTACATGCCAGAGCTGAGGAGGATGAAGCGGTTTGGACGACGGCTAGAGCACAGATGACGGAAGACTCGACTCTTATCTGACAGAACTCGCCATAGGACCTTTCTTCGTTCCTATTGGGAGGCAATACGTGCAGCGAAGAGAGTCTTTTCCTCTGCATGTATTGCATCTGCAGAGTCCCGTCCAGAGCTGTTTAGGGTGGTGAGGGAAATGACGCAGGTGCATCCTGCACCAAAAACCTTTCTTAACCCGACGACAGCCTGCTGTGATGCATTTAACAACTTCTTTGCAGATAAAATCTCTCAGATAAGAACCGACTTAGATGCCACTGTTGAAACAGAGTCGATAGGCGAGGCGTCCAGCGACTCCACGATGTAGTTATACTGGATCAGCTCCAATCTGTGAGTACTGAGGACGTGGACAAACTGCTTGGTAAGGTGAGGAATACAACCTGCCCTCTCGACCCTTGCCCATCATGGCTGGCCGTCGGGGGGGGATGCATTGATGAGATTCCTTACGGATATTGTCAATGCATCCTTCAGGGAAGGACACGTTCCATCCTGTTTGAAGGAAGAGGCAGTTAGGCCGCTTCTGAAAAAAACCTTCCCTGGACCCCCTGGTTATGAGTAATTATAGGCCTGTGTCATTTCTGCCATTTTTGAGCAAGGTGATCGAGAGGGCAGTTGCTCTTCAGCTCCAAGCAGTCTTGGATGAAACCGATTATCTAGACCCATTTCAAACCGGCTTCAGGACAACGATCTGTGTCTTGACCAACGATCTGTGTCTGAGCATCGACAGGGGTAGTGTGACCCTGTTGGTGCTCCTAGACCTCTCAGCGGCTTTCGATACAATAGACCACAGCATCCTCTTGGACCACCTGAGGGAGTTAGGTATCGGGGGCACTGCTCTGCAGTGGTTCCAGTCCTTCCTCTTGGGTAGGTTTCAGAGGGTGCTGCTTGGGGACTGTAGCTCTAGCAAGAGGGACCTCACTTGTGGGGTCCCTCAGGGAGCTATTTTGTCCCTGATGTTATTCAACATCTGTATGAAGCCGCTGGGTGAGATAATACGGAGTTATGGTGCTGGGTGTTATCAGTACGCTGATGACACCCAAATCTATTTCTCTGTGTCTCGTTTGTCGGCCTCGAATTCCAATGGCATCTCCACTCTCAATGAATGTCTTCGAGTGGTAATGGGCTGGATGAGGAAAAACAGATTGAAACTGAATCCAGACAAGACGGAGGTGCTCACGGTAGCGGCCCCGAAACCAAGAATTGGGTTGCAACCTCCAGTCCTGGATGGGGTCACACTCTCCTCCAGTGACTGTGTTCGCAGCCTGGGGGTGCTTCTTGACTCGTCCCTCCTGATGACGAATCAGATTAATGCGACGGTCAAGAGCTCCTGTTATCAGCTCCGGCTGATACGCCAGCTGCGCCCTTTTCTGGAAGTAAGGGATCTCGAGACTGTTGTGCACGCACTGGTAAACTCACGCCTTGACTTCTGTAATGCGCTCTACATGAGGCTACCTCTGTACTTGGTTCGGAAGATTCAGTTAGTCCAAAACATGGCAGCCAGACTTATCTCTGGAACATAGGAGGGACCACATTACTCCTGTTTTGAGGTCCATCCACTGGCTGCCTATCAGCTTCCGGGCCCAGTACAAGGTGTTGGTTATTACCTTTAAAGCCCTAAATGGTCCAAGCTATCTCAGGGAACGCCTCTTTCCATATAATCCTCCCCGTGCTCTCTGGTCCTCTGGGAGGAATTTGCTGCATCCTCGAAAATCTAGGCTGGTGGCAACCTCCCAGAGTGCCTTTTCTATCGTCGCCCCCAAACTCTGGAACGACCTGCCAGACGAGATCCATCAGCTGACATCTTTAGACAGCTTCAAGAAAGCTGTCAAGACGGATCTCTTCCGGCAGGCCTTTCCAGATTAATTCTCCTGGCCTTGGGCCCTTTGATCCCTGCGCTCCCCCCGTGGCCCCATCAATTGCTGATGGATGGGGAGCACATTTGAGTCTAATCAGGGCATTTTTATATTTTTACATGTTTATATTTTTATATTTTCATGTTTGTTTTATTTGTGTTGGAATGTTCTTAATACTGTTTTAAGGGGGTGGGTTGGGGTATGGATTTTGTTGTATGGGGTTTTAACTGATGTAAGCCACTTAGATTGTCTTCATTTAAGCAGGGTATAAATAATTATTATTATTATTATTATTATTATTATTATTATTATTATCAGCAGCAGCAGCCAAAGCTGATAACAGGCACTCCTGACCATTGCATCTATCTGACGGGTTAACTATAGAGATGAGTCCAGGAGCACCTCCAAGATGTGCAGATGCTCCAAAGATATATTAAGCAGACCGTACTGTGGTACAGCACCTTCTATGTTTGAAGATGATCACAGCTTGGAAAAATGATTTTTTTAGACTGCAACTCCAGATGACTATTCTGGCCAAGGATTTACTGGAGTTGTAGTGAGAAAAGAAACTTTTCCAAGTTGTAACTTAAATGTCATTTATAATTTGGCTTACACTTTAATGATAAAATATACAAGCCAATACAAGCTCTCCAAGCTGAGCTCTTTCATTATGGGAATATTTTGGAATGAAGCACAAATGTATGTAGTCCAGTTCAGATTTTTTAAATAAATAAATAAATAAACTGCTCTATTTATCCTAATTTTCTCCAATTATTCTATATCAGGGGTTGGCAACATTTTCCTACCTGGGGCCGGTTGCTGGTCCCCAGGTCTTCCGCCGGGCCAAGGGGAGGGAAATGGCACCCCGCATGCTTGCTCGTGCATGCGCAGTATTTCCGGAGTACTGTGCATGCGCGAGTGAGTCGCGGCTGCCATTTTGGTAAACAAAATTAAAATGGAGTTGCGGCAGTACGCAGCAGGGGGCGGTGGCGGCACCAGCGGCAGCAGGATCGGCCAGGGCCAGTCCAAAGGCCTCGGGGGGGCAGACCCACCCCCAGGCCGTAGATTGCCAACCCCTGTTCTATATAGTATTAGCACTGACCTGTACACAGTAACACTTTTGTTTTCTGGATATAAATGTCAAACGATCTGGCTTAAAAAGTGAATAACTTTTCCTGTGGCATTAACTTAGATATGTGCTTCTTGGCTCTCTCTGAAGAAGTTTATTACATGGAAGTTTATTATAAGGAAGCACATTTATGTAGCCCATTTAGAACATTACTTTCCATAGAAGAAAAGGGGAAAAAATCCTTACTTCACATGAAGCTGTACTATACATATTGAACAAAGGCATAAGACTTATTTCTCTGTAAATACATATGAAATTATGGTACAAGTGCTAACTTTCTTTATATTAACTAGTGACACATGTTAGGTTTAAATGGGATATAGAGTCAATGTTAAAATGTTGAAATGTAAAAGATGTGTGTCTGTATTTTTCTTCTTGCTGTGAAAAGTTGTTTTTGCTGAAGCCAGACTCAGTTATCAGCCCAGATGTGTTCTTAGCCCAAAACAAGGAGCTAGCAAGCTTCAGTTCTGTGAGAAAGAGATTTTGTTTATATTGAGGTTTTTGTCAACATGGAATTGTTATGAGAAATGTAGTCACATAACTTATTATGGTAATTAAAGGTTGGGCTAAAGCACGTCATGTTTTATCACCCAATCAGCTTGTAAAGGCTACACCCAGAAGGGTGGAGAATTAGGGGGCTGAGAGCTGGGAATTAGAAAGCTACTCACTTGCTTTTTAACTTTTGAACTGTAATGAACTAATTGAACTTTTCTCCTGATGATGCTACTCACCAATTTTGCATCATGTAGCAGTTAGGCATTGTTCCTGCTTAGCCTTCTGGCTAAAGTGAAGCTATTATTATTATTATTATTATTATTATTATTATTATTATTTGTTTTTGCTTTTGCTGTTTTTACAATAAAAGAAGCTTGCTAGAAGTTCCAGGTTTTGGTGTTTGATTCTAAAGGACTACTTTTAACACCCCATCAACATCAGTTTCCAACAAGTGGTGCCAGAGGAGATGGTTTCGATCCAATGGAACTCTGAAGCAAAACCTGGATTTAAAAAGCAGGAATTTTCCTTCTCACAGCCAGCGGGGATCCACGGAAGGCAGGAGTTGGATTTCCACGTCTGATTTATGGCAGAAGCTCCAAAGATGCCTGTAAGTAAAATACCTCCCTTATCTTAAAGGCCATTAATTAAAACGGACTGTCTAAGTGCTGAAAAGCGGCAAGACAAAAGGCAGCAATTAGCCTGAGGCTGTAAAAGCTGCAGTTTAAAGAAACAGAGTCCTGGAGCCGGGAGGGGCAGTTTTTAAGGCTTGTACTGGACTAATTTGGGACTTAATTAAACATGGAGCATGCCAGGTTTCCCAAGCTTACGTCGGAAAATTATGCATCTTGGCAAGTTTCTGCAAGATCTCTTTTGATAAGAGAAGGCCTTTGGCAAGCTGTGCAAGCTGGACTTCCACAAGTTCCAACTGCAGCTGATGTGGAACGGAATTCCAGAGCTGTAGCAACCCTCCTTCTCCTTTTATCTGAGGGACAATTAAATCATGTAAAGGATTTGACTTCCGCACAACAAATATGGGAATCTTTGGCTAGAATTCATCAGTCCACTTCTGATCTAGCAAAGATGATTTGGGCAAAGCGCCTGTTTTCATGCAAAATGAAGGAGAAAGAGTCTGCAGAAGCTCATCTAAATAAGATGAGAGATTTGTTTGCCCAGGTTCAAGCAAGGGACATTGCCTTAGATGAAAATCTTAAGGTTTACATTCTCCTGGGATCTCTCAATGAATCTTTTGATAATATCTTGCTGGGCTTGCAGGCCCTTCCAGGAGCTCAGCTTACAATGGAAATGGTCTGTGGGAGAATTTTGGAAGAAGCTGAGAGGAGAAAATTTGAGGCAGAGCAACGAAAGCAGGGTCCTGCAACAGCCAAGCCTCAAAATGCCACAGAAGGAGCTCCAAAAGAGATGCAAACTGAAAAAGTAGCAGTCTCAAAGGGCAAGATGTGTTTCTATTGTAAAAAAATTGGACATTTAAGAAAAGATTGCAGAAAGTTGGTTGCAGATACCAGGAGGGGGCAGCAGCAACAGCAGCTGCAGCAGCCACGTCCCCCTGGTGAACAAAAGAGACACAGTGCTAACCAAGGATTTGTTGCCACAATTCAAAGCTGTGATGGTGTGCCCCAAGTTCAGCCATCCACCATTTGGCTTTTGGACAGTGGAGCCACGACCCACATGTCAAACAAGATTGAACTGTTCCAGAGCAGAAAACCAGCAAATGTTTCTTCTGTTCCCTTAGCAGATGGATCAGGTCCAAAAATTAAAGAAATGGGGACTGTTTGCATTCCAAGTTTTGGTACTAATTTTGATGATGTCTTGTATGTACCTACCTTGCAAAACTGTTTACTTAGTGTGTCAGCTTTGGCCACAGATGGGTACAAATTGAGTTTTGAGGGGGATGAATGTTTAATTTTTAATGATGGTGAGATTTGTGCTAAAGCCATTCTGAAAGACAAGTTATATTACATGATTGACAAAGAGTGTTGTGCAGTCGCACAAAATCAGCCTTTGCATGCAGATTGCATTCATTATTTTCACAGAGTGTTGGGTCATGTTGATTTTCCAAATCTTTTGAAATTGAAGCAGGTTTGTCCTGAGTTTAAAATGTCACCATGCTCAAACCATTTGGAGTGTTCAGTTTGCAGCAGGATTAAGCTGAAGGCTTATCCTGTGGCAAAACGAACAAAACTAAGAGCCAAAAGGCCATTTGAACATGTGCACTGTGACTTAGCTGGGCCAATTACTCCCAAGACCCAGGGAGGAAGTAAATACTTCATGGTGATTGTGGATCGCTTCACAAGGTTTTCCTATGTAATTATTTTGAAAGAAAAGAGTGAAGCAGGGGAGAGATTCAAGGAATGGGTGAACATGATAGAGAGACAGTTTGACTACAAAGTGGGAACTTTGGTCACAGATAGAGGAGAATTCTTGTCTCAGAACTTGACCAATTGGTTAAGAAAAATGGGAATTAGGCATTTTACCACGAACCCATCTTGCGCGGCTGAGGATGGGCTTGCTGAGAGAAAAATTGCCATTTTGAAGCAAATAAAGGATTGTATGATGCTTGATGCCAATGCTCCAGAGCACCTTTGGGGGGAGGCAATTCTCACAGCAAATTTCCTGACAAAGCGTACTTGAAATTCTGCTGTGCAGAGTACTCCTTACCACATGCTTTTCAAGAGACCACCCAATTTGAAATACCTTAGAGTGTTTGGGCAATATGCAAATGTGTACATACCTGCAGCTTTCAGAAAAAAAAGGTCAGCCCAAATGGAGACGTTTGATGTTTATTGGTTACACAGGGAACAGTTACAGGTTTTACCTGGGTGGGCAGGAAGTTCTTTTTTCAAGGAGCGCAAACTTTGAGAAACATTCTGGGTGGGAGAACATTCATTCAAACAAAGATGTGTTTTATAGACTAGGTCAGTTAGAAACACAGACACCACCACCTGCCAGAAATGGAGGGACAGTGAAGCAAGAATCAGATTCTTCAGAGGATGAGGCTAGCACATTAGACAAGTTGTCACACACACACACACCTGCACCTAGAATGACAGAAACAAGGAGACACACAGACAAAGAGGCACATTCAAGTACAGATTCTGAGGATGATCAGGGAAAAATGAAGACAATTGTTTTGAGGAGGACAACTAGAGTTAGGAAACCTCCAGATCGTTTTAAAGTGCAGGAAGCTAAAGCTTGTGTAGTTATGACAGAAGAGCCTGAGAGCTACAAGGAAGTACAGGAGTGTTGTGATGAAGAGAGGTTGAAATGGGAGTCTGCAATGGAGCAGGAGTTTAAGTCTTTGGTAGACAAAAAGGTGTTTGAAATTGTTGACAGACCTACAAATCACAAGGTGATAGGTTTCAAATGGGTTTACAAGAGGAAGTTGATGCCGGATGGTAGTCAGAGATACAAGGCCAGATTGGTGGCTAAAGGGTTTGCACAACAGAGGTTTGAGAATTATGACAAAACTTTTTCTCCAACAGCAAAGCCTGAGAGTTTGAGGTTAGTGTTGGCTTTGGCTGCAAGGAGGGGCCAGGTAGTGCATCATTTTGATTTTGAGACTGCATACTTGAATGCAAGTCTTGAGGAAACTGTTTTCATGGAACAACCTTTGGGTTTTCAGCAAAATGGTGATAGAATGGTGTACAAGTTGAAGAAAGCATTGTATGGTTTGAAGCAGAGTGCCAGATGCTGGAATCTTTGCATTCATGATGAGTTGGTGAAGTTAGGCTACAAACGCAGTGTAGCTGATGCATGTGTTTACACAAAAGGAGATGTGATCTTGGTGATTTATGTAGATGACTTGTGTGTAGCAGCAAATTCAAAGCAAGAGATTCAGGCAGTAAGAAAGGAATTGTCACAGAAATTTAGTGTCAAAGATCTTGGAGTTTTAAGGTCTTATCTTGGGATAGATGTTGAATGGAGTGAAGATGGGAGTTGTTTGTTGAGTCAACAGAGGAAAATTCAGAGTTTGATTGAGAAGTGTGGATTGCAGGATGCAAAGACAATGAGAAGTCCAATGTCAGTTGGTTATGTGAATAGTGAAGGGACTAAAGAGTTTGAAAATTCAGAGATGTATAGGAGCTTTGTGGGGAGTTTGATGTTTATTGCTAACAACACGAAGCCTGATATTTGTTTTACCGTGGGCATACTTACTCTTACAGAAGTCTGAAATGTGCTGTTCTGAACAATTCTGTAGCTGATGATTTTATTGATGATAATCCTGGTAGTAAAAAACTTTTACTGTTCTTCTGCAGTTCGATATTATATGAACCACGTAAAAAGCAGAAGGAACACAACCTTTTTTATTTTCCAATCTCAAATGACATTTATCATTTTGGCACTCAGTAAGCAAACCTGGAAGCTAATCAGTTATTCCTTTTCAAAGCATTTGAGGTTTAATACTAGGAAGTACTAATCACCAACATATAGCCATGGTTCCTACTAAGGTAGGCCACGTAGGATTAATACAGCAATAAATAAAGTTGCATTGGCTTTTTCTATAATTATTTGAGACAATAGGGGAAGGAACTCGGCTGTCTGCAGAATTAGTTGTGAAATCTAAAACTGGAAATACTACTAGAGTAAAAACTGAATGTTACAGATAAAACAGCATGTACCATCTGCTTTAGAGACCCAGCATGGCATAGTAGTTTGAGTGTTGGACTATGACTCTGGAGACCAGGATTTGATCTCAAACTCAACCATGAAACCCACTGGGTGTCTTTGGGCAAGTCACATGCTCTCAGCCTCTGGGGAAGGCATTGGCAAACCTCCTCTGAACAAATCTTGCCATGAAACTCCCCATGATTGGTTCACTTTAGCGTTACTATAAGTCAGGAAAGACTTGAAGCCTCACAACAACAACAGAAACTGGATCAGGTGATTTCTAGGGATCTGGCTGAACTGTCTCAGAAACTCTAGTTTTGAAGAGTGTGGTGAGTAAATTTTGAAGTGGGAGCAAAGTCTATCAGCATTACTGGAATTGCAGCTGATAGCTGTTAACCACACTAGAAAATTAAAACCGAGGCTGGTATTCAGTATTGTAGTTATGAATTCATAACCTAAAGTTACAGATATGAATCTGCAAGGGTTCAAGGATCTACAGGAGAAGGCTTTATCTCAGTCTCACCACCATCACAGGCTCGCTTGGTGAGGACATAAGAGAGTCTTCTCAGTAGCTGTTCCTGCCCTCTGGAATGTCCTTCCATGGGAGGCTAGGATGGCCCCCTCCTGCTTCTCTTTCACCAGCAGGCAGAGGTGTTTTTTCTCATATCTAATTGTTGCCAGGGAGGATTTTATACAGGGTGTGTGTTCTAGTTGTGTTTATTTAACTTTTGTATGTTTCATGTAATTTCCCACTGGTTTAGGAAGATGGTTTTAACTGGGTTTTTTTATTTTTATTGTAAAGTTTTTAAACAATTTTATCTGTGAGCTGCCTTGAGTCCCACACCAAGAGAAAGGTAGTATATGAATCAAATCAAATAAATTAATAAATACAACTACTTTATATTCAGTAAGTCTATATATTTTTACTGTAAAACTACATAAATGCCATCACAGACCACTTTATGATTTAGCAGCCAGATTGGCCAAGCTTCACCAAGTAGAATGACATTAAGGAAAATGACATTTCTACCACCCCTCACCAGTGAGTGAGGCTGTAATAATCAGAAGCAGGACCCATCACATCATAACCTTCTTCACTATGAGAAACATCATCTTCCTTACATTCCAGTTGAAAGCTGAACAGGTCTCCTTCACCCAATCCAGCTGGTGGCTCTTAAGGTTGCAGGGGGGTAGGCCAGGCCAGGAGACATTACTTTGTTATATATGTAACTCAGTAGCTATATACAGTATCCGTGCATGTAATCTTCAGACTTTGATGAAGAAACAGGATGTATTCAATTTCTATAAAAGATCTAACATTTCTTCTTCTGTCTAGTAACTCAGTCTCATCCACTGCAGCACTTGAAAATTATCAGTGGTCCAAAACACACTGCAGAAATAACCCAATTTGAGAAAGCTTTAACTGCTCTGTCTCAGTGTTATGGAATCCTGAGAATTATAGTTTATTGTAGCACCAGAGTTTTCAGACAGAGCAGGTTAATGTCTCACAAAACTACAGTTCCCAGAATTCCTTAGCATTGAACTAGGACAGTTAACGTGGTCTCAAACTGGATTATTTTTGCATTGTGTTTTCAGCCAGTTCTCCCCCCCCCCCCCAACACCATGAAAAAAGCAGTTTTCTATTAATTTGCTTTTTGTTACCAGCAGATGATATCAGCTTTTCCGATCCACTTTCAGACTGTTTATTTAAGTAAATATGTGTAGGCTGTATTCAGTGTACAAGCCTTAATGTGATTTTACATTTCTTGATGTATTCATGAAGATGTATTCCAAAGTGTTGTCTTTTATGTTCTTTGTTATATTCTTCAAAAAGGACCTCAAAATATCCATAGCCTAAAATGTGTCAGGCTTTTTAATTAGTGCACATCATTCTTCAGCAGCTTAGACATGTGTCATTCCCACTATCCTCTGACTAAGCAAGGATTGGACATAAAATTGCCCTTCTGTGAATGAAAGCACTTCTATGCACAGGTTCACTCAGCAGTGGTGGCCACTCATCAGAAAAGATTTGTTTGTTTGTTTGTTTGTTTGTTTGCAATCACGGCCTCCATGCACAAGTCATTAAGAAGCAGCTTCACAGAATGTTCTGGAGTTTCCTCTGATGCTTCAAAACAGATTTCTAGGGCCCATAATATCATCTACTGTCCATAAGATCATCTACTACATATATCCAGTTTGGGAATAGTGTTAAGTACATGGGTAGGCAACCTTTCCCCTTTAAGGGCCGAGGGACTTCAGCTCCCAGAATCCCAGGAGCTATTGGCCAACATGGGACTATTGGCCAACATGGCTGAGGCTTCTGGGAGCTGAAGTCCCTCGGCCCTTAAAGGGGAAAGGTTGCCTACCCCTGGTTAAGTACACAGGATAACTCCTTTAAATTTTGGGCTAAACACCCCACAGACTTGGGGTGGAATTATCTTGATTAGTTCCAGCTAGAGTAGTCTTTTGAATCAGATTTTGTATGGTGAGCTAACAAGTATGTATATCAATGGTTCTATTCTAGTCTAATTCAATAACTCTATTCTAGTCAGAATTAACAATAGGTTTTAATCCTAAGATGGACGTCTCTAGCTGCCACTGTTCCCATGTCTCCTCAACTTTGGTATGACTATTTTTTTTCCATTGGAAGTCTGATGGTCTTGTTAAAATAGTAACAGCAATAATAGTAGTAGTATGCAACAGGATCTTTTATCACCTTTGAGACTATCTGAAAGAAAGGAAATTATCACACCAGAAAACAGATGTGGATAAAGAGGAATTCTAACACTGCTTTTTATTCATGGATTTCCAAGTGAATCAAAAGTGATGCTAGAATTCCTCTTTATTCAAGGGATAATCAAGGGATAATCCAACATCATGTAACATTGTATGATAATCTTTGCCAAATCATGCAATATTGATAGAAGCATCCTGCTATGTTCCTGGGGTGGGGTTGCCAGTGTGATAGGGGAGAAGCAGACGACTGCTTCCGGGACGCCGCCGGACGGAGCGCCGGCAGAGCGGAGCCTCTGCACCGCGGCGCTCCTGCGGCATCCCTAAAAGGAGCTCCAAATTGGCGCTCCTTTTAGATGTCAGGGAAAGTGCGCCCTAAAAGCGGCGGGTGCACTTTCCCTGACTGTTCCCCCACAGCGTGTCCGGTCGCTGCGGCGGGAGGTTGCCCCGGAAGCGCCGGCCATGCGGAGGGCCGGCAGCTCCCAGGGCGACCTCAGGAAGACGAAGGAGCGCCGCTCATGCGGTGGCTCCTCCTCTTCCGGGCCTCCAAGACGGCTCAATAAGCCGTCTGCCGAGGCCCATAATATCCAAAGAAGTTGGTAACATGAGCTTTCATAGACTTGAATATGCATCTGAGAAAGTAGGCTCAAATCTATGAAAGCTCATGGTACCAACTTTAACCACTGCCCTGGTGGCACAGTGGTTAAATGCCTGTACTGCAGCCACTCATTCATAAACCACAAGGTTGCGAGTTCAGTACCAGCCAGGGCTGAGGCTTGACTCAGGCCTGCATCCTTCCGAGGTCACTAAAATGAGTACCCAGCTGTTGGGGGGCAATCAGCTCACAGTTGTAAACCACTTAGACACCCCATAGCATGGTATGAAGCGGTATATAAATGAAGCTGCTTTGCTTTGCTTTGCTTTCAGTTAGAGGCAAAACAGACCACCCCAAAGGAGCGGCTTCTGGCCGCCCCTTTGAGCACCAGATCAGGACCATGGCAACTGCATGTCATGGCCCTGATCCAGCATTTTCCCAGCGCAAAAAAGAAGTGGCAGAAAGCCACTTCTTTTTGCGCCAAGAAAAAGGCAGCTTTGCCACCACTGCAACAGATTTTCCATGTTTCAGCAGTGTGCGGCATCTAAACACCATGCTGCTGAAATGCTGCAATGCTGCCTGCTGTCTGGTTAGGTGGGCAGCATGAGACCAGCTTGGGGGCAGCATTGGGATGTGTGATGTGTGGATGCCATGGCTCCAAGCTATAAGTTCCCTTTGCATACTGATTTTCCAGACTTAGGGGGGATTGCAGACTGCCAGAAATAGTGCAAATTGAGTCCACTTTTAGGGTTAGGGTTAGTGCTAGAGAATCATGGGAGTTGTTTTTTTGTTTTTTTTTCCTGAGACATTGAGCCTTCTCTGTTAGAGAGCTCTGGTGCTACAATAAAATACAGCTCCATTATTCCCTAACCCTAACCCTAAAAGTGGACTCAATTTGCACTATTTCTGGCAGTCTGCAACCCCCCTAAGGTAGCTAGGGTCCAAAGCATACCACAGAAATAACCTTGATAAAGATGTCTTTAACTGCCCTGGCTCAGTGCTATGGAATCCTGGGAATTATAGTTTATTGTGGCACCAGAATTCTCTGACAGAGGAGGTTAAATGTCTCACAAAACTACAGTTCCCAGAATTCCATATCATTGAGCCAGAACAGTTAAAGCCATCTCAAACTGGATTATTTCTGCAGTGTGTTTTGGACCTTAGTCATTGTACAGTAGTAGTGGTAGCAGAATTAGAAGAGGAAGAAGCAGTATTGCTATTGCTTTTATTTCTAAGCTTATTTTCTTTTCCTAGTATGAATGTTTGTAATTCATTTGAACAATTCACTCTTCAATACTCAGTAGAAGTTTATTTTACTTTATACAAGTCAGCCAGCAACAAAGCACAATCATGTTTCTGTTTAATCATTCCATAATAGTGATATATCATTTTCACTGTAAATAGCAAAATAATACATAATCCACCAGAACATGTGGTAAGATGGTGCTAGAAACACATTAGCTTTGTTTCTGTTTAATAAATATTTTTATTCCTCTTAAGACATCCAATAAGAAAAAAAACCCTACACATAAATGAAAAACAGTTCATACGTCAATTTATCCTTACATTTATATAACTTCCTGTGTGTTTCCAAATTCAGTTCATCTATATAGTTTATTTTCCTTATTTAGTTTCAAAATCTTCCCCCCCCCCCCCAGTTTATATATTGTTATTGTAGTTTGGATTTACAGTAGAGCATACATATACATTTAGTATTCTTCCTTAAGTTAACACAATTTCTATCGTTCAATCCGCTTCTCATTCCAATCTATTTTTTGTAATTATAAGACTATGCATCCTTCAAGTAATCAATTATAATCTTTTAAATCTTCTTCTGTTGCTCTTTCCTGTCTTATTATAAAACAATATTTACCTTTCTTATATTTATTAGTCAATTTGGACTTAAAATTTCCTTAACTGGTTTCTTTATTTGACACATTATTGTTAGTCTTTAGATTATTTTTTTTTAATTAACATTATATATTAGTCCATTTTCCATCTTACTGCTTAGTTTCCCAATCTAGGTTTGCTTTGTAGACCATTTCGCCTTACAAACGTTTAACAGGAATTTCCAGTCTTGGTCTCACCCTTTAGTAGAATTCTCATTTAATAGAGCTGTCATCCTGTCCATTTCCATCATATCCAAACATTTTCTGAATCAGTCATCCACTGTGGGTGTTTCCTTCTTCTTCCATTTTGTCATTCTGTAATGTAATTGAGTATAAAATGTATTTTAAATGTTTCCTTTTTTCCTTTCCTTCTATTATGTTTAGTAAAAAGCATTCTGGAGTCATTTTATTTGGTATTTTGATTATTGATTGTAATGTCATATGGATTTCTTTCCAAAAAATATTTGCTGCTGAACATGTCCACAGACATGGAAAAGGGTACAGTCAATCTTACAACATATCCAGCATTTTCCCTTTTCATTTTTTTTTAAATTTTGGCAACTTGTTAGGTGTTATGAGCCATCTGTGAACCATTTTGTAGAAATTTTCTTTTACATCCATACAGAGTGTGAATTTTAGATCTTGACCCCAGTCTCTTTCTCAACTTTCCAGTTGAATGGAGTGACCAATATTTTTTTGCCCATTTAATAGTACATTCTTTGAATGTTTCTGATTCCAGTTCTATCTTCAATAAGAGCTTATATAGTTTATATAGTTTAGATATGATATATTTTTGGGGTCCCATCATGATCTCATCTACTTCTGTTCTAAAAACTTCCCAGTCTTATTCTCAAATTCAAAATGTCTTTGTTTCATAAATTTTACCTTTCCTTCTATTTATTCCATTGTTATGATTGATAACCATTTTTGTAACACTTTGATCTCATTGTGAATTTCTTTTTTGTTTGGATTTTGAACTAATTCTTGTACTTTAATTTTTATTTCGTGCAAGTTTTTTTTCCAGTTTTCGATTTTTTTGTTTTTTCCGTTCTGAATTTTTCTGAGTAAAGAAACCTCACATCACTGCCTTACTAGCATCCTAGATTATTCTTAATAGGTTCTTTTATTGAATTTTTTTTGAAAGTAACATTTCACATATTCTTTGGCTTGCTTTATTACTTTATCATCTTTCAGTAAATAATCATTAAGCCTCCATATTATTTCTTTCTTCCTTTTTGTTCAATTGTATCAAAATTGAATTATGGACAGATTTTTTTGTGGGGGGAGTATGCCAGTTTCTACAACTTTATACAGCTCTGTTGATATCAACAACATATCAGTTCTTGAAGCTGATTGATGAGGTTCTGGGTAAAATGTATATTCATTGGAGTTCTTGTTTTGTAAGCACCAGGGATCTACTACAGACAGCACTTTCAACATATCAAAGAGTGTGTGGGAGTTTTCCCTGGTTTTCTTTTCTTTTTTTTCTTTAATAATCCTCTATCAATTACTAGGTTTATTACTCCATTCCAGTCCCCCATTAATATAAGATGTTCATACTCCAAATTCAGTATCACCTTAGTAATTTTTTTGTAAAATTTTGACTTGTTTTTTAAGACCATAAATTCCTAAAATTAGTGCACATCTTCCTTCCAGATTTGTTTCAAATGCTATATATCTTCCTTCATTATCATTGACAATTTCTTTTGCAGGAATTTGGTTGGAAATATACAAGGCTACTCCACTTTTTTTGTTTTTCCTATTGGAGATAAAATTTTGTCCTGGTTTAGGGTTCTTTAGATATTTTATGTCCTGATTTCTAATGTGTGTTTCTTATATGCATGCTATCTCAGCATGTTCTTTTTCTAGAAGATAGAGAACCTGTTTTCTTTTTTTGGGGGGGGGGAGTTCATCCCCTGAACATTCCATGATATCATTTTCATTTTGTCTGTTTTGATATTCTTGTTATTAATTGGTTTACTATTTTCTATGTTAGAAGTTAAAATTCTTCCAATAAATTTATCTGTTCTTCATTTGACTCCTCTCTTGTTGCCTCTTGACCACCTGCTGTTCCAAGCACTTCTTCTTCTTCACTACAGTCTAGTTTGTCTAGTTTGTCATCTGTTTCTTTGTTATTTTGTGTCTCTTTCCTGATATTCTGTTGAAGGTTGGTTTTAACTTTTCTTTATCTATTTCGTTTCTTTCCTGGGCTATCTTGTTTCCAGCTGTTGTTTCTTTCTTTTTTCTTTTTTCTTTTTTGTCTTAATCAACTTCTCTCGAGGCTTCTTCAGAAGTTTTGAATTTTTCTAAAAATTTCCTAGCCTTGTCCAAAGTATTTAACTTGTAGTTCTTTCCTCTCCAGATAAGTGAGATTCCTTCAAGTGGTTCCCATCTAAATCTCAAGCCTCTTGATTGCAGTTGTCTCATGAGGAAAATGTAGGGCCTCTGCAGACCGGCCCAAAGGGCCGGCCTGGGGATAGAGTTGGGGCAGGGTAGCAGCATGCCAGCCACCCCAATCCCATGCTGATGCTGTCCTGCCACTGTGCACCATCATGCACAGTGCATGGTGTCAGGACGCCCTCCCGGAGCAGCTTTTAAACACACTGTGCCAAAAGGGCGAGGAAGAGCCATGGCACCGGCTCTTAGGGTGGCCTTTTGCTAACCCTAAAAGGAGTGGCATTTTGCTGCTCTTTTCAGGATGGCAAAAGGGAGGATTGGGGCCACAGTGTGGGGTTGCTGCAGTGCCAATCTGCTGCTTCCCAGGGCGGCTCTGTGTCACCCATCTGCGGAGGCCCTGTGTCTCTTCTTTTCTTCAGAATTGCAGATGGAATGTCTTTTAAAAGTTTGATTTCAGATACTCTTATTTTCAGTCTTCTTCCATAGCTGGCTTGAATAATCCTGTCTCTAGTAATCTCTCTTGTCAAATAGACCATAATATCCTGAGGAAGATTTCTCTTTTTAGCCACTACAGAGTTAATTCAAAATATTTTATTTATATCTGTATCTAGGACCTCATTTGTAACTTCTATCTGTTTTCTCAGGAATGGAATTATAATTTCATATAAATTTTCATTGACTCTTTCTTTTAGGCCTCTTCTTTTGAAGCATTTTCTCCATTGTTTAATTCCTTTCATTAAGTTAATGTCATATTCCTGACTTTGTATTGCTGCCAGTTCTTTAGTCTTATTTTCCAAGCCATCTGTTTTAAGTTGTTTCCACTTTGATATGTATCTCTTGCATGTTATCTCTTACTGTTTTGATAGTTGATTTTAAGTTATCTATTTCTCATTTAAAGTCACTCCTTATTTCTTGTCTGGAGTTTTTAAGTTCTTGCCTAAAGTTCCCCCCCCCCCACACTTTTCCAATTACCTCCAGTATTTTAAAATTAGAATCTGCTTATTTGGCACTCATTTCAATGGAGGGTCTTTTTACTTGTGTTTGGCTTTGAGCTTGGGCTTGTGTTTCTGCTGTCTTCCTTGAAATCATAGACATTTTGCTTTGTTTCTAAGAGTGGGGAGCTTTTATAATAAATTACTTTGAGAAAGTTCAATAAATCATTTATAAGGCAATAAACAAATATCAAATGAATATGTAGTGGTTCTTGACTGGTGATAGTTGCCTAGTGAGGCATTTATGTGACCAATAATGTACTTTAATGTAGTCAGTGCCCTTCCTAGAGATAGTGGATTTAATATTACATCATTAATGACTTGCTGATGAAAGACGAGGTTCCAACAACCTTAAATACAATCGTGGTGCATCGTCTAAAAACAACACAACTTCATTGTCTACTTTAAAGAACTATCTACCAGTCCAGGTCCTAGTCCCTGAAGGAACAGAAAACAAGCTTGATCCATCCTGAATATGACACCCCTTCAAATACTTAAAGAGGGCTACCATATCACCTCTTAATCATTTCTTCTCCAGGCTAAAGATACCCAGCTCCCTAGGTCGCTTCTCATAGGGCATGGTTTCCAGATCCTTCACCATTTTGGTTGCTCTCCTCTGGACATGCTCCAGCTTTTCAACATCCTTTTTGAATTGTGGTGCCCAGGTCTTTGTTGACCTGAATTATGAATGGTCATCTGTTGGAGTACTTTGATTGTGTGTTCCTGCATGGCAAAGAATTAGACCTGACTAAAGCAGAATAGAGTGATACTATTATTTCTCTCAACCTAGACACTATATTTCTATTGATGCAGCCTAGAATTGCATTGGCTTTTTTAGCTGCTGCATCACTCTGTTGACTCATGTGCAACTTGTGGTTTACTAAGACTCTTAGATCCCTTTCACATGTACTGTTGCTAAGTTAGGAGTCCCACATCCTAAATGTATGCATTTCATTGGGTTTTTTTTCTGTCTAAATGCCTAGATGCAGTACCTTACATTTCTATCTGTTGAAATACATTTTGGTAGTTTTGGCCCAGTTTTCTATTAAGGTCATTTTGAATTTTGACCTTGTCCTCTAGAGTGTTAGCTATTCCTCCTAATTTGGTGTCATCTGCAGATTTCATAAGCATGCCTTCCATTCTTTCATCCAAATAAACAAAAACTTTCCAGCACTGAAGTAAAATCAACAAAATCATTGCATGTGTGTTGAGAATAGAGGAAAATGAATCTACCTACCTCTAGATTCAAAGGAAATTTTATCTATGTAGAACTTTCTGGGTCAGGTTTTCATTCCCTTGATTTTCCCTATCCCCCCATTACATTTGATACCAATAGTAAATATTCTGCAATGAGTTCCTCTTATGGGACTGCAGTCACAGTACTTAGGTATATCAGATTCTTCCTGGAAGGAAAGACCCTGAAAAAAGTACCCAGACAATGATGGCCCATTGTTAGTGGTGGTAGTTTATAAGCCAGTTGTTGCTTTGTTGTAAGTGTTCTGCAGAATTTCAAAATCCAGCAAAGTAAAGCTGTGTTCTACTGATTTTTATGTCTCATTGGAAATCAAAATACATATATAATTTAAAGCGGATTGATGAAACTTCATTTTCATAGTTTTGGTTTCCAGGAAACAGTAGACTGTGGAAGAAAATGGGGAAAGATACATAAAATGCCCTTTTTCTTCATCCTAGCTCATTGCAAACAGTGCAATCATCAAACCATCAAATGTAGGTCATCACAGGGGTGAAAGTAGCTGCTAGTTTCACTTTCTCGCACATTTGAATTTCTTGAGTCTAATATTCTTTCCATGTTGAAAGTGAAAACATTCGCAAATTTCAAATACATATTAAAAAGAGAGAGATCTGAAACCATTTTTAAACCCATAACCAGTGTCATGTAGTAGTTTGAGTGTTGGACTATGATTGTGGAGACTAGAGTTCAATTCACAACTTGGCCATAAAAGCCGCTGGGTGACCTTGGACAAGTCACATGCTCTCAGCTTCACGGGAAGAAAATGGCAAACTTCTTCTGAACAAATCTTGCCAAGAAAACCCCATAATAGGTTCACTTTAGGGTCAGCATAAGTCGGAAACTACTTGAAGGCACACAACACACATGCACACACACCTCAGCACCCCTTTCAGATTAGTGGCTACGGTTAGTCCTAGGGCCAAGTCTGAGACTAGTAGGACCAAGCCCTACTCTCTGTCTTTTTTTATTTTTTTTAGTTATGGAAATATATTTCCTTTAGAAAATATAAAATCAATTATTGTTTGCCATTGGCCTCACAAAGAATATATTGCACATTAGAAATTTGATAGCATTCTTCTATCATTTTTTGCATAAACAAAGTGATAGACAGCCATTGTGTAAGCAAATGAACATGATTTAGCTTTTTTGCTTCTGGGGTGAAAATCATCAGGCAAAGATTTAGAAAACAAAGCACCATTAAGTGTGCTCATCTAAATGATAATAGAGTTGACTGGAACATGTCCTTTCTTCCTTTAGGGTTTGTCTTAAATTTGGTGCCAATTTCTGTGCAACTATAAATACAGTACTGGAGATTTGAAAAATGAGAGGCAAACTTCAGACTGTATATTTTATAAGAGGAACAATGCAATATATTTTCCATTTCCTTCTGAAAATAGCCAGTGTGCTTTGGCCAATTTCTTTCTTTTTTCTATTCTAGGGGCAAGTATTCAGATGAAATAAATTAGCTCATGCCATCAGAATATAGGAAACTATCCAAATTAGTACATGCCGAATCATCCAGGAACATGATTTCATAGTAAGGTGTGAGGAGAGAAAATTCAGCACAATCCAGAGATAAAGAAAGCAATGATATTTAAAAGTATAAATTGTTAATGTTTTCACGTATGCCTTCTAAGAAGTATAGCAACATAATGAAGATAGAGAGTGATAGCATACATACTTCCTAAACAGACCCATTTTATTGCAGGTGACAATGAAAGTCATTGTTTAGAGAAACATTGAATAGATATGAGAGAAAAGTGCTAATAAATAAGTAATTAGATATCATGTCCCAGCATTCTGACATGTGACATGAGAAACAATATAATTCAAATAAGACTCTTATGGCTCAGTTCAATGCATGTTTACTCAGAACAAAGTCATAGTGCATTCCATGTTGTGCAATTGGTTAGAAATGGTGGGATTTAAAATCCAAAATATCTGGAAGGCAACAGCTCGGTGTAGCCTCATCTACAACTGAGTATAGGATTTCAACTATACCCTGTCTAGGTCTATACATACATTTATGACTGCAGCCATGTTTTGTGGATGATTGCAGCCAGTTCTGTCCATGTCTAGTACCTCTGAAATCTCCTATTTTTTCTCCTATTTTAAACAATAAATTACAGCGGCTGCTTTTTTAAATTTGTCACTTTTTGTGTTAATAAAATTTCATTTAAATTATTACCCATTCAATAAAATGAAAGACACAGATACACAAATATATGGGTAAACAAAGGGCTGCTTTATTCAATATTTAAACTGATCTACAGCAGGGCCAAATAGCACAGTACATGTATTTACTCCCTCTTTAGCATTTCAAGGACAAACAACCCCACATCCAAAAATTAAGAAATCAATATAGCTTGCTTCTGGCTAGTCCATTTCAAGAAGTCTGAACATGTTGGTCTCATCTTGGTGTCTCCTCTGAAGCCAAGCAACTGTGAAATACAACAGAAGTGGGTGAAATGCCCACTTAATATACACTCATTCCATTCCCTTTTCCATTCCACATTGTGAAACCTTACTAAGTATCTTGCTTTTCCTCCCTCTGCAAATGTGAGGACCTCAGAGAATCTTCTGGAGGATCTGGCAGTTGATGTCAGCAATCTGCATCAGGCTAGAAAGACAGAGTCAAATGCTATTCCACTCTCTCCTGGCCAATAAATAACCATGCAGAGCAGCAAAAGCAGCTTCATTTATATACCACTTCATATCACACTATGGGATGTCTAAGCAGTTTACAACTGTAAGCTCATTGCCCCCAAACAGTTGGGTACTCATTTTAGTGACCTCGGAAAGATGCAGGCCTGAGTCTAGCCTGAGCCCTGGCTAGTATTGAACTCACAGCCTTGTGGTCTATGAGTGAGTGGCTGCAGTACAGGCATTTAACCACTGCACCACCAGGGCTCCTTTCAGCAGCTGAAAGGTATTGTGGTCATTGTGTGAGGTAGGTAGATAATAAATCATGCTCTTCCTTCAGAGGCTGCACACTATACTGTAGGGAGAAATTAGCTTTCTCCAAAAGTATAACTTACAAAGAAATCCAAATCCAATTGAGAAGACTGGACAAATACTCTGGTTGACCAATAAAGATTTAGCACAATCAGGACCACATCTGTTCTAAGGGCCACCTATTATATCTGTAGAAATCCCCACAGTTTTATTGCCAGTGGTAAGCCCCAAAATAATGCATTCCTGTCCAGGACAAGGACATGATAGAGATGGGCATGAGTCTGCTGGATCCTTGCTTCCATCATTCACCATGATTTCATCACTAGAACCAAAGTGGTTGAAAGAAAAAGAGAAAAGAGCAACATAGAATTGGTATTGGTAGGCCCACCACTGCCTGCCTTCTGCTGTGGCCAGAAAATGCTTGTAGGGCTTTGGAAATTATGAGGGATGTTACTTTACTTACTTTTTACTTTTTGAGATTGGGATGAGTGAATGGATGATGCCTCAATAAGGGTCACAGGCACCCGCTGGATGTTATTATTTATTCATTAATTTTTTTGCATTTTCATAATGCCAGATTAGTAGCTCAAGGCAGTACACAAAAGCCAATCTAATTCATTAACATAATAAAACTGAAGTGTTGAAGAACACAATAAACACAGTGTAAAACTAATTAAAACAGAGACAACAGAATCAATGTTTCCCTTTATCAATAGCCACTAAATACAACTTCAGAGTAAAAGGTTGCTCCCATGCCAGTTTTGTGCCCATGTGGTTTGCTCTTATCTCGTGGTTCATAACTATGTTGGTGACACACCAGCACCTTTGTAATTACTAATCTAATATTCATCTTAGACATCTCTAAACAAAGAGTTCATCATATTAAACTGGACTATAGCATGCAAGATGTAGGTGCAGGAATTCCAATTTACTCCATGATTGAATATTCTCCTACGCACAAAATAATTTTAAATCTTACACATTAAAAAGAACAACAAAATCTCTAGCATGTCAGGCTCAGTTTTGTCCTTAGCACAGAATTTTCCTTCTGACTGTGGTTTTGTTTTGTTTTCTTTTTATTCTGAAAGAGCAGGAACACTCAATTTTGCAACGTACCACCTTCTGCTAAAACTGATCCAATCAAGGAACAGTTTTACTGTGCATTGATGTAAAAGTAGTCAAGGAACCATATTACATTTTAATGAAATCAGACCCTTTTCTTTTCTAACTAGGAGAGTAGCCTATAGTCTCAGACTGAAGAATTTCTTTGCTTTATTTTAGGTTCTTCTGCATTAAACAATTATAGTTCTATGATTCCATTTTAACTTCCATGGTAACATCTTATGGAATCCAGGTATTTGCACTTTAGAGAGGGACATTTAGAATTATCAGTCAGAGAACCCATGTGCCTCAATACATTACAAACCTTAGGATTTTATAGGATGTTGCCATAACAGTTAAAGTGTGATAATAAAACTATAATTGTGTAGTGGAAAAGGTGGAACCTGGAACATTGTGGGTGGAGGAACCTGGAACATTCTGCATAAAAAATATACACTTTACTACTAAGCTCTATAAAGTGTGTAAGGGACATATCTTGAGGGACATATCTTGAAACACTTTGGACATGTAGCTTTCTTATTTTGTATCTGTAAAGGAGTATCTCATTCGATTTTTAAAATGCATTTCTAACTCCCTTTTCTGTCATTATGAATTTCCCATAGAAACACTGATATATCCCCAGTGTAGGTACAGCAAAACAAATTGAAACATGAACCAGTCTCTGACTGGGGAAATCACATTTCTTCTACCTTCTAGTAGATGAATAATAAAATAACATTGTCAAGATTAAATGCCATATACAGAACAAATAAACAGAAATGAGATGACGCAGAAATAATCTTTGCAAGGAAGAGAGTAAATTTCTTTGGAGAATGTAGGTCTTGACAAATGCTATACTATAGTGATTCATATATCATGCAAATGTAATTATGGTGCAACCTGCTCATTTTGGTAGTTGTAAAGTTCCATTTATAGGATATCTTTAATCAATTCCTCTTTTACTAAAGTATAAGATTTCCAGAAACTGATTTTTAGCTGTGTAATCCCTTTAATTCTCTGGAGCTGTTTGTGTACTAAAATTGAAGGTAGAGAGGAAAAATAATAAATTACGCATATAAATTCAATCACTACTGAAGCTTTAAACTACAACCAATAGCCTTATATTGTAATGTGTTAAAATCCTCATATTTTATTTCATTATGACTGCTGAAATATTGTTTATTGAATGGAAGGGTATGTGTGCACATGCACCTTTTTCTTTCTTTCTTTCTTTCTTTTTTTTTTTTTTTTTTGAGGGACATATAATTTTAGTGAGTTACAGTAATGGATCTGTACTTGTACACAGTAATCAAATCACATATTTTCTGCTCTAGACAGATCTTTTGAAACCTACTAATCTGTAAATTCTATGACAATAGTGAATGGATACATGAGATCAGTTTCTCCCCCTTGCCTTGAAATCCAAAATATTAGGCTTTAAAAGGCTACACAGATAGTTATCTATTCTTAGAAGTCTTAGTCAAAAAATTATCTCTTTTAGTCCATATTATCTATTTTGAATTCAATCCAGTGCTGTGCTAGTAGTAGCATCAACATTCCACCCCTTTTCATCTATCCTTCAGCCCTCTTTATTGTTCTGCTCTTCTCTTAGGACTTTATCACATGGGGGGGGGGCAAATCAGGGGTTTAAAAAGCCATTATCCCATTAAAATAGCACAATCAGCATAAAGATGTCACACAACATAGCCATTAAAGAGCTATCATCCCAGGAATAAACAAGCAACAAACAGCAACAAATCATTAATGGGGAAATCCCGTGGATGATTTGTTGCTATTTATTGCCTGTTTATTTCCAGGATAATGGCTCTTTAATTGCAATGTTAAAATCTTTATCATGATTGCACAATTTTAACGGGATAATGGCTCTTTAAACCCACAATTTTCCCCCTGATTTTCCCCATGTGAAGAAAGTTAACTAGTTTTCTTGAGCAAGTTTTTAACTTTCAAGGACTGGGGAAGAATGCAGGAGGGAAGAAAGGATGTCACCCCCTGTCATTTTCACTGACAAAACCATCTTCCACCAGTAGATGCACCCCATTAGATCCTTCTCCCTGACTGGCAACAGATTTACACAGCCTTTCTAACTCAAATCCTTTTACCAGGGTTAGAATCTGGGCTGTGGAGTTGCACAGTGCATTTCCCTGAACACATTTTTACCCATTGGGAAAAAGCAAAAGCATCAAGCATTGTGGTGCCTCATTTTAATGATGGTAGAATTCAGAGATAGTGCCATAATAGTCTGGATCCATATCTGCATCTGATGAAATTGTTAGTTCCTCATAGCAATGACCTAATGGATAGAAGAAGTGGGAGAACTTTTTGTGAACACTGCCATAGTTGCTAATCTGCTTTGAAGGAGGTGACATGTTATAGATCTTTAAATGTTGAATTCCTTTTGATTTCAGTAGAAAAACTGGACACATAAATAAACATGCTTCATTGAAATAAACTGGAATAGGAAGCATTCAAAGATATCCCTCAAGGGTTAATGCATTTCTAATTGTGCTAGGAAGGCTGTAGAATGTACTATGATAGGCAGGCCTTGCCAGCTAGGATTTGGTATGTGTGGGATATTCCCCCTTAACTTGAGCCAGAGGCTTGTATAAGGGGAAGATTGGTTCAAGCTAAATGGCTTAAAAGTATTTCTACATATGGTTTTGTTCTTAGATTTGCATATGCTAGGCTGTTGATTATTTGGACAGCTCATATGGTTGTAGTTTTGTCAAATAGATTATGTATTATGTTAAGGTGGGTCATTTAAAAGGAAAAGGTGCAAATGAAACTGTATATCGATATCGTAATGCCATTTCTACTGCTAAATGATAACCAATAGAGGCTGAAGAGAGTTCTGGAATGGTCAGAAATGCCTTATAGGAAACTGGTATTGTCCCTTGGTGTTTGGACTTAACTCAACGTTGCCATGATTTTGGTACTTTTAGTATTTTATTGCATTCTGGGGCTAAGCAGAAAGGCCAAGAGATCATGGGCTCAATCCATAATATTTTGACCTGGGTGCTCACCCGGATCAGTCCCTGGGCCGGTGTGGGGATGAGCAGGTGTCTACACATCCATCCATACACACACACTGACCCAGGACTTGCTACACATGCATTCTCCTTACCTTGCCGCAATATCGCTCATACTCAGAAGCCCCACATTGCCATTCCTGATGTGGAAACAGGGCACTTGGCAGCACCCACATGGCCAGGTGTCCATTTCCATATCAGATATGGAGAAGGTGGACTTCTGAGTATGGTGCAGACAGGTAAGGAGCATGGGGTGGGTGGGCATTTAAAAAGCCAGGGCCTGTCATGAAAATGAGTTTTCCAGGAAATTCGGTGGCAAACCAGAAGTCTAAGTACCCAGGATAAAGGCTGCTTACCTAGGGTTTAGCAGGATCAGACCCAATCCTGGCCTTGAAGTTTTGGCCTGCATCATCTAAACTGGATGATGCAAGGCTGGGGAAAGAACATGGGCCTTTTGGCCCATGTGGACAACCCCTCTGTCAAATGTTCTTGTGTGCTGTGGTTTGAATCTATACAGGCACCCTGGATTAAAAAATTAATTTATTTCTCTGTAGACATGAGAAAAGCGTTTGTGAATATTTTTGTGTAGTATTTCCCATTCTAGGTTTGCAGAGCTCCCAGATGTCCCAGGTTTAATAAGATTATTCTAAGGGAATAGAAATTAAAGTAAAAACCACAGTGTTTAACAAATGGCACCAGACCAAAGTATTTTGTTTGTTTGTTTTTTGTAAATCTCCTCTGCCTTTGCTCACTCTCTTTTTCTGCTTTTTAAAAAATAAAATAAAATAAAATAAATTCCTTAAGAATTTTTTTCTCTCCTGGAGTTTAAGAAAGCTTCATCTCTGCTGTTCCTTTTGGTAATTTTATTTAAAGCCACAAGACTTGTATATAGTTTTTTGTTGTTTTGACGTTTTTTGTGGGGGGGGGGGGTTGGTAACATATTGAAATCATCGGTTTACTTAATTGCTTATCTGGGGTTCCCTGCTATAGTTTAATTACTTTTTTGGTTTACAGTCCCAAAGGAGACTGTTCCCTAGTCACTCAATAACAAAATTGTGTTTGTGTGGAGATTCAATTTAAACTGGTGTTAATTGTTCTGCCTATGAAGAGCTCTGCTTATTGTAAGATAAAACTTGCCAGAGTGGAAATATGTGTCCATTTGGAATACATTGCTGAAAAAAAGAGAGAGGTGCATTTTTATAATAACCTCAACATACATAGACAATGAAACTATATTTTAAGAAGTGGAGGGGGGTTGGGCAGGAGAGAAAAGGGGTCCACTTTCATGATGAATGTTTTAGACATATTTTTTCCAGGAATTTTGTTTTTCATTTAAAAACTCATTTCTTGTAACAGAAATAAAACTTTAAAAGCCATATCTAGAAAACCTTCACCCAATTCAGCATATTAATTATAGGAATAATGTCAGGAATTCTAGGTCCAGCACCTAGTCCAAAACTGAATGTGATGTTTTAAAGCAATGCTTATATATGTTCCATTTATCCAGTGGGTATAACTTTAGCTATAATTAACAATTGGATATGACTCCTAACTTTTATTATTTATTGTATTTTTAGTGCACTTCCAAAAATGGGTCTCAAAGTGTTTCACGTTAATATTAGATCAGAAAAGAAGCAATGAAATCACTAAACAAGTTAAAACTATTAAGAATAGAATTAAATTAAAAATATAGTTTTCATCAATAAAAATCACATGTCATTGAGGGTGCATCTACACTGTAGAAGTAATGCAGTTTGACACCACTTTAACTATGAGGGCTCCATCCTACAGAATTTTGGGATATGTAGTTTTGTGAGTTACCGGCACTCATTGGCAGAGAAAGCTCAAGACTTTGTAAAACTACAAATACCCCAATTCCATAGGATGGACTACAGCATTTACATTGGTATCAAACTGCATTATTTCTACTGTGTAGATGCAACCTAGGAGAAGTATAGTCAAGGCCCTGTCCTCAATAGCCATCTTTGTCATAAAGCCTGGCTGCATTTAAAACCAACCAACCAATAAAACAAAAACAAAAAACTATGGATCCACCAGAAACAAACACATGGGAGGCACCCAATTGAGACCTTCTTTTGAGAATGTCCACTGATTGAGAATGTCCACTGATAAAGCACTTTTGATGTTGAGGAACTCTAATTACCTAATGTCTAGTGTTGGGCCTGGAAGCTAGGGTGACTACATTAAGACTGTTGTACTTTGGTCACATCATCAGAAGGTGTGATTTGTTGGAAAAGACAATGATGCTGGGAAAGGCAGAAGACAGTAAAAAGAGAGGAAGACCACATGCTAGTTGGTTAGACTCAATAAGGCAGGCCACAGGCCTTAACCCACAGGACCAGAGCAGAGCAACAGAGGACAAGGGATCTTGGAGATTATTCATCCACAGGGTTGCCATGAGTCAAGATTGACTCAAGCAAAGCAGCTTCATTTATATACCACTTCATATCGTGCTATGGGATGTCTAAGCAGTTTACAACTGTAAGCTCATTGCCCCCCAACAGTTGGGTACTTATTTTAGTGACCTCGGAAGGATGCAGGCCTGAGTCTAGCCTAAGCCCTGGCTAGTAATGAACTCGCAACCTTGTGGTCTATGAGTGAGTGGCTGCAGTACAGGCATTTAACCACTGCACCACCAGGACTCTTCAAGGGCAGTTAACGACAACAACAGCAAGTGTTGGACCTGTTCTAATTATTTTCATTAATACATTGAGAGAGTCTGGGTCATGTTCATAGCAGCAAAAACTCACCTGGGAACATTATCTGGACTATTTGTGTGATTGCTTTGTATGTAGACACCATATGTGTAACTGGAATTTTGGATGGAACATTGATGTAGTCCAAATCCTAATGCCTGAACCAATTGTTAGTGTCAACTAAATTTGATAAATTAAATGAATGGGAGTTTGGGAAGTCAACACTTATGCAAGTTCCAGTGATTAAGGGCCTAAGCAGACAGGCGGCCGTGGGCCGCCCTGGGAAGCTGCAGATTGGGGCCAAGGTAGCCGCACTCCTTGCCCCCAACCTGCAGCTTCTCAGGCCCTGGAAGGAGTGCTAAAATAGCACTCCTTCCACAAGACACCGAAGGTGCGCCGCAAGAGGCCTTGGGAGCACCTTTGGCACCTCTTCTGCTGCAGCGTGTACGGACGCTGCGGCGGAAGTACGTCATCGGAGCGCCGGTTGTGCGGAGCGACGGGAGCTCTGATGACGTGTTCAGGAAGGGGTTAGGGAGCCCAGCATGAGGCTGCCCCTCCCCTTCCTTGCCTCGAAGACGGTGCAAAGTGCCATCTGCTTAGGCCCTAAATTGGTATAATGTAGTTTGCACTAGCAATTGGATGCAATCTTGAGATTGTATCTGTGTAGGTCATTTTTATAATTTGTTCCCTTTTTCGGTGTACAAAACAGACAAATGAATAATATGCACTTAAATTTAACAATTAACAAGAATGATGTCACAAAAAGAAAGAGTAGTTAAAAGATCAAGGGCACACAAAGAATGAAGAAATGCAAACTTAATGTTATTATTGTAAGTCATATTGTTAAAAATTACATTAGATTATATGTTAGCTTGCTAATTTATATCCCAATATCTTTAAATAAACACTTTGCTAATAAATTCTTACTAGGTACACATCTTCCTACACTTTTTTTTTTTAAAAGAAACTTAATTTTAAAAATATCTATCATTCAGAAATATATAAATCCTTTAAAAAAAAATTTTCCAGTTCATCACAATTACCAAAGCAATCAAATAGCTATTAACAAGTAGGTGGTGAACTCTATATCTTTTTCATTTATGTTCAGGTACAAAGAAGCCTGAGAACCAGGGATAGTTTGGGGATTCTTTTGGTATACCGGCCACCCCGTTGCTTAACAGACTCCCTAACTGAGCTGACGCAGCTGGTCTCTGAGCTGCTGTTGGAGTCTCACAGACTTTTGGTTCTGGGTGACTTCAACATCCCACTCAATACCAGTTTGTCTAATCTAACTAGTACGGCTCGGGAGTTCATGGAAACCATGACAAGCATGGGCCTATCCCAACTGGTTGTCAGGCCCACACATTGCGCGGGTCATACCCTTGATGCAGTCTTTAGTACAGAACAGGAATATCTATGGGCAGAGATTATTAAAACCTCCGCTTTGTCATGGACGGATCATTTCCTGGTCAAGATGGAACTAAGAGCCACTGTTGGCCCCTCCGGGGGTGGTGGACCTATTAGCATGGTCCGCCCTCAAAGGCTAATGGAACCAATTGGTTTCCAGAAGGCCTTA
This sequence comes from Phrynosoma blainvillii, assembly GCA_026167975.1. Classification (NCBI taxonomy): domain Eukaryota; kingdom Metazoa; phylum Chordata; class Lepidosauria; order Squamata; family Phrynosomatidae; genus Phrynosoma; species Phrynosoma blainvillii. Next base: position 233,382,498 of record JANUYF010000003.1, on the reverse strand, counting down.
GAGGGTTTAATGGTTGGTAACACCGGTGACCCTGTCGAAGCCTTGGTTGACACCTGGAACACTGATCTCACCAAGGCTATCGACTCAATCACTCCCAAGCATCCTTTCCAGCCCGCTCCTAATCGTAGGCCCTGGTATACAGAGGAGCTTAGGAGGATGAAGCGAGCTGGACAACGACTAGAGAGCAAATGGTGAAAGATTTTCTTGGCAAGTTTTGTTCAGGGAAAGTTTGCCATTGGCCTTCCTCTGAGTCTGAGAGATTGTGACTTGTCCAAGGTGGGTTTTTGTGGCTGAGCTGGGAATGGAACACTAGTCTCCAGAGTCATAGTCCAACACTCAAACCACCAGAGCTACAAAGGGGGAGACGGTCCTTTTTTTCTTTCATTGGGGGCTCCAGGTGCCCTGAGAGTCTCACCCTCTCAACTTAGAGCTTGGGGCCCTCAAGGTCCTGAGATGCTAGGTTTGTATTCCTCACATGAGGAAAGAGGGGCAGACAAGGAAACCTTCATATGTTTTGTGCTGGGAAGACTTGAAGAAGCCTCTCTGCCCTTTCCTTCCCTGGCAAGGTGGCAGCCCCCTTGTCTTCTCCTTCCCTCACTATTGGTGTAAGACTTGGAAAAGTCTGGAAGGGGTTCCCATGTTCACCTGGCACCCTGGTTCCTTCTTCTGGGAGTAAGGAAGGAGGAGAACAGTGTGGCCAGGGCTCGGAATGAAACGAACTGCTCAGTCCCTTCTGTATGTTGCTGAGAGATAAAAGGGGGCTGTTAGCCCAGAAGGGTGAGAGGAGTTAGTTCACTTTCTCCTACAAGAAGTGGAAAAGATTAAAGTGAAGGCTGCATTCACACTGAATAAATAATCCTGTTTAAACCCACTTTAATTGCCCTTTCTCCATGCTATGAAATTCTGGGAACTGTAGAGGAGAACAAAAGTATCGGTGGAGAAAAGGAGAGGGGGAGGAGGAAGGGGTGGTGACTGAGGTGCTGGCAGGGAAGAACAGGATGACAGAGGAAGGAGGAAGAGGAGGATGGAAGTACAGTTGGGGAAGAGGAGAAGGAGGAGGCAGCTGGGGTGGCAAAGAAAGCACAAAGGCAGGCTTAAAGGCAGGTGTTGAACATAAAGAAAACAAAATAATGACCTCCAAGGACCTTCACAAGTTCAACTTAGACAATGGAGAAATAGAAATAGTAAAAGAATTCCCATACCTGGAATCAAACATTGATAGAAATGGGGACTGCAGTCAGGAAATCAGAAAATTAAGAATGGGGAGGACAGCCATGAAAGAACTATAAGAGAGTCTAAAATGCAAAGATATTCAACTGAGCATAAACGTTAGAATCATACAAGCCATCGGATTCCCTATTACCATGTATGGATGTGAGAGCTGGACAGATAAGAAAGATGATAGGAAGAAAATCAACTCCTTTAAGATGTGGTGCTGGAGAAGAGTGCTGAGGATCCCTTGGACAGCCAAAAGAACAAACAAATGGGTCCTAGAGCAAATCAAGCTCGAAACATCCCTGGAAGCCAAGATGACCAAACTGAGAGTGTCGTACTTTGGACACATCATGAGAAGAGAGGACTCTTTGGAAAAAACAATAATGCTGGGAAAGGTGGAGGAAAATGGGAAGAGAGGAAGGCAACATGCCAGATGGATGGGCTGTATTAAGGAGGTCACAGATGGGTTTGGAGGAATTAAGCAGAGCAGTGGAGGACAGAAGGTCTTGGAGATGTCTCATCCATAGGGTAGCCATGAGTTGAGATCGACTCGAGGGCTGTTAACAACAACAAACCTACATAATCTTTCATTCTATGTCTTTAAAATATAATATCTCTTCCTCTATTCTAGAGCTGGTGAACTTTTGAGTCATTCAGCTGCAATGTTCTGAAACCACTTCATATTATTTGCTGGGGGATTATGGAATGAAAAATCAACCAATTTTGGAATCAAAAGATCCTCATAATGTCCTGGAAGTCACAACTAGTGAAACATCAAATAATATCCCTGTACCCATCACTTATTATGACAGTGATGTGAACAAGAGATAATAAATAAACATAGTAAAATAATAATAATAAATTTTATTTATATACCGCCCGGTGGCGGACCAATCTCGGTGGTTTACAACACTAAAGGACATAGGACAGTACTGTTGTGTCTATCATAAGAAACCAAGACAGAAAGCTTGAAAATCATATATATCAAACTCTGTGAATTGTGAAGGTGAAATATCAGTGGCTTCCTTATGGAGGGAGCATTGGGTGCTCTGCCATGAGTACACAAAATAAGGTTGGCTCCTTACCCACCCCAGCCCCCTCATTTAGGACAGAAAATAGAAGCAGATATTAGCAACCAGAAAAGCAAGATGGGCAGGAGACACTTCCAATCTACATTAAGACAAGCTTGTCTTCTTCCGTTCTCCCCTTCAAGTTTGAGTAAGGCAGAAAAGGAGAAAGGAGGTGGGGTGGAGCTATGGTAGATGCTACTTCCTTTTGAAAATGAAAACATTCCCACTCACTGAAGATCCCTGCTAGTCTGTTGCTGTTGAATGAAAAATGGAGGGGGAGAAAAATTAGTCTAGCAGTCTATTTAAGATGCAAGGGGGATGCAGACGGGCTGACCTGGGAAACAAAGGCTTGGGTCCGAGGCTGCCCCACACCTTGGCTCCAATCCTTCCTCTTGCCGGCCCTGAAAGGAGTGGCAAAATACCAAACCTTTCAGAGCCAGCAAATAGGGTGCCCGAAGAGCTGCTGTGCGGCTCTTCTGCACCCCTTCATAATGTAATGGTTTCATAACGACTCTTCTGAGCCCCAGCGTAACGTCAAGATGCTATGCTGAGAGGATGTCCTGAGAGTGCACGCCGTGCATAATGGCGTACGCCGTGATGATGTCTTCATCTCCCCATCTCCCCATCCCTGCCCCCAGGATGGCCCAAAGGGCCATCTGTAGAGGCCCTAACTGATTTTAGCATGAACATTTGCTTTATTGATCCACTTCCTCAACCTTTGTAGTTATCAATACCTTTCCTCAGATGCAATGACTGAGAAAGTAGATTGATATCCACAAAAGCTCATGTTAAAATATAAATTTGTTAATCTTAAAATGGATGTAAAGTCTTCTGCTCATTTTTTATTTCCATTCATCCTCAAATGTGAGTTATATTTTTTTCCCTGCAGCACCTTTGCTTCTCTGTAGAATAATGATTGAGATCCAGCATAATGTAGTGATTTTAATGTTGGACTATGATTTTGAAAACCAAGATTTGAATCACCTGGAATATTGGGAGAGTCACACTCTCTCAAACTTAGAGGAAGACAAAGGCAGCCCCCCCTTTGAACAAATCATGCCAAGAAAACCCTATGATAGGTTCACATTAGGGTCACCATAAGTAGGAAATGACTTGAAGACACACCACAGAAAAAAATAAAATAAAAAAAATAGTGAGCCCAGTGGAAATTTTCCATAGGGTTTTGGTTTTTTTTTAGGCAGAGGGGCTATTCAGTGTGGGTGCTGCAGACAGCGGGGTGGATGGGTGGGAAAAAGTAGCTCTTTGATTATATCTCAAAGTGGGTTAAACCCCTGCTATCTGCTCATTTGGTGGGAAAATTACAAAATTGTCTTGCAGTAGGGTAAAGCTTAAAGATTAACACATTTTATTTGACATTATTTTTCATTGATGGCACTAGCTCCAGCTGTCGTACTACTTGACGTGGGGGTAGAGGTGCCTTGCTCAGCAGATTCACCAGCCACACAAGTAGTGATGTGAAAATTATTCATCATGGTTCACTAAAGACATGAACTGGTGATTTCTTGGCCCCTTTAATTGTTTTATGTATGAACTGAGAAATTTGCCACATGATTGCATGGGTGTGACAATTTTCACATGGTTCAATTGCAAATGAAGTAAAGTTCATTGTTTTATTGTTTTATGGCAACATTGCCATAAGTGCAAGAGTGTCTTAATTTTCACACTGAAGTAACAAAGCTGTCTTGTCAATGAAGTGTTGAAATTGTGTAATCCTGTTGTTTTTGCAATGACTGGATTCTCATTTGGCTGGGAGCTGCAGTCCAAAAACATCTGGAGCTTGGAAGCCATGCAGGATCAGTCAGCCCTGGTTAGTGCTTGAATGGGAGACTGCCAGGGAATGATACTAGCTGTTGTAGGCTAGCTTTCAGAGGAAGGACCTGGCAAAATCACCTTTGAGGATTCCTCACCTAAGAAAACCCTAGGAAATTCACAGTCTCCCCATACATTCATGGGCTTCTTGAAGGTGTGCATGCACACACACATACATACACATACTTTGGGAGAATGCAGACAGGTGGCCATTTGTGTGTGAGAGTGTGTGTGTGTGCATGAGTGTGTGTGTACACACATGTGCCTTCAAGAAGCCCATGAACATATGGGAAGCCTGTGAATTTCCTAGGGTGAGGAATCCTCAAAGGTAACTTTGCCAGTTCCTTCCTCAGAAAGCTAGCCTACAGCACCTAGTATTATTCCCTGGAAGTCTCCCAATCAAGTACTAACCAGAGCTGACTGATCCTGCATGGCTTCCAAGCTCCAGATGTTGTTGGACTGCAGCTCCCAGCATTTCTCAGCATTGGCTATACCAGCTAAGGAGTGCTGGAACTTGCAGTTCAACAATAGATGACTCAATTAAGTGCATTGTATGTGCTGAAGAGAGCAGGGTAGAGAAAGAAAATTAGGGCTTGGAAACAGTTTGGACTATAGCTCCTACAAACTCCCTTGTAGCTAGGGCTTGTAGACAAAACTGAATCTCAACACTTCATTGGCAAGACAGCTTTACCTTCACTAGTGTGGGAAAATTCACACCCTTTTGCACCCCTGTGATTTTATTGCAATGACGCCATAAAGTAAATGAAAGAGCTTCAAAAGAAATTTCCCACCTCTGAATGGAATGGCTATCACTGGCCATTGAGAGAGATGAGACATTGTAATTATTTGATACTTTTCATGTGGGGAGAAAAGTAATTTTATTGCCCACCGTTCTTCAGGCATGAGAAGAATTATTCTGTCATTTTACAACACTACACACAAGACTAGGTGGGAGATATTCCACAAGTCCACAAAAATTCTACAGAAACTACCTTATTCAATCAAATCCAAGCAAAGGATCAATTTCCACAGAAACTACATTATTCAACCAAATTCAGGCAAAGCAGCCAGGGATGCCAACTTTTCAGGAGGCCAAGGACACCAAATTTAGCAGATGCCCAAGACTAGTGGTGCTAAATGTCACAAAAATTGCTCAGGAGATACTTTTTATTACTCATTCCAGGCAAAATACCAATGTTTTGGACAGTAGCTGACAATCCCAAATATTCAGATAGTGATGCTTACCAAATTTACCAGTTGAAGAAGAATAAATGGGAATGATGTAACAAGCCAGAAAAAAATTCATAAGTATCAGTGCCAAAACTCAATTCTAGATCAGTCAGAATGCCAACTTTCCAGGAAACCATGTACAAGGCACAAGCAGGTTGCTTCCTATCAAACTTGTGGCTTTTTGTATTACACTCATCTAAAATTGTGTGTATATAGTGAATTAAGGCTTTACAGACTGCCAGAAATAATGCAGCTTGAGGCCACTTTAACTGTCCTGGCTCAGTGCTAGGGAATCATGGGGATTGTATTTTTTTCTGGGACATTGAGCCTTCTCAATAAACTACAGTTCCCATGATTCCTTAGCACTGAGCCAGGGCAGTTAAAGTGGCCTCAAGCTGCATTATTTCTGGCAGTCTGTAAAGGCTGTTAGTAGGTGTGACTTGTTACATTGCTCTCGTTTTACAAAATACAAATGTTGTGTATAAATTAAACAGATAAGGTAATAAATGCAAAGGTGAAAACATTACAAATAGGCTACATAATTGGAAGCAGAAGATGAAATCGTTCTGATCCCACTATAAAAAGAGAAAAAACAAATTGTGGCAAAAATAAGAATAAAGCTTAAGAAGAACACTAAACAAATCACTGTGCCAAAATGCAACCTGAAGAACATTCCTGTATAACTTAAAGACCATGTAAAAATAAATCCACACTTTAAAGTCTAATTGACCAACAGCCAGAAGAACTTAGATTATAGCTGGGGACATTGCCAGGGAAGATTGTATTTGCAGCCCAAAAGAAAGCTTTAGTGGAAGACAGGTGAAACTCTTCAAGTAGTTAAGGACAGACAAGAAGCAAAAGAACAAGACAGAAATAGGGTAAGAATCCTGAACAGTTTAGCAGTTTGAGCACAAGGACAAAGAAATCTATAATAATAATAAATGAAGAGAAAAACAAGATTACTTCAACAATGTAGAACAAGAGACTCAATCTTCAAGATCTGAGAACTCAAAGGGAAATTTAAACCAAGAGGAGAGATGCTATATGACCAGAGATGATGGAAACAATGAGGTGAAAAGCTATATACGAGAGAGGAAAGGATTACAGATTCATTCAAGGAAGAACCATTTGAAGAAGAATCTACAATTTTAGAAGTGAAGCTGATCTCAAAACAGTTCAGAGAAATAACTCACCAGGAACAGATGAAATATGAATAAAGCTGTTTCAAGCTACAGAAATAGAATTCATTCAAATGCTAACTAAAATCTACCAGAAAATTTAGAAAGCAAAACAATTGCCTACAGATTGGAAATGTTCAAGGTACAATCTAATCCCCAGGAAATAAGGGCCTGTACAGACTGCCAGAAATAATCCATCTTGAGACCACTTTAACTGTCCTGGCTCAGTGCTACGGAATCATGAGAATTGTAGTTGTTTTTTTTTTTTTCTGAGACATTGAGCCTTCTCTGTCAGAGAGCTGTGGTGCCACAATAAACTACAGTTCCCATTATTCCCTAGCACTGAGGCAGGGCAATTAAAATGGTCTCAAATGGGATTATTTCTGGCAATCTGTATAGGCCCTAAAACCCCTGGGACTGCATTGGACTATTGGACTAATCTTCCTTGCAACAAAGTGATACTCAAAATTTAAAACAAAGACTTTCACCAAATATGGAGAGAGAAATACCAGATATTCAATTTTAGTAATTAATTAATTTTAATTGATATAATAACATATACAAAGAGAGTTTTCAATGTCTGCATTTCTCTTCTGGCTATAATTATATTGTTTCATTTCATGATATTACTGAAAATAATTGGGGGGGGGGGCTTAAAAATGTTCCAAGCTAGGTATGCCACTGTGAAATATAAACTCTATCCTTCGGTTCCCATTAGTTTCCCCACCATATTATGAGATTTCAGAATCAGCAGAAAGTGCACCCTCTATTTCATTGACAACTGTGTTCTACAGTGAAATTTTCAGTATTCTTTGCCATATAGAATGCCTAGAAAATGTGCCAGGGATTTCTATTTGGTTTCATATGTTTGTGTTCTCTTTCTTGCCTTAAGAAAAAGAAAAAAAAAACTAAACATCTGGATGGTTTAAAACAGGGGTAGGCAACCTTTCCCCTTTAAGGGCCAAGGGACTTCAGCTCCCAGAAGCCCCAGCCATGTTGGCCAATAGTCCCATGTTGGCCAATAGCTCCTGGGATTCTGGGAGCTGAAGTCCCTCGGCCCTTAAAGGGGAAAGGTTGACTACCCCTGGTTTAAAAGAAGGCAATATCTCTTTTTAGGGGGGATGCAGACGAGGGCGTCCAAGATGCCCTGGTCCGCAGTGCCGCGGGGCCAAGGCATCCTCACCGCGGCGCTTCCCTGCCGAATCTAAAAGGAGCGCCAAATTGGCGCTCCTTTTAGATTTAAGGGAAAGTGCGCCCCAAAAACGGCGGGCGCACTTTCCCTGACTCAAATGCCACGGCGAGTGCAGTCGCCGCGGCGTGAGGTCAACCCGGAAGTGCCGGCCATGCGGATGGCCGGCGCTTCCAGGGGCGACCTCAGGAAGAGGAAGGGGCGCCGAACGTGCGGCTGCCCCTCCTCTTCCGGGCCCGGAAGACGACTCAATTAGTCGTCTGCCGAGGCCTTTAGTTTCTCCCATTTGTGTGATCCTGGATACATGGTGCAACCACATCACCAACAGATTTAGGGGTGAAGGTGAAAGTTTGCTGTAATTTATAGAAGGGGAACTGTAGTGGATCTGGGACCATGTGTGGCCACAAATACTGTATGTTTTCTGCTTTGAGGGAAATAAATGTGAGTGTGTTTTGAAAAGTGCAAAGATGAATGTCTGTTCCTGAAAGTTTCCAGGAGAGGCAATTTGCCCTCTTTTTGAATGGAACAAAATAACAGTTCAAGGAGGCTGGAGGGCCTGAGAACCACAAAAGCAGTCTTAATTTTCACATGTTGTTCCAGCATCACACTTTAACCACCACTGGTTTGTAGGAATTACATCTGTATTTCCTGTCTGCTTAAATTCTAGGCTGAATCCACTATTTCTTATTTTGAACTATCAGGACACAGTAGACTTTCTGATGTGTCCTGTTTGAACAGCTGCCTATGTATGCTCCCTGTCTGGGAAAATGGAGATGGCCCCAAAGCTGGGACAGAGATCTCTGGGATAATTATGGGCCTCTGGAGGCAGAGATGGGATGGGGAAACCGCACACCGGCCACCCCAACCCCACGCTGATGCCGTCCTGATGCCACACACCATTACGCATGGTGCGCAGCATCAGGACGCCCTCCTGGCACACCGTTCTGATGCACTGTGCCAGAAGGCAAAGAAGAGCTGCACACTGGCACTTAGGGTGCCATTTTGCCACCCTAAAAGGAGCGGCATTTTGCCACTCTTTTGGGGGTGGCAAAAGGGGAGATTGGGGCCACGGCATGGGGTAGCCGCAGCCCCGATCTGCCACTTCCCAGGGTGGCCCAGAGCCGCCCGTCTGCACCCTACCTATTCCAGGTAATATCAGCATAACTGCAGAAAACACTGAGTGCAGGGCAATTTGAGACTTCCTAGACATAGGTCCAAAAACCACTGCAGAAATAATCCAGTTTGAGATCACTTTAACTGTCCTGGCTCAATGCTAGAGAATTCTGGGAACTGTATTTTTGTGAGACATTTAGCCTTCTCTGTCAGAAAGCTCTGGTGCCACAATAAACTACAGTCCCAGGATTCTCTAGCACTCAGCCAAGACAATTAAAGCAATCTCAAACTGGATTCTACAGTGTGTTTTGGACCACTGACAATCATGAATTTGTCCCAACATGTAATTTCCCTAACTTATATAGCAACACACATTCCGGATATGATTTCCTCAGCTGGGCAGAAGCATGAACATTTGCAAGTAGGAGAATTTTAACATCTTTCCCATTATCATGATCACATCTTTTCTTCATGGGGTCTTGATGCAATAGAGGCAAACTGGAAAGCCTATTATTCAGGGGCAACAAGATAGGAAGATGCACCATTTTTTCAGTCATTTGTTGAGTGACAAACCTTCTGGAAGGCCTGGTGGCACAGTGGTTACATGTCTGTACTGCAGCCACAAGGTTGTGAATTTGATCCCAGGGGCTCCAGGGTCCACTCGGGGTCCCTTGCATCCTTCTGTAAGTCACTAAAATGACTACCCAGTTTGTTGGGGGCAACTAGCCTACACATTATGAACCACTAAGGGAGTGCTTGGTTCACTGATAAGTGTTATAGAAATGTACTTGCTATTGCTATTACTATTCTCTGTGCTTATTAACACACACATTCTACTCACTTAATGATTGAAACATCTGATGATGAGTTGAATGTGTAAATGGGTCACAGATAATAGCACCACAGACAAATCCTTCATATATGCATGAATCACTGAAAATGGGTGTGTGGGTGTGTGTGGGTGCAGTTCAAATGTACTTAATTAATGTGCTAGTTGCCCAAAGTGGCACAGAAAAATGGTAAATTAAAAATATAAATATGGACACAATTAGGGTGGATGATAAAGCAACAATGATAGGAAAACATGAAACTCTAGCACCCAACACTGAAATACAAAGTGAAAGCTGAAACTTGCTTACTAATTTACATGCACAAAAGTAACTTGTGGCTGCCCTTGTGAACATTGATGCTGCTGCTGAAGTTCTAATTGCTTGAGCAGACAAATCATGAGCTTTTCATAAGGCATTATCTGCTCTCCGTTCATCCAGTTCCTTCAGCATTGTATCTCCCTCCTTTGGGTCTATAGCGCCAGACACCAGAGTGGCTATTGGGGCATCAAGCAAAGGGGTTTTAAATAATTCTGTACTTATTTTATCAAATGAATATATTTTGTTTGCTAATCCTTTTAGTCTCCTTGTAGTCAAAGATGAGGCCCATTCTGTTTGAATTAGATCCTTGAATAGGTCTGGAAATGTCTGTACTTTGTGGTTGTTTATTTCTTATTACTGAAGTGGTATGTTCATTGTCTTGTTCCTTATCCTGCGAATTAAACCCTAATCCTAGTGTCCTCACCATTCTCCTAAGTATTAAAATTGGTACAGTCAAAAAGTCTTTCCAAATCAAAGTCATTGACGTCATCTTGATCAGAGGACTCAGTCATATCATCCTGTATGGCATCTGTCATTTCCTTTTGCCATGAATCCTGGTCCAATTCCATATCTTCCTGAAGTAATTTTTTAGATTTCTTAGCACGTTGATGCACATTGATGTGACTTTCCTTCCTCTATAACATTTAATTTTCTCTTTCTATTTGATTTATTTGTCAATAAGTCTTGATCATTAGCTTGATCATGTATAAAATTATGAAAAAGTTTTTGCCATAATTCTTCTCATTTTGAGAATCTTTTTCTATTTTTCTTTTCTGGTGTTTTATTTTAGGCATTAGTGATATACTAACTTGCCCCTATGGGATAGTAATGATTGAATTGATTGTTTTAGACTCAGAGGCTATGCAGATGGGCAAAAAGGGGTGCTTTCAAGGTGACTTGTAGGTATGGCCTTTCGATAACGCATGTCTAAAAGTCTCCAGGAAAACGCCCTCTAGCAGTTGTATGGTGAGAAAACTACTCCAAAAAGGAGCCACTTTTTCCACTCCTTTGGTGAAGGTGTGCACCTTCTCATGCGTGTATGTATGCAATGACACTGATGCACCATAAAACGGCCATATAAATGCACTGTTGAATGTGCAGTGGAAATTGACTTGGCAATTCAGAGCATGCGCCCTATGATGCAAGCTTTAATTTAAAGTGCCCTATGCGTCCAGGTGTGGATGCACTGGTGCAGGTGCGCTTGAAGAACCCTAACCCTAACCCTAATTGTAACCCTAATGCTAAATCTAATTGTAACCCTACACATACACCCTAGCAACTGTCCTCTGTTATCAGCTGGCTGATACACCAGTAAGTAAGGGATCTTGAGACACGCACTGGTAATCTCTCGTCTGGATTTTTGTAATGCGCTCTACATGGGGCTTGTGCTTGGTCCAGAAATTTCAATTGATTCAAAATATGGCAGCCAGAGTGGTCTCAGAAACATCTCACAGAGACCACATAACTCCGGTGTTAAAAACTCTCCACTGGCTGCCTATCAGTTTCCGGGCCCAGTATAAGGTGTTGGTTATTACCTTTAAAGCCCTAAATGGCTTGGGTCCAATTTATCTTTGAAACCACCTCCTCCCATATAATCCTCCCCGTGCACTCCAGTCCTTTGGGAGGAATTTGCTTCAGCCACAAAAATCTAGGCTGTCTACAACCTCCCAGAGGGCCTTTTCGGTAATCGCCCCCAGATTATGGAACAGCCTGCTTGACGAGATCTGTCAGATTACAAGCTTAAGTAGCTTCAAAAAGGCGCTAAAGACGGATCTCTTTAAGCAGGATTTTCCTGATTAGATACTGGCCTCAGGAGCTGTGCCCTTGCCCTTTTGTGTCTCTGATTTGCCTGCTGTTTGATTGTTTTTATTGTTTATTCTATGTCATTTTAAGATTTAGTTGGATTTTAATGGACATTTCGTTTAATACATTTTTATGGGGGAAGGTGGAAGTTTGGGGTTTTTAGACTGTATGATGTAATTTTTAACTGCTGTAAGCTGCCCCGATTGTTTCAACAGAGGGGTGGGGTATAAATAAATTTATTATTATTATTATTATTATTATTGACAATAAATGCATTCTGTTGGATGTACGTTTGCTGTCAGCATGCACAGCAGTTTGCATGAAAGAGGCTTTGTGATCTCTTCTGTGCAGGTGTGCAGGTGTGCATAAGACCTGCACACCATTTCCTGGCATGATGGGGGGGGGGGCTCCTGAAGTAATGTTTGTCTGTGTGCCCTGTTGACCATGTCCCTTGCATGACCACCAGCTGCATGTATCAAGTCTGTCCACACAAACCTCCCTTGCATGTACCTCTCCCCTCCCCCCTGATCTGTATGGGATATATTTTGTGGAGGAAGATGGAGTGTCTTTTCAGTTGACAAACTCATTCCTTCACCCCAAGGGTGGCACAATCTGACAGTGGCACCTGTCTACTGCACCAGCTCCTTGTGGGGAAGCGACAGTCAGTGAATCCTTGCATGACACGTGGGTGTATGACAGATCCTGTGCAGATGAACAGGGATGCCAAACTTCAGTCACCTTTGAGCACAGAGTGACAGACTGTATACCACCCTATAACAGGTCCTGTGCAAGTGCACAGGGATGTTTTCCTGCACAGATGCGCAGGTGTGGAGAGATGTTCCTGCGAACCTGTGCATGCATTTGAGAACAAAAAATATTAAAGCAGCAGCTGCCGGCCCATGCGGTTGCTCCGTCTCCCTTTGCAGCATCCTTGGGGCTGGTGATGCGGTTGCTAGGGCTTCAATACAGCCTCAGAAAAGCTGCATTGACTTGCCCCAGTGCAGTTGCTCCATCCCCATTTAACGCAACCTCAGGGCAGGCAGTGCGGTTGCTGCAGCTTAGGGAAAAGGCAACTTCAGGTCACTTTTTCTTGCCCCTCTGCATAGCCCTTCAGTCATATATTCAGCTAGCTGGGACAAGTCTTCTTCTCTGTCAGATGCTTCATCTTGCATTGACAGAGGCGTAGAACCCATGCACTAAGAGGCTTGCCTTCCATAGATCTCTTCCGCTATGGGGACGCATGAGCTTGCTGGTTTCAAAACAGCCATTTCCCCTGTGCCTTTGCACATAGAATCAGCTGTTTCTGTGGACAGTTCTACTGCACATGTGCAGGAGGAAGCGCTCCACTCAGCCCCTCCCCTCCAGATAAAATTACGCCCAGCAAGATGGTGGCCGTAACTGGCCATTTGCATTTTGGCCACCAAGTCCACTTGCTTACTGGCAGTATTTAGCGCCAAGTCCCCTTGCTTACCAGCTATAACAGGTGTTTTCTCCATAACTTTGGAGGTAACGTGATCCTTCACTTTCCTTTTAAGCTCAGAATCTCTCCCTGCCAATTTGATAGGCAATTTCTTTTGTTTCTTTTGTTTTGCTAGTGGGTTTATTTCTTCCATTTCACTTTCTCTTGTAGTAATAAATATTTTCTTTAAATCCTCCGATCTAACATCCTCAGAGACTTGGCAGCCATCTCAACAGTTTTCTTACATGTTCCTTGTTCTTTTCCTGACTTTTCACCTTTTTGAGGACGATGTAGGGGAGGAGTTGGGATAGCCAGCGTGTGGTCTCCACGTCCCTGCTCTGCCCTCAGGCCAGCCCTTGTGGCCGGTCTGTACAGCCCCTAAATGATAAGTAGTTTTGTTGAGCAGGCAAAAATGTGACCAATTGGTATACAGAATTAATAAAACTGACTGAGGAGGGGACAAGTTTAACGGAAGAAACTGTAAAAGAACATTAACTCCTGCAGACCTGGTTGAGTTTCCCAGGGTGTTAACCCTTTTAAGAAACAAAAATATGCAGGTATCAAAATTAAACTTGTTAGAGTTCAGCTTTCATCAGCAGAACAAAGAAAGTGTGGGTCAGATTATTATTTTAAATCAGTTTTCCTAAAGAATAAAGACTTACTCCAAAAAACAACGAACATGCAATTTGTAGTTTAAAAACAAAAACAAAAAAACAATGATTTTAATAAATATTAATATAAAATAACTAAAATCTAGTCTAACTGGAGATTATTAGGGTAAAGAGAATAAATCTCACCATCTTGTACCTAGCAGGAAGATGGGACAACAACTGCTTACTGACTGCTGACTGCAGTTACTAGCAGTTTAGAATCTTGGGAGACAACTGTTAAATTGTCTCCAAGAGTGATAGAAAGAATGAGAAAGAGAGAGGAAAGTCCCTATCTATATAAGGACAGACAGGAGAATGCAGATATATTCCAACATATCCCATATGCTACATTGATCAGGAAGCCAAATTAAATAATAAAATCTTTATTCAAAATGAAAGCCCCCAGGAAAAAAATATTGGTTGAAAAATATAATAGAAAGAGAAAAGGAAATATGCAAGGAGTTGATACCTTGCAACATGACTATCAAAGCTTACACAAGCTGTTTTTGTATCTTCCCTTGCTGTGAATAAGGGAAGCAAAAAATCATCAAGGCAAAGCCTCCAAGGAACAGTCTATCATTCATCCTTCCTGTGAACTGGAACATGGACAGAATATTAAGGAGAACAACAGTGTCATTAATAAACAACAAGGAAAGTGTATTTTTTCCAAATACTTTTACACTCACTGTCATACTGTAAGGATATAAAAGCAGTGAGATGATGTTACATAAGAAATCTTTATATGAATGCAGCTCAGGAATCATAACAGTGAACATCTGGAAATGGGTTTTCACAGTGTAGCCACTAAAGCCCTTTTGAGTGTTTTGAAAATTTACTTGATATTACCCAGCAAAATGCTCAAGTGGAATTCCAATAGTGCAAAATCATAGTGCAAAACCACAGTGCCATTAGGCACAAGCTGATATCAATGTGGTACAAACCATGTTAAAGAAGCAAGTTTGCATGCTATTTGTAATGAATGTATTTGTACAATAAATTTGGCTCAAACCAATGATACCAAGAATTTTACAGCTGGGCTCACTTACAAAAAAGCTTTGAGATGTTGTTGTTATGATCATTTCAAATTCCAACTGGGATTGTCTACAGTTTCTGATAATCTCAGGATTGTGATTCATGTGTGTGCTAAAAAGGTAAAAGTATTCCCCGTTGACAAGGTTGTCAAGTTGTGTCCAACCATAGGGGGTGGTGCTCATCTCCGTTACTAAACCAAAGAGCCAGCGTTGTCAGAGACTACTCTGTGATCATGTGGCCAGTATGATTGCACAGAACGCTGCTTATCTTCCCACCAAAGTTGTACCTATTTATCTACTTGCATTTGCAAGCTTTCAAACTGCTAGGTTGGCAGAAGCTGAGACTAATGATGGGAGCACCCAGGCCTCGAACTGCCAATCTTGTAATCAACAAAGTCAGTATCTTGAGCCTCTGTGTGTGCGCTAGCCTATATTTTTATGTAGACAGTCTTGTTTGGTTTAAAAAAAGGGGGGGAATAAAATTTACTTGGATCAACCTGACAGATTTTCCAGTAGTACCAACTGATGTCTCCATATAAGCAGGAACAAGAAACAAATGATTCACAGAAAAAGGCATTACCACCTGTATCCTTGTGCAGTGACAGAAACATTGACTTAGAAATACTCTTCTGAAGGAAACTTGTGGTTGTGGTTGTAGTTCTTAAGGGTGTTTGAAATAAGTATGTTTTATTTTTAAGCAGCATTTTGTTGGTAAGCCTTCACAAAATGGTTTCTACTATAAAAACACAAAATATCAAGAAACAACTACACAGAAATCAAAATTATCATGACATAAGACATTAGTTGGAGCCAACTGCAATAAAACAGATGGAAACAGCAATATCAATATAAACAATATTTAACCAGTATAATACCATAGAAACAATGAAAACAATTCAACATCAAGTCAACCACCACCAATATATTTTTAAAGAAAATATGACTTAAAATACATCTTTAATGTCTATTTGAAAACTTTCAATGATGTAATGCAATGTATTGTAATGCAGAGAGTTTGAGTAAGGGGGGAAGCAGACTGGCGGCACGGGGCCGCCCTGGGAAGGTGCGCCGCGGAACCGAGGCATCCCCATGCCTCGATCCTGCAGCGCACCTTCCCCGTCCCTGAAAGGAGTGCTAAAATAGCGCTCCTTTCACAAGTCAGTGAAAGTGCACCGCAAAAGCTTGCGGCGCACTTTCACTGACTTTTCCACTGCAGTGTGTCCAGACACTGCAGCGGGAGGTTGCCCTCGGAGCGCCGGCCGTGCGGAGGGCCGGCGGCTCCGAGGGCAACCTCGGGAGGAGGAAGGGGCGCCGATCGTGCGGCTGCCCCTCCTCTTCCCTGCCTCCAGGACGGCTTTTTAAGCCGTCTGCCGAGGCCCTTAAGCTCCAACACTCCCTACCGGACAAATTCATTGTACCAGTAAGGACCCTTCAAGGGCCTCCAAATTTAAACTTGGAGTATAGGCAGGTTGCTAGGGATGCCTTCAAGTATCATGATCCCAAACTATTCTGGACTTTCATGGTGAAGTAGCACTTTGAATTGGACCCAGAACTGCACCATCAAATAAAATTGTTATGGCTGTGTTTTTTGTTGTTGTTGTCATTGTTGTGTGCTTTCAGGTGTATTGGTGTCAAATGTTCCAACCATCTTACTCACACTAGCATCAGCTGAGGTGTCCAAATTGTCTTCAGGTGTAACCTCACATTGTAATAGTATAACCAGGCTGTCACTAGTAAATGATTAACTGGGGATACAGGATTTGTTTTTCATTCAGAGTTTTCACGCACCCCTCTCTCCCTTTTGGCTGTGTACTTCAAGGTAGCATTTTAGGTATTGTAAATGGCCAGAATCTTGTATTACATATATTTAACTATACGTAACTAGGTAACCTCTCCTGGCCCACCACTGCAAACCTGATGAAAATGTCATGCTCCAATTGCTGGTAGAATAGACCTTTTTCTCCCCATGCAGCAGATGCCTGTTAAAGTAGGTTTCAAGGGGAGTTACAATTGTGAAAATGATGTCAAAATTGTGACTGAGGAGATTATCACACAAGAGCTATTGACACTTTAATAGCACTATTCTAATGATATTTAGCAAGAACAATACAATGGCAAAATGGCAACACTTACTTTCACATGGTGTCACAATAATGGATTAACAATTCACAAATGGTAAAATAGTGCTTTTGCATTCCGCACATTGGCAGCTTTTAGCATTGGCATCCTGTTTTTGTGAAATCTTGCATCTGCACAGATGGGATGACAGTGCCCCCCTTATGTATCATAAGAGTAATCTCAGCACATTCTGTGCACTCTGGTCTAGCGGTACGAGTATCAATTTTGGCGCTTTGTTATCCTAGGGGATTCAGTTTATCTTTGGAAAGCTTAATGATGGATTCTCAATGGTGCTATTGAAATGTGATTGATTTTAACATGTTTATGATAGCACTAATGAAGTGCTATTAGCAAGCAATTGACAGTTTTTTTGTCATTAATGAGGAGTAGCACTATTATGCTGCCTCAGTGATGGGACAAGTGCGATATGTGCACAACGTTGTTTGAAAATCCTCCTACAATCGCACAAACATGTATCATAAGAGTAATCTCAGCACATTCTGTGCACTCTGGTCTAGCGGTACGAGTATCAATTTTGGCACTTTGTTATCCTAGGGGATTCAGTTTATCTTTGGAAAGCTTAATGATGGATTCTCAATGGTGCTATTGAAATGTGATTGATTTTAACATGTTTATGATAGCACTAATGAAGTGCTATTAGCAAGCAATTGACAGTTTTTTTGTCATTAATGAGGAGTAGCACTATTATGCTGCCTCAGTGATGGGACAAGTGCGATATGTGCACAATGTTGTTTGAAAATCCTCCTACAATCGCACAAACATGACAGAAAAGAACGGTCTCGGACAGGGACCACACAGAGGAAATTGTTGAGGAGGAGGTCATTTCATGACACAGAAGGTGGACACCTGGAGGAATGTCACACATAGAAGTAGGGAAACCAAGGATCATTCTGGGAGCTTGCAGCTACAGAATCAATTTGAAGCTCTCTCCCTTATCAAGAATGAAGAGGAAGAGCAGCAGGGACAGTCCTCAGGGACAGTGCAGGGGACCCAAAGAGTACCACCACAGGGAACAGCCACTGCTAAGTGTCAGAGGAGGCATGTGGTGGTGGTTGGGGACTCCTTGTTGAGGGGTACAGAAGCAGTGATTTGTAGCCCTGACAAGATGTCCCAGGAGGTGTGTTGTCTCCCTGGGGAAAAAATCCATGATGTGACAGCGAGACTGACAAGACTTGTCAAACCTACTGACCATTGCCCCTTCCTCTTGGTCCACGTGTGAATCAATGATACTGCAAGGCATAGTCTTCAGAATATCAGAAGGGATTTTGAGGCTTTGGGTAGGAACCTGAAAGAGCTGGACACACAGATTGTTATCTCATCTCTTCTCCCAGTTGAAGGGCATGGCCAAGAAAGGAGAGGAAGATAGCAGACATGAATAACTGGCTCCGTAGATGGTGCCACCAAGAATGATTTGGATTCTTGGATCACGGGCTGCAGTTCCATGAGGGTGGACTTCTAGCAAGAGATGGGCTGCATCTCACACTAGTTGGCAGAAGCATTTTTGCCAATAGTCTCAAACATTTGATCAGGAGGGCTTTAAACTGAGTCATGTTGGGGAGGGAGACAGTATCTTGGAAGATATCTTGGGAGGCAGGAGTACATCATGGGCTGGAGATAATAGTAAAAGTGTTATAGAGGGAACAAGGCAAATGATGCAAGGGCACAACAGTGGAAGGAAAAAACCTCACACAGGCAGCAAGTGGGAAGGACACATGTTCTTAGATGTATCTACACTAATGCACAGAGCATGGGAAATAAACAAGATGAGCTTGACCTCCTAGCACAACAAAGCAAATATGATATAATAGGCATCACTGAAACCTGGTGGGATGAGTCTCATGATTGGAATGTAGGAATAGAGGGGATAACCTTTTAAAGAGAAATAGGCCAAACAGGAAAGGAGGAGGAATAGCATATGTCAGGGATATTTACACCTGTGAAGAGATCCAGGACTTAAATCCTGGAAATCAGGTGGAGAGCATCTGGATAAAAATTAAAGGAGAAAGAAACAACAGGGATGTTATAGTAGGAGTCAACTACAGATCCCCAAGTCAGACTGAGGAACTGGATGATGCTTTTCTAGAACAGATGACCACACACTCAGAAAAGAGAGATATAGTAGTGATGGGTGACTTAATCTATCCCGATATTTTCTGGAAGTCAAACTCAGCCAATACTCCAAGGTCTAGCAAATTCCTCACTTGCCTTGAAGACAATTTCTTTGTCCAAAAGGTGGAAGAGGCAACAAGGGGATCAGCTATTTTAGATCTGATCCTAACCAACAGGGATGACCTGGTCAATGGGGTAAAAGTGGTGGGATCCTTAGGTGGGAGTGATCATGTTCCCCTGGAGTTTCTTATACAGTGGAAAGGAGAAGCTAGGCATAGTCAAACACTCATTCTAGACTTTAGGAGAGCTGATTTCAACAAACTTAGGGATAGTTATTCAAGTGTATATATATATATATATATATATATATATATATATAAACAAATGAACAAACAAACAAAAAAGAGATTTACTTATTACTTATTACCTTACTTTATCCGGATCAAGATAGGAAAATGAGACTCTAATCTCAGCAAGACTTGGAAAAATAGATGGAGTGAATAATAGGATATGTAATGAATTTGGTTTTTCTTGTATGAATAATAGGAATATAGGATGAATTATTTTTGGTGACGATAACATGATATTAGTGATTTGTTAACGAATATGTAAAAAATAATAAACTCAATAAAAATAATAATAATAAAAAAGTTACAGCAATTCTTATGATGAGGTTAGAAAACAGGCTATATTTGTGTCTGATATACCCAGATACAGACCCATTCAGGTTTATATTTCTTCAGGTGATAAGGATACACACGAGACTGCAGAGGGCTCAGTATGGCTCACCAATTGGGGGAATTCATGTACACACCTTTGATCTGTGAAATGACTGAGTAGAAATGTTTGAAATGTGGGGAAGGAGAAAGGGTGAGAAAGGCATTCATCTGGCTCTCATTTCAGTACAAAAAAAGCAAATTGAAACTTCCTGAACCAATATATGAAGCAGAATTTAATTACCTTTTAGTGTTCACACTTCTTAAAATGTGATAAAGCTGCCCAGTCCAAAACAACAACACATAACAAAAATGGATATATTAGAGTACACTGGGTATGCAAATTCATCAATCTAAGAAAATAGTATACCAAAAGCATGCATTGGAGATATAAAAATGTACCACTTTTTGTCTCAAGATTTTTAATCAGATATTACAAACTGAAGGAGAAACAGTTCAGAAAAGAACTTGCACTTGAAAACAAGCAACTAAATAATGTGACCATTATTGAAAGTGGAAAAGAGTGTCCCTCCCTGGGAATTGGTGATGTTAAACACTAGTTAACTGTGAATTGCTAATATTATGTTACAGAAATTGCTGTACTTGAAAATAAAAATAAATATTGCTCTAACTTTGTTTGCAAAAAAAAAAAAAAAAACAACTTAGGGAAACACTAGGAGTGATCCCGTGGTCAGAAAGGAGAAGGGAGTTCAGGATGGATGGGAGTTTCTCAAAAGGGAGATACTGAAGGCATAATCTCAATCTGTTCCAATGACAAGGAAAAATGGGTGGAGTCTCAAGAAACCAGGTTGGATGACCAAAGTACTAAGTCAACTGAACTAAGTTTTAAACGGAAGATGTATAAGAAATGGAAAAGGAGAAAAATCACTAAACAGGAATTCAAATAAATAGCTAGCACATGTAGGGATAAAGTCAGGGAAGCCAAAGCACAGAATGAGCTCAGGCTTGCTAGAGCAGTTAAGCACAATAAAAAGGGCTTTTTTGGGTAGCAAAAGAAAGAAGAAGGAAATGGTAGGGCCACTGTGCAGAGAAGATGGAGAAATTCTAACAGGAGACAGAGAAAAGGCAGAATTACTCAACACTTTCTTTGCTTCAGTCTTCTCACAAAAGGAAAAGGGTGTTCAACCTGAGGAAAATGGAACAGAGGACACAATAGGGGGAATGCAGCACAGAATAAGAACAGAAATAGTACAGGAATATCTGGTTAACGTAAATGAATTTAAGTCTCCGGGACCAGATGAACTACATCCAAGGATATTAAAAGGTGGAGAAGGCAGCTGTTTCCAAGGAAAAGATATGCTTCTACTGCAAAAAGGCAGGTCATTTGAAGAAGGACTGCAGGAAATTTGCAGCAGACAAGAAGACTCAACAACAACCCAGAGACTTTGGGGGCAACAAAGGAACTGCAGCTGTTACACAGGGCTGTGACAGTGTGACTCAACATGTGGTGAGTCAAGCCTGGATCCTGGATTCTAGTGCCACCTCACATATGATAAATTATCCTGAGCTACTCAGAAACAAGAAACCTCCACAGTGAACTTTGTTGCTCTAGCTGATGGGGCAGCAAGAGGAATCCAGGAAATGTGTTCCTGGTTTTGATAAAACTTTTGATAATGTTTTGTGTGTGCCAAAATTACGAAACTATTTAGTTAGTGTGTCTGCTTTGACCACAGAAGGTTATACACTGCAATTTGTGGGGGATGAATGCATAATTTCCAAAGATGGGGAAGTTTGTGCAAAAGCTTTAAAGAAAGACAGAATGTACTACATGATAGATAAGGCAGAATGTGTGGTTGTACAAAATGTGCCTTTGCATTCAAACTGTATTCATTATTTTCACAGAGTAATGCGCCATGTTGGTTTTAATAGTCTTGTGAAACTGGAGGAAATTTGTCCAGATTTTAAAATGTCAACCTGTTCAAATCACCTAGAATGCTCGATTTGCAGCAGGATAAAGTTGAAAGCTTTTCCTGTGGCAAAGCATAGCAAACGCATTGCAAGACGTCCATTTGAGATGGTGCATTGTGATATTTCTGGCCCTATGGTTGCGACACTAGGGGCAGCAAATATTTCATGGTGATTGTGGATCGCTTCACCAGGTTTTCTTATGTGAAGCTTCTGAAAGAAAAGAGTGAAACAGGAAACAGATTTAAAGAATGGGTGAACATGATTGAAAGGGAATTTGATTACAAAGTGGGGTTTTTGGTTACAGACCAGGGAGGTGAATTCTTATCTCACAGTTTGGGAAACTGGTTGAGAAAGAAAGGGATTAGACACCACACAACCAATCCTGGAGTTCCTCAAGAGGATGGATTGGCAGAGAGACGAATTGGTGTTCTAAAGCAGTTGAAAGATTGCATGAAGTTAGATGCAAATGCACCTGAGAACCTTTGGGGTGAGGCAATTCTTACAGCAAATTTTCTGGCAAATCGTACCTGGAACTCAGCTGTAAAGAACACACCTTTTCACATGCTTTACAAAAGAGCACCTAATCTGAAATACCTTAGAGTGTTTGGGCAGTATGCAAATGTCTATGTGCCACCAGCTTTCAGAAAGAAAAATCAGCCCAAGTGAAGAAGGTTGATGTTTGTGGGATATTCTGGGAATAGCTACAGGTTTTATCTTGGAGGTAAAGAGATATTGTTTTCGAGAAGCACAAAATTTCAGAAACATTCAGGATGGGATAAAGTGCACAAGGAAGTTTTTCTGAAATTGGGGGAGTTAGTAACACCTACCAGAAATGGAGGGGTGGTGAAACAGGAGTCAGCTTCTTCAGACAGTAAAGCAAGTACATCAGATCAGTCAATACAAACACGACCAACGACATCCAGGATGTCTGAGACAAAGATACGCAGAGATAGGGATTCTGACACTGAAGATGAGGGAGGTAGAACAAAAGTTTTCATTCCAAGACGAACAAAATGAGTCAGAAAACCACCAGATAGGTTTGTAGTGCAGGAAGCTAGAGCTTGCACAGTTGTGGTTGATGAACCAGAAAATTACAAAGATTTACAGAGTTTTCCTGATGAGGAAAGGTTGAAATGGTTGTCTGCTATGGAGCAGGAATATAAGTCTTTAGTAGATGAAGAGGTGTTTGAGATTGTTGAAAGACCTACAAATCACAAGGTGATTGTTTTTTGTGGGGTTTTCGGGCTGTGTGGCCATGTTCTAGAAGAGTTTCTTTCTGATGTTTCACCAGCATCTGTGGCTGGCATCTTCAGAGAAAAGATGCCAGCCACATATGCTGGCAAAACGTCAGAAAGAAACTCTTCTAGAACATGGCCACACAGCCCGAAAAATCCACAAAAAACTATGGATGCCGGCCATGAAAGCCTATGACTTCACACAAGGTGATTGGTTGCAAATGGGTTTACAAGAGAAAGGTGATGCCAGATGGTAGTCAGAGATACAAAGCTAGGTTGGTAGCAAAGGGTTTTGCTCAGCAAAGGTTTGAGAATTTTGACAAGACATTTTCTCCAACAGCAAAGCCTGAGAGCCTGAGGTTGGTTTTGGCTTTAGTAGCAAGGAGGGGTCAGTTGATGCAACATTTTGATTTTAAGACTGCATACTTGAATGCTTGTCTTGAGGAAACTGTTCATGGAACAACCTTTTGGGTTTTGAACAAGACAATAACAGAAAGGTGTACAAATTGAAAAAGGCTCTGAATGGATTAAAACAGAGTGCTAGAAGTTGGAATCTTTGCATTCATGATAAGCTTGTGAAGCTTGGTTATGAACGCAGCATCACTGATGCGTGTGTTTACACAAAGGGAGATGTTACATTGGTGATTTATGTTGATGACTTGTGCATGGCAGCTAAGTCTAAACAGGAGATTCAGACAATGAGGAAAGAATTGTCAAAAAGTTTTGTTGTTAAAGAGCTAGGTCCTCTCAGATCCTATCTTGGAATTGATGCAATGGACTGAGGATGGCAGTTGTTTATTGAGTCAGCAGAAAAAGATTGAAAAACTGATTGAGAAGTGTGGCTTGCAAAGTGCAAAAGTAGCGAAAAGTCCTGTCAGTTGGATATGCCAATGGAGAAGCAACTAGAGAGTTTGAGAATCCAGAGTTGTTTCGGAGTATTGTTGGTAGCCTAATGTTCATAGCAAATAACACCAGATCTGATATTGCGTTTGCAGTTGGCATGCTTAGCAGAAGGCAAATTGTCTTAAAGTTGAGGATTGGACGGCAGTTAAACATTTGTTGAGATACCTGAAAGGTAGCATGGACAGGAAATTGAAGATACAGAGCAGCCAGGTTGGGCTAGAATGTTTTGTGGATAGTGCATTTGCTTCAGAGCTGCATGAGAGAAAGTCAGTTACAGGATTGTTGATCAAGTTTGGAGAAAGTGAGATAGTTTGGAGAAGTAGAAAACAGGGATATGTAGCACAAAGTACAAGTGAAGCAGAGTTTGCAGCATTGTTAGAAATAGTCAATGAGGTTCAGTGGATTAAACAGTTATTACAGGATTTGAATCAGGATTGTCCTGGGCCGGTTCTGATTAATAAAGATTTTCAATCATGCATTGCCATGTTAGAGGCAGAAAATTTAACGTGCAGAACAAAGTACATTGGAGTAAGGTACCAGAATGTCAGAGAATTGGTACAGAAAGGAGTTGTGCATCTACAGTATATAGAAACAAGACATAATTTAGCAGACATTTTGACAAAACCATTGACGATTGACAGACATGATCAGATGACACGTCTGCTCAGGATGTCACCTTAAGTGTACAGGACTAGCCATTGTGCTAAGATAGTTTCACAACATAAAATAGTGTGCTTCATATACACATCTGTACATTTCAGAGGGGATTGTTGGAATATGGATGGGTTATACAGTCAAAGATGAAATGTAAAGATGTGTGTGTAGAATTTTCCTCATGGGAACAACATCTATATAAACAAGGACAACTCAGTCCAGATGGCCAGGGAGTCATAACATGAACAGTTTTTAGCTGGGAAACAGGAGCAACAGATAATGAAAATTCAAAACAATATAAGATCATAGGAAAGGAGTCACATGGGTGGATGATGGACAGCAAGGGGCTGGGTTAAAATACATCATACAGGCAACATCCAATCAGCATAGGGTTAACACCCAGGAGGTGGAGTAAGGGCAGGACCGAGAAATCTCTTTGTCTAGAATTTTTTATATTTCATGCATTCTTCTTGTGTGTGTGTGTGATTGCAATGGATTTAACCATGGAGTTAATTTCTGGACTATAATATGCTTATATTGCCTTTACAATGTAACTTCTGGATCTGGAAATATGGATCTGTAACTCTTCTATTCAACCACATCAGCAAGATGTGATCCTATGATGGACTATATATATTTTTTTCTTTGCTTATTTTTATTTTATGGACAATAAAGCTTTACTTTAGATCTACATGATTTGTCTGCATGCTTTCAGCATGAAAAGGCTGATGAAGGAAGCTGATTTCCTAGCTCTGCTGAATTACAAGCACATCACAACAATATTTGAAGGGATGTCATATTGAGGAGGGTGCTAGCTTGTTTTCTGCTGCCCCAGAGAACAGGACCCGCAACAATGGATGCAAGCTGCAGGAAAAGAGATTCCACCTCAATATTAGGAGGATCTTCCTGATAGTGAGAGCTGTTCGACAGTAGAACACACTCCCTCAGAGTGTGGTGGAGTCTCCTTCTTTGGAGGACTTTAAACACAAGCTGGATGGCCATCTGTTGGGGATGCTTTGATTTTGAGTTCCTGCATGGCAGTGGGTTTAACTGTATGGCCCTTGTGATCTCTTCCAACTCTATGATTCTATGATTCTATGACAAGACCATAGCGCTTTTCTCCCATTTCCTACCCCAGTGTGATAATCTCCTAAGTAGCAAGCATGAATACAAAATAGTTATGGATAAATAAATCTAAGTAACTGTTTAGTGTTCACAAACAGTACTTAGTAATGATTGTGACACTATTGACATCATCATAACTCCTCACCCACCTACAACTACTTTACCAAGCATCAGTTGCATGAGGAGACCTGGATGACCTTGGGCAAGTCACACTTTCTCAGACTCAGATGATGACAAAGGCAAAACACCTCTGGACAAATTTTGCCAAGAAACCCCCATGATAGGTTCACTTTAGGGTTGTCAAAAGTCAGAAATGACTAGAATGTACACAATAATTTTTTAAAAAGCTGTCATATCTAGCTATACATTTTCTGCTATTCTGTTACCTCTTTCTTACTTTTTTGTGACCATTCGGGATGTAAATCCTCAACTATTTCATCCTCACGTGTGGATAAATTATTAGAATAACTGCAGAAGAAAATATTCCTTCACATTATTCTTCCTGGTTTTAAATGTCTCAAAGTGTTGCAGATAAATTATTCTGAAAAGAAAAAACACACTAGGGTTTTTTAATGGAAAAAATGTGTAGAAAACAGGTTTATTGCATAGGAAACCCATCTGTACAGAATACCAGTGAGGAGATGGGAGAGAATATTTTTGTCTACAAAATAACTATTTTGCAATGCATGCCAAGTATCAGGAGAAAATCATGCAAAATTCTGCTGGTCTATTCTTCTAGATGCTGTTTCCCAACTATGTGGACACTCATTATTTGACCTGGAAACAACTAATTACAAATATTCCTTCCACCTCTAGTGGTCACCCTATATCCAGCCTTAGCATCAATAATTACTTCAGATTCTTGCTAAAACAATTGACTGAATTGTGGCTCATATTGGTACATTGAAAATCTCATCCATATGGGTAAATTTTAATTTTTTGAAGATGGTTGAGATGATCATATGTGTGCTAACCCAGAGATATTAGATAAGACATCAGCAGCAGTTTTTTGTTCCAAATTCTGCTTCCCTTAGGTTAAGATCTAGATGCCAGCTGTGCCAAACAGAGGAGGTCAATTCATATTTGACAACTCTGGGGTGAAAGCATTCTTCTGTTCCAGAGAAGCTGTAGCAGCTAATAGTTTCTCTTTTATGGTGACAACCCCATGTTTGATGTGTTTGTATACCAACTTTTAGGTTTGTTCTGCAGAATAATTTGATGCTATTATCTTTTCTTTTTATACATCTTAAACTATTGATCATGACCCAGTACCATGACCTTCCATTCTCAGATGTGTCATTATGAGAAATTGGAAAAGCACAGAAACTCCATCAATGACATGCCATATGGGATGTGCTAGTTATAAGAAAATTGGCATATAGCTTACTAGATAAATGTAACTGTACTGCCACCTGGGCCCCTTCTATTTCCCTCCTTTTTCAACTGCTTACCATCCATCTGCCACATCTGCAACCTTCCTAATCTCTAAAAATACATTGGTAATGGAATATCCTTTGCTGGAGAAAAGGAAATATGGTTGGAATGAAATGCAATCAAAACCAAGTTTATAGCTGCCTATACCTGTTGCTAGTTTGAGAGAGGACTGACTCAGAGTTCTTCATTTTCAAATCATGTGGCAAAGCTCAATGTTATATAAAAGACAAATTGCTGTTCTATGTTTGCTTTATATTTTTGTCTTGGTGAGTCTAATACAAGCAATAGCAAGTACATTTCTATAGTGCTTATCAGTGCGTGTAAGCACCCCCTAAGTGGTTTACAATGTGTAATCTAATTACTCCCAACAAGCTGGGTACTCATTTCAGTGACCTATGGGTAGATACAAGACTGAGTGGACCTTGGAGCCCTGCCTTGGATCGAACTCACAACCTTGTGGCTGTGAATGGCTGCAGTACCATCATTTAATGATTGGATCACCAGGGCTATTTCCACTGCACCATCAGGGTTACTTATGCAGAATATGACACCATCACTCTGTGTAGAGAATGGTAAGATATGGAGTGTAGCAGTGAATACATTTCTTTGAACATCATAGAATCTTAGGGGGGATGCAGACGAGGGCGTCCAAGACGCCCTGGTCCGCAGCACCGTGGGGCCAAGGCAGCCTCACCGCAGCGCATCCCCGCCGAATCTAAAAGGAGCGCCAAATTGGCGCTCCTTTTAGATTTAAGGGAAAGTGCGCCCTAAAAGCGGCGGGTGCACTTTCCCTGCCTCAAACCGCACTCGCCGCGGCGTGAGGCCAACCCGGAAGTGGCGGCCATGCGGATGGCCGGCGCTTCCGGGGGCGACCTCAGGAAGAGGAAGGGGCGTCGAACGTGCAGCTGCCCCTCCTCTTCCGGGCCCGGAAGATGACTCTATTAGTCGTCTGCCGAGGCCCTAAGTGTTTCCCTACTATGAGGAAAGACACAACCACGGAACTGAAAGATGTCCATCCAACCTCTGTTTAAAGACCTCAAAAGAAGGAAAGTCCATCCCCACTCCCAGCAGCCTTTTCCACTGTTGAAGAACTCTTATAATAAAGAAGTTCATCCTAATTTTAGGCTGAATCTTATATATATATATATATATATATATATATATATATATATAATCTGAATCTATTGTCTCATGTTCCAGAGCAGCAGAAAACAAGTTTCCACCATCTTCTACACTGCTAAATTGATATGTCACCTCTTAATCTTCTCCATTTTAAGCTAAATATACCCAGCTCCCTCAGTTGTTCCTCATAAGCCTTGGAACTTTCAGAACTTCAGAACTTCACAACTTCACAACTTCACAACTTTGATCATCTTGGTCACCCTTTTTTGGACATGTTCCATCTTGTCAATGTCCTTTTGAATTGTGGTGCCCAGAACTGGACAAAGTATTCCAGGTGAGGCCTGACCAAAGCAGAGTAGAATGGCATTACTACTTCCCTTAATATGGACACTATATATCTGTTGATCACATCTAATGCTAATGCCATTACCGCTCAAAATATGATTCAGAAATCTTTTTTTTTTAAAAAAAAATCAACAATCCATAATTAACCTCTACATTCTTCAGTTACTGAAAAACCATGAGAGAGAGGATTTTGAACAAACATAATTATTTATTCTTTGCTTTGTGTCATGAAAATAGAAACACTATAAAAAAAAATTTTTTTAAAAATGACCCAATGCCTCAATTGATGTACAAGAGTATCCAGGTCAGGGCAGAATATGTTACTTGTAAGAAATACATAATAAATGAACCAATAAAGGGAAGGTGAGCATAAAAGTATAGATAATTCATACTTAAGAATAATATCCATGTTAAATTGTATTTTTTAATTGACAATAAGTCAATTATGATGTATGGCAGTTCACACTTCTTGAACCTTCAAGTTTTTTGTTTGTTTTACACTTTCTGTGTACAAGTTTTTCTGTACAGCTTGTCATCCATGCCAATGTGCAGTGTGAATCAAACTGATTCATTAATGTGATGGATTTTATGTTAGCACAGGTGGAAGGCTGAGTCCATACACAGAAGACAGACAGGTAACAAACGCCACTGCAGAGTCTAGAAGTAGTTGTAGGCAAAAAAACCTTCATCCAAAAAGAGTTTTACTCACACTACTGAGGTTCTTCTGAAGAGGCTTTTAATCTTAGTTGCAACAAATATTTACAAGCGTGATACAGCAATATTTACACCAACTGACATAATGCTCTGCCACCATTCGACATCTACCTAACCACTAATGCATTGGAACATTCATCCTTATATACACAAAATCTGGATACGATTCTGACCCAACCCCCTGCCAGTGTTTCATTATTTTCCTGTCACATGTCCACAGTGACTATATAGTTTTGAACTGTTACCACACAACTTCCCGCTGAAGTTTCATCAGCTTCCTCTAAGTCAGCTTTTCTCCTTTTTGCACACTGCATGCACCTGGGACATTTTACATCCTGGGGCAAAGCCTCACTGACATTTTACAGGAAGGAAGGTGCCATCTATTAGATATTTGGACAGAATGTCTTAATAGTGACAGTGGTTTGGCAATGGAATCAATTACTTAGGGAGATGGTGGAGTCTATGGGCCTTTGCAGACTGCCAGAAATAGTGTAAATTGAATCCACTTTAACTGCCCTGACTCAGGGGGGAAGCAGACGGGCGGCATGGGGCCACCCCAGGAAGCTGTGCCGCAGGGCCGAGGTATCCGCACACCTCGGCCCTGTGGCGCAGCTTCGCCGCCCCTGGAAGGAGTGCTAAAATAGCGCTCCTTCCACAAGTCACTGAAGGTGCACCGCAAAAGGCTGCCGGCACACCTTCAGTGACTCTTCTGCCGCAGCGTGTGTGGACGCTGCGGCGGTAAGACATCCTTTGAGCCCCGGATGTGCAGAGGGTCCGACGCTCCAACGATGTCTTGGGGAAGGGGTTGGGGCGCCCACCATGCAGCTGCCCCTCCCCTTCCTTGCCCTGAAAACGGCACTTTGCACCGTCTGCTTCCCCCCCCTCAGTGCTAGGGAATCATGGGAACTGTAGTTCATTTTGGCACCAGAGCTCTCTGACAGAGAAGGCTCAATGTCTCAGAAAAAATGCAGTTCCCATGATTCCCTAGCACTGAGCCAGGACAGTTAAAGTGGACTCAATTGCACTCTATCTAGCAGTCTGCAAAGGCCCTATGTCTCTAAGGGTGGCAGCTATCTGCTACTGAGAATACTTTAGCTGGATTTCCTGCATTGAGTAGGGAGATGGACTCAATGGCATATGGGGCATTCTCCAATGATGATCTCATGATTCCTATGAATGTGCATGTATTCATCCTTGATGATCATTAGGGTTTTGAGGCAGGTAAGAGGTGTGTGGGGCTGTGTGATGTCCCTGCTGGCGTCTATGAAACCCTACAGCAAATCCTTTTGACTTGCAACAAGGCACTTTTGGGTCAGGATAGGTCCAGGACCACCAAACCAGTGTCCAGACTGGCAAATGCCAACCTAGGGCTAATGGTCTGCATTGTCTATACAGGATCATGTGAGTCCAAGGAGAACACAGGCCTTTTGGCCCATATGTACAGGTCCCATGTCTTCTCTCTGGCTATACCAGGAACAGTTTTGCTTTCTCACCCCCTGCTGGAGAAGCAAATATTCTCAAAAAGAATTCACATGGCTTGGGAATGGCAGACCAAATACAAAATGCAAGGCCTTTCTGGACATTCCAGCACCCTCCTCACTTTCACAAACCAGTATGGTATTATCCACTTGATTTTAAGTAAAACTTTTTGGAGGATTCCACATTAACCACTGCATCCTTTTTCCCCACCTTTGTTTAAATAGGACAAGGGGTTTTGGTTTGAGTGACCCTTATTCTCCTGTTGTCACATGTAGCTGGGAATGTGGCCAAATTGGGTGACCTAGGTTAGCATACCCTGGTAAGCACCATGAATCACTTTTTGGTGTTGAATGGATGTCCTTGCCACTTTCTTAGAGATGACCATCTTAGGCTGGGGTAGGCAACCTTTCCCCTTTAAGGGCCGAGGGACTTCAGCTCCCAGAATCTGAAGAGCTATTGGCTAACATGGGACTATTGGCCAACATGGCTGAGGCTTCTGGGAGCTGAAGTCCCTCATCCCTTAAAGGGGAAAGGTTGCCTACCCCTGATCTTAGGTTTGGGATGAGTTCTTTACTGTGCTATTCTTTGTAACCAGGATGGTGTCACCTCTTTTGCTATAGAGACCATGGCAGCATTAATCTCTGATCTTCAATTTCCTAATAGTCCACACTTTATATGGGATTAAAATGTCCATGCTCATTGCAGATAAATTAAATCAATGAATATCTTGTCTGATTTAATTCCATATTATTGTCTTGAGTCTTCATTCTGTAATGTGAGAACAAATGGGAACATAAAATATGGCCCATTGTGTGCTGGATATAGCTATACGTATTAGCTGGTGGAAGTGATGGATCCTTTCATTTCATAGTTTTTTGTGGATTTTTCAGGCTTGTTCTAGAAGAATTTCTTTCTGATGCTTAGCCAGCATCTGTGGCTTGCCTCTTCAGAGAATGCTGGAATGGAAGAGAGTGGGTATATATATACTGTGAGACCCTGGATAGGGAGGAGTGATTCCCATGTAAACTGTGTATTGTTCGGTTGCTGACTGTGTATTGTTCTGTGCTGATGGCAGAGCCTCAGGGTAGGAGAATATGCAAATGAGGATTATTGTCTGGTAATTGGTGTTCATTGTCTGCAGGGAAAGCCCTGACCCTGGGTGGGTTCCCATTTGCATTTGCTGAGTGCTGATTTTCCTATTTTGCAGGACTGGTAGCCAAACTTTAGTTTACTTTTAGGGTTTCTTCTTTCCTGTTGAAGTTGTCCAAGTGTTTGTGGATTTTGATGGCTTCCCTGTGCACCTGATAGTTGTTGGCATGGTCCAGAATTTCAGTTTTTTCAAACAGCATTTTATGCCCAGGATGGTTTGTAATATGTTCTGCTACTGCTGATTTTTCTGGCTGGCCCAGTCTGCAGTGTCTATCATGTTCCTTGATTTGTGTTTGGACACTGTGTTTGGTGGTCCTGATGTAGACTTGTCTGCAGCTGCATGGTATGTGGTAAACTCCTGAGGCTGTGAGAGGGTTAGCACTCAGAAAAAACAAATGGGAAACCACCCAGGGTCAGGGGGTTTACATGGGAATCACTCCTCCCTACCCAGGGTCTCACAGTATATATATACCCACTCTCTTCCATTCCAGCATTCTCTGAATATGCCAGCCACAGATGCTGGTGAAATGTCAGAAAGAAACTCTTCTAGAACATGGCCACACAGCCTGAAAAACCCACAAAAAACTATGGATGCTGGTTATGAAAGCCTACGATTTCACCTTTCATTTCAATTCATTTTTGAAGGATTTCAGAATTCCAAAGTCACATATTCAGGATGAAAATAAATTGAAGTTTTAAATACTGAAATGTGAGAGAAAGTGAAATTGACAGATTTCCTCATCCCTGTGTGTGTGTGTGTGTGTAATTTTCCCAAAAACATAACATCCACAGTCTTTTCCCTTACTATTTTACTGTCACTACTAGAAAAATACAGTTTGAAAACCCATACCCCAATTTTGCTAGTAAGTAGAATGCTAAAACTATGCTAGTGCTCTTTATATCAATCAGCTATAAACTCTTCATTGGTTAAGTCAGGGCATTCAAATTAAGAGCTAAGACAGTCAAGCACCTGCTCTTCCTAATGTAACAAACAGCATTCAATTACCATCATTGGTTTGCAATTGGCAGCCTCTGTATTTCACCTTCTTTTATATCCTGGACTTGGTTTACAGCCGGCATATAATCACCATGAATAATCACCACTTGCTGTTCTCTAAAAGTTGAAAGAATTACACTTAAGCATAGACTTCAAGTAAGCTGTATTCTCACTTTAAAAAAAAAAGATTTATTATATCTAAACTATCCATTTGTCAACAGGAAGCCTCCTTTATGTTCACAAATGCTGCTAGCAACGAACAAGTTTTCTGTGAAGCCAATGGGGATGTGGAGGAGGGCAGCAGGAAGTCCAATAATGGCAAGAATCCACATGGTCTTCCATGTTTGTATTATTAAATCTGGTAGCAACATATACACTATCATATCATGACTGTACCTTATTATCCACCTCTGAATACACCTAACATGTGAATCATTTTCCACACCTAGCTATTCCCCTAACTTAGTGGGGAACCAGATGGCGCTTTGCGCTGTCTTGGAGGTAAGGAAGGGGAGGGGCAGCCTCACGCTGGGCACCCCAACCCCTTACCGAACACGTCATCGGAGCACCCATCGCTCCACACGACAGGCACTCCGATGATGTCCTTCCGCTGCAGCGTCCAGACACACTGCAATGGAAGAGATGCCGAAGGTGCACCCAACGCCTCTTGCGGCTCACCTTCGGCACCTTGCGGAAGGAGCACTATCTTAGCGCTCCTTCCAGGGCCCAAAAAGAAGTGGATCGGGGCTGAGGAGTGCGGCTACCTTGGCCCCAATCCACAGCTTCTCGGGGTGGTCCACAGCCACCCGTCTGCTTAGGGCCTTAGGTACAGGTGCTTCCAGAACATTTATGTCATAAGTAAATTGACAAGCAAAGCTTACCCCTCCACTTATCGCAGTGCCAAGAAAGATACATCTGTGGGATTTAATCATGCATCATAGCCATTAAAGGCATTGGAATCAGAGGACATATTATTGTTTAGTAACAGTGGGGATCCTACGGCCCTTTCACACTTCACAATTATCACATTATAATTCCACGTTTAACAGCCATGGTTGCATCCTATGTAATCTTGAGATTTGTAGTCTGGTGAGGCACAAGAGCTCTCTGGTTGTGAATTCTAAGTCCCACTCCCTAAACTGCATATTCCAAGATTCTGAAGGATGTTGTCATGGCAGTCAAAAATGGAGTCACAGTGCCATAACTGTGGGATGTGAAAGGCCCTTGGTCTATGAAGAGCTTGGAGTCCATGAATAACATGGTATTCCTTTTACAATGAATTCAGATATAGTTCTGTTTTTCAAGATACACAGAACTTCTGGGACTTCTTTACTCCTGAAAGGCTTGAAGTGCTTCTTTCTTTGAAGATCTGCTTTGTGAATTTTTAATTGTTTTTTAATTTGTTTTGTTTGATATGTTTTTTAGGGGTGGGAATGAGGGATGGGACTGAATTTGATTGTATTTGTTTTGATGTTTATACGTTGTACGCCACCCCGATCGCTTGGCAGAGGGGCGGGATATAAATAAAAATTATTATTATTATTATTATTATTATTATTATTATTATTATTATTATTACACTGAGGCTATGAATGTACTATGGGGAAAAGATACGAATATGAGCTGTCATAAACCAATGTACACAAATCATAGTTTGGCAATAAATTCAATAGGTATCATATGAGAAGCTGCTATTCTCTTGATTTCAGACCATCATCCAAAACATGAGTACAATAATACAAGTTTGGAATTAGAATTAAAGAGACAAAGAACATTTTGAAAGCTCTGAATTCCCACTATATAAAGGCTAATTACACTGAACATTTTCCCATTCCAGAAAAGGCATTCAAATTCCAACTAGGGATGTGAAAAATCTCTCAGTCTTCTTTTCCATTGAGTTTCTTTAAATCATACCTGCATTTTCATCCTGTCTTGATTTTGCATCAGATTGTAAAAAATTTTGTTTCCTTTCTACACTGAAACATGTATACATTTTAATGTATTTTACTAAAATTTTCATTTCATTATACAATCTACTTGTTTGACTGATTGTTCCACATTGACTAAAGGTTTTTTATGTTGAATTCCACAAAATTGTCCAATTATTCCCATTGTTTTTACATACTTTATTTCTCAAAAATACCCTGAATTCCTCACAAATGTGTGAATACCTGAGATGCACATTTTCTCACAAAAAGTCTTGGGAAGTGTGAAAATTATACTTTCACTGAAACTGTTTAGTCCACTAAAACATCCTTCCTTCCAAATACCTACATTGGCCACAGCTGAAAGTCTGGTTTTGAAGAACAAACCAGGTGAAGGGGGGAAGATTGGTGGGATGTGATCTTTCTGTGATCTCCATGGGTGCATCTGCACTGTAGAAATAATGCAATTTAGCACCACTTTGCTGTAGCTTCATCCTATGGAATCTAGGGATTTGTAGCTTTACAAGTTCTTTAGCCTTCTTTGCCAGAGTTCTGATGCCTCACAAAACTGCAAATCCTACAATTCTGCAGAACCATGGCAGTTAAAGTGGTGTCAAACCACATTATTTCTAGTATAGATGAATCCCATGTCATAGCAAAACCATCATCAGCACAAGAAAGGAGTTTTTAAAGAAAGTTTTATTATTTTTTCCTTACTTGTCTGTTCCCCCACCACCATCACCATTTTCCAATCAACTCCTCACTAGGCCATGGAAATCCTTTGGCAGACCTTGTACAATTCACACTCTCTCAGACTCAGAGGAAAGCAAAGGCAAACCCCCTTTAATCAAATTTGCCAATGAAACCATGTGATATATTTGCTTTAGAGGTACCATAAGTCAGAGAGGACATATATAAATGAATAATAAAATTGAAGACACACAATAATTTAAATTTTATTTCTGGTTTTTAATATTGTAGCATTTTAACATTTTTATAACAGTCCAGTGGTAAGATCTGTGAGCTTACTGCTTATTTGCAGTTATTTAATACACAGAGACAAAGGGGGGATGCAGAGACAAAGGGGGGATGCAGACCAGGGCGTCGGGGATGCCCTGGCCCAGAGTGCCATGGGACTGCAGCCTCCACACCGCGGCGACCCTAAAAGGAGCTCCAAATTGGCGCTCCTTTTAGAAGACAGGGAAAGTGCGCCCTAAACACGTAGGGCGCACTTTCCCTGTCTTTTCCGCCGCAGCGTGTCCGGACGCTGCGGCGGGAGGTTGCCCTCAGCGCACTGGCCGTGCGGAGGGCCGGCAGCACCGAGGGCAACCTCAGGAAGAGGAAGGAGCGCCGCACGTGTGGCTGCTCCTCCTCTTCCAGGCCTCCAAGATGGCTCAATAAGCCGTCTGCCGAGGCCCTTATAAACTATGGGCCTTTGCAGATTGTCAGAAATAGTGCAAATTGAGTCCCCTTTAACTGCCCTGACTCAGTGCTAGGGAATCATGGGAACTGTAGTTTATTGTGGCACCAGAGCTCTCTGACAGAGAAGGCTCAATGTCTCAGAAAAAAATATAATTCCCATGATTCCCTAGCACTGAGCCAGGTCAGTTAAAGTGGACTCAATTTGCACTATTTCTATTAAAAGAGAAAAATAAATAAACACTTCACAATAAAATGTTAAAAACAATTAAAATCACCACATAAAACAGTATAAAATCATTTCAAAGGCATACAGGTAAATTGTGCAGGTAATAAAAAACTGAAAATCAGCCACTTTTAGAGTACACACTAATAAAAGAGAGCATTTGTATCCTTCCAGATAATAGCCAGGAGAAGTGGCCTTAAACCATTTGCCCTACTGAGAGGATAGCCCAATTAAGATAATGGCCAAGGTGCCCTTGCTCTGTGCTATTTTCAATTATACATGAATAAAAAATGTTAAATCAATATGCCAATCTGCTTTTCCAGTAGCCTCTAATAATAAGAAAGGCTCTGAAGGAGCCCCAAAATGTCTGTGATGCAGGATCTGCACAGATTGCACTAGGACACAATCTTACATCATTAGAGAGTGATGGCTGAGTTTCTTCACAGCCCTGGGATCATTTACAATGTTATTAAGACCTGTAGGGTCAATTCTGAGGGCCTTAGGAATAAGACTGCTAATATATCTAGATGATATCTTAATAGCAGCTCCATCAGAGGAAGCTCCATTAGTTCACATAAAGGCCACAATTCATTTATTAAAAGCCTTGGGCTTTGTAATAAAGGAGTGGAAAAATCAATCTTTTCACTTCAAAAATCAATAGCCTACTCACGTTTTGAGGGGATGAACACTCGAACCATGACAATAATGATACCTTGGGAAAAGAAAAGAGTTAATATAAAGGGGGAGGGAGAGATGTGTCTGCAAAAGGTAAAAGGTAAAAGACTTTCAGATGTATTATGCAGTTAGACATAGTCATATATCCTTTCAACTGTTCCTCGGTGGTAAAGGGAGCATGTGTATTACTATCTAAGCTGAAACCCCAGGCATATGTGTCAAGAATGATGGGATACTTGCTAAGGCTGAGGTTGAGTTTACTTCCTTTTGAAATGCACTCTGCTTAGAAATGTTACTTTTGGGCTAAGAGTACCAAAATCCACTACCAACATGGCATATGACTTTAAAATAACATGGAGATAATTAAGTGAAAGAACCACTACAAGGTGTTGGTAGCTTCCAGATTTATCATGAAGAAACTGGGGAAGAGAATTAAACTTTACATCTTTCCATTGTATAATTGTACCTCATTTCAGCAGATGTGGAAGCAAAGCAGAACACCACTTAACCAGTCTATCACGTTATTAATTCATATTTGCCATTCCTTTAGAACAGATACTTACTTGCAGCATTTTCCTTATTCAGATAGTTACTATTGTCATAATTCATAGTTTAGTGGACATAGTTTAGTTTACTTGAAGCAGGGGTAAGCAACTGATGTGAGGCTTTTCTGGTGGGCCATTTAGGGCCTCGGCAGACGACTAATAGAGTCGTCTTCGAGGCCCGGAAGAGGAGGGGCAACCGCACGAGCGGCGCCCCTTCCTCTTCCTGAGGTCGCCCTCGGAGTCGCCGGCCCTCTGCACAGCTGGTGCTCCGGGGATGACCTCACGCCGCAGCGACCGCATGCGCTGCGGCGGAAGAGTCAGGGAAAGTGCGCCCGCAGCTTTTAGGGAGCACTTTCCCTGACATCTAAAAGGAGCGCCAATTTGGAGCTCCTTTTAGGGATGCCGCAGGAGCGCCATGGTGCGGAGGCTCCGCTCCGCCGGCACTCCGTCCGGCGGCATCCCGGAAGCAGTCGTCTGCTTCCCCCCATAGTCCAGGCCAAACTTTGTTTTTTCTCTTAAAGTTTCTTTAAAGTTAAAATTAGCTATGTAGAGGTAAAACAGATTCAAGGTTTGCTAAAATTAATCAAAATGATTAAATATTAAAAGCCTCACTCTCATCAACAGGTAACCCCACACATATGCACACACTCATAATTGATTAATGGTTTTTAAATTTAAATTTCTATAAGTAAATGTGAAAAGTGCTTAAATAGAGCTTAATATTGACCATAGTATTGAACTATTGACTTTAATAATTTGGCTGATATTGACTATGATGCTGACTATCATAGGGGAGAAAGGTGGGATATAAATCAGATAAATGCATAAAACACATTTCCTATTGGCTATAATATATTCAGCAGTTTGGTGATTAATTTGGTGACAAGCAAGGTTCTTAGCTTATGGGACTATGGTTTGCGCTCTGTAGTAGGAGATATTGAGCAAAACTGGGAGAGGAGTTCCTCATCAGCTGGTGACCTGGCTTGGCTTGTGTGGCCATTGGCAAATGGAGCCAACATGGCTATTCCCTTCTACAATGAGCTCTTGGTATCCATTGGGACCCTCCAATTCCAGACACACACACCCCTGCATACCAAAATCAGTGGATGCTCAAGTACCATTATATACAATGGTGTAGTAAAACAGTGTCCCTTGTATAAAATGGCAAAATCAAGGTCTACTTTTTGTAGAAGAAATTTGTGTGTGAATATTTTCAATCCATAGATGGTTGAATCCATGGATGCAGAATCCATAGATACAGAGGACCAAATGATTTTGGGGATTCTCCCCAAGGAATATTGAGTAAAGGCTTTCTATTAAATTGGGGGATGTGGAGATGTGAATTGGTGCAAAAGGGCATTATGAATAGATAAGTAGTATTACTAGTAGTGGTAGTAGCTGGCCTCACTCCCAGATTCAAGGGGACCACATAGTTGCATATGTCCATGTAGAGTCTTCATTCTGACATCCTGCCCTTATCCCACAAGCCAGAGTGTTGGGGTGAGGGTCCATTGGTCAACGGATGAATTTGCTGATGTTTCACTCTGTTTCATTCTGGACATTATGATGTGCCAATGCACTTCAGTTGTAACCAAAAACATTGTGACCATTTTCACTCCAAAGTGGCACTGAATGATTCCTTTTCTGTTCACTATTCACTTCCTTTAACCACTAGGGGTGCAAACGACAGTATCATTTAAATATTTCTGGCCAGCAAAAAAAGGCCTGAGGACTGCATGTGATCCATGAGTCACAATTTTTGCACTCCACATTAAAGGGTTTCTGCTTTTTTGCTAGCAAGGAGAAGGACACCCCCCAACAAGTCAGGAGGGGTTTCTTGTTGTGCTGGCCATATTAGGACATGAGAAGCCTGATTGGTTAAAGTGCACGGGGGAATGAGAACACCTGCGCGCTTTGTCCAATTAGGTTATTTGGTTGCTACTCTAAAGTCTCATGTTGCTCCTGGTCTCTCGAGACTTGGGACGAGAGTTTGTTCTTTATAGCTCTGCGCTGCCTCATGGCGGCAGCCATTTCTGAGGTTGAACTGAGCGAGTAACATCGCTCTGCTCTCTGCTCTGGCTATTGCTTGGCTTTGGCCTAGCGCTTACTTGTGGCCTTGGCTGCGTTTTGGCCTTTGGCTGATTTTATCTTGCTTTCACAAGTGGGAGTGTTCAGTATCTTTCCCTGAGCAACCCAGTGGGCCGAGTGAGGCCTTCTGGCCGGTCCTCTGGGCCTGTTAGCGCCTCCGCATCCCCAATTCTCGGGGGGCTGTACACCTGAGGTGGGCCCTGCAGCAGGCATCCTCATTGGGTGCACGGACCCGGTACTGGATTTAGGCCCAGCGGCGCCCCGGTGACCACGGTCTGGTAAGATTGGGACCCCATCGCTGGTTTGGGAAGGTTGCTACACTTCTCCCCAGCGATGAGTGTGTTGGAAGATGGCTATCTTCGGGTTAGGATTCTGCATAGGACCCTTAGTGGACACCTTTCCCCCTGGTTGGTTGCCAGCAACGCTTCCTGGCTGTTTGCATCTCTTGTGAGACTTGGGAAAGGGCGGCCTTTTGGCCTGATGGTAGTCATCCAAGGTTGGGTGATTTTGCTTGAGCCCGTGTTCCATTCACTGAAGGAGAGATGCCATGCAGTAAGGCCCAATTTAAAAGGTCTGCAGCTTCGGCTGTGCCCAGCTCTGGTCACTCTGCTTCGAAGAGGCCTTCCCAATCTACCAGCAGAGATGATGAGATTACTGCCCAGTTGGCACAACTGGGCA
The DNA here is from genome assembly GCA_026167975.1 of Phrynosoma blainvillii. Classification (NCBI taxonomy): domain Eukaryota; kingdom Metazoa; phylum Chordata; class Lepidosauria; order Squamata; family Phrynosomatidae; genus Phrynosoma; species Phrynosoma blainvillii. The sequence continues at coordinate 233,341,976 of JANUYF010000003.1, read as the reverse complement.
AAACAGTTCAGGCTTGTGTTGTGCTTTGCAATCAACTTGCCCAGAAGGGGCTACAGGCTACAGCCACCAGCCCTATTGCTGGCACTTCTGGTACCACCAACACAGAAGTGCTGCCTCTTCCTGTGGAATCTGATGCTCAGGTGATGGATGCTATACCAGGTCCTTCAGTGGTTGTGGCTGTGGGGGCTGGGCAGCCCACTATTGCCGATGTGTGGGATCTCCTGAAAAGAGTTCCTGGTATGGAGGCTCAAGGTGCGACTGCCCATGTATCTGTGCAGCCTACTGTGGCTGATTTATATAACCTCTTACGAGGAGTTGTTCTTCCAGGTGCTGGCGCAATGGAGCAGACCCGTGAAGTGCAAAGAGGTGATCGAGCTGTTGCTGCCTCTTCTGCGCTTGACACCCGAGCTGTTGCGGGGTCACACTTCGGGGGACCGGTGCAGTCAGCTGGTGATGCTTCCCAGCAAGCTTCAGTTTCAGGTTTGTCTCCTAATATTGCACATGCTAATTGCCCTCCCTCGGTATGGGCTCCAGGTGGCCAGGTTAGTCAGGGTGTGGCTGTGGAATGGCCCAACCCTGAGGTTTTGGAGGCACCCATACAGGCACCTGCAGTTTCACAGGTCCCTGACACTAGGGCACAAGATGGTCAGCCAATAGCTGTGGCTAGCAACACCTCTGTGGTGTCTCTTTCGAGTGCTACTTTGTTACCTGGAGTGGTTGGGCATGCTGAATCTACCCTTTACACTGGAATGTCTACACCCCTTAGTTCACACCTTCCTCTTTCTACTAAAGAAAGGATTTGGAAGGGAGAATACATTGACCTATTTACTCTTGCTTTCAGGGATCCCGAGCCGAGAATCATGGTAAAAGATGGGATTGTTTTCAGTCTTCTCAAAGAGTTTCAAGTGCTCAAACGCCCTAAACTGGAGCGCAATTTTGTGAATTGGATTATGGGTATCACTATTTACAGAGATGTTATAGAGGAAAAAGAATCATTGAAATATCCTGACTTTTCTAAATATCAGGAGATCATGATAAAAGCATACACTAATTGCCATCATAACTCTAGAGGTGCAGCCTGGCTCCAATGCGACGAGCAGTTTAGAATGAGAGCTGCACAGGATTGCTCCTTGTCCTGGAAACATGTTCAGTCTGAGCTTTGGGCTGATGTTATGGTGGGGGCCTCCCCCTCGAGCAGGTGTGACAATGGTATGTCCCAATGGTTACCATGCCAAGAGGGCCGAATGCAAGGCCTGCCACAGGAGAGAGAAGGCAATTTGGCATATGCTGGGATTTTAATGCAGGCAAGTGTAAGAGGCAACCCTGCAGGTTTGAGCATAAGTGCAACACTTGTGGGGGTGGCCACCCCGGAGCTTCCTGTAGTAGAGGCAAGCGACCAGGAGTGGTACTGCCCTCCGGCCAGCTTCACCTGGAGGAAAAGGCCCCATCACCAATTAAGTTAGACACTATGGCAGCATGGCTAAAGATTTACCCTAATAAAGAGGCTGCTTCTTATTTATTCCATGGTTTTTCCCTAGATTTTCTTATCCCTTATATAGGTCCTAGGGTTCATCGTTATGCGCCCAATGCTCATTCCATAAGGAAGCTGCCGAACATTGTGAGGGAGAAATTAGCAAAAGAAACAGCTGCAGGAAGGATTTCAGGACTGCATGATCAGTTCCTATTCCCACGCTCCATCTATACCCTTTGGGTGTGGTTCCTAAAAAAGCCCCTGGGGAATTTAGGTTGATCCACAATTTATCATATACAAAGGGTGACTCTGTAAATGATGCTATAGATCCTAGACTTGCCTCTGTTAAGTATGCATTGTTCGATTCAGCAGTTAAGATGATTAGGAATTTAGGCAAGGGAGCCCTTTTAGCTAAGTGCGATATTAAGTCTGCCTTTAGGCTCCTTCCTGTTCACCCAGATGATTGAAACTTACTGGGTTTTCAATTTGAAGGAAAGTATTTCTTTGATAAAGCCATGCCAATGGGATGCTCAATTTCCTGTTCAGCCTTCGAGACATTCAGTACCTTTCTTCATTGGTGTGCAGTTAAGTGGACTGGTAATACAGCCATAACACATTATTTAGATGATTTTTTTATTGCTGGCGATCCCAATTCTTCTCTTTAGCCCAATTTCAGGAATTAATGTATGAGTTGGGTGTGCCCTTAGTGGAAGAAAAGACTGAGGAGCCAGATACACACCTTACCTTTCTGGTTATTGAGATTGACACCATAGCTGGGATTTCTCGATTACCTAATGATAAATTGGTGGCTATGAGGCAGCAGGTTAGTGCCATGTTGGGGAAACAAAAATCTACACTTCATGGATTTCAATCCCTTACAGGACTCTTGAATTTTGCCTGTGGGGTTGTGGTTCTGGGACGAGCATTCTGTGCAAGATTGTACAGGGCTACTGCAGGTGTCGTGGCACAGCACCATCACATCAGAATCACAAGGGGCATTTGTGAGGATTTGAAGGTCTGGGACTCCTTCTTGGAGCAATTCAATGGCACATTGTTTTGGAGATCTGAAATGCTGCTGAGGGCAGACTTTCAGGTGCATTCTGATGCTGCTGGCACCCATGGTTTTGGTGTTTGTTGGAATGGCCAGTGGGCTGCAGAGGCATGGCCTTCTGCATGGGTTGAAAGCGGTCTGACCAGAGACCTAACGTTTCTTGAGCTTTTTCCCATAGTACTGGCTGTCCACTTGTGGGCAAGCCAGTTTGCTAACAGTACCGTCTGGTTTTGGTGTGACAAACAGGCGGTCATGCATGTGGTAAATTCTCAGTCTTCTAAGTCTTCTAGAGTTATGGGTTTGGTGAGGGCGATGGTCATGCAATGCTTGAACTATAATATGTTATTCAAAGATCAACATGTTCCTGGTGTGCTTAACCCTTTGGCGGAAGCCCTTTCTTATTTTCAGCTCTCCAGGTTCTGACAGCTGGCTCCCGAGGCATCGACACACCCATTGGAGGTACCGGCCTTGCTCTGGAGCCTTGGAGTTTAGAAATTCACAGGGCAATCTTGAATTCCATCACCCCATCTACACGCAAGTCCTATCAAACTGCTTTAAATTCGTTTAATCAATTTTTATTGGAAATCGGAGAGGATCAAAGTTGGCCGATTAAGGTTGACCTGATCCTACATTTTATAGTTTATCTTAGGCATGCAGGTCTTTCACCTGTCACTATTAGGGGCAGGTTGGCTGCCCTGACATTTCACTCTAGGGCAAGGGGTTATTTTGATCCTACCACAGACTTTAGGGTCAAAAGAGCTGTGGAAGGTTGGTCCAGGGAATCCCCTGTCATAATCAAATCAAATCATTTTATTATAGCCATTAGGCCAGTATAAAGACACATATAAAAATACAATAAAACATCTAAGTAACATAACTCCTTATTAAAACATGATGATAACCATTAACATGTTTTAGTTTCAAAAGAACAAAACAAAAGTGAGACAGCATTATTTCATGATCATAATGTCTACAAGAAATTTGACATTGATAGGTTTAAAGACTTATAATGAAAGCAAAGTTGTATTATTTTATATAAATCAGCCAACTACAAAGATGCGATACTGTCTTTGAAATATTTTTGTTTTGCGGTAATAACCTTTTAATTTAGGTAATCCTATGGTAATGAATTATCTAAAGCTATCTATCATGTGTTACACTAGATTTTTAACAGGAGTATTTTAAAATCTTTTAACGCATTATATGTCTAGCATATAATATAATATGTAACATACAAAGTTAAAATATATACTATAATTATATCGTCACACCTAATAATGGTGATAGCACCAGTATATATTTATGCCGACAACATATTAAAAAGAGATAAAACAATAGTATCTATAAGATACTAACTACCTAAATAGGATCATTAATTAAACTATAGGCGTTTAACATAATTAAAATAAAATTGAGTCCCTTATATTAATCAATGAGTTTACAAATTGAACAAATGGAGGATAAATAAGCTAATATACATTAAGCATTTGTGATATCAATACAACAACTAAGTCTCATATTAGATATAATCAAATCCTCTGTCACAATGGCGGATTAACCATTCCTTGCTAAATTTGGCTTATAATTCAATGTTTACACTACGGCCGTACCCCCCAAAACTGCTTTCATAACATAACGACCAAATTGAATTAATCATAACAAAACTTCACAACAAACACAACAGTCATAATAACTCACTATGATGGTCTTTACATCTGTTTTTAAAAAAAAAATTGCGGTTTGCAATGGCAGCCGCAAAAAAATTGGCAACTTTTAGGGTTGTATCTTTATTGCAATCCGCAAGAAGATAATTGCCATAGAATTTCTCCTGCCTGCCCGGTATCTGCAGTACAATTGGGGTTATGTACAGAGCAGGTATTTCTACATACAGGGAACACTGAAAAAGAACATGGTTAATTGTTTCAACTTCTTCAGTACCGCAGGGACAATATCTATATTGATAAGGGGTCTTTTTATATCTGCCTTCAAGGACTGATGATGGTAAAATGTTAAATCTTGCAAGCATGAAGGCTCTTCTAAACTTCAAAACACTCAGGTGGTCAAAATATCTGGCATATTTGCCAGGTCTACTAGTTTCTCTGATGGGATACAAGGTTGACTTGTTTAAGTGCATTTGAAAATCAATATCCTTTATCCGCTGTGTAATGACATATTTTGCTTTATCATATCCAAGAGAAGCTATAACTGCCGGTGAAAATCCAAGAGAAAAAAGTTTTGAAGTAAGAGATTCCTTCCAAGAAGAAGAAAAAGAATCAGTCATAATTAGTGGCGCCAGCCCAACCGGTACAAAAGACATTTGAAGCCATTTGTTAAATTTGCGTATCCATATACGGGCTTCAATAGACAGCAAGCCTAGTTCCAAACGAAGAGTGACATTCGAAACACAATATGGAATACCTAGAATTGTTCTTAAAAATTTTGTTTGAACTGTCTCAAAAGGGGCTACACACTTAAAGGTACAGACTTCAGTTCCATATAGTAGTTGCGCTAAAATCTTAGCAACAAAAACTTGAAGAACCGCTGGCACAATTTGACCTCCCTTATTATAATAAAAGGAACATAAGGCCTTAATATTTCTTTGTGTATTTATAACCACATTTTTTTTGTTGAAGTTTAGTGGTCCCTTTATCGCTAAACATAATACCCAGATATTTATAAGAAGAAACTTACTCTATACAGTTGTTATCTAATGTCCATTTATATTGATAGTGACTCCTTGAAAAGACCATTACCTTAGTTTTGTTATAATTGATCTTTAAAGCGTCATTAGTACAATGAATTGCCAGTGCTTTTAATAATCTGTTTAAACCTACTTTTGTAATGGACATGAGTACAATGTCATCAGCATAAGCAAGTATGGATAGAGGCTTATTTGACAAGGTTGGAGGGTGAGCTGGTATTTCTGATAAAGTCAAAATCAAGGAATTAATATAGAAATTAAAAAGGGTAGGGGCCAGAACACAGCCTTGCCTAACTCCATTTGGGGTACAAATAGGTCTTGTCGTGTTTCCCCTATTGTTACATCGTATTACTACACGAGAATTTTCATGTAGTCTACGAATTAAAGTTAATAGATGTTTACCAATATTTGTAGCCTCAAATTTTTTCCACAACCTGTCTCTTGAGACAAGATCAAATGCAGATTTTAGATCAACAAAAGCAGTAAACAGTGTCCCCTTGACTGAAGCAACATATTTTTCAGAGAGATGATTTAAGACCAAGGCATGGTCAATTGCAGATCTATTCTTCCTGAAACCTGCTTGCTCTTCTCTAATAATTTGTTCTTCTTCAAGCCAATCTTGTAGCTTATCCAACAGATGCATTGCATACATTTTGCTTATGATATTGAGAAGGCTAATTGGCCTATAATTCCCAGGATTACATTTGTCGCCTTTTTTATATATTGGGACAATTATTGCAGGGCCCCAATCCTCAGGGACAAATGTTGTAGAATCTATGGCTGTGTATAAAGCCGCTAACACAGGCTCCCACCATTCAGCGTTGGATTTGAATACTTCAGAAGGTATGTTATAATTACCAGGGGCTTTTCCAGAAGAGATTCTAGAAATCAATTTGTTTACTTCTTGTACAGAGACTGGTGGCCATTTTGGGAGTTCTTCAATATCAACAAGAGATTGTTCTGAACTATAATGTAGATGATCATATAGCTGGCTATAAAACTGTTCCCAGCAGCTGACAGAGATATAATAGATCATGCTTGAAGACCTCGGCCAGCCATTAGATACAATTTTCCAAAAGGTGGATGAATCTTTGTTTGTAACAGCAGTTATTAGGTTAGACCAGGATTCTTTAAGGGCAGTCTCTTTTTTTGTTTTTATCAGTTTCTTATATTGTTTCTTAATTTCAAACCATTCTGGCGGAATTGTTTGCAGATTGTTTTGTCTATATTCTTTGTATTGTTTTACCAGGGTTTGCTTCATGTTAATACAGTCCTGGTCAAACCAGCTTTTATTTTTTAACTTCTTACTAGGTGTTTTAGGAAATGCTGGCTGAGTTAACAGGTTTCTAAGTATTGTACTGAGCTGATAGAAAGATTCAAATATATTATCTGGGGATTTTTCTGTTAGAATTGAATTTCTTAAAGTAAGACATTTTTCAGAACTAAGGATTATTTTTAAGTCATTTTCAACTTTTGGGGACCACTTAATGCCACGAGGTCTCAAATCCACATTACCTTCTGGCGGAGCTAATTCTTCTGCAAAATCTGTTTGTACTACACAATCTATAGTCAAGGTGATAGGTAGGTGATCACTCTCAACTCGTTGTTCAATTTCACATCTAGGAGAGGTATATAACAGTTCATATGATATCAAGAAATAGTCAATCGTAGAGGATCCTTGTTTGGACACAAAAGTGAATTCCCCTTCAATATCACCTATAGTTGAACCATTCATAATTACTAAATTGAATTTATGAGTTAATTGTGCAAGATATAGACCTGCCCAGTTGAATTTTTTGTCCTTTGACTGTCTTAAGGGGAGAGCCAGACCAGGGTCTAGTTCAGGTTGCACACAATGGAAATGAGCAAACAAATCAGCTTCATTTGAACCAGTTCTCGCATTGAAGTCCCCTGCCATCAACAAAAAAGCTTCAGGGTACTGGGCTAACAGATTTGCAATATAGTTTTCTAATCTCAACCATATGTTTTTCAGTGTTGCCTTATGCCGAGAAGGGGGTAAATAAACATTAATAATTAACAACCAAATATTTTTAAACTTAATTAATAAGGAAGAAGCCAAATTTGCCAATGATACAATAGGGAGAAAGGAGTATTTTATATTAGTAGCGATCAGAATAGCTAAACCACCACTAGGGCGACCTCCCTTCTGAGAAGTAGTAGCCTCAATAGTATGTGCTATAAAGCCACTTAAAGCTAACTTTTCCTTCAACCAAGTTTCTTGAAGTAATATTATGTCAAATTTTGAAATAAATTTAACAAATGAAGAATCGCAAACATGTCTGGCCCATCCCATGACATTCCAAGACAGTAGCTTCAGATTTCTTATATCAATTTTTTTTCATTGTCATGAATTTAAAGTGGTATGGGGGAATTACATAATCGTTTAACAAATGAAGGATTTTTATTAGCCTCAACAATGGCTGAGTTGAAATTAGTGAAATCATTGTCTTCTAAGGGGGGGACAAGCTTCGGCCTTGCTGGAATTCTTTTCATCTGGTAGCTCCTCAATTATTTCCAGGTTTGGATGGATATAGCTCACATTTGACACTATTGGACCTTGCACTTTCAGTGTGTCTTCTCGTTGGATATTATCATCACACAATAATCCATTTTCTGTGTTATCAAGATACCTCATGTCTGTCCAAGCTAATGGATTTATTTCTGCTGTAAGTGTTATTTTATTTCCTTTCTTTTCGCAACCTTCATTTATAGGAGATTTTTTCTCTAAACACATACTTGAAAGGTACGATTTTAATTTTTCCAACCAAGTTAGTATTTCTGCCTGCGCAATCTGAGGTAAAACTGAAAAAGAACCAATTAATTCTTTCTCCTCTTCAATGATTGAAAAGTTGGAAAGATGAGGCAATTCAGAGACATTCAATGTTTTAAGGTCCTGTCCACCATTACATCTACTTAAGTTTTGTTCTTCATGATCATCATTTATTTGATCTTTGTTTTTATGAACTTCGTGTAATCGTAACTTTTTTGAAAAAGAAATGGCTGGTATTAATGGTTGGGGAGGAGCTACATTGGTGAAAAACCTAGATATATAGATGTTATTCCTTAATAACAGAGGTTTATATCTATACAGTAAAGTGGCAAACTTAATTTCTCTGAACATGATTAAAATACGAGCATAGCCAGTATCAGAATACAAATATGCAACATGTATAATGTCACTGACAGTAATTTGGATTGGATATATACCATCTAAAACGGCTAGAAGATGGTATTTTCATTTAACCTGTGAAAGTGCTTTAGGGGGGAAGCAGACGGGAGCTTCCCGTGCGCCGTGGGACGGAGCGCCGCTGGAGCGCGGCAGCCGCACCACGGTGCACCGTCGGCGACTCTAAAAGGAGCACCAAATTGGCACTCCTTTTAGATTTCAGGGAAAGTGCGCCCTAAAAGCGGCGGGCGCACTTTCCCTGACTCAAACGCCGTGGCGCGTGCGGTCGCCGTGGCATGAGGTCATCCTCGGAGCGCCGGCCGTGCGGAGGGCCGGCGACTCCGAGGGCGACCTCAGGAAGAGGAAGGGGCGCCGCTCGTGTGGCTGCCCCTCCTCTTCCCTGCCCGGAAGACGACTCTATTAGTCGTCTGCCGAGACCCTTAGATGGCTTTGGAAAGTTTGATAATACAATTTGATTTTGACTAAGAACAAGTTGATGTTTCTTTTTTCCTGTCCACTTTGTGTCTTTTTTTATTGACTTGTTTTTAATTGATTTATTTTGATTTACATGTGGGACCGTATTTAAAAAAGATTTTGATGTCTTAGGATCAGGTACATCTAGCCGGCTGACTAAAGGAATTTTGTCCTCCGAATGCTTATTTGATGCACTCCCATCTTGATTACTAAATTTGATGTTGGAATCAACAGTATTCGGAGGCATAGATTTTGCTTTTGTTTTATGTCTTTGAAATACACTTGAACTTGATTCATTAAACTCAAATTCATCTGTAGGCATGGATTTCCTGCATTTTCCTTGATTTATGAATTTTCCTAATTTACAGGGTTTATTTAAAGACTCAAGTGGTTCTTCATTTAGATTTTTTCTTTTATGACCCTTTTTTTGATTATTTACAGGCCTATGTAAAGGGTTCCTGTTATTCTTTAAAAAAGGAGATAACATAGGAGATGAAAAAGTTTGTCCAGATTTCATATATATTTTGTCTTCTTTTTGGTTGGTACAACTAGTTTGAAGATGTAAATCTACTAGTATGGTAAGAAGATTATTACATTCAGAGAGAATTTTTTTAACTGTTGCCAATTCCTGTAAAAGAGTAGATATCCACTCAGGATTTTCTATTTCTTTTATTGTTGTCTTGTTAAATTCAAATGCTCTAAGGTCTCCTTTAGGCCTTATAACTTCATGTGATTTAGTAATCTCACTACGGCCGTACCCCCCTAAAACTACTTTATTTTTTAGATCTTTTGTAGATTTTATTTCAGGTGTTTCCTTTGTTGCAGTGAATTTAAATAACGGCTTGCCCTGAGCAAGTGCTATCTCATGCGCCAAGTTTGGTATAGAGGGACTCTTATCTAAAGGTTTAAAAGAGCCTATTTTGTCTAAGGACCATTCAAAAACAGGCGTCATTAGCGGAGAGCTTATTTCTTTAACTTTTGTGGAGTTTGTTACTATTTTAGATTTCAGCTGTCCATGTAATACATCATTTCTACTATTCGGAAAAAACTGTGTTATTTTGGATTGAACATTTTTCTTTTTTGGGGATTGTATTAGATATGGAGAATATTCTAGAGTACCATTACCCTCCATAGTCATATTTTAAGCTTGTAGTGTCTATTTAATATTAAAATGTATAGAATTCAGACTACAAAAAAAAAAATCTCTTAGAACTATCTAGTATTAACATCAAATAAATTAACTAGCTATAAAAAGTTATAACCACCAAAAGAATAGGCAAGAACTTTTCTTCTACAAGCAGATAGAGATGATTTTACACCCAAAAACCTTAAAGAATTACCTCTATTCAACCCTTATAAAGACAGCCTTATAAAAACGAAATGTTAATAATTAAGAGGTAGACAAATACTTTTCTACTACAAACAAATAAAAAGTAAAAGTAATTTTACAGCCTACAACTCCTTAAAAATAACAGAAATTATAATCACAGGCTGTTGCTACTTTCCGCTAAATCAGCCACTTGTCCTGGAACGTGGCTTCTCCCACCCCCGCCGCCGCTTGCCGGGGAGGGAGGAGAGCGTAGGTGGGGCCCTGGAGCGCGGCCACCTGCTCGCCGCTGCCGCCGCCACCGCCCCTTGTCATAAAGGACTCGTGATGGCCAATAACAGGCCCAGTCCTGACTAGATTATGGGAACAATTAGCTGATACATGTTATTCATCTGGGGAAGAGGCTTTATTTAAGGCAGTATTTGCTTTAGCCTTCTTCGACGCATTAAGAATTAGTGAGATTGTGCCAGGATCTCACAATGATCAATCTGGCAGGGCTCTTTTATTATCGGATATTATATTAACAGACCAGGGGATTCAGATTTGTGTTAGGCACTCTAAGACTGATCAGATAGCAAAGGGTCAGTCTATTTTCTTAGCCAAAGCACCTCATGGGCAAATTTGCCTAGTAATAGCAATGGTCAACTATTTGAAGATTAGGCCCAATGTGACGGGCTATCTTTTCATTCATCTGTCTGGTATGCCCTTAACTCAATTTCAATTTAGGGCAGTGCTGAAGGAGACACTAAGGCAGGCTAAGCTGCCCCAGGCCTGTTTTTCTTCGCACTCCTTTCATATTGGAGCAGCAACAGCTGAGGCCACTCATGGTTTGAGTGAAGCTGATATTTGCAGAATTGGCCGGTGGCATTCCAAAACATTCAAGTCTTATGTCAGACCATCAGGGAACGTGACTCCTGATCAGCCATGCTAATTTGTTCTATTTCCTTTCAGCTGGCTTTTATCATGGCTCAATATGGATTATGGGCCATAATCTGGTCTTCTGGGCAGAACACCACCTTCTAGAGCAGGGGTAGGCAACCTTTTAAAGCTGGGGCCCGGGTTACTGGCCCTCAGACAATTGGGGGGCCGAAGCACCAAAAATAAATAAATAAATAAATAAATAAAAATAAAAATAAAAAAAATATTTTTTTTAAAAAAATTAAAAATATTCATGCACTCTCTCAGCCCCCAAAAAGCCATGGCAAACCCCCTGTGGAGATTTTGCCAAGAAAACCCCAAGAACAAGTAATAACAACAATAATCAACATCATCATGGCAGGCGGCGGTGGTGGGGGGCAGCTGGGGGTGGCGGCGGCAGGACCGGCCTGGGTCGATCCAAAGGCCTTGGGGGACCGCATCCAGCCCCCAGGCCTTAGGTTGCCTACCCCTGTTCTAGAGCATCGGTGCGACTCCACTCTGGGCCTGTTGCACATTGGAACGACTGAGTGGTTTGGACAAGGGGCATGATGTGGGGAGTGCTCCTTCCATGGATGATGCAATTGGCACAATCGCCTCCGCAACCCCAGGTTTTGGTGATACACCTGGGGGAAAATGATTTAGTTAAGAGCCCGTGCTTACAGCTGGCAAAGCAGATGGTGAGGGATCTGCAAGAAATTCAAAAGATCTTCTCGGGTACCATAATACTTTGGACTAAGCTCCTGCCTCGGCGTAGCTGGCCTGGAGCTGAGAAAGATGCTGTGATTAACAATGCTTGTCATTGGCTGAATTGCTATGTTGCTAAGTAGCTGTCTAAAATGGGCATTTTCATGGTGGAACATGGAATCAAACTTGATCGGCTGCAGCTGTACAGGGGGGATGGGGTACACCTCTCTCCAGAAGTTTTGGAGATGTATGTTACAGCACTCTCCGATCAAATTCTAAAAGCTGTCTGCGGGGGGGGGGGTATGCCTAGCTAGGCTGGCCCCTTCTTGTGGTGGGTAGTGACCCCCACCCCACAGTAAAATTAATCTGGCTAATTAAATTAATTGGCATAAAATTAGCATAAGACAAATTAAAGGAAATGACGAATGCAGTTAAATGCATGACGTCATTAATTGAATGACGTCATACAACGTAAAATGACGTCACTTCCAGAGGGGAGGGGTTTGTAAATTTGTTGTTATTATTGTTTACTTATTTTGTAAATAAGTACAAAAGGTGCCATGAAGGACCACCCATTTTGGGGGGGTTACACCTTCACTTACACACGTGACAAATTTGTTAATGTTTATTGCCTTGTAAATAGACCCTGTACAGCTAAATAAAAGTTGTGGCTTGTTTAAACTCAAAAAGAGGCATCTCGTGTCCTTTGTGACAGTGCAAAGACACCCCCCGACGAGTCGGGAGGGGTTTCTTGTTGTGCTGGTTATATAAGGACATGAGAAGCCTGATTTGTTAAAGCACCCCCGACGAGTCGGGAGGGGTTTCTTGTTGTGCTGGTTATATAAGGACATGAGAAGCCTGATTTGTTAAAGCACGCGGGGGAATGAGAACACCTGCGCGCTTTGTCCAATTAGGTTGTTTGATTGTTACTCTAAAGTCTCATGTTGATCCTGGTCTCTCAAGACTTGGGACGAGAGTTTGTTCTTTATAGCTCTGCACTGCCTCGTGGAGGCAGCCATTTTTGAGCTTGAACTGAGTGACCCATCCCACCCACCCTTAATTAAGAAGCTATAAATTGGTTACTCTCAGGCTTAGGCTGGTTGCCTTTGGGGGCCGGGAGGGAATTTTTTCCCAGGGTGCTTCCCTCGGTTTTTCGCGCTCCCTGAGATTAATAATTAAATTGATGTTGGGAATGGGTCATGGTGTAATAATTGATGTTCTTCTTGTTATTGCTTTGTCACAACTTAAGGGTAGGGTCTATAATTTGAAAATTGCTTGTTTTATACTTGGGGGGCAGGTAATGACCCCCACCCCACAGGAAAATTAATCTGGCTAATTAAATTAATTGGGGTAAAATTGACATAAGACAAATTAAAGGAAATGACAAATGCAGTTAAATGCATGACGTCATTAATTGAATGACATCATAACGATGTAAAATGACATCACTTCCGGAGGGGAGGGGTTTGTAAATTTGTTGTTATTATTGTTTACTTATTTTGTCACGTGCCGTGAAGGACTACCCATTTTGGGGGGTTACACCTTCACTTACACACATGACAAATTTGCTAATGTTTATTGCCTTGTAAATAGACCCTGTACAGCTAAATAAAAGTTGTGGCCTGTTTAAACTCAAAAATAGGCGTCTTGTGCCCTTTGTGCCAGTGCAACTGATTGTTTCAGACTTCTCCATAATGAAGCTGGGGAAGAATGCTTCTGGATGAGTTTTTTTCTTTTTTTTTTTTTTTTTTTTTTTTTTTTTTTTTTTTGGTGCAATCCCCATGTCTGACTCACAGAAGTTTACCAATGGAAGTCTTCATGTTTTTTTGTTCAATTTGTAACTTTCCCAACTTTTCCCACTGACTCCTCCATATTTTTACCAACTGCAAAAACATGCTTTACAGAAGGGAAAGAACAGGCTGGGGTGTTATATTGTTTTTAAATGTTTTAAACATTTTAAAAAATCTTTTTAAGCTGTATTTTATACTTTAACATACAATTTGTTTTAATATCATGCAAATTTAATTCTGTTTTAATGTACTATATTTGTATGCTTTTAACTGTACTTTTTAAATATTGGAAGCCAGCCTGAGTCCCAGTTTTGGGGAAAGGGCAAGATATAAATAAATATAGTAATAACAGTAATAATAATAATAAGAATAGCTACACACTCTTTTGTTATGGCCAGCGCTGCTATTCCCCATTTCAAAGAATCTTCAAATATTCTGTTAGCGGAAACGGTTGCCAGGTGTTGTGTCTAAAAATGCTTCCAACCAACAGCTTTCCACTAAAATATTTCATGCTAAACTTCCTGAACTTAGAAAAATTACCACTAGGATTAGTCACCCCATGACACTGTTTGGATGATATGTTTTTAATCCTCTTCTTTCAGCTCAGCACCTCTCATTTTTGTTTGTACACTTCTCTGTCCAGATTGCATGCAAAGTTAAATGCACTGAGGCAGATAACTTCAATGGAGAGAGCAGATAATTCTTACAATTGCAGCAAGGGAAAAATTTTCTCAGGGCCACAGCAGAGGAAGAAAGGACTAAATATGCTGCTTTATTAACTGAACTTTCACAGATACCACAATTTTTTAAAAAAATTATCCCAGTGCAAGAGAGCTACATAATACAAACACAACTCCATCACATGCGGGCAGTTTACTGTTATTTGTATGATCCATGTTTCACATTATCTTTGGGCAATTGCACTATATTCCATAAAGACATGGATTTTTGTCCATGAACAGCTAGTTTTCTCAGTCTAGGTTCCATCTCACAAACAAAAGGTGAAGGAGACACTGTCACTGTAGTTCACTGTCCTCCACTATCCCTTCATGGGACACATCCTTATTCTGACTGAGACACAAAAATAGTCCAATGGCAAAAAAACGATAGATATGTTGGACATTGCTTGTCCTAGATGCTTGTTGTTGTATTGTTGTTGTTGTCACTGGGAAAAAGAAAATGGTATAAAGCAGGATGGATACATTTTAGGTCTTGCTCTGTGAAGATTCTGCATCAAAACATGATAAAAAGCTACACTGTAACACAAGAAGGTTAAAAAACTATTTTTGGTGATAGCTGTGCATTCAGTCAATCAGCTAGAATATAATAAACATATTTGTGGGAGCAGGAAGCTCGACATTTTTTGTCCTTTCATGGGTTTAGCACTTTATGTTGATTGAATATATTCTATACTGGTGTGCTTTATTGTTAAAACAAATTTTAGACTCTTTTGTATTTAATTCTCTTACAATTTTTGCCAATTCAGAAAACCAATATTAAGATTATTCATATAAGCCCTATGTCTTATGATATCATATTTAGTATAAATCATTATTATAATTATTAAAACTAATCCTGAACATGATTAACTGGAATAAGGTTCTTTCAGTATAGTGGAGACTTACATTCAAATATACTCAAGGCTTCACCTCCAAGCAAAAATTAAATGTTTTCTAACAGAACTGGATCTCTTCTGAATAGCAACAAAGGGACAGAATGAAAGAGTATTTTGTAGCAGTTCTAAGTGGGAGGTGGGACTTAACCCTGATACATTCTCTTTCTATCAATTTTTCCTGCTATAACAGGTATAAACACCTCTCTGAAACATAGGTTGAGAAAGACTTTGCAGGGGGAAAGTGCCTTCCTCTTGCCATCATTTATTTTGTTTCTCCAAATTGTTCTTATTATATTTTAATTGCTTTCATTTCATTTTATTTTGGTCTGTTCCTCAGTAACTAGAAATGCAGGTATTCTATACCTCCTCAACCTCAGAAAGGCATTATAAGGACATCACATAAATTGTTCCTCCAATTCCAAAATTTATATTCTGAATTCTCAAGTGCAAACTTCCAGTAATGTATATTTTACAGCATTATTTATTTGAAACACATGACCTTTTGAGAAACATCACTTCATGAATAGGTTTAACTTATGTTGAGGTATGTTGGCGCACTCCATACTGTCAAGATTCTTGTTATAAGAAAAAACAAAGGATTAGGCTTTAGACCATTTCTGGTTGTACTAATCCATTTAGCAAATCAAAAAGTCAACATCTCACTTTTGACAAAGTTGCAGAGTGGTATAGGCCAAGTGTATCTTCTGTTTACTTTTCATTCTACTCATTTAAAACATTAACAACTTCTTGTATAAATTACATAATAGAAAGACATTATGAGGAATTAAACTATTGCTTGCTCTTTGGAAACTTCTTGAGCCATCAAGCCAGATTTGGATGCAAGTAGTGTATTGTTATATAAAATGTAAACACAGCAAGTACTTTCTAATTCAAATTAAATGCATTTCAGTAAAAGTGTCAGAGAGGATCATTTGCTGCTATAATGTCAATAATTATAAAATGACATTACATGAACTTGGCTATAGAATGAGCTAAAAAGGATTTGTTCTCTTCCTTGAGTTTTAATAAAATGCACAGTGCTTTTGTTCAGAATGCCAAAGCTATTACACAGATTGCAAAATATAACATATCCTCATTGAAAAAGGTCATTCATATTTGCTTCAGGACTAAGAATAGCCAGTGAAAGATGTGTATTTGTCAAGCTTGAGTTCCAGAAACATTTAGCAGAGGATGTCTTAAATAGCTATTCAGCATTTCCTGATTTCTCAGTGGAGAATATTTTGGCAATGACAGCTGAAAACATGCAATCTATTAGTAGAATTCTAGTGGCAGTAATGACACATTTATTTCTACAAATGTGACTTGCTTGATACTTAATATTAGGATGCTAACAGCTGAAGTCAAAGTAGGATAATAAACAATGGCCACAGTACTGTCACATATGACAGGCCAAAAAGATAAGCCTAATGCAGGGCATATAGAACCAACTAAAGGTTCATGGTGGACAAAAGGAAGTGCTCATATACATTTCCTATGGATCTGATTTCCAAGGGCCATCATGATTTAAAGTCATATTGGGGGGATGCAGACGGGTGGCCCTGGGCTGCCCTGGGAAGTGGATAATTGGGGCCGAGGCTGCCCCACACCTCCCCTGCCTCCAAACAGTGCAAAGCACCATCTGTAGAGGTCCATTTTCTTTAATGTAAATTGCTATCACTGGATATTTCCCAAATAGGGAGAGATAAAATTTTCATAATCAGTGGCAGTATAGTGTATTGACTTTAATTTTGATGGTCAGATGTTAGATGGAACTAACAAGAGGCTTTCACTTTTTTATGCTTTTCTGTTCAGTACTCTGATTATTACAGGAAACCAATAGAAATATTCTAGCAGAGATGTTTTCTGCATTCACACAACAACTATTTAGGGTTATGCAGTCCATTTTAGAATGTTTTAGCAGACTACATTTTATCAGAGCAAGGGGAACACTTAGGGAACTATCCCAAGATGCAATCCCATTACTCTGAGGGGAAAAAGGAGGCTACAAGTTTAGATTGTTTGGGGGCAACTGTACGAAGTTACTACCATCTGCTTTTCAGGTCTTGTGAGATATTCTGGAACCCAGGAGAAACAGTGTTAAAAGTATAACAGGTTATCTTCTGAACAACAAGTTTCTGTTTTTTCTTAAACTGTGTTCTCCTTATGTAGTTAAACTAGAGCTACGTCTACACTGCAAAATTAACGTGGTTTGCACTGCTTTAACTGTTATAGTTCAATGTTGTGGAATTCTGAAAATTGTAGTTTTGTGAGATATTTAGTCTTCTCTGCTAGAAATCTCTGGTGCCACAACAAATTACAAATCCCAGGATTTCATAGGATGGAGCCATGAGAGTTAAAATGGTGTTGAACTGCATTAATTTTGCAGTGCAGAATCAGACAAGGACTTGTTTGAGAAATAGAGATATCTGGGTTTCCTGTGTGGCATGCTGTCATAATAATTACTAGTCTTAGACTATTTTTGCATAATCAGGAGGAAGGACAGTAAAAGGAATGGGAAAAATCACTGTAGTAATCATTGATCCAAAGGTCAATTATAGAGCTGGTAGGATTTACATGCTTCCAAAATATGTGACTGTGTGAATAAATGTTTGGTTCACTTACACAGCAAACTTTCATGTCTGGTTACAAATACAAATCAGGAAGTTAGAAACAGAAGGAAATTATACACAAAAGGAACTAAAACAAGTGAAAGGACATCAATCAATGAAAAAATAATACACTGAGATGATAATACACTTTCCATTTTATTA
The DNA here is from genome assembly GCA_026167975.1 of Phrynosoma blainvillii. Taxonomy (NCBI): domain Eukaryota; kingdom Metazoa; phylum Chordata; class Lepidosauria; order Squamata; family Phrynosomatidae; genus Phrynosoma; species Phrynosoma blainvillii. Next base: position 233,323,987 of record JANUYF010000003.1, on the reverse strand, counting down.
CAAAATAATAAAGGTCATTAAATTGTTGTAGGATGCTTTTCCAAGCTAGATGCTATGTTAAATGAAAATATCAGAAGATGGGGGGGGGGGGGTTGGGCATAAGACAAAAGCCCCAGTTTGGACTATCCTTTAATTTCGGAAATGCAGAAAATATCTATCTAGAATTTAAATAGAAACTTTTATTTTACAGGAACAGCATTCCCCAGGTCAGTGGCACAATATTGCATTGAGTACATTTTTGATAATAGGGCACCAATGGATGACAGTTTGTGAAATAAAATACATGTCATGGGATTGTGGTAGGTATGTGGCAAGAGGCCTGTTTTAGAAGTTTGCAATGAACCTCAAAATGAAGTTTGGAGCTTTGTGGACTAAACTCAAGCTAAACTCAACATATCCCAATCAAACAAATATTCTATCAATTTCATTTATATAAAACTAGGGATGGACAAATCTCTAGTGTTTGCTTTTGCCCACATTTCAATTTTTGCAAACACATGTTAGGTAGTGATAAAAGATGAACTGAAACAAAAAAGGACAGTGAGTATCAAGTAGTATAAAAAAGGAACCTAGGGGGAGGATCCATGAGTGGTGGTGTGAGGAGCTAAAGATTGTATTCTCCTGAAAGCTAAAGCTTAAAAAGCCAAAGAACTTCTAAATGGACAAAAGAGTGTGAGTAATTATAAATAAACAAATTGGAATGTGAGGAGAATAGAATGGAACTGCCCAATTAAAGATTTAATAATAAGAAAGATAAATAAGTGGAATTTTTGTTTTCTGCAACTGCTGACTGGATGTTTTGCTAAGCAGAACGGAAGGTAAGATTTATAAAACAAAATTAAAATAAAACAGTTGAAAATAAATGTATTGGATTGTGTGGGATTTAAAGAATTGTAACATTGAAATATTAATTAAAGAACAAACTGAGAGAAATATAATAAACTGCATGTCTGTAGTTTGAGACATAACACTGATTAGAAGTTGGCAGTTGTCCAAAAATAAAAAAAGAGAATTGAAACAAACAGTTTTTAGTTGGAAGAGACAATCTATACATTCATCAGATAAAATGTATGCACGTTTAAGAAGAGTAAGCTCACAAGAGAATTTTGAGGCTTATAACATGCAAAAAGAGAAATCTAGTTCCACTGGCACAATGCAAAAAGTCTAAAGTTCTAGGCACTCAGCCAAACAATGGAGATAATAAAGGGGATGAAATGAAAACATGGTTCTTGCAGGTTCTAACAGAAAATCAAGTCAAAAGTAACAAAGCTTTTAAAGAGACAATAATTAAAAATAATGGAACACTATCAGAGACAATAACTGATAAAATTATGGATGAAAATAATAAATCTATTCAGATTATTTAAAAAAAGAAATTGAGAGAGTGGGGGGGAAAAGTAAATTCACTGCAAGAAGAACAGAAAGTTCAACAGAAGATAACTTCAGAACAATCATTAAGACTGGACCAATTAGAACAAAAAATCATTGACTTGAAGGACTGCAATAAAAGAAATAACCTTCATATCTGTGGTTTTCCTGAGATGACAAATGAAACTCTGAGGACCTTGAAGAAGGAAATTTCAAGTAGCAACAAAGTATGGTTCCTCAGATTACTTGGGAAGAATAGGATGTGGAATGTCTGCATAGAGCAACAGCTTTAAAAAGAGGCCTGGTTCCCAGAGATGTAATCTTGAGAGCCAACAAGCTTTTATAAGAAAGACTTTTTAATGAAAGAAATCAGGAAACCCTCAAGATCACTGAAATATGGGAATACCACAACTGAAATCTATAATGATCTTTGCCCAGAGACTATCAATTGGAAAAGAAGAGTCAAACCATGCATTGCAGTACTGCAAAAAATGGAATAAGATACAGTTGATGTTACCCTATTTTCCTGAAATTTCAGTGGAAAGAGAAGCACCAAGGCATAGATCTGTTGAAGAAATTAAATCTGGAGCAGCAAGAAGAAAACATTGGCAAGGGTGCAACTGGTGGAGCCAAGGAACCACAGAAGATAAGGACAAAGACAATAAAAATAAAACTTTAAAATGGGAAAAATGACATAACAGGAGAAACAACTGATAAACAATCAGGAGGAGAAAATTTGATTACACACTGGGAATGGTGGGTTTCTCCCCCCCCCCCCTGGAGGGCTAGTATAAGCCATGAGCAAGGTTGGATACCTTGGGGAAGGAGGGAGTAGAAATGTATATGTGGGCAGGAGGAAGGGAGGGGAGGGGAGGGGAGGGGAGAGGTGGGAAGATGAAAAAGGAGGAAGGGAGGGAAAGGATGGGTGTAGGGGTATCACACTGAAGAGCCAATTCAGAAGATTTAGAAAAAGTAATATGGTTAATAAAGTAAGGATAATAATGTTAAATGTGAAAGGATTGGGTCTATAATTAAAAGAAAGAGGAAAGAAGCATTGTTGAAGGAAGAGAAAGCTGTTTTTTTTCTACAGGAAAAACATCAAGCAAAACAAGGGACAAATGAACTTAAACTGAATTGGGTTGCTACTTATGAAAAAGCATATGACACTTCAAAAGCAAGAAGGGTAGCAACCATTATATCTAAAAGATGTGGTTTTGATATGTTAAAAGTTAAGAAAGATGAAAAAGGAAGTTTTGTACTTATACAAGGAACAATGGGGAGATAAAAGTATTTGTTGATCAATGTGTATGCATCAAATGAAAAACAAAAAGAATTTAATGAAAAGTATTTAAGGAAATGGAGGATATGCAGGGAGATTATACAATTATGGCGGGAGATTTTAGTATGGTTATGGAGAAGTGGAAAGATAAATCAGACCCAACAACAAGGGATAGACTCAATAATATTACACCCCTGAATAAGGTAATGAATAGAAATGCATTAAAAGATATATGGAGACTGATTAAAGGGGAATGAAAAGAAATACATTATTATTCATCAGTTCATAAAAATTATTCTGGAATAGATTTTATGTTTGTGTCAAAAATATGGTTCCAAAGGTATTAAATACAGGAATAGAAGGGATAAAAGTTACAGACCATGCTTTAGTAAATATAGATTTTGTAGTTTGAAAGGGAAGCAAAAAGATGGAGGTTGGACACCAAAATACTTATTTATAAAGATATAGTGAGTAAGATTGAGAAAGAATGGCAAAATATATGAGATATCAATAATAGAGAGGTTTCTCAAGCTGTATTATGGGATACTATGAAAGGGGTTGCAAGAGGGATTTGTATTAGAGAAACATGTAATGTAAAGAGATGACAAGGAGAGAAAAAATAAAATTAGAAATGGAAATTAAAAAATTGAGAATAAATACATAAAAGACAGGAGTGAAAATTATATAGAATTACATGCAAAAAGAAATGAATTAGAGAAATAGAAATAGATAAAGTCCAGAGGAATTTGACATATTTGCGGGGGGAGTCATTTGAATATAGCAATAGGAATTCTAAAATGTTGGCAGGATCAGCACAAAAAAAGAATGAGAGGAATATGATTGGTATAATAAAAGATAAAACAGGAAAGATATGTATGATGATGAAATAAAAGATAAAGATATTTGAAGAATGCTATAAAGAATTATATTCAGCAGTGAATAAGTCAGTGGAAAAAATTGAGGAATATAGTGAGTAACATTGGAAAATAAAAATAGAGGAGGAAGATAAAGAAATAATGGAACAATTAGTTTTTTAAAAAAAGAAATAGAAGTGATAGATAAATTAAAAGGAGGGAAATCACCAGGAATGGATGGGTTGGGACCAGAGTATTATATATTTTTTAAAGATTTTAATATCTTAATTAGAAGTATTATATAACAAAATCTAAATGAAGAAAGAACCCCACCATCATGGGACCATTCATTGATAATACTGATTCCAAAACCAGACAAAGATTTGACAGACCCAGGATCTTATAAACCTATATCCCTTATAAATTAAGATGCTAAAAAAATAACAGCAATAATGGTAAAAAGAATGAACAGGCTTATACATAAATATCTTCAAAACGATCAATGTATGTTTGTGCAAAGAAGACAAATGTCAAATTTAATAGGAAGAGTAGTGAATAAAATAAACATAATTGGGAAAAATAAACATAAAGCGGGAAGAATGGCACTGGATATTTATAAAGCTTTTGATTGTGTGGAATGGCCAGCATTAAAAATAATGTTAAAGAAATTAGGTATGGGGGGGGGGATTCAGAGTTAATGGTAAACAATGGACTAACAGAACAAATTCAAATTTCTAGAGGTACAAGAGAAGGCTGTCCTCTCTCCCTGATCTTATTTACAATGATTATTTAAATTTTGGCAAATGTTATTATGAAGGAGAAAATTTGGAGGGAATTGGGATTAGAAAATTGAATAAGATACATTTGTTGGCTGATGGACAAAGATCCATTAAAAATGAATAAAGTAAAAAGACATTAAAAGGAATTTGGAGAAATGTCAGGCTTACAGGTAAAGTGGAATAAATAGCAGCTAATGCTGTTTAATTATACTAAAACAGATGAAAAGGATTTCCTAAAGGATAAAACGATAAATATTAAATTAAAGATACAATTAGATATTTAGGAATAAATATTACAAAAAAATTACAAAAATTAAAGGAACAAAATAATAAAAAATTAATAATAGAAATTAAAAGGAAATTAGAAGATTATAAAAATATTAAATTATCGTGGTTTGGCAGAATTGCATTAGTAAAAATGAAAAATTTACCTAAAATAATTTTTTTTTTTTGTTCAGGATGTTACCAATACAAATATCAGTAGCAGAAATGAAAAATTGGCAAATATTAGTTAATAACTTTTGTAATGGGAATAAAAAAGTGAGGATTAATAGAATATACTGGTACAAATCCCCATAAAAAGGAGGATTGGGTCTCCCGAATTTAAAATGGCATTATAACACAAATCAATTGGGATACATTATAGATGGAATTACAGAGAATGGGAATAGACTGGTCAGAGATGGAAACAATAGATAAAAATCTGGAAAATATTAGAGACAAGAAGAAATAGAAAACTATTTTTTAAAGAATATATTAGAGATTTGGGGGGAAAAAACAAAGAAAAATTAATGCCTGCTATCTCACCATTAACCCCAGTAGTAATGATGGGAAATTTTCCAATAAATTTAAGGGAGGAATTAGGGAAAGAGTTAAGGAAGCAAGGTTAAAAGATTGGATGAAGATAATGACGGATAAAGAAAAATAAAGGATAAATTGCAAAGTTCAAAAATAACCTGGTTTAATTGTATTCAGTTGGAACAATGGACAAAAAATTGGATAGGAAAATTAAGGAATTTAGAGAATATACTAAATTTGAACAAATAATCAGGCAAAGAGATAATATGGAGGAAAATGAAATTTTGAAAGGTATTTCGAGTGAAATATATAAATTATTAAAACATAATGAGAAAGAAGAATATGTTAGGATGAGAGGATGATTTAGCACTAATGATAAATATTCAAGCATGAAAAAAATTGGAATCAATGTCATTTTAAAAAATTATCTATATGGATAAAAGAGAATTACTATAAACTAATTTGGAGGTGGTTTTTAACACTAGTAAGGCTAAACCATATAAATAAGAAATATTCAAGGATATGTTGGAGATGTTGTCAAGAAATTGGTACTTATATTCATATGTGGTGGGGTTGTAGGATAGTAAAGAAATTTTGGCAATTAGTATGTAAAGAGATAAAAAGAGACAACAAAAATTATCTCTTATCATAGATATATGCCCAAAGATAGCATTAGTGTCTATATATGATGAGATCAACTGCACCCAGGCTATGAAGGACTTAATCACAAATTTATTAAAAGCAGCAAAACTAATTATAGCAAGAAAATGGAACTTTCAGGGAGATCTGCAAATATAAGATTGGTATAAAGAATGGCAAGTGGCAATTAATGATAAATTAACATGTGAAATTAAAAAAAGGAACAATGAAGAGGAATGACTGAAGCAATAGGAAAGATATTTGTACAAAAGGTTCTAGTAAAAGAGGAGGGTGGTTTATCTCCACAGGAAGAGTTACAATTTTGGAGGGTAGAATAACATGAAGATATTAGGCTCTGATGATAGGGAACATTTGATTATAGAGATAAGTTAATTAGTGATAAATTATTAGTATTCCACTTTAGTGGAATTATGAATAGTATATGTTGAAAAGAAGACAGAAATAAGAATGAAGATATCAATAATAATTTAATATTTTTTTCTAATTATTGATTTAGTTAATATTAAATGGTTTAATATGAATAAGATTCAGATAAAATAATTAAGAATGGATAATTAATGTGATTTATTACATATTTTTGTGGAATACTGTAAGATATTTTTAAATATAATTTTAAGTATGTTATATTATTAATAATAAAATATTATTTAAAAAGTGGGGGAGGGAAGAAAAAAGGAACCTAGCAGGAAGTCTATTTGCTTTGTCTCTCATACAGAATACAGATCTTTCCAACCTGTTCATACTCTGACCTCTGAAAATCCCATTATGACTCAGCAGCATAAGATCAAATATCAAATGCATTTCTGTTTCATCAGAGTATCTGGACATAGTCCTTACTTTTTGTTGTTGTTGCTCATTAATGTTTTTTAGGCTTAGAGGCAAAGCAGACGGGCAAAAAACACTGGCTTCAGGGTGGTGTGGGGGCATAGCATATGCACGCTGCATGCCCCAATGCTGCCTCAAAGCCGGTTCATGCTGCCCTCCTGAAACAGTGTCACAGTGTTTCTATGGCACAGCATTTACATGTGCCGCACCACAGAAACAAGGAAAAACCACTTCCATGGCTGAAAAGCCAGCTTTTTGACAGCTCAAAAAGGAGTGGCTTTCTTCCACTTTTTTTTTCATATTTTATTTAATTTAATTTTTTATACAATGTTAAAAAGAAACACAACATAACAAATTCATTACTTCTCAGAAGGAGTTCCCAGTTATTTAACTTAAGAGGAGTATTACAATTGTATATCTAAATTTCCATTTACATAAATCGTACAAAGAACCTGATGCCTTATAAGGGCGTTAATTAACGTAAAGAACGTATAAAGAGCTGTTAGGCTGAATAACATTTCTTATACATTCTTCCTAGGCTAAATATGTGAAAGGGGGAGAAAGATAGGAGAAAGAAAATAGGAGAGTGCATGAGGTTTACAAAGGCATAAAAGCGATTATAAGACAACGTTTATCGTCTAACTTGTTTTTAACAGGACCATAAGTTTTCTACTTTCTTCCATTTATCCCTAAATTTGTCCTCCGTTTGGTTTTTTAACGTCATTGTCAATTTATCCATTTGCATTAAGTCATAAAGTTTAGTTTCCAATTCATGTTCAAGGTTTCCCTTTACTACTTTCCAGTGTTTGGTAAGTATTAGCCTTGCCGCAATAATCATATATAGGATAACACCCATTTCTTCCTTGTTTATCTTTTATTTCAGTTAAGTTGTTATATTTAGTAAAAAGAGTTTAGGGTCCATGTTAAATTTAATTTGAAATGTGCCCTGAATTCTTGTGTGGATCCCCTCCCAAAAGTCGGTTGCTACTCGACAATCCCACCACATGTGGAGCAGATTTGCATTGTCCTTCCTGCATTTCCAACATGTGCTATCTATTTTGCTGCTTGTTTTGGCCAATTTTTCTGGGGAGAGGTGCCATCTGTACAGCATCTTGTAATAATTTCCAATCAGCTGAGAACTTTTTGTGAATTTTAAATTTTTAAGCCACACTTCTTCCCAAGTTGCTAATTCAATGTTTTCTCCAAAATCCTGCATCCATTTGATCATTGAAGTTTTTATCGTTTCTTCTTTTAAGTCAATATCCAGTATTAGTTTGTAGAGTCTAGAAATCATATGTTTTTCTCCTTTTTCCATGATCTTTTCTAACATATGCTTTTCTAATTCTATTCCTATTGTTTCCTTATCAATTTTGAATCTTTCCTTTATTTGAAAGTATGCTAACCATTGCAGTTTAAAACCTTCTTCATTTAGTTCTTTATTAGATTTAATTTTTATTTCTTTTGTGGATTTAACTATAATGTCGTCATATGTCAGCCATTTCCCTAATGTTGATTTGTCCTCTTTATGAAAAGCTTCCTGAGGGGAGATCCATCTAGGAATTTTGTTATAAATAAATCTTTTATATTTCCACCATATTTTCATTAATGCCTTCCTTATTAAGTGTTTATTAAACTCACCATCTGTTATTTCATTTTCATATTGGAGGAACTTATGCCAATCTTCCTTTAAACCGTAACCTTCTAATATTAATAAACGTTTATTTTTTAATTCAAACCACTCTTTTAACCAAGTAATAGTTGCTGCAGCATAATAGGCTTGTAAATTGGGAAGTCCTAATCCACCTTTCTTTTTTTCATCTTGCAAAGTTTTTAATTTTATTCTTGTCTTTTTGCCACACCAAATGAAGTCACTAATATCTTTGTTCCATTTTTTTAAAATGGAGTTAGATGTAATTATAGGGATATTTTGGAATAAGTACATCATTTTTGGCAAAATATGTTGTTGTATTAGGGCAATTCTGCCCATTAATGATAATTGTATTGAATTCCATTTGTTTAAGTTTTCTCTAATTTTTTGCCATGTCGCTATATAGTTGTTGGCTAAAAGATCCTGATTTTGATTTGTCAAAATTATGCCTAAATATTTGGGTTTTTTTTATTATACCAATTTCGGTTTCTTGTGTTAGTCTCATTTCCTCTTTTTTTTGATAGATTTTTTATTATAATTCCACTTTTTAAGAGATTAATTTTTAGCCCTGCTAAGTTGCATATCTTGTTGAGGGAAACCCATAGCCTTTTTATACTTTTAAATCTTCCATTAATTTCTTATCTTTTAGTTGCTCAATCCTGTTTTTCCTAATTTCTTGTGGAATAAGGTGCCCCCTTATTACTGCCTTACTGGCATCCCAGATGATATGGGCTGGCAAATTGGCACTAGTATTTTCATTAAAATACAAGTTTATTTCTTTTCTTAATCTTTGTATAAATTCCTCATCATTTAAAAGGTAATCTTTCAGTTTCCAATTAAAGCTCTTTGTGTTTGATTTCATTTCTAACAGTATGGCATTATGGTCTGAGAGTGTTCTAAGACTAATTTCTATTTTTATAATATCTCTACTAAATTCCTGGCCCAGGAATCCAAAAGGTTGCCTCCTCCTGATCTAGACTTTATCAACAGCAGAGCTGTAAACAGTGTCCCCAAATTTCATCCGCCATCTATCTATCTATCTATCTATCTATCTATCTCGCATTGCCAGTATAGTATATAAAATATATAAAGATTGATATCGGCCCATATCGCTGCTACCTTTTTTGGGGAAGGTGATCGAGAGAGCAGTCGCTTTCCAGCTTCAATCGATCTTGGATGACACCGATTTTCTGGACCCATTTCAAACTGGCTTCCGGGCGGGCTATGGAGTTGAGACTGCCATGGTTGCCTTAGTTGATGACCTCCGTCTGAGCATGGACAGGGGAAGCGTTTCCCTGTTAGTGCTCTTGGACATCTCAGCGGCTTTCGATACCATCGACCATGGTATCCTTCTGGACCGCCTGAGGGAGCTGGGTATCGGGGGCACTGCTCTGCAGTGGTTCCGGTCCTACCTCTCGGGCAGGTTCCAGATGGTGGAGCTGGGGGACTGTCGCTCCGATAAGAGGGCCCTTACATCTGGTGTCCCTCAGGGAGCGATTTTGTCCCCTATGCTTTTCAACATTTACATGAAACCGCTGGGAGAGATCATCCGGAGACACGGGGCGCGATGTTATCAGTACGCTGATGACACCCAAATAGTCTTCTCTATGTCTCCGACTGATGCAGTAACTAAGGATGGCATCTCTCCTCTTGTTGCCTGCTTGGAGTCGGTAATGGGCTGGATGAGGGAGAACAAACTCAGTGTGAATCCAGGAAAAACGGAAGTACTGGTGATAGGTTCCCCAGTTCCAGGTGGCGAGATTTGTCGTCCGGTCCTGAATGGGGTCACGCTCCCCTTGAAGGACTTGGTGCGCAGCTTGGGAGTACTCCTTGATTCGTTGCTCCAACTGACATCCCAGGTGTATGCGGCGGTCAGGAGTGCTTGTTATCAGCTTCGGCTGATATGCCAGTTGCGTCCCTACCTGAACCGTAAGGACCTTGAAACTGTTGTACATGCTTTGGTAACCTCTCGATTGGATTTCTGCAACGCGCTCTACATGGAGCAACCCTTGTACCAAATCCGGAAGCTGCAATTGGTGCAGACTATGGCAGCTAGATTGGTCGCTGGTAGTTCCAGGTCAGACCATATAACACCTATCCTAAAAGACCTTCACTGGCTGCCTATTTGCTTCCGAGCTCAATACAAGGTGTTGGTTTTGACCTATAAAGCCCTAAATGGCTTGGGCCCAGGGTACTTAGAGGACCGCTTCTCCCCACATAATCCGCCCCGCACACTCCGATCATCTGGGACTAATCTGTTAGAGGTCCCCAAGTCTCACTTTGTGGGGACCTCTCAGAGGGCTTTTTCCATCATCGCCCCTTCCTTCTGGAATAAGCTTCCCGCAGAGCTTCGCTCCTCTGCATCACTAGTCTCTTTTAAGGACACTGCTGTTCATAGGTCTAAAAACGTATCTATTTCAGTTGGCATTTCCACCTTAAGTAATGATATTTTTTTTTTCTTTCTCTGCCCCATGTGTTTTCTTGTTGACCCCGGACTGTTTGTAACTTTTTTTCCCCCACTTCTTGCCCCTGATATTTGTGATTTGTCTGATTCCTGTTCCTTTTCCCTGCACCGATGTTGTTAACCTTTATATTGTAGCAATTTTAACTTTTTTATTGTTTTAACTCTTTGTAAGCCGCTTTGATCATATCCATGGAAAGGCGGGGTAAAAATAAAATTTATTATTATTATTATTATTATTATTCCTTAATTTTGTTGACAAAGTGAGCTCAATGCTACAACAAGGGAGCATTGATTAGACTGATTTTGTATCAGTGGTGAAAATGTAGGTGCATCATTTTAAGATTTCAGATACAAAAATGCATATTGAAGCCTCCATATCTTGCCAGTTTAAATTTTCTGTTAGACTTCCTTTTCAGTGAAATTTGCATCAAGTTATTCAAAAGTAAGTGGGAAGTATGTAGCAGAATTAATACTAAACACTGTTCACCTGTTTTTTTTCAGATACATTCTAATTTTAATTTTAATGGGCCATTTCCCATTAAGCCTGTTTGCTGCCATTGTTATTTCAAAGCAATTTCACAGGTGTTTATCCATAATATATCTTTACTGACCACATTTAATAGCAGGATTTTAACATGCTTTCTGTTTCCTTTTTCTGCTTTCTCTCCAACATGCTGAAAGTGAAATGAACTAAATTAATAAAAATTACTTTAAAATGAGATGAACACATTAAAATTGAATTACAATAAGTACATAGGATTCACAGCCAGTTTGTGAGCAAAGGATTCCCACTGGGATAAGCTTGCTTACCTCTCTTTGTATCTCTGTAATAATAATTGACCTTTATTTAATGAGGCTATATGTTTAGCTATTCTTTTGTAATTTTTTTTTAACTGTACAGGCTCTGTGGGTTTTCTGAGGCATGACCTATGAACAGCAGTGTCCTTATTGCCTAACATTTTCAAGCTGACTGCCCATTACTGCATCACTGCTTCTTACTATACATTAATAAGGGAAGTATTGCAGATTCCCACACAGGAATATTTATCACTCTCACTGCCTCTTAAAGCTGTGTCTCCATGGACCATAATACCAGCATTGCAAGAAATCAGAAAGAGATAATATATGATTCAGAACTGGAAATGTTTAATTGTTAGACTACCATATGAACAGTTAAATATTAGAATTTTCTCTTACGCCAACATAATCCTTATGGATATCTGGTCTCCAAGAGAAGGCTCCCCACCCACAGAGAATAAGACTATATCCCTGCTTATTAGTCATAGAAAGTTACTGGCCTTGCCAGTTGTGTCTTTCCCTTTACTAAAGCCATTCTGCCTGTGGGGGGATTCTGGGACCTGTAGTCTCAAAAGTAGTTCCTTATTCATATTCTGAACAGAAACCATGGTTTAAATCCAGGAATTTCCAGATCATCTGCCATACAGCGCATATATATATATATATATATATATATATATATGCATGGAACTTTCTGGTAATGTTAACTTCCATGAATCTAAAGCCAGTCAAAATAAATTAACCCCAGAAGTAATATTAACTGTATACATGCCAACATTTCACAAATGAAAACTAGGGCCAAGCAACATCAGAATGTGGTTGCAGCAGTTTACATTTGGTCACCCAACTGAGAAGAGCACAATTATGCCCCCTATTCCCTTGCTATGTTAATTGACTCAGGGACCATACAGAGGGGCTCTAAGTGGCAGCTCCGTGCTGCCCCTGGGAGCGCTGGATTGGGCCATGGCAACTGCACACTGCGGCCTTGATCCAGCAGTTTGCCACCACAAAAAGAGCTGGCAAATTCTGCTCCTTTTTTGAGCAGCAAAAAGCCACTGCCACAGCTCTTCTGCACTCCTTTGGTGCAGCATGTCTAAATGCTGCACCAAGGAAGCACCTTGATGCCATGCACTGTGCGGTGTGGCATGCGGCATGATGGGGCATTATTGCAGAGTCGGGGCAGCCGGCATGAGGTCACCCCACCCCAACCCCCTTCCCAGTCTGTACAGGCCCTCAGTTAATTTACTTCAAACTACTTTTGCACTTTGAACTCAGTTTGCAGCAACTGAAGTAGGCTGACTACAAAGACAGAAATTGGGAGGAGGATGAGAATTGGGCTATTTTTTAAAGCAGCTAAAATGTGGGATGACAGAGTATTAATTGGCACTATCCATGCCAGATCAAGAAAGATGGAATGTATGCAACTGGAATGAAGTATTGGGCTCACAGTTTTGATTCTTGAGGCTACTTTACCCCTGAAACTTTATTTGTCCCAATAAAATAGCAATAGCTACTAGCAATTAACCAATTTGTCTTCACTGAGTCACATGGAAGGCAGTGAAATAATCGGATGCAGGGAAGGCCAGATTAAAACATGCTGAGGCCTTTGGGCTATGTACAGTTTAAAGGACCTCAAGGCATTACACACACACCCAGTATATTATGTAAAACTTGAAATTCAGTCATTTTATTTTCATTTAAAGGGCCTTCATAATCTAAGCTCCTAAACTGTAGCTTAATTGCCTTGTGTAAAAATTCAGAATTATACAAGATTTATTAAGTGCTTCTTGTTTTGGAGGACTATATCTGCCTCCCTAATGGCACCAGATCCCCTCTGATCTTGGAAGCTAAGTAAGATCAGCCTTGATAAGTACTTGAGTGGGAGACTGTCAAGAAATACTAGGTCCTGAAAGGAACTGGAAAAGTCATCTCTGAGTATTCCTTAGCTAAGAAAATCCTATGAAATTCATGGGTCCCCATAGGTCAACATGTGACTTGAAGGTACATACACATACACCCATCCAGGGACCACTAAACTCTAGAAAATTTTTCACCATCTATGTTAAGGATGGGCAAAACTGAGTCTTCCAAGTGATATTGGAACTTCAAGCATTCCTTATTGTTTGCGCTGCTGGATAGAGCTGATAGGAGCTGCTGTCCAAGAACACAGCTGCTGCCCAAGAACACACATTTTTGTAGGGCCACACATTGCTGACCTCTGATCTAGGTAGCTGGTTGAGGACTAAAAAGAAGATAACTGATGTGAAGACTGAGCTTCTTTTCAACCTAAACTGACATGCTGTGCCATGTCTGGGAGCCTGCCACAAAATTCACTCACTCACTCACAAAGCTGTACCAATGTTGAGAGAAGATGGGAAAATGCTATTTGTGACTGAACCATCTATTAATAGTTAAGAAAAATGGCATTTAAGACATTATTTTTGAGGGAGAGGGGAAGAAGTAAGAATCAGTAGGGAATACGGGAAACTAATTTGAATGATTAAATTGTTTAAAGGGAAACTAGTTTAGGGATGCTGAGGGGAAATTAATTGGGAGAAACAAACTGAAAGGAAACAGCCTTGGTGTGAAAAATTGGCTTACCTTCTGTAACAGGACTGCTGTCTTAGAACAGTAAATTTGAGGTTAAAGTAATGGTTTGGAGTTTGCAACTAAGAGATGAAGCACACAGAGAAAATAAAGTGGCTTCCAGACACTTTGAAGGAAGAGAGTTTATATGACACATTCCTCCAAAGCGGATAGAAAGCGAAACTAAGCCATGCTCCAGACCTAAAAACTGGAGCAAAAAAAAAAAGCTGGAATACTCCAGCTAAGCTCAGAAAATGGACATCTTCACACCTGCATGTAAATGCCCAAGGTGACTGAGGGCTGTAGCAAAGCAAAAAAGTGAAGTGTGACATTTGGATTTTATTTCACCATACACAAACCAGGCAGTCCAACAGCAGCATGGGGTGAAGGGGAGTAAAAGGGGCATGCATGGGAGGACCTCCATGATTGTGCTTTGTCAATGCACACCAATGCATTGTTGCCTTGTACAGGCAGAGCATTTCATCACATGTGTGACTGTGTGATTAAAGCAGTGATCATGCATTGGGATGGCATCTAGGCAGGAGGTAATTGAATGACACAGGCAGTGTGTTTGTACAACAGTGCATGTACATAGTGAGGAGGCAACAAAAAATTTACCCAATGACTCAGCTTGATGCTGCACCATGCAGGCGTGAAGATATTCATTGGGAGCAGGCCATGCAGACAGCGGGGGTTCGGTCCACTTTTGGAAAAAGCAGGATCCAGTACTTTTTCCTGCCTGTCTGCTTCAGCCCTTAGATTTCACTTCTGCCTCATATTCAGCTCATGGTATGGAACATGTCACAATATTCCTTCAATACAGCATTAACTGTGCCCCTGCAGGAAACCTTAGGAAAATGACATTTTGAGGTGAGCTGCTGGTAAGGTTAGAATGTAGAGATATATTGTAGCACTTTTGAGGCTAACTGAAAGAAAGAAATTGGCAGCATGAACTTTCGTATAGGTTGGTAAGGTTGCCATAGCACTCGATTGGCCAGTTTTCATCTGGTTTCTAAATATACCATCCAACTCCTGTTCGGACCATTAACTCACTCGGATTCCAACCTTTAATTTTAGACTTGCCCCATATATCTAGCCTTTGTAGGAACACAGCAATGGGGCAAAATGTGCAACCACTATTCTCTCCTGCCTTTGAGTGTGTTTGAGTGTGTTTATTTAACCAAGAAATCAAATGTCACAGCATTTGTGACCCATCTTTTCTGCAGACGGTGCTTTGCACCATCTTCAAGCCAAGGAAGGCAGCCGGACGCTGGTCATCCCATCCCCTTCCTGAGGACGTCATCGGAGTGCCAGCCCTTCTACACGACAAGCGCTCTGATGATGTCCTTCTGGCTCAGCATCCAGACATGATGAGCCAGAAGAGATGCTGAAGAGGTGCGTGACAGCTCTTGCAGCGCCCCTCTCACTGCTTGTGGAAGGAGAGCTATTTTAGTGCTCCTTTCCCAGGCGCCAAAAGGGAGGATCGGGGGTGAGGCATGGGGCAGCCTCGGTCCCAATCTGCCACTTCCCAGGGTGGACCATGGCCGCCCGTCTGCATCCCCCCCCCCATGTTCCAATTCCCATCTGGGTCAGGATTGCAATGCTAAAGGAAAATGAAGCTTCTTGAGGTAAGTATAGCCAAATGGTTTATAAACTGACCAAGAAAATCCAACAAATGCTGCACTCAGCAAAGGACACAAGAAACCCTCTCACAGCCACAGGAATTTACCACATACCATGCAGCTGTGGACAAGTCCACATAAAGACCACCAAACACAGTGTCCAAACATGAATCAAGGAACATGAGAGACACTGCAGACTGGGCCAGCCAGAAAAATCAGCAGTAGCAGAATATATTATAAACCATCCTGGGCATAAAATGCTGTTTGAAAACACTGAAATTCTGGACCATGCCAACAACTATCAGGTCAGAATGCACAGGGAAGCCATTGAAATCCACAAACACTTGGACAACTTCAATAGGAAAGAAGAAACCCTAAAAGTAAACAAAGTTTGGCTACCAGTCCTACAAAATAGGAAAATCAGCACTCAGCAAATGCAAATGGGAAACCACCCAGGGTCAGGGGCTTTCCTAGCAGACAATGAACACCAATTACCAGACAATAATCCTTGTTTGCATATCCTCCTACTCTGAGGCCCTGCCATCAACACAAAACAATACACAATCAACAACAGAATAACACAGTTTACATGGGAATCACTCCTCCCTACCCAGGGTCTCACAGTGTATATATATATATATATATATATATATATACCAGTACAAGGTGTTGGTTATCACCTTTAAAGCCCTAAATGGCTTGGGTCCAAGCTATCTTAGAGATCGCCTCCTCCCTTATAATCCTCCCCACGCTCTCTGCTCCTCTGGGAGGAATTTCCTGCAGCTTCCAAAATCTAGACTTGCAGTGACCTTCCAGAGGGCCTTCTCAGTTGTCGCCCCCAGGCTCTGGAATGGCCTGCCGGATGAGATCCGTCAGCTGACATCTTTAGACAGTTTCAAGAGAGCTGTCAAGACGGATCTCTTCTGGCAGGCCTTTCTGGACTGAAATACCCGGCCTGGGACATTGGGACCTTGGATCTCTCCCTTATGACTGTTTTCTCAACCCCTGCTAGAACTGTATTTGTACGGGGTCTGTTGGTTTTATTTTATTGGTTTTATAGTTTATTGTTATTTTAACAATTATTGTTTTAACTGATATGTAGTTTAATTGATTTTTAAGGGGGGGAGTTGTGTTATTTTAAGGTGTATGTAATCTTTTACTTGTAAAACGCCTAGATTGGTCCACCACCGGGCGGTATATAAATAAATTTTATTATATATATATATATATATATATATATATATATATATATATAATTCCAGCATTCTCTCAAGATGCCAGCCACATATGCTGGCAAAACATCAGAAAGAAACTCTTCTAGAACATGGCCACACAGCCCGAAAACCCACAATAAACTATGGATGTTGGCCATGAAAGCCTACGACTTCACATTAGTAGCATGAGCTTTCTCACACTTGAGCCAACTTCCTCCTATATGCTTATTTCATATTTAAATGGAATATTGCATCTCTCTCTCTTTCTCCCATGCTAGATTACCTCTGGTTTAATTGAAATAAAAGTGCAAATTGAAATTTGGTGTGTCTTTGGATACACTAACATATGACACATTGCAAACCATAGGAAAATGTATCACCTATAGTTTTGCTTAATAGAAAATATTTACAGTAACTATCTCTGGAGTTGAGAAGAGGACCATAATTATACTATTCTAGATTGTTATGCTCCAGTGAAAATGTGTGACACGTTAATGCAAAGGTTTAGAGGGAGCAGAGTTAAGGAAAAAAAGCAATAATCTGTCAACTGATGCTGCCAAAATAATTCTACTAAGGGGCTATGCAGACGGGCGGCTCCGGCCCGCCCCTGCTAGTGGCGGATTGGGGCCACAGAAACTGCACGCTGCAGCCTGACCCCCTTTTGCTACCCCCTAAAAGAGTGGCAAAATGCCGCTCCTTTTAGGGGAGACAAAAGGCTTCCCTAAGAGCTGGCGCTGTGGCTCTTCCATGTCCTTCCATGTCCTTTTGGCACAGCGTGTCTACACACTGCGCCAGGAGGGCGTCCTGATGCCGGGTGCTGTTTGTATGGGGGCACGGTGTTAGGATGGTGTCAGGCTGGGGTTGGGGTGGCCAGCATGTGGCTGCCCCCCTCAACTCCCCCCCCAGCCGGCCCTTTAGGCCCGTCTGCAACACCCCTAAATCAAGGGTTTATGCCAACACTTGACAGTCGCCCCTCCATATCCCCAGATTCTTCATCCACAAATTCAACCACCCATGGCATGAAAATATTTTAAAAATATATAAATTCCAAAAAGCAAACCTTGATTTTGCCATTTTATATAAGGGATACCATTTTACTATCCACTGCATATAATGGGACTTGAACATCCATGGATTTTGGTATCCATAGGGAGTCCTGGAACTGATATCAAGAGCTCACTGTACATCCAGTTGACTTTAAAGGGTGTGAATTATGAACAAAATTATCCCTTCATTGAAATCAATGGGAGTTTTACGTGTCTCGTTTTGGCTGCTTCTAACTCTCAAAATGAAACTGAAGATGCCAAATGAGAGATTTGGTATTGGCAACTGGCATGACTGGCAAATTCTAGGTCTCATTCAGACTGATTTAAAGCCACAAACAAACAAACTCTCACCAGTCCCAACTTCAAAATAAGTGCAATCTTGGACAAGGAAACATCCAATAACTTTTTCATCTCTCACAATTCCTTAGGGCCCAACTACCTTTATAACAAACTATGTGGAAGTTTATGTGAAAATCTTTGGGTGGAAGAAGGTTGTGGCTGCTGCAGCTATTCCACTTGGCACCTCTCCTTTCTGCATTTTCTAGAAGTGAGGAAGGTCTTTTCAGCCTAGATCATTGTGCCCACCATAGCAGAACAACAATAGTACTTTGGAAAGTATCATACTTCATCTACTTGATAAGCTTACTGGGTAGAGTTGGAGATGATGATCTTGCCTAGGATGCTACAACAACAAATCCCTTCAATAGCCTAGTAATAAAAGATGCCTTCTTCTGGTTTTTTTGTCCTCTACTACCTACCTCAGGTCTTAAATCCTCTAGAGGCATCATATACCATCTGATCCTGGAAGTTAAGCAGGGTCAGACCTGATTAGTACTTGGATGGAAGAGTGCCAATGAATACCAGGTGCTGTAAGCTATATTTCAGAGGAAGTGGCAAATATTCTAAATATTCCTTGCCAAAGAAAATCCTATGAAATCCATGGGGTCACCACAATTCAACAGGCAACTTGAAGATGCATATATACATACACACAATACCTATCATCAAGTACACTGGGTAATTCAGGTATCACAGAAGCTAGTTTAGGTGGATGATCCTTTGGCATATTAACAGTGGATACTAGAGATCTGATGTCACTGGGCTGGTGAATCCACTCAATGTTTTATACTGAATTTTAAGGTGCTGAGCCATATCTCCAAAATAGTTTTGTTATCTTGGATAGTTCCTTTAAAGTTCTGACTACAATGCATAGTGGGTTTACCACCCCACTGGAACCTCCTGATTCCATTTATTAAAAGAAATTAAAATGCAGGTGAGAATGGAGTTAAGTCAAAGTCTGTAAACCATTTAAAGATCCAGGACAACTAGCTATCCTGAATATTGTAAAGTTAAGCCACTACCCAAGCAAGTGCCCATATAAAACCCAAGTTGGTTATCTGTGGTTTTGTCAACTTCTTATCCTTCCTTTTCAATGTAAGTGCTGCAAACCTTCTAGGCCCAAAGCAAATGGGCCAAAAAGACCATGCTGGGATTGCAGCAGCCCCAATCGCACCAGGACCATGGCATGGGCTCAGTCCCAATCCAGGCCACTGCCATGGTCCTAAACTGAGCAACTGGAAGGAGCAGGTTATATATATATATGGCCTGGTTCTTTTTGCTTGGCACAGGGTTGGCATAGCTTCTGGCCACATTCGGGGTGTGTGTTGTTTAAATGCTGTACCCTCAAAGTGGCCTGAAGCCACATCATTTTTCCCATGTGTTTCGGGTTATAGACAAAAATCCTGTTTGGTTCTCACATTGTGCTCCTGAGAGAAAAGAAGTAAAGGCACAGATAAACATTATGATTATGAATGACATAATTTCCTTTACCAGTTAAGCCAGAAGTCCCATTATATGGGCACTTTGATCTATGTTGTAGAGAGATAGTTTCTTGAACAAAGTCAGAACTATGGTTGATAAATTTAACACTTCAAAATGCTTATTTATGGTGGCAAGGCACTGTATAGTAAATATGTTAACAGAAATATGTCTGTGAAGAAAATTTGTCTGTGGTGCCTTTAATTTCAAGAAAAAAACAGAAAAGAACAGCTCTGAATCCTGCATACTGTGGAATTACCAAGCCAAAGTAAGTGGACACGTGTTATTTTGTTGGTTTATTCTTTGTTGGAATTAATCATCTTGATTTTCTTTTGAAAATATCTCCAATTCATACAATTAATGTTAATGATATATTTATTAAAAATAAATTGCAAATAAAATAAATTTTATAAATATTTATAATTAAATTATAATTTATAATAAATTAACATAAATACAAATAAATAAATAAAATTATTGCAGAAAATGTAGCACAATAGATCCAGTCATTTACCACAAATTTTGGTTATAAGGACATTTTGGATTTCTGTGTTGGATGAAATTGACAACATGACAGATTATGATTTGCCCTTTGATTCCTTAATTATATTGTTTTGCTATATAAAAAGGATAACAGAATTAAGAGATGGAGGAGGAGGAGGAGGAGGAGGAGGAGGAGGAGGAGGAGGAGGAGGAGGAGGCATCTTACTCTACCTTGCCACCAAAACTGGAATTCAGTTGCTTCTATACATATAATTGTACACTTCTACACTTACTAATGTGTACTTTAATACAAAGAATATACATTTTATAATAACTGAAAAAATATTGCTCTTCAAATAAGATGGAAAGATGTACAGGAGATGGCTTACCAAATGACCACACAAAAGCAAAAGTCCTTACATTGGAGACTTGAGGAATCCCTTGTATGCCCCCTAGAGTTCCATGATGAAAAGATTAAATGCACACTTTTATAAAGTGACTCAACAGATAGCAAAAGTAGTAAAAGTACCACAAACTACATTAGCAAAAGAACCACAGAACCACATCGTATGGATGTGTATTTGCATTCTGTGCAGAAATAGCATATACCACATCACGTAGGGCTTTAAAGGAAGGATTAATGTCCAAGAAACAAATTAGTAGTCTGTAAAGATGGTACATTATTTTATATGATTCATTTAGTATCCTGACAGTTGCATTCTGAACCAATTGAATCTTCAACAGCTTGGAATCTCAGTACTTGATGAAGAACCTTTCCCAACATTTATTTAATCCATTAATTTATACCCTGCTTTATTCCCAGTATGGGATGCAGCCTGCCCAAGGGCTTTTTGCTGGAGGACACCTTCCCTGTGTCCCACCAGTGGCAATAGTATATTGTGGGAGGGTGTGTGGGAGGGATATGACCCATGGAATATCCTCCCCTTGGAGGTCCAGTTGATTTCATTCCAGTGGCAAGGTAAAGCATAGCTCGGGAGGCAGGCTAATTTGTCCCATTGATTAATATGGGGTTTTTTTGTCTGTTTAAATTGTTTTGTTTTGAATTATTAATGGCTTTAAACTGTTTAAATTGACTTTACTTGTATGCCACCTTGAAATCCCATGTTATAGGACAGGATATAAATAATTTTTAAAAGCACTTTCCCAAGATAGTTATGGTAATTATAGCACTACAGTAATTCTACCTAGATGTCACTAAGGCAGTAATACATTGGCAGGCTCTCTTTTCCCCATGATGTAACTGTTGTGAGCTGCCTTGAGTCCTGAACTTGGAAGAAAGAATGATGTAAATAAATCTTCTACTACTGGTGAATCCTAACACAGGAGAAGGCCCTCCTGACCAGAATCTTACAATCAAGCTGCAGTTCCAGCATACGAGTACTACCAAGCAGTAAATGTTATTCTTAAGGACAAGTGTAGCCTTATCCAAAACAAACTGACCTCTAAATCTTAGATCAATAAATTACCCCAAAGCAACAGTATTTCAGTTTATTTGGATTAAGCTAATTAATGGACAAATAGACCATGTTGTGAAAAGAAATTTGACTCTTTTTTTCTCCCAGATGCAGAAAGACTGAGCTATAATATTGGTCATATACTCACTGCTGGTTGCTGTTCAGACTGGTATGGGTGGGGAGGTTAACATGAAAAGGAAAGATGACAACACTAATCGGCATCCTTTCTCTTACCTTTTAGGGGCTCCATTGGTGAGTGGAATTATGGTAGAAAAGTTTGCACAAACATCATTGTTCCTTGATGTGCACTGACCCACACAGAGGTAAATTCACTAGATAATACTAGGCCAGGAAAGTTGAACCTCCACCCCTTTGACCTGATACTCTCTGTAGAGAGTTGGAGTCCAGCTCTGTGTTTCATATTCTATCACTAGTACCCATTTTCTTTTCTGAAGCTTCTCCTCTCTGGAATCCACCCTAATTTTGATCAGAAATAACAGTAGGAGTTCCCATTAATGCCATTAAAATCTCACTCTGATTCATATATAGAATTGCAGAAGAGAGAGAAGAGTCATGTCTGTGGTAAATACTCTAGCAGCTACATTCTGTACATTTAGCAACAAGAGCATTGAATAGCAGACATTTTAGTAGCTACACCTCCTGTGCGCAGCTCAGCTGCTAATATGTTTTCTTACAGAGGCACTAGCATTCAGGACAGAAGGATTACCACAGAGAGCATACGTACTAGAATATACATGATCAGCCTCATCATGATGACAGTGGACTTTTCAGCAGTGCCAGCAACTGGGCACGTTAGGCCTTTTGCCTAAGAATTACATATGACTCTGTAATTACATGGACTAGGCTAGTACTACTGAAATTTGTGCTTAGTGAATAAGTGCTGGTCCCAGAGTCATTGGCTCCTGGTCCCTGGAAAATTTATGGGAAAGAAAGAATTGTAGTTAATGGTCACAAATATAGTCCCAGTCCCTGGCATATTGGGGAAATAAATAAATAAATACCCTAGACTAAACAAGGGACAATGGAAAAGACATGGCAGAACGATAGTTCTTTCCTTAATTTTATTCATATATTATATTTTTAAACTACCTGCTAATTGACATTCCTAAGCAGGATAGAGTCTTTGAAAATATAAAATACATCAAAATATAAAGAACAATTACTTTAAAATGGAATATAAAATCTGGTAGCAGACAATAAAGCATTTCAGCATGTGAAAGAAATTCATTCTGGTATCTCTTCACTCTGGTATCAAACATTCAAGCATGTAGATATTCATTCTTGGCATGGGTCTTAAAAATATACCGTAAAATGTGTATTGCCATTACATATCATTTTTTTCATATTCTTTCTCAAAAACCAGCCTCTTGCCCCCAAGCCTGACTGTTTTTCTCTTCTGAAAAATGTGGTGGATTAGAAACACATGAAGAAGAGAGACAGAAAGATAGATAGAGAGAGAGAGAGAGAGAGAGAAGAAAGAAAGAAAGAAAGAGTGGGAAAAATCAGGAAAGTTAGCAAAGCTTGGCAAGGTCTGTTTCACCTAGGATTAACTGTGTTTGCTGATTTCAGTTGGAATATATCAATAAATAATCCTGCCTGAAATACTGAGCCTCCTGCTTTTCCGTTATATTTGGGTAAGTTATCACAAGCAGCAGGTTCAGACAATACTTTTTTCATTTCTAGCTCTGTCATCATCGGCAACAGGTTTTTATGGGTTTGTCTATTGACAAATTGTGCCTTTCAATGGATTGATATTAAATAAGAATTGAATTTTGTTGGGATTACTTGTTGACTTGTGTACAGAGAATGTACCATGAGATGTACGCTGATCCAGGACAGTGTCACTCACAGAAAATGATGTAAGGAAATTTGGTTTTATAATTTATTTTTAAAATGTGCATATTGCTTCTCCACATGAGAGTTGTGAGTACTGCTATATAATTACATAGATTCCCTTTGCAATTTGTGCAGGAGTATTGCCCTTTATACTTTGATTCTCAATGTTTGGCTTTGAAAATGATTTGGACTTCACCTCCCAGAATCCCTGGCCATTATGAATTAAAGTCCAAAACATGTGGAGAACCAGGAACTGAAAATGACTACATTAACAATTATTAGGTAGGGTTAAACCCTTGGTTTCACACCTGCTTCCTTCCTTCATTCTCCACAGTGGAACTCCATAAGAAACAACAATATTGTCCAACCATTTTCATTGACCAGCATCCCACTTCCTATGTACCTCTTTCGCTTCATTGGTTCCAGAAAAACATGGTACTAACCATCACAGAGCAACACCGTCATGGAGAGCGGAATACAAAAATTTTGAAAAGTCCATCTCAGAACATGCTGTGCATATTATCCCAGTTAGTTTAGCACTAGTTTCTTGAATTTCT
This sequence comes from Phrynosoma blainvillii, assembly GCA_026167975.1. Classification (NCBI taxonomy): domain Eukaryota; kingdom Metazoa; phylum Chordata; class Lepidosauria; order Squamata; family Phrynosomatidae; genus Phrynosoma; species Phrynosoma blainvillii. The sequence goes on along the minus strand of JANUYF010000003.1, from coordinate 233,299,856 downwards.
TCTCTTAGAAGAATCTTCAAGAAGGAAGTAACAGAACCATTGGGAAAGATGACTATTGACAAGGTAAAAATAAAAGAGAATGAAGCAATAGATCTCTCATGATTGGATAAGCTGGGGAAGAAGCTAAAAAAAATGACAGCATGATAATCCTAATGGTTGCAGATTCACTTGTTTAATCAATTCTTGCTGTCTGATCTCTTGCTCTCACTCATAGGAATTGTGCTGATATGAATACCAAAACAAAACAAAAAAAGAGGAACTTAAAAAAGCACCTTCCATACACTGAACAAATTGATAATCAAGAGAATATTTTCCTATGCAGTCCTTTTGTTTTGTTTTGTTTTGTTTTGTTTTGTTTTGAGGAAAGTCCACAAACCTCTAACATGATGATAAAACAATTCATTGTGTATCATCATACAAAAAGATCCTGGATGAGAATGCCGAACTGGCTTGTTTCACAGAGACCTGGCTGGGAGAGGATAGTGCTGCTACTTGGGCACAGGCCCTCCCAGCCGGGTACTCTGTTAGTGAACAGGTGAGGGGAAGTGGGCGGGGGGGCGGGCGGTGTGGCTCTAGTCCATAAGAACACCTTGACCTTGACCAAGATACCTCTCCAGAACACGGTCCACATCGAGTGCTTGTACCTCAGTCTGAAGACCAGGGATAGTTTGGGGATTCTGCTAGTCTACCGACCACCCCATTCTCTAGCAGACTCCCTGACCGAGCTGACGCAGCTGGTCTCTGAGCTCTTGCTGGAGTCTCCCAGAATTTTAGTTTTGGGAGACTTCAACATTCCGCTCGAGACCAGCTTAACAGGTGAGGCTCGGGAATTCATGGATTCCATGACAAACATGGGCCTATCCCAATTGGTCAACGGGCCCACACATTGTGCAGGTCATACACTTGATGCGGTCTTTAGTACGGAGCAGGAATATCTGTGGGCGGAGGTTGTATATACCTCTGCATTGTCATGGACGGATCATTTCCTGGTCAAGATGGAACTTAGAGCCAGCATCCGCCCCACCGGGGGTGGTGGACCTATTAGAATGGTCCGCCCTCGAAGGCTAATGGAGCCAATTGGATTCTGGAAAGCCTTGGAGGGATTAATGGTCGGGAATGCCGGTGATCCTGTCGAGACTCTGGTAGACACTTGGAATAGTGATCTTACTAGGGCCATCGACACGATCGCTCCCAAGCGCCCTTGCCATCCCGCTCCTAATCGTAAGCCATGGTTTACACCTGAGCTGAGGAGGATGAAGCGGTATGGACAACGGCTAGAGTGCAAGTGGCGAAAAACTCGACTCTCATCTGACAGAACTCGCCATAGGAATTTTCTTAATTCCTATCGGGAGGTGATACGGGCAGCGAAGAAAGCGTTCTCCTCTGCACGTATTCCGTCTGCAGAGTCTCGTCCAGCAGAGCTGTTTAGGGTGGTGAGGGAGATGATGCAGGTACCCCTGCGCCAAATCCCTTGCTTAATCCAACGACAGCCTGCTATGACGCATTTAACAACTTCTTTGCAGACAAAATCTCTCAGATAAGTGCCGAATTAGACGCCACTATTGAGACAGAGTCTATAGGTGAGGCATCCAAAGACTCCGCCAATGTGAGTTTACTGGATCAGTGGCAATCTGTGAGTACCGAGGACGTGGACAAGCTGCTTGCTAAGGTGAGGAAGACGACTTGCCCTCTCGACCCTTGCCCATCATGGCTGGCCGTCCGGGGGGGGGGGATGTATTGGTGAGATTCCTTACGGATATCATCAATGCATCCTTCAGGGAAGGACATGTTCCATCCTGTTTAAAGGAAGCGGCTGTTAGGCCACTTCTGAAAAAAACTTCCCTGGGCCCCCTGGATATGAAGAGTTACAGGCCTGTGTCATTGCTGCCATTTTTGAGCAAGGTGATCGAGAGGGCAGTTGCTCTTCAACTCCAGGCAGTCTTGGATGAAACCGATTATCTAGACCCATTTCAAACCGGCTTCAGGACAGACTTTGGGGTTGAGACTGCCATGGTTGTCTTGACTGACGATCTGCGTCTGAACATCAACAGGGGTAGTGTGACCCTGTTGGTGCTCTTAGACCTCTCAGCGGCTTTTGACACAATAGATCATGACATCCTCTTGGACTGCCTGAAGGGGTTAGGCATCGGGGGCACTGCTTTGCAGTGGTTCCGGTCCTTCCTCTTGGGTCGGTCCCAGAGGGTGCTCCTCAGGGACTGTAGCTCCGGTAAGAGAGACCTCACTTGTGGGGTCCCTCAAGGAGCTATTTTGTCCCCGATATTATTTAACATCTACATGAAGCTGCTGGGTGAGATAATACGGAGTTATGGTGCTGGGTGTTATCAGTATGCTGATGACACCCAAATCTATTTCTCCGTGTCTCGTTTGTCGGTCTTGAATTCCAATTACATCTCTTCTCTCAATGAATGTCTTGGGGTGGTAATGGGCTGGATGAGGAAAAACATATTGAAATTGAATCCAGACAAGACAGAGGTGCTCACGGTAGCGGCCCCGAAACCAAGAATAGGGTTGCAACCTCCAGTCCTGGATGGGGTCACACTCTCCTCCAGTGACTGTGTTCTCAGTCTGGGGGTGCTCCTTGACTCGTCGCTCCTGATGACTAATCAGGTTAATGCGAGGGTCAGGAGTGCCTGTTATCAGCTTTGGCTGATATGCCAGCTGCGCCCTTTTCTGGAAGTAAGGGATCTCGAGACTGTGGTGCACGTGTTGGTAACCTCCCGCCTCGACTTCTGCAATGCACTCTACATGGGGCTACCCTTGTGCCTGGTTCGGAAACTTCAACTAGTACAGAACATGGCAGCCAGGCTTATATCAGGGACATCTCAGAGGGACCACATTACTCCGGTTCTGAGGTCCCTCCACTGGCTGCCTATGAGTTTCCGGATTCAGTACAAAGTGTTGGTTATTACCTTTAAAGCCCTAAATGGCTTGGGTCCAAACTATATCAGGGACCGCCTTCTCCCGTACAATCATCCCCATGCACTTCGGTCCTCCGGGATGAATTTGCTGCAGCCTCAGAAATCGAGGCTGGTGGCTACCTCCTGGAGGGCTTTTTCAGTCGTTGCCCCTAGACTGTGGAATGGCCTGCCAGACGAGATCCATCTATTAACATCCTTAGACAGCTTTAAAAAGGCTGTCAAGACGGATCTCTTCCAGCAGGCCTTTCCAGACTAGTTACCCTCCTTAGATGAGTTATCCCCCCTCAGACAACTATTCCTGTACAATTGATGTTCCTCCTGTGGCTCCATCTAGATGGAAGGAGCATTGAGTCAGGCTTTAGTTAATCTGGGTACTAGGTTTTAATTTTTTGTGATGTTTTAAATGATTTGATTTAATACTGTTTTAAGGGGAGGGGGGTGGGGGACGTTTTTTGTATTATATGTTTTATTGGACTGTATATTTTAAAGTTGTAAGCCGCCCGGATTGGTGTACCATTGGTGTGGGATATAAATAAATTTTATTATTATTATTATTATTATTATTATTATTATTATTATTATTATTATTAAAACTATTTCTTCCCTAGTAACCTCTTCAGAGTGGGTTTTTTGGAGTAGGAGTGAAGATAAATGGTTCACATTTTATCACTGAATTCCTTCCTCTCCATAAAATTGCCAATAAACATCCTCTATCTGACTGAAGGTTTTGTTAAGTATCCTAGTGTATTGTTCTCAAAGTGGTATTGTTATTTCAGTTCCTATTTTGTCCTCAGTCATCTGGGAAGAAATACTCAGAGACCTCCAACTCTTACAGTTTCCAGCAATATTTTTTATGCTCTGAGCCAAAGGAAATTTGAGGATTTTTCTGTATCAATATCCTTTGTCTAACATCTTCTCACCTTATGTTTGTTGCCCATAACATTCACATCATGACACACATACCATTTATATTTGTAAACAATAAATTTTTGTGGTATGTTGAAGAGAAAGGTAGCATACACCATTGATACAGTCTGCCTTGGAAACAATTTAAATATATTATAAAAATTAAAAGGTATAAGAATGTGTAACTAGTATCAGAGTATTTCCATTTCCAGAGCCAGTTTTGTGTCTATAATACACTACATTTGAAGGGAAAAATCAACTCTGAGATGGTGCTTGAAAAACACAACAGTATCATTTATATTTGGTTGTCACTGGGGGGAAAAAATATCTTACCACTCCAGCTGTAATCATTTTTGTGATGAAACATCTCTCTCAGACAACAGTATATTATCAATGTTAAGATAACATAATGCTTTTTTTTCACTGTATTTTAGGAGTGTTCTACTAGTAAATAGTCTGAAAAAATGATAGAATGTATATTTATAAAGACACAATGATAGTATGCTGAAAGGATGGCACCATACCACATCTATAGAAAAAACCATTCACACTTGTCTACAACTTTACAATGTTCAATGTATGAGCGTTGTAATGTGTTTACAATGTATGGAATGGCCTGTCAGGTTATACCCATTTCTTTTACTCCTGCTACCACCACCATGACCATCATCCAAGGGACAATGTAGTGCATTAAAACATTTCTGATCGTGTGAACTAACCCAACAACAGTTTTTCTTTCTCAGTCAGTTGCATGTCATTAATATTTCCTGACATTTCAATTTTGGGAGAGATTTCAAAAAATGTGTTAGGAAATCATATGAAAAATAAGAAGCATACATAAATGCCAGGTACATTTGACATGATGTGGAACTTTATTATAAATTCTTGAAATTGGGATTTTCTGTTCCTTATGGCAACACTGAAACATTCAGACATCCAGTCTAGAGACTAATATGATGAAGACGGGTATGTGGCATCCAACATTTCATAAAGTTTCCCTTTGTAAGTTGACAACTTTTTATCAAGTGAGCCTCCTGTGCCTTTTAAAAAATTCCTTACAGAACATGGAGTGTAATTTTTAAAGAAGCAATTTTTAATTCACTATTTCCAGAGTAATGTGAATAATACATTAATGATATGTCAATGACATATCACTTTTAAATAGAGAGATAGACAGATAGATAGATAGATTTGAAACACAAAAATGGCCCAACAAATTCTTAAATATCACCCCTCAAAGCAACCTTTTTGGAAATAACAAGAAATTTATTATGACTTACGTTACAGCAATAATGCAGCTATTATTTGTTACATTGTTTTCCAAAAATAACCTTGCCTTTGTTATTTAACACACAATGTTTGTATTTTGCACATGCATAAATTCCCCTACTGAAGTGGTTGGATATTCTTGTTCATTGTGGAACACCTGCATTCACTTAAAGGCTGTGGAACTCCACATGTGGGACTATTGCACAGGTGCATGGAAAGGCAAACATGTATTTCATTGTACATTAAGTTACAATGTCACTATTCCCTAACAGGCAGCACTGCACAACCTCTGATTAACTCCATTTTGCTCTGTCTCCTCAACACAGAATCTCAGCCAATATGTTGAAGGTTACATGATGTTACCTCTAACCTCTGCAGATGGAAGTTTAGCAGATGAAGCTTTTATCAGGAATTTGTGAGTAACCTGGGGAAAGTGTCACCACCTAACTTGCTTCTTTTTGTTAGAGATGAACTTTCTCTTCAAAATTACTGTTGACAGGAGGAAGTCCTGAATTCAAAGATTGCTAGAGAAGCCAAGTAGGTATTGACATTCCAATACTGATGTCAAATGTATTTAGGTTTTCCATTGATTTGTTATCCCATATCCTTTTGTTTGCTTTTGCAGTTCTCCTTGACATTGGGGTTTAAATCCACAACACTTATCTCAATTTCAATTTAATTCTCAAGAGTCAAGTTCCACTGTGCCAGTATAACCATTTGGAACATGTACCAACCTGAAGATGCCTGTGAGCCTAGACTGAACAATTTTTCTCATATGAACCACATGTTTGCTTTCTTATGAAACAACAACAACAACAACAACCCTTGACAAGAGGTGTCAAACCAGCTCAAAACAGTGTTGATTTTGCTCTGCAGGGGGCTTCTACTGGTACTACTGTGATCAATGGCAGCTGATAGTTTCTGTGTCTGCTCCAGGTTCCACATACAATTTAACAAACAACTTATCCCTGAAAAAGCTCCCTTCAAGTTCAGACTAAAAAGGCCCTTTAATGTGAAATTAGTTGTGCAAGAATGAATAAAAGATTATGGTAGAAAGTGGCAAATAAAGTAACAAAAAAGACAGTATTTATCTGTTATCCTTGGATAGTATTTGTCAGAATTCTTCTGTAGTTTTATTCTCCCTTGCATCTGTTTCTTCTCTTTCTCCTCTGTGCTCCATTTCCTTGGCTCTTACACCTTCTTCTCTCTCTTCTGTGTCACATTGTTTTCCTTTCTCTTTGGGCCTCTGCAGATGGGAAGCAGCGGATCAGAGATGAGGCAATCCCATGGCCCTGATCCTCCCTTTGCCACCCTGAAAAGAGCGGCAAAATGTCATGGCTCTTCAGAGCCCTTTTGGCACAGCATGTTTAAATGCTGTGCCAGGAGGGCATCCTGATGCCACGCACCATGCGTAATGGTGTGCAGTGTCAGGACAGCATTGGTGTAGGGTTGGGGTGGCCGGCATGTGGTTGCCCTGCCCCAACTCTACCCCCAGGCCGGCCCTGTGGGCTGGTCTGCAGAGGCCCTTCATTGGGAGTATGTTTTTTTTTTTTTTAAAAAGGGAGTATGTTTGGGTTTTTTTCTTTGTTATCGGTATGTTTTTCAAAATATATTTGCTCGTGTTCTTTTTTCTTTGTCTTTTTGAAGTCTTCTGATGAATTCTTCAACCTTAGTCTTGGAGTTAATTCTGTATGGTTTTGTTTGTAGCGAAACAAAACACCTTCAGGACAATCCTGCAAGTATCTGATGTTGTGCTTGATAAGCAACTGAGGAAATTGTCTATATTCATGTCTCTTTTTAAATATAGCACCTAGTATATCCTTGAATATCCTTATCGTGTTAACATATATCTGAAGTTTATAGCTTCTTAGCAAGATTTCATCACAATTCTTGATCTTGCCAGGTAGAATAACACATCACAGGAAAGATTTTTTTCTTTAGCAGAGTTAAACCCATAGAGTTAATCCTAAACAGTCTATCTATTTTGACTTCCAGGTATTCCTTTGTCATTTCATAAAAACTGGCTAATGGTGGAATTATCTTGGCATAAAGATCTTCTTTGAGGGTTTCTGCAATGCCTCTAAATTTGAGGCATTTCCCCTGTTTCTTATTTCCTGTAGGAGAATTGTGTTTTCTTCAACTTTTTGCTGTTCTTCTAATTGTTTATTTTTTTTTTTTCAGGTGTATATATATTTTATTAACATATACTATTCAAACATATCTATAAAGTTAACACACCAATTTCTTTTCCAATAATTAAATACAAATATTTACAATTGACTTCCAAAGTATCTCCAGTTTGTACTCAACCTTGGTTCAATGTTCACTCATTGTCTTCATATATATGCAATTTTAGATATTGAATCCACTGTGTGTTATAACAACAGCTTTAATTATCTTGATCTTTAATAGTCACTTTTCACCTATTTTTAAGTCAGTTTACTAATTTAAGGTATCCCATCAGTCTATATCTCTATTCAATTAAATTTTCTCTCTTACAGTATTGCAGTATTGGAGTCCAGTCTTGTTCAGTATTCTCTACATTTTGTTTGTTCAGTCTGGCTGTGAGTATTCTTGATCTTGCCAGGTAGAATAACACATCACAGGAAAGATTTTTTTCTTTAGCAGAGTTAAACCCATAGAGTTAATCCTAAACAGTCTATCTATTTTGACTTCCAGGTATTCCTTTGTCATTTCATAAAAACTGGCTAATGGTGGAATTATCTTGGCATAAAGATCTTCTTTGAGGGTTTCTGCAATGCCTCTAAATTTGAGGCATTTTCCCTGTTTCTTATTTCCTGTAGGAGAATTGTGTTTTCTTCAACTTTTTGCTGTTCTTCTAATTGTTTAGAGGTATCTTCTAAATCTTGAGATTTCTTTTTGATAACATCAGATTCTCCCTTTAGAGAAGTCATTTCATTTGTCAAACTTTCCAAAGTTTTTTTTTTAAGTTATCAAGACCTTTATTCAGATTGTCATTCACTTCTTTATGGTGGTCTTTTAGTTCTTGTTTCATTTCCTTTTGAAAGTTTTTCAGTTTTTTGAGGAGTGTCTGCATTTGTAAGGAATCCTGTAGTTTGGCCAGTATCTCTATCAAGCCTCATCTAGCTATCTTGGCTTCAGCAGTTTGCAGCCTTGAGGCTACCGACATGCCTTCAAGGCTATGGTATAGATTATATTTGTTTTTCTATTGTATGTCCAATCCTGTATGTAATAAGATAGTTTAGTAAGCAAACTGATAAGTTAGAATATAACAAAAATTCAGTAATCCTTTACCGTGGGATTATGCCACAGCAGCGAAGGAGAGGCTAGAGTACACCCTCTCCTGACTTGGTGGTGGCAGCTGAGGTCTCCCTGTGAGGAGGCTTCTGCTGCCACAGGATGGGAGGGACACACTTGGCAGTCTCCATCATTTGGTATAGCTCTCCTTGTGAGGAGGCTTCCACTGCTGTGGCAAAACTAGGAGGGACACAATCTGGCCTCTTCACCACCATGGCAAGGCTGGGAGGGGCACAGCAGGAGAAGGGCCTGGCCAGGCATTATCCTTCTTCCGGGGTGTTGCCTGGTGTGGGCCACATTCTCCACAGCCCCTAGGGATATCACTGCTGACCATTTGAATCTTGCTATGGCACACAACAGCAATAGAAGCAAATGGCTCACCATTGGACGCTATGTCTGAAGGCTCATGAGATGTTGTTTAACCAAAAATAGATCAAAGATCAACTCTGCTAGCTACAACTGCCTCAACAGCTGGAGCTGATGGAGGAGACATCTTTATTGCCCAAAATATGGTGGGATGAGTTGCTTCCACTTTGTTAACTGTGTGCCTTCAAGTTGTTTCTGATTTATGGTGATCCTAATATGGGGTTTTCTTGGCAAGATTTGTTCAGAGGGAGATTGCCTTTGCCTTCCTTTGAGATTAAGAAGTGACTTACCCAGTGGGGTTACCCAATGAGTTTCCACTGGCTGAGCAAAGATTCAAACCCTGGTCTCCAAACTAGCAGGCCAATACTCAAACCACTGCACTGCACTGGCTCTATTTTTGTGCTCTTTCTGCATTGCTTTCCTGTTTGTCCTGTTCTATAACTTGATCTCTTCTCCAAATGCCAGTGACTATCACCAGACTCCAGAGCTTCTCAAATCTAAATAGCCCATGGCTAAAACTAAACTTCAGCAGGTGAGGAAGCATAAGAAAAGAGCAAAGGAAAACCTTCAGAGTCGAATAGGGACTGAAACTACTTGAAGGTGGTTTCTCCTCCCTCCCAATAGTAAAGGTAAAGGTAAAGGTATTCCCCATTGACAAGGTTGTCAAGTAGTATCCGACTGTAGGGTAGTTTTCATCTCTGTTACTAAGCAGAAGAGCAAGTTTAGTAAGAGACTGCTCTGTGATCATGTGGCCAGCATGATTGCACAGAACACTGTTTACCTTCCCACTGAAGTGGTACCTATTTATTTACTTGCATTTGCATGGTTTCAAACTACTAGGTTGGCAGAAGCTGGGACTAGTGACAGGAGCTCACCCCATCATGCAGCACCTGGGCCTTGAACTGCTAACCTGCCAATCTGACAATTAACAGTCAGCATCTTAATCACTTGAACCACTGCATCAACCAAACAAAAAATAGTGCAAAGAGGGGGGAAAAGGAAAGCAAACCTGGTTTAAGTTGTTTATACTATTTTTAAAAAATCTAGGAGAGAGGGCTGTACTGTCCAAAGCAATGGGTAATCCCCTGCCTAATCATAGAAAACTGATGGGAAAGTATGTATTTATGTATTTTTATTCTGCCTATTACGCTCACTTGTTATTGCTATATATAGCGTACATACATGCATAATGCATACATTGCTGCTGTTTAATTCTCTGTGATGTTATTTCATTTTATGTGTGGTTGCATACTTTATTTATTTTAACTTTTGCCCTGCATTCTAGAAAATACTCTCCTTGAAAATTAGGAAGGACATAAATATTGTAAAAAAAAAAAGGAAACTGTTTCACAGGAAACTGATTTACACCAGGGGAGACCATTAGTTCTTCTATCCCAGACTTGTCTACTCCAGCTGGTGGAGGCTTTGCAAGGTCTCAAGCAGAGACCTGTTGCACCATTTCTTATCCAGGTGATATGACAGAATGAAAATGCTAGAGATGAAACTTGGTGCTTCTAGCATGGAACACTACTACTCTACTGCTAAGCTATTGCAAAAGACTTTGGAGTACATGTTCAGCTCATTGAATAGCAGTTCGAACCGCACATCTTCTTTGGATGGGGTTTTAATGAATGGCAGGGAGAGAAAACAAGTTTCTTGAAATGTCATCTCTGTTTTGAAGGTTGAGTTATGGAAGAATGAGTTACCTATTGCCTTGGGTCTGGGCTATTTGAAGGACCATATCTCCCTGCATGAGCCCGTGATAGGGTTGCCATAAGTTGGAACCCATTAGGGTTCTAAGATCATCTGGAGAGGCCCACCTCTCTGTCCCACCATCTTCTCAGGCTCATTTAGCAATAGCAAGTACATTTCTATACCGCTTATCAGTGCACTTAAGCACTCCCTAAATGGTTTATAATGTGTAAGCTAATTGTCTCCAACAATCTGGGTACTCATTTTAGCAACCTACAGAAGGATGCAAGGCTGAGTGGATCCTGGGATCCTACCTGGGATCAAATTCACAACCTTGTTGCTGGGAATGGCTGCAGTACTGGCATCTAACCACTGCACTGCCAGGGCTCAGCAGGCAAACATCATTTGGTGGGAATAAGGGAGAGGGCTTTCTTGGTAGCTGCTCTCAGACTTTGGGACTGCCTCCCCAGAGATGTCAGGCTGGCCCCACCCTCGGTCTCCTTTCAGCAGAATGTTAAAACATTTTTGTGCTGCCAAACCTTTACAAACTGTTACAGTTGAGCTCTTAATGCTTTATGGTGCTGGAGTTATCGCTAGCCTTCACATGACCAATTTGAGTATTTTCCCAATGTGTATGGAAGCTATAATGCTGTTACACACACACACACACACACACACTCGCATGCACATATATGAGAATAATTGTCAGGAACAAGTGTAATGATCTTTAGTGCCAGATCTAAAATGCCTATTCAGAAAAATCAGTCTTGGTTGTTTGGTGTTCTACTGTGAAAAATTATCCGAAGGACTATTGGCCTCTACAGACTGCCAGAAATAGTGCAAATTGAAGTCACTTTAACTGTCCTGACTCAGTGCTAGGGAATCATGGGAATTGTATTTTTTTCTGAGACATTGAGCCTTCTCTGCCAGACAGCTCTGGTGCCACAATAAACTACAGTTCCCATGATTCCTTAGCATTGAGTCAGGACAGTTAAAGTGGTCTCAGTTTGCACTATTTCTGGCAGTCTGTAAAGGCCCTATATCAGGGGTAGGCAACCTTTCCCCTTTAAGGGCCGAGGGACTTCAGCTCCCAGAAGCCTCAGCCATTTTGGCCAATAGTCCCATGTTGGACAATAGCTCCTGGGATTCTGGGAGATGAAGTCCCTCGGCCCTTAAAGGGGAAAGGTTGCCTACCCCTGCCCTATATCTTCTGGAATGAGTCTGTGTTTTGAAATCTATATGGTAGGGTATTCTTTTGGTTCAACCATAGTCACAGACTTGCATAGTTATCAAACATCCTCCCAAGGGAGGTTGGGCTGCCCCACCACTCTCCGTTTGCCAGCAGGCAAACATATTTATTTTGAGATGTTTTTGTCTCTTATTAATTGCTGTGGAAGGGTCTGTAAATGAGTGGTGCAGCACTTTTATATTCTTCTAGTTATATTTTAAATGCATTTAAAGGGTTAGTTCTGTTGTTAATAAGATACTTTGTTTTTACTGTTATAGTTTAACTATTTTATTATCATGGGTTTTAGGTGTATTTTGTTGTAATTTGTGTTTCAAGCCTCCTTGGGTCCCAAACTGCAAGAAAGGCAGGATATAAATTGAATAATAGCTAACTAATGCATTCATAAGGGCTTAAAGAGATCCCATGTGACATAGTAGTTTGAGTATTGGACTATAACTGTAGACCAGGGTTCAATTTCTCGCTTGGCTATCAAACCCACTGGGGACCTTGGACAAGTGACATAGGGCCTTTGCAGACTGCCAGAAATAGTGCAAATTGAGTCCACTTTAACTGCCCTGACTCAGTGCTAGGGAATCATGGGAACTGTAGTTTATTGTGGCACCAGAGCTCTCTGACAGAGAAGGCTCAATGTCTCAGAAAAATATACAATTCCCATGATTCCCTAGCACTGAGCCAAGACAATTAAAGTGGACTCAATTTGCACTATTTCTAGCAGTCTGCAAAGGCCTATACTCTCGGCCTCAGAGGAAGGTAAAGGCAATATTTGTCCTCCTGAACAAATATTGGCAAATAAACCCCATGATAGGTTTGCCTCAGAGTTGTCATAAGCCAGAAACAATGTAAAGTCACTTAACAACAACAACATGCATTACACCCAGACAACGTGACCAGTGGTGAGAGACAATGGGAATCCCATACTTTCTGCCTCAGCGGAAAGCAATGACACACCTTCTCTTGTCAAATCTTGTGAAGAAAACCCCATGAAAGTTTCAGCTGAGGGACACCATAAGTGGGAAACAACTTGAAAGCCCACAACAACAACAACAATGGACTGAAAACCTTGACTCCACTGTGCTTGTCACTACACATCATAGCCACTGTCCAAATCTCAAGGCTGAGCAATTTCAGTTATTTAAAAAAAAGTAATAAAGCAGGTGGAAACATGTTACCTATTTACTTAAATGAAACTATTTGTGTTTATGTGTGTGTGGTTGTAGTAGTAGTTGAGTGGAGGAAGAGGAGGGCCAACAGGTCATAAAGGAACAGAATAATAGACCACAAACAACAGTGTTTTTCACAGAATCATAGAATCCTAGAGCTGGAAGGGGAGCCAGTTTGGTGTAGTGGTCTGAATGGTGGACTACGACTCTGGAGACCAGGGTTTGAATTCCAGCTTAGCCATGTAAACCCACTGGGTGATCTTGGGCACATCCTATTCTCTCAGCATCAGAGGAAGGCCATGGCAAACCCTCTCTGAAGAATGTTGTCAAGAAAACCCCATGCTAGGGTTGCCATAAGTTGGAAATGACTTGAAGGCACTCAAAACCAACAAGAAGAGCTGGAAGAAAGCTCAAGAGCCATCCAGTCCTGCCATTCAGGAAGACACCATCAAAACACTCTGGACAGATGACCACCAGCCTCTGCTTAAAAACCTCCAAAGGTTTTTCAATGGAATGGTGGCCTCCAACAGTTCTTGCCACTATGCCATGGCACAAATCTCAAGGTTGAGGGAAACATGCTACCTATTCACATTTAAAAAACACACCTATTTGTGTGCATGTATGTAGATAGCCAGAGTGGCATGGTGATTTGAGTGTTGGACAAGGATTCTGGAGATCAGGGTTTGAATCCAGGCTCAGCCATGTAAACCCACTGGGTGACCTGGGGCTGGTTCCACTCTCTCAGCTTTAGAGGATGGCCATGGCAAACCCCCTCTGAAGTAACTTGCCAAGAAAACCCCATGATAGGGTTGCTATAGGTCGGAAATGACTTGAAGGCACACAACAACAAGGCAAGAGCTGGAAGAGCTCTTCAAGGGTAATAAAGCAGGTGGAAACATGCTACCTATTTACATTTTAAAAAAATATATGTGTGTATGCGTATGTATAGAGATCCCGCCTGGTTACTTAGCTGGTAACTTTAGTTATGTTTCATTTGCCTTTGCAGGTCTTCATGAATATTGTTTGGTCTTCATGAATATGGTTCTTTAGAATGTCCTTTAATCTGGTGGTCTAAAATAGATGTGTATAATTAGTTAGGTCCAGCTGGTTGTCCTTCGGGGCTGGTGATGGACAGCCTCCTCCAGGTTGGTCAGGAAAGAACCAACAGCGGGAGCATCCTTCTTTCTATTCCCTCTTGGCAGTTTATTGGAGAGTCATCAATAAATAAATAAATAAATAAATAAATAAATAAATAAAATATAACCCCAAATCCCTGGCGGTGCCCTGCAACGCAAGTCCCTTTCTGGACTGTCTTGTTTCCCCACCTGGGGATGCTGGGCCCGTCTCCTCCAGCCTGGGATCGGGAAGGATGCTGGTTTCGGGGGCGCGGGACTGGGCGGCCGAGATCGATTGGCTGCCGGCTTGGTAAAATTCATGCCGTTTGGTCCAATCGGAGGAGGAGGAGGAGGAGGAGGCGAGAGCCGGGACCCTCCGCCGCCGCCACTGCCTCAATCTCGCTTTGCCTCCGGATCAGGCGCTCGCCTCCTCCTCCTCCTCCTCCTCCTCTTCTTCTCCTTGGGCTCCTCCCGACAACGCTCCCCTGGTAACGCGTTCTTCTCCTCCTCCTCCTTTTTTGTAATTACTCTTGTTATCCCTCCCCCCCCATCCTCCCTAGATCAAAAAGCCTCGGGTGGTTTCCAACCTGAGGTCACCCTTGTAGGTTTGGTTGGTGTTGGCGGTGATTTGTGAGGAGCTGGGTATTTTTGGGGTGGTGGTGGTGGTCCCCTCCAAGCCTTGGCTGCTGCTGCTGCTGCTGCTTCTCTGTTTTTGGAGTGAGGGGGGGGTGCTGTTGCATTCCTTTGGGCCAAGGAGAGAAAGAAGAGGGGGAAACACAAAACCAACCCCAACAGACGCCAGTATTGGATTTCGCCCAAGGAGAGGACGGGATTGGAGCCTGTGGTGCCATCTCGGGTCGAATCCGACTTGGAGGGACCGTCTGGATGCTTTTTCCCTCGGCTGCCACTTCGCCCGGGCGAGGTAGGTAGGGAAGAGATCGGAGCCTGTCCTTCCGAAAAACAAAACCTTTCTCTTCCTCTCTGTCCTTTCCTCCAGAAATGTGCTTTGCTGCAGTCAAAGGATGTGTGTGTGTTGGCTTTGCCACCCTTTCATTTCATTTCATTTCATTTCATTTCAAGGGTCGGTGGGTGGGAGGGGGCCAAAAAAAGAAGGAGAACTACGTCTTTCTGGTCCCCCCACTCTCTTTTTCTTCCACCATTACCGACGATTGCCGTGTTTTTACCGACCCACACTCCACACATACACACACACACACAGAGCAGCCCCATCTCCATCTCTTTCTCTCTCTCTGAGGACGAGGAGGAAGGGATGGCGAGGGAGGGGGACCCCTTTGCTGCAGTCGCCTCTTTGGTCTGCAAGGCTGGCGCTTATTTTTATTATTATTGAATTTAATTGTGTGTGTGGTGTGTGTGTGTGTTTTCCAGCAGGAGAGAAGATCGGTGTGAGATGTTTACAAAGTAGCCCAGCCTCAGGGACAAATAAACAGAAAGGGGGGAGAAAGAGAGAGAAAGAGATTGGATGGGGGGGGGGGTATTGCTCTCTGCGGTGTGGGGAGCCTGGCTCCAGTTTTCCTGCAAAGCCCGAGAAGGTCTGGGAGAAGCAGGAGGGACGGATCTGGAGGTGGGCATTGCAAGAGGGTAGGGGCTGTTGTTGTTGTTGTTGTTGGGGGGGGGGAAGGAAGGAGGGTCAGAACAAAAAGGCACTCTGAGCTTGGAGGTATCCCTCCCTCCCCCCCCTTTTTTAACCACCCCAAGAAAGAATTTGGTGGTTGGGGTTTTTTTGTGGGGGGGGGGGTGTTGGGTTGAAAAAGGGCTTCTACTAGGAGGCATTGAGAAGCTAATCTCTCTCCCCTCTCCAACTCCACCAGCACTTTGGGGAGGCTGATGTCTGTGCTGGTGCTTTTGTCCAACATCCTATCCTATCCTATCCTATCCTATCTATCTATCTATCTAATCTTTCTTCTCTATCTAATGCACGTGATTGATTCCCAGGCTGGCCCTGGGGTGTTTTCCTGGCTTGTTTGCTGGTCTTTTTCTTTGAGGGAGAGAATGCCAACCAAGAGGGAGGGAGCCAAGCATGAGGCAGGATTGCTGGGGAAACGAGAGGGGGGGGGGGGGAGAGAGAGGGAGATTGCGGGATCTTCTGGGTCGGATATTTGGAGTTTTATTTCCCCAGAGCCCTGTCCTTTCCTGGAGCTGGGGGGGGGCGGTAGAATTGTGTGTGGGGGGGGGGGGGGGAAGCAAAGATGTTCCCCCTCTCTTTCTTTCTAAATGGGGGTGATGGAAATGGCCAACTCCGCTGGAAAGTTAAGGAACCCACGACAGATTCTCTTTCCCCCCCTTCCCAATATGTAGCATCCCAGGAGCATCTGTGAAATCTCTCTTCTCCCCCCCCCCCCGTCCTCTGCACTGCAGCTGACTCCCTTTCCCTACCTCCCCCCTCCCCGCTTCTCCTTTCCCTCTGCAGGGCTCTGAGAAGGATGGCCTCTCCCCTCCTGCAGCCACCCAGGAAGGGGCTCCCCAGCTCCCACACCCAACTTGGGAGCCACCTGGCTTCAGTGGCTGCCCTTCTCCTCGCCCCCTCTTTCCCAGTATCCAGAGGAAACTCTCTGAGAGAGAGGCTTACACACACACACACATGCACAAAGGGGGGACTGTGGGCAAGGGCATGATCTTCCTCCTCCCTCAAGCCACTGCAGACACTTGGAAGTTTCTGGTGCAGACAGGTCTCTTCTACAGGCTGCTCCTCTCTCTGGCACACTGAGAGGCTTCCCATGCTGCAGCTTCCCCCCCCCACACACACACACATTCACTCTCTCTCTCACACACACCTATACACACTCACACACTCCCCCTTCCTTGCAGCTGTTCAGGTTAAACTCTAGCTTCTATGGTTAAGCTCCTATTGGAGGAACATCTTTTCTCCCCCTTGCCTCCACCTTGCCAAGGTGTCATTGCTTTTCTCCAGCTAAATTGCATCTTGCTTGCTTGCTCCTGCCCACCCCACCCTGGATTTCCCCGTCATTTTGCCCGGTGATGAGGGGCTATGCTTTTGCAGTGGTAATCCAAGGGTAAACTCAACTGAAGCTGGGAAGATCTAGTCCTACCCTTCTCGTACACCAGCAACAGTTTAGTGGCCCTCTTTGATTGTTGCCTATGGGTTGACTTGAGCTGCCTACAAGAGAGCCAGTCCCTGAGGTTATGACTATCCACCTTGAGGTGTTCGTATCTTCTCAGTAGGTACACTAAAGCAAAAGGGACCAGTTTTTCATTCCCTTTCCTTTCTCTCTTTCCTTGCCACCAGCTGGTGTTCTGGTTACTAGAGAACTACAGGTTGTGATTTACTGGCTTCCATTATGCCGGAAAGATCTTAGAAGAATTCATGGTTGCCTTGTGCAACTGGTTCATGATGCTCCTCACTGTGCAGGAGGATGACAGTTCATATTTCAAGGAAAATCAGGCCAACATCATTGTCTTCTGTAGCATTTTCATCCTGAAGACTACTAGATATTAAGGCAGCTTTTATCTGGCCCAATGCTGTAGTAATTTTCAGTCTAGATAAGGAAGAAAAAAAATAACTTTTTTTAAAAGTAGAAACTAGCAGGTGTTGTTCTTGCCAGAAGATTCCACAAGGTGGTAGTGTGGACACTTCTTAAGGATGTGTATTTTATTTATTTTGGGGGGAGGTTTGGTCAATTGCTTGAATAGTTTTATTTCCATGTACTTTTCTCAGTATCTTAAAAGACCCATTGTATGTCTGTTTTGCAAATGACAAAAGCAGAATTGTTTTACAAATCATGGGGTATTCATCCAGGCCTGCTCTCCTCTCTACTGGCTGTGTCTCTTCCAGAAAGAGAAGGGCTTCTGAGATTGCAAAGTTTATATATGAGAACTTCAATAAGTGTAGGATTTGGGTTGTTTGAGATGAGATATAGGCATGATGTCAGTGGACATGTAACAGAATGAAAAATGGAGCTTCAGCTCATGGTTATATTAGATAAATGTTCTGGATTAAAAGTGTTCTGGATTAAACTGTAGCAAGTCTGGCAATTCAATAACCAGAGGCAAAAAACAAAAAACCCTGATGTAGCTACTGAATCCATTACCCTGGCTGTTTTAAATATAGTTCTGAATTCTTACGTTATCATAGGGGTTTATGAGTGTGAAAGAGTGGGCAATTGTTGAAAACCTTCTTGCTTTTCTGTAAATATATGATTTTATTTTGTTTTATTCTTTAAATCCAGCAAGGAAAAATCTATAAGCCATGTTACTGGGGAAGGATGTTTCTGAAAACAGGATAAATCTTTTGATCCTGTAAATTTAAGGTGGGGCACACATGTGGCATCACAGAGATGACAAGGTTTGAAAGAAAAGGGCAAAAGGGCAACATCTTTGAGAGAAACCCATATGGAAACCATTTAGTTTCCTTCTTCCTTACCATTTTGCTGCAGATTTGAAACTGAGGTTAAGGGAAGGCCAAAAGTATATTTTTGGATGATGCAAAAATATGTATTGAAAAATATTACTTGTTTGTTACTAAAGGAGAGAATAGTTGATTACATCATTGAGTTGTAAATTCACTGGATCAAAACCTCTTTCTTGCTTCCTTTTCTTTTTTCCTATTTGACTTTCTTACTGCAGATAGTTGTTTACCATGGCATAGAAACAGTTACTCTGATCTCTTATTCTATATAGTGTGTTATATTGCTTGGAAGTATGTAAAAAGTATGTGTACGTATGTGTGTGATTATTTATTTGTCAATGATGACAGAAATATAGGGGTTAAAGTTACAGAGTAACCAATGGAGGCATGTTAGGATGGTTAAGATTTAATTATGATTTGTTTCAATACGATTGTCTCTTTTTTTGTAGCTCTGGAGAATACATGCAAATACATGTTTTGAAAACATATTTATAACAGGTTCCTTTTCCCCATGTTACCTCTTATCAAGTATATTCTCAATATTTCTGTAATATTTCAAGGCCACAGTGTAGCTGAAGGAATTTTTTAGTACACTATACTGTAAATATTTGCCTTTAAATCCTTGTGTTGGGTATGTCAGAATATTACACTATACTGTAAATATTTGCCTTTAAATCCTTGTGTTGGATATGTCAGAATATTATATTTCTAGGGTAAGTCATAAATATAACTGGTAAATATTAGCAATCATGATAAAACATTGCAGGAAAAATGGACAGTCAAATGTGATAGGAAAAAAGAAAAGTAATTCTTTTAGCAGTAGTTACTTTTTAATTTTATTGTTATTTTAACCGAATTAGCTGCTTGTTCATTTTGACTTTATCAAGATTTTTTTAAAAACATGGCTAGCTTTGCTTCACACTCTCTTGAGTCCAGTTTTTTAAACATTCAGTTTGGTTCCAAAAGAGAGGGGTTAAAAAGGTTTGTCAAACAATGGCTGTCTTAATATGTGCACGCCAGGATGAAATTCATCAGCAGTTACTGAGAAAAAGCTGTGAATCTGACGAAAGAGCTGCTTGAATCCTGCCTCTAAATAGAAATTGTCTTCTAAACAGTGACAATCCTTGGAATGGAAAGGAAAGTGTGTACTGATGTTTTTGATGGATTCTCAATACAGCTGCTACTTGGCCTTTCGAAGAGGATTCTTTGATGAGTCAAATCACCCACTGGGTAGAACACATTCACTTGCGTGGGGCAGTATATCTATGCAAACCCAACAGAAGGTTCTGTCATTCTGCCATTTTGTGGCTTGCTGTGAAGAAGGAGGGAGCTGATCCTTCCATATGACTAAGGTCTGTTAATAATGTGTACTCCTAAACAGCTAAAAAAGAAAGAAGAAAAACATGATAAAAGCAGTTCATAAACACAGAACTGGCACTGAGCTGTTTTGAGCAATATTGAGGCCTTCATGCCAACCTGCAGCTATTTTTTCTTAGCATGCAGCTCAGGTGCACTCAAGCTATGTTTGTAAAGCATTTATATTATGAGCCATTTTGATCCCTACATCTGACAGGGTTATGTATTCAGCTCTCTTACCTTTTAATGGGCCTTACTCTGTTTGCTTTAGTCGTCCCCTGACCTGAATTGCAGCAGGGAAAAATGCTTGTTGTCTGATGGAAATGAGATTTCATTGGCAGTATTCCTGGAAATAATAAATAGCAAAAGGCCACTGTGTATATCTAGAGATGAAGAGGGTGGGTATGGGGGTGGGTGGGATGGAGGACAGCTGGGCAGAACTGTATTTGCAAGGGAATATTCATCTGTGAATTCTTAAGCTACTATTTATTATTTGGAAATATTATGAATAATAATCCTTGACATACACAGACATGCATGTGTGCTTTTCTTTCAGGTTTCTTAAAGATACTACATCTGATCTTCACATTTATTTGACTATCTGTCCCTTCTCCCCCAGTTTCAACTTCTTAATGTATTATATCTAACTTTCACATTTTTTTCTGGACTAGTTTACAAGATAGGATTTGACTTAGGCCATGTGATGAGTTTCCTGGCTCAACAGGGATTTACATTTACACTTCCCTCTCCATGTCCCAACACTTTGTCCAACAAAACACATGAAATTGTGGATGAAATGTAAATTTTAAAAAACTACCCCTTTCTGAATCTTGGTAAAATTGGGATAATAAGCAAAAGTGAGAAAAGAATGCATATTTCTCTTTTTGAAACCATATTTTTGGGCACTGCTCTTCTTTAAACTGGCCATTTCATATTCCTGACTCACATTTCTGTCAGTCAACAGAGTAATATAGTTTTTAATACTGAAATTTTGGATTTATAGAGTAATAGCAGTGAGGCAAATTCTGGTGACACGGGGGGGGGGGGAAGAGTTATCTTCAGAATGTTTATTATTTCCTTGGAGAATTTTAACCCCCCCCCCCCCCCCCCCCGCCCATGCTATCTGTTGGAAAACAGATGGAGGCTTAAATTCTGATTATGAGCCTTCAAGACCATATATCACCTTGTCTGATTGACCAATGATGAAATGAAAATTATAAACAGACTTTGTGTAGCCATTTTACTGTTTGTAGTAACTGACCCTGAATTCTTAGATGTTAAGAACAAATCAAAATGAACACGCACAGGCACATATTATAGTTCATACTGCTGAAATTTTTGTATGAGGGAGAAACATTATTCTGTTCTATATAGAACTGCTAATCCTTCCTGCTAAAGGTGCTTTGAGATAAGATAATCAAGAATTATTTTTTTAAAAAAAAACTTGGATAAAATTTAGCAGCTAAACATTTTGAATCTTTTATATCTGGTCTTTCTATTTATATAATGTTCCATGTGTGGCTGTTTAGTTAAAATCAATGTGAACCTCAGTTTGTATGGGACATCGTCTTGAACCTTAATGTTCCCTTTATCTAATAGTGTCCTTCTGGCAACAGAATTAATTCATTTAGGCCACATGTAGGCCTCCCACAACTTCCAAATTGTCTCTGAAAGGCTAGGGCATATTTAGGGAGAAACCACATTCCAAGAGTAGATGACAAGAGGCATGGTGTTGGATTTAGCTCAGGTTTATGCATTGATACCATTTCTGTACCTTAGATCTGTAGTAGTTTTCTCTCTATTATTTCAATTTGCTGTGGCTTATTGCTTACCTTTTCAAGCATGTGGACAGAAAACAGCCGAGAGTAATGGTTAATGCAGGGGTAGGCAACCTTTTTGAGCCGAGGGCTGGGTTGCTGCCCCTCAGACAATTGGGGGGCCAAAGCACCAAAAATAAATAAATAAATAAATAAATAAATAATGTTTTTTTAAAAATTAAAAAATTAAAAAAATATGCATGCACACACTCTCAGCCCTAGAAAAGTCATGGTAAAACCCCTGTGGAGATTTTGCCAAGAAAACCCCAAGAACAAGTAATAACAACAATAATCAATATCATCATGACGGGCGATGGTGGCGGTGGCAGGGGGTGGTGGTGGCAGGACCGGCCTGGGGCCAGTCCAAAGGCCTCGGGGGGCTGCATCCGCCCCCCCCCCCCCCGAGGCCTTAGGTTGCCTACCCCTGGGTTAATGCATTTGATGGACAGTGTCCATGAATGTTTATGCCATTATAAATGTTCTGGTCTTTACAACTCCATGAATTGCTCTATAATGCTCCTCATGCTGCTTTTTACATAAAATGTTTACTAGAAAGAAGTGACATGAGTTTAAGTTCCTCCTCTGGCAGTATAATATGTAACTCAAGGTCTTTCTAAAACTTTAATCTGACAGGTCTGTGCCTTCTTGAGAAATTATATTTTATGCATATATAATCCAGATACTGGGATGCCTTACTATGTGATTATAGGCATGCATGGGTACATACAAATAGAGGTCCTAACGAACCTCCTAGAATTTGGCAAGATGATTAGTAAATATAGGTGCTCTCCAGTGAAGACTACATGCTGCCCAAAAAGTTCTTCACCAAATCTAGCAGTCACAATGGACTAAAAAAAAAATAGCATGAGAGCACAAAGCAGATCATAGAAGAAAACTTGAAGGGTTTCTTAATGGAAGGAAATAAATGATGGAGTTCTCAAAGGATGGAATGACTGGTATAGCTCTATGCAATTTATTAATAAATAATTTTTATAAAAGGATGAGTACTAGAATAACAAAGTTTGTGGATGACACCAATATTTACAATGACAAAATGAAAAGGGATCCAGCAAAATCCAGAACCATCTGGAAGTATTTTGAAAGTAATACCAATTTGGGCAAACAGTAATATATTTGTTAATAGGATCTGAATTAATTACAACTACCCACAGCAAAAAGACTTTGAGATGTAGTACACTGAAAAGATCAAGTTCTCCTGCAACAATATTGACAGAGGAAAACTGGGAGGGTAGGGTCCAATTGTGTCAGTTGCAGCAGTTTCTGCTACACATGCCCTCAAAATGTGCTTTAGAGTACTGGCATACCTTTGGTTTGAGGTAATGCAGAGGGCTTGCAGAGGGTAGGGTTTTCTCAGTAGGCTTTCAAGAGAAAAATGGAGAAAAAACAGATTTTTTGTGCCTTCAAGTAGTTTCTGACTTATCGTGACCCTAAGGCATACCTATTGTGGAATTTTCTTGGCAACAATTGTTCAGAGGAAGTTTGCCATTGCCATTGGATCTTGTACCTTTAATAGTATTGTAGAAGATGGAATTTCAGCTGTTGTTGTTTTTCACACAAGCTCTGTCTACAAAAATTCCTTCTTCTGCATAATCATTAAAGGTACAGGAGCCATATCCTGTTTTTCACTTGGTAACAAGCTTGAAGCCAGCGTCTGAAATTATTAGGAGATGGACTAAAAATAAAATCCTTATGTTATAATGCACTAAACATATAAATTGAGGGCACAGCCATGTTTGGCATAATGGGAGTAATTGCGGAAAATGAAAAACAACAAAAAGCAAAAAGTTTGCCTCTGTCAATATTGTTGCAGGAGATCTTTGTTGATCTTTTCAGTGTACTACATCTCAAAGTCTTTTTGCTCTGGGTAGTTGTAACTAATTCAGATCCTATTAACAAATATATTACTGTTTGCCCAAGTTGGTATTACTTTCAAAATACTTCCAGATGGTTCTGTATTTTGCTGGATCCCTTTTCATTTTGTCATTGTAAATATTGGTGTCATTGCCAGGTCAAAACAGGCTTGGAAATTAAGATTTAAAAAGATCCCCCTTTTTTAAACCTTAATTTCCAAGCCCCCCCTCCCCCCCATGAAGAGTAGGGTAAAGACATAGGTAATGGATGAACCACAGAAGCTTTTAGGGATGGGAAACAGGAATGGGGTCATCAAAGCTTGAGGAACAGTTCAGGCGACTTTATATTCAAAGATTGCTAGATTGCCAAACAAGTATTAATATCCAACAGGATCAGCAAACACAATGTTTCATGGGAGCAGAGTTCTGCCAAGTGGCAGCCTCAGTGTATCAGAATTCCACTCTAGACTAAACCTGTGGCTGCTGAAGGATGGCAGAATCTGTAGCTGCCTGCCAAAGGGTAATTTTTTTGCTGAAAGCTGCCCTGCCTCTCAAAGTATGAAGCCAGACATGAAAGGGAACTGGAAGCAGGGGTGTCTCATTTTCTTTTCCAGTGCTACATGTAAAGATACTTTGAGATTTGCAGTCCAGGAAATATTTTCCCCCAAGCTTTGGATGCAACTATTTCTTCAAAAATGGCTTGTTCCATCTTTTTGATATGACCCATTCACAGTTATGCTGAAGTTCACCATTGAAGTCCTTGCAGTCTCTGATTGGTTTACAAATCTGTGGTGTGTATCAGAGGCTGAGTTAAACTGAAAGTTGATTGACTGGTTTCTGTCAGTGTTGAATTTTTCCAGCCATAATTCAGTATTGCTCAGTTGTCACAGCAGATTGCCATTTTGTTAGAAGTTAGCATGAAAATTAATATATAATTTAATTTGTGAGTCTATGCATACACACGTTTTGTTGAAAATATGCTTTTTTGCCCTTTTTACTTTAACTAGTGTGTGTGTGTGTGTGTGTGTGTGTGTATGTATGTATGTATGTATGTATATGTGTGTGTGTGTGTGTGTGTGTGTGTAATATGCAGTTTCCTGTAACATAACCTATTGTTGTATGGATTTTTTGGGAGGTGGGGTTGGAGAACATCATAGCATTCAGATAATTTTGCTTTGCTCTTGATATGGGAAGTGCAACTTAGGTAGGTTGATGGGATAGTTTCATTCCCCATTCCCAAATTCTTTCTGTTTGTCCTTATAACTTTGGATAAAAACAACATTGGCAATACTATGTATTTGTACGCTCTGTAAAGTGGAGATGGGTGCTTTGTAACCATCCAGGTGTTCTTGAATTGCTGCTAGCCAATGCTGAAAGAGCAGGCCAGTTGACATCCAACTCTTGCACATTCCTGCTATAAAGGATGTCTTTTCTCACAGCCAGTCTGATTTATGCACTTTCCTTTTAATGTGAGCTTGTGTTAATGTGCTTTAATGTGCTTGTGTTCTAGCTCTGCTGTTAATGGAGTCCTATTAAGATGGTTTCATTTCAGTAATGTCATAGCATTTTTGAGGTTCTTCTTCCCTATGTTATTTTGTGAACACCTTTCTACTTGATGGAGGTGTTGAAACTTTTAAGAGGGCCAAGCTTTGAAAATTAATGGAGCTCTTATTAGAAACACATTATAGGAAATATCAGAAAGAAGTGATTAAATGGCTAGGCTGAAAGAAGAGGAAAATGCACTCATTATTAAAATGACTTTTTTTTTTAAAGTACCAATTTATCAGTGGCTGGAATGGGAATATTTTATTGGACTTTTGGTAATAGCTTAAGAGGGTCTTATTGGAGTGTGACTGGCAGTAAATGGAAAACAGATGATTTGTGATGAGACTATTGAAAACCTGAAGAGTATAAAGCTATATATTATTGAAATTATGAGCCTGAGTGATATATAAATATGAAATTGTTCATTAGGCATACTTTTATATCTTATCTAATGTAGGTTTTATACATTACCATAGCAGAGTGGTTGCTTGTGGATAATGCTTCCATATGGACTTTCACTAGTAAAATATTATTTAAAGAAAATGCTTATTGAAAAAGCATATACTTTGCAAACAAAAGGTCATAGGTTCAGACCTTCTCCCGTTTAACTCAAAAAATCTCTGATAAATACTAGAACATACCCCATCTGATACCATTCCTGATAACTACTAAAAGGACAGTATTGGGCTAGAGAGATCAAAGGCTTACAGTAACTCATACTGAGGTATTTTCATGCAAATATCTAACAATGTCATTCATTGATTTACATTTTCTGGTAACTACATTCTGATGGAGGAATGATTGGCTACAGAGAGTGAAGAGACGGTGTATTGAGTTAGTTCAGGGGTAGGCAACCTAAGGCCCGGGGGCCAGATGCAGCCCACCGAGGACTTTGGACCAGCCCCAGGCCGGTCTTGCCGCCACCGCCACTGCCCCCCGCCACCACCCTGCCCGCCATGATGATATTGATTATTGTTGGTATTACTTGTTCTTGGGGTTTTCTTAGCAAAATCTCCACAGGGGTTTTGCCGTGGCTTTTCTGGGGCTGAGAGAGTGTGCATGCATTTTTAAAAAATATTTATTTATTTATTTATTTTTGGTGCTTCGGCCCCCCAATTGTCTGAGGGACAGCAACCCGGCCCCCAGCTCAAAAAGGTTGCCTACCCCTGAGTTAGTTGAAAGACAGATGGGGAAAGTCAGTTTTGAAAGTCAACAGAGAGCTATTTTAGAGGAATTCAGAGAGAGAAGAAAAATGAGGTAAAAGGCTGGCAGTTGCAAGAGTTCTTAAGGACAGGAGTTAAGCATGGCACAATAGTATGTTATGGTTCTTATTCTGTATTGATGACTATTTATTCTGGTTGTTATTTTTCATCAAAAACATACATTAAGGCTACAATCATTTATTTACTTACCAGAGGTTCAATGTAACTTAGGGATGGAAACATATTTGATTTTTTAAAAAATGATCTAAGAATCCTGATGAAAATATTTGCAGTTCAGGACTTATTCTGCACAAAAATCACACATAATTGTTTTGCACAGGAAACAGCATTTTCTGCATGGAAAATAATATTTCAATGCAGAAATATTAATTCCTATGCAGAAAATGTTGTTTTCTGTGCACAAAAACTGTAATTGTAGAGTTGTTCAGTGTAAAATTCATACATGGTTGATTTACATAGATGCCAGCATTTTTTGCATAGCAAACAGCATTTTCTGTGCAAGAACAGATGTTTCTGCCCTTGTTTCTTACACAGACAGTATAAGGAAAATCAACAAGTGATGACAGCTGGTTATTTTGGGAATTTATTAGACAAAATTTGGATTCAAGGAGCAGTCTAAGTGAGATACCAGTTATCTTATTTAAGAGCAGAGTTTTATAGGAAGTTGTGGAATGTTGCATACATGTATGAATGAGGCCTAATGCAAAATATTTTTCCAGCTACTACTTACACCAACTTGGGGAGCACAACCGTGCTGGGTAACTGCATGAACCAAATACATATGTACATAAATATCCATGCATATTCTCTTTCTTCGTCATATTCTCATCTATGGGCAGAGAAGAGTTAAAGCTCCCCTTGACAGTTGAGATCTAGGGATAAAAGGGAGAAGACTCACCTATACCACAGCAGTTACCATTGACATTTCTCACATTCCTTAGCAACTGTTGCTGGATGAAGCAGTACTTTAGGAACACAGTTATCTCAGAAGTGAGATCATGGGGGTTTATGACAGGTTTTTGTGTTTCCCCTGCCTGAACAAAACTTCACTAAGGAGCTTATTGTATTATCTTTTAAAGTGAATAAAGCCTCCTGGGACGTGGCATGGAGGCAGGGATTATCACACAATAAATTGCTGCCGAATCACTGGGCAACTGCAGCCTGGGTCCCAGCCACACTCAGCTGGTCCTTTTTAGATAATGGAAACTCCCGAAGTTTAAATGGTGGCTGGCTGGGCACAGCTGGGACCCGGGCTGCATTTGCTCGGTGATTCGGCGGCAACTTACTGTGTTATACTTCCCAGTCCATGCCATAAACAACCACTCAGCTGTTACCCTCTTTCCTGCTGCCCTCCCGACAATGCCATAGCCTAGATGTTCAGACATTACCCAAGCCAGTGAAGGAAGGTCTTTTTGGGTTTTTTATTTTAATTTTTTTCTTTGACAGAAAATGCGAACCTTTGCATTTCCATGGCTTCAACACATGGTGATTTTATTCTCCAGTCCGAGGCTAACGGGGGGGGGGATCCCCCAAGGAGAAGCTCTCATGGAGGTTTCACAGCAAGGGGTCCTCCAAAAGGCTTGTCCTCCCCATCCTCCGAGGCTGGTGGGGGGAATCCCTCCAAGGAGAAGCTCTTATGGGGGTTTCATGACAAGGGGTCCTCCAAAAGGCTTGTCCTCCCCATCTTGAGGATGAGGGGGGTTCGCCCAAACAGTGTGACTTAGGGCCTTTCCAGACTGCCTGAAATAGTGCAGATTGAGTCCACTTTAAGGGTTAGGGTAGTGCTAGGAGTCATGAGAATTGTTTTTTTTTTTCCTGAGACATTGAGCCTTCTTTGTGGGAGAGCTCTGGTGCCACAATAAAATACAGTTCCCATGATTCCCTAACCCTAACCCTTAAAGTGGACTCAGTTTGCACTGTTTCTGGTAGTGTGCAAAGGCCCATAGGTGCACATCATTTGATTGAAAGAACAACAACAACAACAAAAAAGATTGAATGTGATCAACAAGGAGGCTCCGTTGGCCTTAGAAGCCAGGAGATCTCTTTAAAGTGAGTAGGTTACTTCTGGTTTTGGAAGCTACACAGAGAACAGTTGAGAGCTGTAAGTTGTAAACTGTTGATTTACTCTAAAATAGTTTTCCTGATTTTTCAATGTGTTGTGAACTCCTTGAGATAATGGAGATTAAATGAAGATTATGGTAATTGAATTGTTTTAGTCAGTTGTATTCAGGTGATAGTAATGGATTTCAGGGGAGTACCCATATTTAGTGTTTATGTCTCATTAAAGTCTGCAGTACTTTGAAGACAAGATATTTCATTGGAGTGGAGTGCAAACTTTTTATCTTGATCAGATAAATGAACTGTTTCTTCAGGTAGCACATAATTTATTTGTGAAAAATTTAACCTCTGTAAGTATATCATTTATTTTAAGCCAAACAACAACAATAACAACAATATCTACAGTTTTCTGTATGGACATGTATACAATTTTAAAATGGCATCAGAAAAATGGGAAGAGACTTATTTAACAATAATCCTATTAAATAAGGCATGACGTCTTATGTTTAACTATCTCAGATATGTGATTTAAGTCATTTTCTCTCAACAGGATCACATGCCTGTCTCTAAATGTGAGATGTATTGTCATGAAAGATGGTTTCTAGCCTTGTATGAAATGCTATCTCCAGTGCCACATATGGCACATATGCTCATTTGGATAGGAGCTGCTTTTGAGCAAATGTGTCAATGTATCAGTAGCACAATTCACTATATGTAATGTAATGTAGTCAGTGAAGTTTTTGGCATAATACTTGCTGCAGATCTCTAGTAGATGAAAAGAAAAGATGAAGCTTGTGCTATCCCTTGGAGTGCTGAATCAGTAAAGCATGGTGTAAATTATACACAGCTGGACAGGCAAGCTGTAACCCTTAGGTTGTAAATTAGATAATGCAGACTTCCCTGTGGTAGGTCTCTTGCCCAAATTAGAAATGTTGGGTGATGTGTTGACATCCACAGAACAGTTAGGAAATCAGAAGGGATTATGTAGATCTGAAGTCAGCAATTGCTTAATGTATGGCACTTGTTTTGCTCTTGCATATCAGGCAGATAAATTTGTGCTAGTGAAGATAATAGAATTGTGGCAAGGAATCTAATGGATGGTATTGATGAAATGTCAGATCATAGCAGATATTACTGTAAAAAAACCATTGTTGCCTTCAGTGGGTGTGTGTTAATGTCTTAATATGCACTTCCATTCACCATCAAGATGAGTCAATGCAAGGATGAGTCTGAACCAGTTTGGGGAGGGATACAAAGAAACACTATGCTTATTTTTTTTTCTCTATAACAATGTGGTTATCATTTTTTTAATGGATCAAGACTACCATATATAATTCTTTATTAAGTATTTATTGCTAACTATTGTATAATAATAATTGAAATTGACAGATGAAATAGGGTTACAGTGAACCATCCAGAGGGAATTCTTTTTTTGCAGGAGTGATTTGATTGCATCCATGAGGCAAGGCAAAATTGAAAGCTA
Organism: Phrynosoma blainvillii; assembly: GCA_026167975.1. NCBI lineage: Eukaryota > Metazoa > Chordata > Lepidosauria > Squamata > Phrynosomatidae > Phrynosoma > Phrynosoma blainvillii. The sequence continues at coordinate 233,270,144 of JANUYF010000003.1, read as the reverse complement.
CTGTAAAAAAATAATTTCAATTTTAGTTCCAAGGCTCCAAGATAGTTGTTTAATATTATAGTTACTTTTTTAAAATAAAAGATTACTCTTTACTTTCCCATTTACCAAAAGTAAATACATAAATTGTAGAAAAGTAGATTAGGCTATTTCAGTGTGCATCTTTTTAACTCTCTTCTGGAAAGCCTGTGACTTAGAGCTGTACAATGACTTGAAATAAATTCTAGATTTTGAAGCAAAACTGGCAGATTCAGATGAATTTAGAAGCAGGTCAGGGCCACCTGATTCAGAAATGGAGAAGACGAGCGAGATCTGAAGTGACTTGGTCTATTCTGGAATATGTGTATGTGTCTCCATCTATACCATATAGGAAAAACACTACACTGCGATAATGGAGCTGGATTCTTCACAGTGCAGCCTAGCTCCTGATTTGAGCTAAGAATCTCAAGCAACATTTTCAAGGAGTGTAGATGAGAAATGAGGTCACCAATTGTTTCCTGATCTTTTTGTTTGTTTGTGCCTGGTTACCATCAATTGCTTGCCATACTGCTTATAGTACCATACTTTACTTCTGACCACTACTTCTTTAGTTGTGTTCTTCAGTGTGGATGTGTAGTGGGCCCTTGGTATCTGCTGGGACATGGTTCTAGGACCTTCCCCACCCCCCTGCAGATACCAAAATCCATAGATGCTCAGTTACCATTACAGTTGGCCTTCCGTTTTTGTGAGGCATCCAGTCTGGACCACCCCCTGCAAAAACAGAAATTCGGAAATATTCAAGCCCTATTGTCTTGAATGGGGCATGCCCCTGTGGGGTCACTCTCCCATGAATATACAAATCTGCGGACTTTAAATCCGTGAGAAAGGAGGAGCGACTGTATATATAATGACATAGTAAGATGGTTTCCCTTATATAAAATGTCAAAGTCAAGGTTTGCTTTTTTGGATTTTTTTTTAAATTCAAGCCATGGATGGTTGAATCTGTGGATGCAGGGGGGGGGCTGTCTGTACTTCTGTTCTAAACTTTAGGAATGCTCTTATGTGTTATTTTTACAGGTTCTAGGGGGATTGTACCTACATGGAGAAGGTACCTTATTTTCCCCATGTATCTTTACCTTTTTTATTGTGCCTCTTTGCAGTGTGTGTGTATTTGTGTAAGTGTAACGGAAACACATAGCCTTTTACTGCTCAGGCATTAGACAAACATCAGGGACTGCAGAGTACCAAAAAAAATAAAATAAAAAAATCAGTACCCAGAAGAAATAAGCACTCAACTGTATGCACATGCTTATCTTTTTGACAAAAAAGCAATTACACATGTGTCTAGCACATAAATCCCTGGAGCTACAGTACCTGTCTGCAACTGGGCTGTCATTATTTGCTCTGAAGGGGGAGATTTCATGTTTTAGTGTTTACAAAGAACATAAATCTTGAAAAGCTATGGCAAGCTTGTTTTCCCACAGCAGGTTAGCAGGAGACACCAGAAATTCAGATTTCTGAATCTTCATTGAGATTTAGAATCCAAAACAGATTGGACTGGGCCAGAATCAGTTCTAATGTTTTCATGCCCAATTCATATTGCTAAATTGAGATATGAACAAAATTGGGAGAACCCTTCCATAGCCCTAATACATGTTTAAATGATGTTTCCTACATGTTCAGACTTTGGTCTTTATAAAACAATATTGCTCACATGGTACTTAAACTAGTCAGTATCCTTGAACCTGTAAGCTGCCCCTCCCTTACAGGGAAAATTTATTACATACTGTATAATCTTTTAATGTCTCATAGGGAAGAGGTATATATTTCTTCACCAGTTGGCTTTTCTTGATCTATTAGAATGAATGTGAATTGAATTTGGCATATGCACACGTGCGTGCGCGCGCGCGCGCACACACACACACACACACACACACATATATGGTGGGGAATATCCTGAAACTGGTAGTCTCACCTATATGGTAGGTACATACCATATTATCATATCAGGAAGATTATGATACTGAGAAAAGTGATGTCTGTTTTTTGTTTTGTTTTTTTACAAATTTTGCAAATGTCTACATGAATTCAATGGAAAGAACTTGCAATTACAAAAATGAAGGGACAAAATCACAGAGCGAAACTGATTCATCATTGGCAATGTTGCCAGTGATTAGAACTCAGAGACAATTGTGGTTGGTGTCATGTTTTTGTCCTATTTACTACACATCCCTGAACATGTGAGTGGCAAATTATGAAGCTGTTATACTCTTAGGTGATCACATTGTATACTAAAGCACCTGATCATACTAATCTCCCCCCCACACCCCTGGAACCAAGTTGACCAAACTGAGGCTATCATCCTTCAGACACATCATAAGAAGGAAAGATTCATTGGAAAAGACAATAATGCTGGAAAAGTGGAGGAAGTAGGAAGACCACATGCCAGATGGATGGACTTTATTAAGGATGTCACAGGTATGAGGTTGCAGGAATTAAGCAAAGCAGTGGAGGACAGATGGTCTTGGAGATGTCTCATCCATAGGGTCGCCATGAGTTGAGAGCAACTCGAAGGTAGTTAACAACAACATCCGCCTGGAATGTGCCTTTGAGTGAAAGATTGTTACAGTTTTTAATTAATAAATATACATGCCTGTTCAGTCACGTTGTCCATTAGTGCCCTTAAGTGTGCCATTTCCTTTCATTTGAACATTACATAGGTCACCCTCTCAGTGTACCTCATCTGTGGAAAGAAAATATTCTCTGTACCAGCACAGGATGTCCCCAGGAGTCAAGAATGCTTCTGAATCATCTTGAAATAACCATTACCTTGACAGAGAGGGAGAATGTAAGATTGTAGTAGTTGGTATTTTTTGGCACACTATTTGCATTTAATAATCTTGTTGATTAAAATAAATGTGGGGCTGCTGTCTAGGTAATTTAATATTTTACTAAACATCTATTTCTGTAGGAACAGATTTTCTTTGTTCCCTATGATCAATAACCATTATACTTTTTTTCTTTTGGTTTTTAATATTAAAACCAAATTTAATTTAATTTTAATATTAGTTCAAATAATACAAAATATGAGGTGACAGCCAAAAAGTGGAAGACAAAGGGCCTTTGCAGACTGCCAGAAATAGTGCAAATTGAGTCCACTTTAAGGGTTAGGGTTAGTGCTAGGGAATCATGGGAATTATTTCCCCCCCCCCCCCCTTGAGACATTGAGCCTTCTCTGTCAGAGAGCTCTGGTGACACAATAAAAGACAGTTCCCATGATTCCCTAATCCTTAAAGTGGACTCAATTTGCACTATTTCTAGCAGGCCAGTGGATTACATAATTACATAATTCTGAAGACATTTGGATGTATTACAAGGGTCAAATATGTAATAACTTTATAAGGTCTGCAATAAGAAATAACAATGAATAAGGGAAAGAATGAAAAATAAAGGGTATTTTTGCTTTTACAGTATGCAAATAAAAAACATCCTTTTTTATCGTGGTTTTTAAAATTCTTATTTGAATTTCAGTCTGGATTTTATGGCTGCGAATTATATGGTCTCCTTTCAGTTAACCCAAATGCCTTAGCAATTAGCTATTTTGTTTTAAAAGCTATATTTAGTTAACAAAGGGCCAGAAAAGATGGTTCTTTTAAGCTACCATGTGGGTGGCTTTGGAGCGCAGTGTTCATATGCTGCACGTCCGGTAGCCACCTTGAAGTTACCTGGAAGTCAGGCAGCTGCCCAGACATGTGTGGCTTCAGGGTGTTCCAATGGCGCAGCATTTCTACACTGCATCAAGTCACCCCTACCACTTGTCTGTTTCACCCCATAGATAGGTACACTTAGATTATAGAATCTGATGATATTTATTTATCCTACTATTTTCTCCATTGAGCATGGAGCATGTTCTAGCTTTGCAACAACTCCGTCAGGAACTTTGGACTGGGGAATAACTGTATTAACAAGACATGAGGGCTACAGAGCTGAGCATAGTTTGGCACAGGGAAAACTAACACATTTACCTACTGCCCTCAAGTGCAATTCAGTTTCTTCCATTGAAAATATTGAAGGTTACTATTACTTCATATGGCAAAAATAAAGAGTTGCACTTGGGAACAAGAGTGTTGCCCTTTTCCTGCATTCCCTCTAGAGCAGTGGACCCCCGGGGGGATGCTCAAGGAAGGTGTGAGACGTGGAAGACCTGATCCATGCTGCTACTCCTCTTCCCAAACTTTTTTGGTGTGTAAATATTGCATTAAGAGTTAAATATTGCATTTTCTGAATTAAAACTGTTCTTTGAATGATGTTGTTTTCTTATGAGATGTTACAATACCAATGCACATGAATGTGCAAATGAAAATACACATACTAAATAAACAAAATATTGTTATTCATAATCTATGTTGGGGGGCACAATGTTCATAAGTAGATCGGGGGGGGTAAATCTAAAATCTTAAAGGGAGGCCATTGTCTTTGCCCTACTTCTTTCTCAGACTTGTTTGATGGGAATGAGAGAGAGGGCTTTCTCAGTGGCTGTTCCTAGACTTTGTAACTATGAGTCTAGTTGGCTGTCTCCTTGCTTTCTTATTCTGTCAGGTTTTAAAAAAATAACTATGGGCCTTTGCAGACTTCCAGAAATTGTGCAAATTGAGTCCACTTTAAGGGTGAGGGTTAGTGCTAGGGAATCATGGGAATTGTTTTGTTTTTTTTCTGAGACATTGAACCTTCTCTGTCAGAGAGTTCTGGTGCCACAATAAAATACAGTTCCCATGATTCCCTAACCCTAACCCTTAAAGTGGACTCAATTTGCACTATTTCTAGCAGTCTGCAAAGGTCCTATAATGGTTTATTATTGGTGCAGTGTACTTTTATGTTGATTTTTATATGGTTTTTACTTTAAATTTTTTTTATCCTGTTATTGGGAAAAACACACATTATTAGTTACAACAACAGAACACATAGTATTTCCATTAGGGCAGTTTATTTATACAGGCCCTTTCCCCATCCATACATTCTTTCCAACAGGATAATTAGTTGCAAGGATTTAGAATAATCTATTCTGTTCTGAATCTTCTTTCAGTGGTCAAGTCAGCTTGACATAGGAATCCAGTATATTTTAGGGCTCCAAGGACACTAACTTAAACAGTATCATATCCTTTTCCAACAACACATAAGCTGTGGTTTGCAAGGATAAATGATATAGGATCAGGATTTGCTGCCAGACCTGAATATGATAGCTTCCTTACATGTAGCATTTGAGGAGAAAGGTAGGAATGCTTTAACATCATGGGTAAAAACTTCATGTTGCTGATTTAATGTTGCCATTCATGATCATATATGATGCTAGGGGGCTCAAATTGGTCATTTCACTTCTGATCTGCAGAGCGCAGGAAGCTTCCTAAAATGAGAGGGAAGGTTATAGTATAATTGTCTCTCATGCCCCCAGGTTGTGTGGGGGGCATTTCTGGTAATTTTTAAAAACAAATTCAGGGGCAAAAAAAAGGGTTATGTTTCACCAGTCACTGGCAGGTGTCCTGGGTTTACAGTGACTCTAGAAGTGTAAACAAGACTATTTTTGGTTCTTCCTAGATATGCCTGAGACTGAATTTGGGACCTTCTGTACAGTGTGTGTTCCAAATAACACTGCAGAATTATAGAAATTTCCAAACATATTTTCTAAAATATATGATAGCCCCAACAGAGGAGTGCTGAAGACTTGGTAATAATTATTTATGAAACTTTCTGGCGCTCATATTAAATTGTATATGACCACTATTTCCCCTCGAGTAGGAATAAAACACACAGAACACTGCTTAGGAAAGTCATGATGAATCATCAAGTACTAAATTAATCCCTTCCAGTGCTGTGCAGGATAAGGATAAAAGTTAACATCTACTGTAAATGTTTTTATGTTCCAAGTCCCCTGGCCTAAGAGCAGGAAAAATCCCTCAAAGCTAGTAAATTTATGTAGCAAACAGAAGAATGTACTTGCAGTAATAGATATCGACTTGTATTCTTCTACTATGATAGGGTCACCTTGTGTCTTACACAGAGGACAATCCTCTGTTTCGAGAATTTTCCAGCCCAAGCCTAGTGTAAGATGATGACCTATAAGTAAGGAGAACAGGCACCTATAATTTGCCCATTAACTCTTACTACCTGGATAAATATTGAACAGGTATATTGGTCAAGTGGCTCATCATAATTATTTCTACATTGGCATGTGTGTATACACAATAACATACAGTATACAGTTTTTGTGTGCATATGTATATAATTGAACAGCCACTAAGGTCATTACAGTCTTCTTCATTATGCTGAGATAGATGGCATTTAATTTATAGAATTAGTGTGTGTGTGTGTGTGTGTGTGTGAGAGAGAGAGAGAGAGAGAGAGTGTGTAAATGAATATTGCATGCATGATGTGCACCTTCAACTTGTTTCTTACTTATGGTGACCCTACAGTGAAGCTATCATGAGGTTTTCTTGGCAAGATTTGCTCAGTGGCAGTTTGCTTTTGCCTTCCTCTGAGTCTGGAAGAATATGTCATGCCCAAGCTCACCTAGTGGGTTTCAATGGCTGAGCGAGGATTAGAATCCTGGACTCCAGAGTTGTACTCCAATGCTCAAACCACTAACAAAACCAATGCCACCCATTGATCCTGACTGACCTTGGAAGCTAAGCAGAGCCAGGCCTGGTTAGTATTTGGAAGGATGACTTCCAGATAATGGCAAGTATTCAGAGGAAGTCAATGACAAACCATCTATGAGTACTGGTATTCTGTGAAAACCCTACGAATTTTTCAAGGTGCCATAAGTGTATAGGTGACTTGAAGGAACAATGACAAACCATCTATGAGTATTAGTTTTCTGTGAAATTTTCAGGGTGCCATAAGTTGACAGGTGACTTGAAGGAACATACTAGTAGCCCTGTGACAACAGTATACATACAAATTGGCATGCAGAAATAGCATGTAAATTGATTTCCTCTTTTCATCATCTTACTTGCTGATGCACTTTCTCTCTTTTTTGGAAATGTGTAAGTAGGCCACATCAATTTCTGAATTGAAGGTGTTTCAGTTAATGAAGTTCTGCATGTGGCAAGGGAGCTCCTATGAATGGAATCTGACTTCTGAGAATGAAAGTTCAGCAGTGATGCTTGTGTTCCATAACTCATTTCTCCTAGTGTTTCTAATTGTCTACATGTTTCTAGCATGATTGTAGATACTCAGTGGAAACTGGGAAGGTGTTTTCTTCTAGGGAAGTCAGGGCAAGAGCTGACAGATCATCAGTTTATTCAAACAAACTTACATTATGAATGCTTGCCAACATTGATAAAATGGAATGCTTTTCCAGCAGTGTTACTAAGACAGAGCCCCTCCCCCCATAACAAAACTATTTTATTATCAAGGTTTGTATAACATTTGATGTTTGGGCATAACAAAGCTTAATAGTTTGAGCTGGCAAAAGATGTATTAAAGATGTATTAAGATACACTAAAGATGTACTAAAATGCATGTAGCAAAAGATGTATTAAATATTACAAACTCTTTTCTGGTATCACTGTTTCTATGTGTTTTTGTCAACAGTTTTTGAGGAAAAGAAATGTTGAGGAATTCTTTATATTCTGTTAATGGAAATGATATCTAATCTTTCTTGTCAGGTAAATAACATCAACAACCCAACCAGTTATTTGTTGCTGTCATTATTTTAATATGTTTCCTTTTTGGTGTAGTTCAGCATTTTGCACAGGGTTTTGCTGCTTATTTCAAAAGTAGTTAGCCATTAAGCAGGCTTGCTTGGGAATTTGCTTAACATTAATTATGGACACAAACTGGATGGGGGAAATGGTGCTGTTGTAAACCCACATTTTTGGAAATAAACCACAGCAAATGTAATAGATATACTTCATAGTACACATGTATAGCATTGTGCTGTGATGCTGCATTGTAATGTACATTTTCAGCCTGTAAGCATGTCTGCTCACAACTATGTCCCACTTAACTTTCTTTCTTCAAAATATGCATGTGTGTATGTGTGTGTATACATATATAAAGAGAGAAAATAATTTTACTAGGAACAACGGACCAATAAAGTCAGACTGACTTCAAAATATAACTCTTGTGGGGTCTCATTCTATAACTGAAGTAACAAACATTGGAGATGGAATCCACTAGATTCCCTCTGCCACACAGGATCCCTCTTTAAAACATTGGAATGCTGGAAGCATTGTAGTTTCAGAATCAAATTGAGCATGCATGAGAATACTTTGCCAGCTATTGCTACCAAAGGCTTTAAGGGAGGAAGCAATTATATAACATTTTAATCACTTCTCAAATTTCAGCAAAACAATGAACGTTTTACTTATTCAGACTTGTTAACTAAGTATATTGTTCCATCAATGCAGCTCTGACACAATCATACTGTGGTTGAGAAAATGTGCTGTACCTTCTAGTTATGAATTTAGAACCTGAGGTATGATAAGGTAATTTAGCCATAATAATAATAATAATAATAATAATAATAATAATAGAAAGAAAGAGAAAGGAAGGAAGAAAGGAAGGAAGGAAGGAAGGAAGGAAGTAACAGAGCAAAAATGGGTCTAAGAAGGTTAAATGTGGGCACCTCCAGACCAGAAAGTCCCAGATTGTTTTTGTGTTCTTTCTAATTTTATGTTGGTGATCCATACAAGTTTTGCTTATCCCAGAATATTTTCTCTCAGGTCCCTGTATGATCAGGGAGTTTTTTGTACCAGCTCATGTAGGAGTGTTTGGTATCTATATCAAGCAAAGTGCAGACACAGCCAGTACAATATGAACTAGTGGTAGAAAACAGGGAAAAACCCATTCAGAAAACTCTTGTAAAGTTAATTTTTTTTAGAAAATATACATTTATTGTTTCAGGAAATCCATCTTGGGATAGGAAAGGAGATAGACAAAAGAAGACTGCATTTCTATAGATGATCCCTTAAAGCTGGCTCTTGTGTGGATGTAGGTCATCCTGAAGGGAGCTTCGTAGATGCTCCCTTCTCAGACAAAGAGAAACAAAGGAGTAACTTTTGGAAGAAGGCAGGAAGGATGCAAAAAGGCTTGAGTAAATGGGTCAAAGAAAGAAACAGAGGTGAAACGAAAGGGCAGGCATGCTCTCTACAATTCCCTCTCACTGATCACTTTATACAAGCGTTGATGCTTCTTTGCTTCCAACACTCCCAAGTAGATTTATTTTAACCTGGTATAAAATTGGAAGAAACAGAAACAAAACCAGTTTGGAGAAGGGAGCATCTATCAAAATCACCTGCAACACCTTTCACCACTTTTTAAACATTTGGTTTACTCTTGAGAGTTTTACCAGGTTGTTTTGAAACCAGGCAGAATTGTAGACCTCATCAAGCTTTTCATGGATGCAAAATTACAAGCTATTAGCCCAATCAGTGCCACTGAAGTAGGGAATAGAGAGCTGAGGTTTATAACAGCAGACCGTTTTTTGACTTAATAGACAAGTGTGATTTATATGTCAAAAACAAACTGATTATTCAATTAATTGGCAAGTTTTGGACCCATGTGTTCCATTTGTATCTGTATGTGGACAAAACATGCTATTTCCATGCTAAGGAAGCACCTTTGCAGCATCTTTGAGACTGAGCAAAAGAAATTGTAGCATAGGCTTTCTTAGACTTGGTCTCCTTCCTCAGATGCTTGGAGTGAGCTGGTGCCCAGGAAAGACCTTTATAATCAGACTGGACACCAGTTCATTCCATACATCTGAGGAAGGAGGCCAAGTCTATGAAAACTTAATGCTACAACTTTTTTTGCTTAGTTAGAATGCATCTGCACTGCAGAAATAATGAATATTGACACCACTTTAACTGCCATGGCTCAGTGCTATGGAATTCAGGGATGTGTAGTTTTGTGAGACATTTAGCCTTCCTTGACAGAGAGCTCTTGTGTCACAACAAACTACAAATCCGAGGATTCCATAGCATTGAGCCATAACAGTTAAAGCAGTGTCAAAACTGCATTATTTCTGTAGTGCAGATGCAGCCTGATTAGTGTCAAAGATGCAACAAGATCTCATTGTATGTTGATATTCCAGATTAACTTGGCTGTCTCTCTGAACTGTTCAATTTCCATGGTTTTATGATTATCCAGAAGTTGTTTAGACACAATAGTGCATTGCAAATAGTTATTCTGAACTTACTGTGTTAAGTGTTATGCCTAATGTGAAATGGCTGGGAAGCACATTGGTACAGCTAGGACAGGGGGTCTATTAGAAATTGCTGTAATGTATATGTTTTGCTACCATGTTGACAGGAGTGCTTGAGGCTGAGAGATCAAATTTCTCCATCTGTTAACAAGTTGTTTTGTTTGCCAAATGGTAGGAAAGAACCTTATCAGATTTAAATGTCTAATGGATTCCACTGTCTGGGCTAGAGCTGTATGTTGTTCATAAATAAACAGACAGATATAATCATAGCCACTGTTATGACTTAGTATCTCATATGCTTCCTGAGATTGCTCAGGGATATCAAGATCAGTCATATCTTACTATAAAAACTACTTCTCTACTGATGATATTTTAAAATGCTTTTTTAAAAAATGTACATCATTTTTTTTAAAAAAAAATCTTTATATTTATACATTTGTATGGTTTTTAAATGGAGGCTAGATAACCATCTTCCAGGGGTGCTTTGATTGTGTATTTCTGCATGGTAGGGGGGCCGAACTTGATGGCCCTTGAAGTCTCTTCTAATTCTATGATTCTATACATTTATATCTTATTTGGAACTGAAGCACAAAATAGTATTTGTGGCTTTTAAAAGGAAGTTGTTCATTTGATTGGGTTTGATTTATACCCTACCTTTCTTTCAAAACTGGAAGCCCTGGTGGCGCAGTGGTTAAATGCCTGTACTGCAGCCACTCACTCATAGACCACAAGGTTGCGAGTTCAATACCAGCCAAGGCTGAGGCTCAACTCAGGCCTGCATCCTTCCGAGGTCGCTAAAATGAGTACCCAGATTGTTGGGGGGCAATCAGCTCACAGTTGTAAACCGCTTAGACATGCCATAGCGCGATATGAAGCGGTATATAAATAAGCTGCTTTGCTTTGCATAGTGGCTCACAACATTTTTTTTTAAAAAATAATTTCTGATATAGATAAAATACAAAATATTACATTAAAAGCCCATACAGGAAATTATAAAATAGAAAAGAATCGAAAGGCACTTAAAAGCAGATGAATTTTTTTAAAAATGTAGCATCCAGCATTTTCAAAATTAATTTCCTCAACAGCCAGCCACAAATGATCCTCATTTAAAAATAAAAGTAAAAATCTTGGTGTGCTGGTGGAGGACAAGAAGTAGAGAGGATGTCTAGCCATTCTTGGAAGTGAGATCCATAGTTTTGGAGCAGCCAGTGAGAAGGTCCTGAAAGAAGCTACAGCAATAAAGTAAATGTATAGAGGTTGACTCTCCCTTATCCAAAATGCTTGAGATCAGAGGTGTTTTGAATTTTGATTTTTTTTTTATTTTGGAATACCTGTATTTGCATATATGTACAAAATGTCATATCTTGGAGATGGGACTCAGGTCTAAATACAAGATTCATTTATGTTTCATGTACACTTATACAATAGCTTGAAGGTAATTTTATACAATATTTTAATAATTTTGTGCAAGAAACAAAGTTAGTGTACATTGAACCATTAGAAAGCAAACATGTCATTATCTGAGCCACCTGTGAAAAAAGTTTTGGTTTTTGAAATATTTCAGATTTGGAATTCTAGATTAGACTCAATTTGTGATGCAACATGATCAGTGGTCTAAACTGGAACACTGTACAGGGCTATTTGGTGTTTTTATTATTATTATTATTACATTCCAGGGAAAGATCTCAAGCTTATGGTAATCTAATGCTTTCACAAACCCAGTTCTGTCACTGCAGGTTAAAGTAATCAACAAAGGTTTAGTTGGATGGTTGGGATGATATTATATTCACAGAAATGAATATAGCCCAGAACAGTTGTCACCCCCCTGCCAAAGGTGCATACAGCTGAGGCAAATATAAACATATATCATTTTTGAGAATGGAGTAAATTACAGTCTATAAGCTATAACCAGCCGTTCTGACTTTTCAGATAAATGACAGGAAATCTATGTTGTTGTTTTAAAAATAATTTTAATTTAAAATGTGTCAATACAACTGTTAATGATGGGCTGCAAAATAAATGATGGGTTGATTAGCTGGGAGTAATGTTTTCTAATCATGAGACACATTTCTCTAAATAGCTAAAAATGTTGTATTCATTTTCTAGTGAGTAAAGGATCTATGTAATTAAAATTTTTTACCTGTGGTTAAGATACACATTTTCTGCAATTTGATCCATATAGTATTGATCTGTAGACACAGTTGTGCACAACTCTAGTAGGATACTGAAAATAAAGTAAGCAAAACAGATCATGTCTAAGATCATAACTAATCTATTTGTTAGTTTCAAATATGGGAGATCCATGAATTAGTGAGAACTTCATAAATCAAATGTAACTTCTATTGATTCAGTGGGTATGCTCTTCTTGGACTAATAATTGGATTTAGGCCACAGACTCTAAAACACACACACACACCCCAACCAATATCAATTCTAACTGCTAATATAAAGCCTTGGGCGTTTCAGTTTTGCTGAAAAAGAGAATGGAAAGACACATATCTCAAAAACCACTTAATGGATTTCATGTGAAGAACTTACAGTCTCTCGAGAAATGTGGATAGATCCCCTGTGCAGTCCATACTTTAGTTGTACTTCTTGAAGCAGGGTTCATGTTCATGTGTTGATCATAGACTTCTGTTCTCAAGAATCTAGTTTTCAGGTTTGAGCCTATCGTTTGTTCATAACTGATAGGGACTAGAGAACGTTAGGACTTGTTCTTAGTTTCAAACTGTGCATTTGACAGCACCTCTTACCAAGCTATTGTTGAAACTTCTGATGTGTTGTTGCTATTGAAAAGATGAAATATCTTACAAACTGGGTTGTTGAATCCTTTGGTTGTGCTTAAAAATCTCAGCCAATGGAACATCTGCAGACAGCATAATTCACAGACTGTTTTGTTGCTGGAATAACTTCGTAGTATCTTGAGTCTAAAAGATTGCAGTGGCTGAGAACACATCTTTCTGCCATGTTCTTATAACAAATGTAGTATACTGGTATAATGCAAGTACATTTTGATACTTCTGATCCTAGACATTAATTTACAACAGTAGCATTGTTTAGGATAAAATGGAAGTGTCCTTGAAAATTATTCAATATTATACTTTAATTTCAAAAGTCTTACACATGTGTATCTGTAGATTTCAACAAATGAGTTTTAATTTTTTAATTTTTATTTTTGCTTCTGTACTTAGGTCAAGGTAATCTTGCTTTAAAACTATTCGTACTAAGTCCTCATGCACTTCACACATGCACTGGACACAAATTGTTTGAGTTTGAGAAATATAGGTTTCCTATTTGTAGGCAGCTGGCTGTGAGGACTTGCTACCACTTCCAGGTTTTTGGAACACTGCTGTCATTCTCTGAAGATGCCAGCCACAGATGCAGGCAAAATGTCAGGAAGAAATTCTTCGAGAAAGCCCGAAAAGCCCACAAAACCCATGGATGCTGGCTGTAAAAGCCTTCAACTTCACCACTGTCATAGTTTCCATCTCTTTATTTCAAGAGAGCCACTAACTGCTCAAACTCCTCCTTTCATTTTTCCATATCCCACTAAACAATGAGGTTTTGGGCAGGAGGCTTATACATTGCTGGTACTGTGTTTTTTCCTTGAGCAGGATGGTCTGACATTGTAACATTAAGACAGAGAAAGGAACACTCTTTCCAATTTTCCAGACAATGCATAATTTTGAATGCTATCATGTCTTCTTTACTTGTCCTTCTTGGAAACTAAGTAGATTCAAACATAATCATCATTGAGCACTTGGCTACATTTACTGATGATTTTAGTTTCCTATTTTTGCATCCTTTGTAACTACAATAGGACGTTTTTCCTCGTCCATCACTGTCAGTGAGAATTTGCCCCAGACTGTGTAAAATGTCTGAGGTGCATGCAATGGGTTAAAGAGGAAATGCTGACTCAGAGGAAACTGATGCAACTTGGGCATGTAGATGAGTCATAGCAGGTCCAAACTGCACTGTCACTGTGGACACAAGACAGGAAGCTGATGAAACACTACCAGGGGGTTGGATCAGAATCCTAGCTGTGTTTGTGTATCTAAGGATGAATGCTCCAGTACACAGTGTGGTGATGTGGATATCAGTTGATGGTGGAGCATTATGTCAGTTGGTGTAAATATTGCTGTATTGTGCTTGTAAATACTTTGCTGCAACTAAGATTAAAAAGCCTCTTCAGAAGAACCCAGCAGTCATGAGTGACTTTCCAGATTTGGCAGTATCGTCTGTTTCCTAGCTGTCAGCCTTCAGTGTATGGACTCAATTTTCCCTCTGCGCTAACATCACCTACAGCTCATATTCCATCAGTGTATATGTGAAGCTAGATTACACCTCCTCCCACCTCCCTCATGCATTACTTTGCACTTACTTGCATTGAACACATCTGTTGTTTGACAGATCCTTTATCCAGTTTAAGTAGACCCTTTTGGATTGCTTTTGGATGCTGATTGTTCTTGTTCACCATCTTGATTAATTTTTTTTCATGTACAAATGTGGGCACTTAAATCCAGGTAATTTATGAACAAGTTTAAAAGAACCAATAAGACAAAGAATCTTAAAGGACTCCACTTCTCATGTCTTTCTATTGACAACTATCTATTTATTCCTAGTCTCTGTTTATAGTTTCTTAGCTAGTTGTGAATCATCTTATTCCATACTTGTGTAGTTTGTCCAGGAGCCTCTGATGGAGAACTGTCTCTACAGGCTTTTGAATCACTGTACACAGTATCTGTTTGGTCATTCCTATCCATGTAGTTTTTGACCCTTTCAACTCTGAAAAGGTTACTAAAAAGGATCAGTGAGACATGTCACATTAACTCTTCTTCAGTGATCTGTGTCATTCTGTGGTATGCTTTATAGCTGAATCTCCAATAATGTTTTTCATCAGTTATCTGGAAGAGATGCTAAGCTAATGGACTTTAATTTCCTGTACTTTCCTGTTGTTGCTCTCTTCTGTTGTTATTGCTTTTTGCCATCAGGTTGATTTGTTGTCCAGAATTCCTTTCTTCAAACAGCAGTTAGGACTTGTGGCTACCTTACATGTTTCACAGTGAAGATAGAAGCAAATAATTCACTAAGGGGGGAAGCAGACCAGGGCGTCGGGGACGCCCTGGGACGGTGCGCTGCGGGACCGTGGCAGCCGCACCGCCGTGCACCGTCGGCGCCTCTGAAAGGAGCGCAAAATCAGTGCTCCTTTCAGAAGACAGGGAAAGTGCGCCCTAAACGCGTCGGGCGCACTTTCCCTGGCTTTTCCGCCACAGCGTGTGAGGACGCTGCGGCGGGAGGTTGCCCTCAGCGCGCCGGCCATGCGGAGGGCCGGCAGCTCCGAGGGCAACCTCGGGAGGAGGAAGGGTCGCCGCTCGTGTGGCTGCCCCTCCTCTTCCTTGCCTTGGAGATGACCCTATTAATCGTCTGCCGAGGCCCTTAGGCTGCATCTGCAGAAATAATCACATTTGACACCACTTTAACTGCTGTGGCTCAATGGTATTCTGGGAACTAGTTTAGTGTGTATTTAACTTTCTCTGTCAGAGCTCTGGTACCACAACAAGGTACAATTAACAGAATCCCATAGCACAGGGTTCGGCAACCTATGGCCCATGAACCGCACCCGGCCCACGGACCCCTACCAGCCGCCGCTGCCGCGTGCATCACGGCTGCCATTTTGTTTGCCAAAATGGCAGCCACAACTCGTTTGCGCATGCACAGTACTTCTGCGCATGTGCAAACGAGTCACGGCTGCCATTTTGGCAAACAAAACGGCAGCTGGCAGCAGCGGCAGCGAGGGCTACGCGCCTGCCGCTATTTCCCCCCTCCCCGGCCCGGTGGAAGACCTGGGGACCAGCGACCGGCCCCAGGTACATTAATGTTGCCGACCCCTGTCATAACATTTGAGCCATGACAGATTGGATTATTTCTGCAGTGCGACTGCAGCCTTAGACTACACAAACTCCTTATGCCGATAGTACACCTTTAATGTTTGTTGTCCAAGAGTTCAACTACCCCATAACGGGAGGATGTGGCTTTATTTAAAGATTGTCATTATTATTTACTTTAATTTTGCATTCTTGGCCTTAATATTTTAGTAAACTGCCTTAAATGAGTTCCTGTGAACAGAACAAGAAATGTATCATCTGCTTTATGTTTAAATATTTTGAAATATTGAGCTACAGTGTTTACTGAGTAGCAGTTTTTTTAAAATCAATGTTTTATGGAATGTATCTTATCTGTGAACACAATGATGCCTGATAATAAAATTGTTTGTTTCTTCTGTTCTTATTAAATCATTTCCAGTAGCTACTTGGAGCTTTTTGAACTTTTCATTTCAGATAGTCTACCAGACGATATAGAAAGATAAAACATGAATTATAAAAAAACCTCCACAATTTAATGTGTTTTGGTAAGGTGTTATATATTTTATTGCGTTTTTGTAGCTTGCAGATTTTTAAATAACAAAAATAAAGGTTTTGATGGGTAGGATTAATTACATTTGCTATCATAATCTATACTTGAAGTTCATTTTATAGCCCAGTTTGTTTCTGAATTATGTTCCTTTCAGCAGGATCCTTCCAAGTAAGTATAACATTGTAACATACTCTGTGTGTGTGTGTGTGTGGAGAGAGAAAGAAAGAGAGAGAGAGTGTGTGAGAGAGATTAGATATAGATATAGAAATATATAGATATAGACAATTAGAGCCAGTGTGGTGTAGTGATTTGAGCACTGGATTAATGGCTCTGAGACCAGGGTTTGAATCCCTGCTCACCCATGTAAGCCAGCTGGGTGACCTTGGGCAGGTCACAATCTCTCAGCCTCAGAGGAAACATTAATGCTTGAAACCTATTTTGTTATCCTTTTATTTGTCAGTCTGTTGTTTCTCATCATTTTGTTCTTGTTCATATTTTTGATCCCAATTTTTTTTTAAATATTCCTTCACAGGAGATCATTCTTTAAATTTACCTAATGAGCCAAATTTAATCAAATATGTCAATTTATCATTTTTCATGAAGTCATATATTTTCCAAATCCAATCTAGTGTGTCTGGCATCTCTTCTTCTTTTCATTTTTTTGCATAGACTATTTTAGCTGCACAAATAATATAAAACAATATTCTCCTGTATTTTTTTCTATGTCTTTGCTAGTTATTCCCAGTAGAAATACTTAAGTTCTATTGATATCTTGCAGTATTTTCATAAAAATATTTTGAATTAACTTCCAATATTGTTTAGCCTTCAGACAAGACCACTACATGTGTATCATGGTACCTTTCCCCTTGCCACATTTTCAGCATCTATCATTTAAATTTTTTATACATGTGAGATCATCTACTCGGGGTCAGGTACCATCTGAACCGCATTTTAAAATACTGTTGTCTTAAGTCAGTACAGACCATGTACTTTATTCTCTTCTGCCATTTTCTTCCCACTCTTCCATTAGAATATTTGGTTAAATGCCTGTACTGCAGCCAGTCACTCACAAACCATAAGGTTGTGGATTCAATACCAGCCAGGGGTTCAGGGTCCATTCAGCTTTGCATCCTTCTGAGGTCACTAAAATGAATACCCAGCTTGTTGGGGGCAGTTAGCTTACACATTGTAAACCACTTAGGGAGTGCTTAAGTGCAATGATAAGCAGTATAGAAATGTACTTGCTATTGCTAATATTTTTCCCCAGTCTCTGGCCCATTTTACCATGTAGTTTTTAATGCATTCTGGTTTCATTTCTATTTTAAGTAGTTCTTTGTAAAGTTTAGAAATAATTCTCTTGTCTTTTCCTAATAGTATTATCTCTAAATCTGTCTTTCCATGGTTATCCAATCTAGCTTCCTGTCCATTTTAAACTTTTCTAAGAACTGTCCATATAAATAACATTGGTATTTGTATCCTTGCTCTTTCTATTCTTATGGCGTTTTCATATTATAATTCTCTTCATCTCCCTCCTTCAACAAGTCTTTATACGTTACCCACCTTCCTATGATTATTTCTTCTCTCTGATAGAAAGCTTCATTAATAGAGACCCATAATGGAATCCTCTTACTTACTCAAGCTTTATATTCTCCCATATCCTAAATAATGATCTGCTAACGTAATGATTCAAGAAATCCTTGTTAGCACTTACTTTGTTATAAAACATATAATAATAATAATAATATTTATTTATATACCGCCCTTTGTAAACCAATCAGGGCGGTTAACACATTAAAACATCATACAAAGTAAAACAGTATACTCCCCTCCCCCCTTAAAAAGTTATTAAATCAAGTTACAGAATTAAAACAACAGTTAAAATACTAATAAAGCACATACATATATGGCAATAATGGGGCTCGCCTGAGGAGGGGGAGTTCTCGAGGCGGAATTCCCGAGGCCGGATAATCTATTCTGGAAAGGCCTGCTGGAAGAGATCCGTCTTGACAGCTTTTTTAAAGCTGTCCAAAGATGTCAGTTGATGGATCTCGTCCGGCAGGTTGTTTCATAGTCTGGGGGCGACAACAGAAAAAGCCCTCCGGGAGGTAGCCGAAAGCCTCGACTTTTGAAGCTGTAGCAGATTCTTCCCAGAGGACTGGAGTGCGCGGGGAGGATTATAGGGGAGGAGGTGGTCCTTGAGATAGTTTGGACCCAAACCATTTAGGGCTTTAAAGGTAATAACCAACACCTTGTACTGGGCCCAGAAACTAATAGGCACTCAGTGTAGGGATGTCAAAACCAAAGTGATGTGATCCCTCCTAGATGTTCCTGAGACAAGCCTGGCTGCCATATTTTGTACTAACTGTAGTTTCCAAACTAAGCACAAGGGTAGCCCCATGTAGAGCGTGTTACAGAAGTCTAGGCATGAGGTTACCAGCGCGTGAATGACAGTCTCGAGATCCCTTACTTCCAGAAAAGGGCGCAGCTGGCGTATCAGCTGAAGCTGATAACAGGCGCTTGTGACTGACGCATTTACCTGATTTGTCATCAGGAGCGACGAGTCAAAGAGCACCCCTAGACTGCAAACACAGTCACTGGAGGAGAGTGTGACCCCATCCAGGACTCGAGGTTGCAAACCAATTCTTGGTGTTGGGGCCGCTACCGTGAGCACCTCCGTCTTGTCTGGATTCAGTTTCAATCTGTTTTTCCTCATCCAGCCCATTACTGCCTGAAGACATTCATTGAGAGAAGAGACGCCATTGGAATTCGAGGCCGACGAACGAGATACGGAGAAATAGATCTGAGTGTCATCAGCGTACTGATAACACCCAGCTCCATAACTCCGGATTATCTCACCCAGCGGCTTCACATAGATGTTAAATAATATTGGGGACAGGATAGCTCCCTGTGGAATGCCACAGGTGAGCTCTCTTTTGCTCGAACATCTGTCCCCGAGCAGCACCCTCTGGGACCTGCCCGAGAGGAAGGACCAGAACCACTGCAATGCAGTGCCCCCGATACCATGCCAATGCAGTGCCCTCAAAAGCCGCTGAGAGGTCTAGGAGCACCAACAGGGTCACACTACCCCTGTCGATGCTCACACGCAGATCGTCGGTCAAGGCAACCATGGCAGTCTCGACCCCAAAGCCTAGCCTAAAGCCAGTTTGAAATGGGTCTAGATAATCGGTTTCATCCACGACAGCTTGGAGTTGAAGGGCAACCGCCCTCTCGATCACCTTGCTAAAAAATGGCAATAAGGAAACAGGCCTGTAGTTACTCATAACCAGCGGGTCCAGGGAAGGTTTTTTCAGAAGTGGCCTAACAGCCACTTCCTTCAGACAAGGTGGAACATATCCTTCCCTGAAGGATGCATTGACAATATCTGTAAGGAAACTCTTCAATGCTTCCCCCCCCCCCCCCGGATGGCCAGACATGATGGGCAAGGGTCGAGAGGGTAAGTTGTTTTCCTCACCCTACCAAGCAGCTTGTCCATGTCCTCGGTACTCACAGATTGAAGCTGAACCAGGATAACTTCATCGAAGGAGTTGCTGGACACCTCTCCTATAGTTTCTGTTAAAACATTGGCATCTAAGTTGGCTCTTATCTGAGAGATTTTATCTGCAAAGAAGCTGTTAAACGTGTCACAGCAGGCTGTCATCGGGTTAAGTAAGGGGTTTGGCGCAGGGGGTACCTGCGTCAGCTCCCTCACCACCTAAACAGCTCTGCTGGACAGTACTCTGCAGACGCAATACGTGCAGAGGAGAAGGATCTCTGCGCTGCACGTATTGCCTCCCGATAGGACCAAAGAAAGTTCCTATGGCAAGTTCTGTCAGATAAGAGTCGAGTCTTCTGCCACTTGCACTCTAGTCGTTGTCCGAACCGTTTCATTATCCTAAGCTTTGGTGTATACCATGGCTTAACGGTTTGAAGCAGATTTGCAAGGACGCTTGGGAGCGATTGTGTCGATAGCTCTGGTGAGATCGGTGTTCCAAGTATTAACCAGAGCATCAACAGGATCACCGGCATTCCCAACCGTTAAACCCTCTAAGGCTTTCCGGAATCCTAATGGCTCCATTAGCCTTCGAGGGCGGACCATTCTAATGGGTCCACCACCCCCACCGGGGCGGATACAGGCTCTAAGTTCTGCTTTGACCAGGAAATGATCCATCCGTGACAAAGCACGGATATTCCTGTTCCGTACTGAAGACAGCATCAAGTGTATAACCTGCACAGTGTGTGGGCCCAGACACCAATTGGGATAGGCCCATGTTTGTCATGGTCTCCATAAACTCTTGAGCCGCACCTGTTAAACTGGTCTTGAGCGGAATGTTGAAGTCCCCCAAAACTAAAAGTCTGGGAAACTCCAACAACAGCTCAGAGACCAGCTGTGTTAGCTCAGTTAGGGAGTCTGCTAGACAATGAGGTGGTTGGTAGACTAGCAGAATCCCCAAAATATCCCTGGTCCTCAGGCTAAGGTACATGCACTCGAAGTGGACTGTGTTCCGGACAGGTATCCTGGTCATGGTTGGTTGTTTTTGTGAACTAGAGCCACTCTGCCCCCCGCCCACTTCCCCTCACCTGCTCATTGACAGAGTACCTGGCTGGGAGGGCCTGCGCCCAGGTAACAGCGCTATCCTCTCCCAGACAGGTCTCTGTAAAGCAGGCCAGGTCGGCATCTTCATCCATGAGAAGATCATGGATGATATTGGTCTTAACCGACCTGGCATTGCAAAGGAGCAGGGTGAGGTACTGTGGAATGGTTGGTCTGCTCTCCAAACCATTCTGGGAAACAGAGGGAACTGAAGGCGGGATAGCTTTCAAACAGCGGTCCCACCTTCCTTTGTAACATTTGTTCGCTCTGTTCCAGCCATACCTCCCATTCCCCTGCACAACTCCTATAGCCGCCCCCACCTCATTCCCTGCCTCAGGGGAAGCAATAGGACTTAAAGCCACTGGAAATTTTTGGGGGATAATCCAACCCCAATCCCATAATCTTGCTACTATAGCGATCTGATGATGAGAGACCAAGAGGCTTAATAATAAGGATCTTATATCAACCCACATCAACTTCAGTTCCAGTGTAACAGTTTGTCCCCAATCACCACTTAAAATGTTTTCCACCAAGAGTCTACAAGCACGCCAAATACTTTGCTGGCGAGCCGGGAGGTGAAGGATGGAGGAAGCAAGGAGGGCCCTTTTGAACCCTCCTGAGACCTCCAGACTCCGCCGCTGTGGGAAAGCTGCTCTCTTGGCATTCTCTGGGGGAGGTGCTGGCTGGAAAGAGCAAGGAGGGCCCTTTTGAACCCTCCTGAGTCCTCTGGGCTCCGCTGCTACAGGTGAGCCGCTCCCTTGACGTTCTCTGAGGGAGGTGCTGGGTGGAAAAAGCAAGGAGGGCCTTTTTGAACCCTCCTGAGTCCTCCAGGCTCCACCGCTGTGGGAAAGCTGCTCCTTCGGCGTTCTCTGGGGGAGGTGCTGGGTGGAAAGAGCAAGGGGGGCAATTTTGAACCCTCCTGAGTCCTCCAGGCTCCGCAGCTATAGGTGAGCCACTCCCTTGGCGTTCTCTGGGGGAGGTGCTAGGTGGAAAAAGCAAGGAGGGCCCTTTTGAACCCTCCTGAGTCCTCCAGGCTCCACCGCTGTGGGAAAGCTGCTCCCTCGGCATTCTCTGGGGGAGGTGCTGGGTGGAAAGAGAAAAGAGGGCCCTTTTAAACCCTCCTGAGTCCTCCAGGCTCCGCTGCTACAGGTGAGCCGCTCCCTTGGCATTCTCTGGGGGAGGTGCTGGGTGGAAAAAGCAAGGAGGCCCCTTTTGAACCAGGCACGTGCCAGCCACAGTGATTGTCTACCCCTTCTAACTGCAGTAGCCTTCTGTTTTTGAAGGTAATCCATTCTTTCAACTACTGTAGGCATGACACATAATAATAAATTTTAAGCACAGAAGACCAGGTCCTCCTCTTTCTACTTCGTCCTGCAGCAGTTTAAATCTTATTCTTGGTTTTTCCCCATCCCATATGAATCTTTGTAAATCTCTTTACCATTCTAAGAAGGGTTTATTGTTAATCAGAATAGGTATGGTCTGGAATAAAAATAACAGTCTAGGCAGCACATTCATTTTGATCGCTGCAATCCTTTCTAGAAGGAATATATTAGAATATATTCCATCTGTACACATCATCTTTAATTCCATGCCGTATTTTCTCATAGTTGTTTAAGAGATCTGAGTTTTTAAAAGTAATTATTATGCCTAGATATTTATCTTTTTTTCTACTTTGAAATTAGTTATTTCTTCTAGTTCTTCTTGATTTTTCTTTGACAAATTTATTGCTAGAATTTTAGTTTTATCTTTATTAGACCGAAATCCTGCAAATTGACCATATTCCTCTAATTTATGCAATAAATAATTCCTACTATTGGGTTTGCCAAATATATTACCACATCATCAGCAGACATTTTTATTTATACTCATACTGTTTAATTTTCACTCCTCTGATTGAATTATCTTCTCTGATACTTGTATTTCAAAATTGTTGTGATGAATAGCAAGGGTGACAACAGGCATCCCTGCCTTGTTTCCCTTCTAACTGAAAAATTCTTCATTCCCCCCTCCCCATTAATGATCTGTTTTGCTGTTTGTGTTCTTTCTATAGCTTCTATCCAATTTATGAAAGTACCCCATCAGCATTTTCCTCAGGGTGTCTATCATAAAGTTCCATTAACTTTATCAAATAACATGTTGGCATCTAAAAATATTATAGCTGATTTTTTTGGTCTATTTTCCTATCTTGATACTCTATAATGTCTATCAGATTCCTTATGTTATGTTTAAGCTGTCTCTCTGGTAAGAATCCTTATTTATCAGAACTTGCAGGATTCTTTTAAATCTCTCTGCTAAGGTCACTGCAAAATTTTTGTAATCATTCAGTAGTGAGATCAGTCTGAAATTTTTAACCTCCAACACCTCTTATTTTCTTTTGGAGATCAGAGCAATGTTAGCTGATTTCCATGAGTCTGGCATACCTCTCTGTGATACTCCATTCATAAATTCCATTAAAGATTTTATCAGTTCTTCCTGCAGCTTTTTATAGTATATCACACTAAGTCCATCTGGACTTGGTGCTTTTGAGATTTTTAGTTTTTAATCACCTCTATCACCTCATTTATTGTTATTGGTTTATTAAGGGGGGTTGCAGACTGCCAGAAATAGTGCAAATTGAGTCCACTTTTAGGGTTAGGGTTAGTGCTAGGGAGTCATGGGAATTGTTTTTTTTCCCCCTGAGACATTGAGCCTTCTCTGTCAGAGCGTTCTGGTGCCACAATAAAATACAGTTCCCATGATTCCCTAACCCTAACCCTAAAAGTGGACTCAATTTGCACTATTTCTAGCAGTCTGCAACCCCCTAAGATATTTCCTTTGGTCATCATTAATCTTTGCTATATTCTGTTTGTCTAGAAATTCCTGTATGTAATATGAAGTTACATGAACTTTGTAAAGATCTGCAAAGTACCTA
Source organism: Phrynosoma blainvillii (assembly GCA_026167975.1). Taxonomy (NCBI): domain Eukaryota; kingdom Metazoa; phylum Chordata; class Lepidosauria; order Squamata; family Phrynosomatidae; genus Phrynosoma; species Phrynosoma blainvillii. Next base: position 233,246,048 of record JANUYF010000003.1, on the reverse strand, counting down.
AAAAGTTATTCTTTTATTTGCTTCTGACTGGATAAAATCTCCCCATCTTTAATGTTTGAAACTATTCTTTGTTCCTTCTTCTACCTTAATCTCCATGCCAGCCATTTGCCAGGCTTATTTGCACTTTCAAAATATTTCTGTTTAAAACATCTCATTCTCTTTTCTTGGTCTTCCACTAGCAGCAGTGATACTTTCTTTCTGAATTTTCTTTACCTGCTATTGTGCCAATTTATTTTGGGGGTTGTTTTTTGGCAGGCCTTTTCTGAATAGATTTCCCGGCCTCAGAGGTCTCCCCCTCCATCTCTCTTCGCCCATCTTGGCGGCAATTGCTGTGCCGTCTACTGTTATTTACTTGTCTCTTCTTTTTGTTTAACTGATGTTTTAATTATTATGTTTTTAATGTTATACTAGTTTAATTTATTTTTGAGGGCTGGGAGGGTTTGGGGACTTTGTATTGTATTTTAATATGTTGCATGAATTTTAACTGCTGTAAGCCGCCCCAATTGTTCGTCAGAGGGGAGGGGTAAAAATAAAATTTATTATTATTATTATTATTATTATTATTATTATTAATCATTATCTTTTAATTTTTTCTGTAATTCTCTAAATTTTCTGTCTTACTTTCTTTATTTCATAAGATTGCTTCAGAAAGAACCCTTTCATCACTGCCTTGCTTGTATCCCATACTATTTCTGAGCTGACCTCACAGTTCATATTTTCATCAAAAAAATATTTTGTTTTTGTTTTGCTTTCTTCAGAGCATTTTCATCTTTTAATAAGCTTTCATCTAATCTCCAATTCACTTCTTTCCTTTGGTTCTTTGACATCAGGAGAATTGGATTATGACCCTATAAGATTTTTGGAAAAATGTCAACTGCTTCTACCATTGTGTTAATTATCAGTGAGTTCAAGACCATATTGACCCTTCACCAGCATTTATCTCTGTTTGAGAAAAAAGTGAATTCCTTAGTCCATATTTAATCCTCCAAGTATTGTCTAATGTCGGGAGTCTTTTAAGTTAAAAAAAGATTTTGATAGTTTCCCTTGCTTCAAGTATGTTTTATTTTCTACCTTTCTATCTATTTGCAGGTTAATCACCCCATTCCAGTCCCTCATCATTATTATCTTGTCATGCATATAATTCATTATTTGTATTTTTAATTTTTCAAAGAACAATACTTATGCTGAGAAGAATATTTAAGATACTTCTGATAACCATTTAATGAAAACAGATGATGCTCCTTGATCAACTTTCAGTTTTGGGCCCCACCACTCTAAGGTTTTTGCCTTTCTCATTTGAAGAAAATTGGAAGAAACTTTTGCAGAAGTAAGTTTCAAAGGGAAAACTGAACAATCTGTAATACTGATAGTTATACAATTTGAGTCTCCCTTATCCAGAATTCCAAATTCCAAAATATTTCTAAATCTAAAATTATGCACTTGGGTGGCTGAGATAGTGACACCTTACATTCTGATGGTTTAGTACACACAAACTTTGTTTCATGCACAAAATGATTAAAAATATGTATAAAATTACCTTCATGTTATGTTTATATGGTTTATTATTATTATTATTATTATTATTATTAGTAATAGTAGTATCCTGCTTTCCCCCCAAATTTGGGACTCAAAGTAGCTTACAGTTCAAAAGCACAAAATACATACATATGAAACATAAATGAATTTCATATTTACACTTGGGTCCTATCTCTAAGGTAACTCATTGTGTATATGCAAATGTTCCAAAATCTGAAAAACTCCAAAATCCAAAGCACTTTTGGTCCCAAGCATTTCAAATAAGGGAGACAGAGTCTGTACCAAATTTTTCTAGGAAAACATCACAAATTTCTTCACAGACTTCATTAAGGAACTTCTAAAGGAATGTAAAGGGCATTTATAACATGTTTAAAGGATACTTTGACACTGGGGATTATGGAATATAACATAAATAGGGACAGGCTGAGACTCAGAATGCAAAGGGGAAGGATGATAATATGAGTTTTTTCAGCCTATTTCTCAGTCACTTGGAATTGCTTTAAGGTTGCAAGACATCATTGCCACTATTGCCAGAAACAATCTCCACTGAAGAAGAAAACAATTTTCCATCTTGGCCCCAGAGTTACTGTTTAGCTCATCTTTCTGCAAGATCTTCTATAATGCCTATCAGAGAAAATGTATCTAAATGATTTGCTACTAAATTCAAGATGAATTTAGAAAGCAAAATATTTCCAGTTAATACGTTAAGGGCTATGATGGGGTACATACAAGTGTCATCACTGATTTTTGTCTGAACTTGTGCCAGACAAACATCTAAGAAGTTTCAAGAGAAGCAGAAATAATTTGGATAAGATTCAATTCTTCAAGGGGATTTTCTATCTTTCTGATTTGCCACTAAATGTCACCCAAAGCAATGGTGAAGGTGGTTTGGAAAACTGAGTTTGGGCGAAGCATCTGCATGGATGCTGAAGGAAGTTTATAAAATATTTAAAGTATAGTGAAGAATTATACAAGCCATTGTGTTCCCTATTACCATGTATGGATGTGAAAGCAGGATAGTTAAGAAAGACGATAGGAGGAAAATCAATTCATTTGAGATGTGGTGCTGGGGAAGATTGCTGAGTATCCCATGGATAGGCAAAAGGACAAACAAATGGGTCCTTGAGCAGATCAAGCCAGAAACCTCACTGGAAGCCAAGATGACCAAACTGAGGTTGTCGTACTTAAGACACATTATGAGAAGGGAGGACTAATTGGAAAAGACAATAATGCTAGGAAAGGAGAAGGAAGTAGGAAGAGAGGAAGGCCACATGCCAGATGGATGGGTTTGTAGGAATTAAGCAAAAGCAAAGCAAAGCAGCTTCATTTATATACCGCTTCATATCACGCTATGGGATGTCTAAGCGGTTTACAACTGTAAGCTCATTTCCCCCCCCAACAGTTGGGTACTTATTTTAGCGACCTCGGAAGGATGCAGGCCTGAGTCTAGCCTGAGCCCTGGCTAGTATTGAACTCGCAGCCTTGTGGTCTGCAGTACAGGCGTTTAACCACTGCGCCACCAGGGGTCCTGGCAGAGCAGTGGAGGACAGAGAGTCTTGGAGAAGTCTCATCCTTAGGGTCGCCATGAGTCAAGATCGACTTTAGGGCAGTTAACAACAACAAAAAAATCTCAGAGATCTCATATATTTCTAAGCATCTCGAGACTGGAATGGGGAAAAGATTGGTGACAGAAAGAAGAAACTCTGGGATTCCAAACTGGAAGATGGTGTGGAGAAGTTGTAGCAACAGGCATAGGCTGCCATAGAGATCATTGCAGGATATTTGAGAATCAGTATTATATGCTTTTGAAGTCCTACTGATTTCATTGATATATATTTCAGACAAACTTGTGCCATTGACCTTTATTTCAATTAGAAATCAGAGTATATATCCTACTTCGTGTGTCATGTTAATATGCTAACAAATGTTTATTATCTTGCATGATGAAATAATGGAACTGTAAATTATTCTATCCCAGAGAGACAATTATATTTTCAGTAACTTTGCTTGTTGTTTTCTTATATGTGATGCAGTGCTCAAATGGTTAAGACTCTGACTCTGTTGATTGCAAGATTGGCAGGTTGGCAGTTTGAGGCCCAGGTGCTGCATGATGGGGTGAGCTCCTGTTACTGCTCTCAGCTTCTGCCAACCTAGCAGTAAATGGAAGTAGATAAATATGTACCACTTCTGTAGAAGGTAAACAGAATTCTGTGCAGTCATGCTGGCCACATGATCACAGAGTAGTCTGTGACAATGCTGGCTCTTTGGCTTAGTAATGGAGATGAGCACTGTCTTTTATGGTTGAACATGACTTGACAACCTTGTCAATGGGGAATACCTTTACTTTTACAGGCAATCCTGCTATTTATTTATTGCAAGAAAAGTTGTCCTGATATTGCAAAGCCAACCAAATCTTGGTTGTTTTGAGTATATTATTGCTACTGTTTGAGTGTTTGTGTGTGTATTGCAATTTTGAACATTATTAAAGTAATTAGAAACATAGGTCTCTGCCTTATATAGATTCATACTCATGGTTCATCTAACCCAGTAAAGTGAAATCCATCTAGTAATGGATTTCAGACAGACTGCAAGTCTAAGTGTCCCAAATTCTTGGCAGCATACATTCCTAGCCTCATCTAAATTTCCTGAATATAGCCTGTAATATGCAGAGCCAACCTTTCCAAAATAAACTCAGACTGAGTGTGTTCAGGGTGATATTGTGGTAATGTGTTGTTTTTAATGATACTGCTGTTCCACATATGTAGGCTTCCCAAAGGCTACTATTTGGCCACTGAATATATATACTGGATAGATGTTTACACCATGACATTTGAAATTAATGTATTCATAATTCATTTGCCTCTGCTTATAAAAACAAAAACAAACTTCAGCGAAAGCTTGCTTTTGAATTTCTTTTTTAAATATAACATTGTTTGATTGGGTCAGGAAACATAATATCACATTCATATCATCTTCA